>OX422213.1:351644851-352894851 GCA_949130495.1 Sambucus nigra | reverse complement strand
TATAATTCAGGAAACTCTGCATAAGTACTACTAATGAATTCTAAATCTCTCCAAAGAGATCCATTTATTGTTTAGTACACTTAGTATAAGCTAGAGTTAAAATCACCTCCTCCACCATGTTCTCAAGAGACATTTTTAGAGTAAGTCACTAATCCTCATTCAAAATAATTGTGACCTTTAAACTTAATATCCAAATAAACCATATTTTGTTTGAGTTATTAGAGACTACTTCTTCAAAATTCCACATAAACAAAAACTTTTGAATGTTGGATCTTGAAACCTTAGTCTTAATAACTGATAAGACATGTAAATAGTACTTTTTGATAAACTTTTTTATTCTCCTATTTATAGGCATCTTAGCCACTCTTCTATTATTCCAGCTTAGAATATTAGTCATTGAGAATTTTAATAATGGGGCTTATTGTTACCTTTTAATTGAGCTCTAGTTATTGTTATAAATAATGGATAAATTGGTTACTTTCTTAATTTCTCCATACCTTCTGTATGGCCAAAATTTTGAACCAACACTTCCGTCTCCATATAAATATTTTTCTTCTTTTTTGTAATTGATGTTTCCTCTATACTCTTCCACTTGCCATCAAATCAGATAGCAAAGAATTCTAACTCCTCTTGAGTTGGATGAGAACACTCCTTATCCTTATCATTCTCTAACAAATACTCATTTTTCTTTGCTTGATGAACATCATATTTAGGTAGATCAGCAGCGTTTGGAGACAACATTAATTGGTCAACAATAAAAGCTTCTTGAGAAGAAATATCACAGTGTTGGATCTTTTAATCCCTGAATTTGTATATATATGAGGATATAGCCTCCCCATTGTATCCATTCAATAATTAATGAGAGTTTCGTTTATATTTTGTGTTCACATCACACACACACACATTAGTTTTGTACTTAGAGTGTAAGAAGAATCATGATGAAGACATTGAAATTCATGGGAACTTTAAACATAGTAAAGTACCCAACACATCACTTGCTCGTGAAGACATACGATAGAAAACGTAATTTCATCTTCTTGTACTTTTAACATCCGATTAAGATCAGCAGTAGCCTTTCTCACCGTGGTTCTATTATTATTAGTGGGGTCATTTTAATAAACTTTCTCTAGCCTTAAAACTTCATCTCCAACATCATTAATTTTTTAAAAATATCCCCAAAAGTATCTTTATTCCATTTTTTTGGAATTAACTTCTTCGATTAGAATGGAAACATGCAGGTATTGTAGACATATTGTACAAGAACTCCTCCCGGACCCATTATACAACTGCCCTCTACCCTTCCCTGCCACAGAAACATGCAGGACCCTCCTCATTGGAAAAGAAATACTAATTATCCAAGTATTGGAGCTAAAAGGAGATATTAAAAAAAATCAATTACTATGAAACTCAATAATCCTTTTTCACACTATATTTAATCACTTTTGTACTGTATGCCTCCGACAAATGTTCTCTTACTTGTATATCCTAGAATCTCAACAAGACCCACTATGCAAGCCATTAAACCAGTAAAAAGTATTATATTATTGCATTGTTAATGTAAATTTTATTTAAAATTGTTGTTTAAATTTTAAGTAGTTATTTGTTCCCTAATTTTTATACTTGCATTGTTAATGTAAATTAAACTATGTCCATTTAACTTCTGTTAATATGATGTATAATTAATTTCTTTTTTTCTATATGTTTTAAATTACAATATTATGTCGCCATATAATACAAAAAATATTGAAAATATATTATTAATCAAGTGTTTCTTTCTTCTCTCCTATTTCTGGATCACGTGGCATCAAAAAAGGACAGAAACACAAGTAGCCTAAATTTACAATGTAAGTCATGATATTTTTAGAACTTTGATTTGTTCGTCTTTGACACTTGGCTTTTATTCATTTTTGCAGGTTTTGCTAGCATTTTATCATGCTCATAGATAAGGTGTTTTCAGGGATTAAACATATGTTTAGTATTAGGCTATGAGTATAATGTTAGTATATGGATATTGTGATTGGGATTTAGATGATCCCATGTTTTGGACTTATGTTTAATAATGTTAGAGTATTAGTGGATAATGTTATACTATTTTGATGTTATAGATGTTGATGTTTCTTGGATAATGGTATATAAAGGGTCACTAGTTAATATTAATGCCTCAAATTATATTGTTTTGATAATTTGGTGTCATCATAACATCCTTAATATTTGTGAATATACAAAAAAACATTGTGACATTTTTATGTTATTGTCGGCGCAAGTTTGGTAAGGAGAAAAACAATTGTGATGTTTTTTAAAGGGGATTATAGAAATTCTGACGTTTTTTGTTCAAACGTGGCAAATTATTCCGATGTTTATTGTTCAAGCGTGGCAAGTGATTCTGAGATTTTTAAATTAAAAGGGGAGAATTGTAAGTAGGGCAGACAAATAACTCGACGTTTGTAAAACGTCGGTACAAACATCTGAATAAATAATGCTGCCATTTTTTTTATAAATGTCTTGAATTCCCGACCGCAGATATTCCGCCTTATTAAAAAAAAGTTGGGAAATGTTTTCCTGAAGCTTTTTTATATTTTTTCGATGTTTTTTAAATGTCGTCTAAACCTAAAATTCTTGTAGTGTAATTCCTGTAGTAGTTCAGTTGGGCTTCATACACTAAACAATCTAAGATGACCTACGAGGGTTGTGATATGGACAACAAGAGGCGAGGCTTAGCAGAAACCATGAAGTAGTCTAGGATCGGTGATCACGATAGAAGTCACCACGATTTTTTTCAGGTACATGCTAATAGGATAATCACCGAAGGGCCACTAGGTTCCCCAAACATTGTCATAGATAACAATGCCATAAATTCATACTCGCCCAGCATAGTAGGCATAGGGAGAGTCGGAGGGACTCTTTTAAAGAGTCATATGTAAGGATTCAGGGAAGAGAGGAAGTTTAATGGGACAATGGAAGGAGAAAATCCATACACAATTGCGTAGGGCGGAGTGTAGCGACACCAAAGATTTCTTTCGAGTGAAATTCTTAGCTCATTGGAGAAGAATAAAGTGGTGAGAGTTACTCACCACATATAAAGAAGCATGCATGGAATTTAAATAATAAATTTAGGTGCGGTTTAACTGTAAGATCTTCCATCTTCTATTCATATGGAGATGCAAATGGAGTTTTGAAACTTATCATAAGGGGACTAGATAATGACTAGTTTAGAAAACTTTGTACCGAACGAAGGGGATACAAAGAATATAAGGGTCCGTAAGTTAATAATAGACTCGTGGGTAGAATACACAAGTGTGGATGGGAAACCCAACTAGGATGATTAGTAATGATGTCATCAAAGTTATAGGTTTTCAAGTTTACGTAAATGCTTCCATGAAAAGGGAGCCAAGAGGGTTGGAGAATCTAGCCTAAAGAGCAAGACTTGGTTTAATGGTACTAGTGAAGCACCACCGGAGGGTATACCCAATAGGGAACCCATTTAAATGATTAAGAGAAAATTAATTACTACCAAGTGATGGTGGATTTAGTTAGGGACATCAAGGACAAAAACGTTTTCTAGAGGGCCGGCGGAGACAAAGGGACAACGAAGGTAGCATTTGGGGCCAAGACTACCTGTTCCGATAGAAGGACACCTCGACATAGCCAGTGGGGCCAGAGATAGGGTGATGGCATAGAAAGGTGTACTATATAAGGAGAGTAGGACCACCTATATTAAACTTATCTTTAATGAAAAATTAAAAACAATCAGGTTGGGAAGGTAGATGGGAAAGGTGCCAGCAGCGCACCACATTAACAAGAGCGAGATTTTCTAGAGGGGAATCGAACTAAGATATTTAGACTTAAAGGTTACCAACCCAAGACTAGTGGGTTCAGGAAGGATCAATAGGGCCCTCAATAACAGTAACATCATGTTCTTGTTAATGTATTATGACAAATTATTTATAATTAAACATGAAGAAATTTGGGTTTTATGGTGGTCCTTGATGACTATTGATGAAGTAGGGGTTTTAGATATACTTTATGATTGAATCCCGATTAAATAATGTTTCTTGATGATTTTGGGGATTATAAAATGTTAGAAATGATGTATAGAGGTTCGAATGATGATTGGTAAGTTTGGTTGGGAGTATGGGATCGTGTAATGAAGGTTTGGTTAATTAAAAACAGTGAAACCCATAACTGTTTAAGGAAGAAGAAATAGACTTGTAGTAGGCGAATTGATTCGGGTCCCTAGCAGAATCGATTCGGTAGGCGAATCGATTCATTTTAGGGTCGAATCAACTCGGTTGCCTAGAATTTAACTGTTTTCTCCCTTTTAAATTATAATTCGTGGGAAATGATTGAATTAACTTTTGAGATGATTTCTATATACAAAGAGAGTTTAAGGTTTAGTCACATGAGGAAAACTTAAGGGCTAATATTAATTAGGAAAAAATGAGGAATAAAAGCCTAACTCGGAGAATAAAATAGTGTCACGATAATTCTATGGGAACGATGACCTAGACTTGTAAGGAATGAGTGAGATAGCTACTGAATAGAATAATGGGATAGTTGGAAGCCTCCCAAGTGATGGGAAACACTCAGGTTTATACAAATAAGAACTTAATGCTACGTTAATAATACATAGGTTATGCAACAGTATCAAGACTATGTATAGAATATTTTATGGGATACAAAATTACTAAAATTGATTATATATTCATATATTGTGTTAGTACCTAATGTGTGACTTATTTTTTGTATGACATACCTACGCTGCCTTCTATCGCAGGAGGTTTTGAAAGGGGACAGTCTTATCTATAGGTACCATCGTGGGGGATTTTTACTGGTGCGTAAGAAGATAGAACTTAGGTATGAGCACCACTGGTGTGAATGAGGGTGTTCCCAGTAATTTGGGTGTGTATGTATGTGCATATCCCAAAGTCATAGGACTATGTTCGCCTCCAATATATGTGATTTCTATTTCTAGTTGGAGAGTGATACTGGACCATTAGTGAGTTCTTTTGTACGTGATGTACCAGGACTTGATAGCAGACTATGCATGCACCCTAGCTTAGCCTCGAGGTGCTATATTAGTGTATATATATATATATATATATATATATATATATATATAGAGAGAGAGAGAGAGAGAGAGAGTGACATGCATATATATATTTGTGATTTTAATCTATTGTTTGTGCTTAGTAGATGAGAAAGATAGTGATATCTAAATTATTTTAAATATGTGGGTACTAAATCCTAAACGAGAAATTTATAAATGTCTAATAGACATAGAACATTAATAGTAGTTGTAGGGGTACGGGTGAGCACCAAGAGTTAGTGGGTCTAGTAAAATATTTACTTCAAACTAGTTAGATTGGGTAGCATAACTAGGATGGGTTAGGAGTATACGTTAGGCGTACATACTAGTTGAGGGGTGAGAACCTCAAGTGAGAGCCATGAACCAAACATGTATCTAATATATCATAGTTATGCATTTTAAATACTTGCAAATTTTAAATGTTTTTAGTGGTCTCTCACCCATTTCCAAATATATTTTATAAGAAAACATTTTAGGTGCCTAGCCACGGAGAGGCCCAGCTTAGGAGTTCATTTCTAGTTGACGTTGTTGCAGTTACTGTGGACGATTATAGGATCCATTTGGTAGACGCCTACATTCCTTTAAAATCTGGTGCATCCTCTATTTTATATCAGTTGGGCATGTCGCCCTTCTTTTATTAGCAGTTGTTTCCAAAGACATTGTACTTATTTTATTATTCAGTTATGGATTTAATTTTTATATGGATTATTGGATTGGAGTTCAAGAGTGGGGTGTTTACTCCTGTCATATCTTATTTGATGTAGTATTTCACTATTGGTGGTGTTGATTAATTTAGTATGGTGCATGTGATATTTGAATCATTTTAATTATTTTAAATAATTGTATGTTAATGATAAAGGTAAAATTTATCACCAGCTTTCCAAATACTAGCTGGTTAGTAAATATTAAAAAGTTTTTGACAATAATGCTAAGAGTGGACCAACTTGACATGTTGTATTTAAGTTAATAAATGACTGATCTCTTACTATTTAATTAGACGGGGTGTCACGGATGGTATCAGAGCATCAGGTTCTAGTGTCTTTAGGATTTGTGTGGGTTATTGCATTTCAGCAAAGCCTTCTTTGATGTGGAGTCCTAATATTAGTATTGTTGTATTCTTTATTACACATTCACATCTTCTGGTAGTTTAAGTCATATTTAATTGGGGACTGATGGAAAATTCTTTCTCCTTTCAGATGCCTCCTCGATGCGCCACCCGAGCCACCCCAAGGGCACAACCAGAGCCTCAACCAGCCCGAGCCTAGGGTTCTATGAAAGCCGCAGAGGTCGCATCCATAGTTTCTCAGGAAGTTAATGCAGCATTGGCCATGGTTGCATAGCAGGCCCCACCCTAGGCACCGGTGGTAGCATAATTCAGATGCAGGCGTTCCTTTCTGCTTAGGCCTGTCAATGGATTGGATTTTATCCAAATATGAATCCGAATCCGATCCATTTAAGCGGATATGGATCATGCCTAAAATTCGATTATCCAATTACCCCATTACCCGTTTATTAAATGGAGTGGATTTGGATTCATATACTCCGATCCATTAATAATTAGATCCGATTAATATTTTTAATATATATATATATATATATATATATATATATATATATATATATATACATATATATATATATAAAAATTATATATAATATATTTTTAATTAATATATATTATATTTAATAATATTTTAAATATATATTATAATAATTTTTTATTTCATTATCTGTTTTTTTAGAACATTTTCAAATTTAATTTATGAAATAAGAGTTGACAATAAAAAATTTGCAAATCAAGTTTAACATAAACGGATAATCGAATCTCATCCAAATCCGTTTAACATAAATGGATATGGATTTGGATTTGCCTGATCCGATTAGATTAATAAAAGGATCAGATCCGAATCCGTTTAACATAAACAAATATGGATATGGATTTTCCTAATCCGGTCCAAATCCGATCCGTTTGCAGGAGTTCAGACGTGGTGGTTGCGAGCTAGTGGAAAAAGGACATCCATAGGCACCTGAGGATATTCAAGTGTACCGATGGTCAGAGGCAGATTCTAGCTACATTTAAGCTTGTCGGTGCGAAGAGTGCAGTGGTGGGAGTCTATTACCATCATTGAGGAGAGGGACAATATGACGATACAGGAGTTCTGGGAGAGGTTTGATCGGAAATATTTCCCATCTGCCATCCATACAGAGATTAGGCTGAAACTGCTAAATCTCACCCAGGAGGGGAGGACCATTACTGAGTGTGTGGAAAAATTTACAAGGTTAGAGATCTTCGTCCAAGGAGAGGTACTGACTGAGGAGAAGAAGATACAATTGTTCACTAATGGCCTCACTTAGAGGATCTGACGGCACCCGTCGGGTAATCCATCTTTGAAGACTTACAAGGAGGTATTGCATGTTGGTCGATTACATTCTCGAGACAAATGCGATCATGTTAGGGGGAGAAAGCAAGTAGGAAAGTCCATCCAGTAAGGCAGGACTGGAGGTAGTAGCATTGACGGGGCACATCCGGTACAGAGTCGGTAGTGGCAGGGTAAGAAGGGTCCCCACCAGGGGGGATACTGCTAAGAGGTTTCATTCTGAGGATTATCGCTAGGGACTGGGTGGATATAGGCAGGTCCATCAAGGCCGGTAAGGATAGCCGAATCAGTAGTTAGTTCATCAGGGCCAAGAGAGCCAGGGTAGGGGTGGTAATGGTGAGTAAGGTCGAGACCAGCAGGGCCAGAGAAAAGGTAATTTCATGCGAAGGTGTTTCATTTGTGGCAGGATTGGCCACAAGCTACATGATTGCCCTAGTAAAGGTTAGGTTCCACAGAAGTAAGGAGGTCTCCAGGAAACTTTGAGACCTCTCTTCCCTGCCATCCTCTCAGCATTATCATCCATACCAGCCTTACCCACAACACTAGGAGTTCCAACAGCCCCAGCTCAGTAGGGGTAGTTACAGTATAGGCACGTGTATCAAGTCCACCAGGCTACAGTGCCACAGGCTCAACCTGTTATTGAAGGTAATTTTCACATTCTTGGCATTTTTAGGATCATTTTATTTGATAATGGGGCTTCGCACTCATTCATAGCCACTAGGTTTGCACAGAATGCAAGATTTTTAAACACAATTGATAGTACAATTACATGTGTAGATTTGCCATTGGGCAATGAGAAACTTATATTCTTTATCTATCGGGGGTGACTATAGACATTAGGAGATCGATTTTGCCTGCCAACATGCTTGTGTTAGACATAGCAGAGTATGATGCTATTATACACATGGATTGTCTAGCCATTTATAGGGATATGATTGACTATTATAGTAGGAGTATTGTATTCACTATACTGGTCTAAGAGATGTTTTTGGTAGTGATGCCTCGTCCTAAGGGAGGCTCATCCACTCACATATACTACATAGAGGAGGAGACCTCTCAGGAGGTAGTGATATCACTTGATTGAATTCGGATTGTTCATGAGTTTGCTGATGTGTTTTAGGAGATATTGGGATTTCCCCTAGTAGAGAGATTGAGTTTGTCATTGACTTAGTGTCGGTCACTCGGCCAATAGAATGTGCACCCTACCGTATGGCTTCTATACAGATGAAGGATCTACGAGATCATATCAAGAATCTTTTGGGATAAAGATTCAAACTTCATAGTAGGTTTCCTTGGGGTGCCCTTGTAATGCTTGTGACAAAGAGAGATGGATCGTTACGACTGTGTGTTGTCTACCTGGAACTGAATATAGCCACGATGCGGAATAAGTATATGTTGCCCCCAATCGATGACTTATTCAATCAGTTGAGAGGAGTTGCCTACTTCTAAAAAATAGACATGAGATTTGGGCATCATCAGTTGCATATCAGGGAGCATGATGTGTCTAAGATGGCCTTCTTGATGAGATATGGGTCCTACGAGTTCAGGGTTCTTAGATCAGTTTATTATTGTCTTCATTGATGACAACCTGATTTATTCCTGGATTGAGGAGGAGAATACTGAGCATTAACATCGGGTTTTATAGACAGTGTGGGAGCATCAACTGTATGCCAAGTTTGAAAAATGTGGGTTCTGGTTACGTGAGGTGTAGTTTTAGGGGCATATTGTTTCAGAGAGGGGGATATCAGTGGACTTGAGTAAGGTGTCAGCGGTGAGGGAGTGGGGACAACCCACGATACCGACGGAGGTATGTAGTTTCTAAGGTTTGGAGGGATACTAAATACAGTTTATTCAATGGTTTTCAAAGATTGAGGGTCCTTTGACTAACTTGACCTGCAAAGGAGTGTCGTTCATTTGGTATGATGCTTTTTAGTCAGCTTTTGATGAGCTGAAAGAAAAGTTGACTTCATCACCAGTTCTCACTCTACCCAGTGCAGGAGTGGAGTACCTAGTTTACACTGATGCATCCCTATAGGGACTTGGGGGATACTTCAGTAGGAGGATCAGGCTATAGCTTTTGTTTACCGCAAGCTTAAGCCTCACGAGACTAATTACCCCACCCACGACTTAGAGCTAGCAGCAATCGTGTTTGCCCTTTGGACTTGGATACATTACCTATTGAGGGAGAATTTTTTCATGTTCACAAATCACAAGTCACTACAGTATTTGTTCACTTCGAGAGAGATGAATATGCGTCAGCACAGGTGGCTTGAATTTGTGAAAGATTATCAATTCGAGATGCAATATCAATCGCGGAAGGACAATGTGGTGGTTGATGCTCTGAGATGCAGACCAGTGGGGGAGGTGGTCGAGGTGTGAATGGTAAAATGGAAGGAGTTGGGTCATAAGTTACAGTTGGCATATCCTTCATGTCTATTATGACCGTTACACCCCATATTGTCATGAGGGTGGAATAGGCACATGTGACAGATCCATTTTGTTAGGAGTGGATTAGGAAGATATTAGCTAGGGGAGACGAGTCATACTCCGTTAGTTCAGAGGGAGGTTTGCGATTCAATGGAGGGTTGATAGTTCCTGATGGGGAGGACTTACGACACGTTATAATGGCATAGGCACATGAGTCCCGATTTGCGGAACATCCTGGAGGGGATAAGATGTACAAAGACATGAGACAACAATATTGATGGAGTTCGTCATGAGGTGTACCACCTTTCAGCTAGTAAAGGTGGACCACCAGAGACCAACAGGAGTACTACAACCATTGGATATTCCTATGTGGAAATGGGAGAGAATTTCCATGGACTTTATTATTGGGATACCTACTTAACATATTTTTATTGTTGTGATAATAAGATTGTATGGGGTGCCATTAGACATTGTGTCCGACAACGACAAAATGTTTGTATATCTATTTTGGGAGAGTTTCCAGGAGGCTATGGGTACTGAGTTAAGATTGAGTAGAACTTATCACTCCTAGATGGACGGGCATATGGAGAGGACTACTCATATGTTGGAAGAAATGTTACGGATGTGTATCCTCGATTTTGGGGGATATTGGGAGAAATATCTTCCACTGGTGGAGTTCGCCTATAATAACTCCTACGAGTTCATTATTGTCATGGACCTATTCGAGGCACTGTATAGTAGACCGTGTCATTCGCCATCTTATTGGTTGGAGGTGGGAGATAACAAGATACTCAGGCCAGAGTTAATCTAGGTTACTTTAGACATGATATAGATGATGCAGAGTCATATTCGGATAGCTCAGGACAGACAGAAGAGTTATGCATATGTTAAGCGGTCCTTTCTGGTGTTTGATGCTAGGGATCAGGTCCTACTACATGTATCTCCTATGAAAAGGATAATGAGATTTGGGAAAAGGGGGGAATTGGCACAAGGTATGTTGGGCCATTTCTTATCATCGAGGGTATTGGACCAGTGGCATATAGACTCGAGTTGTCAGAGCACTTGCACCATATTCATGATGTGTTCCATATTTATTCGTCATGGGATTACCTAAAGTATGAGTTGGCTTACACCCACATTATAATGGACGAGATAGACTTACCGCCTGATATTTTGTAAGAGGAGAGATCAGTCGCTATCTTAGACCATAGTGAGAGGAGGTTGAGGTCGAAGGTAGTGCCAATTGTACGTGTTCAGTGGGGGCATCATAATACCAATGAGTCTACTTGGGAGCGTGATGATGAGATGCGTGAAAGATGCCCTGATTTTTTCATACTAGGTATTTTCTTTTTTCGAATTTCAAGACAAACTTTCGTTATCAGGGGAAAGTATGTAACACCCCGTATTTTTATTGATTTTTATATTTGGATTAATTAAATTAAATTAGAATAATTAATTTGGGATAACAAATATTAATTATTGAGAAAAGGGTTAATATTTATTTATACTGAATATTACTTAGTGAATGAATAATAATAATAATGAGGAAGTATTATAAATTGTCATGAGTGAAAAATACGATAGTTACGATAAATATAGTCGGTATGCGCGTGTTAGTCATGTCGGGACATAATTTGAGAAGTAAAACGTAATTTTATTTTTTATATTTCAAATGGTCATTTCGAGTGTGCCAAATTGTCTGGAAGGGTCGAGATAGTCAAAAAAGTGTACTCGAGGGGTTTAGTTTTGGTCCTGGGGCAATATTCGGCCAAACCGACACCCTAGGAGGATATTTTAGTCATTTACATTTTTAAGGGAGGGAGACCCACGAATTTTATAAGGATAAATCAGATTAGGAGTTGAATAAATGAGGGTTATGTAAACTAAAGTTAGACTGGATATCAAGGTGGGAAATGGAGAGCCTTGAGAGAGTCCTAAGACTGTCCGATACCATTCTTGAACCAAAAATACCACCGTTGTGTAGATCGAAGGAAGAGGAACACAACCATATCAACAATATTATGGAATTCATGCCTACACACAAATTCAAGTATTTATCTTTTTTAATTCTTTAAGGGTATATCATCCATGTTAGAATAGGATGCTTAATACCACTAGAGGTTATGAGTATAAGCCAAAGATAATTCAAACATGCATCTTAAGTTTAGACCACCTTCTTCTTTAGGTTTGCAAATTTTAGACCAATCCACCCGTTGAAATTTATATTTATCCTCTTGTTTACCCCATAAAAATCTGGCGAGTATTTATTTATGTGACTGAGAACCATGCTCGGAGGATTAATCACTGCTAAAAGGTGAAGTTGCATTGGTTTCGTCACTGATTTAATGAGAGTTAAATGAACTTCTTGTGAAAGTGTTTGATGATTCCAGAAATTCAGTTTCTCAACCATCTTATCAATGTAGGGCGTAAAGTATGACTTCTTGCTTCTACCCGCAAATAGAGGAATCCCAAAATAAATGGTCAGAAGATTTTTGGGCTTTAAACCTGTAGTAGATACTATCATCCTTCTCATAACAATAGGCTCATTTCCCTAGAGGTAAAAAAAACTTTTATTACAATTAACCACTTGTCCAGATCCTTATTCGTAATTATTGAAAAATTCCATAAGTCTTTGATAAATTCCAAAAATTCCATGGGGCTTTAAACGCGTGTTTTTTGTCACGGTCAATGACCTTGACAAGGGTGGCCGGCTGAAAGGTGACAAATTTGTCATTTTGGTGTAGTGATCTCCAATCGCCATTTGCAAAAATAAGTGTGTCATCTGCAAAAGAGAGACGAGAAATAATTGGACAACCCTTTAAAAGGGTGAAATGAGTCATCTTCCATTCCTCCATCATTTTTTGAACCCCCATTTTGAGAACTTTCGTTGCAATTATAAAAAGAGTTTGAGATAAGGTATCCCCCTATCTTACAGCTCTAGTAGATTTGAAAAAACCACAACTCTTTCCATTGACCCCAATCGAGTACCAACAACTGGAAATGATCCTCCAAATTAAGTCAATCATCATTTCCGAGAAACCAAAACTTCTAAAAGTTTTTAAGATAAAAAACCATGACCTTGTGTTATAGGCCTTCAACATGTCCAGTTTAAAAATAATATTAGAGCCTCTCACTTTCTTTTTAAAAGTTCTCATAAGTTCTTGGGCCAAAAGAACATTTTCCACGTTGGACCTCCCTTTAATGAAACCGATTTGAGAAGGATAGATAATATTTGGTACAATCAGGTTCAATCTCTTAGCCATAATCTTGGAAATGATTTTAGATGAAAAATTGCAAAGACCTATAGGACGTAAATCACCATAATTTTTTGGCTTAAAATTTTTTAGGATTAAGAAAATATTGGTGGAGGTCTAACTAACCGGTAATACATCGCCCATGAAGACAAAGGTTATCGCTTTTAAAATATATTCTTTAATAATCTGCCAACAAGATTTAAAGAAAGTACCATTGAAACCATTTGGATCTGCATCCCCATCGCCGTTCATATCGAAAAGCACATCCTAAATTTCTTCTAATGTCGAAACTTCACTTAACAATGAATTGTCCTCCAATGAAACATTATTTGGAATGTAGTTCCAACGGTAATCCAGATTATTATGTTGAACCGTGGACTGCCCAATTGCATACCTTCCTCTTAAACATTCTGAGACTGTATTGATAGTAGCAGGAAAGTTGTTTGAGAATGTGTCGACGGAATCAGAAGCCATCATCGATTGAAAGTTATTGAGAAATAAGCAGTTCGAGACTGTGTTGGGAGTAACAGACATCTCACTTGAAGCACTAATGTTCACATTACCCAGAAGCGACTGAAAAGATGCCACTATGGTATAATCCACTTCCTATTTATCAGTAACCCAAATGCCAGTGTCATTTTGTATGTGTGAAATCTCAAGAGTAGTGATACCATGGAAAAATTTATAATTAGCGTCTCCTTCTTTCATCCATTTGAAATTTTCCTTATGCTTCTAATATTCTACCTCCACTTTTACGCTTTCATGTATTTCGCTTGGATCTTATGAAATTTCAATCGGCTTTCCATGAATGGATTAACATCAAACTCCACTTCATGTTTCATCATATCATCCTCCGCTTGCTTTTCAACTCAAAAAATATCACCAAATTTTGATATAGACCAAATCTTAAGAAATGATTTTACCCTTTTAAGTTTCTATGCAAAAATAATAAAATGCCTACCCTTCATGTCGTAACACCAAGTTTTTTTAAAAACTCGTAGGAATTTATCATCTCTGGACCAAAAAGAGAAGAATTTAAATATTTTGGGAAAGATAGATTCTCCTCTTTAAGGTTAAGAACAAGAGAACTATGATCCGAGTTCGCCCTGTGAAGATGATATACCAAACTAATAAATGTTCTATAAAGCCAACTAGCATTACCCACGACTCTATCAAGCCGGGACCAAATTCAAGCATTACCCTCATGATTATTACAGCATGTGAACCTTGAGCCATTGAAAGGAATTTCTAGTAAACCAACATTGATAAGAGATAAATTGAAATCCATCATATCTTCCCAATTAACCCCATTACCTGTATTTTTTTCCTCCGAGTTCGCTACTATATTGAAATCTCCTCCCATGATCCACTTCATACCCCCGAGAGATGATAAAGAATCAATTTCTTCCCAAAGAACCAATATATCTTCTCTTTTACATTTAACATAAATAGCCGAGAATAAGAAAGGAACTTGAAACAAATTGTTGCTCAACCAAAGAGATAATGATTGATCTCCAATTTTTGCCACATAAACCTACCAATTAATCTTGCAAAGGATCCAAATCTTATTCGAACTATTAGCAAGACCTCCTAAAAAATTCAACAGACTGCACACTTTTCCTATAATGGATTCATTTATCTTTGGCTCCAATAAGGCCACAATAGAAATGGAATGAATATAGATTAAACGTTTAAGTCCACGAAATGAGGGTCCATTCCCCACACCCCGAATGTTCCAGAAAAAGAAATCAATCATTCGGAAGAGTTGAGATTTAAAGTTTTACTCACCTTACCTTCCGAATGTTTCTTAGAGAAAGATGGTTTGATGGCCGAATAATTCTTTCTAGGTCTCTCTTCTTGACGGTAGAAAATTCTATAACAACCCGCGTAATTTTTGGGCTATTTTAATTAATTATTGGAAAATGGAGGAAAATAAAGTTTTTGATAAAATTATTTTTATTGCTCAAATATGTTGGTTATTATTTTTAAAGGCGAGAATTTCAAACGGTTTCGAAAATGGAGTTAAAACGGATTTTAAAATGATTTTTAAATGTTTTTAACTCTTGGAGTTGTTTTAACTTCCAGCTCTTCATTTCTTTACCTTATTTAAAGGAGTCTTTTGGATTCCAACTCTTCATTTCTTTGCATTATAAAAGGAAGTCGTGGGAAACCCTTTTAACCTACTTTTGGCACAAATTTTGGCAGCAAATATTTTTTATATTCCTCTTCTTTTTATATACACATTGGCCCTTGAGATTTGTGAGTTCCAACCTTAGATTAGAGGTGTTCTTGGGGCTATTCTATTGGAGGTTATTGGAGGAGCTTTTTTAGATGTTTTTTGTTGATCTTGAGGATGTGATCATTAGTTTCTCATCATTGTTTGAGGTATGGGGTTTTACACAATATGCTCCTTAAATCTCGCGAGTGTCATTCTCTTTGAATTCTTGTTTAATTGAACTCATATTTGAATTGTTAAATTCATTGAAATCTGGAAAAATAATTGTTGAAATTATTTTGATTCATGTGGTATCATTATATTGTTGTTGAGCACGTTATCATGAGATTTTGATATGGCACGGATGTTGGGCACCCGCCAAAATTCCTGTTTCCCGGGTATGGCTTGATAAAGCATATACAGATGTGGTGAGGCACGGTGACCCGATTAAAGTGTTGTTGAGAAATTATATTGATAAATGCTTTGAGATTTGCATTTTGATTTGAAAATCCGTACTCGTGTTGTTACATTTTATTCATCGCTAACTTATATTTGTTGAGCATATTTCCTGTCGTATTGTGTACTTCCCCATATTTTCTTTTAGTTGGCAGGTTAGCGTGGATTTGAGCGTTATGGACCAATTGGGATTATTTTAGTGAGGATTATTTGGGAAGAATTTTTAATACAATTTGGAAGATTTGTATTATTTTTATGTATAGAGCTTTGGAGATTTGTATTTTATTTTCGAGTTAGTTGTTGTATGTAATTCGAGAGACTTGATATTTATTTGAAGAAATTGAGATTTGTAGTTTCTCTTTTGTTGATTGTGGGACTTAGATGCTCTATACCTTGTCACTTGTGGGTTTGGATTTATTTTATCGCATTAGCGCTCCGTTCACTCTCCCCGGGAGGGCGGGGTGTTACAAATTCTTCCTCCCTCACTTATGGGTCCGCAAAATAATTTCTCCTGTCATCATGGAAATTTTTTATATAAACACATAGAAAAGGTGACCTAGTCATCATTAATCGCCCTCAAAAAATAAGTTTCAGAATTCGAAACATAAAGATGTATCCAATCTTCCTTAATAGAGTTATTTATTTTCAGTCATGGTGCTCAAGGAGAGAGACAAAAATTTATTATCATAAAAGGATCTGTGAAGAATTTTTTAATCTTAGGGACATCAGCCATATCATAATCCCATTCCTTCACCTGATTTTTTAAAAATTTATCGACTAAGTAGTTAGTTAATTCATGCATTTCCAAGATGTTGGTTTTGATAAAAGGGATTTCACCCTCTAAACATTTATGTGTAACAAGAACTGACAAAGTGTAAACTTTGTTAGTAAGTATTCCACCCTCTTCTAGTAAAGAACTATTCAAGTTTAAGATGTCAAAATTATTCGAAGATAGTATCGGCACTGAATTCTTAGCATGCAATGTTTTGGAGATAGAGAAAAGGGATGACTACGACTTGGTTAACTGTTCAAGAGGAACAATACTCGTACTGGGTATGGATACTGCATGGTTATAATTCTGGGTAACCAGTTTAAAATGACAGGAACAACTTTCTCTTGGGGGATAACTTTTTATCAATATGTTTCCACTGAACTCTTCTATCCTGAGAAACAATTTGGATGATAGATTTACCTTTATCCCGATTTTTGATCATATGACCATCACCATCGTTCTTGCACCAGATCCTCTTCGGTAGATTCTTCGAAACATTAATATCCACACATACTCTAGCCATGTTGGGTCTAGCGAGATTCCCCGTGGCCTCGTCAATCTTAATGGGATTACCAATGGATTTATCAATTGAAAAGAGGGTCGCTTTGGAGAAGAAATGCATAGGGAGGTATGGGAGATTCACCCAGATAGGAACAAAAGGAGAATCCACATTTTCATGGAAGTCTGTTGACCATTTTAACATTTTCATGGGGAATCTATGGATGTACCATAGATCCCTCAACCATAACTGAAGGAAAGCTTCCTCATAGTTCAAGCAAATAAGAATGTTTATTTCGTCCAACAAGCCTATAGTGTAAACAGATTTAAGAGAGAAAGAGAGGAAAGTGTTTCTGATAGCTTCAAGAGAAGGAAGACCATGGTGGAATTGACTAATCATGGAATATTTGAAATGGGAACCAACGTTAGAATATCCTCTTCAGAAAACAAAATAACAATCTCACCTTTCGGGAGAGTAGTGGGTTTAATGACTAAATTAGAGAATGCATGCACCAAGCTCAGCCTCGGGGTGCTATATATATATATATATAGTGAGAGAGAGAGGGTGTGTGTGTGACATGCATATATATACTTGTGATTTAAATCTACCATTTGTGCTTAGTGTATTAGAAAGATATTGATATCTATATTAATTTAAATATGTGTGAACTAAATCCTAAACGAGAAATTTATAAATGTCTAATAGACATTGAACATTAATGGTTGTTGTAGGGGTAATACAGATGAGCACCAAGAGTTAGTGGGTGTAGTAAAATATTCAATTCAAACTAGTTAGGTTTGGTAGCATAACTGGGACGGCTTGGGAGTATACGTTAGGCGTGAACACTAGTTGAGGGGTGAGGAACTCAAGCGAGAGCCGTGAACCTAACATGTATCTAATATCTATTAATTATGCATCCTCTATTTTATCTTAGTTGGGAATGTCACGCCCATTTTCTATTAGCAGTTGTTTCCAGAGACATTGTACTTATTTTATCATTCAGTTGTGGATTTAATTTTTATATGGATTATTTTATTGGAGTTCCAGACTGGGGTGTTTACTCTCGTCATATCTTATTTGATGCAGTATTTCACTATTGGTGGTGTTGATCAATATAGTATGGTCACTACAAGAGTTGTGGATTTTAGCAAGGAAAAAAAATCGTTGCAAAAAGTATGTTTTCATTGCAAAACACCTTTTGCAAAGTTTTTTTATCCTTACAGCGTTCCTTGCATTAGTCATCATGCAATAGATCTTTTGCAACGAAATTGTGTCACCATCGCTAAAAATATTGTGCAATGAAATGTTTCGTTGGAAAAAATAAAACATTTCGTTGCAAAAAAGTTCTCATATCTTGATTAAAAATATTTTGCAAGGAATATTTCGTTGCAAAAAATACTAATAAATCCTCGCAGAAGATATTTTGATAGACATAAAATTTCTTCATAAATGTTAATTTTACATTGCTAAAATTCTTTTGTAACACTTTTTTTCGTTGCTAAAAAGTTCTCGTATTTTGACTAACAATCCTTTACAATGAATATTTCGTTGCAAAAGATACTAACAAATCCTTGAAAAAAATATTTTGAGAGAATTACAATTTTTTGCTAAATATTAATCGTATATTGCTAAAAGTCTTTTGTAACACTCTTTTTACTTGCAAAAAAGTTCTCATATTTCGACTAAAAATATTTTACAATGAAAATTTCGTTGCAAAAGATACTAATAAATCCTCGCACAAGATATTTCGAGGGAAATAAAATTCCTTGCCAAATGTCAATTCTTCATTGCTAATATTATTTTGTAACACTATTTTTCGTTGCAAAATTATATTAAATAATGAAACAAATAAGAAGAAAATTAAGTAGACACACATAATTAAAAAAAATGTTATATTATACTCAAAACATAAATGTACTACTGTTCATGTCATTATGAAGCTCAAAAGTAAATAATACTTCATAACTAAGAGATGAG
Organism: Sambucus nigra; assembly: GCA_949130495.1. Taxonomy (NCBI): domain Eukaryota; kingdom Viridiplantae; phylum Streptophyta; class Magnoliopsida; order Dipsacales; family Adoxaceae; genus Sambucus; species Sambucus nigra. The sequence continues at coordinate 352,875,787 of OX422213.1, read as the reverse complement.
TTTATACTATTTTTCTCATCACAAAAAAATGATAAAATCAACACTATAAATCAAGCAACTTGATTAGTAGGGACATAAAATCCTTCGGGAACATCTTCCTCGGGAGTAGCATCTTTATCTGGCAATAATGTGGCCTTAATTGTAGCCATCTCTGACACAAGACCTTGGACTAGGATTTTCAAATCTACGATCTCTATTTGTAATTTTTTGTTCTCCAAATCAAAATTCTACTCGCATAGTTATTTCAAAGGTCGGGTACCAAGACCTTTCACGTATCCTGACCTCTTTCCAAGGAGTTTTTGACAGATTGATGCTTCATCAGAATCTTCGGAGCTTTTATGTTATTCAATCATCTCTTTCTACAAAGAAAAAGAAAAAATATGTTACACTATCGGTTTGACTATTTTTTAAACTTTAAAAAACAAAATCTACAAAGATTCCTTTGTTTATTTAAGAAATCCAACATGTTGTGACACACAAATCACTAATTCAACAACTATAGATACAAGTAAAATGCATCCTGTAATCCCCCGTAATTTTAAATGACTTTTAAAATGGGTTATATTTTAAATAAATGGATTAATTGGATTTTATTATTAATTAATTCATTTGGGTTTTATCCGGACTGTGGATATGAATATGGATGGTTCTGAATATTACTTAAAGATATTTAGGTAATACATGAATGTGATGTCATTGATATGACTGTATGATATAAATTCGGTTATTTATATTTTAGTCAGACGCGGTATGGGACGTGTCGGGACTAGTTTATTAAATTAAAAAGGAAATTTATTTTCTATCGATCTAATAGTCATTTCGACTGCGTCGTTGCGTCCGGAAGGTTCGAAATAGTCAGAAAAGTCTATTTGGATGTCAATTTTGAGTCTCGGGTCATTTGGGAATGAATAGACAACCCGAAAGGGCATTTTGGTCATTTTTCTAGGGGGGGTGAATAGTGTTTCGGATTTGGAACTATTATAAGTATTGATAGATTAAGTGAATGTGAGTTATTCATCTCCTCTTCACAAATAAGAGCAGCCATCTTCCTAGAAAGAGTGTGAGAGTGCTTGGGAAAGGAAAAGTCACTTGGGAAGGAGAAGAACAAGAACCAAGGTTCACCACCACCAACCACCACCGGAGTTTGACCGGAGAAGGGATAACCAACTGAGATAAACTACACCAAAGGATCAGACCTACACTAAAGGCAAGTGTTTGATAATGGCAATTTAAGTTTGTATATTGTCCATGTTAGAATAGAATGAAAAGAGAAGATTGTTCATGTTTGGAAGAAATAATGGATCATTAAATAGAGTTCTGGAAAAATGAAATGATATAGGAATTTAACTCATGTGTTAGGATGATAATAATTAACTAAATAGTCATGAATCAGTTGTAGAAATTGTGAAAACCATTGATATGTTCTTGAAGATGTTATGATAATAAATTTCTGGAAATAAGGAGATAAACATGCTTTTTAATCCAATCCTTTGATGATTCTAGGATGTTTAGAGTATTGGAAATCGTTCATATATGCTGGTATATCATGTAGTAAAAGAATATAAGTAATTTGGGATGTTTAGATGAAGGTTTAAATGATCAAAAGATGCTAAACCCGTATTTGCAGAAAATGCAGAAAATTAGGCCTGGACCTGAGGGATCGATCGATCGACCCCTGCCTTCGATCGATCGACCTCCCTAGTTTATGTAAAGTTATTTCTTTTTAAATGATGATTCTTATCCCAAACCTTTTTATGGATCTTTGGTGATTATTATTTGGAGATTATGGGACCTAGAAAATATCAGTAAACCCTTGATAATAGTTGAATTAAATTTGATTTGGATTCGAGTGATTTAAATGTTGGAAATTATATTGAATGGAATTTCGGTTGCTAGATTCAATTGTTAAAATCTAAATGGTGATGTATGAGGTTTTAAGATAGGACCAGTAGGGATGATTTTATATAACACCTGGGTATCCGTAAGTTTACAAGAGGGTTTAATCCTAAGTGTAAGAATATGTGTTTATAAGAGATTTGAAACTATCGGTTTTAACCGTAATTAAAAAGGAGTACTAAACTCGTAGTAGTTCGGGAGAAATAATGTTATGGACCAGTAGGATATTAGTGACTTCTTACTTAATATATGTTGAGGAAAATCTTATTTGAATCTTGTACATTGAGAGAGGGTAGCCTTAGGGTATGAGGTTATCCCAATCACGTATTTAAAGTTGACAAACCTCCTCGCTCGACAAAGTTAAGTAGTAGTGTAATGGAGGGGTTCCTTGTTTGGATTTTGCTTTGCGAGACGCTCCGCGCATGAACCTTAACGACGTCGGGAGTGGAGTGATGTTAGGATACGAGAATAATTATATTATAAGAGTGTAGTGGTATGGCTCCTAGATAGAAATGGGAGTTTGGAACACATTTGGTTGAAAGAGGGGATGAGGTTATTCCAATCGCATATTTGAAGTTGACGAACCTCCTCGATCGACAAAGTTAAGTAGTAGTGTATTGGAAGGGTTCCTTTTTTGGATTTCGCTTTGCGAGACGCTCCGCGCATGAACCTTAACGACGTCGGGAGTGGAGAGATGTTATAGGATGCGAGGATAATTAATTTATGAAATAAAGATATGATATTATAAAAGAGATATAACACTACGTATGGGAAATATCTTAGGGAAATGATAATTACCTTATTGATATTATATTATAGGTATGATAATACCTATTTGATTGATTGATGATTATGTGTATGACATACCTAGCTTACTTGCTATCGGTGGGAGGTTTACGCATGAGGGCAGTCATATCCTGATGAATCCATGGGATCTTTGATTTGTCGCTCGAGAACAAAGGTCTATGAAAGACTTATCGGGGAGTTGATAAGTCCGCTGACTGTGGGTACGTAGGTATGTGCGTGACCCATGGATACGAGAACTATGTTCGCCTCCAATTTGTTTATTGATGTTTATGGTTCGTGGAATCTTACCGAACCTGTAGTCCCCTATTCGGCGACCTGCGATGATGGGACATGATAGCAGAGTAATGCATTGCACCGCAGCTGTGACTCGGGGTGCCGTAATATAAATGAATATATTTATATAATGGATTAAATGATTGAATGTATTTATTATGGTTAAATCTATCTACGGTGATAATTGTAGATAACGGTGAATAGAGAAAGATAATGGAATTAAGTTAATAAATGGTTATGCTTATAGAATTGAAAAGCTTAACTCATGCTAATGAGGAACGGTTCATATTAATGAGTAGTGATTTATGTTAATGAGAAACTAAATCATAATGGAGAAATATAGAAATGAATAATAATGTGACGTATGGTATGGGACATACGGGGATTATGATATGGGAATGGAATTATAATATGGAGACTAGAAAAGAGGAACCATTAACTAGGAGGTTAATAGGAAACGTTAAGTGTGCACTCTAGTTGAGAGGTGAGAATTGCAAGTGAGAGTTGGATCTAACATGTACATAATAAATGCTTTATTGCACTTGTTAAATACTTGCTGTTTTAAAAATACTCTACACATTCGGGCTCTGACCCGTTTCCTTGCATATTTTCTCTTTTATTGTATCTTTATATCAGGTGTCCAGCAACAGGGACGCCAACGTTAGCGGATATTGACAGGCTATGGATTGATGGAGTTTTGCTTAGTCGCTTATCATCTTTTTGATTCACAGTATTCTTAGTTTGGGCATGTCGCCCAAAGGATTCAGTTATCTTTTCTATTGAGGTCAAATTCTATTGTATTCGGGACTTTTTAATACATTTAACATTGTTGGGATTATTGTAAAGGATTTATATTATTTGGGAATGTTTATTCCAGTTGCACTTAAATTCTTGTGAGTTATTTATTTAGTGATCTGTGTTGTAGAATAAAATGTGTTGTGTTATTCTTAAATTGGAAAGGGATTTTGTTAAATTAAAATTTGGAAAGTTTTTAACACCAGCTTAATTGGGTATTGGGGGAGTTGTAAATGTTTTCGACAGTGATACTAAGAATGAGCCAACTGTATATTCTGTTTTAATTTGGTATGGGACTGGCCACCCGGTATTTAATTATGCGGGGTGTTACAGGTGGTATCAGAGCATCAAGTTCTAGTGTACTTTAGGATCTGTACGGCTTACTGTGTTTTCAGCTTAGCGTTCTTTGATGTAGAGCCCTTTGTTTAGGATTGTTGATCTCTTTGGTAAGATTCCGTATATATCAGTGAATCTTATTTTTGTTCGGGAGTGATCGAACAAAGAAGTATGGCAGATGATGGCCATTGGATGGATAGTAGAGATGGTACTTAGGAGGTTTTAAAGTATGTTCGAGTATGAAGACCGTAGTCGAGGTCACCCCTCTTATGGAAAAATTGATGAAGAGTCATCAGTAGAAGTTCTTGAAATGCGTGAATTGTGTATGTTCCCTAATGAAGGCAATATATTAAAAGACTTGGGTATATAGTGGAGTGTGATTTAACTAGAACTCAAAATTTGGGGTAAAATTTTTCTTGACTCATCGAGCAAAGTTATAATATTGGGATTCAATAACCATCACCCGCAAATGAGGGTATGTTTTCCTATCTAAGGAAGTATGAAGCGTATTGATTTTTGTAGTGATTGATATTGTGAGGGAAAAAGGGTTGTTAAACTTAGCCTATGGCATCGTTATTTACGTAGAATCACTGAGGGGTGTGGGACACCTATATATATTACATGTTATCACGTGGGTTTGATTTGTAACATGGGATTACTTACCTAGAGCATGTCCGAGTGCGATTTGACTATCGATGTGCATTGACTTGTGGTATATGAGAGCATATGTCTACATCTTGTCTTCTATAAGAGAGTAGATGCGTAGACCCTATTTGAAATCGTTAAAACAAAAAAAAAATTCAAAATCGATAAACTTGACATTATTTTTTTAAAACCAAAAATTTTTATATATATTATTGACTAAGGACCTTAAGAGTTTCGATGACCGACTACTTTAGGAAGTAGTGGATCGGGGTGGTTCCTTGTTTGGATTTCGCTTGCGAGACACCCCACGCACGAAACTAATAACCGTTGGGAGTCGAAATAAGTTAGGTCTTTAGTATATGAGTTTATAACCTTTGCGAAACTTTTAATATTGAAAGTGGTACGACAGGGTGTATGGGCGCCCTGGATGAGTGTATGGCAGTAATTTTCATAATTGAAAAAGGTAAGTAGTTGGAACTTCAGGATTTATTTGTTCAATGTGTGAGGCTCAGTTTTTCCCAAAGTTTGTCACGAGGACAGTATAGGGAAGATTAGGAAAAGTCTAAATTTGATTTAGTTGAGACTATATGGTGAGGCTTGGCGTAAAAAATCGATAGGGATTTTGTTAATGTACTGTATGGGCGGTACATCTTGGATTTCTTGCGATGTGAGATTTAGACTCGGAGTTGACCTTACCTGTATGACTTATATTCCTGAATTTCGGGATGAAATTATGTTATAAGGGTGGAAGTATGTAATACCCCGTAATTTTAAATGACTTTTAAAATGGGTTATATTTTAAATAAATGGATTAATTGGATTTTATTATTAATTAATTCATTTGGGTTTTATCCGGACTGTGGATATGAATATGGATGGTTCTAAATATTACTTAAATATATTTAGGTAATACATGAATGTGATGTCATTGATATGACTGTATGATATAAATTCACTTATTTATATTTTAGTCAGACGCGGTATGGGACGTGTCGGGACTAGTTTATTAAATTAAAAAGGAAATTTATTTTCTATCGATCTAATAGTCATTTCGACTGCATCGTTGCGTCCGGAAGGTTCGAAATAGTCAGAAAAGTCTATTTGGATGTCAATTTTGAGTCTTGGGTCATTTGGGAATGAATAGACAACCCGAAAGGGAATTTTGGTCATTTTTCTAGGGGGGATGAATAGTGTTTCGGATTTGGAACTATTATAAGTATTGATAGATTAAGTGAATGGAAGTTATTCATCTCCTCTTCACAAATAAGAGCAGCCATCTTCCTAGAGAGAGTGTGAGAGTGCTTGGGAAAGGAAAAGTCACTTGGGAAGGAGAAGAACAAGAACCAAGGTTCACCACCACCAACCACCATCGGAGTTTGACCGGAGAAGGGACAACCAACTGAGATAAACTACACCAAAGGATCAGACCTACACTAAAGGCAAGTGTTTGATAATGGCAATTTAAGTTTGTATATTGTCCATGTTAGAATAGAATGAAAAGAGAAGATTATTCATGTTTGGAAGAAATAATGGATCATTAAATAGAGTTCTGGAAAACTGAAATGATATAGGAATTTAACTCATGTGTTAGGATGATAATAATACACGAAATAGTCATGAATCAGTTGTAGAAATTGTGAAAACCATTGATATGTTCTTGAAGATGTTAAGATAATTAATTTCTGGAAATAAGGAGATAAACATGGTTTTTAATCCAATCCTTTGATGATTCTAGGATGTTTAGAGTATTGGAAATCGTTCATATATGTTGGTATATCATGTAGTAAAGATTATAAGCCATTTGGGATGTTTAGATGAAGCTTTAAAGGATCAACAGATGCTAAACCCGTAGTTGCAGAAAATGCAGAAAATCAGATTTGAACCTGAGGGATCGATCGATCGACCCCTGCCTTCGATCGATCGACCTCACCAGTTTATGTAAAGTTGTACCTTTTTAAATGATGATTCTTATCCCGAACCTTTTTAAGGATCTTTGGGGATTATTATTTGGAGATTATGGGACCTAGAAAATATCAGTAAACCCTTGATAATAGTTGAATTAAATTTGATTTGGATTCGAGTGATTTAAATGTTGGAAATTATATTGAATGGAATTTCTGTTGCTAGATTCATTTGTTAAAATCTAAATGGTGATGTATGAGGTTTTAAGGTAGGACCAGTAGGGGTGATTTTATATAACACCTGGGTATCCATAAGTTTACAAGAGGGTTTAATCCTAAGTGTAAGAATATGTGTTTATAAGACATTTGAAACTATCGGTTTTAACCGTAATTAAAAAGGAGAACTAAACTCGTAGTAGTTAGGGAGAAATAATGTTATGGACCAGTAGGATATTAGTGACTTCTTACTGAATATATGTTAAGGAAAATCTTATTTGAATCTTGTACATTGAGAGAGGGTAGCCTTAGGGTATAAGGTTATCCCAATCACGTATTTAAAGTTGACAAACCTCCTCGCTCGACAAAGTTAAGTAGTAGTGTAATGGAGGGGTTCCTTGTTTGGATTTCTCTTTACGAGACGCTCCGCGCATTAACCTTAACGACGTCGGGAGTGGAGTGATGTTAGGATACGAGAATAATTATATTATATGAGCGTAGTGGTATGACTCCTAGAGAGAAATGGGAGTTTGGAACACATTTGGTTGAAAGAGGGTATGAGGTTATTCCGATTGCATATTTAAAGTTGACGAACCTCCTCGATCGACAAAGTTAAGTAGTAGTGTATTGGAGGGGTTTCTTGTTTGGATTTCGCTTTGCGAGACGCTCCGCGCATGAACCTTAACGACGTCAGGAGTGGAGAGATGTTATAGGATGCGAGGATAATTAATTTATGAAGTAAAGATATGATATTATAAAAGAGATATAATACTACGTATGAGAAATATCTTAGGGAAATGATAATTACCTTATTGATATTATATTATAGGTATGATAATACCTATTTGATTGATTGATAGTTATGTGTATGACATACCTAGCTTACTTGCTATCGGTGGGAGGTTTATGCGTGAGGGCAGTCATATCCTGATGAATCCATGGGATCTTTGATTTGTCGCTCGAGAACATAGGTCTATGAAAGACTTATCGGGGAGTTGATAAGTCCGCTGACTGTGGGTACCTAGGTATGTGCGTGACCCATGGAGACGAGAACTATGTTCACCTCCAATTTATTTGTTGATGTTTATGGTTCGTGGAATCTTACCGAACCTGTAGTCCCCTATTCGGCGACCTGTGATGATGGGACATGATAGCAGAGTAATGCATTGCACCGTAGCTGTGATTCGGGGTGCCGTAATATATATGAATATATTTATATAATGGATTAAATGATTGAATGTATTTATTATGGTTAAATCTATCTACGGTGATAATTGTAGATAACGGTGAATAGAGAAAGATAATGGAATTAAGTTAATAAATGGTTATGCTTATAGAATTGAAAAGCTTAACTCATGCTAATGAGGAACGGTTCATATTAATGAGTAATGATTTATGTTAATGAGAAACTAAATCATAATGGAGAAATATAGAAATGAATAATAATGTGACGTATGGTATGGGACATACGGGGATTATGATATGGGAATGGATTTATAATGTGGAGACTAGAAAAGAGGAACCATTAACTAGGAGGTTAATAGGAAACGTTAAGTGTGCACTCTAGTTGAGAGGTGAGAATTGCAAGTGAGAGTTGGATCTAACATGTACATAATAAATGCTTTATTGCACTTGTTAAATACTTGCTGTTTTAAAAATACTCTACACGTTCGGGCTCTGACCCGTTTCCTTCAATATTTTCTCTTTTATTGTATCTCTATATCAGGTGTCCAGCAACAGGGACGCCAACGTTAGCGGATTATGACAGGATATGGATTGATGGAGTTTTTCTTAGTCGCTTATCATCTTTTTGATTCACAGTATTCTTAGTTCGGGCATGTCGCCCAAAGGATTCAGTTATCTTTTCTATTGAGGTCAAATTCTATTGTATTCGGGACTTTTTAATACATTTAACATTGTTGGGATTATTGTAAAGGATTTATATTATTTGGGAATGTTTATTCCAGTTGCACTTAAATTCTTTTGAGTTATTTATTTAGTGATCTGTGTTGTAGAATAAAATGTGTTGTGTTATTCTTAAATTGGAAAGGGATTTTGTTAAATTAAAATTTGGAAAGTTTTTAACACCAGCTTAATTGGGTATTGGGGGAGTTGTAAATGTTTTCGACAGTGATGCTAAGAATGAGACAACTGTATATTCTGTTTTAATTTGGTATGGGACTGGCCACCCGGTATTTAATTATGCGGGGTGTTACAGGTGGTATCAGAGCATCAGGTTCTAGTGTCCTTTAGGATCTGTACGGCTTACATTGTTTTCAGCTTAGCGTTCTTTGATGTAGAGCCCTATGTTTAGGATTGTTGATCTCTTTGGTAAGATTCCGTATATATCATTGAATCTTATTTTCGTTCGGGAGTGATCGAACAAAGAAGTATGGCAGATGAGGGACATTGGATGGATAGTAGAGATGGTACTTAGGAGGTTATGAAGTATGTTCGAGTATGATGACCGTAGTCGAGGTCACCCCTATTATGGAAACTTTGATGAAGAGTCATCAGTAGAAGTTCTTGAAATGCGTGAATTGTGTATGTTCCCTAATGAAGGCAATATATTGAAAGACTTGGGTATATAGTGGAGTGTGATTTAACTAGAACTCAAAATTTGGGGTAATATTTTTCTTGACTCATCGAGCAAAGTTATAATATTGGGATTCAACAACCATCACCCGCAAATGAGGGTATGTTTTCCTATGTAAGGAAGTATGATGCGTATTGATTTTTGTAGTGATTGATATTGTGAGGGAAAAAGGGTTGTTAAACTTAGCCTATGGCATCGTTATTTACGTAGACTCACTGAGGGGTGTGGGACACCTATATATATTACATGTTATCACGTGGGTTTGATTTGTATCATGGTATTACTTACCTAGAGCATGTCCGAGTGCGATTTGACTATCGGCGTGCATTGACTTGTGGTATATGAGAGCATATGTCTACATCTTGTCTTCTATAAGGGAGTAGATGCGTATACCCTATTTGAAAACGTTAAAACAAAATTTTTGTTTTCAAAATCGATAAACCTGACATTATTTTTTTAAAACCAAAAATTTTTATATATATTATTGACTAAGGACCTTAAGAGTTTCGATGACCGACTACTTTAGGAAGTAGTGGATCGGGGTGGTTCCTTGTTTGGATTTCGCTTGCGAGACACCCCACGCACGGAACTAATAACCTTTGGGAGTCGAAATAAGTTAGGTCTTTAGTATATGAGTTTATAACCTTTGCGAAACTTTTAATATTGAAAGTGGTACGACAGGGTGTATGGGCGCCCTGGATGAGTGTATGGCAGTAATTTTCATAATTGAAAAAGGTAAGTAGTTGGAACTTCAGGATTTATTTGTTCAATGTGTGAGGCTCAGTTTTTCCCAAAGTTTGTCACGAGGACGGTATAGGGAAGATTAGGAAAAGTCTAAATTTGATTTAGTTGAGACTATATGGTGAGGTTTGGCGTATAACATCGATAGGGATTTTGTTAATGTATTGTATGGGCGGTACATCTTAGATTTCTTGCGATGTGAGATTTATACTCGGAGTTGACCTTACCTGTATGACTTATATTCCTGAATTTCGGGACAAAATTCTGTTATAAGGGGGGAAGTATGTAATACCCCGTAATTTTAAATGACTTTTAAAATGGGTTATATTTTAAATAAATGGATTAATTGGATTTTATTATTAATTAATTCATTTGGGTTTTATCCGGACTGTGCATATGAATATGGATGGTTCTGAATATTACTTAAAGATATTTAGGTAATACATGAATGTGATGTCATTGATATGACTGTATGATATAAAGTCGGTTATTTATATTTTAGTCAGACGCGGTATGGGACGTGTCGGGACTAGTTTATTAAATTAAAAAGGAAATTTATAATCTATCGATCTAATAGTCATTTCGACTGCGTCGTTGCGTCCGGAAGGTTCAAAATAGTCAGAAAAGTCTATTTGGATGTCAATTTTGAGTCTCGGGTCATTTGGGAATGAATATACAACCCGAAAGGGAATTTTGGTCATTTTTCTAGAGGGGATGAATAATGTTTCGGATTTGGAACTATTATAAGTATTGATAGATTAAGTGAATGGGAGTTATTCATCTCCTCTTCACAAATAAGAGCAGCGATCTTCCTAGAGAGAGTGTGAGAGTGCTTGGGAAAGGAAAAGTCACTTGGGAAGGAGAAGAACAAGAACCAAGGTTCACCACCACCAACCACCACCGGAGTTTGACCGGAGAAGGGACAACCAACTGAGATAAACTACACCAAAGGATCAGACCTACACTAAAGGCAAGTGTTTGTTAATGGAAATTTAAGTTTGTATATTGTCCATGTTAGAATAGAATGAAAAGAGAAGATTATTCATGTTTGGAAGAAATAATGGATCATTAAATAGAGTTCTGGAAAACTGAAATGATATAGGAATTTAACTCATGTGTTAGGATGATAATAATCCACGAAATAGTCATGAATCAGTTGTAGAAATTGTGAAAACCATTGATATGTTCTTGAAGATGTTATGATAATAAATTTCTGGAAATAAGGAGATAAACATGCTTTTTAATCCAATCCTTTGATGATTCTAGGATGTTTAGAGTATTGGAAATCGTTCATATATGTTGGTATATCATGTAGTAAAGATTATAAGTCAGTTGGGATGTTTAGATGAAGGTTTAAATGATCAAAAGATGTTAAACCCGTAGTTGCAAAAAATGCAGAAAATCAGGCCTGGACCTGAGGGATCGATCGATCGACCCCTGCCTTCGATCGATCGACCTCCCCAGTTTATGTAAAGTTATTTCTTTTTAAATGATGATTCTTATCCCAAACCTTTTTATGGATCTTTGGTGATTATTATTTGGAGATTATGGGACCTAGAAAATATCAGTAAACCCTTGATAATAGTTTAATTAAATTTGATTTGGATTCGAGTGATTTAAATGTTGGAAATTATATTGAATGGAATTTCGGTTGCTAGATTCATTTGTTAAAATCTAAATGGTGATGTATGAGGTTTTAAGATAGGACCAGTAGGGGTGATTTTATATAACACCTGGGTATCCATAAGTTTACAAGAGGGTTTAATCCTAAGTGTAAGAATATGTGTTTATAAGAGATTTGAAACTATCGGTTTTAACCGTAATTAAAAAGGAGAACTAAACTCGTAGTAGTTCGGGAGAAATAATGTTATGGACCAGTAGGATATTAGTGACTTCTTACTGAATATATGTTGAGGAAAATCTTATTTGAATCTTGTACATTGAGAGAGGGTAGCCTTAGGGTATGAGGTTATCCCAATCACGTATTTAAAGTTGACAAACCTCCTCGCTCGACAAAGTTACGTAGTAGTGTAATGGAGGGGTTCCATGTTTGGATTTCGCTTTGCGAGACGCTCCGCGCATGAACCTTAACGACGTCGGGAGTGGAGTGATGTTAGGATACGAGAATAATTATATTATATGAGCGTAGTGGTATGGCTCCTAGATAGAAATGGGAGTTTGGAACACATTTGGTTGAAAGAGGGGATGAGTTTATTCCGATCGCATATTTGAAGTTGACGAACCTCCTCAATCGACAAAGTTAAGTAGTAGTGTATTGGAGGGGTTCCTTGTTTGGATTTCGCTTTGGGAGACGCTCCGTGCATGAACCTTAACGACGTCGGGAGTGGAGAGATGTTATAGGATGCGAGGATAATTAATTTATGAAGTAAAGATATGATATTATAAAAGAGATATAATACTACGTATGGGCAATATCTTTGGGAAATGATAATTACCTTATTGATATTATATTATAGGTATGATAATACCTATTTGATTGATTGATGATTATGTGTATGACATACCTAGCTTACTTGCTATCGGTGGGAGGTTTACGCGTGAGGGCAGTCATATCCTGATGAATCCATGGGATCTTTGATTTGTCACTCGAGAACATAGGTCTATGAAAGACTTATCGGGGAGTTGATAAGTCCGCTGACTGTGGGTACGTAGGTATGTGCGTGACCCATGGATACGAGAACTATGTTCGCCTCCAATTTGTTTGTTGATGTTTATGGTTCGTGGAATCTTACCGAACCTGTAGTCCCCTATTCGGCGACCTGCAATGATGGGACATGATAGCAGAGTAATGCATTGCACCACAGCTGTGACTCGGGGTGCCGTAATATATATGAATATATTTATATAATGGATTAAATGATTGAATGTATTTATTATGGTTAAATCTATCTACGGTGATAATTGTAGATAACGGTGAATAGAGAAAGATAATGGAATTAAGTTAATAAATGGTTATGCTTATAGAATTGAAAAGCTTAACTCATGCTAATGAGGAACGGTTCATATTAATGAGTAATGATTTATGTTAATGAGAAACTAAATCATAATGGAGAAATATAGAAATGAATAATAATGTGACGTATGGTATGGGACATACGGGGATTATGATATGGGAATGGAATTATAATATGGAGACTAGAAAAGAGGAACCATTAACTAGGAGGTTAATAGGAAACGTTAAGTGTGCACTCTAGTTGAGAGGTGAGAATTGCAAGTGAGAGTTGGATCTAACATGTACATAATAAATGCTTTATTGCACTTGTTAAATACTTGCTGTTTTAAAAATACTCTACACATTCGGGCTCTGACCCGTTTCCTTGCATATTTTCTCTTTTATTGTATCTCTATATCAGGTGTCCAGCAACAGGGACGCCAACGTTAGCGGATTATGACAGGCTATGGATTGATGGATTTTTGCTTAGTCGCTTATCATCTTTTTGATTCACAGTATTCTTAGTTTGGGCATGTCGCCCAAAGGATTCAATTATCTTTTCTATTGAGGTCAAATTCTATTGTATTCGGGACTTTTTAATACATTTAACATTGTTGGGATTATTGTAAAGGATTTATATTATTTGGGAATGTTTATTCTAGTTGCACTTAAATTCTTTTGAGTTATTTATTTAGTGATTTGTGTTGTAGAATAAAATGTGTTGTGTTATTCTTAAATTGGAAAGGGATTTTGTTAAATTAAAATTTGGAAAGTTTTTAACACCAGCTTAATTGGGTATTGGGGGAGTTGTAAATGTTTTCGACAGTGATGCTAAGAATGAGCCAACTGTATATTCTGTTTTAATTTGGTATGGGCCTGGCCACCCGGTATTTAATTATGCGGGGTGTTAAACATCCCTTCCACCAATTTTACTTTATTTTTTAAAAAAAATCAACAGAATTTCCTTTATTTATTCATGAAATCCAACCTGTGGGGACACAAATCTGAAAACGCCCCGTAGGCCCCCGATTTTAAAATCCTTATACTTTGAAAACAATTTCCTTGTTGAATAGATATGCGGAAGCGTAAGATGGTTCAATAAAAACGAATTACCAAATTTTAATTTCTTTTTCAAATTAAAATAAAATCGAGTAAAATATGATCCAAACACACACGTGTGTTAAATTTCTCTTAAACCAAGTTAATTAACCCAATTCCTAGAAAATTCCCTAAGTCATATTTTTCATTTAATCATGTTAGGCCAAACCAAATTTTAAAAAATTAAATTAAATGACTTGAATTAAATTAACAAAACATTACCCAATATTAATTTACACCAAATTAAACAAGTAGTGATTAAATTAAACCAATTTTATCATTTTACCTAAGCATTAGTTCTAGGTGATTTTGCAAAAGATAAAACAAACAATTAATCCACTACGCCGCGATGTACGAGGAAAAACTCACAACGAAAAAAATCTCGGACGACCCTAGCCTCAAATCCACTAAGTACGGAATTCAAAAATACAAGCAAGATGACTTACAACACACAACTCGATCCCTCTCAATCCCCGACACGTCTTCTTGTATCAACCTCTTCTTAGCAAGTAACCACGGAGCTCCACCGTGGTCTCGGAATCCACCGATCGGACTTTATATGGTCACCGTCACCCGAACTAGGAGCCTTTCTCCAAGTGGGTAAATATACAAAACCTCTTCTTCTTTGTGGGATTTAGAAGAAAACCCAAAACATCTCTTCAAATGGTAGAGATGAAAAACCGGTGCCAAAACTCCAAGCAAGTACAAATATATCTATGGAAGCTTGGATAAATAATATGGGTGTAAAACTAAAGTGCATAATCAATTTTTCTTGAAAACTTAGACACTTTAAAACATGAACTTTTTCCTTAATCAATTTTCTCTTAAACTCTCTCTTAAAGATAGATGTGTATGGAAAAGCTAAACCAAAAAGGTTGGTTCCCGCACTATTTAACTTCTATCAAAAGTTAGTGGAGTAAGGAAGTTGGAAACATGGGTAAAAACTCCTAAAAACTGCCATAAAATTTTCCCGCCTGAAATCTCGTTCAAACGAGCCTTTCTAACGAAGTTCCAGTGGCTTAAAATTGAACACATTAGAAATATCGTTCGAAGTCTCATTTGAACAACCATCTCGTTCGAACGATAATTCGAACGATGTTCCAGTGACCTATGGGGAAGCTCGTTGGCAGCTTCGTTCGAACGACATTCTCGTTCGAACTACAATCTCGTTTGAACGACAATGTCGAACGAGAAACCAAAAAGTTGAAAATTACGAATTTAGCCCAGAAACTTTATATACTTTATATAGAAGTTTAATAAAATATTTCTGAGAAATAAACAAAAGTTTTTAATTAAACCTACACCCATTATAAAATGTTCCAAGCTCCTATATATATATATATTAAAATGCATTCATACCATGGGAGCAATGGAAACATGTTGATGACGTAGAAACGAGGCACAAACAAACTCGACAATGTGATGAAGCTTTATACACTTCGCCACTACGTCTTTAATAAACACGTCATAGTCTTGAAATAGGATCAATTAACTCTATCCTATGACTCAAACGTTTGTGTCTAGAATTGAGCCAAAACTACAAAGGACTCAATTGGAAATTTGTGTCCTTACAAATCTCCCCCTTAGGCTATTCCGGAACAAAAACCAACAGAAATCCTAAAAGGCCGTCAAGCTCTACTAGACTAATAAAATGTCCCACCCAAAGTAAAATTACAATGATTGACTCAAACAACCCAAAGGAGTAAAATCTTTGCCAGTGAAAGTTGCCAAACAACCCAAAGGAGTAAAATATTTGCCAGTGAAAGTTGCCACTTAGAATAAAATTCATGCACACTTGAGCAAACACATTAAATGCATAAGGAATATCAAAATATTAAATGAAATTAAATAAATACTCCCCCGAAATTAATTCTCTCCTTTATCAACTGTGATTAACCTAAGAAGATAGCGACTCCCCCTAAGTTAACTCTCCCCCAAACTAAGATACGATTACAATAGGATTAGATATCATTTATCCCCCTATCATTATCCCCCTTTTTGTTAAGGAATATACAAAGGCTAAAGAATCAAAACATGCAAAACATGTAATTGTATGAAATGATGAAAACATTAAAGCACATGGGCAATAAAATCATCACTAATCCAACAAATAATAATGGATACCAACTAAGATGCAAGAAACAGATACCAATATGAGACATAAGTATTAAGCATGTGATATCAACAAAGAATGCAACATGATGAATACCAATTATGAAATAAAGCATATATGGACTAGAAAGCAAGGCAAAGACTAGACAAAAATATTAAATATATGTATACATAAGATATACCTAATAGATGCAAGTACACATATATAGATATAAACATACAAATGACACAAAATACGATATACTTTTCACACTCGTATGGCAAAAATGTGTCATATGGAAATGAAAGTGTTGGGGTGTGAACTAGCAACAATTAAATTTAGACACAATCACTTAAAACATGTTCACGGAGTTCTCAATTGATTGAAAACTTCATCACATTTGAATATAACCTCATGTTACAATATAAATTGAACTCAATGAACAAACATACACAATGCATACAAGCCTAGCATGTTGATGATTCTACAAACCAATAGAGTCATGACATTGAAAACGCAATGAGGATAAACGGACATTGTGCAAACCGTTGATATACCATCCAATCTACCTCAATAAGCATATATATTATTAATTTTGAATGAATATATCAATCAAACATAGGCCTTGGCAATTATTTTCTTTTTAATGCCATATTTTCTATTTTTAGGCCTTGGACCACGTATTTCTTTTAGGTCCAAATAAACGGTGGCTTACTATTCACAAAGGAAACTAAGTCCTTTTGGAGCCCTTCCCCGTGCACATTTATATAAATCATTTTTTCATTTTTCACAAAAATCTCACGTGTAACGGATTTTAATATGCACTAGTCCTCCTAGGTCACAAATAGGTAGATGACAAGATTGCTAGGAGAACACCTCACAAAGCTCAAATATACATATGAAGTTAAAATTTCAAAAGAGCTTTTGCATGTGTGAGTAGAGGCATATAAAAATAGAATCCATTTAATCAACACAAAATCCAACTACTCAATGTAAGCATGGTAAAGAACATAATAAGGATTGACAATCTAAACCAAAAGTTCTAACCACATGGGAGCGTAAAGGATGGAATTCTAACACAAGTGTATGCCACTTAAAGTGTGTCAAACTAAAATACACACAAAATAAAATGTTTTTGAGTTTTTTGAAATTTTTAACCAAAAATAAAAATATATGGTCAAAAGACAAACAAAAATCATTTGTATTTTCATTAAGCCTAAATTACTAAACAAATAAAACACAAATGATAAACCAAAAATCTTTTTGTATTTTTGCATTTAAAGAAAACAAAAATAAATTTAAATATAATACAAAAGATAAAAAAAATCATTATTCTAGCATGTGATTGATCATGAAGAATAGAGTTGAAAATGACAACACAAGCACACATTTAGCATGAGAATATAGCATGAAGTACAAAAGCTAAGGTACGCAAATAAAACTAACACAATCGACCTTTAGATTTTGCAAGAGAGGAAGCATGTGAAAGTAAATGAGAATCAAATACCCTCTCTTATAAAGCTACCAAGTCGGATCTCCTAACCCAAACTAATGATGAGTGACTATCTCGGGGTGTTGGAATCTTGCCTACCTTGGTTGCCTTACACTGGGATTTTATAGAAATCTTTTAAGATGAAAACAATATTTCTTAAGATGACCTTTTCGACCACAATGTGCACAAGTAAAAACATATCGAAAAGATTTACCTAAGGAGTGATCTCTAAAGGCTTTCCTAAGCGATTCTCCTAAAACGTGGTTTTGGCTTTGTGAGTAGGTTCATTACAAGTATCGAAGCCTAAACCACAAGTGTCATTTTTAATTTGAACCGTTCCTAATATTTTATTTAATTTTTCCGAACGACACTCCAAATCAAATTTAACATTACTAGAGTCTTTTAATTTGTTTTTTAATTTAGTATGTTAGACTCCAATAAAACATTTCTCTCTCCGAACTCGAGAAGCTCCTTTTTCAAGGATTCCATTAAACCTCTAAGGTTATCTTTCTCTCCTTCTACATATTCTAGCTTCTCTCGAAGAGATTTATCTCATGTCATAAGGTCTTCAACCAACACACTATTATCAACGACCTTGACACGGTCTCTCAAACTAGATTCTAACTTCAAATTAGCTCTTTTTAATTTACTTGATTATTCATATAATTCTTGAAAAGCATTTTGAAGTTCACTCACATTGACCACTTCTTCATTTTCACTCTCTCTTTCTTCTCCACTCTCACTATCACTCACATGACTAACCATGAAAGCCACAAAGTTGTGCTTAGTGGGGGAATTGGGTCCCTCTTCCTTATCACTATCACTAAGGGTCGCATTATATGAAATGGGTCACTTACCTTCTTTCCTTAATTTAGTGGGGCACTCAGAAGACCTATGGACATAACCCTCACAACCAAAACACGTATTTAACTCGTCCCTCTTTAAATTTTCATTAATAGTTTTAGGGATCCTCTCGGCTTTATTATGCTTAGAAGTTTCAAATTTCTCAAAGTCCTTTTTAAATTTATCTTTGTTAATTTGAAGAAACTTTCGAAATTTCCCTAGCAAACAAGATCATATCTTCCGAGTACTATCACTCTCGCTCTCTATTACTTGTTTATCCTCTTTTTTGGCTTTTAAAGCAATGACCTTTTCTATTTTCTTTTCAGTTTTAGAGGGAAATATATCCAGTTCATAGGTTTGTAAATCACCTACAAGCCCTTCTAATTTCGTAGAGGCTAAAGTTGGTAAAGAATTTAACACGGTCACTTTTGGAATAAATGTATCGGGTAAGGACCTTAAAATTTTCTTTACTACTCGGTTTTTGAGTATTTTCTCTCCCAAATTAAAAAATGAATTAACAATATCGAAAACTCTAGCATAAAATTCATCAAAAGTTTCTTTTTCTTTCATTTTGATAGTTTCAAATTGAGTGGTGAGGTTTTGAAGTTTCTAAGCTTAAACAACACTTGTACCTTCATGAGTGAGTTGTAAAATATCCCAAGATTCTTTAGCGGTCTCACACGTCATAATGCATCGAAATGCATCCGGTGTGACAGCACTAAACAAGGAGTTTAAACCTCAAGAATTAAAGTTTGAAAGTTTGAATTCACCCTCACTCCATCTATTGGCCGATTTGGGAACACGTTCATTTTCTACTAAATGAGTTGGTGGGGACCACCCGTTAACTACAGACATCCAAACCCTCTCATCGATAGATTTAAGGGTTGATTTCATATGCGCTTTCCAATACGTGTAATTAGAACCATCGAAAATAGGAAAATTTGAAAATGCGGAAAATTCCATTTTAGCCAAAAATTAGTTAAAAAATCTTTAACGAAGTAAAGTATCGTTTTGGCTCTGATACCAATTTGAAAACGCCCCGTAGGCCCTCGAATTAGTAAATTTTAATTTCTTTTTCAAATTAAAATAAAACCAAGTGAAATATCATCCAAACACACACTTTTGTTAAATTTCACTTAAACCAAGTTAATTAACCCATGTCCTAGAAAATTGCCTAAGTCATATTTTCCATTTAATCAACTTTGGCCAAACCAAATTTTGACAAATTAAATTAAATGACTTGAATTAAATTAAATAAACATTACCCAATATTAATTTACACCAAATTAAATAAGTAGTTATTAAATTAAACCAATTTTATCTTTTTACCTAAGCATGAGTTCTAGGTGATTTAGCAAAAGATAAAATAAATAATTAATCCACTACGCCGCGATGTACGAGGAAAAACCCACAACGGGAAAAAACCTCGGACGGCCCTAGCCTCAAATCCACTAAGTACGGAATTTACAAATACAAGCAAGATGACTTACAACACATGACTCGATCCCTCTCAAGCCCCGATGCGTCTTCTTGTATCAGCCTTTTCTTAGCGAATAAACACGGAGCTCCACCACGATCTCGGAATCCACCGATCGGACTTTATATGGTCACTGTCACCCGAACTAGGAGCCTTTCTCCAAGTGGATAAGTTTACAAAAAACCTTTTCTTCTTTGTGGGATTTAGAAGCAAACCCAAAACGTCTCTTCAAACGGTAGAGATGAACATCCGGTGCCAAAACTCCAAGCAAGTACAAATATATCTATGGAATCTTGGATAAACATTATGGGTGTAAAACTAAAGTGTATAATCAATTTTTCTTGAAAACATATACACTTTGAAACGTGACCTTTTTCCTTAATCAGTTTTTCTCTTAAACTCTCTCTTGGAGATAGATGTGTATGAAAAAGTTAAACCAAAAAGTTTGGTTCCCGCACTATTAAGTTATGTCAAAAGTTAGTGGGGTAAGGAAGTGGGAAACATGGGTAAAAACTGCTAAAAACTGCCACAAAATTTTCCCGCCTGAAATCTTGTTTGAACGAGCCTTTCTAACGAAGTTCCAGTGGCTTAAAATTTTACTCGTTAGAAATATCGTTTGAAGTCTCGTTCGAACATCCATATCGTTCGAACGATAATTCGAACGATGTTTTAGTGGCCTATAGGGAAGCTCGTTGGCAGCTTCGTTCGAACGACATTCTCGTTTGAACGACAATCTCGTTCGAACGAAAATATCGAAGGAGAAACCAGAAAGTTGAAAATTACGAATTTAGACCAGAAATTTTATATACTTTATATATGAGTTCAATAAAATATTTCTAACAAATAAACAACAGTTTTTAATTCAAACTACACCCATTATAAAATGTTCCAATCTCCTATATATATATTAAAATGCATTCATTCCTTAGGAGCAATGGAACTATGTTGATAACATAGAAAGGAGGCAAAAAAAAACTCGGCAATGTGATGAAGCTTTATACACTTGGCCGCTACATCTTCAACAAACACGTCATAGGCTTAAAATAGGATCAATTAACTCTATCCTATGACTCAAACGTTTTTGTCCGGAATTGATCCAAAACTACAAAGGACTCAATTGGAAATTTGCGTCCTTACAAAATCTATAATCCAACGACTCCCATCCACCCATTTCAACAATAATAAATCCATCCCACACGACTTGGGAATAATACTTTATGTTTAATCAAGAAAATTATTATCTTTTATATGCTTACATAGTCAGACTCTACTTCTTTACTAATCCACCCATTGTCCTTCACTAATGAGTATCATAAAATACTTCAATTTGTCCTTTCTGTGTCTCATATGCATTACCTATCTATTAACATACGAAAATAAAATACATAAGTACAAGTATACACAGAAATTAAAATTTAACAAATTTTAAGTGATAAATAAATTGCCTTATCTTCATACAAGTATTGGACAAAAGACTTTGTCCCACCGCGATCAACATACATGGCATTTGAGATACTAGTAGAGCAAGCATCAGATTTTTTCTACAAAAAGTGATATACTTCAAGTTAATTTACTGAAACTTAAGAAAACATACAATTTTAACATAAGACATACATAGAAAATTATTACCTTATGTTCCTCTGAACTAAAAAACGAGCAAAGAAATTTCCAATCTTCGTCCTTTTCCACATCACTAAGTTTGTTCTTATTCCCCTCCTCAATATTAAAAAATTTAGAAAAATGTTTCTTCAATGTGTTACGAAATCCACTATAATGTGCAGACATTGATGTATGCAAATAGCTCGCAACCGCCAAATTTGTGATGTCTACCTCAAATTTTAACTGCACAAGTTTTAATGAGTTAAGAATATAAAATCACAAATTTTTAGGGGAATATAACACAAAATTAAATATACCAAAAATCGATCAATCATTGATGTCTTCTCCTTCTCTTCAATATTTCCCCATTTTCCACCTTTAACGCAACAAAATTTCGCATGATAAAGCCAATTTCATTAGACAAAGAGGTAGCAGTATGTCCAATCGGTTTATTATGCATAGACTACAATTGAATTGGAATTTTAGAACCCCTAAAACTTTTAATAAGAGCATCAGTTGCTATCCCACGTGTTCTGCCACGAACTTTTTTCTTGGAGGTGGATCCGAATTCTGAAAAACACCAAAAATGTATCTAATAACTTTGGTATCCACAATACCATAAACATGCAAGTATATCATTATAATACAAAAGTCAACTATATCCTCTGATGTCAACACTATCATAGTGGGTAACTAAAAAACACTTTAAAGTACGAATTGTCTAATTTTGCCTATTAATTTTTATTGATTAGACCATCGTTCAAGTAATTCTTTGTAAGTAGGAATTTTCAGATTTATTTGTTTATTTTTCAATCAAGCCCGCATAATTCTAGAAATAGTTCAACCGATCTTCCCTTGAAAATATGTTACTAGGATCTATTGTTTCAAGAAGGAAAACATGAGTCTTGAAGCAATTAAAGTAGATACTCAGAAGATGGACAAGTATAATATAAAGTGAAATCGCAATTAAATGATATGACATGTACTGTCAGAATTAGGCTCAAATGTAGAATTTGCACTTGTTATTTGTGCTCCATTCGATGTCCTAGATGCTATTTCATTTGGTATTGGATCCTCGTGCGTAGTTGAATCTTGTGTACTACTTGACTCTACAAAAGAAGTAGTTGAAGAACCACGTCCACCTCCACATCCACCAGGTGCCATAAAGATGGTAATAATCCTGATTAGTTAATCAAAATAATTAATTTACAAATATAAAATTAGAAAAGAAATGATAACGGAACCAACTCAGTTAAGTAACATATAGTTTAGAGTTTGAATAAAATAAACACAAATCCTTCCCACATCATAGAAATTTAACTAAGTTAAATCAACATCACAAATAATAACCACATAGGAATTTAACAAGTTCCATCACATAATAACAAGTCCATTGTGATTTAAATAACAAAAGAAACTCAAATGTATAATCTTCTTTCACTCTCTATCATAATCATCATCACTGCAATTTAGATACTTACACAAGATAATGTTGTATTTCTTCACAGTTATTCAAGATATACTAGTTATCCTTATCAATAATGCTTTGGGACAATCGAGTGGGTTGTGTAACACCCAAGGGACGAACAAATTGAAAGAAAATTGAGAGTTTTGCATTACATTTTCCCCCACATGTATCATCGTTCCATTATCCTCGATTGAATTTGGTTTCGACCACATGAAGGTACATTGAACATAAAGCTATGGCTTCATTAACAATGTACACCTCTGCTATTGATCCTTCAGGTCGAGCTTTATTTTTTACACTTAACTTTAGGGATCCCAGAATCCTAGACAAATTGAATGTTAAATAGATAAATCATTTTGCACAATGAAAGTTCATAATCAAACATATGAATAAATGTTTTTAAACTATCTCTCAAAAGGGAACATCCATCGCGTATTTACCGGGCCAACAAGCATAGCCTCGCGTGGTAAGTGAACGGCCAAATGGAGCATAACATTAAAAAATGCTGGCAGAAAAATTCTTTCAATCTTGCAGAGTATAAGGACAATCGCTTCCTCTAGTTTCACCAAGTCCTTCATATTCAAAGTTTTTGCACACAATTGTTGAAAAAAGTTTGACAATTTAACTAAAGCAATATTAACATCCTTCGGTAAATATCGACGTATGCCGACAGGGATAAGTCGCTGCAGAATAACATGGAAATCATGACTTTTTAAGCCCGATATCTTTCCATCCTTGATTCTCACATTTCTAAATATATTCGATGCATAACCATCTGGGAATTTGACCAATTTTAAGAACGCACAAAAATCATTTCTCTCTTCTAATGTTAAGGTATAAGATGCATGTGGTTTCAACCATCTGTTACATTGTTCTTGTAAATGCAACTCCTTGCTTATCTTCATATCAGCTAAATCCAGATGATCCTTGTCTATATCTTTCGTCTTTCCTTACATGTTCATCAATGTTCCAAGTACGCTATCACATGTGTTCTTCTCAATATGCATTACATCGAGATTATGTCTTAATTTCAGCTTTGACCAATACTCTAACTAAAAGAATATGCATTTTTTCATTGAGTTTAGTTCCTCAAAGGCACTTTATCTCTTCTTATCCTTATTGTTTGTATGCTTACCCTGTTTCATAATTTTCACCTTCTCTAACTGCTCCAATATGTCATCTCAAGTAAAATCCTCGGTGCTGGTCTCTCTTCTTTTCTCCCATCATGTAGTGTACTCTTTTGCCAATAGTGGTTGGAAGGAAAATAATAGCGATGACCCATATAACATATTTTACTTATCAGTCGTTGCGAAGATGTGTCTTCATTGCATATTGGACATGCATTGTACCCTTTCATTCTCCATCCAGATAAATTACCATATGCCGAGAAGTCATTAATCGTCCATAATAAAATTGCATGTAAACAAAAATATTCCTTACCAAAATTATCCCATGTTTCTACACCAACATGCCAAAGTCTTTCAACTCATCCACTAAGGGTCGTAAGAAGACGTCCTTGTCCTTACTCGGTGCTTGTGGACCTGAAATTAACAAAGCCATCATGAAAAATTATTCCATCATATATAGCCAAGGTGGAAAATTATAAGACACGAGAATTACTGGCCACATGCTATATGAGTTACTCATATTTCCAAATGGATTTAAACCATTGGAATTAAGACCGAACCACACATTGCGAGAGTTGTCCGCATACCAAGGGTATGGTTATCAATGTCTTTCCATGCCTCGGCATCGATCGGATGCTTCAAACATCATGCGTATTGACTCGTTTTTCCTTATGCCACCTCATATCAGTGGTTGTATGCTTTGACATATACAATCGTTGCAACCTTGGTTTCAATGGGAAGTAGAGCATTACTTTATGAGGACCATTCTTCCCTTTATTATCAAAATAATTGTACCTAGGCTCATAACATACTGAACACCTATCCGCATTTTGATTCTCTTTCTAGAATAATGCACAATCATATTTTCACATGTGAATGGATTCATAATCGAGTCCCAAATCTCGCAACTTTTTTTTAATTCATAATACGAAGATGGGATACTTGAATCTGGATAATCTTCCTTCAATAGTTGAAGTATCATATCAAAGAATTTGTTGCTCCAGCGGTTAAGAACCTTAACATGCATCAACTTTATAAGAAACTGAAATGAGGAGAATTTTTTACATCTCGGATATATCTCTTCTCCGAGTTAACCAAATAATTTATTATATATACTCGCAGCATTTTCACTATGCTCGGGAGAACCATTGGGGACAAACATATCATTTAACAACCCGAACATGTCATCATCTTCCTCCTCAACTTCTACATTTTCCGGCACTTGTGCACTTGAAGAGGTTTGTTCATCATTCACCTCCTCTCCATGATTTATCTAGCAAGTATAAATATAAGACATTCCACGACTCAAAAAATGACTTCTAATAGTTATCAGATCATGGAAATATGCGTTTTGACAATCTCTACATGGACATTGTGACTTGTTATTTTCATCAAGGTGGTCTCTTGCGATCTCAATGAAAGAATCAACACCGAATTTATATTCCTTAGATAGCATATTAGGAAGAAATATCCAACTCTTATCCATCTTTATCTTCCTGTTATTTCACAACAACATATCATTACATGTTTGGAAAAATAAATTATGATTGTCAAAAGTAATCATTATTCATACGGATAACACAATATGAGTAATAGGACCAAATACCAAATATCCCAAAGAAAATCTTGGAATAAAATAGCACATCAAAACATCAAACCTAAAAATAATTGAAACACAAAGACAAGAGAAAAAATAAACCCAGATGAATATTAAAGATGGAATATTAGAGACAATCGAAAATATAAGTCATATTTCACAGTCAGCTATATATATATATATATATATATATATATATGCAACATATTTAGCTCTTAACAATGCATGTGTGATTGAAAGAATGGACTTTTGCCAAAAAACTGGTTATGCAATGTATTTAGCATCGTGACCACTAATGTTATTATCATTACCTAAAAAGCGTAAAAGAATTCAAGTTTGTGCGTGGTTTTACCTATAAAAATATATCGATTACCTAGACCAACCCGAATATGAAAACACGCTTAATTATGCCCGAAGTTTCAAATCCTTAACTTCAATTACATCTCCCGTTCTTTTAATTCTTTTAAACTAAAGACTTCAACACATAAATCCATTATCTTTCACCGAAATTTCAAATCCCTAATTCCAAATTAATTGTTAAACCAATTAACACCAGAGCATTATCGTCACATATATAAAACATAAAACAGGACTTTAGAAACCAAAACACACCGCCATCATTTACCTACAACTTTTGTGACTTCAAGCAAACCATAATCTAAATCTCAAGATTCATCCAAATTCAATCATTTTCAATCATCAATTCTTAGATACAAAAATTAAATATTTAATTATTTAATTCATTCTTTAAAAATTCATCGATTCTATTAATCCAACAAAACTTTAAAAATGGTACAACTCAAAAAACCCATAATTTTATAAAGAATTCGAAAGAGGTCCACATCCCACATCCCACATAATCACAATATTAATATCAAGTTAAAAACAAAGACCCTAATATCTAGTGCATAATATATTTTGATAAGAAAATAAATAGTGGTCCACAACCCCCAAAATCGCAATAATAAAAGCGAGTTAGACACAATGATGTATTGAATGGTTCTCACTCTTTTAAAGTGTTTAATTGGCAAGTATGAAACAAAGAAATAGATAAACTTGCGGTCCAAATTATCTTACAAAACAAATTGAAAATAGTATGCATTTATTATATCCACAAACACATAATTCAACTACACTTTAATTTGTCAACTCTTTACAATAATGCTTATGTTCGCCCCCAATATATTTGGAAGAGAAGAATGACAAAACAATGAAAAAGAAAAAATAGCATTCTCACAAACATTTTGGTGTTAGTAAGTTGCGCCACATTAACCATGGGGCCATTCATATATTTTCGACCCGACAAATTTACTAGTATCCAATATTTTTGTCGAGTAGTTCTGAGAAAATTTAGGATTCTAACTCATCTTTTACGACACACTGATATTCCATGTCGAAGTCCATTAAGTATTATTGAAAACACAAATCAATACATTATAATACATCATTGTGTCGCAAAAAATGACCTAAAATCTTTAGTACCTTTAGAATTACTCTATTTGTATATCTAACAACTCCTCACACGGTGTGCTAACACCTAATTTGAATTTATTCTAAGTTAGTATAATTAATGAGTTTGACACTTTTGTATACGAATTCGAATTACATGGCTAATTTTATACCCCTTTCAACCAAAATCAAACTTGACGTAAGGTGGTGACATAAACGGTTGTAATTCGAGATAAGTTAATTGTGACACCCCACCTAATAAAATACCGGGAGATCAGTCCTATACCAAATTAAAACAGGAATCCCAGTTGGTTCATCCTTAGCATCACTGTCGAAAACCTTTTTAAAACTTACTAACCACCTAGTATTCCAAAAATCTGGTGCCAAATTTTATCTTTTAATTCAGCAACAAATAACATACGGAAATATAATATGAGTCATACACCACAACTGAAATAAATCAACTGAATAAATAATAAACTACATGATGAATAAACCATCGGTCACCAAGTTAATAGTCCAATACAAGCATCCAACACCTGAATAAATAAATATGAAAACATTACTGAAAAGTCTGGCCGACATGCCCTAAATAAAACATAAACTGATAGATGATTCCTACTCTAGGAAAAAATGAATGATGCGTCTAATCCAAGCTCCTTCTAGCAGTGCCGCAGCTCCATTTCCCTGGAATAAAATATTAAGTCTGGCGTCCCTGTGTCTAGACATCGAAACTATTTTGAAAATAATTTTATAGCAAGGGTTAGAACCCAAAACATTTTGAAAATATTTAGCAAGTGAATTAACTACAGTAATTAAAAAATACATGAATGCGCTCCATATTTAAGTTAGTGCCGCACTCTCTTGAGGACATACTCACCCCTCCACTATTGTGCACACCTAACGATTACCTTAACCCCCACCTAGTTGTACTATCCCGTCCAATTTGTCCTTGAAATCCTCCCTTGTCTTCCTACTCTAAACCGAGTATTATTTTCCATGGGTTATAAGTTATCTCACCAATTAACTTAATTAATTTCTTTTAAATAATAGCATATAACTGTGACACAAGTTATATAAAACAAATACATCACACACTGTATTATTACCCACATATAATATTTAATTCCCTTATATACGTACTTTCACTAAAAACATACCCACATATTTCATATGTATATCCATCCCTTCGAGTATACCCTCGTCGGATAATTTTCCTCTAAAGTGCTATCTCCTTAGGTGTGCTCACATAACCTACTTACCCAAGTTGGAATCGTTCACCAACCTGGACTAAAAATATACACGTAGTGGAGGCGGTCATATTCCTTCCCCGAAAGTGAGATAAACCCCTCACCCATATACCATACGCTATGACATGGTGATATACTCACCCTACTCCTCAAGCTAGGGGATTCACCCACATCGCGCAACCTCCCTTGATAGTACTAGAGTTTATAAAAGTCACTGATATTTAATAGCACACACAATACACACACACACACACACACACACACACACACACAGATATATATATATATATATATATATATATATATATATATATATATATATATATATACACTATCACCACACCGTATATATATAATATAAACCCCTGCTTTATCGTGTACTCAAAACTCGTAACACTAGCCTGAAATTTCTTAAGTCTCTGGCCCGACTCAACTTAATTAATTTTTCTCAGTTATTAATTTGTCATCATCCCGAGTCTATGGTCAGACTCTAATTTGTTTAATTCACACATCAATTAATATAATATTTCCCCCGAGTCTATGGTCCAAATCCAATATAAATACTTTACACATTAATTAATATAATATTTGCCTGAGTTTGTGATTCGACTCTAATTTAATTAATTTACACATCAATCAATTTAATATTTGGTGTCGCCCAACCATTATACCTGGGGTCGCTCACTTGGATCGTACCATCGTTAATACCCGATTCTATATTTCGCCCGATAACTAATTAATTACACCTTAATTCCTTTAATAATGTAGTGCCACTCAACTACAATACCCGAATATTTTCCCTCGGTCCAAAATCAATATTTACTATTTATTTCCCAAAATTTATTCATCTCATGGCATACAATTATCACCCTCCGAAACCCAATTATATCCCTTATAATTGCTAAGGAATATATGATACATATTCATTTATCACTAAATAGGAAGTAGGAGAAAAATATAAATTAATTTCCCTTTATATATAAAACTGGGGGACCTGCCAGAATTCTGGGACCATCGATCAATCGAACAAGTACCCTTCTTCTCCGACTTGCTGTTTCAGCCGTTGTTAACCCAACCAATCTTGTACTTTCTCCCATAAAAATATCGGATCATAATCCACCATATTAACATATGAAAATAGGTTCTACTCTACCTAGAAGCCTTAATTAAATAACCAATTTCCATAAATTTTAACGTTTTCCAGATTCAAGTTTTACCCGGGTTTCAAACACCCAAACACTTTACATCTCTAATATCATAATTTAAATGCCCATCCATGTGGGATTTAATCATACGATGCATGTTCCTAAACTACAGAATCATGAAACCAACTAATATTATCCCAAATCTCATCAAGGTATACACTTTCCCAAAGACCGATTTCACCCGAATACCCATTTATACCCAAAACGGATTTTTGTTTACATGTCACAAAAATATGAAATGATTAGCACCAATTTAATAATCATAATAGTTAACCACTTGCCTAGGATTGTTCGTAGATTTTGATCCGTTGGTGTAGAAAATGTGTTGATGAAGAACACCCAATTTGTCCCACGATTTGTCTCTAAAAATATCCCCAATTTGCTTCTTGATTTGTTTCCTCTGTGTCTCTCTCAAACTCTAGGTTTATAATTGTTAAATGTCATTCAACACTTCCCCAATTAGGTTTAAAAACCCTTAATCCCATTTTTGGCCATGTGGGCCAAATTAAAATGGCCTGAATCCCCCATGTGGGCCCGGCTATGCACAAAAATGCCCCAAGACCCGATTACTACCCCCGAATACTCTTTTTTTACTATCTCGACCCACTCGGACTTAACCATGCACTCAGAATTATCATCTGAAATACTTTATAACATTTCCAAATTTCGACCCCAAAATGCGACACACATTAATTCGAACGATTTAACTTAAAGTCGCCAATTATAAATAATTCTTCCCACTCAAATAAATTCTCCAAATTATAAATCTAATTTCCTTTGATTTAAATATTTTTACATTATAACAACCAAGTCTTTTGAGCGACTATTTTATATTATTTTTGCCTGATGGGCAAATTTTATAAAATAGAGGAAGTTGGAGTAAATATTATTTCCCGTGAGTTAAGGGATAATATTTACAGTGTTTTGCCTATTTACCGTTATGAGAAGGTAAATGGAATTATATTGTGATTTATTGCGTCGTTGTATTTTAAACGATGGTTATGACTTATATGTAAGTTGGAGTATAATTAATAAATTAAAATAAATTTGGAACACAAAAATATTGTACATTACTCCGAATGCCGAAATAGGGGGTGCGGTTGATTTTAGAATAGTCGAGATAGTCAAAATAAGTGCCAAGTTGTATTTTTGAGTTTCGGGCACTTTTGATGTGTTATGACTCAATTATGTAGTTACGAGCCATTTTAATGGTGTATTAACATTTAAAAGAGGGGAATTAATGTTTTAAGCCCAGTTAAGTCTCCCAACCCTTTTATTTTTCCCATTCCCGTGTTAGAAGCCAAGAGAGAATGAGAGAAAAATAGAAGATTAGGGCTGGAATCCGTTGCAACCGGAAGAGAATCCGAGACTACAAACTCGAGGAAAGTTTCTTACTTGCTAGATATTGATTTAATGTGATAATTTTCATGTATAGTTAGTTTTTGGGAGATTTAAACCATTTATGGGTTTTGGGTGTTTTTGGTGTATAACCCTTAAATCCTTGTTTTAATTTGATTTGAGGAGAAAATATAAGTTAGTTGTAGTATAGAACTGATGTCGTATAAGTAATTATTGTTGAGGTTGGAAGAAATTAAAATTTTGATGGTTTTGGGATTTTAGGGTTCTTAAACTCGTAGCCCAAATTAGGCAATTCTGCAGGGCCAAATTGATTCGGCCCTAGGGGCGAATCGATTAAGAGAAGGAGAAGGATACAGGTCTGGGTAAACTGAATCGATTTGGGTTGGGGACGAATCGATTCGGCTAAGTCATAAAGTTGGTTTTACTCACCGAATCGATTCGCAATCAGGGGCGAATCGATTCGTCCTTAGGGCTAATCGATTCGGATGCCCTATTTTTGTGAGATTTTTCCTAGTTTGATTTTAGCCCTTTTCTTTAGGTTCGAGGTTTAGGAACATTCCTTTGGGAAGTAATGAGGAGTACTAGAGGGTTGTGTTGGGTTGACAAATACTCTAGGCTAATATGGGGTTAATTGGGCTCATTCTAAAGGTTAGATTTTGTAGGTTAATGTCCGAATGAGATAGGAAGTTAACCTAAAATTTATAGAAGATAAAAAGATAATGTTGGGACTTTGCGGAGACAATTATTGAGAGAGACTCACTTTGATGATTTATGGTATTGTGTTGGGCTCTTGGAGACTAGTTGGAGAATATTGGCACTTCGGGTCTTAGGTCATTAAGATTATATGACTTTAAGAATAAGAAATGCACATTCTAAAATTGGTATTTCGTCATTGAAAATAAATGGCTTTGATAATGTAAAAGTGAATGATTTCAAAATGGAAAAATGTTTTTCATAAATGATAATTTATATAAACACACCTCTCTAAATCGCTAACATAAGGGAAGTTGCGTGCGTGAGGTGAAGCCCACTGGCTAATGAATGGAGGGTGGATATATCCCTAGGCCATACGAGCGATTATTGTATGTTTTTCTGCTTTGGTGAGGTAATTCTTGGTGTGGTTATGACTCTCTCGCAGGCATATGGCCGCTTCCCGACGTTTAGTTAGGATCCCAGGTTGTCTTGGTGATAGGCCCTGGAAGATGATAGCCATTTAGGGGCGCGCACAGTGGGGAAACCCGAATGGGCGGTCTTAGATACGTTATATGATAAATATAACTATTTATAATAATGTGGGACAATATTGATGTTAAGGCATTTTATGATAATAAAATGGCTTTAACTACATTTCCTGGATGGAAGAAAGGAAATGGGAGGTTAAATACATTTTTCGAATGGAATAAGGGAAATGGGAAGATATGAAATGAAAAAGGCACTTTTATGATGATAGAAGTTGCTTTAATTATATATATTTCCTGGATGGAAGAAAGGAAATAGAATTGGTAAAGAAAGTTTTTGAAATGAAATATAATGGGTAAAGAAAGTTTTTGAAATGAAATTGAATTGGTAAACATTTGATAAAATGAATTTCCATTTATATATTTCCTAAAGAGAATTAGGAACTATGCATGTAGAGTTGTGAATAATTGTATTGATGTCTCCTTGAGTAAATGTAGTTGAGTTCTCCCATGCTTATACGATCATTGATCATTTGCATTGATATTGCGCTAAGTTTTGCTTCTATATTGAGAGGTGAGAAATTGTATGATTTATATTGCGAGAGAAAATTTCGTTCATAATTGTCACGCATTTTAGTCACATGGTAATCATATCAAACTCGGCCCTGACCCGTCTATAATTCTTTGTTTTGCATGCACTCTTTGTCCATTCAGGCGCTCTAATGCAAGGACGCCCTTTTGACCTCTCCATTCCAGTTGTCTTGGAGCTATGTCATTTTACGGATGTTGTAGGAGATTTGTTATATATGCTTCTTTCCATTGTACTCTAGTTATGTTCAGATTGTTTATTTGGGCGTGTTGCCCATGCTTTGTAATCCTTTATTATAATGTGATATTTAAATTGTAATACTCGGCGTAACCTGTTTTTATTAGTTTGTTAACCAACATCTTATTCGGTTATTGATTGATGCATATTGCGTTTTATTACTCGTTGATTTTTGGTATCCACCATTTTTGCAAATAGGATTGTCTAAGTGTTTTTCTTTCACTTGCAAAATTTAAATTTGACAGTCCATTTTCTAAAATAATTGGTGGTTCTCTCGTACTATTACTTTAATCGAAATTGATGCTGAGAATGGACCATCCATGATTCCTGTGATTATTGGAGTATTGGGCTGGCCACCCCTTATTTTAGTAGGCAGGTTGTCACATACATCTCCCAAAAATAATTAAATATTAAATCCTAAAAATTACGGGGTGTTACATTAATAGTTCTAGAGGCATATAAAAATGAATAAATTTGGAGGGACAATTAAAATCTAATGATAGTTTGAGGTATATAAGTATTATTATCTCTTTTGTGTATGGTGGTGACATAAATGGTTAACTGGGATTTCTTGTATACTGATGGATTTTTGGGACTTTGAATCCTGAAATATTGTGGGTCCATGTGAGCCCAACTTTAAACCATTCGTGTTGCCATTCGGTTCACATGTGACATAAGGGCAAAGATGAAAAATATGTTACTAAGGCCGTTTATAAAAATAAACTATTTAAGTAACTCCGATTTGTTTCTTTGGTAATTCTTTTCTTAAAAACCAAACTATTTGAACACAAGATGTGTTTAATAAATCAGTATGTACGAGATATATTCAAGATTTGAATAACAGGTTTATAAAGTAGTTTAAAAAACTTAAACTCAGCACAACCAAGAATGAGATGAGGAGATGTAGAAATATTATGTTCACGATGTTTTTTACGTGGTAAAACCTCACCAATTGAGGAAACATCCACGACTCCCTCTACGGAGTAAAATGAAAAATCCACTAAAACAAATTTATGAGTTACAAACTATATAACTAACATGCAAACAACTCAGACCTATATAAGTTTACGAATGTACCCTCTGGTGTCCTTATAACTTCTCTGCAGTTCTGATTGTAGATG
This sequence comes from Sambucus nigra, assembly GCA_949130495.1. NCBI lineage: Eukaryota > Viridiplantae > Streptophyta > Magnoliopsida > Dipsacales > Adoxaceae > Sambucus > Sambucus nigra. Next base: position 352,841,447 of record OX422213.1, on the reverse strand, counting down.
TAGTTCTCCCAGTTTGTTAACTTCTGATTTGTTCCAGCACTTTACGTCGACTCTTTGTTCACAAGATCTTGTTACCAACACTTTTCGTGTTGTAGGGTGAAAGTGTTTGTGGAGGTTCTCTCTAACACATGCATGCGCACACACACACACTTATTAAGTGAAAACAATCCTAACAAATTACAGTAACACTATATGCTGTGATCTTTTCTTTTTCTTTCTTCTTACAAAACTTTGAACCTTATTTGACCTTTAAATCAATCCAAGAATCCACGGATACCTTTCTAGGAAGACAGACAATGTCTTAATCAATCTCATAATTTAGAAAGGCTTTTCGAGATTGAAAACCTCCAAGTGTGATTCCAACTAGGTCAAAGGTTTTGTTTTACAAGAACTAGAAACAAAAAGCATTTATTGTTGATTTCAAAGTAAGTAAATGTTTTATAGAAAATAATCAACAATATATTTCTCAAGATGAGAAATAAAGAATGAAACTAAGTGTAATGTAACATGAATAACTCAGATCTGAAATTTCTATGAAATAAGAAAGTAGATCTAAGTAAAAGTTTAAGTTGAAAACAAGATCTAACGAACAAGAGGTTACAGCAGCAATTACAAACTCAACTCAAACTCTCAATCACTCAAGAACACTCAGGGTAGTGTTTTGGATATGAAGGAGTTTTGAAGAAGTGTTTGAGTTTGGATGGAAGAGGCTTTGACGAACAGGGTTAGGGTTTCTAACTCTCTCTCTTCTCTCTCTTCTCTCTCTTCTCTCTCTATTTCTCAGAAAAAAGAAAATGGCAAAAGTCTTTGAAGTCTGAGAATAGGGTTCCTTTTATAGGGTGAAGAGAAGGTTCGAGAGGCTGGATCAAAACCAAGGGGCAGGATTAAGTCAAGTTAAATTGACTTAGATCGAAGGGTTCTAAGAACGCGGTGCTTAAAAGATACTTGATTGATTTAAAAAGTTGTACTGGGATTCACCAAGACAACATGAAGATCGTCGATAACCAATGATCCAAAGGCTAAAAACATACGCGTTTATAACTCAGTAAAGAAACACAATCTCAGCCAATCAGATGAAGACAGATGTTGGTCAATAACAGGATATGAAACGCGCGTCCTAAAGTAATTAAAACCACACCCTAAGGTTTACTCCGCTTTCGAATTCTACCCAAGGTAACATTAGGCCAATATACCCAACAAATTATATTTACAAATTGACCACATAAACTTTTAAATCAAGTTTTTAATTATGAAAACCTTATTTAAAAAATGTTTATAAAATCCCAAAAAATTATTAAAATTCAAACTTAGGGATTTAAACACACTCAGCATATATACACACATTATTATGCAGTATGAGATGCAATAAATAAATTCTACTGTGTGTGAGTGTTGGCAATTTGTTCTTGATCACTACAAGATAAAGAGATGAAGTAGCAAACCAACTTCTGAGGTTCTTTGGTTTCTAGGGAGGACATAATTTTGTCACAATTTCCAAACTAGATGAGCACTTATACAATATAGACTCAAGTGAGTCAAAAGCATTCGGGCTTCAAAAGAAGACAAATTCAACCAATTGTTTATCTCTTATACTTAAAGTAAATACAGAGTGGAACATCTTTCGTTCTGTTGGAACATCTATCAGTTTTTGGAACATCTTTATATTTTTAATTTATAATATATATGAATGATGGCAATTCACAACACTGACACTGAGACTATCCTTTATTCTTGTATATTTACGATAAAACCAAATCCTTTTTTACTGAGTGATAAGGGTATAATATTTTATAACTCATTACATAAAAATATTAAAGCGGGTAAGTGTGACACCCCGCTTAAAATGAAAACGGTTGGCCAACCTTATACTATAATTAATTAGGAATCTCAAGTGGATCATTCTCAGCATCTATTGACGATATTCAAATAAACATAGCTAACCACCCAATACTATAAAAGCGGGTGCGATTTTTTTTTAAAACATACAATGCAACAACATAATAATTACTGAACATGATAATGTACACACACGTGCTAAAATAAAAGAGAATTGTTATATAGTGCACCAAAACTACACAAAAGGAAATACCCGAATATGTTGTCGGGTCAAAGACAATAAAATAACCGAGAAAAAAATATAAAAGTGTTACAAACACAACCCTTGGATGTAAACCCGATATACGAACTGAGTCCAAGTCAAGATTTAAAAAATATAGGAAACGACTATAACAAAAATCTCGCAACAGTCCGCAACGGCTGCAGGTCCACGAATACTATGGATAGAAAACATCATTAGCGTCCTTGAGGAGGAACCCCTAAAATAATACAATATATATAGCAAGAGAAAAGTATAAACGGGTCAGAGCCTGAGGTGAAAATATTTTAGCAAGTGCATTAAAATTCATAATAATTATAAAAGCACTAAAACATGATTCAAGTGGAGTCGCACTCTCCTAAAAATCCAAATCACCCCTCAAATAGAGTGCGCATCAAAATGTATGCACCTAGTCCTCAATTAACAACCCAGCAATACCTAGGGACAATTCAATCCAACCTACGCCTAATCCACACTCGTCTAACCCATCAATTAAAACATAACCATAAATCTCCGATTCTACCATAACCCACAAAGACATCTAAATTTATTTGTAACATATAAATATACACATACAAAACTCCTACTAGAATTTAGCGGATTCTAGTTATTAACTTACACGAGTTATTAGCATCCAAATGCTAAGGACTAAACTTCTCCCAACTCTCAACATTGCACTGCGTTTCGTACGTGGGACGTCTCGCAAAGCGAAATCCAAACAAGGAGCCCCCCCAATACACTAATCCTTGACAATGTTGATTGTCGAGATTCATTATGCCCTCAATGCACGACGCATATAACCTCAACTACTCAATTAAAATATTACTCCAATTTATTTCTCATAAAGCATTATTTCACTATAACATATAAATCCGAGTACTAAGGACTAAACTTTTCCCCACTACCAACATTGTTCCGCGTTTAGTGCGTGGCACGTCTCGCAAAGCGAAATCCAAACAAGGGAACCCCCCTCGATACACTACTCTTTGACAATGTTGATTGTCTAGGTCCATTACGCCCTCGGTACCCCACACATAACTATGAAAACATATGAGGAGAAATAATATCTAATCACATAAATAAGATAATGCTCTGAACCTTCTTGGGGTGTATATAACACCATTCTAGTTATAAGGAACAATCATATAACCCTAACAATCAAGTACATATAACACACTTAGCATACAATTAAAAAGCCAATACACCATCATTTATGGATATAAAATATTTCACAATGCTATCATCTTTCAGGAATTGCTTGCTTTATCACGAGTTACCATATATCCGATTATTATCACAATGCCATGGTAATAAAATAAATCACAACGTATAGGAAGCGGTCATAGTTCTAAAACAGAAAGTGAGAACGAATCATACCCAAGACTTCTCACCCAGAATAAAATCACACAATAAAAATGGAAGACTATGACTTGGGGACTATACGCGCCCTGATCCTCAAGCCAGGGGCCTCACCCACATCGCGCAACTTCCCATGATAGCACTGGAGGGTATGCTCACACAATAAGTATATATATATATATATATATATATATATATATATATCATTCACACTAGATATATATACAATCACATCACATAAATGCAAACCATCACACAAGGTATTAACATCACACCATATAGATATACACACTCTTATATGCCCGTATGTATGAACGAAGTCAATTCATTTATAAGTATATAACTCTCGTTATACTAACCGTTGCTAACTCACCTACCTTCCCATTATTTTTCAAAATACGATCCCTCACTTGAAGCACATCCATCACACCTATTCGTATGAATAGTCTTCCAATTCAATAAAAAATAAGGATACCCTCTGTATCCGAATGCACACCGATCACCAACAATTATCACCAAATGGAAATCTCGATGCTAAAAGGATTTCCCACCAAATCGATACGATAACTCAAACTCGTACTCTCTCGCAATAACTCAATAAGACCCCAACAATTCCTCTTAGGTAAAACCCCCTAAAAATCTCCAAAACGTATTTCTCGTAACATATTTAGGGTTTTAAGATCGATAAACCCAACCGAAATGGAGCGAAACTCACTCTAGAAAAAACTCACAAAAACAACCCTGTTTCTGAATTGATTTAGCCCACAGAGTGAATCGATTCGCCCCTAATGTGAATCGATTTGGTCCAAATGACCTATAAGTCTACCTTAGGCCGACTCGATTCGACATTGGGTCCGAATCAATTCAGTCACTCAAACCTATAAACCTGCAACATTCCGAATCGATTCGAAAAGGGGGGCGAATCGATTCGGCCTATTCAGAAGCTACGAAAATGGCTATTTTTCTCCAAAAACAAAATTCCAAAAATAATTATAATTATATTCTCTGCAATATTCTTCAACCCACACATATTTCTAACATCAAAACTCACTATACTTCTTAGCAACAAGTTATAAAACCTTAAATACATATACCCACACCTCAAATACAAGATATACACAAAATCTAGGTTTTAACATTTTTGACCCAAAATCCATAAATTTTTATCCACAAATCATGAGATAAATTATGCACAAGAATTATATAGCAAGTTTAATCACTTGCCTCAAAGTTGTAGAGGTTGAATCTTCCTCGAAATCGTGGATTGGCCGGAATCCCCAAGATTTTCCCCTCTTTCTCTTCTTCATTCATCTTCTCTCTCTCTCTCTCTCTCTCTCTCTCTCTTTCTCTCTCTCTCTAGGTGTTTCTCTCAATCTATCAAATGAGATTGTTATCTCATGGAGGATTAATAAGCCTTATCTCCAAAATACCCAACTTTAAATGATAATACACACTTTAAATGACTCCGTTACTCCAATTCGAGTCAAACGGAGTTAAAAGATTTTGAAACCTAGATAAGACCCAAGTACAGTCATTTCGACTATCTCGAACCATCCGAGATCAACCGCACACTCAAAATCGTCATTTAAAATACTTCCTAACATTCTCAAATTTTGACCTCAATTGTCAAATTAAAATTCTCCAACATAAATCAAGGTTATTTCTCCCAAATTAATTAAACTATTAGTCATGAAAAACACGGGGTATTACTGACTTCCCCCTGACAAGAGTTTTGTCTTCGAAATTAAGATAAGACTAGAACTCCAACTCTCACTAGCTGCTAAAACTCCTACTCTCAAGATAACTATATCTATTTCTCCCACTTCTCACGGCGAATCATTTTAATTATAATCAAATCAGCTAACCAGGGCGCCAATACACCCTGTACCCAAGCTCAACAACTTAAACATTACACGGATTCACTTAGTTTAAAATCTTAATATAACTCGAAGCAACTTAATCCATTATAACTTACTAATTAAAAAAAAAAAAAATTGTAACGACACAAATTTCCAATTGAGTCCATATATAGTATTGGCTCAATTCCGGACAAAAACATTTATTCATAGGATAGTATTTATTTGTAATATTCACAAGACTATGAAGTATGTATTGAAGACGTAGCGGCAAAGAACTTAAAGCTTCATCAAAATGCCGGTTTGTGTGCCTCGTTTCTACATCATCAACTAAGGTTCCATGCTCCCAAGGTATGAATGTAATTATATGTATATAGGAGCTTGGAACAATTTGTATTGGGTGTTAGGTGAAATAAAAACTGCATTTTATTTTCAGAAAGAATCAATTAGAACTTTAATATAAGTATATAAAAGTTTCTGGGCTAAAAATCGAATTTTACAACATTCTGGTCGTTCATTAGAAATGTCGTTCGAACGAGTTTTTTCGTTCGAACCAGATTTCGTTCGAACAAGTTTTGTCGTTCGAACCAAGTTCGTTCGAACGAGTTTTGCCAACGACTCTCACTGGTCAGTCGTTCGATATGTCGTTCGAACGAATGTTCGTTCTAACGAGGTATCTAACGAACTTCTAACGAGCCCAGGCTGGTCACTCGTTACAAGTCTCGTTCGAACGAGAATCACGTTCGTTCGAACGAGATTCCAGCGGGAACAGTTATTTGGCAGTTTTTTGCAGTTTTTCCCCACTCCACCACTTGGTTTTCAACCAACTTTTTTCATACTTTATTATGTGTGGGAAACACATTTTCCAAGACAACTTTTCCAACATTGTTTATCTCCTTGAGAGAGTTTGAGAGCAAAATTAGTTTAGGAAAATGTTCAAGTTTTGAGTGTTCATTTTTAATGAAAAATTCATACACACTCTAGTTTACACCCAATAATTGTTTATCCAAGTTTCTACATAAATAATAATTGCTTGGAGATTGTTTTGGCACCGGTTTTTCTCTACACCGAATTGAAGAGAAGTTCGTTTCATTTCTACTCGTTTGGAGAAAGGCTCCATGTTCGGGTGACGGTGACCGTTTAAAGTCCTATCGGTGAATTCCGAGACCACGGTGGAGCTCCGTTGGTTATCCGCTAATTGGAGGTCGATACAAGAAGAAGCGTCACGGCTTGAGAGGGTTCGAGTTTAGGAAGTAAGTCTTTTGTCTTGTATTTTGTAATACCGTTTTTAGTGGATTTGAGGCTAGGGTCGTCCCGAGGTTTTTTTCCATTAGTGGGTTTTTCCTCGTACATCGCGGTGTAGTGTGACATTGTTTATTTTACCTTGATCATCATTTAGAATCCATGCTTTAGGTTTAATTCAAGATAAAATTTGGCTTAATTCTCACACTCATTTAATTTGGGACTTAAATTAAATATTGGGTAAAATTTGGTTTATTCAAGTCATTTGCTAAAATTGGTTTCGCCTAACTTTGTTTATATGAATAATCATGACTTAGGCAAATAATAGGAGTTGAATTATGTTTTAATTTGTTTTGAGAAATTAAAACTTGTTGCTAATTTTTTGAATGTTGAACCATCAACCCTTTTCAATGTTTCCGCATCATCTCTATTGTGTTTTAGATTCAAAAGGAAATTAACTTTGATTTTAATTGAGAAAATCATCATCCGGGGTTAAATACTTCTTCAAATTGGTATCAGAACCAAAAACGATAAATTATTTCGTTAAGATCCTTTAATTTTTGGCTAAAATGGATTTTTCCCCATTTTCAAAATTTCCTATTTTTGATGGTTCCAACTACGCGTATTAGAAAGCGCGAATGAAATCGGAACTTAAGTCTATCGATGAACGTGTTTGGATGTCTGTTGTTACCGGGTACTCCCCACCAACTCATCTAATTGAAAATGAACGTGTTCCCAAACCCATCGATAGATGGACGGAAAATGAGTTTAAGCTTGCAAATTTTAATTCCCGTGGTTTAAATGCCTTGTTTAGCGCTGTCGCACCGGATGAATTTCGTCGTATTATGACGTGTGAGACCGCTAAAGAAGCTTGGGATATTATACAGTTAACTCATGAAGGAACTAGTGTTGTTAAAGCTTCTAAACTCCAAAACCTCACCACTCAATTTGAAACTATCAAAATGGATGTAAAAGAAACTTTTGATAAATTTTATGCTAGACTGTCTGATATTGTTAATTCATCTTTTAACTTGGGAGAGAAAATACCTGACGACCGAGTTGTAAAGAAAATTTTAAGGTCCCTACCCGATAGATTTATTCCAAAGGTGACCGTTTTAAATTCTTTACCCACTTTAGCCTCTACGAAATTAGAAGAGCTTGTAGGTGATTTACAAACCTATGAACTGGATATGTTTCCCTCTAAAAATGAAAAGAAAATCGAAAAGGGCGTTGCTTTAAAAGCCCGAAAAGAGGTCAAACAAGTAGTAGAGAGCGATAGTGATAGTGACTCGGAAGATATGGCTTTGTTTGCTCGTAAATTTAGAAAATTTCTTAAATTTAACAAAGATAAAGTTAAAAATGATTTTAAGAAATTTGATACTTCTAAACATGATAAAAACGAGAAGATTTCTAAAGCCGATAAGATCCCTAAACCAAGTAATGAAAATGTTGATAGGGACGAGTCTAATAAATGTTTTGGTTGTGAAGGTTATGGCCATAGGGCTTATGAGTGCCCCACTAAACTAAGAAAAGAGGGTAAACGACCCATTTCATATAATGCGACCCTTAGTGATAGTGATAAGGAAGAGAAGCCCGAATCCCCCACTAAGAAAAATTTTGTGGCTTTTATGGCTAGACATGTGAGTGATAATGAGAACTCATCGAATGATGAAATTATAGCACATGCCACTTCCAAGGTCATTGTACATGATTCTCTTATTTTTTATGATAGTGAGATTGAAGAAGAAAGAGAGAGTGAAAATGAAGATGAGGTTGATATGAGTGAACTTCAAAATGCTTTTCATGAATTATATAAAGAATCTATTAAATTGAAAAGAGATAATTTGAAGTTAGAAGCGAGTTTAAGAGAGAGTGTCAAGGTCATTGATGAAAGTGCCTTAATAGAAGACCTTAGGACACATGAGAGGACTCTTCAAGAGAAGCTTAACTATGTAGAAGGCGAGAGAGATAGCCTTAGGGGTTTAATGGAATCCTTGAAAAAGGAGCTTCTTGCTTTTGAAGAGCGAAATGTTTTACTAGAATCTAAAATTTTAGAATTGGAAAATAAATTAAAAGATTCTAGTAATGTCAAATTTGATTTGGAGTGTCGTTCGGAAAAAATAGATAAAATTTTAGGAACAGTCCAAATTAAAAATGACACTTTTGGTTTAGGCTTCAATTCTTGTAATGATTTTAACCCTAAAGTCAAAACCAATGTTTTCGGAGAATCTTCTAGGAATGCTTTTAATGATCACTCCTTAGATAAATCTTCTCGACATATTCTTACTTGTACACATTGTGGTCGAAAAGGTCATCTTAGGAAATTTTGTTTAGATCTTAAACGAATTCCTAGAAAATCCCATAGTAAAGTAACCACGATAGCTAACGTTCCTACACCCCAAGATAGTAATTCTTCATTAATTTGTGTTAGGAAATCCGACTTGGTTGCCTTACAAAATAGGGATTTTGATTCTCATTTACTTTCACATGCTTCCTCACTTTCTAAATCTAAAGGATAAATGTGTTAGTGTTTGCATACTTTAGCGTTTGTACTTCATGCTATATTCATATGCTAAATGTATGCTCGTTTAGTCATTTTCTAGTCATTGCCTTATTTCATATCACATGCTAGAAACTATGACTTGTTTATCTTTTTGTATTATTTTTTGTGTTTGATTTAACTGCAAAATATAAAAAGATTTTTATTTATCATTTGTGTTTTATTTATTTCATTTATGCTTAATGAAAAATACAAATGATTTTTGTTTAGTCTTTTGAGTATATATCTTTCTTTTTGATTAAAAATGTTAAAAACTCAAAAAAAAATTGTTTGGTGTGTATTTTTGTTTGACACACTTTATGTGGCATATACTTGTGTTTGAATCCCATCATTTACGCTCCCACGTGGCTAGAACTTTTGGTTTAGATTTTCAATCCTTATTATGTTCTTTACCATATTTTATGGAGTAGTTGGATTTTGTATTGTTTAAATGGATTCTATTTCTATATGCCTCTATTCACACATGCACGAGCTCTTTTGAAATCTTAATGTCACATATTATATTGAGCTTTTTGAGGTGTTCTCCTATCAATCTAGTCATCTACATATCTATGACCTAGGATGACTAGTGCATGTCAAAATCCGTTGCATATGAGATTTGTGTGAAAAATGAAAACATGATAAATTAATATATGCACGGGGAAGGGCTCTGAAAGGATGAATTAAATCCTTTGCGATAGTAAGCCACCGTTGATTGGATCTAAAAGAAATACGTGATCCAAAGGCCTAAAAACAGAATATTTGGCATTAAACAAAAAAAAAAACAATTGCCAAGGCCTATGTTTGTTTGATATATTCATTCAAAAACAAAAGAATATATATTCTCATTGAGGGAGACTTGGATGGTATATCAACGGTTTGCACAATGTCCGTTTATCCTAGTTGTCTTTAATGTCATGACTCTATTTGGTTTGTAGAATCATCATCATGCTAGGCTTGTATGCATTGTGTATGTTTGTTCATTGAGTTCAATCTATATTGTCACATGAAGTTATATTTCAATGTGATGAAGTTTGCAATCAAATGATAACTCCGTGAAGATTTATTAAGTGTTTGGGTCTAAATTTAATTGTTTCTAGTACACACCCCTACACTTCCGTTTCCATATGACACATTTTTGCCATACGAGTGTGCAAACTTATTGTATTTTGTGTCATGTGTGTGTTTATATCTATATATATATGCAAGTGCTCTATTGGTATATTTTTTTTTTGTATCTATATATATGATATTTGTTTGTCTCTGCCTTGCTTTTATTGCCCATATGCTGTCATGTCTTATCACTTTAAGCTTTCACATGTTGTTTATTAGTTCTTTATCCTTTGCCTATTCCCGAACAAAAAGGGGGAGAATGATGATAGGGGGAGAGAAATGGTATCTAATCCTATTATTATCGTATCTTCGTTTGGGGGAGATTTATCTTAAGGGGAGACGTCTTTCTAAGTAGGTCATGTGTTTAAAGGGAGAATTAATTTATTTAGGGAGAGTAATTAATTAATTACATTTAATATCTTGATATTCCCTATGCATTTGATGAGTTTGCAGGAATTATTCTAAAGCAGCATCTTTCTATGGCAAAGTGTTTGATCCTTGGGTTGAGTCAAGATTGGGCGGGTTATGTTTTGAGTCTAGTAGAGCTTGACGGCCCTTTAGGATTTTTGTTTGGTTTTTGTCCCGGAATAGCCAAAGGGGGAGATTTGTAAGGACACAAATTTCCAATTGAGTCCATATATAGTTTTGGCTCAATTCCGGACAAAAACATTTATTCATAGGATAGTATTTATTTGTAATATTCACAAGACTATGAAGTATGTATTGAAGACGTAGCGGCAAAGAACTTAAAGCTTCATCAAAATACCAGTTTGTGTGCCTCGTTTCTACGTCATCAACTAAGGTTCCATGCTCCCAAGGTATGAATGTAATTATATGTATATAGGAGCTTGGAACAATTTGTATTGGGTGTTAGGTGAAATAAAAACTGCATTTTATTTTCAGAAAGAATCAATTAGAACTTTAATATAAGTATATAAAAGTTTCTGGGCCAAAAATCGAATTTTACAACATTCTGGTCGTTCGTTAGAAATGTCGTTCGAACGAGTTTTTTCGTTCGAACCAGATTTCGTTCGAACGAGTTTTGTCGTTCGAACCAAGTTCGTTCGAACGAGTTTTGCCAACGACTCTCACTGGTCAGTCGTTCGATATGTCGTTCGATATGTCGTTCGAACGAATGTTCGTTCTAACGAGGTATCTAATGAACTTCTAACGAGCCCAGGCTGGTCACCCGTTAGAAGTCTCGTTCGAACGAGAATCACGTTCGTTCGAACGAGATTCCAGCGGGAACAGTTATTTGGCAGTTTTTTGCAGTTTTTCCCCACTCCTCCACTTGGTTTTCAACCAACTTTTTTCATACTTTATTATGTGCGGGAAACACATTTTCCAAGACAACTTTTCCAACATTGTTTTTCTCCTTGAGAGAGTTTGAGAGCAAAATTAGTTTAGGAAAATGTTCAAGTTTTGAGTGTTCATTTTTAATGAAAAATTCATACACACTCTAGTTTACACCCAATAATTGTTTATCCAAGTTTCTACATAAATATTAATTGCTTGGAGATTGTTTTGGCACCGGTTTTTCTCTACACCGAATTGAAGAGAAGTTCGTTTCATTTCTACCCGTTTGGAGAAAGGCTCCATGTTCGGGTGACGGTGACCGTTTAAAGTCCTATCGGTGAATTCCGAGACCACGGTGGAGCTCCATTGGTTATCCGCTAATTGGAGGTCGATACAAGAAGAAGTGTCACGGCTTGAGAGGGTTCGAGTTTAGGAAGTAAGTCTTTTGTCTTGTATTTTGTAATACCGTTTTTAGTGGATTTGAGGCTAGGGCCGTCCCGAGGTTTTTTCCCGTTAGTGGGTTTTTCCTCGTACATCACGGTGTAGTGTGACATTGTTTATTTTATCTTGCTCATCATTTAGAATCCATGCTTTAGGTTTAATTCAAGATAAAATTTGGCTTAATTCTCACACTCATTTAATTAGGGACTTAAATTAAATATTGGGTAAAATTTGGTTTATTCAAGTCATTTTCTAAAATTGGTTTCGCCTAACTTTGTTTATATGAATAATCATGACTTAGGCAAATACTAGGACTTGAATTATGTTTTAATTTGTTTTGAGAAATTAAAACTTGTTGCTAATTTTTTGAATGTTGAACCATCAACCCTTTTCAACGCTTCCGCATCATCTCTATTGTGTTTTAGATTCAAAAGGAAATTAACTTTGATTTTAATTGAGAAAATCATCATCCGGGGTTAAATAATTCTTCAAAAATGTTCGAAGATTTAACTCTTCTCAATTCCTCACATTCGCTACTTTCATGCGGGGGAGGTCTCGCAAGAGAAATCCAAACAAGGAACCCTCACAATACACTACTGGGTAGCTCTGTCTGGGATTGAGTTCAGTTAGATCGGGAGTAACATTTTAAAAATATTTTTAAATCATTTAGATATTTCCCGAAGGCCTATAAAATAATTTTATTTGAAAAATAGTTTATGTCTTTCGACATCCAAATCAAATACCTTATGCCCAAGACACAAGGCACCAACCAATACAATACTCTTACCAAAATTTAGTTCTCAAAACTAACATAACCATGAGCTAAAATCCCTAGCTCAACAATAGCCCGCTAAACCCTGAATCTCTTCAGTAATAAGAAACCCTTACATCATGACAAAACATTGCCATACACTAGGCCCTTCCATAGATGTAACATTATAAATACATAATTCTAGCACAACTAGAAAACTATAGCTTTACTGTTACTACTCAACGCGTTTCAATGGTTTCTACGTTCAAAACAAAGTCATAACTCTCTACTAGCACATTATAAGACAATCTATTCTTCCAAAAGATATCGTCTAAGAGCCTTACTTGCTCACTCCTTCCTTCCGGTTCATTCCATACATAACGAGGTTATAACAACTAACCACTCATTAAAATCTTACTTGTGATTCTTCCAATACCTCTCAAAGCATAATCCCAACCACAAAGGAAAATATAATTTACATATTACCTCACTTATTCGACTGCATCGTTTCATCGATGGGTTCCTGCTCAAAGTCCTCCGACCTAAACTGGTTTATGATCTGTTGTAGGGGTTGCACATCCAAAACCTCCTCCAAAAGTGACCCTCTACCTCTTTTGGGACAATCTCTCTTTCTATGGCCTATTTCTTTACAAAAGAAACATCTACCAGCAAATCCTCCCTGCCCATCCTGAGGAACAAAACGTTGTTGCGACCCTCGATAATCTTGCTTATGCCATCTTACTCCACTGTCTTTTTTTTATCCAGACTTACTTAATGAACCCGAGTCTCTAAATTTCTTATCCCCTTGCAAACAAAGACTATATTCCTGACACTGTAATAATGCCGCATTCACCACCTCGGGAAAAGTCAATAATGCTGGTTTCCCCAACAAATGCTGTCGAATTCGCCACTCTAAACCTCCCACCAACCTCACTATTTGCTTTTCTTCTGTATTTACCTCATTGGGTACTAAATTCGTCAATCGAGTAAATTCTTCTTCATACTCGGCCACCGTTCGATCACCTTGAAACACATCTAATAATCTCCTCCTCATTTCCTTCTCGATCACGAAAGGAAAATACTTTCGATCAAAGAGTTCCCAAAAATCTGCTATGGGCATTGGATCTCTCTGCTCCGATGATTGTTGATTACCACCATTGGAGAGATTCTCCCGTTAGCTTAAAAATGACGAGAAATTGCTTTTGCACCTCACTACATTCAATCATCTGAAGGTTCCTTTGCATACCCTTCTTCTAATGACTTCCAACCATTATATCAGCTCCCTCTGATAATTTTGGAGGATGTCCCTTCTGAAAAAGCTTCCCGTACTCTTTCCCACGTAGATGGCCCTGGGTGGGCTTTGGCTAATTGAGCTACTGGTTGATATGCCATCGCAGATATGGCAGCGGTTACCGCTTGTACCATAATATTGGCAACTTCGACTGTGGTCATAGTCCTTTAGGGAATTTGGGGTTCCATATTCTCAGCCCCTCTGTTTTCCCTGCCTGGACGACCTCTCTTGGATGGCACCTGAAACAAGAACAATTGTATCAGAATGCCGTTTAAGTGATTACACATTATAAAAGAAAATATGGACGTAATGAACACAACAGTCCTAATAATAGGGCTCTACACCAAGAATGCTTACGGAAGAACGCAGAAAACCCGCACAGATCCTAAAGACACTAGAACTTGATGCTTTGATACCACTTATGACACCCCGTTTGAAATAATAACGAGTGGACAGTCCTATACTATAATTAATCAGGAATCTCAAGTGGATCATTCTCTTCATCTATTGACGATATTAAAATAAACATAGCAAACTACCCAATTCTATAAAAAGCGGGTGCCAATTTTTTTTAAAACATACAATGCAACAACAAACCAACAACATAATAATTATTGAACATGATAATGTACACACACATGCTAAGATAAAAGAGAATGGTTCTATAGTACACCAAAAATACATAAGGAAATACCCGAATATGTTGTCGAGTCACAGATAATACAACAACTGAGAAAAGAAATATAAAAGTGCAATAAACCCAACCCATGGGAGTAAACCCGATATACAAACTGAGTCATAATCTAGATTTAAAAAAGATAGGAAATGACTATAACAAAAATCCCGTAACAGTTTATAACTGCTACAGCTCCACCAATAATCTGGATAGAAAACATCATTGGCATTCTTGCGGAGGAACACCTAAAATAATACAATTTATATAGCAAGAGAAAAGTATAAATGGGTCAGAGCCCGAGATGAAAACATTTGAGCAAGTGCATTAAAATGCATAATAATTATAAACGCACTAAAACATGATTAAAGTGGAGTCGCATTCTCCTAAAAAACTAACTCACCCCTCAACTAGAGCGTGCACCTAAACGTATGCACCTGGTCCTCAATTAACAACCCATCACTTTCTAGGGACAATTCAATTCAACCTACACCTAATCCACACTTGTCTAACCCATCAATTAAAACATAACCATAAATCTCCGATTCTATCATAACCCAACTGGACATCTAAACTTATTTTTAACATATAAATATACATATACATAACTCCTACTAGAATTTAGCGGATTCTATTTATTAACTTACATGAGTTATTAGCATCTAAATTCTAAGGACTAAACTTCTCCTAACTCTCAACATTGCACCGCGTTTAGTGCGTGGTACGTCTCGCAAAGCGAAATGCAAAAAAGGAACCCCCCGATACACTACTCCTTGACAATCTTGATTGCCGAGATTCATTATGCCCTCAATGCACGATGCATACAACATCAACTACTCACTTAAAATATTACTCTAGTTTATTTCTCATAAAGCATTATTTCGCTATGACATATAAATCTGAGTACTAAGGACTAAAATTTTCCCCACTCCCAACATTGCGCTGCGTTTCGTGCGTGAGACATTTCACAAAGCGAAATCCAAACAAAGAACCCCCTCGATACACTACTCCTTGACAATGTTGATCGTCGAGGTCCATTACGCCCTCGGAACCCCGCACATAACTATGAAAATATATGAGGAGCAATAATCGCTAATCACGTAAATAAGATAATGGTCTGAACCTGCTTCGGGTATATATAACATCATTCTTGTTATAAAGCACAATCATACAACCCTAACAATCAAGTACACATAACACGCTTAGCGTACGTTTAAATACCCAATACACCATCACTTATGGATATAAAATACTTCACAATGCTATCATCTTCCGGGAATTACTCGCTATATCTCGGGTTACCATATATCGGATTATTATCACACCGCCATGGTAATAAAATAAATCTCAACGTATAGGAAACAGTCATAGTTCCGAACCTGAAAGTGAGATCGAATCATACCCGAAACTTCTCACCCAGAATAAAATCACACAATAAAAATGGACGACTATGACCTAGGGACTATACGCGCCCTGCTCCTCATGCCAAGGGCCTCACCGACATCGCGTAACTTCCCGTGATATCACTGGAGGGTATGCTCACACAATGAGTATATATATATGCAATCACATCACATAAATGCAAACCATCACACAAGGTATATACATCACGCCATATAGATATACATACTCTTATACACCCATATATATGAACGAAGTGAATTCATTTATAAGTATATAACTCTCGTTATACTAACCGTTGCTAACTCGCCTACCTTCCCATTATTTTTCACAATATGATCCCTCACTTGAAGCTCATCCATCACACCTATTAGTATGAATAGTCTTCCAATTCAATAAAAAATAAGGATACCCTCTATATCCGAATGCACACCGATCACCAACAATTATCCCCAAATGGAAATCTCGATGCTAAGAGGGTTTCCCACCAAATCGATAGGATTACTCAAACGCGTACTCTCTCGTAATAACTCAATATGGCCCTAACAATTCCTCTTATGTAAACCTCCCTAACAATCTCCAAAACGTACTTCTCATAACATATTTAGGGGTTCTCGATCGCTAAACCCAACCGAAATGGAGCGAAACTCACTCTAGAAAAACCTCGCAAAAGCAACCCTGTTTTCGAAACAATTCGACCCACAAAGTGAATCGATTCACCCCTAATGCGAATCGATTCGGTCCAAAGGACCAGTAAGTCTGCCTTAAGCCGAATCGATTCGGCTTTGGGTCCGAATCGATTCGGTCACTCAGACCTGTAAACCTGCAGCATTCTGAATCGATTCGAAAAGGGGGCCGAATCGATTCTGCCTGTTTAGAAGCTATGAAAATGGCTATTTTTCTCCGAAAACCAAGATTCCAAAAATCATTATAATCATATTCTCTCCAATATTCTTCAACCCAAACATATTTCTAACATCAAAACTCATTATATTTCTATCCAATAAGTTTTAAAACCTTAAATCCATATACCCACACCTCAAATACAAGATTTACCCAAAATCTAGGTTTTAACATTTAAAACCGAAAATCCATAAATTTTTATCCACAAATCATGAGATAAATGATGCACAAGAATTATTTAGCAAGTTTAATAACTTGCATCAAAGTTGTAGAGGTTGAATCTTCCGCGAAATCGCGGATTGGCCGGAATCCCCAAGCTTTACCTCTCTTTCTCTTCTTCCTTCTTTCTCTCTCTCTCTCTCTGGCTTTCTCTCAATCTCTCAAATGAGATTGTTATCTCACGGAGGCTTAATAAGCCTTATCTCCAAAATACCCAACTTTAAACGATAATACACACTTTAAATGACTTGGTTACTCCAATTCGAGTCAAACGGACTTCAAATATTTTAGAACCCAAATAAGACCCAAATATAGTCATTCGACTATCTCGACCCATCTGGGATCAACCGCACACTCATAATCTCATTTGAAATACTTCCTAACAATCTCAAATTTTGACCTCAATTGCCAAATTAAAATTCTCCAGCATAAATCAAGGTTATTTCTCCCAAATTAATTAAATTATTAGTCCTGAAAATCACGGGGTATTACAAACTTCCACCCTTACAAGAGTTTCGTCTTCGAAATTAAGTTAAGACTAGAACTCCAACCCTCACTAGCTCCTAAAACTCATACTCTCAAGATAACTATATCTATTTCTCCCACTTCTCACGGCGAATCATTTTAATTATAACCAAATAAGCTAACCAGGGCACCAATACACCCTATACCCAAGCTCAACAACTTAAACATTACCCGGCTTCACTTAGCCTAAAATCGTAATATAACTCGAAGCAACTTAATCCATTATAACTTACTAATTAAAAAAAAATTAAAATGTCCGAAGATTTAACTCTTCTCAATTCCTGACATTCACTACTTTCATGCAGGGGAGGTCTCGCAAGAGAAATCCAAACAAGGAACCCTCCCAATACACTATTGTGTAGCTCTATCGGGGATTGAGATCAGTTAGATCGGGACTAACATTTTAAAAATATTTTTGAATCATTTAGATATTGCCCGAAGGCCTATAATTATAAAAGTTGCAATAAATATTTGGGGTACTAAAAAAATAATTATAAAAGTTGCAATAAATATTTGGGGTACTAAAAAAAGGGCGGGATATTTTACCTCCATATTTTTTGGTAAGAGTTCTAAAATTTCCTTGCTAAAAGTTACATTTTGTAAGGAAACATTTCCTTGTGTCTGACGAGAATATATTTTTCGTAACGTTTTTTTATTTCCCTTACTAATAATACACTTTTAGCAACGAAAATTATTCCTTGCTAAAATTTATTTCCCTTGATTGGTTTAGATGCAAAATTTAGCGACTTACCAAATTTCTCATTGCCCTTCCCCCCCACCCCCCCCAAAAGAAAACTGTTCTGTTTTGACTGATATACATTCATTCAGATCACTCTCTGACTGTCCTGATATTACAATGATTAAGGGTATCTTCCGCAATCCACGTTTTCACTTAACTTTACAATCTAGTGAAAAGCAAGTTTTGCTATATTTCCAATATGGTTTATGGAAAAACAGGTCTTGTATTACCCATGGATTTCTTTGCACCATATACTGGATTGTGGTCATAGCGTATGCCAATTGAGGCACAAGAAATGAAGAAATGCAACTGGAACTAAAGTTAGAACGCTGGGTTGGGGTATATATGTTGTACTTGACCGTTGATGCAAATCTTGGCACCCCATGTGATAGATTCGTTGGTCTATAAGTAGGTCACTAAAGGTCTTCTCTTTTGTAATAATATGGTGAACAGCTTTGAAACAGTATAAGAATAGTGATCACATGAGCCCCTCAATTGTACCTTTATCTGGGTTCTTAATCAGCCTTTTGTTTCTAACTGGCCAAAAAAAGAAACTTTCTCAAATGTGCATTGGAATTGTATCTATATTTACACCCTTTCAGCTTCCCATTTTGCGGGCTTGGTTAGTAAGTTTGCACTTGCAAATTAAAGAATTGAAAACCAACATTACACTTATAAAGTAGTATGTACCCGTGTGATGCACAAATATTTTATAATTTTCTTAAAAATTTATTTAAGTTTATAATGATAATATGTCGTAAAGATAATTCTAGAAATAAATATGCACTTGTACAAAAAATATATGAATTAAGTATAAAAATATGTTTTTTTTTGGAGGGAGGGAATGAAATGATTTAAAAGAATAAAAAACTCATAAGTTCTCAAAGTTCATAAGAAAAAAAGATCACCATTTTTTTATTGAAAAAAGTAAAACATGTTAAGAATAATGATAAAAAACTATTCCTTATATTGGTTTTAAAAAAATAGTAAATTGATTTGAAAAAGTGACTTGTAAGAAGGATGGAAAATATTCAGCACTAACATAAGGTCTCTTCTTAAGATTTTTCAACAAATAGTATAATATGAAGTTAAGAAAGATAACCTCATTTAGATATCATTTTTTATCTATTTAGTTATAAAAGTGTGCTAAAATGCATAACGAAGCCCAAGGTAGATAAAAGAAAAAAATATGTATAACGCTATTGTAAAAAATACATATATGATTAAATACTTTCATTAAAAGTTTACAATCTTATCCAAACATAAAATAAACTTATGGGAACAAATAAATGTTTACAATAAAAAGAAAAAAAGGAAAAAAATGACCCAATTGAGAAAAAATTGTCCTTAATGAAATTGGAACCATTAACCAATTTGTCTATTTCCTTTGCTTCACATCTAAATAAAAGAAAAAAGATTTCAATACATATGTGATGAGTAAAGCCCAAATTATAACATCATCCCCTAAACCATATGAGTAATTCAACATGTAGTAAACTAAAAGAAATGAAAAAAAATATTGGGCCATTCAATTTAAATTTTATTTATATTCTTTATATAACCAAATAGAGTAATCATAATAATAATGTACCACTGTATTACTATAATCAAAGATAAAAGAAACTGCTAAAATTACTAAAAAAAAACTCTTGGGCTATATTGGTTATTCCTTTAGATTTCATCTCTTGGGAATCTATTCAACAAATTTGTTTAGTATTTGTGTTGTACAACTTAATGGGAACACCTGAAAAAATGAACATTGACCAAAATGAAATCAGCAATAACATTAAAACTAAAACTATCACAACTCACAATTGTGGTTTACCACCCATATTATGAAGTAAAGAAAATCACTAATCAAACACTCATTGCATATACATTTGGAATCCACTAATAAGAACATAAAAAATGATTGAATCTATAACAGGTTAAAATTATAAAATGCTAAATAAATAAAAAATCTTTGTGAAATAAATAAATCCGCTTCAGTTTCTTTTTACGGTGTACTTTATAATTTTAGACATGAATAAACAAATTTGTTTTTGAAAAATCAAAGAAAATAGAGAAATAATTTGTCCAGAGACCCATGACGCCATGAACACACGTCATAAGAAAAAAATACAAAATCAAATAATAAACATCATTTCTAAAATGTATTTGTTTAATAAACATCACCTCTAGAATGTTATAGTATTTTGATTTTCATTTGAAAAGTGAAACTCTCAACGGATCTTCACTGCCTCACAAAATTATTAATAAATTCCAGATCGACATTGGTATGTGGCCTTCACGACTTTAAAAGGGAGGTGGTGACCCAAATGATAAATACGAAGATATATGGTGGGCTTGACACCTTATCGGATGAGAAGTGGATTGGGGACATCATAAAAGTGTTTGTTGGTCATTGGTCACCCATTTGAAGTCGAGATTCAAAGATCATCGAGTTGATGTTAAACTTTTTATGATGATCAGAAGATTTCAACCCCCCAGATAGTTTCAATGGGTAAACTTGAGAGAATCATCCAAAGTGGAAATAGAAAGATTCGCCAACCAAGGCAATCCCCGTCAGACAACTCTACTTCAACACTACCAATAGGTCACGTGTCGCAGCCAGATGAAGTACCAGAAACACTCCCACTATTTCCACCATTAGTAGTACCTTCACCAACTTATTCCAAAGGCCAATCCCATCTGCCAAGTACGAATCCCTTGAAGAGCTAAACCTAACCCAATACCAAACCCATTCAAATACACGATTCCTGGTTCTTTTGAGTTCTCCCCTAATTTTCTTTTAATAATGTTGAGGTCTCCTTAGTCTAGAAGATGCTTTCTTTCTCGGGTCTGACTTTCTGTCTTTGAGGGTTATCTGGTTTGTAGTGGGGTGTGATGTAGTGTGGAATATCCTTCTTGGATGGATTTTCTTTTGCATTTTGTGGTTTTGAGTCACCATTGTTGATGAAGAATGTTATAGGGAAAAATGCAGGAATACGAAATGCGTTTAAATATGAATAGACAAATGGGTTAGATAGAAGAGAATAGAAACGAGAGTATAATAGTATTATAAGTTTCATTGTAATTATGGAAGTATTTATCATGCATTTATACCTCTAATACTATCATATTAGAGATGTAATATAGATTATTGGTTGAAAGATAATTAATAAAAAAATGGCCAATGATCTTTGAAGCTTGTAAACATCTTTAAGTATTAGTTTTTTTTATTTTCTACTTTACCCCCTTACATAATGATATATTCGGAAACATCATCTTACTTGTTCAATAAATAGACTTATCCCTTCCCACCGCGCACGCATATGCATATACAAGCGACGTGATGCATACGATACATGTGGGACCTTGGGTGGTATAGGCATTCCAGTTGGACCCATCAGTCGACTACTGGGTTTTCTGGTCCTAAGAAACCCCCGATTTGCTTTTTGATTTATGATTTTAACTTCATTCAATCATGAAATTTATTCTTAATAAAATGTATACATCTTTTAAGAGTCTTAACAGAAAACATGAAACCAAAATCAATATAAATTTCATTAATTGAAAAATGCTAGATAAATTGGAAAAGAATGAAAAATAAAATTTTATATTAAGTTAATAATAATGGTAATTAATCAAAACTTAGCTTCATCAAGAAAGTTTGCATTAAAGATATACTCCACATTCAATTTTTTAAGGAAATACAAAGATGCATAAACAAAGTCCTCGTCAAGACTTAGTTTCATCAACAACTCACATATGATCAAGCTACAAAGTTTTTAGAAAGAATTGCACGTGTTACGTTTGTTGTAAAGACTTAGCACTTCCTTGAAACATCAATCTACTAGCTCAAAACACACACATTAAAAATATTTTTCCACAAGTAAAATATATTTCAAAATAAAATTATCCCAACTAACATGATGTAGTCAATCAATTTATTCTCTAGTAAGCTATATTAACCATTTTTGGGCTGACTCAAGTTGGGGAGAAAATACTAGGACATATAGTCGATTAAATTAAAAAGTTGAAGATTCCTAAGGCAATAACGACTAGTTTTTTTGAAAAACTTAAAAGTAAATTTTTCCTATTTACAACTATAGTTTGTCCCACGACTATATATACCTCAATAACCATCTTTTTACATATATAGGAGCTCACAAAAAAAAAAATCAAGGCATCTTTATAACATTTATGTCAATAAATTTATTAATATTTCAAAGAAATGGATAGAGAAAATTTCACAACACCACTTACACTCTTTGATGCTTTAACTTATCAATCAATAAAGTTATACACCAATAGAGATAGCTATTTAAATCAAGAACTTCTTGATTAACAACTATGATATATTTCTTTTTTTCTATCATGTTACAATGTAAAACATAAATATATCATCACAAACTGTAATGCCAAAATTAAGGGGAGTCAAAGAATGAGGTAGGTCATTTTAGTTCGTCTGTGTATATTTTGGAAAGGAAGGGCATAGTTCACTTATTACTAATGGTAACATGGTATTTCATTTCTTTAAAATATTTTGTTTCTGCCAAAGTGAATGAAAAATAGTGAAGTTATCAAGTCCCATTGTTATACCATCAATAGGGATAACTCTATAAGTTACTCATGCGAGAACACATGTCCTCATTAAGTACAAAGAGGATATCGACCTCACACCGAATCTGATCGACCAGGGCTTTAAGGTCGGCTCAATAATACATCTGCTCGGATTGACAATATTAGTGGTTATTTTGTCACTGCTAACACAATGTTAACTAACGCTATTAGGTAACCCTGTCAATGCAATATTATACTAAGTGATGGAATATCAACAGTCACCTTATACTATCGATGCACGTGAGGGAGATATGCAATATTCTTCCTCCACGTGCTGTAATAAACTCATGATTATCCACCTACTGGCATGTAAAGGGTGTAACTTCCTAACCTATAAAGGCATGCCACCTGTCCCACTACACTTTCTCCCACAATAGCCTATAAAATCCCTCATTATAGGGGATAGAGAGATATTTTACCTACTGTTACGCTTCCCAGATTGAGAGTAAACACGAGAACTTGTATCCATGACATTTCCACGGTTATTTCCCCTTGAAACCAATAGATTCATCAATGCACATGTTGACATAGGCACCACTTTGGGCTAAACAAGATAAACGATAGTTTTCTTCTTTTTCTCTCATCTTCATCCTTAGTTATTCTAATTTGGCATTCTAGTAGTTGTGATCTTTTATCTGTTGTAGTTTATAATTGGTATATTCTTGATAAGCTCAAAAATCCAAATACTAGTTTTAGACGATAACATATTGGCGACGTTTCTGAGCAATTGACAAATCGTTTGTTGTTTCCTCTTATTGGTGATTCCTGTAACTCGAGGTTACCCAAATTGGAGAAAACTGTTAATCTCAATTGGATTCATCTATGTTTCGTTAGGTTAAAGTAAATCGATCCATGATTTCCTTTCAAATTTTACTAAATTCCTTTAATCACACTCAGATCTTCTTTCCCTCGCTCTAGATTTACTTCCCCTCAATTCCTATTTCTATTTGGGTATACTCTACTTTTACTTGCAATACTTAGTTTTCTGTAAATTCTAGAAATATGGGAGAAGACCCGAAAAATAATCGCGCTCCTTCAACACCTATCGGCATGGGGGACCTATATAGAATCCTAATGAACTTTCCTATCGGCTAGGAATCAATGAAAGAAAGTGTAAAGTAGTTGACATAGACGTTTTAGGCTGGACATGGTAGGACAAGAGAAGACCCCATCACCCCAGCTGGGAGTGAGCTTTCAGACAAGAGGGTTAAAATGCAACCTCCCACCCCTTATAGAATTAGGAGGAAGGCCTACCATGACAGGGAAATGGGGAATGTAAGGAGGTTAAATTTTGGTTCACAAGATGAAGGAAACAGATCCAAACACTCTATTTCATGAGATGACAGGTAGTATTATCCACAGGACACTTAGATTCGTAGGACGACTAGTTAGGACAATGAGCAAACCTACTATGAGGAGAGGCCTGGTGTGTTAGAGAGGATGGTTAGGGGCTCTTCATTGGATCTTATCGGCGCACGGGTAGTGAGGATGAAACATTGTACAGAGCCTAAGGAGCCTAAAAAGGATAAATAACAACTAAGTAGATCAATTACTAGAAGAGCATAATGCTCGACTATGTCCAGGATGATCATTAGAGGATCGAACTAAGCTAAGATGACTTCCAAGTAACATAGCTCATCTCAGAGCCGAGGATGATCAGGAGGGTTTGTCATAGTCAAGGCTGTGTAGGAATAGTATCCCTTGAAAGGAGTTAATTTAGCATTTGGAGGATCGCTTAAGTGAAACTACAAAGGTAGAGAACCCCTTATAGTGAAGTTTTGTGAAAGAGTCCCCACTCATTAAATCCATTGTAAGCTATCCAATGCTTGCAAAGTTTAATCCACCAAGTAATGGCTAATTTTAATCCAGAATTTATGTATAAAGAAAACCTTATCGAGAAGACTTCTACATGAGAGAGCTTAGTAGGAACATTAGCAGAGAGAACTTCTATGGAAGAGAACTCAACTCTGAAGAAAACCGATACGACTTATCTACACGAGAGATCGATGGATTGGCCATATGAACAGACTTTTATGAAAGATATCTCAGAGAGAAGCCCAAACTACATGTCGTTGACATACTAGAGTCATTGGTTTGAAAAGAAGAAGGATTTCAGGATCTCAAAAAATGAAAAAGTTATTAAA
This sequence comes from Sambucus nigra, assembly GCA_949130495.1. NCBI lineage: Eukaryota > Viridiplantae > Streptophyta > Magnoliopsida > Dipsacales > Adoxaceae > Sambucus > Sambucus nigra. The sequence continues at coordinate 352,816,255 of OX422213.1, read as the reverse complement.
AAATGGATGTTTAGTTGATGAAAGCTTTGAAGAGGAACCTAGAGTTTAGTTATTATTCATAGATGGTTCCTCCCGCACCACTAGTAGTGGGTAAGACTTGATAATAACAACGCCTAATAAGGCTGATTTGGATTACTCCCTCAGGTTCCATTTTGAGGCCTCTAATACTGAGGCAGCGTATGAAGCCCTCATAATAGGATTCGGGTTTGTGTTATCACTAGCTACTGAACAGACACTAGTACATAGCTACTTTTAACTGATTGTAAACCAGGTTCTAGGTATTTATAAGACAAGGGAGGAATCCATGGAAAAGTACATAGTTAAAGAAAAATAAATATTGTTAAAATTCTCAGCAGTTAGAATGATTAAAATCTCGAGGGCTGAAAACATGTGGGTAGATGAGTTTGCTCATCTCGCATCGGCCATAAGGAAAGAACTAAGAATAACAATTCCTGTGGAAATCCTCATCCACCGTAGTACCTATGAAGAGAACATTAGTGTGATGGATATAGACTTAGGACCATCTTGGATGGATCCCATATGAACATATTTGGAGACTGTAACATACTCGACAGATCTAAAAGAAGCAAGGAGACTTTGGTATAAGGTGGGGAGTTACGTGCTATAAATGGTAATCATATTCAAGAGGTATTTATCCTATCATATTGTCTGATGTGTCCATCCAGCCAAAGTCAATGACTTGATAAAAGAGGTGCATGAAGGTTCACATGGAGCCCACTTGGCGGGAAGAACACTGGTGAACTAGGTGGCCACACAAGGTTACTACTAACCCACCGTGAAAGCAGACTGTGAAGACTATATAATAAGATGTGATAAGTTCCAGAAATATGCCATAATCTACAAGAGTTTGGGAGCCTCACTCAGGTCGATCACATTTCATTGGCCTTTAACCATGTGGGAGATTAACCTGGTCATACCACTTCAAAAGAAAAAAGGCATATTCAAATACACGATTGTAGAAATGGGGTATTTCACCAAATGAGTAGAGGTCGAGACCTTATAGGAGATGCCATATGAGAGGGATTTTTATTTTATTTTTTATAATATTATTTATTGTTATGGGATGTCTTGTGCCTTCATCACCGATAATGGCACTCAATTTGATAACCAAGAGTTTGAAGATAATTGCATACGCTCAAAAATTCAAAAGCTGCACTAGGCACCCAGTCACCCACAATGTAACAGACTCACAAAGGTGAAAAATAAAACCTTACTGGATGGATTAAAGAAAACATTAGACGATGCCAAGGGGAAATGTATCAATGAGATACAGTTCGTCCTTTGGCATATAGGATGGCATCGAGAATAACAACAGATGAGAAGATTTATATATTGTCTTTTGGAACAGAGGCAGTGGTACCAATAGAAATTAGTTTGCCCAGTCATTAAGTCCTTAACTTTAACTCATCGCAGAGCAACCTAATGAGAATACTAGATCTCCATTTTATAGAAGAGGTCAAGGAGCATGAAACACTTAAGGATTAGAGTACCCATAGTGGACTACTCAATTTTACTATAAAAGAGTAAAATCAAGCCCTTGAAAGTAAGGAGACTACATGCACAAAAAGTTCATCCAGAAAGGGAACAAGCTAGAACCTGACTAGCATGGTCCGTACAGAGTATTTGATATTTAAGACCAGGGACTTACTGAATCAAAACCTTAGAATGAGAATAGTTCAAAAATACATGGAACTTCGAAGACTTGAGGAATTACTACTAGTAGTGGCATGGAATAAGTTGAAATAAAAAATGTAACCTATTTTCATTCCTTTGTAATTTAATTCAATAATAAATGAAAATAAAAAATTCCAACACGTATGGTATGTGAGATGTACAAGAAGCCTAGGCTGATGACGTCTCAACTGTTCATCTCAGTAGAGATAACCAAAACCAAACTTCATATATGGGCTCATCTTCATAAATGTCATGATCAAGAAGTTTAGCCAAATTTGGGAAATTTGTTGTAATCATATGGACGACAATATCCGACCATAATTAACTAACATGAGTATGGATTCAAAAAAATTTGATCAACTAAGGTAACCAATGCCAAAACATGGTTAGGATGACAAGATCTATCCATAAGACTAGTACTTTGGCACAAGCATCAGTAGAACCCGAGTTAGGGCAACCCAAATTCATCCAAAATTGGTAGCTTATAAGGCATACTAAGTATATGAGAGCATAAGGCTAAAATACTAGTAGGACCTTCTCAATATCGAATAGCTAATAGGTTTACATGACAAGTAGGCAAGCAAGAAAGTAAATCCATAAGACTAATACTAAGTAGGTAAAAGAGAATTGAGAAAGAAGTGAGCACATGGATGCTCAAAGACAGCAAGTGGAACCATATTTGACTATAGATATCAAAGAAATCATAAGTAACCCAATTCATTACAACCCACATGTAAATATATTCATTACCATCAGAAATGAGAGAGTGTTCATCACAAAAGTGAAGGAGAAGATATGAGATATTCATAAAGTATAGAGACAAGGAGATTTAGGCATCAAGAGCATGCCCAACTTCGGCCTTAGCATCCTGAGTGACAACGATATCAGTCATACGGACATCTCTAACCACGACTGGTAGGTTGTTAGTAGCACTAGTCTTATGAATAGTAGTATCATCTTACTTTTCTACATCATCGATAATATTAACATCCATTTCTATAGACTCACGTTCGGCAGTCATGGATTTCACTTTATCATCATTTCCCTCCCATGCTTGAATGACTTCATCTATGTTAGGAAAGTGCTTGATGACCCTTTTCCTAAGCTCATCGTAGCACTCCAAGAAGATTGTCATCAGATCAATGTTTTATTATCCTGAGCTCTTAAATTTCTTGATGCCCTCATCCTAAGAAAGTGCAAGGGAATCAATCAAATTTTTCAAGGCTTCATTGGCCTCCTTAAGGAAATCATTGGCCTTCTTCATATCTTCTGCTCCCTTAATAAGTTCCTCATCTGAGGACTCGAGATTAAATACCGTTGTTTCCATCTTCTCCTTCATTTTCTTATTCGCCTCCTTTACCTGGCTCAGGGTACCCACATTGGCCATAAAATAATCATCCTTCTCTTTTAGCTCAGAACGTACCTTTTTATGATCATCTTTAACAGTCTTAATCTCCTTAGACAAGGTTTCATAATGGCTAAGGATATTGTTAAGACAAGGTTTCATAATGGCTAAGGATATTGTTATGCTCTTCCTTCAGCTTATCTTATGTGTGTTGGTATGAAGTGACCTACCCTTTATAATGGTGGCACCCATAGAAACCTAAAATGAAAATAGCAGTGTATTGTTAAACACATTCTTGATAAGTTAAATAAGTATAAGTCTAGTTTAGAACTTACCACCATCATCCTGTTTGACACCATATTTTAAAGCTCATTAGCATTTAACTGGTTGGGATATTAGAAATCTTGGTCATAACCATTGTACACGAAATCATCAACAATTTTTTCCCTGTGGAAAAAAAATGGAGTTTTTTTCAGTCTTCATTTGATCCTGCGTGACTAGGTGCTCTAGATCCCAAGTGAAAGGCTCCACTTATTTAAAAGGGCTTGAAAATCCAGCACCACAGACAAGATGTCGAGCAGGTGCTTTTAAAATCTGAACTATCTCCCCATGAGCTGTAGTCTTATGTTATTTTAGGGTTGGTTGAGGAGGAGGGCAATCCATGAGCCTTTTAGGACTAGTTGTTGGCCCATCATCTGAAGTAATTTCCTTTGGCAAAAATATCAACAATAATAACTTCGACTTTATTTCATACTCAACATTTTTTTGGGCCTCCGCATTAGCCCAATTATCATATTAATTTTTTTTTCTCCAATGCCTCAGTACCTATAACTCTTTTTCTACTGGCCTCTATATTAAGCTTTATCTTTCTAGCAATCTCCATGGATCCACAATCAGGAGTAGGAGGGACCATTGTATTTACTGGCTCAACATTATGGGTAGACAAATTAGGAGAGGAGGATTCCCAAAGATGTTAAACTAAAAAAAATTATAAGTCTAAGTGTTAGATGAAGATGAGCACAAGTACATCATAATACCTTCTTCGACCTCTTGCTCTGTTGAGGCTTCTTGAAAAACTTTATTAGCATAAGTGTGACTCTTAGCTGCCAAGTCTATCTGCTCGTCCATGGGAAAAGAACCTCTAGGAGGAATGTAAAATCCAAGATGGATAAGCTTCCAAATAGAAATTTTTTTTTCAAACTCCACACAAGCGTTTCTTATAAAATCCTTCTGAATGAATGGCAACTTTGGATCTTTCTTCACTACAAAAAAATGTTCAAATACAAGAGGACGTCAGTATTCTATAAATCTGAAAAAGAAAAGATTAAAATGAAAGGTTCAGTAGGTACCAATAATATGGGGAAAACATCAATCACGAGGGATGCTATAAGACATATCCCTTTCATCAGATCGGAATTTCTAGTCCCTTTTTATATACACTAACTAGTTTTTCCAATTGTGATTTCTCGTCTACATGACCTTCACCATTTTTCGCATTTTTGAGGAGAAAAGTAGTAATAAAAGTTGGTTTGGCATTGTTTATCATGCCATACAAAACCTAAAAATATCCCTGGTCAGGTCAAAACCTATGTGGAATTGCCAATAAATCATAGACCCAAGGATTGACCTATAAGAATGTGATGTGATACGTATGGGAGCAACTCCATAACCCCTAAAGATAGATATAATGATGGGTTGAAAAGGAATCCAAACTCCCACCTGTATATCCCTGAGTGGGAAATTAATATTGTCAACATTAGGCTGATAATTTACTCTTTCCTCAAAGTTAAGCATCCTCCTGGAGATACTTATATAGATGTCGTATATGTTCCTTTAGTCATGCAGTTGTCCTCAATGATGTCACAATTGTCGTTTACATCATCGGTAGTGGTTGGAATCAAATATTCAAGTATCTTTAAAGTGCTCTCCTCAGTGGGAGGTACCACTACAGGGGATATGAAGGCCATGTGCTCGTCAGGAACAGTTGGGGCTATGGATAGTTAGGAGTTATTATACGATATCAATTGTGGACTTGTTAGAAAAAATGTTAACCAATTTTCACCAGTAAATGGGTGGACCATCACTATGGTGTCAACAATAACTAGAAATTAACGTGATCTGGGTCCTACAGCTGGGAGCTATGAAGCAAAGGCTATAAATAAAGCTATAATAAGAGTATACATCGGGTGTCCCGATTCATCTTCATGTTGAACAACTTGAAGGGCAAGTTTGTCCCAACTAAACCAAACGCTCCAACAACCTCCTAAGTAAGGTTAGGAACTCATCAATTGATAAATTCAAAGAGAAAGGGTCGAATAATTTGGGGAATAAAGTTAAACATCGACGAAAGACACAAAAACCCCTAAAAATTAATAATCTTAGGCCAAATAACTCAACGACCACCTAAAAACGATCGATCCACTAATTACTCGCCAAAAACAATCCGATCCATTAACAAAATAGAGGAAAGATGGTAGGATCGTATGAAATTACAATGATTTATACAGAAAAGACCTAAGAAGTAGGAAAATGATAAAAGGTGTATTTGAAAACCCTAATGAAGTTGAGGATGACAGAAAAATCACCTCAACTCTGAAATAAGCAAAGAGAAACCGAATAACTCACTGGAAATGATAGAAATGGGGCGAATTTTGGCTGGAGAAGAAGGAAGTTTATTAGGCACAAAGGTTTTCTCTCTCTAAAAGACACTCTAATGAAGGAAAGTGATTTGTAAAAGGTGAAATGTTTTTCTAATTTAGTTTTTATACTTTTTAGGAGGCAATGATTACATTTATTAGAGCTATCAGATGGCGTCCTGCTTGGGAAAGGTAATTGACGCTTAGGGCATGCCACACAGTTCCCTAAGCACGCACATCATAATGATGCCTTACACACTTTCCAACACTTGACACGCATCTAAGACAATCTTCAAAGAAAATCTCATAAGTCGTTCTTATCGACTACGTTGAGAAGAATACGGTATGACCATAATTCAAGAAGCCAATGACACTCTCATATTAACACTTCGCTCTTCAATTCATATAACAACTACATAGAAGAGTCGACACTTCAAAGAACCTACTACAAGTTCCATTCAGGATTAAAATCTTATAGGATTTAGTTATAACATAAATATGCATCACCCTATAAGTCTCTCAGGCGACAACACGTGTAGTCATCAACTACAGAGATGAGATCGGCCTCACACTGAATCTGGTTGACCACCGTAATAAGGTCAGCTCGTGAATACATTTTCTCAACTATACAATATTAATGGTGGTTTCATCACTATCAACATAATGTTAACTAACACTGTTATTAAACCCCATCAATGTAAGCTTATACCACATGATGGAATTTCAACACTAACACTTACACCACCTATGCACGTGAGGGAGTTATGCAATATTCTTCCTCTATGTGCTGTAATAAACTCACGATTGTCCACCTATGGGAATGCAAAAAGCGTAACTACCTAACCTATAAAGGTACACCAACTACCCCACTACACTCTCTCCCATAACAACCTGTAAAATACCTCATTGTTAGGGATAAATAGATATTTTTATCCTACTGTTATGCTAGCCAGATTGATATTAAAGATGATAACTTGTATCCATCACATTTCCATATCTATTGTCCACTATAACAAATACATTCATCACTTCACTTGTGGAAATAGGCACCACTTTGGGCCGAACAATGTAAACCCTAGTTTCCTTATTTTTCTCTCCTCTCTCTCATTAGTCATTTGAAATTAGCCTTTTAGTAGTTATTAGCTCTTATTAATTGTAGTTTATAATTGGTATATTCTTACTAAGGCCCATAAATCCATACACTAGTTTTAGACGATAATACCCATCTCAAATTTTGGATGTAGCCAAAGCCGAATTTCATTTAGATTTCTCTTTGAAAAATATGTAAACTATCTTTATTATTTATCTTATTTTACATTTAATCATTCGTACATGTATTAACTCTTCATGTTTAAAGCATTTTTTCCCAATTTTCCATTAATTCAATATATACCCTTCACCCTCTACCCTTTTTTAGGATAAGATAGTTTTCTATGTCAAATTTATTAGTGTGCTTTTGAATGTTTTTTCATTTAGGGTGTCCATTACTTATTTATTACACATCATTAATTCCTAACACGTGATTCTTACATGTGTGAAACTCTTGTAAAGTCTAACTGACAGTTATCCAAAATGATTTGTTTAAAATTTCATTACTAAATTTGTCAATGAAAAGTAAATTACCTAAAGCGTAAAATGAGCAAAGTATGAGTTTGATTAAGTTTTGAGAGTAGCCAAAACTTAAACTTTCTCTCTCTCTCTCTCTCTCTCTCTATATATATATATATATATATATATATATATATGGTTTAGTATATCACACAACCCATGGCATACTTGCTTGCCACCACCTCAGATGCGTATGTAACTACATTATCCCAATATAATACCCCGTAAAATCCATAAATAGATTAATCGGTTATAATACAAAATTCACGGGAACCAAAACCTTTGGTAACATTCTCAACATGAAGAATAAAATAAAATGAAGCATGTAAAAAATACAAGATAATAACCCGCTAAAACAAATATGAAAACTCCGATACTAAACTTCCACGATAATAAAATCTAACTCTCACATATAAAATATCAACAATACAATATCCATCTCGGATACAACTAAATTACATACAATCTCTTACTCGGGAAAATAGGAAATAAGTACAACCACCTGGACTGAAATAAAAATAAATACAAATTTATAAAGGATTAGCACTACACAATGCCTACGCCCTAGGAATGAAAAACAAACTATCACTGTAGATACTCCTCTAGCGAATCACACAAGTCTGCGACAACAACATTGACGTAAGAACCTATAGAAAATATTTCAAAAATTAGGGTTAAAGCAAGTCTACAAATACTAAGGATTTAACATAAGTTGGGCAACAACAATAATAATGCATGTTCCTCCCTATTAAGTGAATTTTAATTTATTTAGGTTACCTAACAGAAACAACCTAAAATAAGCATGCGACACTACCCCAGAGAAATGAATCCCATGTGTTGTAAGTTCATCTATTAATTTAGGAGTCATTTATTATACGTCAATCTCTTACATTTAAATTAAATTTCTTACTAAACATAAAATCAATGATGGACTATAGTTATGATTCTAAAAGAGTTTGTCAATTATAATAGTCTCACATATTCACATTCCACTGATTTAGTATATACATCTATAGTAAATTCATTACATTATTCCCGAGTCATGAGTTTATACTCATACATATCTAGTATAAATCGTAAACCGGTACAACCATCTTTAGTAGTTGGAAAACAAAATCACAACCCACATCAAATCTCATGGGCTACGCTCGAGCCTAGAAATAAAAGAACGAAGGCATTTTCCTATTGACTTTAGGGATCAGTTGTGCGTCTAGGACTGGTTATAGAGTGTCCCAACCCTATAACATCACGTCATCAACACAATGGAAAACACTACACCTTCACACTAAACATACGGGACCCATACACAAGGCTGTACGAGGGGATCGGAGATATGCACTTTCAACACGCATGATCGAGGTAAAAGTAAAACCTAGGAAGAGTCCATCGCATCACTGGGAAATACCATGTGAAATCAATATCATATACGAACCATCAAACCTCTCCTAGTATGTCCCATATGATCACATACACAAACTCAATAATATTGCACATCAATAAAGCAAACAAGTATGACCCTATGCAACCGATTAAAATAATAATTAACCCTACTAAAATTGATAACATATAAAGTCTCTTATTATTATCTGATACAAACATTAACTATAATCGCTTATATATAACATTATCCCCAAATTCTAAGGTTCTCAAAATCTGGGAATCTTATCACACCCGGAGGTTACAAGAACCATCTTAACATAATCACCACCCTAATAAATGGGTCATAAAGTATTCTAAACCAACGTGTGATCTAAACATTCACTAAGCATATCTAATTCTCATAAAACTTCCTAATACTCACTCCTATACTCAAGGTCTTCAAGACAATATACAGAAAATCCAGTATACTCGCGGGTTCCAAAAAATTGTCTATTATCCTTAAATAATTATCTTCAATTAGTTAAGAATTAACCTCCAAAATTATAAAAGTCGATCGAACCCCAAGACTAACATATTAGATGGAAACAACCTCATAACATCCACCTAGGATTTTTAGTAGAACCTCAACCAACACCTCTACACATTCAAACACAACATAGTCTTCCCACTACAGCCATGCTCATGGGTCTAACAATAACCGTATCCATGGTTTTATGCGCACGTGGCTACTTAACCTTGTGCAACGACGCTGCAAATCTAAACACCCCAAATGTTAGGTTTCCTTTTCCCCAAACCCCAAGTTATGAACTGAATAACCCTAGCCCACCATTAACAACCTGACCTGAGGTCATAACACCACTGGAACACCTAATAATGATCCTTAAACATCTTTATATCAAAACCCAAACTGTATTACAAGTTATACATGATTTAAACAAGTATTTATATACTTTTCAAACTATGAATATTGTAACCCTACCTTCATAATTCTACACAATTTGTACCAACATTTGCTTCAATTTTAGATTAATAAGAGGGTTTTTATATATATTATTACTATGATTAAAAATATAATAATTTTATTCAGATTTGAAGACCGATTTATATGATTATATAAAAACGATCTTAATTCATTAAGAAGGGTTTAAAAACAAAATTTTGAATTAAACTAGATATGAGAATTAAGTTTTAAACGATTAAAAATAAATTACAGAACTTTTAACCTAGATTCTAACGACTACTACTATCATTACAAAACCTCAATTAAATTATTAATCGATATAAAGTTGCCTTAGAAAATTTGGGTGATTTCCAAGATTTCAACCTTCGAAGTTCCTTAATTCTTTTGTGCAACTCCTCTCAAGCTCTCTAGGGTTTTGCCAACAATCAATGTGTATCTAAGGTTAGTCTAGTTAACCTAATAAATTATCTCCCACAACATAGGCCTGGACTGGACCTAAGACCTAACCTAATGAACGCAAATAACATTCCAAAATGGCCTAAAACATTCCATAGTCACCCATAATACTAAGTGACTTAAAATATTTAATAAATGAATTAGCGTGTATTGTTCCACTTAACAAAAGAGTGTGAATATACGTAATACGTATGAAATCACATATAGAGTTCATCTAACAATAGATACCAAAAAATATTAGTGGCATACCACACGTCACATTCAAATGAAAACTTATCACAACTAAAAAATCACTTTAATAATTAAGTAATAATTGCCAAAAATACTGGGCATTAAATTCTTCCCCCATTAAATAAGAAATTTCGTCCTTGAAATTTGTGTCTTTATAATCTTACTCAAAAGTCTAAGAATATCTCTCCTGTAGCGTCCTCCCGCTATATACACAATATACTCAGTCATCAACCTAATATATTATAAGGCCATTCATTATAAATCCAGTTCGAATAATACCCAAATTAACCAGTCTAACCGTTAAGACATCAAATTGTCCCTGAAGAACTCCCTCCATCTTGTACACATGTACGACATCATTCACATTCTGATGGTGATAGGGTAAGGTCAAATGACACCATCCTCATCCTGTCCTAGATTGTGAAAATGACGTATGTATAGGGGTTCTAAATTCCCTTTAGAACCCAAAAATCACCATTCCCATCCTCGAGGAGATCTTCAAAAGCACAAAACTAATCTCCTGGGACCCTAACCCACACTTCCTCTTGTCTTCAAAGATTTTTTCCTGCTTTGACAGTCTTTATAAACTGTAATATGAACACCGACTCTTACGAGGTCTCCTGAACGGACTCTAAATAGTTCTAAATAGAAAATGACTTAGATGGCCCTCTATCCGCTCTAGAATCTCTATACCCTACAAGAAAATCGAAGGGCTCTACTATCCCATTTCTATGCGAGAATCAATAACAGCTACAATTATTCAAATGTCTCTAATGATAAGCTTTCACTACTAGTATAGGCAAACCTAGATACCATCTATGCTAATAACCACTCCGATTGATTACTAATACCTACTCCTCAACTTACGGTACATTTGGACACCTTAAGGAGTAAAACAAACCATGCTCCTCGAGTGTAACTACCTTACCTAGATTGGACCTTTTTTCATAATCAATTCCATTGGAAAAACCGTCCTCATTCCAATGTAAAATAAAAAAGATAACTCCTCCCAATTACAGCTTACATACCATATCCTGGTAAGAAGCTCAACGATTAGGCCATATAACCCCCCTTGATAAAAAAATGGGTGTAATGACCACTACTATTACAAAAGTTTTTGCTTCTACAGGATGTCATTTCTAAACACAATTATCTGACACACTTACGGTTGAACGACACTACACAATAATTTTATGGAGATAAATGGAGCATTGGTAAACCAACTGGCATGACCAGGACACACATGCTCCATGTTATGTTAGAAAATGCCTTCGGGATATTCCTTCTCTCGATTTTATAATTGGTGATATATCGATCAAACTACAATCATCACAAAAAAGATACTTCCCTCAAATGACCTAAGAGGTCATCGATACGCAAAAATGAACACTTGTTCCATATCGTGACCTTATCAGCTCCTTGTGATCCACACAAACTAAGAGAATCATCTAACTTTTAATGAAAAGGATTGGAGCTTATCCAAAGATGCATACTACAAGAATGACTTCTTGGTTCAAAATTGTGGTGCCTGCTTCCATGAAACTCTATTATCTTCAGCAGAGCTAAACTAATAAAAAATACCCTCGTAATGGCCCCTAATCTAATTCTAACACTAATCTCTAGTGTAGGTGGTAACTCAATACATGTATAAATACAACTTGAATTTTTTAGGACTATTGGTAACATATAAGAAACTGTAACCCCTATGATCTTCTCAGATCTATAAAATACTTGTACTTACTAGGTATTCTCTCTTGTCAAGATTTAGTTTAAAAAAAAACCCTCCCTAAAATTGAAACCGTAAAATCCTACCCACGGTAGCCAATAGAATCGAAAAACATTGACACAAATCAATTTTCAATAGTAAAATTTATAAGACCACATGTCTAAATCAACAAAGTGGATGTTTACCAAGCTGACCAAACATACTGCTATGTTTCACATTCACGACATAATGCAGTCCCCTACCCACTGGGATATCCACATAAAAAGAATAAACTATGATAAAAATCTCCATATAATAAAATCGTAGTGAATTTACTACTAATAACGGAACAAAAACAACTTGGTATTAAAAAGACTTGTGTGGGTAAGCCCTAATCATAATCGTAAAAATCTTTTGGTGTTACTTTAATAAACTAGTGGACCTTAAGGCATCTACTAACTAAGTGGTCCCACTAATCACAAGATAAATATTACTTCTAACAGAATCATAGAAATGGTGGCCCTACTGGAAGCCCCTCTATGGTCGGTTCAACTAAAATTGGCGTCGTCGGCCTTGTCCTCCTTGATTATGACTCCACTAGCTAGAATGCAATTGGATCAAATGGCCATAATAACCTTGATTTTATAATCCTAGAAACTCTTCTGGTTTTCTCCCTTGTTATGGTCCCTTTTGTTGGTGAGGTCCTCCTCAGCGCAAGATAATGATACAGCTTCTCTAGTCTTTTGAACATAAATCAACCCAAATATTCTCAATCTTATGGACTCTATCCTTCAGATTTTTGTAATGATTTTGGCATTATAAAAGGACAATTTACACCATGTAGTCACAAGTGGTGAAGGATGGTCTCCCAATAACACCAACTGAATCTTTGAGTATAATTTTTTCTAAAACAGTATGTCTTCACAGATGGTCGCAGATAGCACAAAGAATATTTCTTTGGGTATGTATCAACATCTCTGGATATAGAATGAAAAATATAGTTAAACTCCCACTGTACCGGCTACCTCACGGTCATCTTGATGAGGTCCAGGAAAAGTGCTCCTCATGGTCTTACGGATGGTTTATGCGAACACTTTCCCTCAAATCATAGACTAAACACATACTAAAGGTATCATGCCAAATAGCCGTTATGTCTTGAACAAAGTCAACCTCATGCATGGGACATCTCACAATGGAAATCCAAACAATGAACACTCCCGATACACTTTGGTATTATTTGAATCATTTTTCTGAAATAATGGCGCAAAACCCCTTAAGAAGTTATCACTATAAAGAGTAAAAATCCTAAATGATAAAGCTATAAAGTAATCATTGAACACAATGCAAAAAAGAGATGGATGCAAACAAGACCCTATGGTGCTATAACTTAATATGCTGTAATACTAAATTTCATACCCCATAAAATCCATAAATAGATTTATAAGGTCTATTAAAAAAAATCACAATAATGAAAACCTTTATTAACATTCTTAGCATAATAAATAAAATAAAATGAAGCATGTAAAAAGCAACACAAGATAACAACCTGCTAAAACAAATACAGCATCTCCGATACCAAATTTCCATGAGAATCAAATCTAAATATGGAATATAAAATCTCAACTATACAATATCCATCTAGGAATACAATATCACATACAATTTCTGCTCGAGAAAAATATGAAATAAATAAAACCACCTAGATTAAAATATTAATGAATACAAAGATGTAAATAAGTATCATTGCATAATTCCTACACCCTAGGAATGAGGAATAAAATGTCACTAAAGATACTCCTCCAAAGAATCATCCAAGGCAACAATAAGAGTGACATAAGACCTCTAGAAAATAGTTCAACAACAAGGGTCAAAGAAAAACTACAAATAGTAAGAATTTAACTGAAGTTGGGACACGATGATGATGATAAATAATAATAATACTAATACTAATAATAATAATAATAATAATAATAATAATAATAATAATAATAATAATAATAATAATAATAATAATAATAATAATAATAATAATAATAATAATGCATATTTATCCGATATTAAAGTGATTTTAAGATATTTAAGTTATTTAACCCAAACAACCTAAAATATGCATGCGTTTCCACTCCCGGACCCCATGAATCCCATGTGTGATAAGTTCACCTATTAATTTAGGAATCATTTATTATATGGTAATCTCTTACATTAAAAGTAAATTTCTTACTAAACGTAGTATCGATAATGGTGTCTAGTTATGATTCTAAAACAGTGTATTAAGTTTAGTAGTCTCAAATAGTCACGTGCCACTAATTTAGTATATACATCTCCAATATATTCATTACATTATTCCCGAGTCATAAATTTATTGTTATACATCTCTAGTATAAATTATATATCGATACAACACTCGCAAGTGCCGCAAAGCAGAATCACATAATCAAGAATAATCGTGGGTGTTGAAATAGCGTTGTTAAAGCCGTTTATTGAAAATAAACTATTTAAGCAACTCCGAAAAGTTTGTTGAAGAAACGCTTTACTTAAATCAAACTGATTTTGAACACAAGATGTGTTAACAAAATTATGTACGAGATATGGACAAGATTTGATAACAAGTTTTTAGAAAACAGTTTAAAATATTTTAAACTCAGCACACATCAGAATGGGATGAGAAGATGTAGAAATATCAATACTTAGGATTTTTAACGTGGTAAAACCTCACCCTTGAGGAAACATCCACGACTCCCTCTACGGAGTAACACAAAAAAATTCACTAAAACAAATATGTGAGTTACAATCTATTTAACTAACATGCACACAATAACAAGTCTATACAAGTTCAGGATTGTACCCTCTAGCGTCCTTAAACTTTTCTGCAGATCTTGATTGTTGATGTAGTCTTCTCAGTTTGTCAACTCTTCCTTTGTTTCAGCACGTTACGTCGACTTATGTTCACCAAATCTTATAGCCAACACTTTCAGTGTATGTAGTGTGAAGATGTTTGTGAAAAGTGTTCTATAACACATGCATGAACTCACACACACTTATATTTACAAACAGTCCTATACAAATTACATATAAAGTCTATATGCAGTGAGTTTGTTATTTTTCTTTCTTACAAAACCAAAAACCTTTTGACCTTTCAATATAGCCCAGATTCCACGGAGATCTTGCTTAAGAAATCGGTCAAGACCTTTCTCAATCTCTTTTGAAAATATTTAGGAGATTGAAAACCCTCCAAGTGCGAATCCAACTAGGCCAGGTTAAGTTTTGTAAAAACAGAAACTATAAAACATTTATTGTTGATTCTGAAGTAATAAAATGTTTTAACAGAAAACAATCAACAATATACTTCTCAAGATGAGAAATAAAATGCAACTAAGTGTATTATGACATGAAAAACTTCAGATCTATGATTTCTATTGAATCAAAAACAAGATCTGAGTAGGTGTCTAAGTTGGAAATAAGATTTTATGAACACAAGGTTACAGCAACCCAAGATCACTCAACTCGAACTCTCATAAACTCAAGAAACACTAAATATGGTGTTTATTTGGTTATGGTGTTTGGAGAGGTAAGTTGTTTAGGTTGGAGAAGTTTTAAACGAAGTTAGGGTTTCTAACTTGACTCTCTGGTTTCTCTCTCTCTCTTCTCTTTCTTCTCTCTCTCTCTCTCTCTCTATTCTTTCTCTGAGAATTTTCAAAATGACAAAAGCTTTCGAAGGCTGAGATGAGAGTCCTCTAAATAGCAAGAGGAGAAGGTTCCAGACTATCGTTCAAAAACAACGGTTGAGATTGAGTCAGGCTTCTTTGACTTCAATCCAAGGGCTCACAACAGGCGGTGGATTAAACAGGCTGTGATTGGCTTAAAGGTTTACACGGGGATTCACCCAGGTGGCATGCAGGCCATTGATAAGGGTTGATCCAAGGGCTGTAAACATGCAAAGTTTTGTCTCTGTAAAGAAACACAACTCTGGCCAATCAGAGAGAAGAAAGTGTTGGCCATAGAATGAATACAAACGCGCGTCCAAAACTAATTACAAAGCCAACCCTGGAGTCTCTGGCGCTTTCAGTTTCTACCAAGAGTAACTTAAGGCCAAAAACCACAACAAAACATATTTAGATATTAACCCCAAAACTTTTTAAATCAAGTTTTAGTTTAATAAAACCTTAATTAAAAGATGTTTAAAATTCCCAAAAAATTAATAAAAATCAAATTGAGGGATTATAACACACTCACCACATTAATACACATAAAGGTGCAATATGATATGCAAAAATTAAGTTCTAAGTGTGTGAGTGATGGCTATAGTCTCAGGATCATTACAAGATGAATAGGAGAAGAAGCAAAACAATCTCTGAGGCTCTTTGGTTTCTAGGATGGACACAATTTTGTCACAATTTCGAAACTAGATGAGCTCTTATACAGTCTAGACTCAAATGAGTCAAAAGTATAAGGTCTTCAATCTCCCCCTTTGGAAATATGAGACAAAATCTCCTTTGAGTTATCTAGAACTCGTAGGGCGACAAAAAATAAGAAAAACCTATTCCTATAAAAGTTCTATCTACCCAAATCCTAGAAAGAAAAAATTACATAACTCAACTATATACAGTTTAACATCCTATTATTACAATAGAGAATGACTGTACAAGAAGAATACCTACAAAGAATTACTAAGATCAAGCTGTTTAGTATATGCAGAGATAGACTCAAATTTCTCCCCCATTTTGTCTCAAATGGACAAAGGGAAGGAACTTGGAAAATATAACAGGTATTTACTCGACACAAACCATACCAATAGATTTACGTAAAGAAATGAATCTATTATAATCAAGAGGTTTGGTAAACAAATCTGCAAGTTGTAGATCAGTAGGAAGATAATTGATTTCTAATTCATCGGTTTCAACTAATTCACGAATAAAGTGATGCCTTATTTTAATGTGCTTAGTTCGCGAGTGTTGAACCGGGTTCTTAGAAATATTAATCGCACTTTGATTATCACAATAGAGATGAAGTGTGGGTTCTAGAATACCATAATCACTTAGCATTTGTTTAAGCCACAATAATTGGGCACAACAGCTACCAGCGGCTATGTATTCAGATTCAGCAGTCGAGAGAGATGTGAAGTTCTATTTTTTACTACTCCATCCTACCAAGTTATTACCAATATAACAACATGCGCCTGAAGTGCTTTTACTATCATCAGTACAACCAGCCCAATCAGCATCAGTGTACCTAATAATAGTGCTCGGTGTGTCATTCGTGTACCAAATTCCTAAATTTAGAGTGCCTTTAACATATTTAATTATCCGTTTAACAGAGTTTAAATGGCTCTCTTTGGGGTTGTTTTGATAGCGCGCACAAACACACACATCATACATGATATCAGGACACGAGGCAGTCAGATAGAGTAATGTGCCAATCATACTACGATATAAAGTAGGATCTACAGATTTTCCATTTTCATCTTTTGACAATTTTTCTGTAGTACTCATAGGCGTTTTAGCACTTTTAGCACTCTCGAGGCCAAATTTCTTAACTATCTCTAATGCGTACTTAGTCTGCGAAAGAAATAATCCATCTGGTTGTTGTTTGACTTGGAGACCTAGGAAGAACTGTAACTCCCCCATAAGGGACATCTGAAATTCCTTACTCATAATTTCAGCAAAAGATTTTACTTCTGAGGTAGAAGTGGATCCAAATATGATATCGTCTACATAGACTTGATCGATAGTAATGTGTTTGTCAAAATGTTTGACAAATAAGGTTTGGTCATTTCCACCTCTTTTGAAACCTTTATCCAGTAGAAAACTGGACAGGCGCTCATACCAAGCTCTAGGAGCTTGCTTAAGACCATATAAAGCCTTTTTCAACCGAAATACATGATTAGGATAATTAGGGTCAATGAACCCTTTAGGTTGTTCTACATAGGTTTCCTCGGCAAGTATTCTATTAAGGAACGCAGATTTAACATCCATTTGATATAATGTAAAATGCATGTGACAAGCTATAGCAAGAAGCAGACGAAATGATTCTAAATGAGTAACAGGAGCAAACGTCTTGTTAAAATCAATTCCTTCTATTTGGAAATAACCTTGAGCAACAAGTCTAGCTTTATTTCTAATTATCATCCCATTTTCATCGGTTTTATTTTTGAAAATCCAACGAGTACCAATAACCTTTTTGTGATCAGGACGTGGAACAAGATACCATACATCATGAATGACAAATTGTAAAAGTTCATCCTGCATTGCAGAAATCTAGTGAGAGTCATTCAATGCCTCATTTACATTCTTTGGTTCCACAAGAGAAACAAAGCATGCATAAAGTGCATAATTTCTATGTTGGGATCTTGTACGTACTGGCACACTAGGGTTACCAACTATGTTGTTTATGGGATGATCTTTAGAAACCCAGTTAGGTACTTCAGGTGACTCAATAGGTAATGAATTATCTATTTCAGAAGAGTCATTTTCTAAAATATTTGACGATTCTTCTTCTATAGTTAATTCACTAGTCTTGCTTTCTATAGTAGTGTCACTAACAATTACATTTATGGATTCCATTAAGGTTTTAGTGCGAAGATTATACACCCGATAAGCTCTACTGTTAGGTGAATATCCTAAGAATATGGCTTTATCTCCCCGGCTCTCAAATTTAGATAAGTGTTCCCTATCTTTGCACACATAGCAGGTACTACCAAAGGTTCTAAGGTACTTAAGATTAGGCTTTTTATTGTACCAAAGTTCATAAGGAGTTTGTTTGGAATTCTTTCTAAGATAGACCCTATTAATAAGATGGCATGCTGTACGAATAGATTCTACCCAAAAATACTTAGGTAAGTTCTTGGCATGGAGCATGACACGTGCCATCTCTTGAAGGGTTCGATTCTTTCTCTCAGCTATACCATTTTGTTGAGGAGTCTTAGGAGCACTGAACTCATGTTTGTAACCATTATAGTCACAGTATTCTATAATACCAGTATCTTTGAATTCACCACCTCTATCACTTCGGATTCTATTTACTTGAGTGTCTTTCTCATTTTCAATTCGTAAAAGAATCTTTAAAAAAGTTTGAAAAGTATCGGATTTATGTTTTAAGAAAGCTACCCAAGTGAATCTGGTGAAGTCATCAACCATAACTAAGATATAACTGTGTCCACAGAGACTAACAGTTTGAGAAGGACCCATTAGGTCCATATGGATGAGTTCTAAGGGATTAGAGGTAAGGATATCTTTAACCCTTTTATGAGGTGCTTTAACAATTTTTCCTTCTTGACAGGGACCACAGACAATGTTATGAATAGGTTTAATTTTGGGTATTCCTCTAACTATTTGTTGAGAGGACAATTTACTCAAATTTTCGTAATTAATGTGACCCATTTTGTTATGCCATATCTCATTGTCATCCATTCTGGCAACATTACAGATTTCAGAACTAGTCATGACAGTATAACAATTGTCAGGAGTCCTGAATCCTGTAATTACGCATTCTCCCTTTTCATTTAAAATCTTGAAATTGTTCTTTGAAAAGGTAACAGTATGGTTTGAGTCACAAAATTGCGATATGCTAAGTAAATTAGCCTTAAGACCTTTAACTAAGAGAACATTTTCAAGAACAGGAAGTCCTTTTTCTTTAAGAGTTCCTTTGCCTATGATCTGGGATGATACTCCATCACCAAAAACAACTTTTCCACCATCAAAGTGGGTTTTATTTAAAAGTTTTGTATCATCACCTGTCATATGCTCGGAACATCCAGAATCCAAATTCCAACCAGAAGATGTAAGTTCAACTTTTAAGGCAGAAATAACAATATTACACTTCATCTGGGGTACTAGATCATCTTTTCTAACCCAAATTGCTCTGGTTTTCTGTTTGCGCTTGTTTTCTCTCATTTGATAAAATTTGCGAGCATTAGATTTTTGTTGAAAAAAATTTTGCGCATGCTTTTGAGTAAATTTAAACACCTGAGCATTTGATTTAGAAAAGTTTCTGGGATTCCTTCTAGTAAATGTCCTTTTAGGTTTAGTGTTTCTATTCCTATAGTTGGAGGTTTTTTCTGGTGGCCTGGGAAGGACATAATTGTTACGACTCCTCCTAGAATAGTTAAAGTTTTGATACATGGAAGTATTGTAGATAGGCTTAATCAGTCTCCTAGCATAGCAATCATCGAAAGAATGTCCGTATATATCACAATAGGAGCAATAAAGATTGCTCAGAATGGGGTTTACCTTAGGAAAGTCTCTAAACAAAGGTTTTGAGAAATTTTGAGGCTGAATTTTATTCCTAGGTAGCACAGGTTTGAAAGCAGGTTCACTTTTCCTAATTGGGGGGCAGACATATTTTTCCTTTGGTAAACTTTCATGCTTAGAGCAACTTGCATCTCCAGTGTTAGTGTTTTGATGATCAAACTCAGTTTTTAGTGAATGAAAGTCTGGACATGTTTCAATAGGTCTTTTGCCTCCTGACACAAATTTGATAGGTTAAGCATGTTTTGTTTGTGTCTTCAAATTGGGGCAAAACCCTATACCAGTTCGATCATCAGAATTGGTTTTAGATTCAGCAACGAATTCCTCAAAACATTTAGAAATGTTTTCAAATTTTGTAAATTTTTTGAACACAGTTGCTATCTTTTCTTTGGTTTGTTCCAATTATAATAATGTCCCTTTGTATTTTTTCTCCAGAATTTCATTAGCGTCAGTCAAAGTTTTCAGTTTTTCATCAAACACTTTGATTTCACTTTCATGAGACATGCATTGAGTAGTATACTCTTCATCATTCAGTTTTACCATCAGGCTTAGATCCTCTAGCTTTTTGGTAAGATCTTTAACAATATTTTCTAGTCTAGTTCTTTTCTTAAGAGCTTTGGCATATAGAGTGTGAATGTCTGGGAGATCTTCATTGTCTGAGTCACTAAGTGAAGTGTGTGAAGTGACCCCTAAGGTTTCATTTCTTAAACTCACGCACCCATTGACATCAGCAGTATCGATTCCCCTTTAACTCACACACCCCGAGGAAGAAGTATGAATGTTCTCAGTAAGTAAAGCATGTAAACCAGTTAAAGTATGATTCAAGGTAACAGAGCTAGCATTACTAGACTCATCCTCACTATCAAGCACAGGCATATCATCATTATATATGATTTTGGCAAAGAAGGATAAACAAGGATCAAAACCATCAGATGTCTCAGGTTCCTCATTTTCAGAGTCACTTGAGTCATCCCATGTTTTGCAGATGTTGGCTCTAGAGTGTTTGTTTTGGGTATTTAAATTAACTCTACAGTCTTGAGCAATGTGTCCTAGTTTACCACATCTATAGCATTCAGTCTTCTTGAGGTCTCTGTGAGGTCTTGTGTTGTCCTTGTTCTGTTTGTCATGAGGTTTCTCATGGGACTTGTGATTTGAAGGAGTTGAATAATTAGACTTGCCCTGTCTATTTGCAATACTGTTTCTAAATTTAAAAATTTTCTTAAATTGTTTTGACATTAGGGCAATCTGATTATCTAGACTTTCTAAGTCACATTCCTCATCAGAATCATTACTAGGAGTGTTTAACTCAGGCTTAATCATCTTAGAAGTAAAGCTAAGATTGGAATTGGTATGTTTCCTATGAGTGTGGGTCAATTGTTTCTTAAACTCTAATTCCATTTCCACAGTTCTTAATTTACTACTAAGTAATTCAGGAGTGAGATTTATATCACACATTTCCTCAATAGCATATATTTTATTGTCAAATTTCTGTGGTAATGATCTCAGAATTTTAGACACAATTTCTTGTCTATCATAAGTTATACCATTAGCATGCAGTTTAGTGACAATATCAGTCAGGTTCATATAGAAGTCATCAAAAGACTCAGATTCAGACATGATTAAAGAATTATACTGTTGAATTAACATCTGAGTTTTAGCAGCCTTAACCCTAGAGTCTCCTTCATGGGCAGTAATCAAGGTATCCCATGCTTCCTTAGAAGTGGTACAAGATGAGATTCTCTTGAACTCATGTTCATTTATAGACATAAATATGGCATTCTTTCCTTTATTATTATTGCGAGACAATTGTTTCTCTTCTTGAGTAAACTCACTTAATATTTTCTTAACCCTCTCATTACTTCCTTCAGTGGCTGGTTTAGTAGGATAAGAGTATCCATTTTCAATAATGTCCCAGACATCATCTCCCAAAGTTCCTTGAATGAAAGCAATCATCCTTACTTTCCAGTAAGTAAAATTGGTTCCATCAAAGACTGGAGGTCTGGTCAAGTTACAATATCTTTCATTTTTCTCGTCCATGATTGATTTTGAGAAAACAGTTTCAGAAACTCAGGATCTTTTTGAAATAAGTTCACCAATAGCTCTGATACCAATTGAAATAGTGTTGCTAAAGCTGTTTATTGAAAATAAACTATTTAAGCAACTCCGAAAAGTTTGTTGAAGAAACTCTTTACTTAAATCAAACTGATTTTGAACACAAGATGTGTTAGCAAAATTATGTACGAGATATGGACAAGATTTGATAACAAGTTTTTAGAAAACAGTTTAAAATATTTTAAACTCAGCACACATTAGAATGGGATGAGAAGATGTATAAATATCAATACTCAGGATTTTTAACGTGGTAAAACCTCACCCTTGAGGAAACATCCACGACTCCCTCTACGGAGTAACACAAAAAAATTCACTAAAACAAATATGTGAATTACAATCTATTTAACTAACATGCACACAATAACAAGTCTATACAAGTTCATAATTGTACCCTCTGGCGTCCTTAAACTTTTCTGCAGATCTTGATTGTTGATGTAGTCTTCTCAGTTTGTCAACTCTTCCTTTGTTTCAGCACGTTACGTCGACTTATGTTCACCAAATCTTATAGCCAACACTTTCAGTGTATGTAGTGTGAAGATGTTTGTGAAAAGTTTTCTATAACACATGCATGAACTCACACACACTTATATTTACAAACAGTCCTATACAAATTACATATAGAGTCTATATGCAGTGAGTTTGTTATTTTTCTTTCTTACAAAACCAAAAACCTTTTGACCTTTCAATATAACCCAGATTCCACGGAGATCTTGCTTAAGAAATCGGTCAAGACCTTTCTCAATCTCTTTTGAAAATATTTAGGAGATTGAAAACCCTCCAAGTGCGAATCCAACTAGGTCAGGTTAAGTTTTGTAAAAACAGAAACTATAAAGCATTTATTGTTGATTCTGAAGTAGTAAAATGTTTTAACAGAAAACAATCAACAATATACTTCTCAAGATGAGAAATAAAATGCAACTAAGTGTATTATGACATGAAAAACTTCAGATTTATGATTTCTATTGAATCAGAAACAAGATCTGAGTAGGTGTCTAAGTTGGAAATAAAATTTTATGAACACGAGGTTACAACAACCCAAGATCACTCAACTCGAACTCTCATAAACTCAAGAAACACTAAAGATGGTGTTTATTTGGTTATGGTGTTTTGGAGAGGTAAGTGGTTTAGGTTGGAGAAGTTTTAGACGAAGTTAGGGTTTCTAACTTGACTCTCTGGTTTCTCTCTCTCTCTTCTCTTTCTTCTCTCTCTCTCTCTATTCTTTCTCTGAGAATTTTCAAAATGACAAAAGCTTTCGAAGGCTGAGATGAGAGTCCTTTAAATAGCAAGAGGAGAAGGTTCTAGACTATCGTTCAAAAACAACGGCTGAGATTGAGTCAAGCTTCTTTGACTTCAATCCAAGGGCTCACAACAGGCGGTGGATTAAACAGGCTGTGATTGGCTTAAAGGTTTACACGGGGATTCACCCAGGCGGCATGCAGGCCATTGATAAGGGTTGATCCAAGGGCTGTAAACATGCGAAGTTTTGTCTCTGTAAAGAAAAACAACTCTGGACAATCAGAGAGCAGCAAGTGTTGGACATAGAATGAATACAAACGCGCGTCCAAAACTAATTACAAAGCCAACCCTGGAGTCTCTGGCTCTTTCGGTTTCTACCTAGAGTAACTTAAGGCCAAAAACCACAACAAAACATATTTAGATATTAACCCCAAAACTTTTTAAATCAAGTTTTAGTTTAATAAAACCTTAATTAAAAGATGTTTAAAATTCCCAAAAAATTAATAAAAATCAAATTGAGGGATTTAAACACACTCACCACATTAATACACATAAAGGTGCAATATGATATGCAAAAATTAAGTTCTAAGTGTGTGAGTGATGGCTATAGTCTCAAGGTCATTACAAGATGAATAGGAGAAGAAGGAAAACAATCTCTAAGGCTCTTTGGTTTCGAGGATGGACACAATTTTGTCACAATTTCCAAACTAGATGAGCTCTTATACAATCTAGACTCAAATGAGTCAAAAGTATAAGGGCTTCAGGTGTACACAACCCACATCAACTCTTATGGGCTATGCTCGAGATCGCAAATAAAAGTAAGAAGTACTATCCATTTTGCCTTCGAGGATCACTCCTTCGTACTAGGTATAATTATCTGACGTCCTAACCCTATAAATTCGCAACATCGGCACATGGTAAATCACAATTCCTTCACACCAAATGTACGTGCCACATACCCAAGGTTGTAATAGAGGATTCTCCCATTAGTCATATTAAAGAGTCTGACACGTTTAGCATGGAGGATCTGGGTAAAAATAAGACCTAGGAAGAGTCTGTTGCATCCTTCGAAAATACGACTAGCGGTCAATATCGTACACAACCCATACAATCCCTCCTTGTACATTCCCCATGAGCACAAACACAAAGTTGACATGATTGCACATAAATTAAGCAAACAAGTATGACCCTAGGCAATCGGGTCAAATAACAAGCACAAACCCTACCCAACCCAGTTACACATAAAGTCTCTTATTATTTTTAGTTAATACACATGTTAACTATAATTAGTTATATATAATATTAGCCCAAACTCCCAAGGCTCTCCAAATCTAGGCATCGTTTCACACCTAAATTTTACAAGAACCATCATAATATAATCACTACCCTACACAATGGGTCAAAAAGTATTATAAACTAACTTGTGATCAACACAATCACTAAGCATCTATTATTTGCATAAAACTTCCCAATACATAGTCTCATACTCAAGGTCCTTAAGCCAATATATGAAAATCCATTATATTCAAGGGTTCCTAAAATTGTCTCTTATCCTAAAATATTTCTACCTGATTAATTAATAACTAACCTCTAAAATTATGAAAGTCAATCGAACCTAAAAATAACAAATTAGATAAAAACAAACTCATAACCACCATCTATGATTTTCGTTAAATCCTCGACCAACATCACTAGACAAACAAATAATGACCTAGCCTTCCTACTACATCCCTTCACACGGGGCTAATAAAAGACAGAAAAATGACTCCATGCGCATGGGTCTACTCAACCATGAGCATGGAAGCTGAAAATCTAAAGATCCAAAAAGTTGGGTTTCTTCTTCCCCAAATTCCAAGTTACAAACTCAACAACCTTATTCTGCCACTAATGACCTAACCTAAGGTCCTAATACCTCCAAAACACCTAATAATGATCCTAAAACACCTTTAGATCAAAAGACAAAATATAATACAATTTATGGATTACTTAAATAACGATTTATGAATTGATTTTAGATTAGTAATCCTAGAACCCTATGCTTATAATTCTACTCGATTTGTCTCAAAATTTGATTCAATTTCAGTTTGGCATGATGGATTTTATATAAATCATTAATATGAAAAAAAATATAAGAATTTCATTAAATTTTGAAGACTAATTCATATGATTATAAAAAAACTGTCTTAATTCGTTAACATGGGCTTAATGTTTAATTTTCCAATTAAACTCGATACAAAAATTAAGTTCTAAATGATTATAAACATATTACACAAGTTTTAATGTAAATTCAAATGACTACTACTATTAAAACATGTAAGGGCACAAAATTCCAAATGAGTCCTATGTAGTTTTGGCTCAATTCCGAACAAAAACATTTGAGTCATAGGATAGAGTTCAAGTTTATCCATTCAAGCCTATGACTTGTTTGTTGAAGACATAGCGGCCAAGATATTAAAGCTTTATCAAATGACGAGTTTAATGTGTCTCATTTCTACGTCAACAACATTAGTTCCATTACTCATAAGGTATGAATGCATTATGAATATATATATAGGAGCTTGGAAAAATAGTTATATGGATGTACTTTATTTTTAAACTGTTGTTTATTTTCAGAAAGATTTTATTAAAACTCAAAAATAAAGAATATAAAGTTTTTGGGCTAAAAATCAAAATTTAAGATTTTTGGAAGTTCGTTCGATATTTTCGTTCGAATGAGTTTGTCGTTCGAATGGGTTTAACTTTTTCATACTATTCCATCTCTAAGAGAGAGTTTCAGAGAATTATTCCAAAAGGAAAAAGTTCATTGTTTAAGTGTTGTTGTGTTTGAAGAAAAATGTTTTAAACACTTGTTTTACACCCATTGTTTATTATACCAAGCTTCCATATATATACTTTGCTTGGAGTGTTTGGCACCGGTTTATCTCTACATCCATTTGAAGAGAAGTTTGTGTTTTCTTCTACATCCCACAAAGAAGAAGAAGAGTTTTTTTTGCTGCGGCATTCTCACATGGTGAAAGGCACCATATGTGGTTGGCGGTGTACCTATTATCTCATTGGTGAAATACAAGATTCCGATGGAGCTCCAGAGTTGTCTACTAGGCGGAGGTGTTTACAAGGAGACACATCAAGGCTTGAAAGGGGTTGAGTCGAGGAAGAAATTCATCTGTGTTATTATTTATAAAACCATACTTAGTGTACTTAAGGCTGGGCCGTTCGAGATTTTTTCCCGTTGTGGTTTTTTCCTCGTACATAGTGGCGTAGTGGTTTCTTTGTTTATTTTATCTTTTGCAATACTCACCTATACCTCATGCTTAGGTAAAAAGATACAATTGGTTTAAATCACTACTTGTTTAATTTGGTGCTAACATTAATTTGGGTAATGTTCATGTTAATGTAATTCAAGTCATTTAATTTAATTTGATAAAATTGGTTTGGCCTAGTCATTAATTTAATTGGTTAAAATTTGGTTCAGCCTAATCTGACTAAATGAAAAATATGACTTAGGCAAATTTCTAGGACTTGGGTTGAGTTAATTTGGTTTAAGTGAAATTAACATAAGTGTGTGTTTAATCTAATTTCACTTGGTTTAATTTTAATTTGAAAAGAAATTAAAATTTTTTAATTTGTTTATTTGAACAATCATCTCGTTCTGATACCACTTTGGAAAGGAGAGGCCCCCAATTTTTAAAGCCTTTACTAATCAATGGTTGTAAGGACACAAATTTTTAATTGAGTCCTTTGTAGTTTTGGCTCAATTTCGAACAAAAATGTTTGAGTCATAGGATAGAGTTATTGACCATCGTGCAAGCCTATGATGTACTAAAGTTCAATATGTAGCGTCCATGTTTAAAGCTTCATCTAAATGCCGAGTTTAAGAGCTATGTTTCTACGTCATCAACATCATATTCCATACTTTCCAAAGGTATAAATGCATTTCTATATAAATATAGGGAGACTTGAAATATTTTTATATTGGGTGTAATTTTATTTTAATCTAAGTTTTGTTTTCAGAAAGGTACTTTAAAACTTTAAAATAAGTTTCTGAGCTAAAAATGGAATTTTTAAACTTTTTGGCATTTTGTTCGAAGTTGTCATTCGAACGAGTTTTTCATTCAAATGGAATTTTGTTTGAACGAGGTTTGCCAATGACTTGCCTCTGGAAACTTGTTAGATAGTTCGTTCGAATGAAATGTCGTTCGAACAAGATTTCGGCGGGAACTTTTTTTGGCAATTTTTTGGGCCCTTTCCCATTACTTTGTCCCACTATTCTTTAACAGAATTTAATGAGTTCGAGAATATAATTTTTCTAAGAACTTTTTCCAACTCCTAGAGAGTGTTTGAGAGCTTAATTCTTCCATAAAAAGTTCCCTTGGTATTTGTTATTCAAATTGAGTTATTCAAAGAACAAAACCAAGTTTGCACCCAATAAACATTATTTAATCCAAATTTATATATATATATATATATATATATATATATATATATATATATATATATATATATATATATATATATATATATATATACACACACACACACACACACATATTGCTTGGAGAGTTTGTTTTGGCACCGGATTCATCTCTATTGTAAAAGAGAGTTTGGGTTTGTTTCTACATCCCACAAATAAGAAGCTTATTTGCATTGATTTACGCACTTGGAGAAAGGCTCCTTTTTCGGGTGACGGTGACCAGAAAAAGTTCGATCAGCGGATTTTAAGACCGCGATGGAGATCCGTGGTTTTTAACTAGGAAGAGGTGTATACAAGAAGAAGCGTCGGGGCTTGAACGGAGACAAGTCGAGTGTTGTAAGTCTTAATGTCTTGTATTTGTAAAACTGTACTTAGTGAATTTTTGGCTAGGGCCATCCGAGTTTTTTTTTTTCCCATTATGGGTTTTTCCTCGTACATCGCGGCGTATTGGATGTTTACTTATTTTATCATTTTGCACATCTCACATTAGATGCATGCTTAGGTAAAAAGATAAAATTCGGTTTAAGTCACTGCATAATTAATTTGGGTAATGTTTAATTAATTTAGTTCAAGTCATTTAATTTAAATTGGTTAAAATTTGGTTCGGCCTAATTTGAGTAAATGAAAAATATGGCTTAGGCAAATTTCTAGGACTTGGGTTGAGTTAATTTGGTTTAAGTGAAATTAACATAAGTCTGTGTTTAATCTAATTTCACTTGGTTTAATTTTAATTTGAAAGGAAATTAAAATTTGATAATTTTTTTATTTGAACCATCATCCCGTTCTGATACCACTTTGGAAAGGAGAGGCCCCCAATTTTTAAAGTCTTTACTAATCAATGGTTGTAAGGACACAAATTTTTAATTGAGTCCTTTGTAGTTTTGGCTCAATTACGAACAAAAATGTTTGAGTCATAGGATAGAGTTATTGACCATCGTGCAAGCCTATGATGTACTAAAGTTGAATATGTAGCCTCCAAGTTTAAAGTTTCATCAAAATGCCGAGTTTAAGAGCTATGTTTCTACGTCATCAACATGATATTCCATACTTTCCAAAGGTATAAATGCATTTCTATATAAATATAGGGAGACTTGAATTATTTTTATATTGGGTGTAATTTTATTTTAATCTAAGTTTTGTTTTCAGAAAGGTACTTTAAAACTTTAAAATAAGTTTCTGAGCTAAAAATGGAATTTTTAAACTTTTTGGAATTTTGTTCGAAGTTGTCATTCGAACGAGTTTTTCATTCAAACGGAATTTTGTTTGAACGAGGTTTGCCAATGACTTGCCTCTGGAAACTTGTTAGATAGTTCGTTCGAATGAAATGTCGTTCGAACAAGATTTTGGCGGGAACATTTTTTGGCCATTTTTTGGGCACTTTCCCATTACTTTGTCCCACTATTCTTTAACAGAATTTAATGACTTCGAGAACATAATTTTTCTAAGAACTTTTTTCAACTCCTAGAGAGTGTTTGAGAGCTTAATTCTTCCATAAAAATTTCCCTTGGTATTTGTTATTCAAATTGAGTTATTCAAAGAACAAAACCAAGTTTGCACCCAATAAACATTGTTTAATCCAAATTTCTCTCTCTCTCTCTCTCTCTCTCTATATATATATATATATATATATATATATATTATACACACACACATATTGGTTGGAGAGTTTGTTTTGGCACCGGATTCATCTCTACCGTAAAAGAGAGTTTGGGTTTGTTTATACATCCCACAAATAAGAAGCTTATTTGCATTGATTTACGCACTTGGATAAAGGCTCCTTTTTCAGATGACGGTGACCAGAAAAAGTTCGATCAACGGATTTTAAGACCGCGATGGAGATCCGTGGTTTTTAGCTAGGAAGAGGTGTATACAAGAAGAAGCGTCGGGGCTTGAACGGAGTCAAGTCGAGTGTTGTAAGTCTTAATGTCTTGTATTTGTAAAACTGTACTTAGTGAATTTTTGGCTAGGGCCATCCGAGTTTTTTTTTTCCCATTATGGGTTTTTCCTCGTACATCGCGGCGTATTGGATGTTTACTTATTTTATCATTTTGCACATCTCACATTAGATGCATGCTTAGGTAAAAAGATAAAATTCGGTTTAAGTCACTGCATAATTAATTTGGTGCATAATTAATTTGGGTAATGTTTAATTAATTTAGTTCAAGTCATTTAATTTAAATTGGTTAAAATTTGGTTCGGCCTAATTTGAGTAAATGAAAAATATGGCTTAGGCAAATTTCTAGGACTTGGGTTGAGTTAATTTGGTTTAAGTGAAATTAACATAAGTTTGTGTTTAATCTAATTTCACTTGGTTTAATTTTAATTTGAAAGGAAATTGAAATTTGTTAAATTTTTTTTATTTGAACCATCATCTCTCTTCTGCATATCTACTTTAAAAGGAAATTTTCCATTTATTAGTAAAGACTTTAAAAATTGGGGGCCTCTGCTTTTCAAAGTGGTATCAAAGCTGGAGCGCTAATTTATCGCGTCAAAGATCCATTTTTTGGCTTTTATAATTTTGTGTTCCTTGCATTTTTAGGTGGTTCATTTTTTTTACGCACTCTCAATTTTATTTTGTATCTCTCCATGGGACGTCTTAATGACAATTTGTCCATTTCTAATGATAATGAAGTTTTTGCTATTCGAGAGGAATTTAATGGGCTTAATAAGTGTCACGAAAAATTAAGAGAATTAAATTTGAGATTTGCAAAATATATTTAATTTCTTGAAAATGAAAATTCTTGTTTTAAAGCTAAAGTTTAATTTTTGCAAACCTCACTATCTCAAAAAGATATTTTTCATGAAAAGCTCATGGACATAAATTATAATTTTAATATTTTAGAAAAGTCCAAGAAAGAGAGTGATAGTCGAGAAAAGACTCTTAGGGACAAGTTTGCTCACATTGAGGGGGAGCGTGATAACCTTCTAAGAGTTATAAATAAATTTAAGAAGGAGTCCTGTAAAATTGAGGAGTTTAATTTATTACTTGAGTCCAAAATTTTAAAAATGAAAAGTGATTTACAAGACTCGAGTAGTAGTTGTAATGATTCTAGCTCATCTTGTTCAAATACTTTCGTTGCTAAAGCTAAAACCATTGTTTGTTTTAGAGGGTCTACTTTATCCAAAGACTTTAGAAAAGGTCATACCTTAGGTATCATTCCTCGTGTTTTCATATGCTTGCATTGTGGTAGGAAAGGTCACCTTAGGTTATTTTGTTTTGATCTTAAAAGAAGTCCTAGGAACTCTATGTCTAGCATTTCATTAGTTTCAAAATCCCATCTTTTTAAATATACATCTATATGGGTTCGGAAATCATTCTTAGATTGATTCTCATTTTCTTTCACATGAAACCTCCCTTGCTAAATTTAAAGGTTGAATGTATTAGTTTTTTTCATACTCTAGATTTTTGTGCTTCATATTATATATCATTGCTAGGTGTATGCATGTTTAGTCATTTTCTAGTCTATGCTTCATGCTTAATCACATGACTAATGATTTTTGTTTATCATTTTTATTTTTATCTCTTGCTAATTTAAGATTAATGAAAAATTAAAATGATTTTTGTTTGTCTTTTGAGTATATATTTTTATTTTTGGTTAAAAATTTCAATAACTAATTTTTTTTTTTTTTTTGTGATTTAGTTTGACACACTTTATGTGGCATACACTTGTGTTAGAATCCCATCTTTTTCGCTCTCATGTGGCTACAACTTTTGGTTAATATTGTCAATCCTTATTATGTTCTTTACCATGCTTACATGGAGTAGTTGGATTTTGTGTTGATATAATGGATTCTATTTTTATATGCCTTAATTCACACATGCACGAGATCATTTGAAATTCTAACTTCATATGTATATTTGAGTTTTGTGAGGTGTTATCCTACCAATCCTGCCATCTACATTTTTGTGAGCCAGGAGGAATAATGCATGTCAAAATCCGTTGCACGTGAGATTTGTGAGAAATAAAAATAATATGTATAAATGTCCACAGGGAAGGGCTCCGAAAGGATTTATTATCCTTTGTGAATAGTAAGCCATAGTTTGTTTGGACCTAAAAGAAATACGTGTCCCAAAGGCCTAAAAATAGAAGTATGGCATTAAAAAGAAAAATAATTTCCAAGGCCTATTTTTGTTTGATATAATCATTCAAATATATATGCTTATTGATGGCAATTGGATGGTATATCAACGGTTTGCACAATATCTGTTTATCCTAGTTGGGTTTTCAATGTCATGACTCTATTAGTTTGTAGAATAATCAACATGATAGGCTTGTATGCATTGTGTATGTTTGTTCATTGAGTTCATTTTATATTGTCACATGAGGTTATATTCAAATGTGATGAAGTTTGCAATCAATTGAGAACTCCGTGAACATGTTTTAAGTGATTGGGTCTAAATTTAATTGTTG
Organism: Sambucus nigra; assembly: GCA_949130495.1. NCBI lineage: Eukaryota > Viridiplantae > Streptophyta > Magnoliopsida > Dipsacales > Adoxaceae > Sambucus > Sambucus nigra. The sequence goes on along the minus strand of OX422213.1, from coordinate 352,783,764 downwards.
CTAGTTCACACCCTAACACTTCCGTTCCCACATGACACATTTTTACCATACGAGTGTGAAAAGCTTATCTTATTTTGTATCATTTGTGTGTTTATATCTATATATATGTGCGTGTGCATATTTTGTATATCTAGAGTATGTATATATATGATATTTTATTTAGTATTTCTAAGTTGATCATATTTGATAAAGGGGAGAATTAATTTAGGGGGAGTATTTATTTTATGCATTTAATATTCTTGATATTCCCTATGCGTTTAATGTGTTTACTTAAGTGTGCATGAATTCTTCTATATATGGCAACTTTCTTCTTCGGCAAAGATATTGATCCTTAGGTTGTTTGAGTCAAGCTATGTATTTTTATTTTGGGTGGGATATTTTTGTTAGTCTAGTAGAGCTTGATGGGCCTTTAGTATTTTTGTTTAGTTTTTGTCCCGAAATAGCCAAAGCGGGAGATTTGTAAGGACACAAATTTCTAATTGAGTCCTTTGTAGTTTTGTCTCAATTCTGGACAAAAACATTTGAGTCATAGGATAGAGTTCAGGTTTATCCATTCAAGCCTATGACATGTTTGTTGAAGATGTAGCGTCCAAGATATTAAAGCTTCATCAAATGTCGAGTTTAATGTGTCTCATTTCTACGTCAACAACATTGGTTCCATTGCTCTTGAGGTATAAATGCATTTTGAATGTATATATAGGAGCTTGGAAAAATAGTTATATGGGTGTACTTTGTTTTTAAACTGTTGTTTTTTTCAAATTTTTTTATTAAAACTTTAAAATAAAGAATATAAAATTTCTAGGCTAAAAGTCGAAATTTAAGATTTTTGGAAGTTCGTTCGATATTATCGTTCGAACGAGTTTGTCGTTCGAAAGATAATGTCGTTTGAACGGGTTTTTCATACTATTCCATCTCTAAGAGAGAGTTTGAGAGCATAATTCCAAAAGGAAAAAGTTCATTGTTTAAGTGTTGTTGTTTTTCAAGAAAAATGTTTTAAACACTTGTTTTACACCCATTGTTTATTATACCAAGCTTCCATATATATACTTTTCTTAGAGTGTTTGGCATCGATTTATCTCTACATCTGTTTGAAGAGAAGTTTTGGTTTTCTTCTACATCCCACAAAGAATAAGAAGAGTTTGTTTTGCTACGACATTCTCACATGGAGAAAGGCACCATATGTGGTTGGCGGTGTACCTATTGTCTCATTGGTGAAGTCCAAGATTCCGATGGAGCTCCGGGGTTGTCTACTAGGCGGAGGTGTTTACAAGAATATGCATCAAGGCTTGGAAGGGTTTGAGTCAAGGAAGTAAGTCATCTGTTTTGTAATTTGTAAAACCATACTTAGTGGACTTAAGACTAGGGCCGTCCGAGGTTTTTTCCCTTTGTGGGTTTTTCCTCGTACATCACAGCGTAGTGGTTTCTTTGTTTATTTTATCTTTTGCAATACTCACCTATACCTCATGCTTAGGTAAAAAGATAAAATTGGTTTAAATCACTACTTGTTTAATTTGGTGCGAACATTAATTTGTGTAATGTTCATGTTAATTTAATTAAAGTCATTTAATTTAATTTGATAAAATTGGTTTGTTTTAGTCATTAATTTAATTGGTTAAAATTTGGTTCGGCCTATTTTGACTAAATGAAAAATATGACTTAGGCAAATTTCTTGGACTTGAGTTGAGTTAATTTGGTTTAAGTGAAATTAACATAAGTGTGTGTTTAATCTAATTTCACTTGGTTTAATTTTAATTTGAAAATAAATTAAAATTAGTTAATTTGTTTATTTGAACCATCATCTCGCTTCCGTATATCTACTTTCAAAGGAAAATTTTCATTTATTAGTAAAGACTTTAAAAATTGAGGGCCTCTCCTTTTCAAAACACAATCTTAATTAAATTTTAAATCGACATAAACATGCCATAGAAACTTTCAACCTTCCATGGGTCTTAATTCTTGTGTGCCTCTTCTTTCAAGCTCTCTAGGGTTTTCCAATAGTCTAAGTGTATTAAAGGTTAGTCTAATTAACCTAATAAACAAGCTTAAACAAAAATTATGTATGGGTGTAACCTAATGAACCCCAAAAACATTCTAAATGACCTAAAACTCTACCCATGTCATTTACAAAGCAAATGGAGTTAAATACAACCATTTTAAGTCAAAACGAACATTCTAAGCATATTGAAAGTTAACAAGAAATAGAACATTTTAAAAATAACTAAAATGACACCAGTTAAATTATAATCTGACATGAGTAAATTAAGTTAAAGCTTAAATATTAATCTGTTATGTGTGACTCAACATTATAAGAAACTACTTTGTGATTGGTGGGGCACTATACCAAGGGAATAATCCAAATAAGGAATAACCCCCAAACCTAGTTTTTGAAAATTCCATAGTCACCCATACTACTAAATCAATTAAGATATTTAATAAATGAATCATCGTGTATTATGTCAATTTCCAAAATAGTGAATCTACGTAACGCATATAAAATCACATATATGGATCATCTATAACAAATAACAAATATAATAAGTGACAAACCACATATCACATGAAAATAACAAGTATCATAAATAAATAATTAGTTTAATAGTTAATTTATTATTGCCAAAAATATGGGGTATTACACCCAATCCCCCTCAAACCTACGGATATCCTTATTGCTTAACATAAATATTTTGATGTTTCTATTCAAGGTAATCTCACTATGCTGATTCCATTGAAGGATCTTTGACATTTAAAGGGGAATCAACCATATTCTTTTCACTCTATGAAATTATTGTCCTTACTACAATAGATCTTGTATTGATGCAATTAAAAAAATAAATTTTCCCATTTGTCTTAAAATAAATGGTGACTGTGGTCATGATTCATCAATGAAATATCCTAATTTGATTAAATAAAAAATATGATTTCCATCGATCATAAATTTAGGAGTCATGGTATGTAGGACAATTTCCTATGATATTGTTTCGATAGAGACCTAATTTTTTATTCGATAGTAAATCTCTAAGTTTCGCTATTTAAGTGAACATGACATTTATCCCTTATAAATTTTCTTAAAATCACCCTTGTTTTCACTGGATAAAGCCTAGGGAAACCATTACAGACAAATGATGAAACACCTTTCTTATTATGGCCAAGCATATCTATGGTATGTGTTATATTAAATGTTATAAGATCCTTTCCTTCTCATAGTGGAATAAGGTGTGGTGAATTAGGGTTTTTTGCAGAAAGTAGATTATGAAAAGATCCTTAATTATTGCCTATATTTTTCTATGTTGGGGCACAATGATGAGGAGTGTATATTGACATTGGTTAAAGCAAGACAATATAGGTTAAAATTTAAACAAACTATGGAATCTTACAATAAAAATTAGAAGGATACACTTAAACTATCATCGAAACCCAATTTCAAAGGTATAAATAGTTTAATGTCAGTCTATAATCTAGTATCCCTATGTAAATGGGTGAAAAAGTTGACAATATGGATGTTCTCTTAGAGTTAAATGTACATGGAAATATTGATTGAGGGAATCAGTGGATGAGTTCGTGAAAATAGATTCATTTATGTGCAAGACAAGTCCCTTATCAACATGCCCTTGTTAGTATTCATACACTGGTAGAAAGTACTAACAATGATTGTTGAGATGCTATGAAATTACTTTTATCATAGTTTTAGGAAATTATGATACCCAATGACAAAAATTCGAAGTTACTTGAAAATTGAGATTTGAAGCCCATGATGTGAATTTTGTGAGCATAATCTGGTGCTTTTGGAAGTCGAGTATTTTTATTACATTTATTACATATCATTCACAAAATTTATTTGTTAGGATGAATAAATGCCCCATGTGTGATCTTATCCATATTTGTTGTGTTTATGATAATGTACTAGAAATAATAAAAGATATATTTAGGATTCATTGAGAATGATTGACCTTCGAAATGAATCCCCTTGGCTAATGGGGGAGGGTTTTTCTAATGTGTGCCTTAGTTCCTAATATAAGCGTAATGTCCATCCTAGCGCCCGAGAAAAGAGAATCTCCCTGCACGCACGGATCACGAGATCATAACGATATAAAGCGGCCGTATTCGCCAATGTGAGGGTGTGTGTGATGCACGTATAATTTTATATTTTTATGCCTAGATTTAGGCCTTGTTAGGTCCATTGTATTAAAAATAATGAGTTTTGAAAGTCATTTTTGTTAATTAAAAGACAAATGCAAGTTTAAAGGAAAATTGAGTAAAATAGCAATTTTAACAAACCCAGGGGTAAAATTATATTTTTAGAAACTTTATGGTCCTAAAAATGATTTTAAATGTTTATCTAGGCAAAATAAAGTTCTCTATAAAATTTGGTTGAATTGAGTAACTTATGAAGTTTGGGGGTTAAAATGAAATTTTGGATAAAAGTGTAATCTCATAAATATTTATAGCCCTAAAATTGAATTAATTATTTTTATTTTACATTTTTAAATGAACCCCGTGAGTTTGGATAACAAAGGAGTTGATATGAAAAAAAAATTTATTATATGTCACGACACAACACAATTGACATACCGTTGAGGCCGGGCCATAGCTTTTCGGAAAGGTCCTTAAAAGACTCAAAATTTGAATTTTGAGAGAAAATGAGATTTTGAATTAAAGTTTGTGATATTAATAGTGACGAAATTTGGTTATAATAATAAAAAAAACTTTCCAATTGTTTGCAAGTCTTCCCAAAATTCCATGAGATAATTACAAACCCAAATACAACAAATTAAAAGAGTTTCACCCTAACTAATACACCTCACGTCATGTCCTACAAAAAGGATCACTTGGCTCATTTTTCACATATAACTTTTGGACAATTTTTTAGAGAAAATTTTGAAAGAGTTTATTATTATTTGATGGACAATAATTGTATTTTTGTGGGATGATTTTGTCAAGATTAATTGTAAGACACAATTAAGTAGCAAGTATGATTCATTAATTATTATTCCTGTTCTTACATGAAATTTTATTATATCGATCATTATGTTAGGAAAAATTCTTTACTAGGACCAGGTAAAATTTATTATGATTGATTAATATTATGTAGTTAATTTAATTTCGTGTTCATTCCCGACATGTATTAAATGCCTTAAAATTTTGATATTCACTTAAAACGACACGAAAGTGTGTTTCAAACACTCGAAAATGATTATTAATTAATGTATGTAATTTCAAACATTAAGAATTAATGTATGTAATTTTTGATAGGTTATGACTGCATTAAATTGTTTGATATCTTATGCTTAAATGCAACATTCAGACTTAAAATTTATAATTCATAGTTTAATTTTTGCAGTGATACTTTTTCATGGGTTATGCTTGAACTTGATTGTTTTGATAGTTTATAAGAAAGAAATTTCCAATCGATTCAATTTGTTTATAATTGGATTAATTCCAGAAAAACATATGACTCATAGGTTAGGCATTGTATTGATGATTTCGTAAGCCTATGACATTCCTGATAAAGATGTAGCGGCCAAGATTGAAAGTGGATATACCTCGTGCTATTTTTTTTCCTTCCACGTTTTTCTTCATGCTTACCAAGGATCTCATAAGGTATGGATGCATTTTGAATATGGTCATTGGATATATTTTTTTGTGCTTATTTTTAAACAAAATGGTTCAAAACTACTTTTAAAATTACTTTTTGATAAAATAATTATTGTTTATGAGTTTGTTAGAACGAGTTTTCCTCCTTGTCTGAACGACAAATGACTCTTATTGGAAAGAAGTTTGACCTCATTAGAATGACATTCATTACCTCATTGGAACGAAATAAAATAGGCAATCTTTGCCAAGAAAGTAAAATATCATTGAAATCTCCTTATAATGAGAAAGTCTATTTGTTCGAATGAACTTGAGTTTTATTATAACTTAAAGTGCTTCTCGTTTGAACGAACTATTTGTTTCTGTTCAAACAAAGTTACCACCTCAAAATTTGTGTTTTCACTATTTAAAGGATGTTGGAAATAATTATTGTGGGTAACCGAAAATATAATGATAGGCCTGGACGAGTAGCCCAATTGTAGCAACCTAAAGTCCAGACCCCCCATATCTTAACCAACTATGATTTAGTCTACTCCCATGATCCCATTAAGGGGGGTTCTAGGAGAAGATGGAAAACGTGGGGGAGTCCAACACCCCCACTCCCTGAAATGAACATGTATATAATAAACCCTAGGCCCGGGGCCAAGGACACATTGTATTCTCGGTAATTACTCTCCGTAGTATATAGAAATAATATTGACTGCACCACCGTGGACGTAGGCACCTTTGCTGAACCATGTATATCTCTTGTTGTGTGATTGACATTTTGTATTCCTTATTCTGCTTGGTGATTGTGCTTCTCTTATCTCTTTGTGTTGAATAATAATTGTCACCACAATTGGCGCCATCGGTGGGAACGCTTATCTTCCCTAAGAAAGCCCACACCAAGAAAAGAGCTTGAAATGTCTGGTCACAGTAGTAATGCTCCCCAGGAAGGAGACATCCAAGAACCTCCTGCTCCTCGCAGGGTTAGATCTGAAGTTCGGGGTTCAGATCAGAGGACTCGCCTAGAAAGGCCATCCTCAGAAGAAAGACAAGGATGAGCGAGGTCCACATAGATATCTAGGCTGATTGATGCATATGAGGCGAGGCTCCACCAGTAGAGGGAGTCTTCTCGCAGGCACGAAGTAGATAATACCCGCCTCAAAAGAAGATTAGAAAGAATGGAGAGAGAACTCCATCATAGTACCAAGAGACGTCCATACCGCACTCCTAGTCCTCAGGCGAGCAAGTCTCGCAGTCTAGGAAGGAGTCCCAGGTGCGGATCCCAAAAAGATGAGGAAAATGAGTCAGAGGATGACCTTCTTGAGAAACTACGACTATCTCCCCATCATAGGAGCCCAAATCGAAATAATGAGAACATACGAAGTATGGTCCGAAGGGAGATGGACCAACACCCTGCACATCACGGTGCCAGATTGACCCGATAACTCGCAAGGTGAGCTCTCAAAACTCAGATGAAATCACCCTTCTTGAGAGAAATAAAAGAAGAAGAAGCCCCCAAGAAGTTTGATATTCCAAGGATCAAAATTTATGATGGTAAGACTGATCCCATTGATCACGTCAGGCAGTACCGACAGGCCATGACTCTCAGGGATAATCGAAGAAGCACTAATGTGTCAAATTTGTCCCTAGAGCCTACATGACGTGGCGCAAAAATGGTTCGCAAGTCTCCCCCACCGGTCCATCAGGAGTTTTAAGTCCCTAGCTGAACTCTTTACGACCCGATTCATTATAAGTAGCTCCCATCCCAAAAGGATGGTTGCTTTGCTAACAATGAAAAAAACGCCTCAAGAGACCCTCCGAGACTATGCGAAGATGTATTGGGAGTTATTCAACAAGGTCGAGGACTGCTTGGAGAAAGTGGCAGTGTCCTCTTTCAAAATTAGGCTACCCAGCTCTTCCCTTCTGTACCAGTCCTTGACAAAGAAGGAAGCCATGACCATCGATGACCTAATGGCCCGCATCGAGAAGTATGCCAAGGTGGAAGATGTCACCCGCCTCAGTACAGGGGAAACGGTCGAGCTAAGCTCACTGCCAAGGGCAGTGACAAAACTAAGAACCAGAAAAAAGGAGGAAAGAACAGGGGCAAAAATGGCTCCAAGAACGGAGGCAACAATGATGTGTCAAAAGCATTTCAGGCGATAAACACCGTCTTCGGAGAACCAATTTACAAAATTCTCGCAAAAATCAAAGACGATTTATTTATTAAGTGGCCCAGGAAGATGGGAGGAGATCCCTCGAAGAGGAACAATGCTCTGAGATGCGCTTTTCATAAAGAGGGAGGACATAAGACTGAGCATTACAAATCCCTTAAGTCCCACCTCGAAGAGCTGGCCCAGTCCGGGCACCTGAACGGATTCATGGAGAAAAGGGCATAAAAAGTTACTACCCATAGAGAAGCAAGGCTTGATAACATACTCGACGACAATGCTGGCCATGAATTCACAATAATTCATGGGGCATCCGACGTGAAACAGATTCAGGGCAATTCAGCTCGCATAGAGGTGAAAAAGCTTACAGTAGTGATGCAAGCTTTTCAAATCGATCCAGCGAAAACACAGTCAGGAAAGCATCGGCGAGAAGACGACGTCGACTATAGTAACCATATCGTGTTTATAGATGAAGATCTGGTGGGAGTGAGAAACCCATATCATTATGTTTTGATCATTACTTTAAGAAAAGAAAACTATGATGTCAACAAGTTGCTCGTCGACCAAGGAAGCTCATCCGAGGTCATGTATCTCGACCTATTCAGAAGATTGAAATTAAGCTTCGTCGACCTAAAGAAAGCTACTGTACCTTTGGTTGGCTTCGCTGGAAAGGTGACTATGCCTTTGGGGAAGATCATGCTGCCAGTAAGGACAGGAAATGTTTCTAAAATGATCGAGTTTTTGGTGGTCGACATTGACTCGCCATACAAGGCTATCCTCGATCGAAGATGGCTACATGAAATGAAGGCAGTTTCCTCAACCTACCACCATAAGCTCAAGTATGTGACCGAGCGAGGAGTCATGGAGATCCATGGTGGTCAAGCGATGGCAAGAAGATGTTTCATAGAGGCCATCCGCCCAAAACCAGAAAAGAAGGCCGACAAGTCCACCGAAGGAGTTGAAGAACAAGAAGGTATGATACCTTCAAAATAGAAATTAAAGTACGAAAGACCCAGAGTAGAGGAGACTAGGCTCCTCCCCTTCGAATGGGTCATCGGGAACCTGGAGGAAGTCGCAGCTGGAGATAGCGACGACAACAGGATCTTCTTGATTAGAGCTTCTCTCACAGATTAGCAGAAGAAGGAATTGACGACCCTACTAAGGAATAATATAGACGTCTTTGCGTGGGAGCCATACGAACTGCATTGATCCTAGTATGGTCTTTCATCGACTGCACATCGATCCCACCTTCAAACGAATCGCGCAGAAGCCACGACGAATTGCACCCGAGAAGGCAAAAGCCGTGGAAAAGGAAGTGGAAAAATTGTTGGATGCAGGATCCATAAGGGAGGTACAATTCCCCATTTGGTTATCCAACCCAGTAGTAGTTCCAAAAAGTAACGGGAGGTGGAGAGTTTGCATCGACTTCACTGACCTTAATAGAGCGTGTCCTAAAGGCAATTTCCCCCTCCAAAAAATTGATCAACTGGAAGACGCCACTACAGCTCATGAGAGGATGAATTTTCTAGACGCATACTCAGGGTATCATCAGATCCCTTTGTATACCCCAGACCAGGACAAAACAACATTCATCACCATGGTTGGGTTATACTGTTAAAAGGTCATGCTCTTCGGGCTAAAAAACGTAGGGGCAACCTACCAGCGACTCGTCACCAAGATGTTCAAGATCCAAATGGGAGACCCCATGGAGGTCTACATCGATGATATTCTCGTTAAAAGCAAGAAGAAAGAAGACAAACTCTCAAACCTGTCAAACACCTTCGAAATCCTTAGGAAGTACCGAATGAAACTTAACGCGAGCAAGTGTTCCTTTGGTGTCCAGTCAGGAAAATTTCTTGTGTACTTTGTCAGTAAGAGAGGCATCGAGGCTAACCCGGGCCAGATCGATGCAATAAACAGGGTACAACCTCCTCGCACAATTCGGGACGTACAAAAGCTCACTGGTATGCTCGCTACCTTAAATCGCTTTATCTCTAAGTCCTCCGAGAAGTGCAAGCCTTTCTTCCAGCTTCTAAGGGGAAACAAAATGGTAGAGTGGAACCAAGATTGCTTGCGGGCAATGGATGATCTCAAGGCTTACCTCAGTTCCCCACCACTGCTCGTCATACCACAGGAAATAAATTCCTTGTACTTGTACATCTCCGTTTCCAACCACACTGTCAGTTCTGCATTAATGTGCGAAGTTGCAGGAATCCAGCACGCTGTTTATTATGCGAGCAAGACCCTACTAGACGCCGATCAGAGGTACTTACCATTGGATAAGCTCTCCTTTGCACTAGTAGTGGCTTCGAGGAATTTGAAGCACTATTTCGAAGCCCACACTATAATCGTCCTTACATCGCACCCCCTTAAAGCAATCCAGAGGAAGGCGGACTTGTTGGGCAGACTGTCAAAATGGTTAGTCGAGCTCGGACAATTTGACATCCAATTTCAACCAAGGAACGTAATAAAGGGCCAAGTCCTTACTGAATTCATAGCCGAATTCACAGGCGAGAAACCTTCCAACCAACCTCAACCGGAAAGACAAAAGGGGAACGACGCGATGGAGGAAACCTGGAAGTTGTTCATTGATGGAGACTCCAACTCAAAGGGAGCAGGAGTAGGCATTGTCCTCATTACTCCATAGGATACAATCCTTGAACAAGGAATCAGGCTTGGATTTACAGCCTCCAACAATAAAGAAGAATACGAAGCCTTAATAGCCGGCCTCCAGAAGGCGCACACTTTGGGAGCAAAACATTTACAGGTGTTCGGCGATTCTCAATTAGTCTCCAATCAGATAAGTGGAGACTACAATGCAAAAGATGAAAGAATGGCAGCTTACCTCGCCTTAGTGAAAAAACTAATAGGTAGCATCGAATAGATCAATGTCTAGCAATTTACCAGAGGATAAAACAGCCATGCTGATGCCTTAGCAACCCTAAGTTCATTAGTCGATTCCGACCTAAAAAGAACAATCCCCATAGATTTCCTCGCTCATTCGAGCATTAACCGTAGCAGCAAACCGCCAGGAGTGGAGCAGATGCTCCAAGTGGAGGCAACACCTAGCTGGATGGACCCTTAAAGAAACTATTTGAAGGATGGCACGCTCCCAGACGATAAAAAGATTGCCCACCAGTGTAACACCCCGCCCGCCCGGGGAGAGTGAACGGAGCGCTAATGCAATAAAATAAATCCAAATCCATAAGTGACAAGGTATAGATCATCTAAGTCCCACAACAACCAAAGAGAAACTACAAATCTCAATCTCTTCAAATTAAATACCAACTCTCTCGAATTACATAAAACAACTAACTCGAAAATAAAATACAAATCTCCAATGCTCTATACAACAAAATAATACAATCTTCTCATCTTGTATAAAAAATCTTTCCAAAATAATCCTCGCTAAAATCTATCTCCATAGCTCCCCAAAATCCGCGCTAACCTGCCACTAAAAGAAAATATGGGGAAGTACACAATATGACAGGAAAGATGCTCAACAAATATATTAACGATGAATAAAGCGTAACAACACGAGTATGAATATTCAAATCAAAATGCAAATCTCAAAGAATTTATCAATATAATTTATTAACAACACTTTAACCGGGTCACCAGGCCTCACCACATCCGTATATGCTTTATCAAGGCATAGCTCGAGAAACAGGAATTTTGGTGGGTGCCCAACATCCGTGACATATTAAAATCTCATGACAACATGCTCATCAACAATATAATGATACCACATGAATTAAAATAATTTCAACAATTATTTTCCAGATTTCAATGAATTTATCAATTCAAATATGAGTTCAATTAAACAAGAATTCAAAGAGAATGACACTCGCGAGTTTTAAGGAGCATATTGTGTAAAACCCCATACCACAAACCATGATGAGAAACCAATGATCACATCCTCAAGATCAACACAAAATATCTACAAAATCTCCTCCAAGAACCTCCAACAAAATATCCCCAAGAACACCTCTAATCTATGGTTGGAACTCACAAATCTCAAGGGCCAATGTGTATATAAAAAGAAGAGGAATATAAAATATATTTTTTGCCAAAATTTGTGCCAAAAGTAGGTTAAAAGGGTTGCCCATGACTTCCTTTTATAATCCAAAGAAATGAAGAGTTGGAACCCAAAAGACTCCTTTAAATAAGGCAAAGAAATGAAGAGTTGGAAGCGAAAAGACTCTTGAAAATTACTTAATGTTCACGAAATCAGGGGAGGTTGATTGATCGACTCAAAGCAAATGCAAATCCAAAGGCATTGATAAATATAATTTCTCAACAACACATCAATGGGTCACCAGGCCTCACCCCATTCGCATATGCTTTATCAAGCCATAGCCCGGGAATAGGTATTTTGGAGGGTAATCAACATCCGTGCCATATTAAAATCTCATGATAACGTGCTCAATAACAATATAATGATACCACATGAATCAAAATAATTTCAACAATTATTTTCCAGATTTTAATGAATTTAACAATTAAACAAGAATTCAAAGAGAATGATACTCGCGAGATTTAAGGAGCATATTGTGTACTTCCCCATATTTTCTTTTAGTGGCAGGTTAGCGTGGATTTGGGCGCTATGTAGTATTGGAGATTGATTTTATCTTGAATATTTTGGGAAGAATTTTTAATACATTTGAGAAGACTTGTATTTATTTATTTTGATGTATAGATCATTGGGATTTATTTTATTTCGAGTTAGATGTTGTATTTAATTAGAGAGATTTGTTGTATTTATTTGAACAGATTTGAGATTAGTGGTTTCCTCTCTTGTTGTTGTGGGATTTAGATGCTCTATACCTTGTGATTGTGGATTAGTTTAATTTTATCGATGAGTGGCGCTCCGTTCGCTCTCCCCGGGAGGACGGGGTGTTACAACCAGATAAGAGTCAAAGCTGCTCGCTTTCACTTATCCCCAGAGGGCAAGCTATATAAGAGATCTTTTTTCAGTCCATACCTTCAATGCGTTCACCCAAGGAATTTCAAGAAAGTACTACATGAGATTCATCAGGGAATCTGTGGAAGCCATATTGGAGGAAGGTCCCTGGCTTTTAGAGCAATGAAGGAAGGCTATTGGTGGCCATATATGCAAAAGGACTCTGCGTTGTATGTTCGCAAGTGCCTGAAATGCCAACTTCACGCTCCTATGGTCCACCAACCTGCTAGCGACCTAAAATCACTGTCTATCCTATGGCCATTCGCCCAATGGGGAATGGACATCGTAGGACCACTTCTTACCGCCATCGGCAATCGCAAATATCTGTTGGTCGCAACCGACTACTTCACCAAAAGGATCGAGGTGGAACCCCTAGCGAAGATTTGAGATGCAGATATGATAAGGTTCATATGGAGAAATGTAATCACCCATTTTGGCATCCCCAGAACCATCATCACTGACAATGGAACGCAGTTTAAGAGCAGCTCCTTTCAGAGTTTCTGTGAAGAGCATGGAATCAGACACCATTTTAGCTCGGTGGACTATCCTCAAAGCAATGGCCAAGCCGAGCCTTCCAACAAGACAGTGATCAATGGATTAAAAAAATGATTAGAGCGAGCCAAAGGTGCATGGATAAATGAATTACCACATATTCTTCTATGGGCCGACCGAACCACTCCACGATGAGCAATGGGGGAAACCCCATTTTCGCTGACATATGGAATGGAAGAAGTCATCCCATTAGAAGCAGGCTTGCCAACAATGAGGTCTAACATTGTCAACTAGGGCCATAACGATGCATTATTGCTCGCTGAGGTCGACCTAGCCGATGAGCTCCGAGAGCTAGACCTAATAAAACTAGCGAGCTATCAGCAACATCTCGCAAGGCATTATAACAAGAAGGTCAGCCCAAGGGCATTCCATGTTGGGGACTATGTCCTAAGGAAAGTCCTAGGCAGCGCAGTAAAACCATCAGACGGAAAGCTAGGGCCAAACTGGGAAGGACCATTCAAGATAACTAGAAATGATCTGCAGGGAGCCTATCACTTGGAAACGATGGAAGGCAGAGAGATACCCCGAGCGTGGAATACAGCCAACCTTAAGAAATTCTATTTCTAGATTCATCCTTTGATCTTTAAATTATGAAACCAGAAGTTCATTTCCTTATCATTAATGAAAAGTTGTTTGGCAATTGCATTCTACGAAGTATCAGTTAATTAATTTGCATTTTACGAGGTGTCAATGTACATAATTTATAACCCACAAACCCTTTCCAAGTAATAGGCACACTGATCATTACACTATAGCAGGGAAATGACCGTCCTCAGGTTTTCATTATGAAGTATGAAAGACCTCATAAGCATTGCCCTTGGAAATATATGAAGCCCTACAGGAGATCCTTAGGCAATATGACCAAGTAAGGATTGGTCACCAAACAATGTTTGGTTGAATAAAATCCTGATCGGATAGAGCATCCAACACCAGTGGTGTCCTCGCCAATTTCCACACTTAGGCCTAAGGCAGTGTGACGACACAACCTAAAAGGTAAAGTGAGGTAGAATGGTATCTCGTTGGCATACTGGACTGGGAGGACACTTACTTGATAATGCAAACATACAAATCTAGTCATCCAAGATAGGTTCAAGATTTTTGAACAAAAATGTGGAAAATATAAGACACTTGTTTAGTCGGCAAATTTTCCCAAATCATAAATTCTATATTAATTCATCACATTTACAACAAATACAATACATGTTTAGTCGGCGAGCTCGCCCAAAACATCGACATTACATCACTTCAATACAAAATACACAGAGTTACTACTGGCAAAATCATAGTGAGGGTGAGGCCTCCGAGCAAGATAATCATCCACCTAAGCTCTTCGACCATCATCGGGAGGGGGAACTAACTCTTCCTCAACTTTGTTAACATCCGACTCCAATAGCTGCTGGGGGATGGCATCAATGGGTATCCACTGATCATCTCTCCGGAAGGGGTTAGGCCTCTGGGTGGAAGGAGATATTTCATGGCGATACCAGAGCATTGAGTTCCTTGGAACTTGTATCTCCCTCAAGGCATTCAGCCACCCCTTGATGAAGGCGAGCTCCTCAAACTCTGTTAGCCTCGTTGGAGCATCTAACCAACCCTGGTCGTAACTGTCGGCCCATACTCGTCGAGGTCCTTTTTTAAATAGGTGCCGCAACCGAGTAATGTCCCTTTAAAGCTCGACAACAATCACATATGCTCATCGGACATCATCACAAAGCTCTTCCATTTCCCTAGTTGGGCCCCTAGCACTTGTACCAGCTAGTGGAACAGTTGACGGGGTAGAACCTTGCAGCACCGTAGGAGCATCGCTTGATCTTGCTCCAGCTCGTGAAGAGGAAGAACCTCGTAATAACCAAGGAACAGTGCTCGGTGCATGTTCCCTGAGTCATGAGACTTCTCTCCTCAAAGCATCATTCTCCCACTGAAGAATCTCCCCGACCTGATTGATCTTAGTGGCATCTGGGAGCCTTGCTCTCAATGTATTCACCTCCTCTTGGACTGAAGCACCAACTTCTTCCATATCTTAAATCCTATTCTTCATCTTGGCTATAAGCTTAGACTGATCCTTATACTTCTGATTCCTTAATCTAAGAGATTTACAAAGTCTGACAAAGGCTTGGTGAACCTGAGGACTTGCATTGGGACCAAGGGTCCTTCCGAATTGAGATGTGGCAACAATATACTCTTCTACATCAATCGAATACAAGACATAAAAGAGCAAGGAAAGACATAATCATTCAACACAAAAGGGAATGAAAAACCTTTTCATTTCATTAATAAGGGTCAAAGTACATCGAGCAGCAAAAAGGAAAATTACAAGAAAAAATACAAAAGTATTCTTACAAGTAAATTAACTAGCAACCTCAGGCTGCTCAGAGGTAGTTGGCTGCTTCCCCTTATCAGCAGCAGTAGAGGCATCCCCTTCTGCAGGGATAACCTCAGTCTCCTGGGTAGAGCGAGCATCGACAGGAATTGTCTGAGAGATAGAATCAACGCCTTCGATGGATGGGGTAGGGGCTTCTTCATCTATAGTTGGCTTCAGGCTCGGGTCATGCTCATCGAAAATAGGATAGTTAGCATCAACACCAACAGCTAAGAAGGCCTTAGTCCAGCCCTTCTTGAAGTTCAGATGACTGATGTAGCCTATCTGAACTCGACGTCCTCATATGCAGCAGCCCACTCGGAGTTATATGAATCCTCCTTGATGGTGGCTGCATGGGACTCTTTCTCCTTCAGCTGCTCGGATAGTACCTTATTCTCCTCTACGATGGTCAACTTACTCGAGCAGACCAGATTTCTCCCGATTAGAATTGACGAGGGTCAGGTCAGAAGAAGCTCGAGCATCATCAGCAGTCTTTAGATCAGCCTCCAGTTAAGTTCCCCTCACTTTCAAGGTAGCACTCTGCTTCCCCAGCTCGCTGTTCCTGCTCATCAGCTCGTCGTGAGAGAGATAGAGCACGCCAAAGTCAGTCACAAACTGTAAAAATAAAGAAGACATCAAGAAAAAGAAATAGCTAACGCTTTAATAAAGCATTGGAGAAAAGATAAAGTCTTACCAAATCAAGCCTCTAGCTAGCCTGTAGGGCCAATTGATCAGACCCTAGCGCCCTTTGGGGATCAACTGGAAGAACGACCCTCTCGAGCAGCACGGGGCCTAATTAAGGAGAAATGGCAACTGAAGCCCCCTCGGGCAATGTGAATATCGGGACTAAGGCCTGCCCAGCCTTCGTCCTCAGCTCCATCTTTCTCCTCTCCTCCTCTCTCTGTTTCTCCATCCTCCTCTTCTCCTCTATCCTTTTCTTCTCCTCCACCTTCTTTCTTTCGTTTTCCTTTTTTTTTCTCTCTCTCTCTCTCATCTGTTCCTCTTCTTTCCTCTTCTTTTCCTTCTCCTGAGCAGAAGACAGAGAGCCAATAGATACATCCCCAGAGTTGGACTTCTGCTTCTTCGACCTCTAAACAAGGAGCACATGATCATTATCATTATCATCATCATCCCGAATTAAATTTTTCCTTGGAGGAACCATCTCCTCGCTTGAACTGTTGGATGTGCTCGAAGATACTCGGGCTTCAGAAGCCTCTTCTGAGTCAGAAGAACTATCACCAATGGAGCTCTCCTCACTAAAATTGCCTTCATCACCGCCTATAATATCACTCTTAGAACTACTCTCCTGGTCCAACTGGATAGGATCAACAGCAGTCTTTATAGAGGTGTCAACTTCAGGGATACTGTCTACCAGCCTCGCTATAAAGCTGGAACTGATGTTTTTGTACTTAAGAAAGAAAGCAACGAACGAGGGATGCTCGCCATCAGCTAAAGGCTCCCTGATATTCCAGGCCTTGATTAATTCAGAAAGACGAACCTCGCTGAGAGCAGGTTCCAAGTTCTTCGACCTCACTGAAGAAAAAATAGAAAAAGTCAGTAAGATCACCAATCAGTAAAAAAATTAAAGGAATAGAGCAAAGTGTACCTATGTATTCTTCCCCATAAAAGGGAATACAGAACTTATTATACCTCGACCCCTCAAAGTGGGGAGAAAACTGCCAATTTCTCGCAAGTAAACCCTCTTGCCAATAGTCCTTATGGGAATCAGGTAGGTTTACTACCAATAACATGTCAGGACTCCTGGCTTTGAGATAGAAACACCAGAACTAGTTCGAGAAAAAGAAAAGCAAAAACAGACCTCGACAAGCCCTAACTTGGTACCATATATCTGATTTATTCTATGGACACCATTGATTATCTTCCACACATTGGGCGAACACTGTGCAGGAACAATGTTGAAATAACCAAAGAAGTGCAAGAATAGGATGTTGGGAGGAAAAGTAAGTCCCCCCTGGGAAAGCATCAAGACATGGATCCAATAGGCACGCTCTATCTCTCTAACATTTCTTGGGGAGGGACACACTCAATCTCTACCCATTCTGGGATATTATAAAACTTCCTAAACTCAGACACCGACCTGTTACCAATCTTTGCCATTCAGACACCCTAAAAAACTACAAATTCAAAGAGAAAATACAGAGAGAAGGCACAGGAAACTTACAAGATGAAAGTTCGACTCTAACGATGAATAATCACGAACCCAAATGACAAAGAAGATCAAAGGCAATGAGAATGGAGACCGGGAGAAGAAAACGTGAATCGCTAGAGCTCACAGAAAATGAGAAAGTACTAAGAAGGTTGAAACGACGGTCGAGAAATGGCTTCTCAGGATAACTTTTGAGTGCTACTAATCATAATGCACAAACCACGAAGCAAGTGCCGCCTAAACTTCCTTGAACCTTGGGAAGAGTTGCATGGTGTACAAATAATCCATTATGACAAATCATTTAAATTTATTGAGCCTAAAGTATGGCCCAAAAAACTTAGGGGCAATTGTGGGTACCTGAAAATAGAATGATAGGCCTGGACGAGTAGCCCAATTATAGTGGCCTAAAGTCCAGACCCCCCATATCTTAACCGACTATGATTTAGTCTCCTCCCATGATCCCATTAAGGGGGGTTCTAGGAGAAGATGGAAAACGTGGGGGAGTCCAACACCCGCACTCCCTGAAATGAACATGTATATAATAAACCCTAGGTCTGGGGCAAAGGACACACTGTATTCTCTCTAATCACTCTTCGGAGTATATATAAATAATACTGACTGCACCACCGTGGACGTAGGCACCTTTGCTGAACCACGTATATCTCTTGTTGTGTGATTGGCATTTTGTATTCCTTATTCTGCTTGGTGATTGTGCTTCTCTTATCTCTTTGTGTTGAATAATAATTGTCACCACAATTATTATTAGGAATTTTTATGAAAGTCAATTCCCTACCTGTTTACAAAAGTTCCAAAATCCTAGTCTCACTCTTTGAGTTTAAATATCCATGTTTTCATATTCATATACTTTGAGACATTTTGTGTGGGCACCAATGTTTGGTTATCTTCATCTTCTGTTGAGAATTTATTTCATGCGGTGGCCTCCGTACTGGATTACTATGTTACGGTGAAGAAGCGATGTTCCATGTTTCGAGAGACATTTGTTGTGCTTCATCGATGAATAATGAGGTGCATGTGGATTCACGTGCTATGGTAGCCTACATGGGTGGACTTTGATGTGGCACTATGGAGGAGAGGTTGAAGATAGAAAAGCATCAAGGATTGCGAGGGAGATGAGTCATTTTTTTAGTCTATTGTCTTTTCTTTGTAAACTCTTATCATGGTGATTTATTTGGCTAGGCCATCCAAGGTTTTTCTTTTTAGTTTTTTTCGTGCACTGGCGCGTTGTGGATGATTTATATATTTTATCTACTTATAACCTAGATGCATATTTTAAGGTTAAAAAGATAAAATTGGGTAAATCGGGTTTTCACAATAAACAATTTATTTTGGTGAAAATGTTTATATTGGGTTTAATCTATTTAAAGTTTTATTCTTTAATATTGAAAAATATAAAAATAGACTTTTTATTTATGACCATCCCTTCCTAAGCACCTATCGGGCATTCTGAAATTGTTATCAGATCTAAAATACTTAGTTATTGTGAAAAGATCACGTGTTATTAGTTATGAATTTTGGTGGTTTTTATGGTATTAGATCCCCAATGTTTGACGGGTGGAACTACGCATACTGAAAAATGCATATGAAATCAACACTTAAGGATATAGATTAACAGGTATAACAAGTAGTTTTAAATGGTTAGTCCCCACCTATAACCCTAGTTGGAGAGAATGGGATACCCCAAATCATAGAATCATGGAGTGAGGCTGAGCATTAATTAGTGAATTTTAACTCACGAGGTTTAAATGCTATATTTTGTTCTGTCCTCTAGTAGTAGTTTCACCGAATTATGACTTCCAAAACATCTAAAGAGTCTTGGGATATATTCTAACTCACACATCAAGGAACTAATGCTGTTAAATCTTCCAAACTCCAAAACCTCACCACTCAGTTTGAAACCATTAAGATGTAAGAGCGTGAGACCTTTGATGAATTATATGCTAGACTGTCTTACATAGTTAACTCATTATTTAACTTGGGAAAGAAGATACCCGAAAACCGAGTAAGCAATAAAATTTTAAGGTCATTGCCTGAAAGATTTTATTAAAAAGTGATAGTTTTGAAATTTTTCATACTTTATATTCTAAGAAACTTGAAGAGATTCTATATGACTTATAAACTTATAAGCTTAACATGTTTTCCTCCAAGACTGAGAAGAAAAAGGATAAGGGCATTGCGTTAAAAGACTAGAAGTAGGAAACCCCTATTTTGAATGATGAGTCAAACGTTGAGTCCAAAGATATGGACATGTTAGAAAAAAAATTCAAAAAATTTAACAAATTCCGAAGGCAAGTGAAAGATGCAGAAAGGTTAAAGAAAAAAAATGACGAACAAGGCCGATCACTTCCTTAAGAATCGTAGTGAGAACTTTAAGAGGGGTGAGTCAAAAAGATGTTTTGATTTTGAGGGTTATGTCCATAGGGTAGATGAGTGCCCCACTAAACTAAGGAAGGAAGGGAAGAAACCAAAGTTTTACAATGACACCCTTAGTGATAGTGATCCTGAAGAGTGACGCAATTACCCCATTGAGCATAAATTCACCGCGTTCATGGCTAGTCATGTGAGACTTGATAAATAATATTTACATGGAGATAATTATAAGAATGACACTTCTGAGGCCATCATTTATGACTCTCAGGTGAGTCGAAGTTGGAAGGTAAGTTCAAGGAACGTGCCCTAGGAAATGATGATATTGTTTTGATTGAGGATCTTAGGGTACATAAGAGGATTCTTCGAGGGAAGCTAGATTACATTAAAGTCAAAAGAGATATACTTTTTGGTTTGATGGAGGTTATAATGAAGGAGATCCTATTGTTTGAGGAAACTAGTTATTTAATTGAGGTTAGAATACTAGAGTTTGATGAAAGATTAAAAGACTCGAGTCGTGTCACAGTTGATTTGGAGTTTAGGTAAAAAAAATTTGATAAGATGTTAGGCACCGTCCAAATAAAAGATGTAAAACATGGAATTGGCTTCGATGATCAAAATGCTTCCATTACCCAAGCCAATACCAAGAATTTGAAAGATTCAACCATTGCTAGGAATGTCGCTAAAGGTCAATCCATATGTAACACCACTCACCGTGTTTACACTTACACTCATTATGGTAGGAAAGATCACCTTTTACATTTTTCTATGATTATAAAAATGTCCCTAGAAAGTCTACGAGTAGAGTCACCAAAGTTCCCAAAACCTGAGAGCATCACCTTATACCTATGTGGGTTAGAAAATTGAATTTGGGGGCTTTACATATTTGACTTGTTGATTCTCGTCTGCTTGCACCTGATACTCCTATATCTAATGGTTGATTATGTTCATATGTTTACATACACTAGATTTCATGCTTCATGATATATATGTTTTCTAGTTGTATGTTGTTTGAGTCTTTTGTATTTTGATCTTTCATTTACTATGCCTTACTTAAAGATACAAAAATATTTTGTTTGTCTTTAGAGTTAGTTTTTCTTTTTGTGTTTTCTTTTGATTTTTTTTAGAAAAACTCATAACGATTTTTGGTTTTTGTGTAGTTTAGTTTTACATATTTTATATGGCATATTGACGTGTTTGAATCCAATTCTTTCCATGATATCCATATAACTTAGACATTGGTTATGATTGTCAATACTTAGATGGTTCTCAATGATTCTTACAAGGAGTTGTTTCGAACACGATTCCCTTAATATATTCGCTTTGTGTATGCTTCCACACACACATGCACAAGCTCTTTTTTAATGTTAACTTCACATGTTATATTTTATCAATGTGAGATGTTCTGCCATCAATTTTTTTCATCTACATATTTTGTGACTATGGGGTTTTTTTCATGTAAGAACTATTGCCCTTGAGAATGTTTATTTTTATAGAAAAATATGAGGGTGCGTGGGAAAAGGCTAAGAAAGGAGAAAATATCCTTTGCAAAAAATCCACCATAGTAAAGAGCCTAGTTGAAAAGATTAAAGGCAATAAATATAGATAATTAGCAGGGAGAACATGTTTAGTTTCTTTGATTTTAAAAAATGATAGCTAAATAGAGTCGAGAGAAAAGAAAATATGTTTGATGTTTAGCTTTAAGGGCATTATATATTAAGATCAACGGTCTTGCACAATGTATCCTAGTTATGCTTATTTTGTCATGACGCTATTGATTTATAGAATCATCAATATTCTAGGCTTGGGTGCATTGTGATTATTTGTTCATTGAGTTCACTTTATCTTGTCATTTAAGACTAATTATTAGTTTGATAAAGTATTGTGATCAAATAGAACTACTTGAACATATTTAAGTTTTTGGGTCGTAATTCATTTGTATTTAGTCTATGTCCATTCATTCTATCCCACATGTTTAAACACATCGATACTATGCTACTATATAAAGCTTATATGTTTTGTGTCAAGTTTTGTGGTTGTGTATACCTATATATATATATATATATATGTGCGTGTGTGTGTGTGTGCCGATATTTTATTGGAATATTTTTTATATTCATATATAAGGTATCATTTTGTTTTGGGTATTTGTGGTTTGCATTTAGCCCATGTTTACCACATTCTTTTTCTTTGGATTTTATTTGGCATTTTATATGATGTTATAAGTATATCTCATTGTGTGCATTGAAATTCCATATCTCAAATTGGAAATTTCAAAATTCAGATCATACTTCATTTCCTATTCATATTGGTATCTTTTTGCACTAATATTGATATTATTTTATCATTATTTCGATTATTTGTGCTTGTGTTCCATGTTGTGTTTGTTTCACTTAACACCATTGCATGATTTTTTTACTTCCTCCATATTTATCTAAATATCTTATGTTCACACATTTAGGGGGAGATTTGGTTTATGTGGGAGGAAGAATTCTACGCCTTCTTGCCTTGTCTATTCCTGAGCAAAAAAGGAGAGAAGATGCTATCTTTCCTTTCATGATTATGATATATTTATATTAGGGGGATAAATCTTACCTAGATTGATATTGTTAGACCTAGTTTGAATTTTATTTTTATGAAGATTTTATACTTGTTATACTCTCTTTGCATTTGAAGGTGTGTTTAAGTGTGCATGTTTGCAACATGCAAAAAAAATTTCAAGCGAGTAAAGTTACTTAGCGTATGTTTCTGTCGAGCGTCTATAGTTTTTTTTCCTTTTGGGGTTAGGGATTGAATATTTTTAGGGAGCATGACAACCCATAGATTTTTTTTTTGTTTCGATTTTGTCCCAGAATAGCCAAATAAGGAGATTTGCATGGACAAATTTTCATTCGAGTCAATTTGTTTGTAATTGTCTTAATTTTGGAGACAACATTTGAGTCATATGGAAGGTTTTGTATTTTAGATCTCTTATTCCTATAACATGCTTGATGAAGACACACAGGCCAAGATTTAAAGTGGATATAAATCGTTTCGTGTTTTTCGTACCATGATTTTCTTCATGTTCATCGAGGATCTCTTATGGTATGGATACATTTTGAATATCATCCTTGGATATATTTTTTGGGTGTTTGTTTTTAAACAGAATTGTTTGAAACTATTTTTGAAATTGTTTTTGTGGATAATAATAATTTTTTCTCGAGTTCGTTACAATGAATTTTCTACCATATTGGAATGAAAAGTGATTCTCTTTGGAATAGAGTTTGACCTCGTTAGAATGATCTTTGGAACCTCTTTGGAACAAACATCTAAAAAACATCAAACAAGAATTCTCTGTCAATCAAATAGAATCTCGTTTGAACAAGAAATCTTATTCATTCGAACAAACTTGAGTTTCGTTATAATAAAAAGAGTTTCTCATTTGAACGAGCTATGTGTTTTCATTTGAACAAAGTCAACGCCTCGAAATTAGTTCTTTCACTATTTAAGGCGTGTTAGAGTTATCTTTTTAATGAGTTGTGGTGAAATTCAATCCTCTAACTATTTACAAAAGTTCTGAACCCTAGTTTCACCCATAGAGATTAAAGATCCAAATTTTTCTATTCATATGCTTTGAGATCTTTTGTTTGGGAACCAAAATTTGTTTTTCTTCATCTTGCATTGAGAACTTATTTCATGCAGTGGAATCCATGCTAGTTTGCTATGTTGTAGTGAAGAAGCTGTGTTCTGATTCTGTAAAGGGTTACTGAGCCTTAATTATGGATACTAAGGTGCATGTGGATTCACATGTTATAGAAGATTGCATGAGGGGACTCTTACGTTGCACTATGGAGGAGAGGTTGAAGATAGAAGAGCACCAAGGCTTGCGAGGGAGACGAGCCATTTTTTAAGTTTACTATCTATTCTTTGTAAAACATTATCATAGTGATCTGTATGGATGGGTCATTCGAGTTTTTTCCCTTTGCGGTTTTCCTAATATATCGGCGTGTTGTGAACTTTTTTGATTTCATCTTCTTATCACCTAGATGCATGTTTTTAGATTAAAAATATAAAATCGACTAATTCGATTTTTTCACAACAAACAGTTTATTTTGGTGAACAAGTTTTTGTGGGCTTTAATCTGTTTAAAGTTTTACTCTCTAAAACTGAAAAATATGAAAATAGACTTTTTGTTTCTGACCATACCTACCTAAGATTTAACCTATTTGTCCTTACAAATCTCCCTTATTGTATATTCTGGGACAAAATCCCAAAAAAATCATATGGGCCATCAAGCTATCTAAAAAAACTCAATCCCTAACCCCAAAAGAGAAAAGTACAGACACTCGACATATATATACTCTGAGTAGCATTACTCGCATGAAAACTTTACCACATATTATAAAACTTCACACTTAAACACACCTCCAAATTCAAACAGAATATAATAACTTTAAAATCTGCGTAAGAATAAAATGTGCTCCAATGCAAACTATATCACAAGAATATAACAAGTAAAGTCGTAGCTCCACAAAAATCATCGGTAGAGAATACACTACTAGGGTTTTATGTAGTGTGTGAAAACTGGGTTTACCAAACTCAAATAATCATTCTTCGGGTGAAGACGTTTTGGAAAATATAGGTGTTTCTATGAAACAAAACTTACGGAACTTTTGGAACATGTGAAAATTTTGTTTTTGCCAATTTTTAAAAAAACAATAAGCCCATAAGAGTTATTTTTATATAAAAACATGATTTCAAGGTGACGAACTCGTTCAAAAGAAAATGGGACTTTGTTCGAACGAAAACCTAGTTATGTTCTAACGAGGTCCAATCTCGTTCAAATGATATGACTATCTCGATCGAACGATATTCTAATATACTTCCAATAAGGTTAGTTCTGTCAAACATAGACCACACGTTAGACGCAAGTTAAAAAGAAAAAGCATGTACATTTAAACAAATTTCAGTTTTGTTAAAATGAAATGAGCTTCTCATTCGAAGGAACTCTGTGTTTTTGTTCGAAAGATGTCACTGGCTCAAGATTCTTGTTTTTACTATGTAAGGCATGCTGGACATAGTTTTTAAGTAATTTTGGTGAAAATCAATTCCCTACATGTTTATAAAAGTTGTAAACCCTTGTTTCACCTTTTGAGTTTAAAGTTCCATGTTTTCATATTCATATGATTTTAGATGCTTTCTGTGGTCACTAAAGTTTTTTTCTCTTCCTCTTCTGTTGAGAACTAGGTTTGCTTACTGGACTCCGTATTGGTTTGCTATGTTGCGATGAAGCAACTATTTTTCGCGTTCTATTTTCATAGGCGGTTGTTGAGCCTGATCAGTGGATATGAAGGTGCATGTGAATTACCGTGTTATGCAGCTTATGTGGGTTGACTCCTACATTGCACTGTGGATGATAGGTTGAAGATAGAAGACTGTCAAGGCTTGCAAGGGAGATGATTCATTGAGTAAGTCTACCATCTATTCATTTTAAATTAGTTTTTCATAACATACGGTTTGTTTTGGTGAACAAGTTTTTGTTGGGTTTAATCTTTTTAATGTTTTATTCTTAAAAATTGAAAAATATAATTATAGACTTTTTTCTGTGATCATTCATGCCTAAGAACCTATCAACGTTGTCATAGTCCATTCGTAAAGACTGTATTTAAAATTTAATATTAATATTTTTAAAGGAATAGGGATTTCAGTCGTTTAAATTAGAGAAGTTAAATTTTGGGTGAACTTAAATGTTTTATTTTCCGAATTGAATGCGTCGAGAGTTGGTTTAATTTGAGTTATAAAATCTGGAATGATGAAGTTGAATTAATACCTAATGTTAGTAAAAAAATGATAAATGGATTCAAAATCCTCATTTTTGCCATAATTAATTACATATTCTTGGTTTCTCCTTTAAATTGCTTTTATTTTAGTTTTAGGTTATAATTCTCTTAGTTAGACCATATAGACTAGTTGAAAAGTCATTAATTTAGAAAATTCATCAAATATCCATGGGTTCGACCCGTACATGGACAAGTTATACTATAATAGCTTGTGCTCTTGCAGTAATTTAATAATTTGACAACAATTTTTAGGTGTCGTTGTCGGAATTTTTTTTTTTTTAAGTTTTGACTTTTCATGCTAGTGCTTTATCATAAAACCCATTAAACACAAAAAATTAAAAAATCCAAAAATATATATAATTAGTTTTAATAATAATTTCCAAATTTCATTTGTCTCTCTAAGTAGTCCATAAAAACTTGAAAAAAAATCCAAAAATAAAAAAAAAAAATTATTTCTAGTAGTAATTTTTATTTTTAGAATAAAAAAAGTCAAAATATTATTTCATAAGTGTGCTTGGTTGTTTTTAGTGTCAAATACCCCACTATTACTTGTGTCTTGTTATTTTTATTTTTATTCTTATTTTTCTATGTCGTACTTTACGCTTGATGTAGTTTGCTATGTTTTTTTTTAGTAGCACTTTAAACAAAAAAGAAGGGAAAAATATAGAATGAAGAAAAAAGTAAAAAAAGGGTAAAAGTGAAGTAAATTCAAAAAAAATGTGCAACGGTGAGGGGACATTAATAATACTTGTACAATCTTACCACGAACACAAGGAACTATCGAAGACGACTGAAATATAGGCGACGTTTCTCCCCGGCCGACACAAACGTGAACTTTGGCCCAACGTAAACAAATGGTCGTAAAAAGTCCAAGATGGAGGTAAATTTTTATGCTCCTCATGTGGGTTTGTTTTTGAATATTTTTAATTACAACAATTCTTTAATTTGACTTAAGGGAAAAAACCCACTTTCCAGATAAGGTGGGGATTCCATCAGCCCTTTTTAGTCCAAAAATCACTAAATCAATCCAACATTTATACAACCCAAGCCATCACTTTTAATTTAAAGTTAATTAAACATTGACTCTAGGGTATCACATAGCCTATAGAAAAACTGTTAACAAGGATATAATTAACAGTTAATCCAACACGAACTTGTCAAATCGGTTTCATTTTACCTTTTCTAGGATTGATGATTTTTATTGTGTCTTCGTACCGACCACCTACTTTGACGTAAAATCTGAATTTGAGGTGATAATTGTCGTTGGTCATCTTTTAATTATTCCTTGTCAAAGAGTAGGAGTTATTTAATTAGGGAGATTAATCCGAACATCCATGTTGTCGTCCATTAATCATGGGAAAAGCAGATTTTAAAATTGAATTTTTCCTCACCTAAATTTGATAAATCAAATTGCTCAGTTTTAGTTTACCTAGTTTTGAGTCAATTTTAATTTCTTTTTGTGTCTAAAAAAACAAAAGAAATATTCGTGAGTAGTAAACTATAATGGGTTATCCTCATATTGTAATCATGTTGTCTTTTTCGTATACCTCTATTGATCCTTTGGAGGTGTGGCTGCAAAATATGGACAATTCAAATGACTACATATTTCGATTTGAGTGCAATGGGCCAGTAGTCATTTTTAATGAAATTGAAGTAGTCATAGATGAGATTTTAACTTCTTTATTCACTATTTTCCCACCAAAGTGTACTAATTGGTAAGAGTTCAACAAACATTATAATAATGTTATTTTTGAAGGTAGTAATGAATTAAATGTGGATAATCAATTTTGTGAGAAGAAACTCATAACATTAACACAAGTAATACCTGAGATGATTTAAATGTTGATTTTTGTCGATATTTCTCTTATAATTTAATTGAGAAAAATTATACTTCATCTTATATGTGAAGAAATTTATTTGAGGATTCGCATACGATTTTAGTGATACTTATAGTAATTATGATGGTCCTCCCATTTTTTATGAGGAAAGTATATCCCGACCTGATACCTCTTCTCCTCGCGCTATTTCTAAAGTCCCACATTTAGGAATGGAGTATACATTGACAATTTTACATGACTATTTTAGATAAAAAAAAAGTAGATATTTGGGTCCTTATTGTGATTTATTACCCTCATGTGATGCATCGATATATGATTCGGGTGATTTAGATTTTTTTTATTATTATCGATGATGTTAGTGAGCACCATTATGACCATGAATTTAAATATATGAATTTTGTTGCGTGGTTATACTCTCCAGTTTATGATTCTTTTGGACTTAGTGTTGTAAAGTTTAATAAGTGGAATGACCCACAACTATTTTAATTATTAATAATGGTGATGATTTCCACGACTTTATATATTATTAGTTCTTTTCCTTAGATTTTTTAAAATATTTTTTTATGTTGCTATAATTTTTTTTTGTTAACATACCTTTATTAACATTGGATGTTGATAGCAAATGTGGAGTTCACGGGGAATATTGTCCTTTTACTTTACTTTATTTTTATTATCCATATTTATCTTTATAAATACATTAAGGACAAGGTTTGGGAGCAAGGATGGTATTTTTTTTATAAAGAAAAAATAAAAGAAAATAAAAAAAATCATAAAATTTTTCAATTTTTTTTAATTTTCAATATAATTGAGTTTTAAAAAGATTTCTAATATATAATTATTTCATAAATCTCTCAACTTATGAAAATTTTCACACATTAGCCAAATAATATGATTGAAAATAGATACTGAAGAGAAAGTTAATATGCTTAACGGATAAATGTTGAGATTTTAATCATGTGAGATTTTGTGTCTTTCATCGGTTCCGAGAGATTTAAATATATCAGTGTTAAAATGACTCAAACTTTTTTAGGTGATTAATTCGTTGTTCATCCCAAATTCTTTATTTTTTTCTATTACTTAAAACTTAAATTAAATTTTTGAATATTAAGCATCAGAGTCTCAACATCTCGTCTTAAGGAACAAATAAACATGACAAAGTTTTAAAATGAGATAAAGACATTATTTTTGAACCCGAAATTAAGTCCAAACTGACATTTCTACAGTATTATGTTGCAATCCAATTCATGCCAAATAGAAAAAATAAGATTTTGTTGAAAAACCTATTATCCTACCAAAATCTATCTGGGAATTTAAAAGCCAATGAAAAGATTTCATAGCCTTTTTCCTGAGAATATTAGGGTAAAATTACATTGGAAAAAAGCGAAAAGAAAAGGAGGTCGCAAGAATAATGTGTGAAAAGAAAAGAATGAAAAAATAGGGAAGAAGGAAAGAAAGAAAGAGAGAAATAAATAAATAAATAAAGAAAGAAAGATGATGTAATTAAAAAAAACAAAATATTATGTGAGTTTGAAAAAGAAAAAGAAAATGAAAGGATGACGGAGGTTAGAAAAAGTGACTAAAAGTCAAAATACTAAAAACCCTCTATATTAAAAAAAATTTATATCAAACCAAAATTGGAGCCTACAATACAACCAAGGAAAGCCCTAATCGATCTCAAGTGAAGTTAGTTATAGTTTGGAGAGAAGATGAAGAGAATTTATGGTGAGATTCAATGTTTTCAAAAAGTAATCGATTTTTCGTTCATGAGATCATATTCATCCACATAATAAAAGTTCACTTTTATTATGTATATGTGAAATTTCCTCATTTATTTTTTCTCTTTTATTAACATATATGGATAGAAAAATACAAACTTCTGACTATTCGATTGTGCCTTCATCTTGTGAGATTTTGAATCATAACAAACTTTCGGATAAGAAAAATAATGATAAATTTTTTTGAAATAGACTATTATATTAGCAACGCAAACACACACGACAAGTTGATATTGAGTTGTAATGTTATACTATATTTATGAAGTTTGCATTTTGATTTGGTTATATTACTTTTGTATTTTTTGTATTGATTTAAGTTCGTTATATTCAGTCCAAAACTCATCCAGTAGGGTGACCTAGGTAAGTGCAAATGTGATTCGTGACTTAGATTTTATTTTAGATTTTCTCGAGGAATAGGAAAGTTTAGATTTGGAAGTATTTGTTGAGTGCTGAATTTTGAATTTTATGCCTAAATCTAGGCCTTGTTAAGCTCGTTGCATTACAAATAATGAGTTTTAAAAGTCATTTTGTTAATTGAAAGAAAAATACAAGTTTGAAGAAAATTAAGCTAAAAATGCAATTTTAGCAAATCCAGGGGTAAAATAACCGTTAGAAAATTTATGGGCATAAAAATAATTTAAATGTTTATCAATGCAAAATAAAGTCCTCTCTGAAATTTGGTTGAATTTTGAGTTGAAATGAGTAACTTCTAAAGTTCGCGGGCTAAAATAGAATTAAGGGTAAAAGTGCAATCTCATAAATATTTATGACCCTAAATTTGAATTAATTATTTTTCTTTTGTATTTTTAAAGATACTATGAGAGTTTGGACAATAAAGGAGTTGATATATAAAAATTGTTAGGATACGTCGTGACACGACATGATTGACACAAATGTACTAAATGACATTTACAAAATCGCTCGGGTGTCCATGGAGACCATGCCATAACGCTTCGAAAAGGTCCTTAAAAGACTCACAACTTTGATGTTTGGGTGAAAATGAGATTTTGAAGTCTTAGAGACCAAAAATGTGATTAAAGTCGGTGATGTAAATAATGATGTGAATAGTGACACAAATTGTGAATAATAATTGAAAAAAGACTTCCCAATTGTTTCCAACTCTTCCCAAGGCCCTATTTTATATTTAACAACCTAAATACAACCAATTAAAAGAGTTTCTTGCCAACCTAAACACCTCACCTCATTGCTTATAAAAGGACCATCTGACTCACGTTTTCACACACAGTTTTTAGACAAATTTGTTTGAGGGCCAATAATTTTTCTTTTATGGGGGTGATTTTACTATTAAGTTGTAAATTTGATTGATTAATAAAAAATATTATTCTTTCTTTCAATTTTATTATGTCTATCAATGTGTTAGCATAATTTCTCTACTAAGACTAGGTGCAATTTATCATGCTTGGTTAGTATTATGTAGTAAGTTTAATTTTGTGTTTATTCTCGACATTTTTCAATGCTTTAAAAATTAGGTAGTCACTTAAACGACACGAGAGTGTGTTTTAAACCTTCATATGTGATTGTTAATTCATATTAGAAGAATTAAAGTATGTATTTTTTTTATGGGTTATGATTACATTAAATTATTTGATATGTCATGTTTAAATACAATGTTAAGACTTAAAAATTAATAATTCATATTTTACTTTTGGGTGTGAGTAATTTTTGATGGGTTATGCTTGCACTCAATGGTTTTGATAGTATATGCTTGATGACTAAAGTTAAAACATAAAATTGATATTTATAAAGGAATAGGGATTTTTGTTCTCTAAATTAGAGACGTTAAATTTGTGTGGACTTAAATGTTTTGTTTTTTGAATTGAACGCGATGAGAATCGATTTAATTTGAGTTATAAAATCGAGAATGACAAAATTAAATTAATGAATAATATTAGTAAAAATTGATAATTGGTAGTTTCTCCCTTAATTAGTTACATATTCTTAGTTGCTCCCTTTTATTGGTTTTTTTAGTTTTAGATTATAATTCTCATATTTACACTGTGTAGTCTAGTTGGAAAACCTTTAATTTAGCAAATTGATCAATCTTTGTGAGTTTGACCCTTACTTGCACAAGCTATATTATAATAGCCCTTACACTAGCAGTAATTTTATAATTTGATAGCAGTTGGTGAAGAGATCACAGTCGCCATGATGCTTTACTCAAAACAGACAAAATAAACAACTATCTTCAAAGAGACGATGCAAAAGAATATTAGGTAATGGGAAACCAAAAGATATGGGCTCTAAGACTATATTATGAAATGGAAAGGTGTTATGCACCCATTCTGCCCTTTTAGTCACTTATGGTCAACAAAATATTCTCCTTGTCCTAAAGTGTGTGTGCATGTGTTCAAAATGTACATAGTAAAAGTGAGCTTGTGTGTAGGTGTATGTGAGTGAGGAGAAAAATGAGAGTATCCATGTCACGAGGAAGACGAGAACGAATCATTCCAAGAGTAAACTTAAAAGAAAAATGTTTGAAGGTTACTAAACTGTGAGTGATGTAATGGATGGTAACATCACTATGAAAAAGTGATCGCACATGTCAACATGATTGCGAAAAGATAGTAAAAAAAGGCTTGCTATGTGGGCATACTAAATAAAAACTACAAAAATATGAGTGATGTAGTAGTTCATGATGTCATTATGGAAAAGTGAGTACATACGTCAACGGGACCACTAAAAGATATTAAATAAATAAGAAAAGGTTTTCCATTTGGGCATAATAAATAAGAACTATTAAAATATGAGAGATACGTTGGGTCATGATGTCATAATGGAAAAATGAGTACCTGTGTCAACAGGACTGCTAAGTAGTGACAAATATTGAAAAACTAATTATATGGATAAAATGGACTAAAATGTATTAGTGAAGTGGTGACATGTAAATATAAATACAAGGTGAACGCATAAATATGACTCGAATCCAAAAAGTAATTTTGGGATGTCTATGTAGCCACAAATGGCATCAAAGTCTACATAGTTTACGAGGAAAATGAGTTGGGATCTAATACGTAGCCTGAAGTTAGTGTTTGTATTTTTATTTATGAAAAAGTGTGTGAATTAAGTGAAAATCTGAGAAAACTTTAATTTTGGATTAATGGAATAAGCCCTCATTTTTGCGATTTTTGAATTTACAGAAATATATTTGAAGTTATATACAACGAAAGGGTGAGATTAGTGATAAGGTTAAGCATGAAATCAACAAAGAATATTTAAAATTAACAAAGTATTTGAAATAGAAAATAATTGGCAAAAATTGAGTGAAGAGGAGTTAGACATTTAAAGCTACTCGAATTATGTTTTTAGTAGTTTTGTAATATAATATTATGTTATTGGTGATGGTGGTGGAATGGTGGCAAGTGGTCAGGTAAGGGTTGGTACAAGATAATATAAGGGAATGTAAGGAGAATGTTTTGAGGGTGATGTAATGGAAGGTGTTAAACTGATTATGAAGTTTAATCCCCTCCATTGTGAGGTAAGGCTTTCCATAAATAGGAAACCCTAAATGTTTAAAATTACTTAGATTCCCCCAGGGGGTGCTGACAGGCATAGGGGCTTCCTCGCCTGCTAGTAGGGTGGCCAAGTAAAGTCTCACATGTCTGCATGAAGGTGAGGGGTGCTGCCGGCAGGTAGGCCGAATTGGTTTTTTGGCTACAAAATGTAAATCGTAACTCCTATTTGTACACAATCAAGACAATTGGAAAAATGATTAAGATATCTACGAAAATCTATCAGTTCTTAGAGTTGATCAATGTCAAACAAGTCTCAAATATCATGTGATTTTTCTCCAGTTCAGGTTTGTGGTAGGAGTAGGGATCTTGGGATGGACAGTTTTTTGACCCTATACATGAGTGTAGAGGTATTAGATTGGGTTATATATAGATACTCTCTATGAGAAAGATTATAATAAGCAAAGGTCATCGAAATATAGTCACCTTGATGTAGTTTTCAGTTCTTATGAGTTGGAATTTTAGCAAGGATTGAAAGTTAGGGCATTTTTAAAGAGCCCAAGGTGATCTTTTAATCATTATATGGATAAAGGTCTAATTATGAGTACCTAAGGAGTGTATGCGACCAATAGAGGTATCATAATTGACTCCGAGGGACGGAGTCGATTCTAAAGACCTAATGTGTGGGGGAGACCAAATCTAAGGATCACGGTCAATTTTGAGGGTCAATGTCAATTATAAAGACCTAAGGAGTTTATGTGACTAATACGGGAATCACGACCAATTATGAGAGCCAAGGTACATCATGAAGACCTAAGGAGTGTGTGCGACCAATATAGGGATCGCAACTAATTTTGATGTCTTAGGATAGGTATGAGGACCTAAGGAGTGTTTGTGACCAATATAGGGATTGAAAGTGATTCTAAGTTCCAAGGTCAGTTTTTAGGACCGAAGAATAATGTGGAATCAATATGGGGATCGTGATCGATTATGAGGGCCTAGGTCAATTATGAGGACATAAAGAGTGTGTGGCATCAATACGGGGATCGTGGTCGATTATGAATGCTAAGGTCAATTCTGAGGTCCAAGCAAGTGCATTAAAATGCATAATAATTATAAATGCACAATTTCATAATTAAAGTGGAGTCGCCCTCTCATGGAACTCAAACTCACCCCTCGACTAAAGCGCGCACCTAAACGTAAGCACATGAACCACAATTAAGCTACCCGACATATTCTAGGGATAACTAATTCTTAATCTACGCATAGTATACACCCGCGTAACCCACTATCTCAAGTATAACCCAAAATCTTTTCATTCTATCATACCCTAAGTTTACACCCGAACTTATATGTTAACGTATATATATACATACATATATCTTACTAGAATTCATCGGTTACTACTTATTAACTTAAACAAGTTATTAACACCAGAATAGTCACACGTCATCTTCATATACTTGTAAAGTATTATTTCACCATAACGCATAATTCCAAGTAGCAAGAACTAAAGTTCTCCCCACTCCCAACATTGCGCTACATCTCGTGCGTGGGGCGTCTCGCAAAGCGAAATCCAAACAAGGAACCCCCCCGTTACACTACTACTTGATAATGGTGATCGTCGAGATCCATTATGACCTCAGCACACCACATATATACTTTTCGCTATTTATTATGAACTACTATCCCTATGTTCATAAATAAGAAATCACACAAAACCTTTAGGGTCTATATAACATTATTCTAGTTATAAAACACAATCGTTCAACCTAAACAAGCACGTACACATAAGATACATAGCACGCATTTAAAGTATCCAGAACATATTCACTTATAGGATATAAATATACTTCATAATGCTATCATTTTCCAGGAATTTCTCACTTTATCATGGGTTACAAGCCACCGGACTGTTATCACATCGCCTTGGTAATCAAACAAAACACAATGTATGGGAAGCGGTCATAGTTCTGAACCTGAAAGTGAGAATGAATAAAAACCAAGACTTCTCACCCAGAATAATAATCACGCAACAATTAATAGACGACTCTGACCTTGGGAATATAGGCTCCCTGCTCCTCAATCCCGGGACCTCACCCACATCGCTCAACTTACCATGATAGCATGTGCTAGGTATGCCCACACAATAAGTATATATCATTTATAATAGATATATATGCGATCACATCATATATACAAACCTTCACCCAAGATATTTACATTCACTCCATATATCATTTATAATAGATATATATATTTACACATACTAGCTCTCATCCGTATGTATAAAAGTAATAAATTCGGCTATATGTATATAACTCTCATTATACTAACCAACAATGTAACACATACCTTCCCAATTCATTTCATAATATGACCCCTCACTTGAAACTTACTCATCCATCACACCTATTATATGAATAGTCTCCCAATTTAATCAACATTAAGGATACTATCTCATAGATGAATGTATATAACGATCATCATTCACACCATCTATATCCGTATGCATAGCGATATATAATAGTTATCCCAACAATAAGTATAAAAACAACCCATTGTAGTTGGTAATACATTTAATCATTCTCAATTTAGATTACGATTTAGTTTCTCATATGAACCATTAACAATATCAAATTTATTGTTCAATCCATAAGTTTAACTTCCCTAAGGGTACACAACCTCTCTCTTATTAGTTCTCAATCGTATCTGAATAAAAATCCCATTGCTAGGAGGATTCAACACAAAAGTCAACATGATAATTCCAAGTCATACCTTCACAACCTCCTCGATGAGTCCCCAACCTTACATCATATAATAACTCACGTCTAATTTCCAAGTAAGATTCCCATCGCTAAAAGTATTCCCCACTAAGTCGATGCGACCACTCCAATTTATACCTTCCGAAGTAACTCGATACGTCCCCAAGATCACATCATATGAGAAACTCCCAATAAATCTCCAAAATGTGTTTCTCTCACCATATAAGGATGTTTCTAATTGATAAACCCAATCGAAACGGGGTTAAACTCACTCTAGAAAAACTTACCAAAATAGCCATGTTTCTGAATCGATTCGTCCCAGTCCAAATCGATTCGGTCCTAAAAGAGAATCGATTCGCGAGTATGCAAATCGATTCAGTCCAAGGGACCTGTAAGTCTGTCTTAGGCCAAATCGATTCATTTTGAATCCGAATTAATTCGGTCACATAGAACTGTAAGTCTGCAATATTCTGAATCGATTTATAAAAGGGACGAATCGATTCGACCTGTTTAGCAAGCTACGAAATGGCTTATTTTCTCCAAAGCCCAAATTTCCAAAACCCAATTATTTCATCCTCCAACCCTCAATCTTCAACTCAATCATGTTTCTAACATCAAAACTCATTATATATCAACCCAACTAATTGTACAACCTCAAATCCATATACACACACCTCAAATACAATATTTAACCAAAATTTTGGTTTTTAACATATTAACCCAAAATCCATATTTTTATCCACAAATCATGAAATAAATTACACATGTAGATTATTTAGCAAGTTTAATCACTTTCCTCAAAGTTGTAGAGGTTGAATCTTCCTCGAAATCGCGAATTGGACGGAATCCCCAAGCTTTTCCTCTTTCTCTTCTCTTTCTCTCTCTACGGCTTTCTCAATCTCACAAATGAGATTATTATCCCACGTAGGCTTTATAAGCCTTATCTCCAAAATACCCAACTTTAAATGATAATACACACTTAAAATAACTCGTTTACTCCAATTCGAGTCAAACTAACTTAAAATATTTCAGAATCGAAATAAAAGCCAAGGATAGTCATATTTACTACCTCGACCCATCCCGAATCAATCGTGCACTAAGAATCGTCATCCGAAATATTTTATAACATCCTCATATTTTGACCTCAATTGCCAAATTTAAAATTCTCAAATAAATGTTATTTCTCCTAGATTAATTAAATTCTTATTCCTCAAAATCACGGTGTATTACATACTCCCCCCTTACAAGAAATTTCATCATCGAAATTAAGTTAAGCCTAAAACTCCAAACCTTAACTAGTTCCTACGTCACCCACCCTCAAAATATTTATACCTGTCTATCCCACTTCTAATGGCGAGTTATTTTTATTATAAAATCATGTTAGTTAACCAGGGCACCCCTACACCCTGTACCCGAACTCAACTGGATAAACATTACCCGGCTCCACTTAGACTCAAATCGTAATATAATTCTCAACTAGTTAATCCATAATAACGCACTATGTACATAACGAAAGTTTAAAATTTCTGAATATATTTCTATTCTCAATTCCTAACATTCGCTACTTTCATGTGGGGGAGATATCGCAAGAAAAATCCAAATAAGTAACCCTCCTAATACACTACTGTGTAGCTCTATCGGGGATTGAGATCAGTTAGACCAGGACTAAGGTTTTAAAAAATATTTTTTTGAACCTTATTGATATTGCCCTAAGTCCTATGAAATAATGTAATATAAAATAGCTTTATGTATTTCGACACACAAATCAAACACCTTATGCTCAAGACACAAGGCATCAACAAATACAATACTCCTACCAACCTTTTGTTCTCCACACGTACATAACAATGAGCTAAAATTCCTTGCTCAACAATAAACCTGCTAAACCCTAAATGTCCTCAGTATTAAAAATCCTTTACATCACATCAAGGCATCTCCATACGATAGGCTCTTCCATAACTGGAACATTACAAATACATGCATCTAGCCTAACTATAAAACAATTGCCTTACCGTTCCCACTAAACAAACATTAACAGTTCCTATTCCCGAAAAAAAATCTTAACTCTTTACTAACACCTCACAAGATAACCTATTCTCCCGAAAGTCATCATCCAAGTGCCATACTTGCTCACCCCCCCCCCCCCCCCCCTTCAAGGTGTATCTATATACAATATGATTATAACCGCTAACCATTTACTAAAATCTTACATGTGACGCTCCCAATAGTGCTCAAAGCATGACCTAAGAACAAGGAAGAAAATCTACATATTACCTCCACATTCCAACAGCCTCGCTTCATCAATGGGTCCCTGTTTAAAGTTCTCTTGCCCAAACTGTCCTATGAAATGCTGTAGGGGTTGCGCATCCAAAACCTCCTCACAAAATTTCCCTCTACCTCTTCCAGGATAATCCCTCTTCCTATGGCCTATTTCTCCCCAAAAGAAACATCTCCCAGAAAATCCTTCCTGTTCATCCATCATTAGGGACAAAATGCTATTGCGGCCCTCGATAATCCTGCATATAACCTTGTTGCGATGATGATCTTTCTCCAATGGAGTCATATCCTTCAGTCCTATTTAATGAACTCGAGTCCCCAAATATCTTACTCCCTTTTAAATGAAGATGATATTCCTGACAGTGTAACAATGTCACGTTCATCACATCAGTAAAAGTCAGAAATGTTGGATTCCCGGACAAATGCTTCCGAATTCGCCAAATCTAAACCTCCTAAGAACTTCACTATTTTCTTCTCCTCCATATATACCTCAATGGGCACAAAATTCACTAATATAATGAATTCTTCTTCATACTCATCCACCGTTCAATCACCTTAAGTTATATCCAGTAGTCTCCTCCTCATTTCCGTCTGAGTTGCGGAAGGAAAATACTTTCGATCAAAACGTACCCAAAAAATCTTCTATAGGCATTTCATCTCTCTACACCGATGTGGTGACTGATTCCTTCCATTGGAGAGCATCACCCGTTGGTTTAAAGGTGAAGAGTATTTTTTTTAACCTCACTGCATTCAACCGTTCGAAGGTGCCTTTGTATATCCTGCTTCCACTGACTTGCAATTAATGCATTAGCTCCCCTCCGAAAATTTTGGAGGATCTATTTTCCTAAAGGCTTCTTGTACTCTTTCCTATGTAGATGGCCTTGGGTGGGCTAGAGCTATCCGAGCTACAGGTTGATGGGCCATCGCAGAAATGGCAACATCTACTTCTTATGCCACCATATTAGAAACTTTGGTGGCTGTCACAGTCCCTTGAGGCATTTAGGGTTCTATATTCTCAGCCCCTCTATTTTACCTACCTGGATGACACCTTCTCGATGGCATATGATATAAGAACAACTGTATCAGAACGTTGTTCAAGTGATTACACATCGCAGATGAAAATATAGGCGTAGTGAACACAACAGTCCTAACAATAAGGCTCTTCATCAAGAATGCTTAAGGAAGAACATAGAAAACCTGAACAGATCCTAAGACACTAGAACCCAATGCTCTAATACCACCTTGAGTCCCCGCTTAGAATAATAATTGGTGGCCATCCCTATACTAAAATAAATAAGAATTCTGAAGTGGATCATTCTCAACATCTACTATCGATACTAAATAAACATAGTAACTACCCAATACTACAATAAGCGGATACCAAAAAAATTTAAAAACATAAAATGAACATCATACCAATAATATGTGACACCCCGCCTAATTAAATATCGGACGATCACTCCTTTATTAAATTAAATCAAGGTTAACAGTTGGTTCATTCTCAGCATCACTGACGATAAAATAAATTTTCCAATTTAACACCCTAAATAATTAAGCTAAGTGTCAAAAACATTTTTCATACAAACTTTCCAAATTTTAATTAAAGAAAAAGATTTATTTATTTAAAACAACATTTCTACAATTAAGAATCACACCACAAAAAGCTAAATAATATAATACATTCGTCAATCGAATGTCAACATATGAAACTAAAATCACAAATCCATCTTGAATAAATCCCATAGAACAATACCGGAAATAACTGAAATATAAATGTCCTAACAACAAATGAAATGATGAAAAGGGGCGACACGTGCCCAATAAATGAGAGAACTAGGAGTGGAGTCAATAACGAAAGTCGTCTACTCAAGTCACCTACAACTCCCACCTAAGCTGCAGCTCATTCTTCTCAAGGGATCCTAAGCAAGACGCCCCTGTGGCTGGGCACCTGAAAATATACATATATATACAAGAGAGAGATAGAAAAAGAAACGGGTCAGAGCTCGAAAGTGTGTTTGATTTAAAATACGTTTAGCAAGAATTTAAATTGATACAGGCCAATGCAACAACATATTAATACGTCCCTCTCTTGAGAAAATACTCACCTCTCTTCTAATGTGCACACCTATCGCACTAACCTTCCCAACGGTTTGTTTTAACATTTGACATACTAGTCTTTCTAAAAGATTTAACTTAACTTAGATTACTTGAAATATTTACAATACACGATTTCGATTTAAAAAGATGTTCCAATTCGTAGCCAAAGTTCTCTATCTTTAACTTCGTAAAAATTTATAAAGTACCCGTGACATTTTATACTTTCTCAAAACAAGTATTTATAATATAAGTCAACAACCATGTCCTACTTATCCAATCACAGTAGTCTGTCTCAAATTTCATAATCTCATATATATATTAACTACTCGTATAATATATATATATAACAGCACCCCGAATAAAACTATGGTGAATGCATACTTCCACTATCCAAACCCCATACCACTCAAATCAAGGAGAATACGAATTCGGAATCACTCTCGAATTGTATTAACACATAAAGAAACAATATTGAGGCGAAGCATAGATTCCAAGTCTCTAAGAGGATGGCACATACTCGCGTCTCTTAGGACCGTCTGAACTATCGATTCGATAGCCTGTACCAAGGATATCTATCTTCTAGGGTACAAGTGAATATCCCCCATAAAGGTCCCATCGAGATAAGACTGTCCCAGCGCGGTAACCTCAAGGATAGCAAGTAGCTCGGTATGTTTTTCACATGCATATAATATATGTACACACAATCATATAAATATACCCCTTTATCATATTGAAATAGGTTCTTCTCATCACCCGTAATTATACCATTAATCCTTAATTTCATAGTTATAGAATTACGTATAAGGTTTTATTCCTAACCTTAACACGAAGGGGTTTTCTCACTTATTACCTAACACTCGTGGATTATATCCCCACACATCTGAAATTCAGTAAGTGACTTTATTAGATTCCAACGTAACTCTCTTGCGCACCTCACCCTTTAAATTCACAAATCTAACAACCTAAAGTAAATCTCCTATAAATATCATTGTCGTTGAATATTAAAGGTTCCAACATTATTACATATACCCTACTGGTCCTCAATGTCTCCCAAATCATTTTATTTAGAATGCCCAAAAATTATTTCACGATATACTTAATTTAACTAATTAAACAAGGGAAATAGGAGTCTGCCAGGAGGGGTCGATCGATCGAAGCTTGGGGCTCGATTGATCGAACCTTCGATCGATCGATGCTCTAGGCTCGATCGATCGATCAAGCAGGTTTGGGCAAAATTCTGCAGAATGCAGTTACGGGATCTATCAAACTTCTTTATCCAAAACTATGTTTTTCCATTGTAATCGTCCCAAAAATCCTACTTTCATCATCATAACATTATACCAGGTGTTTATAACGTAAAGCATGTGTATAACTATCATTAAACATGGATTTTCAACCTAAAATCATGTCCAATCATCAAGAACCCTAGAATTTTCTTAAACAGATTTCTAATGAATCTTTCTCCAATATTTCTTTATTATGATCACCAAATTTCATGGATTATTACCTCTACATGGCAAGGGTTTCCAGAATTAACATATACATCAATACTACATGGGTTCTCCTATCAAAAATGGGGTTTTCTTCCATAGTTTTTATCACAATTCATTCCTAAACTAACATGAAGATTGCATCAACGAAAATAGCAAGTTTAAACACTTGCCTGGGATTTTGGTATGTAGATTCACGGCTGATTTTTGTATGGCTGCGTTCCTTGACTCGTGATCTACACGGTGGTGGTGGTGGCGGTGCAAATTGGTGGCTTTTTGGCCTTGGATTGCCTTGGATCTCTCTCCTCTCTTCTCCGATGGCCGTCACTTGATTTGTGAATATTCTAACCCTAAGAGGCTGACCTAATGGCTGATATAGGTTGGCTGAAATTCGTGGGTTTAATTACCCCCTTATGTAAAATGACTAAAATGTCCTCCCGGGGCACCAATTAGGCCTAAAAACTCCCCGAGACCCAAACTAAACCCCCGAGTATACTTTTCTGACTATCTCGACCCTTCCGGACGCGTTGGTACACTCAAAACGACCATACGAACAACTTATAAAATATTTACTTTTTTTTAACAAAATTAGTCCTGAGGTGACACGGGCACGTCCCGACTTAAATTTCCGAAATAGTCATTTAATTCACTTATGACATTCA
This sequence comes from Sambucus nigra, assembly GCA_949130495.1. NCBI lineage: Eukaryota > Viridiplantae > Streptophyta > Magnoliopsida > Dipsacales > Adoxaceae > Sambucus > Sambucus nigra. Next base: position 352,741,403 of record OX422213.1, on the reverse strand, counting down.
ATATAACCAATATAATAAATTACTATGATCATTAGTAATATTCAACAAGTTTCCCATAATTACTAACTCTCGTCACGTTAATAATTATTACATAATTAATTTCCGGTTTTTTATTAAATAAACCGTCACATTAAATTTAATAAATCCCCAAATTAATATAGCATAAAAATACGGGGTATTACATACTTCCCCCCTAATAACAGAATTTCGTCCCGAAATTCTGAAAATAAGGCATACCTGGTAAAAACAACTCTGGATATCTATCGCGCATATCTGCCTCATGCTCCCAAGAGGATTCCTCCACATTATGATGCTCCCACTGGACTCGCACAAGTGGAATTATTTTTGACCTCAATCTCCTCTCACTATAGTCTAGAATAGCCACTGGTCTCTCTTCGTAAGAGCTATCAGACTGTAAGTCAATCTCATCTATCGCAATGTGAGTATGGGCCATATCATCCCAAAGATATCGTCTCAACGACGAGATGTGGAATACATCGTGGATGAGATGTAAATGTTCTAGCAATCCCAACCCGTATGCTACAGGCCCAATCCTCTCGATGATGGGAAATGGTCCTACGTACCTCGGAGCCAACTTACCCTTCTTCCCGAACCTCATCACTCCCTTCATAGTAGATACACGTAATAACACTTGATCTCCCACATTAAACTCTCGGAAGAACCGTTTTGCATCGGCGTAGCTCTTCTGCCTGTCTTGGGCTACCCGAATACGACTCCTGATTATTTTAATCCTCATGGAGGTCTCTTGAATCACTTCTGGTCCTAGCAACTTGTTGTCCCCCACCTCGAGCCAACAGGTTGGAGAACGACAAGGCCTACCATACAAAGCCTCAAATGGATCCATGCCAATCGTAAACTAATAAGAGTTATTATAAGAAAACTCTACCAGTGGAAGATGTGGTTCCCAACCTCCTCCAAAATCCAGAACACACATGCGTAGCATATCCTCTAACATCTGATTAGTACGCTCTGTCTGTCCATCTGTCTATGGGTGGTAAGATGAACTCAAGCTCAACTCAGTACCCATAGCCTCCTGAAAACTTTCCCAGAAACGTGACACAAAAATCTTGTCCCTATCAGACATAATATTCAGGGGCACCCCATGTAATCTGACAATCTCAGCGATGAACAACTGAGCATACTGACCCGTGGTATAATCTGTCCTCACTGGCATAAAATGAGCCACCTTGGTCAAACGGTCTACAATCACCCAGATAGAATCGTGGCCCCGCTGTGATGTAGGCAATCCTGTAATGAAATCCATGGAAATACCCTCCCACTTCCACGCGGGTACTTCCAACGGCTGAAGCAATCCTGACGGTTTCTGGTGGTCCACCTTCACCAGCTGGAAGGTAGAACACTTGGACACAAACTCGGCGATGTCCTTCTTTATCCCACTCCACCAGTATTGACGCCTCATGTCCTGGTACATTTTATCACCTCCCGGATGTACTGCAAATCGGGACCCGTGAGAATGAGTCATCACTTCATGATGTAACTTCGCGCCTTCTGGAACCACCAATCTCCCATTAAACAACAAACCTCCATCAGAACTAACAGAATAGGACTCATCACCCTCGTCTAGAATTCGCACAATCTGCTCCTGGCAAAACGGGTCTGTAGTCTGTGCCTGTATCACCCTCGTAATAATCTCAGGCGTGACCGACATTACGGATATGAAAGATCGTGCCACTGCGTCTTGGTGACCCAATTCCTTCCACTTCGCTTTCCAGACGTCCGCTACATCGTCTACCGGTCTACGGATCAACGCATCAGCAACTACGTTGGCCTTCCCCGGATGATACTGTATATCGAACTGGTAGTCCTTCATAAACTCCAGCCATCTGCGCTGAGGCATATTCAGCTCTCGCTGAGTGAATAGGTACTGCAGTGACTTATGGTCTGTGAACAAACGAAATTTCTCACCCAATAAGTAGTGCCTCCAAATCCTCAATGCAAAGACGACCGCTGCTAACTCCATGTCATGGGTGGGGTAATTCTTCTCATGCGGCTTAAGTTTGCGGGAAACAAAAGCTATAGCCTTCTCCTCCTGCTGTAGTACACCTCCAAGTCCCCGTAAAGACGCATCGGTATAAACCAGGTACTCCACACCCAGTTTCGGTAAGGCAAGGACTGGTGCTGAAGTCAGCTTGTCCTTCAGCTCGTCGAAAGCCAACTAATAAGCGTCATCTCAAACATATGGTACCCCTTTGCAAGTCAGATTCATCAATGGACTCGCTATTTTGGAGAATCCCCGAGTGAATCTCCTGTAGTATCCGGCTAATCCCAAGAAACTACGCACTTCTATCGGTGTCGCGGGCTGTCCCCACTCCCTCACCGCTGACACTTTGCTCGGGTCAACTGCTATCCCTTGCTCAGAAACAACATGGCCCAAGAACTGTACCTCTCGCAACCAGAATCCACACTTCTCGTACTTAGCATACAACTGATGCTCTCGTAGAGTCTGAAGAACTTGCCTCAAGTGCTCGGCATGCTCCTCCTCGGAGTGTGAATATATCAAGATTTCATCTATGAAGACGATGACAAACTGATCCAAGAATTCTCTGAATACTCGATTCATTAAGTCCATGAAAATGGCTGGAGCGTTTATGAGTCCGAACGGCATTACCCTAAACTCGTAGGACCCATATCTCGACAAGAAGGCAGTCTTTGAAACATCCTGATCTCTAATACGTAACTGATGGTACCCCAACCTCAAATATATCTTTGAAAAGAAAGTTGCTCCCCTCAACTGGTCGAACAGATCATCGATTCGAGGCAACGGATACTTATTTCGTATCGTGACCTTGTTCAATTCCCGGTAGTCCACACACAATCTCAGTGAACCATCTCTCTTCTTCACAAACAAGACTAGAGCGCCCCAAGGTGAGGTACTCCTACGAATGAAGCCCTGACCTAACAGCTGCTCTATCTGATCTCGTAGCTCTCGCATCTCTGCTGGAGCCATACGGTACGGTGCACGTGCTATAGGTCTCGTATCAGGCAATAGGTCTACAACAAAGTCTATTTCACGACTGGGCGGTAGGCCTGGTATCTCCTGAAACACATAGGAATACTCCCTGACGACAGGGATCGAATCTAAGGGAATCACAACCTCCTTAGAGGTATCCTCCTATAGGTAATACAAATGAGCGGTCGAACCTCCCTCTGGGCGAGGCATCGCCACTACAAATATCTCTTTCCCCGGAATGGCAAAAACAATGCTCCCACCGAAGCAATCAATCATGGCTCTATAAGATGCGAGCCATTCCATACCAATAATCACATCATGCTCGTGCATGTCTAAGACTAACATATCTGCAGGTAATACCAAGCTACCAATCTCTACCCCCACTCCCCGGCATATAAAGAATATAAGTGACCCACTCCCCAGTGGTGAGTCGACACACGTCACGGTGCTCTCTGTTGTGGCTAGCAATCCTAAGGACTTCGCGAAATGCGTAGTTATAAAACAATGCGTTGCCCCCATATCAAACAAAACTCGACCCATAGTACCATGGATAGGAAACATACCCTCAATCGCGGGTGGTGCCTGTGGAGCTGCTGCCTGGTGGACGTTATAGACACGTCCATACTGTAATTGCCCCTGCTGCACTGGAGCAGCTGGAATGGCTGGTAGGCCTAGCACCTGGGCTGGAGCTGGGAGGGCAGGTGGAAAGAGTGGTCTCTGCGGCTCATTACGGGCTCCCTGCTGCTGTGGCGCCCTATCGCCCTCTGGGCAATCCTGGCGCCTATGGCCATGCTTACCGCACCGAAAGCATCTGCCTTTGAAGTTACCTCCCCTCTGACCCTGCTGTCCACGACCCTGCTGTCCGTTACCTCCACGCCACTGGCCCTGTTGGCCCTGATGTGCACGCTGTGGGCCTTGCTGGCCCTGCTGCTGTCCCTGCGGTCGGTGTTGGCCCTACTGATTAGGCTGGCCCTGATGGCCCTGCCTGAAACCCCTGAATCCCTGCCTAGAATCACCTGAACGGAATCGCTTAGCAGGGTCCCCCTGATGGGAACTCTGCTCGTGCTGACGAGTCTATCCGTGAGTTTGTGCCCCACTGGCACTATTACCCCCGGTCCTGCCCTCCTGGCTGGACTCCCCTGCTCTCTTGCTTCCCTGAAGATGTAAGCAGTGATCCTGGCAATGTAGTAACGCTCCATTGAGTACATCAGTGAAAGTACTCAGGGATAGATTTCCAATAAGGTGCTGACGGATCCTCCAAGCTAACGCGTCGATAAATAACAAAATCTTCTTGCTCTCAGTGGGTGCCTCATCCGGCACAATAGTGAGAAGTCTTGTGAACTCCTCCTCATACTCAGCTACAGTAAGGTTCTCCTACTTCAGATTTAGTAATTTCTGCCTCATCTCAGTCTGCACTGCGGGTGGAAAGTACTTGCGGTCAAACCGCTCCCAGAACAACTGAATAGGGATCGTGTCCCTCTCCTCCAAAGTAGTAGTGGACTCCCACCACTGTAATGCAGCTCCCACCAGTTTATAGGAAGCTAATAACTGCTTTTGCACGTTAGTGCACTCATACATACGGAGGTGCCGCTGGATGTCTTTCTTCCATTGGCTAACTGTAACAATATCGGAGCTACTAGAAAACTTAGGGGGATGCGCTTTCTGAAAAGCATCCCGAACCCCCTCCCATGCGGATGGAAGCTGTGCTGGTACTGGAGCCACTGCCTGAACCAGGGGTGGAGCCTGCTGAATCACCGCTATGGCGGCATTCATCGCCTGAGCAACAATGGCGGCTACTTCGTTTGCATTCATTGTGCCTGGTGCCGGAGCTGCTGGCTGCTCGGCTTGGGCACGCCTATCTTTCGGAGCACGTCTCGGAGGCATCTGAAATGTGAACAAGTCTATTAGTCTACAGTTATCTTCAAATCTCAAATTGCTGAAGACTTAAATGTAAAATCAAGAATACAACAATCCTAAAAATAGGGCTCTAGAGCAATAAAGTTACGCTGAAAGCGAAATAAGCCGTACAGATCCTATGGACACTAGAACCTGATGCTCTGATACCACCAGTGACACCCCGCCTAATTAAATACCGGGCGATCACTCCTTCATTAAATTAAATCAAGGTTAACAGTTGGTTCATTCTCAGCATAACTGACGATAAAATAAATTTTCCAATTTAACACCCTAAATAATTAAGCTAAGTGTCAAAAACATTTTTCATACAAACTTTCCAAATTTTAATTAAAGAAAAAGATTTATTTATTTAAAAAAACATTTCTACAATTAAGAATCACACCACAAAAAGCTAAATAACATAATACATTCATCAATCGAATGTCAACATATGAAACTAAAATCACAAATCCATCCTGAATAAATCCCATAGAACAATACCGGAAATAACTGAAATATAAATGTCCTAACAACAAATGAAATGATGAAAAGGGGCGACACGTTCCCAATAAATGAGAGTACTAGGAGTGGAGTCAATAACGGAAGCCGTCTACTCAAGTGACCTGTAACTCCCACCTAAGTTGCAGCTCGTTCTTCTCAAGGGATCCTAAGCAAGACGCCCCTGTGGGTGGGCACCTGAAAATATACATATATATACAAGAGAGAGAGAGAAAAAGAAACGGGTCAGAGCCCGAAAGTGTGTTTGATTTAAAATACGTTTATCAAGTATTTAAATTGATACAGGACAATGCAACAACATATTAGTACGTCCCTCTCTTGAGAAAATACTCACCTCTCTTCTAATGTGCACACCTATCGCACTAACCTTCCCAATGGTTTGTTTTAACATTTAACATACTAGTCTTTCTAAAAGATTTAACTTAACTTAGATTACTCGAAAGATTTACAATACACGATTTCGATTTAAAAAGATGTTCCAATTTGTAGCCAAAGTTCTCTATCTTTAACTTCGTAAAAATTTATAAAGTACCCATGACATTTCATTCTTTCTCAAAACAAGTATTTATAATATAAGTCAACAACCATGTATTACTTATCCAGTCACAGTAGTCTGTCTCAAATTTCATAAACTCATATATATATTAACTACTCGTATAATATATATATATATATATATATATATATATATAACAGCACCCCGAATAAAACTATGGTGCATGCATACTTCCACTATCCAAACCCCATACCACTTAAATCAAGGGGAATACGAATTCGGAATCACTCTCGAATTGTATTAACACATACACAAACAATATTGAGGCGAAGCATAGATTCCAAGTCTCTAAGAGGATGGCACATACTCGCGTCTCTTAGGACCGTCTGAACTATCGATTCGATAGCCTGTACCAAGGATATCTATCTTCTAGGGTACAAGTCAATATCCCCCATAAAGTTCCCATCGAGATAAGACTGTCCCAGCGCGGTAACCTCAACGATAGCAAGTAGCTCGGTATGTTTTTCACATTCATATAATATATGTACACAAAATCATATAAATATACCCCTTTATCATATTGAAATAGGTTCTTCTCATCACCCGTAATTATACCATTAATCCTTAATTTCACATTTATAAAATTACGTATAAGGTTTTATTCCTAACCTTAACTCGAAGGGGTTTTCTCACTTATTACCTAACACTCGTGGATTATATCCCCACACATCTGAAATTCAGTAAGTGACTTTATTAGATTCCAACGTAAATCTCTTACGCACCTCGCCCTTTAAATTCATAAATCTAACAACCTAAAGTAAATCTCCCATAAATATCATTCTCGTTGAATATTAAAGGTTACAACATTATTACATATACCCTACTGGTCCTCAATGTCTCCCAAATCATTTTATTTAGAATGCCCAAAAATTATTTCTCGTTAAACTTAATTTAACTAATTAAACAAGGGAAATAGGAGTCTGCCAGGAGGGGTCGATCGATCGAAGCTTGGGGCTCGATCGATCGAACCTTCGATCGATCGATGCTCTAGGCTCGATCGATCGATCAAGCAGGTTTGGGCAAAATTCAGCAGAATGCAGTTACGGTATCTATCAAACTTCTTCATCCAAAACTATGTTTTTCCATTGTAATCGTCCCAAAAATCCTACTTTCATCATCATAACATTATACCAGGTGTTTATAACGTAAAGCATGTGTATAACTATCATTAAACATGGATTTTCAACCTAAAATCATGTCCAATCATCAAGAACCCTAGAATTTTCTTAAACAGATTTCTAATGAATCTTTCTCCAATATTTCTTAATTATGATCACCAAAATTCGTGGATTATTACCTCTACATGGCAAGGGTTTCCAGAATTAACATATACATCAATATTACATGGGTTCTCCTATCAAAAATGGGGTTTTCTTCCATAGTTTTTATCACAATTCATTCCTAAACTAACATGAAGATTGCATCAACGAAAATAGCAAGTTTAAACACTTGCCTGGGATTTTGGTATGCAGATTCACGGCTGATTTTGGTATGGCTGCGTTCCTTGACTCGTGATCTACGCGGTGGTGGTGGTGGCGGTGCAAACCGGTGGCTTTTTGGCCTTGGATTGCCTTGGAGCTCTCTCCTCTCTTCTCCAATGGTCGTCACTTGATTTGTGAATGTTCTAACCCTAAGAGGCTGACCTAATGGCTGATATAGGTTGGCTGAAATTCGTGGGTTTAATTACCCACTTATGTAAAATGACTAAAATGCCCTCCCGGGGCACCAATTAGGCCTAAAAATGCCATGAGACCCAAACTAAACCCCCGGGTATACTTTTCTGACTATCTCGACCCTTCCGGACGCGTTGGCTCACTCAAAACGACCATACAAACAACTTATAAAATATTTACTTTTTATTTAACAAAATTAGTCCTGACGTGACACGGGCACGTCCCGACTTAAATTTCTGAAATAGTCATTTAATTCTCTTATGACATTCAATATAACCAATATAATATATTACTATGCTCATTAGTAATATTCAACAAGTTTCCCGTAATTACTAACTCTCGTCACGTTAATAATTATTACATAATTAATTTCTGAATTTTTATTAAATAAACCGTCACATTAAATTTAATAAATCCCCAAATTAATATAGCATAAAAATACGGGGTATTACATAATATTGTAATTACAAAACATGATAATACACACACACACACACCACGATAAAAGGAAATAATCCTATAATACATCATAAGTACACAAAAGGAAATACTCGAATATATTGTCGGGTCACAGAAAATACAACATCCTAAGAAGAAAAATAAAAAAGTGCTACATATAACCCTTGGGTATAAACCCGATATACAAAATTAATCCTTAAAAATATTTACAAAAGATAGGAAGCAACTATAACCAAATCCCGCAATAGTTCCCATCTGCTACAACCCTGAGGACATTGGATAGAAAAGCATTATTGGCGTTCTTGCGGTGGGAAACCTATAATATATTACAATATATGTATAGCAAGAGAGAAATATAAACGGTTTAGAGACCGAGGTTTGAAAATATTTTAGCAAGTGCATTAAAATGCATAATAATTATAAATGCACAATTTCATAATTAAAGTGGAGTCGCCCTCTCATGGAACTCAAACTCACCCCTCGACTGAAGCGCACACCTAAACGTATGCACATGAACCTCAATTAAGCTACCCGACATATTATAGGGATAACTAATTCTTAATCTACGCATAGTCTACACCCGCGTAACCCACTATATCAAGTATAACCTAAAATCTTCTCATTCTATCATACCCTTAGTTTACGCCTGAACTTATATGTTAACGTGTGAGTGTATATATATATATATATATATATAACTTACTAGACTTCATTGGTTTCTACTTATTAACTTAAACAAGTTATTAGCACCATAATAGTCACACGTTATCTTTACATACTTATAAAGTATTATATCACCGTAACACATAAACCAGAGTAACAAGAACTAAACTTCTACCCACTCCCAACATTGCTCTACGTCTTGTGAGTGTGGCGTCTCGTGAAGCGAAATCCAAAAAAGGAACCCCCCGATACACTACTACTTTACAATGTTGATCGTTGAGATTCATTATGCCCTCATCACACCACACATATACTTTCCTCTATTTATTATGAAGTACTACCCCTAAGGTTATAAATAAGATATATAACATTATTTTAGTTATAAAACACGATCATTCAAACCTAACAAGCACGTAAACATAACACACATAACGCGCATTTAAAGTAACCAGAACATATTCACTTATAGGATATAAATATACTTCATAATGCTATCATCTTCCAGGAATTGCTCATTTTATCCTGGGTTACCAGCCACTGGACTATTATCACCCCACCCTGGTAATCAAACAACACACAATGTATGGCAAGCGTTCATAGTTCCGAACCTGAAAGTGAGAACGAATCACACCCAAGACTTCTCACCCAGAATAAAAAGCATGCAACAATTAATGGACGACTATGACCTGGGGACTATATGCTCCCTACTCCTCAAGCCAAGGGCCTCACCCACATCGCTCAACTTCCCATGATAGCATGTGATAGGTATGCCCACACAATAATTATATATATCATTAACACTAGATATATATGCATTAACATCATATATACAGACCATCACACAAGGTATATACATTGACGCCATATATATATACATACTATCTCTTGTCCGTATGTATAAAAGTAATAAATTCAGCTATATGTATATAACTCTCATTATACTAACCGACGCTATAACCCATACCTTCCCAATTTATTTCATAATATGATCCCTCACTTGAAACTTACTCGTCCATCACACCTACGATATGAATAGTCTCCAAATTTAATCAACCTTAAGGACACTATCTCATAACCGAATGTATATAACAATCTTGATTCACACCATCTATATCTATATGCACACCGATATACAATAACTATCCCGGCTATAAGTATAAACACAACCCATTATAGTTGGTAATACATTAAATCGTTCTCAATTTAGATTACGGTTCATTTGCTCATATGAACCCTTAACAATATCACATTTATTATTAAATCTATAAGTTAAAAGGTACTAAGGGTACACGACTTCTCTTTTATTGGTCCCCAATCGTATGGAAATAAAACTCATGTCTCTAGTAGGATTCAACACAAATGTCAACATGACAATTCCAAGACATACCTTCACAACCGCCTCAATGAGTCCCCAACCTTACATCATTTAATAACTCATATCTAATCTCCAAGTAAGATCACCAAAATGATTCCCCACTAAGTCGATACGACCACCCCGATTTATACCTTCCCAAGTAACTCTATACGTCCCCAAAGTCACATTATATGAGAAACTCCCAATAAATCTCCAAAACGTGTATCTCGTACCATATAAGGATGTTCCTAATCGATAAAACCAATCCAAGCATAGTAAAACTCAATATAGAAAAACTTCTCAAAACAGCCCTATTTCTGAATCGATTCGGTCCTAAAAGAGAATCGATTCGCCAATATGCAAATCAATTCGGTCCAAAGGACCTATAAGTCTATTTTAGGTTGAATCAATTTGTTTTGGATCCGAATCGATTCAGTCACACAGACATGTAGGTCTACAACATTCCAAATCGATTCGAAAAAGGGGCGAATCGATTCGGCCTATTCAACAAGCTATAGAATGGCTTATTTTCCCCAAAGCCCAAATTTGTAAAACCCAATTATATCATCCTCCAACCCTCAATGTTTAACTGAATCATGTTTCTAACATCAAAACTCATTATATATCAACACAACTAATTATACGACCTCAAATCCATATATACGCACCTGAAATGCAAGATTTAACCAAAATTTAGGTTTTTAAGATATTAACCCAAAATCTATATTTTTATCCACAAATCATGAATTAAATTACGCACGTATATTATTTAGCAAGTTTAATTACTTTCCTCAAAGTTGTAGAGGTTGAATCTTCCTCGAAATCGCGGATTGGTCGGAATCCCAAAGATTTTCCTCTTTCTCTTCTTCCTCTTATCTTCTCTTTATCTCTCTACGATGTTCTCATTCTCACAAATGAGATTTCTATCACACGTAGGCTTTATAAGACTTATCTCCAAAATACGCACCTTTAAATGGTAACACACACTTTAAATAACTAGTTTACTCCAAATCGAGTCAAACTAACTTAAAATATTTTGGAATAGAAATAAAACCCAAGGACAGTCATTTTGACTATCTCGACACATTCTGGATCAACTGTGCGCTCGAAATCGTCATCAAAAATACATTATAACATCCTCATATTTTGACCTCAATTGCCAAATTTAAAATTTTCTAATTCAAATAAATTTTATTTCTCCTAGATTAATTAAATTCGCAGTCCTAAAAATCAAGGGGTACTACATCGTTTTATGCGAGATCCAGAGGAGATGCTAGATGGAGAGAGGATGGTGACATAGGTAGGGGAGCACTACTCTATTTACATGTACATGGTGGATATGCATGACCATATGAACTTCGTGACCAATTAGTTGATGCCGGTGTCCATATATTATGCGAGGGGAGATTCGCCTTTATAGGAAAGGCAAGGCATAGTGGTGTTATGGGGACATCAACACAGTCATCAAGGAGTGCAGCTCTAGGAATGGAGATTCCTCCTACTTTAATATATATGTTTCCTTTTTACCAGTTACCCCCGGAGGGGAAAGGAATTTGACATTCCCCATTGTCCCCACTCTTTGTTGTAGGGTTGGCCTCTTATGTCTGTGGATGACTTCAAGTTGGGGGTAAGTCTTCTTCTTTTCATAATTCATTTATGCATTTTAAATTTTGTATTTATGCTTTAACTGACTTATTTTCTTACAATTTTTTGTTGTGAGAACATCTTGGACGCGCGATGTTTGTGAATGTATGGCTTCAGCAATCGAGAAGATTCAAAAATGGCTGAGTTTTTTGTTTCTCCTTCAGTGACTAATAATGATCATGATCCATATTCAAGCTCTGAAAGTGGGGACTCTACCTATTGCCATTGTGATAATCTTCCCCACTATAGTTACTAAGTTTGTTAATAGTGATAGGATAGGTTTTAGAATTGTCAAGTTGCACCCTAGCAATTTCGCTTCCTTTAGTTCTTTTTCTATTTTCTTTGACGTACATAAAAATATAAATCACACACACACAGATATATATATATATATATATTTATATATATATATATATATATATAATGATGCACTTTATCATTTTAGTTATCTTGACTTAGTGATTTATTCCTTATGTCGTTTAATTTTCTACTTAGGGTTTTATTTGAGAAAAAGTAAGAAAATGTACTTTTTAATGTTCAAGTAAAGAAATGTTTGGGAAACTCTGTTGTCAAAAGTTAACTTTGTAAGGGTTTTATTTGGAATTGAGGAAGAAAAAAAAGGAAAAAGGGAATTTTCCAAAAATAGGGGTTGCAGACTAGTATGCCAGTCTAGGTATATTATTTTTTAGCCTTTGGTACACCCTTACTACAATTTGGGTACTTTAATTCTTTCATTAATGGTGGTGACCTGGCAACTTTCATTGTTATGTGGAAGATTTTTGGTATAAAATGGGACTTAAGGTTGTCCTTTGGAATCACCCCATAATTTCTTCTATTTTTAATTTAATACAACTCCACTCTCTCTAACGTCCATTCCCATAACATAAATGTTGTTTCTTGTCTCGATGGATTCCGTGAGCTTATATAGTGTCTATTACACAATGTTCAACTTACGCCCGATCATTTTGTGTCGTAATCGCTCAATAAATTGGGGTTTGCTAGAAGCATCCCTTAAACATTTCCTACCATGAAGATCATATGTTCAATTTTGGATTGGAAGAGGTGTGTCCAAATTATGAGGAGTCGTTTTTCCATGCTGGGTAGTCAGCCTCAAATGCCTGATTTTTCCAAATCTCATCGAGCCGTTTTGGCCTAGTTGATAATTTTTTTCCATTTTTTGTCCCGAACATTGGTGCATGGGGGAGTCACTTGTCTTCCTACAATGTTGGAATTATTTTGAGGTCTTTCGGAGACAATGGGCTTGTAGGTGCAGTGGCAATGGGGTCGACTGCCTGAATACTTATGGTGACGGGTCGTATGACTGCACATATTCAGGTATCTTCAATTGTACTGTTGATGAGCTATCACTGTAACTCGGCCGCCACTATCTTTATGGGAAACATTGAATTTCTTGGATTATTGTGTACCCTCAAATTTGCAATCATGGTGTGGCTTATTCTATCCCACCCGAAAAATTCCTTAAATCTCCCTCGCCCAAATTATCAAGGGTAAGATTACCCTTAGGTACCCTAAAATTGACCTCGCACAAAATCCCAGGCCATAAACTTGGCCCCACCTAAGCCCCAGATAAAAACCACCCCAAAAGGAAAAAAAAAAACATTATGGTATAATTTAAAAAGAAACGTAATCATAAAAATGCCCCAAAACTTTTACCAACACCTTTTGCGGATCGACAAAAGGCCCTGAGCTCCTTTAATCGATAGGTATAAGTCATGACAAAGCGCATCAATACACGTGGAAGCCTTATCTAAAAATAATAGCCCTCATCCTTATGTCGAACGACAGAAGGAATCTCCAACCTTCCTATAAATAAAGGCCCTGCCACTCATTTTATGAGCTTCGAAAGCCATCGAGATCCTAACACTTGATCCAGTTTCCAAACTTTCTTCTCTACCGTGCATCCGATATACTCAAGCTGATTCTAAAAGCCTTGAGGAAGCCCGTACATCAAGAAAAGTTTCTTTTACCTCAAAAGGAGAGAGCGTACTACTGCAAAGTCACTTTCGAGTCCAAAAAGACTCAAATGTCTACAAAAATTTCAAAAACCAAACACTTCTAGTCGACGCTCTGCTTGATTGGAACAAAACTCAAGAATTCCATCCAAAGCTCTACCCGACAGAAAAAACTAGAAAAGGGGACGCTTCCCCCCATAAAAGTCAACTTTTTTCCACGAGGCTAAAGAACCGCTATCAAAATTTTGGGGCAATAGCCCCATATATATATATATATATATCGCAATAAATAATACATATTCATTTATATATTTTAACCCGTTCCCCGTTTATGTGCCCAAGTATGAAATTTATAGCATTTAAATTTCAAAAGACTAGTTTCCAATCTGTCACATTTCTTCATTGACTTGACATTATCATATAGTAAAATAGTTCTAATCAAATCCCATAACTAAAATTACAAAACGTGAAAACACATTTCCCAAATTGATTCTGAGGAAAGTATTATAAGCCGAGTCACACCGAAACTTTTCATTGAGTAAAAGTCTAAATTCTGACTATTCCCACCGCTTCTCCAAATGAATAAATATCATCCATGCAATGACAATCAAAATATGTGTTTTCATATCAGATACTTACTTTGATTAGACATTATTACAACATATAAATATATCAACCAGACACAATGGAAATGGTATATTAAGGACTAGGACCAACAAATACTATAATATTGTATATTGTATACCCCGTATCCCATTATTTACATCAGTAAATATGCCCCGTTAAATGGAGCTACATAAGCTTTGATACCGAGTCCCCTTGGATACGTATGCCCTATACCTAACCAAACTCGTGAAGCATAATTATCATAACACATCTATTGGCATATTATATATTAGGTAAACATTTGTCCCTAATGTAAATAATGTAGAGCTCAAGGATTATGACACCCTCAGGAGTTTATCCATGTCGATAAGAGATACTTAGATATCTATCGGTGGGTTCTGGCGCACTTTTGTACTAAATACACTTTCCCCTATCCATATGACAGTGTGATATAGTTCAATGACCCAAACTTATTTAATTAAATGTAAACTCACACCAGTTTTAGTTCCTTTAAACCCTATACCATGTAACTATACAGTTGAAAGCAGTAAAACATGAAAGCATGCAATCCAACAAGTAAGACGAATTTCATGAAAAATCCCCTTTAGGGCAAAACCTTTTCTATTTCATAATAGTATGCAAAGCAAATCATATAATTACTATAGATAAATATAGACAACATTTTCAAATGAATCTCCCATCGGTAACCCTTCGTCTTTCTTCAACAATGGTTCCCTCGAGAACCCAAAGATCAGTAGTGGAGATGCCTTCTCCATAGAAGATACTCCATGATGATGTCATGTGAGGGTTTCAAAATGATTCACAAAATATATATATATGGGAGGTTGTGTGTGAATCAAAAGGTGTTTTGACTTTTTAGAAGTGATACTTTTATCCAGAAGGTCTGCAGAAATCGAGGTTGTAAAACTGTTATAAAATACTCATTGGAAGCCGATTTTTATAGCCAAACACGTAAATCAAGATGGCATTAAGTCGTTAGAATGAGCTGGAAGTGTCGTTCGAATGAGATATGAATCTCATTAGAAGCTTGATACTAATAAGCTCCTCACGACCTGACTAAAACCAAAATAATAATCCCTCATTTGAAGCATCTTCGATGTAGGCCATCAAAAAACACTTCGAACGAAATTGTGGTGTTGTTCGAGTGAGATGTCCATCTCATTTGAACGACAACTGGTGAAAATTTTATTTTTAAATAAAATCTAGCCTCATTCTAAAAAATAAAATCAAGTAAAATATTCCAAAAATATTTATGAAAAACAAAGAACTCAAAAAATAAAATATACCGTAATGAACATGGAGTTATGGAGCACGATTGAAGATGTACGTGGAGCCTAATGAAGATGGATGGTTCATGTCAGAGATTCACGTTGCCAAATATTCGGAATGATGACTTTGTGGATGATTACAGAGACGTGTTGCACCATCATAGATGTAGTGGGATATTCAATATCTAATATAAACTAGAAAACTACGAACACATCATATATTCTAGGGACAGTGTTTACAAATCACCCCATATGGCTATGCCAGTACATACATAAAAAAAATATGAATTACGCAACAATAGAAAAAATCCTAAGACATACAATATTCTAATACCTTTCCCAAACCCCCAAGTGGATTGATATAGAAATAAATAAGTCTTGAAATCCTCAAAATATTGAAATAATCTTCAAATCTCCAAATTCCTTTTTCTTCATCTAGTGTGTTATCAATGTGATCTTAAAATGAACTACACATATGATACAAATTAGGAAATGCCCGTGATGCACAAAAGTTTCAAATAAAATGATAAACATAAGCATTATCAAACTCCCAGTACCCTATAATTCGTTCCCCTCTTTTTATGATGCCCAAAATAGAAAAGGAAGAGAAACATCAGCAATAAATCGGATTGTCCCCAAATAAGAACTAATTATTTTTGAATTTTCAAAATTTTTCTGAAGTAAAACAAATACAAAAATAATACACACCTGTGACACCATGACTATTCAAATATATGGGTGGCCAACCCAATACTAAACTACAATAAGCCCCTAAGCGTATACACCTATATATATATGCTACTCCACTAAATCTACGAACCATTACCCACCCCAAGCCTATAAAACACTCCTAAATGTGCAACTACAACTTATTAACAGTTAAATGGCATTTCCCTATATGACCAAACATTTCACTACATCTAATAAAGCACTAGGTTTCGTGCGTGGGACGTCTCACAAGCAAAATCCAATTAAGGAACCCCCTCAATACACTACTACCTAACAAAGCTAGCTGTGGGAATCCGTTCGGTACTCAGACCATAAAACATCATCCAAAATTTCAGTCTATAATCATCAAATCATACATATACAATCATGCATCAAAAGGAACAACACATATCTCGCATAACATATAAGTAGATCAATACATAATATGCATCATAAAAATATACTAACAACCTGTACAATGCTCTCATCTTCGAGGGAATTACTCACTTATCATCCCGGGTTACCAGCGATCGGACTCTCATACCGACTTCATATATAACCTAATCACAAGCATATGGGAAGCGGCCATAGTTCTTTACCTAAAGGTAAGAAGAATCATACCCAAGATGTATTACCTTTATCTCACACATGATAAAATACTGGATGCTATGACCTGGCAACCGCACTCTCCCTGCTCCTCGAGCTAGATGAGTTCTCCACATCGCGCAACTTCCCATGATAGCACTCAAGGGGTATGCACCACATAACATATTTTACACATCCAATATGCATTCACTTAATATATATACAAACTATCACACCTTATAATGTATATACATGCATTACAAATCCTAACTATATGTAAATATCGTACCTTACAATAGCTAATGATCCTTACAAACATCTCAAGTTCATGTTATAATTTACTCACTTAATTGTCCATTAATAACTCACCAGTCTTATGATTAAGACTCAAATTTATCCTCGTAATGACCCTCTTTCTCTCTCTCTTAGTAGCCCGTAACTCTTCTTATAATAATTCCCATTTCAGGGAGGATTTGCAAAAAAAAAGCGATATAATACCCTCATAAATAAGCCTCAATAATAGCCCTAAGGTAACCCCTTCATCGAATCATAACATACCCGCATTTTATCCCATAAACATGCCTGTACAATAACTTAATGGAGTTTCCTATGTATTTAGATCATTAGGAAAGTAATAGCATTAAAATCCTCAATTTACAGTAACCAGACCGCATCGGAGGTCGCCAAAAATGAACTGGTGTGGTTCCTTAATTCTTACAGAGAAATTTTACCACCGGACCGATCCGGTACCCCCTTAAAAAGAATCGGTGTGGTTCGTAAATCTTTACAGAGACTTTTAATCCTCTAGACTGATCTAGTTTTCCTAGAAAAATGAATCGGTCTGTATTGCATAGTTCTACATTCCATGAAATTTTCACCCATTTCTCCAACTATCCCTTCTTCTATAATGATTACCCTCCTAATCACCCAAAATATGAGTACCACCATGTCTATACCTTTGAACCTAAGTACACACCACAAGGATTGATCTTTGTGGTGACTGACATAACGACCATACAATCCCTAGCCACTGCATCATCCTGATGAAGGATTGATCTTCGAGTGTGACTGACATAACGACCATACAATCCCTAGCCACTGCATCATCCTGATGAAGTTCTTTCCATTCGGATTTCCATACTTTTGATAACTACCTAGTGGGATGACAACTCAGCATGTCAGCGACACTGTTAGTTTTTCCTGGATGGTATTGGATATCAAACTAATAATTCTTTACAAACTCCAACCACCTACGTTTCCTCATCTTTAAGTCCCTCTGGGCAAATAAATATTGCAACGACTTATGGTCCATGAAAATCCTAAATGTTTTTCCTTCAGATTCTCAATGTAAAAACTATAGCAGTTAAATCCAAGCCATGAGTAAGATAATTACGCTCATGGGGTTTGAGTTTACGAGACGCATACATAATTTCCCTCTCCTCTTATTGAAGTACCCCTAAACCCTGGAGAGATGCATCTGTAAATACTAAATACTCTCCTCTGGCTTTAGACAAAGCGAGAATGGGTGCCGACATCAACCTATCCTTTAATTCATCAAAGGCTAATTGACACGAATAATTCCACACAAACAGGACTCCCTTTTGGGTCAAATTCATTAATGGGCCGACAATATTCAAAAATCCTTATATAAAACAGTGATAATAACCCACCAAACCTAAGAAACTTCCAACCTCCATCAGTGTTGTGGGCTGAACCCACTCCTTGCCTGCTGCAAATTTACTTGGGTCCACGAAAATACCCTTCTCCGACACATCATGACCAAAAAATTACACTTCTCGTAACCAAATTCTGCGTTTCTCAAACTTGGCGTACAATTGATGATTTCATAATATCTGCAGAACCATCCTCAAATGTTCATCATGTTCACCCTCTTTTCGAGAATAGACCAAAATATCTTCAATAAACACGATTACAAATTGGTCTAAGAAATATCAAAATACCCTATTCATCAGATCCATAAACACTCCATGGAATTGGTTAGCCCAAACGGCATATCTAAGAACTCATAGGATCCATATCGGTTCAATAATGTAGTTTTGGAGATATCATACTCCCTAATACAAATTTGGTGATATCCCATACGCAAATCTATTCTTGAGAAATAAGAGGTTCCTCTAAACTGATGAAATAGATAATCAATACGAGGAAACATGTATTTATTTCTAATAGTCACCTTATTCAATTCTTGGTAATCTACACATAAGAGCAACGACGAATAAAACCTTGCACCAAAAGCTGCTGGATTTGGTCTCGTAAGTTTCTCAATCCCATAGGAGCCATACGGTATAGAGCTCGCGCAATTGGCCTAGTCCCCAAAGCCAAAGCTATAACAAACTCAATCTCATGACTCGAAGGTAAGCGTGGAATATCCTAAAAAATGTCTGTGAGATCTCGAACCATAGGAATCGAGTCTAAGGAAACAACCACTTCCTGCGAAGTCTACTCCTCGATATAACACAAATGGGTGCTTGAACCACCCGCCGGAAGAGGCATAGCAACAAGCAGCATTTCCTGGCCTATAATTTCAAATACGATCGACCTCCCAAAGAAATCCTCCATTGTTCAAAATCTAATTAGCCAGTCCATGCCTAAGATAATGTCATACCCATGACTATCTAATACAAGCAAGTAGGTAACTAAACATAATCTCCCAAAATATACCTCGACCATTTTACAAATGAAATGGATAAGCGACCCATCTCCCAAGGGAGATTGTTGTAATGCCCCGTAATTTTATGGCTTTTAATTATGAGATTAATAAAATGAAATTGCTTGTAATTGTGGGATTAATTAAATTAATTTATGATAATTAATTGGAAATTAATTTGAATTGAAATAACTAGCGAGACGAGAGATAGTATTTAAATATGATGATAATGTTGAATATTAATGAGTGACTATGGTAATATGTTATTATTGAATTTATTAAAATTGTCGTGAGTTGAAAATAAGGCAGTTGCGGTAATTATGTTGGGAGCGCCGTGTCGGTCTTGCCAGGACCTAATTTAATGGATTTACAAGTATTTTATTTTTGTGTCATTTGTATGTTCATTTTGAGTCCGCCAACATGTCCGGAAGGGTCGAAATAGTCAGATAACACTAGCCGGGGATTTAGTTTGGGTCCTGAGGCATTTTTAGGCCTAATCGGCAATCCGAGAGGGAATTTTAGTCATTCCTATTTTTGGTGAATAGTGGCCCACGAAAATTAGGAGATATTTATCAGCCAACACTTATGGCTATTAGGGCCATTATTGGTTAAAAACAAGAGATAGTAACATGAGAAGAAAGAAAAGGGTTTCAAGAGAATTACAAAGGTTTCCAAGGCAAAACAACCACAACAATCGCCGAATTTGTGACTGGAAAGAAAGGGAGATCCAACCAATATTGTCATTGAAGAATCAAAACTTCTAATCAGAGGCAAGTGATTTATCTTGCAAAGATTCAAATAATATATTTTACATGATAGTTTAGATTTGATGATTTATCGTAAATAAGTGAATTAAATGTGAAATTTGAGAATTAATCATTGAATATGGGTAGGGTTCATGTAGATTGACTTCCGGGTACATATTAGTTATGAAATGATGATCTATGCGTAGGGAATTGTGAATTTATGTTGAGTTTTATGAAGATCTTGAAGGAAATAGGAGAAATAAGGTTTTTATGAAAATTAGGTGTTTTGATCCAAGAAACTTATGATCCATGATGATTTAATGATTCTAATACTTTAAAGATGATGCTAATATATTAATAGGATGATTAGTGAACTTGCTTGGGAGTTTAGGACGTTGTAATGAAGAAATTGGGGTGTAAAAAGGAAGAAACCCGTAACTGTTTAAGAGAGATCTGGCAAAATAACCGCTTGATCGATCGATCGATCCAAGAATGTCGATCGATCAATCGATCGATCGAAAAATTCTTTTCGTCGCTCGATCGACCTCTCCTGATTTTTGACAATTGTTTTCCCTTAAGGTTTAATGAAAATCCCAAGGCCGATGATGATTCTTAGGGTGATTAATTTGATATTGTGGGACTTAGTTAAGGTCAGTAGGGTCTTAGTTAATGCCTGAAAAAATGGTTTACCTTATGGAATTGAATGCTATTGCTTACGAGGGTTTACCGAGTGATGTACGGTTAGAAATAGTTCGAATTGAAACTAGGATGGGAATGAATGATGATGTAAGGATATGAATAGTAACAAAGGGACTTTAAGTTACTAAGATAACATTATAAACTAATAGGAGACCTAGTAACCTTTGGGATAGGTTTAAGTACTCAAATTGATACGACGAGAGTTATCAAGCTAAATATATTATGGATGAGGTTCGGGATAAACTTGCTACGTACGAGACTTACTAGAGGGAATGTGTGAATAACTATATTGAAATATGATTACTTAGGTTGTGTGAATGCCTAGTGAATGGATTTCTTATGTGCATGACATACCTACCATACTTGCTATCATGGGAGGTTTGTTTTCGAAAAAGGGCCATCTTATCTTTGTGTGCCTTCGGGGGGGGGGGGGGGGGGGGGGATTTAGATTGGTACCTTAAGGACATAGGATTGTGACTGACTGATTTGTGAGTCGATAACTCAGCTGACCGTGGGGGCGTAGGTATGTGCATGACCCATGGGTATGTGAACTATGTTCGTCTCCAATAAAAGATTTGGAACATGTGATCCTTATGTACGTGATGTACATGGATTTGATAGCAGAGTATGCATGCACCGCAGCTTAGCCTCGGGGTGCCTTATATGTATATATGTACTGAGAGTGATTTATATATATACTTGTGACGGGTTCACTGTTGCTTAGTAGATGCGAATAACTAAGATAATTGAATGGGCTAATAATGTGAGAATTTAATTAACACTTGAGATAATTAATTTATTGAATGTGAAAATGGGTTATGAATATGATTTGTTTGGGCGTTACGAGTAGATACCCTATGTTAGAATGCGAAAGAAGAAGTGGTACAGACTAATTAGTTAGCTGAATAACTAGGATGGGTTAAGGGAATACGCTAGGCGTGCACATTAGTTGAGAGGTGAGAAACTCCTATGAAAGTATGCAACTAACGTGTTTATAATATGTGTTGTTTAATTGTAGATTAAAAACTTGTTAATTTTTAAACTATTTTCACCTCGGGCTCTGATCTGTTTTCCTCCATATATTTTTTTTTTTTTGTAAAAACATTTTAGGATTGCAGCCATAGGGACGCCAAGCGTAGGAGTTCCATTCTGATGATGTGTTGTAGCTGCTGTGGAAGTTACATGATCTTTGTATTAGACGCCTCCACATTTATCCTTAGCTCCATCAGGGTCATTCATATCAGTTAGGGCATGGTGCCCATTCTTATCTGGAGATTGTAGATACAAACTTTCATTATTTCATATGTTTGTTTGTTTAGACTCATGTATCGGGATTTTATTTACTCTGGTAATGTTATTATTAGAGTGTGTAGAGGGGGATTGAAGGTAATTTTAAGATTAGAAGTAATTACACATTAGCAACAGTGTTTTGGGGATTAAGGCACCGTGGCAGCTCAGCATAGCAGCTCAACGTGACAACTTGTATTTCAGCTTGTTTTATTAGTCATATTTTATCTTTTGTTTATATTGACTGTAAGCTATAACAGTTGTAATTATATAACAATAATAATAAAGAGTTTTAGTATGAGGTAAATCGATACTCTCGAGAGACCAGGTTTGGCAGGTCCTGGGAGAGCTTTCATGCTCTATCGAATGACCTCACCGTGGGAACAACAGAGGGACTTGGTTTGGAGGATTGAGAAGTGAGGCACTATTGGGAATTGTCCTGACCATCTTAGATAACCCTGGTAAAATACTAAAAGGACCCTGACCGGGGAACCTCGGTGGGAGAAGCCTTGAGTTCCATCAAGTGTTGAGTTGTGAGCCAAATAACCCTCTACTTAATGTCACATCTACTTTATGTGATGTCACTAACCAGATACGCAATGTCAGATCTATACTTGAGTAAAGCACCGCAGTATTTGGGCCAGTCAGACAGTTGGTGAGCTACCTCTATGACGACAGCCCCCTAACACACAGTGGTTAGGAAAAATGCATGTTTGGGCATTTAATGTTTATGCCGTGGAGATAACTAGTGCATCAGGTATTTAATGTTTGTGAAATAAGATATGTGGGAGGTATTTCATAGGCATTGATGAAGGAGTTGACTCGGGGGTGGCATGGGTGGCTATTTAAGGACCCCAACCAACTTTGAGGAAGGGATGATCTTTTGAGAGTTTAAGAAGTTATTACTAGAGAGAATACACATTAGAGAGAGAGTTATTACAAATAAGAGGTCTGATTCACTCACCATTGTAATTTATTATGAAGCTTTTAATACGTGACAGAGATTCTTGAGAGTGTTTTGTGTGTTTGCCCGCCTACCATTGTGTATCTAGGGTTCTTCTCTCTCCCACTAGCTAAGTTACTTATAAGTTAATTACGATCTTCTGAGTTATACACAAGAGATTTGTGAGTTTAAACTAAGTCTTATCTTCATAAGGTTTGTGTTTGCATGTTATGTCACGAATCCAAGGTTTTGGCAAATTAACTTATCATCACCGTGCTCAAATGGGGTTACGCCCCCATCTTATCTAAGCTAAACTCTTACATTTGGCGACTCTGTTGGGGAGGCATTCTTCTAAGTAAGGAGTATGGCTCAGGATAACGTTAATTGAAGGCTCAAGTTTGATGACATCCAACACAACGAAGAACAAGATGCGAGTGAACTGGAGGCTCTAAGGGATGGAGCTCCTCGAGTAGAGGTACCTGCGGTTCAGGCGACGACAGGGATTACCGGGGTGACACAAGCTTCCACGAGTGCGGGGTTGGGACCCACTCAGGTGGCACTCCTCATGAGTAAGTTTTATGAGCTTTTTTAAACTCCGGTAGCTTCAACGACGCTGGGAGTATGAGAAGCCAATGCCTTCATAACACCAGGTGCAGCCCCAACGACCCCACCATGTGCAGGTGTAGCATG
The DNA here is from genome assembly GCA_949130495.1 of Sambucus nigra. Taxonomy (NCBI): domain Eukaryota; kingdom Viridiplantae; phylum Streptophyta; class Magnoliopsida; order Dipsacales; family Adoxaceae; genus Sambucus; species Sambucus nigra. Next base: position 352,717,453 of record OX422213.1, on the reverse strand, counting down.
AACGATCCTAGAAATCATACCCTCTGTTGTGAATCCAGTAGTGGGAAATTTAGGAGTATCAACGACACCAGATGTGACGATTGTTCCAGCTGCAATAGACACTCAACCCATGGTCCTGTTGGTTGTTGCCCCAGTAGCATCACCCATGGATGAAATGAGAAACGAGATGTAGAAAGAGATGTTGAAGTTTATGAAGGCATCCTCGCAATCTGCTGGCGAGGATTCTTCGGTTTATGATGACTTTCGAACACCTTATCCCCAAGAATACAATGATGTGCCCTCACTAAAAGATTTACTGGCACAAGAGATTGACGAGCAATAACGACCAGTTTACTACCTCAGGAGGATCCATGGGACAGAAGTCAGACATAACAGCTTAGAAAGGCATTGTTTAGCCTTAATATTTGTAGCGCAAAAACTCAGACATTATATGTTGTCTTTTACAATTCATATTGTAACTAGATGTGATCCTATTAAGTATTTGCTAGCTAGAACTATATAGATTGGTAGAGCAGCTAGGTGGTTTCTTATTCTTTCTGAATATGACTTAAAGTGTGTGGTTCCTCGCGCGATCAAAGCCAGGCCTACGTCGATTTATTGGCAATTTTCCCCTTAGGAACGTTTGAGCCACCCAAAGAAAGTATTCTAGGAGACGATTTGCAGCCCAATCACTTAGATGCAACGGATGAGGAATGGACAATTCAGTTCGATGGATCATCGACAGAAAAGAAAGGAGGAGCAGGGGTTATTCTTTCAAAGGGAATAGAGAGATTTGCCTTTCCTACAAATTCGATTATCATTGTCCCAACAACGAGGTAGCATATGAAGCATTGGTGTTGTGATTACTAGAGGCTCTATGAAGGGGGATCCATTCACTTTGCATAAAAGTGGATTCAAACTTGGTGGTTTAACAAGTTGATGGATAATAGGCATTGAAAAACATGAGCCGGGCACTATACGGAACAATCATTCAGAGGCTCCTCAGCCAGTTCCATCGAACCAAGATCAAGAGGTAGCCTAGCACGATGAATCGCCACCCAGACGCATATGCTACCATTGCCTAGAAGATGATCATGATGAATGATATAACTACCATCATGATCCAATAAAGAATAGATCCTTCGATGGTACAATCAATTCTACCAATGGAAGAAGATGAAGACTTGAGGGGAGAGATCAAAAGGCATTTGGAATCTGGGGAAGGAGAGATGGGGCTGAGAGAATTAGCCCAATACTTCACGAATCAGGGGAACCTTTACTTCAGAAACACGGGAGGATGGTTCTCAAGGTGCATCGGCCCAGAAGAGGAAGAGCGAAGACTGAAGAAAACACATGAAGATCACTGCGAAAGAACGAAGATACACCTCTACAGAAGAATTCAAAGAGAGGGGTACTTTTTGCCTAGAATGAAACAGGACGCGGTGGAGCTATAATTGAAATGTGACAAATGCCAGTTATTCTTCGAGGCAGTTAAATGTCATTTTATGAAGGCTCATAATGATTGAAGACATCCCTATATTGACTTCATTAAATATGGATTTGTCCCAATAAGGAAAATTAATGTGATGGGACTTCGACCAAAGGACCCAAGATTCTAGATTCAGGAGGGGTAGCTTTATCGAAGGGGATACTTCAACAGGTCTTTGCATTGTATTATGAGAGAAAAGACAGCATAGGTCCTCAAACAGGAACACAATCCAACTCATATAGGAGGGGACAAGTTATATGACCAGTTAATGACTTTGGGATACTATTGGCTAACAATGGAGAAAGACTTTACTGAGTTCGTTCGGAAGTGCAAGGATTGCCAACTTAATGGAAATATGATCCATGCCCCATCAGTGAACCTACACTCCCTAACAACGCCTTACCCATTTCACACTTGGGCGTTCGACCTGGTTGGGGCAATACATCCTTCTTAGAGGGAGAAGATATGGATACTAGTAGCAACAGAGTGCTTCACAAAGTGGGCTGAGGTGATACCACTGAGAAGGGAAACAACAGGAGCGGTGAGCAACTTCATCAGAGAATACATCATTTTCCATTTTGGGATCCCAAAGGTTATCCTTTCAGATAATGGAACCCCTTTTGTCAATTCGAAAGTAACGATGCTCACAGATAAGTATTCCATTATCCATCATACTTCCTCGCTGGCATATTCAAAGGGGAGCGATCAGGCTGAAGCAACTAAAAAAACTTTTGTTAATATCTTGGCTAAAACAATGAAGGATTTCCCAGGATCGTGGGATGATAAGATACGAGCCGTATTATAGGCCTATCGAACGACCAAGAGGAAGCCCATAGGGTATACACCGTTCTCTCTTATTTATGGGGCTGAGGCGATTATCCTAGTAGAGTTAGAAGTTCCCTCTACTCGATATGCTTTGTAAAGTAGCATGCTCCCTCAGAATAGACATGTGCATTTGGAAGCGTTGGATGAACACAGAGATGATGCGATGCAACACTTTCAAATGTATACAAAGCACCTCTCCAGGGCATATAACAACTTAGTAAGACAAATGAAGTTCGTGGAAGGAGACCTTGTATTGAAAGCAGTCTTGAAACACATCAAGGGGTTCCTGTACCCAAGTTTACAGCAAATTAGGAAGGACTTTTCATTATAAATGAAGCTCATGACTCTGGTTATTGCTTAATTTCTATGATGGAAGAAGACAAGATATTTAAAATCAAGAATAAATGGTTGAAGGTTTATCATGTGTAAGAATTTATGTTTGGGCCACCGATGTATCTAGATGATTATGAATATACAAGTTCTTTTTATTATATCTCAAACAGAGATGAAAGAATTATAGAACTTTAGACTTCACAATCTATGTAAATAGTTGTAACACAAAGAAATGGCATGAGAATAAATATCTTTTTCCATTCATAAAAATTGGGGCATTTAAAAATTGGGAGCTATTGCCCGAGAATTACATGAGAAGAAAGGGAAAAATATATATACAAGTTCACTAGACTAAGAGGAACCACAGATCTAGGGAGGAGAAAAAATCTCCAGGAAGACCCGAAGAAGCTACTAAGAAAGACCGTTGGGCATTGATGGAAACCTCCAACCTTGTCTGTGCTTGCGTGCATTGGATAAGGAATTTTTCTCGTTTGAGTTTCGCCAAATGCAGAGCTTCTTCGATGTCCTCCACCTCCTTATCAATTGATCCAAGAAGAGGTGCTAGCTTGGCCAAAGTAGCCTCCTCCGCTCGCTGATCCTCCTAGTGTTTTTGCAAGACTTCCCTCTGGCTGTCCAGTCTTTGGTTCTTCAAGGTCTTCAAATGTGTAATAAGCCAGCCAAAATGGAAGCCATCACAACCCAACTCCCTTAGATAACCCAAAAATTGGTTAAGGAGTGGTCTTATAATGCTTGAGGTCGAAGTGTTGGAATTTTCAGCAACTATGGTGGCCATGCCTTGAAGCTTGTAACTCATAACGGAGATATTTGAGCACAGGCAATCTATCGTGAACGTCTCAAGATGATGATTTACAAGCTGTTCAATGACCAGATGATGGTTGGTAGGCATCTCAGGAGAACGCTAAAGTACCATCAGGCAGAACGCGTGAGGATATAGATCAGGTAGAGGAAGATTACAGCCCTACTCGCTGTCAGTAGTGGTACCGATCGTGGCACCATGGTCATCGTGGTTGGCATCTTCTGAAATGACGGGTTCCCGGTTCCGGCGAGGCAATGGGGGAAGGACCTAGTGGATAATCCTCTCGAGCAACCTGAACAGTTAGAGGAAATAAAGAGTTTATGAAAAATCTTAACAAGTGTTTACGTTGTTAAGCATCGATATAGGTGGAGTTGATGGAAAAATCTTAACAAGTGTTTTCGTTGTTAAGTCATTGATAAAGGTGGAGTTTACAAAAAAATCTTAACAAGTGTTTTCGTTGTTAAGTCACCGATATAGGTGGAGTTTATGAAAAAAATCTTAACAAGTGTTTTTGTTGTTAAGTCACCGATATAAGTGGAGTTTACGGGAGAAAATCTTAACAATTATTTTCCTTGTTAAGTCACCGATATAGGTGGAGTTTATGAAAAAATATTAACAGGTGTTTTCGTTATTAAGTCAATGATATAGGTGGAGTTTATCATAGGTGGAGTTTATGGAAAAATCTTAACAGGCGTTTTCATTGTTAAGTCCCCGATATAGGTGGAGTTTATGAAAAAATCTTAACAAATGTTTTCATTATTAAGTCACCTACATATGTGAAGTTGGAGAAACTGAGAAATGCAAAGAAATTAGTGAAATACCTCAACAGGAGTATGTGCGAGGACGGGAGTCACCACGGGGGCCATAATGGTAGAAACCGTTGGAGGTGGGCTCATTACCTCAAAAACTTCAATGGGGCCCTTGGTTGAAGAAGCCTCAACGATAGGCAAACTTCCCTCGCCAACATAAGGTACTAAAGCCAACACAGGTGCATCATCGAAAGAAGACGTTGGACTTTCAAGAGATGCCCCAATGAGAGTAGTAGCACCAACCTAGGCTTGGGAAGGGAAAAGGCTACTAAGAGAAAAGGGTGGAGAGAGACTTGGTGAAAGATGCAAATGTAAAACCAAGTGTTAGACACAAGGAGTAAACAAAAAAGAATAAGGGGCAGTAATGAATCTAACTTACCCCCGTTATGTCACCAAAAAGAGGAACGGAAGTAAGGGGTCTTCTCAATGCAGGAGGAAGCAGAATGTTAGCTATCAGTAATGCCACTTCCACCTAAAATGGCCCAACATATTAGATATGATAAACAAAATAATGGGACAAATAAAAGATGTAAGATTTGGGAAGAAATTTACCTGTGGGGCACTCTCCTCGACCACAACAAGGGGCATAGGGACCTCTTGCTCTGATGGTAACTCAGAGGAGGCTGCATTAGTTGCCTCTGATTGGCTAGGCATTTTAGCAGACCCAACGGTAGTCGCCCTCGTAGCAGCTTCTTTGGCCGTTGAGAGGAAAATATTCGTGAATAGGTAAGGCCTGTCATGAGGGAACGAGGATGAGTGGTATCAACTTCAGAGATACTGCAATGCCCCCCACGAAGCGACTTACAAGGGGACTGGGGGAACTGGGAGGATTGGGCCTTTCTTCTCCAACTCCCTGCACCAAAACATTTCCTTATTAATAAATGAGCAGATGAAACACACCTTAAGAGAAGGGGAATAAGAAATGAAGAAGGCACACATACCTCAGATCCATAGGGAGAATGAGAATGTATAACCATTGGTAAAGGTGGAGAGGAGGTAGCAACAGAAAGAGTCAGGGATGGAGATTTCTCAAGCATCCGTTTATTTTGGGAGTTAGTACCTAGTGTTTTCTTCCTTCAGCTTGTTACATCACCACCTTCAGGTATCCTCGACCTCCTCCTCCTTTTTTTACTGGCACGGTGGGATCAACCACGATCGTGGGAAAAGAAGCCGAGGGAGGAATGAAAATAGCACGCCATTGAAATTGAGCATTTATTCTTGCAACTTCAGCTTGAACCTGCCTCTTCAGCTCTTCAGCTACCTCTGGAGACAAGGGAGGGGGAGAGGAGGCAATAGGAAATGCCTCTAATGGAGCTTCTGCTTGAACCTGGGGCTTGGGCATCGAGGACTTAGACTTCTTGGCCTTCTTAGCAGGTGTCTCAGAAGGCCTTTTCCCGTTGCAGCCTCGATCGAGGGGGCAACTAATTTGGTGGTTGCAGCGACCTTGGTTTTGGTCATGGCAATGGGGATCATGGGTCAGTATGGAGGAAGCTCAGTGGGTGGTTCTTTGGGGGTCTGGCTTAGAAGGAACTCAATCATAAGAACATAATTACCCTTCAACCCCAACTCTAAGGCAGAAAATAAAAGAACCGAAGGATACACGGGATCCCCTTTGACAAATTCGAAAATTTAGGCCAGTTACCTTGGCCAATACTTTGTTGCAAACAGAGGGTTTATGTCCACTTGCCTTATGATACTGGGAATGGTGACTCACCTAGCTAGTGTAGAACTCATTCCCTACCCAGCAGTTGATGAAAACAGAAAACACGCCTCGCTAAAGGAGACCTTGGGCTTGGATAATTGAAACACCGGGCGAGGAGCCCTTTCATCAAAGCTAAACTGATGGCTGCATCAGTTGGTATTGTAGTGGTCGCTGGTGTATCCCCACTAGGTGTTAGAGGGAAGGTATCCTGGCGAAAATAGAAGGACAATGGCTAGTGAGGGGTCTTCAGTAATGAGGCCTACAGTAGTCGCCTGGACCACTCTCGCCTCATGTTTAAAAAAACACAAGTGTAGAGAAAAATATACTCTTTATAGGGCCTCATCACAAAGCTCGAAAGTCATCGATAAAGGAGTTTAGATCCTTTCATCTTTGTCTTTTATGATAAACAAAAGAGCATGGGGGCAAGATTGTTTCCCCCGAATGAGCACGGTTGGTCTTGGCTGCTACGGGAGGGAAACGTACATAGAGAAAGCCCATGAGGAGTACACAATTGGTGAAGTTGGCTAAGTTATAATAGCCCAGAGAGCGTTCCATGTCAAAAATGGTTCTATCGAGCCATGTGTACAGGGATCCCAAGGCGATTACAGCTAGAGCAAGCTTGATACCCGGGGCCAAATGAAGGTATATATTGATGAGATCCCTTAGGGGATGGTCGTTGGGCTTACCCACTAAAAAGAAGAGAGAAAGAATGATAAGGATATAGGAATGAATTTCCAGTGATGTACCATGCCAGGGGGCAGCCTCAGAGGAACTACCTTCAAAAGGATCCTTGAAGAAATAGTTGATAAGTGGAGTAAATGTATCTTTATTTGAATTACTGATGCACCTTCGGCATATACAGTCCAAATCCAAATGGTTAGCAGTCTCTTGGACATCCAGGGCTTCATCGGAATAGGGCTCATGACCTATTGCCTCAAGGCCTCGAAGCTCGCACATATCCTCCAACGTTATTGTAAATTTGACCCACGCAGCGATGAGAGTATGAATGGTAACATTCCAGCGAGATACCAGAACGGGAAGGGCATCATTATTTTTGGACAGGGTGAACTGACCAAACAACTTTGCCCGATGAAGATCAATCTTAGTGAGGGTATCAACATTGGAACTCTGCATATATGAGTTCCAAGAAGGAAAATGAGCAAGAGAGCCCCCAGGACCTTCAAAGTCGATGTGGGACCATGACAGTCCCCTCGCTCAAGATGAAATCTGAGAGTCCCATCAGGAGGTAGAAAGCCCCAGTCGTCAAAATTCTCATCTTCATCACTAAGCGTCATGGCATCATACTTGGCATTAAAAATGCAACTCTTACAAAACCCAGCGAAGTCATCACCCTTGCCAAAAATGGGGGACCGACGGTAGAAATACAACTATTCTTGACGAGCAACAGTCAATGAGGCGGTAGAGGAGGTGGTGATAACGGGGGCGGTAGGTGAAGCACTCATGGCAGGTGCGGCAGGATTGCTTGAAGAGGCCATTACAGACAATAAAAAAGTGGAAGAAAGAAAGCTTGAGACAAGAAGAGTTGGGAATTGAAATGGTGAACCACAACCACTGGTGGAGGCACAACAGATGAGAAATGGAGGAGAATGAGTAAAGAACTGGACAACAATGGAGGTTTTCGCACAGGTTTCTTTTTCTAAGGAATACGGGAGCTTAAAGAGGAAGAAGGAAAGAGAAAGGTTTGAAATAAAAGAGACGTTTAAAGTCTTTTAAACCTGTCTTTTGAGTTTCCCACCATCGCACATGCAAGGCCACCTATAATCAATTCAAATGAATACGTGGAACTTCGAAACGTGTTTTGATAGCTGTAAAGACATCGCTACATCATTTATGAAGTGACACCTGGGGAATAGAAATGATTGTCTTCCTAAGAAAGTTTGAGTTTTGGTGCCAAAATTTTTGTCAGACATATCCAATAACTCCCAACGAAAAACATGTTCCAACAGTTTGAAAAAGGTACGATGCCCCCTCGCCACAAGTCCAAACGTTGTTTAAATGGTGACTTGGCTGCATCGGGGAGAATTTCTTCTTTTTTTCAAATATAGCGTGGCATTACAGGGGATAATTTCACTTACCAGGAATCAAAACGAGTATTTGAGAAGGTTAGCAGGCCTTTCGGGAGAATTTCAAACAATAAAAAGCTAGAATGATTGAATCGCAGTATAAGGAAAAGTGGCCACGTCCCTTTGTCAAATCCCCAACAAGTTGTAGTTCTTCGGCTCACGTAGATTGGGGATAATTTTACTGTTTCCTGATGATTATAATTCTGTGGTTTTAACGAAGGAAATGAGGCCAAAATGTTTTTTCACACAGAGAAGGTTCATCGGTTTGCGAAGTTATGTGCACACATTTGTTGATCCAAAAAACCTCACCACGAAGGGGCAAATGTAGAGGGGGATTAAAGGTAATTTTGAGATTATAAGTAATTCCACATTAGCAACAGTGTTTTGGGGATTAAGGCACCGTGGCTACGCAGCGAGGCAGCTCAACGTGAAAACATGTATTTTAGCTTGTTGTATTAGTCATATTGTACCTTTGTTTATATTGAATGTTAGATATAACGGTTTTAATTATGTAACGAGAATAATAAAGAGTTTTAGTGTGAGGTAAACCGGTACTCGCGAGAGACTAGTCTTGGCAGGGCCTGGAAGAGCTTTCATGCTCTATCAAATGACCTCACCGTGGGAACTTCAGAGGGACTTAGTTTGGAGGACTGAGAAGTGAGGCACCATTGGGGCTTGTCCTGATCATCTTACATACACCTGGTAAAATACCAAAAGGACCCTGATCGTGGAACCTCGGGAGGAGTATCCTTGAGTTCCATTGGGCGTTGAGTTGTGAGCCAAATAGCCCTCTACTTGATGTCACATCTACTTTATGTGATGTCACTAACCAGTTAGGCAATGCAAGATCTTCGCTTCAGTAAACCACCGTGGTATTTGGGCCTCTGAGACAGTTGGTGAGATACCTTTGTGACAACAGTCCCCTAACACACAATGGTTAGGCAAAAGGCATGTCTTGGCTTTTATTGTTTATGATGTGGAGATAACTAGTGCATCAGGTATTTAATGTTTATGACATAAAGTATGAGGTAGGTGTTTCATTGGCATTGATGATTGAGTTGCCTCGGGAGTGGTGTGGGGGGGCTATTTAAGGACCCCAACCACCTTTATGGAAGGGATGATATTTTGAGAGTTTAAGAAGTTATTACTAGAGAGAATACACATCAGAGAGAGAGTTATTACAAACCATAGGTCTTATTCACTCGCCATTGTCATTTATTATGAAGCTTTTAATACGTGACAGAGATTCTTGAGAGTGTTTGGTGTGTTTGTCTGCCTACTAAGGTGTATCTAGGGTGCTTACTTCTCTCTCCCTCTAGCTAAGTTACTTCTAAGTTCATTACTATCTTCTGAGTTATACACGAGAGATTTGTGAGTTTAAACTGAGTCTTATCTTCATAAGGTTTGTGTTTTCATGTTCTATCACTAATCCAAGGTTTTAGCTAATGAACTTATCATCACCGTACTCAAAAGGGGTTACGTCTCCATTTTATCTAAACTACCCTCTTACATAGTGTTTACTCCAGACCCAGTTTATTTCATTCCATTCGTTATTTACATGAGATTGTTTATGCGATCAATGGTTGTTGATTTAATTACTTGGTTAATGTTAATTTAATTAATAAAATTTGGCATCTCTCTTTTTAAATATTTGGTGGCTAGTAATAAATTAAATGTTTTCGACAGTGATGCTATGACTAAGACAACTTGAGATTCTGTATTAATTTAATAAAGGAGTAGCTACCCGGTATTTAATTATTCAGGGTGTCACAATTCTACACACATTTGAACAGTTTTAGCTGACTCTAACACTCCCGTCGTGCTTGCGAAATGAACTACTATAAAGGAATGAGATGCTCTAGTATCAAATAACACCTGACCCACATGATCTCACCGGATAGTAAGCTTACACTTAATAGATGGTGGAGGTTGCTACACTTGTGGTAGTGTTGCATTTGGTATATTGCACACTCATCCATACTGCAATCGACCTTACAGAGGTGGGGCGATCAGAAAGGGAACCGGAGGTGGTAAGAGTTCTTGCTGACCCTGCTGAGCTCTTTGCACCAGTGTTCTATTTTGTTGTGGGCAATTTACCTTCCCGTTTCCGACCTCGCCATAATATAAACAACGACCTATAAAGTTCCCCGTCCCCTGGCCCTGTTGCCCAAATCTGGGTCATCCTTGTCGCTGGCCCGAACGAATTTAGCCTTGCTGATGAATTTTGCATTGACTGGTGGTGCTACTTCCATCATCATCATTTTGGTGCCGTCTGTGGGAACGGGAAGATATAACTCTTACTTTCCTAGCTTAACCTCATCGGAGACTCTGGTGGTGAACCAGGCCTCACCCCTTGTGTGGAGTTGTTTCACCATTGAAAGAGGTCCTTTAAGGTACTAAGCTCATTTTCTTCACAAGGTCTTTAGTTTTAACATATGTCACCAGAGTTTCCACCACCTCCTCCACCATCCGGTGTTGGAGGATCTAGTTCCATCCAGGCACCACCCCAGTCCAAAATGGCTGAGGTGGCAATGGCCTTAAAGTCCTTGGTTGCAACGCAGCAAGCGATGAATGAGCAATTTTCACAACTCAGTCTAAATATGATGAGGCCACCTGGGGTCTCACCGGAGATGATTACTCCGGCAGCTTCTCAGCCCCATCCTGAAGCCAGGGGACCACCCCAGGCACCGCAAAAACACCAACCTACACCTCAACGGAGGAGGGACATTGAAGACCCTAGGAGTTTACGTCTAGGAGGCAATGACACCCTTTCCGTAAGGATAAGTATGACGATATGGAGGCAGAAGATGCTGCAGAGGTCTAATGGGAGCCGTATGAGGTTTTTAACAACAATGTACGTCCTACCCAGCAAAGCTGAGGTTGTGAGGGTAGAAGAGATGGTGGTGACCAATGAAGAGGATCAGCTTTTGATCGCTTGAGCAGAGGGTCAACCTTTGAAAGGCTCGGCCATGTCAATGACCTGAGACAGAGGTTATCCAGGTTAAGAAGTGCAGCAAGGTCACAAGGGGAAGATGGGGAGCATCGGCCTCATCATGGTCGATCCATCATGGCTGACCCCATTAGTGTCAAGACAAGGATCAAGAGGAGGTCAACAATCTACGTTGTGCGGTGGCCGGGGAACCCTCAGTCCACCCTTTGGAGGTGGCTGGGGACAACCTCAGCTAGGTCGACATTGCAAAGCCATGGAATGATTCCATTCATTATCTCGAATATAAGATTATGGACATCATCAAAAGCTGAGACCCATTACAAAGAGGTTTCTCAAAGGGCTCCCCATTCGTGGCTAGGATAGTGAGCTTCCCAACGCTTTCCAAGTTCAAGCCACCTACGGTGTCTCCCAAGTATGATTGTAGTATCAACCTTGTGCATCATATTGAGATGTACCAGTCTGCAATGGAAATTTATTCAATCTCATATGAGATTAAGTGTGGGCTTTCTTCAGTACTTTGAAAGGAACTGCACACATATGCTTTACCTCTCTTTCAAAGAACTCAATTGAGAACTTTAAGGGCTTGGCTAAACGTTTCATTCACAAATTTTTCTTTGGGGTAAGACCGCAAAAGAAAACCACTCATCTGTTGTACGTCAAGAAAGGCAAGAATGAGAGCCTAAGAGACTACATTACTAGATTCAATAAAGAAAAATTATAGGTTGAATATTACGAAGAGAATATAACCATGACAACCCTCATTGGGGGACTACATAAGGGAAAGTTGTTATGGAAGCCTACTAAAGACTCTCCCAAGTCCATGACATAGCTATTGGCAACTACAGGGAAGGTCATGAATGATGAAGAGACAATGGTCACAAAGTACGAGGATGAGAACGAAAGTGGTAGCGGGATGTTCCAAAGAAAGAAAGATGGAAAAAGAGGTCTGCAGATGACAAGTTTTCACATTATACTCCACTAATTGTTAGATATGAACATATCCTCAACGATATAAAAAATGACCAGTTTATGAGATGGTCGGAGAAGTTGAAGGCCCTCCTCATAAGAGGAACAAGAACCTCTGGTGCAAGTTCCACCAAGACCATGACCATGTGACAGACAAGTTCTTCTCTTTAAGGGATGAAATAGAGAAGATGTTAAAGTCTGAAAAGCTAAGGAAGTGTGTCGATTTTAAGGCTCCCAAGAAGGTAAGAGATGAACTTAAAAATAAGAGAAGTGACGGATGTCGAGATGACACCCCAACGAGAAGACATGAGGACTCCCATGGTGATGATGAGGACGATCCATACCTCCCACCAAAGGATGGCAATGCCCATGTAAAGAGGGTTGGAATGATATCCTTTCGTGTTAACACCATATGTGGAGTACTAGCATGGGGTGGCTCCGAAGTAGCCAATCATAAAGCTCATGTGGAAGAGGTTAAGATAGTGACCAAAGTAGAAGAGAAAGAAGGTAGAAGAGAAAGAAGGTAGATATGGATAGCCTTATTATTAGATTCTCCTGACTCGACTTCAAAGGTATTTTAGCTTCGCATGATGAACCTTTCATAATTACAACTAGAGTGCATGGATGTGAAGAACAAAGAATCCTCGTAGATGGAGGAAGTTCAACGAATGTGATGTTGTGGCCCTGTTTTAAGAGCCTAATCCTCGGTAAATCTAGGCTAATACTCTATCACCATCCATTAATGGGATTCAGTGGTGAAAAGGTCTCTTCATTGGGCATGTATTAGATAGATGTACGAATGGGAGATGAATGGCCTAAGAGGTTGACCCGGAAGATCAATTTTTTCGTTATGGATGAAAACGTCTTCTTAGCCTACAACCTCATCATTGGAAGGGTATCCCTTAAGGAGATTGAGGCTGTGTCATCGACGGTTCACCAAATGCTAAAATTCCTACACCCTATGGGGTAGGGGAAGTGCAGGGTGACCAGACCACGGCACAAGAATGCTATTTCAACTCAGTTGAAGAGAGAGAGACACATAAGAGGGCAACATCAACGTATAACATTGATACACATGATCCTACGGATGAAACAAAATTAAAGAAATGATAGGTCGTGGGAGAGGTAGAATGCATCATCCTCAATGAGGATGAACTAAAAAACCTTCCAAATCGGCAAAGCCTTAAAATCGGGGATCAAGGAAGAGCTGATAAGATTTTTGAAAATGAGGGAGAGTGTCTTTGCTTAGAGCCATGAAGAAATGCCTAGAATCGACCCAGGGGTTTTGTACCACAAGCTCAATGTGGCAGAACATGCTAAGCCAATCAAGTAGAGGTTAATAGTTTACTCCAAGGAAAAGTATGATGTCATCAAGGAAGAGGTCAGAAAGTTAGAAGAGGCACAATTCATCAAGGATGTCATATACCCACACTGGTTATCAAACGTCATCATTGTGCCCAAATCCAACGGAAAATAGAGGATGTGCATCGAATTCACTGACTTGAATAAGTCTTGCCCTAAAGACAACTATCCCTTACCCCGATCGATCAGATGGCAGATGCCACGGTGGGGCACAAACTTATGAGCTTCATGGACGTGTATTCAGGCTACAATTAGATCTTCATGGATGCTGAAGAATCATAGAAGACAACATTCATCACAGACAAGGGGACCTATTGCGATAAGGTGATGCCCTTTGGCTTGAAAAATGTAGGGGCCACATATCAATGTATTGTAAATAAGAGGCTTGAAGATCCAATTAGCAAGACCATGGAGGTGTATGTAGATGATATGTTGACTAAGAGCTTGAAGTCCTGCACCCATATACCATACCTGGAGAGCACTTTCGACACCATGGACTCATACAGGATGAAACTCAATCCTTCCAAGTGTGTCTTTGGAGCAGGAGCCAAAAAATTCCTTAGATTCATCATCAACCAGAGGGGGATATAGGCCAACCCAAAAAATATCAAGGCTTTTCTTAACATGAAGACACCGAGAAGTATAAAAGACGTTCAAAGGCTCACTAGAAGAGTTTCACCACTCAACAGGATTATTTTCAGAGCTACGGACAAGTGTCTTCCATTTTTGAAAGTGCTTAGAAAGGCCTTCGAATGGGACAAAGAGTGTGACAAGGCCTTTAAATAGCTCAAGTCCTACCTCGGATCCCGACTACTCTTATCTTGTCCCATTCTAGGAGAGAATTTGTATGTATATCTAGCAGTTTCAGAGTCAACTATAAGAGCAACCATAGTATGGGAAGACGTTGGGGTACAAAGGCCTGTATACTTCAATAATAAGGCCCTTCAAGGGTCTCAACATAACTATCCTAGGATGGAGAAGTTGGCCTACGCTTTGATATACGCTTCCAGGAAGATGAAACCTTATTTCCAAGCCCACTCTATGGTCATCCTCACTAACTCCCAACTAAGGCAAGTCCTCCACAAGCTTGAGAAGTCAGGCAGATTGATGACTTGGGCCATCGAGTTGGGAGAGTATGACCTTTTCTATCAACCTAGGGTGTCCATTAAAGGGCAAGCACTCGCAAACTTTGTTATTGAGTTCACATGGGAAGAGGCTGAGGTTGAGAATAAATAAGGGATTGTAGAGGAATCAAACAATAACGTCTTCTGAGACTCAAAAAAGGTTGTGTCCATCAGAGACAGAAAACGAGTGGATGAGAATGAGGAAGACAGTTACCTTTTCAAGCAAGGAACCCTGTTAGAGGGTCTCTTCTTTTCAGACGAAGATGTGTGGAACCTCTTCATTGACGGGTCTTCTTATGAAAGTGGAAGCGATGCGGGGCTGATACTGACAGCTCCAGATGGTACCGACGTTGAATATGCACTAAGGTTCAACTTTAAAGCATCGAAAAATGAGTCAAAATATGAGGCCTTGATTATAGGCCTCTCCTTCGCAAAATCCTTTAGAGTTGGCCGACTCCTACTTCACAGTGACTCGAGGTTAGTTATCAACTAGATACTTGGAGTATATGAGGCTAAGGACGATAGGATGGAGAAATACCTAAAAAGGGTAAGAATGATGCTAGAAGTATTTAATGAGCTAAAGATGAAGAGGGTCCCTCGACAAGACAATAGTCATAAAGATGCATTAGCAAGGCTGGCTTCGGAAACAAGGATAGGCATTAAAAGTACAATACCAGTTCAAATCCTGCTCAAACCGACCATTGAGGATAAAGTGGTTTCCAGCTCTTGCCTCAATATGAACCTAGGAGACTCATGGATGGACCCCCTCATTACATATATCAGAGAGGTAAAGATGCCGGAATCGAAGCTGGAAAGGAGGAAATTGAGGTAGAGAGATGCAAAGTTCTCAATAATAGGATATGTCCTATATAAGAAAGGATATCTACTGCCTCTCCTCAGATCTGTCCATCCCACAGAGGTCCCCCGTGTCCTACAGGATATACACGATGATTCTTGCTCCATTCACATAGGAGGAAGATCGTTATCTAAGAGGATAATTACATAGGGATATTAGTGGTTGACCTTTGCTAAGGACGCTACAGCCCACGTAAAGAGGTGTGACAAGTGCCAAAGATTCTCCACTATGCCTCATCAACCTCATTAACCTATGATGTCGATCAGTTTCCCTTGGCGATTTGCGGCATGGGGGATTGACTTGGTGGGACCATTGCTAAGGGCTGCGAATAATTACCGATTTCTGATAGTAGCGATTGACCACTTCTTTAAGTGGGTAAAGGCTGAGCCCATTTTCATGATTACAAAGCAAAAGACCTTCCAGTTTATCTAGAAGAGCTTCATATGCAGGCATAGTCTTTCGAACACCCTCATCTCAGATAACAGAACCCAGTTCAAGAATTCTTCTTTTGAGAAATATTGTGAGAGAGTTGGGATCAAGAAATTTTTCTTTTCTCTAGACCGACCTCAGGCAAATGGGCAGATCGAAGTCACGGACCGAACAATCCTCGATGGAATTAAGAAGAGGTTGGAAAAGGCCAAGGGGAGATGGATGAAAGAGGTTTATACAGTGTTATGGGCCTACAGAACAACAACAAGGACACCAACGGGGGAGACCTCATTTATGTTAGCTCATGGATCAGAAGTCATCATACCTACAGAAGTAGGACTCCCAACTCATAGAGTTCAGGCCTATGACCCCAAGAGGAATGGAGAAGAGAGAAGACTCGACCTAGATTTGATTGAGGAAAGGAGGGAAGATGCTGAGATCAGACAAGAAGCCTACCAGTAGAGAACATCAAAGTTCTATAACCAAAGGGTTAAATCAAGACCTATAGCTCTAGGAGACCTGGTGCTGAAGAAGACGTTGCAGAAGACAAATAAGCTTCATCGAATTGGCATAGTCCCTACAAAGTTGTCGATGAGGTTGTACCCGGTACCTACTGGCTAGAAAATCTATAAGGGGAATCTTTCTCCAATCCATGGAATGCTGATCACCTGAAGAAGTATTACATATGATGTTGAAATTATTTCTATGTAAATGTTTCATGTTATGAAGATAATATTAATGAAAATAGCAGTTTCTGTGTCAATGCTTCGTTTGGATTGCTTGTATGAGAAATTTATGAGGGTAACATCTTAGTTTGATGACCTAAAACCTTAAACATCATTAATTTGGTGGAATTTATGAGGGTAACATCTTTGTTAGATGACCTTAGACCTTACAACATCATAATTTGGTGGCAAGGTCTAACGTGAAACATCTTAGTTAGATGACCTCAGACCTTAAACATCATTAATTTGGTGAAATTAATTAGGGTAACATATTAGTTAGATGACCTCAGACCTTAAAACATCATTAACTTGGTGAAAATTATGAGGTGAAACATCGTAGTTTGGTGATCTCAAACCTTAAACATCATTAATTTGGTGGAATTTATGAGGGAAACATCATATTTTGGTGACTTCAGACCTTAAACATCATTAATTTGATGGAATTCATCAGGGTAACATCATTGTATGATGACCTCAGACCTTAAAACATCATAATTTTGTGACAGGGTCTGAGTTGAAACATCATATTTGAATGACCTCAAACCTTAAACATCATTAATTTTGTGGAATTTATGAGATCAACATCATATTTGGATGACCTCAGACCTTAAACATCATTAATTTGGTCAAATTTATGAGGGAAACATCATATTTGGATGACCGTAGACCTTAAACATCATTAATTTGGTGGAATTTATGAGGGTAACATCTTAGTTAGATGACCTCGGACCTTAAAACATCAAAATTTAGTGACAAGGTCTGAGGTGAAACATCTTAGTTAGATGACCTCAGACCTTAAACATCATTAATTTGGGGAAATTCATGAGGGTAACATCTTTGTTAGATAACTTCAGACCTTAATACAAACACCAGTGCATGACATATAAAACTGTTCAAAGGAGTATTCATCAAAAGAAGCAAATTCCTCTGAATATGATGATATAACATGAAGAAGTTAGAATTATAAGTCAAATTGTGCAAGATAATGTTTTCAGAGGTTACAAACAGTTACAAATGAGAAACAAAAATTACAAGTAAAAAGCTTCACAAATTATGGTCTAAGTGTCTGCAGCCGCTTGGTTGGTGACCTCAGCCCCATCATTTTGGCCAATGTTGGTAACCTCAACCCCATCATCTTGAGGTTTGACATCCTCAATCTCTGTAGCTTCTGGTTGGGTAGTCTCTGCAGGAGAATCATCTTCCTCATCAACCTCTTGTAAGTCTTGAGCAAACTGAGGGTTACCGTAGCCAAGAGCAAGGAAGTCCGAGGATGTCAAACCCCCTGACTCATTTTCTTTGATGGCTGTCCATTTACTAGTAGATTTAACACCTCTTTCAAGGTATTCAAAGATAAATATTATAAACTCATCAAAGGCCTTGTAGTCACTGCAGCATCTACCTTTTGTTGAAAAACGTCGTCCTTGGTCTTCAGGGCAGAGGTATGGTCCTTCTGGAGCTTAGCAATGTCCTTATTCCTCTGCTTCACTTTATTCTCAAATTTAGCCAAGGCTATCTTTATATGTTCAACCTCAGCATTTAGAGAGGCCTCCACCTTCTAGGCCTATATTCCCTTTTTAATAAAGGTTAGTTTCCTCAGAGTCCAGTTAACAAACTAGTACATGGACAGGATACCATGCAACACAAAATTAGATGTATGAGATCAAGACAACCCAAGTCAAGGACGAGGTTACACTTGCAGCAAAAAAAGTTAAAATCTCTACCTCGATGGACCTATGAAGGAAAAACTCGTCTAGCATAGGGGTATTTATAGAGCGTAAAAAGCGTTTGTCAACATGGGTCATCGCAGAGCCAATGGCATCCATCACCTTCAGACTGTGACCAATCAGGTTATCACTGATCTCCATCTTCTCCAGACGAGCAACTAGTGCATCATCGGATGAGATAGGGATGGATCAATCCCCCTTTTGGGATTTTCTCTGTCTCTGATCCTCAGTGGCAGTAGCAGTGGATTTCCTCTTTTTTGTAGAGTCGGCCTTAAAAGTGCCGACGTTCTTGTTTTGTTGGGGAGGAGGAGGTTAATTGAGCCCAACTTTCTTCACCAACTTGATCAGGCTCGGTGTAGACATCTCCCACTGGTCGTTTGATATATCTTCTATGCATTTTACAAATGGCCAAGGTCTAAGTTAGTAAATCAGAGACACTGAATATCAGAAGTACAAGTTAGCAAAATAAACACTTACGAAGCTCGTCTAAAGGACTTCCCCCCAAGCCCATCTCAGAGAGGTAGTAGGGGTCATCAGATGCTCGTACTTGACTAGCCAGCCAAGTTCCCCCTGATCTTAAAGGTCTTTGACCTATTGAGGGTTATCCTGAATTAACCCAGGGTCGAATTTGGTAGACAATGACAACTTTCCCCACCTCAGAGGAGTCCTTGGCTCTAGTGATGAATAGGGGGCACAAGTACAAAATTACCATGTCCCTTAGATGAAAAAGTATCGCGGTTTCCAGTTATGATTTGAGGTTTGGGTAACCAACAACATCTTCTTATCAGACATCCTAAATAAGAAGTGATGGCTCCAATCATCACTCTCCAGGCATTGGGAGATAATTGGGAAGGGGCCATGTCAATGTGGGATAATATGGCTCTAATTATTAGATGGATGGGGAGACGAAATCCAAACATAAACATCTGCTCATATACAAAAATTTCCCCATCTCGACCACCAAAGGCCCTCTCATCCCTCAGAGGTCTCCTAGGTTTGATAGAAGGACTTATGGAATAAATGTGCCTAAAGGCTAAAAGATCGAACTCAGTGACAATACTCTCTATCTCGGCTGTCTTCGACGTATCAATGTCACTCCCATGACCGTCATCCTCATCTCTAGGAATATCGACTTGGGCAGGTGTAGGAACACCTCCGGGGAACCTCTAAGTGAACTCAGTCCCTATGGCGGTCGACAGGGGAATAACATCAAGGATTGGGGGAACAACCACACTCGACCCCACAACTTCAACATCAAAAGAAGTTCCTGAAGTGCTGGAACCGTTATGGGATGAGGCATGACTTTTGACCTCATCCTGATTAAGGACCTGATCTTGCCTAATGGAAAAATTCATTGCCTCCTGTAATGAAGCTACAGACATAGGGTCTGAGGTAGATGACTCAAACTCAAACATTAGAGAAAGGTCTATCGGATCCTCTACTGACTCAGCAACCTTGGCTTGCTCAGGGTATATTACCTTCAGAGGTGGGGGAAATATAGGTCTGAGGGGAAAGGCCTCAGCCCTACGAGCTTCCTCTTGGGCTATCTCTATCTGCCTAATATTCACGAAATTCGTCTCTCTAAGAGAAGGGAAATCCTCAATAACCTAATGAAAAGGTTTGAGCATAGGAGGACGAGACTACACTTAGACTCCAAACCATTTACAAACACCTTGGCACAACCTAAGCTAAGGATGAAACGTGGTTATTTCAATTCTTACAAATCAAGAACAACCAAGGATAGACCACCAAAAAACTTATAAAATCACCGAAAAATGTAAGATATCACTGACAAATACATAAAATGGAAAAGCAAGGCTGAAAAAGATGAAATAAGGTGAAGGTGATACCTGTCCGAAGGAGAAATTAAGGAGAGGAAGATCAGAAACTAAGAAAATTCCCAAAACTCAGGAGCGATGGAGATCTAGAAGAGAGAGAGAGAATAGGAAACCCAGGCAAGAAAATGAGAAGAAATGAGGAGGAAAGAGAGTGGAAAAGGGTTTAAATACCCAAACCATGCTGGCATAAATCCCAAGGCCACCAGTAGTTTGGGAGCCTAAAAGATCATCATTATTGCACTTGTCCAGCACGTAATCCACTTCAGTAGTTGACACTTGTCAAAGAAAGGTTAGCACAAAAGGAAGAACAACCACGGAGTTGCATACCGCTTAGTCACCTATTTCACATAGGTGACTAAGGGCTAGGGTGATTGATATGCCCAAAGTGTACCTGACAGCTCGGAGACACCAACCTCAGCCAGCAGGATGACCGAGGTAACAAGGGCTCAAGACTAACAACTAGCGATCTCGTCAAACCTAAGGTCGGTTACGGTCGACGTTACTAGTTACCCACCATCAGGCATCGCCCGAAGTTCCCATAACTCATGGGGTCGGCTATCCATCAGGTCATCCACAACCGACATCACATATACCTCTTATATCAACCTCGGTTGGGAATAAGCCGAGGCTAGCAAGGAGTCATTTGTTCAACCACCCTTCATTGTCATCATAGGCCCAAGACGACGTTCCAACTATACTTGCCTAACCCCAGCCCAGACCGACGTTTCAACTCCTAATGTCTTACCTCGATTGACCTACCTGGTTAAGATCATCACGAATAACCTCGGATAAAGCAACAGCCAGACTTCACCAATCGGATGAGGTTGCACCAGTCAGGAATAGGGCCGAGCATTTATAATCATATGCAAGGATTGGAACACGTGGATAAAATCAGTTGTAACCAAATCAATCCCCTTACATGGAGGAATATTTCATCATCATTCTCTACATTTGACGGTGACATATGTCTTCATTAGTTTGGCTATATAAACACACACATGCTCATTATATGCATGGGGGATACATTACACCCCCCAAACACTATTTATAATTGTCTTCTCTAACCTCGATAAGGATCCAAAAATGAGAACCCTAGCTAAACTCTATCAAATTATACAGTAGAGAGAGAAAGCTTGAGAGATTGTATCCATGGCCGTTAGTGCCTTATTTTAGTGACCTTACTCTCTCACTTAGATAGTGGACGTAGGCCAAATTGGCTGAACCACTTATATGTTGGTGTTCATCCTCTCCTCCTCATCTCAATCTCTTATATTTATCATACACTTGTTCTGCCATTGTTGTCACTAGTTTGAGCCTGTAACACCTTGACGGGTGGTGTTATTTCCAGCATCATCATTTAGCTCCCCCATTGTTCCCCCGCCCTGATTGGCCCTCACCAACATTTTGTTATTGATGTTTATTCCCTTAAGGATTCTGCCTAAAGACACCACCATTAAATCGCGAGCCTCCAAAACGCTGCCTTTTTTATGAATCCATAAAAGGGAAATCCATTTATTTCTACTTATTCACTTGCTAAAGCGCCGGTTGTGCCTCATTGGCACTATTTGTGCCAGTCTTACTCGAAGAAACTGAGTCTACCAGTTTCTTGCTCCTCTTTAAATGCAATTGATAATCCTAACAATGTAATAGTACAACATTCATCACATCTGCAAACGTTATCAAAGACGGATTCCCCAATAAGTGTTGTCAAATCCTCCAATTTAAACCTCCCATAAATTTTAAGAATCTCTTATACTTTGTATTGACTTTATCAGGAATAAAAATTCGTTAAACAGGTAAATTCGTCGTTGTATTCGGCCACAGTTTGATCCCCTTGTGTCATATCCAACAAACTCCTTCTCATCTCTATTTGAACTGCCGGAGGAAAATACTTACGATCTAAAAGTACCCAAAAATTGGCTATGGTCATCGTATATCTTTGCATAGGAGTACTAACCGACTCCCACCACTGAAGAGCCGCACTAACCAATTTGAAAGTGGCGGGCATCTATTTCTGAACGTCGCTACATTCAACCATACATAACTGCCTTGGGATATCCTTTTTCCACTGTTTGGCAAGGATAACATCATCTCCTCCTTGAAATTATGGAGGGTGACCCATTCGAAAAGCTTCACGTACCCTCTCCCACGTAGATTGCCCTGGGTGGGTTTGAACCACTGGAGCCTAGTAGGGAAATATCATTTTGGCGGCATATGAAGAAAGAGCAAACTGTATTAGCACACAGTTCAAGCAATTTATCAAAGAAAAATATCAAGGATGCAATGTGAGTACAACAATCTTAATAATAAGTCTCTATATTAAAAATGCTACGGTAGAACGTAGGAGTCCACACAAATCCTAAGACTTTAGAACCTGATGCTCTGATACCACCTGTGACACCCCGCATATTCAAATATACGGGTGGACATCCCTATACAAAAATACAACAGGAATCTCAAGTGTATCATTCTCAACCTCAACTGACAAAAATAAATATACTAGTAACCTCCCTATATAAATAAATAAATAGGTGACAATTTTTGTTTTTGTTTTTTTAAGAGGACATACAATAAATCAGTCCTATACAATGTAACATGAACCATAAAAGACAATTAACTAATTAGATCATTACCATGCTAAAGGCATACATACAAAATAATATTACCGAATATGCTGTCGGAAAATAGACCATACAACAATCAAAAGACATGTATATAAGAGATATACAAATAAGACCCATGGGTGTACAATACTATTTACAACAAGTCATGGGTACACAACCCTACTTACAACTGTGAGATCTTATCTAGATTACAAAAATAAATGCGTCTAAAATAATTTTTTTTGCAACATCTCGCACGTGTTACAACTTTCAAACACTTTGGAATGAATAATTATCATTGGCATCCTTACGGAGGAACACCTATAACAAACAAGGTATACATATAGCAAGGGAAAAATATAAACGGGTCAGATGCTTAGTTTGTAAATTCATTATAGCAACTGAATTATATGCATAATAATTAAATATGCAATATTTCATAACTAATGTGGAGTCACACTCTCT
This sequence comes from Sambucus nigra, assembly GCA_949130495.1. Taxonomy (NCBI): domain Eukaryota; kingdom Viridiplantae; phylum Streptophyta; class Magnoliopsida; order Dipsacales; family Adoxaceae; genus Sambucus; species Sambucus nigra. The sequence goes on along the minus strand of OX422213.1, from coordinate 352,694,373 downwards.
TGAGATTCAACCTCCCCTCTTAGCTACAACGTGCACCTAAGCGTGTATAAGTGTATAGATAAGCTACTCCACTAATTCTATGAACCATTACCACCTCAAGCCTATGCAAAACTCCCAAATGTGAAACTGCAACCTATTAACGATTAAATGACATTAACCTATAATTAAATAAATTAAAATACCCCATGAACTGATGACCAAACATTTCCTTATATCTAACAAACCACAAGGTTTCGTGCGTGAGATGTTTCGTAAGATAAATCCAATACACTACTACCTACCATATCTTGTTGTGGAAATCCGTTCGACACTTAGCCTATAAAACATCACCCTAAATTCCAGTCTATAATCAACAAAGAATACATATACAATCGTGCATCAAAAGGAATAACACATATCTCACATAACATATCAGTAGGGCAATATATAATACGCATCATACAAATATACTAATAGTCTCTACAATTCTATCATCTTCCAGGGAATTACTCACTTATTATCCTGGGTAACCAGCGGTTGGACTCTCACACCAACTTGGTATAAAACCTAATCACAAGCTTATGGGAAGCGACCATAGTTCCTTACCTAAAGTTAAGAAGAATCACACCCAAGACATCTTACCCTTATCTCACACACACTAAAATACTGGACGCTATGACCTGGGAACCGTACTCTCCCCGCTCCTTGAGCCAGATGAGTTATCCGCATCGTGCAACTTCCTATGATAGAACTGGAGGAGTATGCACCAAATAACATATTTTACACATCCAATATGAATTCACTTAATATATATACAAACTATCACACCTTAGAATGTATATACATGCATTACTAATCATATATATATGTAAATATCGCACCTTACAATAGCTAATATCCATACAAACATCTCAATTTCATGTTATAATTTACTCACTTAATTTTTCATTAATAACTCATCACACTAATGTTTAAGACCCAAATTTTATCCTTGTAATGACCCATAAACTCTCGCTCAGTAGCCCATAACTCTTCTCGAAAGAATTCCCATTTTAGGGAGGATTTACAAAAAGGAAGCAATATAATAGCCTCACAAATAAGCCTCAACAATAGACCCAAAGTAACCCCTTCATCGAGACATAACATACCAGCATTCTATCCCATAAACATGTTTACACAATAACCTAAAGGAGTTTCCCAAGTATTTAGATCATTAGGAAATAAATAGTATTAAAATACTCAATTTACAGTAGCCGGACCGGAGTGGAGGTCCCAAACAGTGAACCGATTCGGGTCCTTAATTCTTACAGATAAATCTTACCCCCGAACCGATCCGGTACCCCCTTAAAAGGAACCAGTTCGATTCATAAATATTTATAGAGACTTTTAATCCTCCAGACCAATTTGATATTCCGAGAAAATGAACTAGTTCGGATTTCCCAGTTCTGTATCCCCCGAAAGTTTTACCCATTTCTCTAATAATCCCTCCTTCTATAATGATTCCCCTCCTAATCACCCAAAATATGGGTACCACCGTGTCTATACCTTTGAACCCAAGTACACACCATAAGGATTGATCTTTTATACTAGATTATAGGGTTTAACATATAAATCACTAATATTACCAAATATTTACCACGAATTATGAAATAGATAACACAATTTAAACATTTATCATGTTAATCCACTTGCCTCAAAGATTGTAGCGTCTGATTCTTCTTCCAAGTTAAGGATTCTATAAGATTTCCAAGATATTCAAACTTCCTCTTCTTTCTCTTCTTCTCACGTTTTCAGTCTCTGAAAATGGGTTTTCTCTTAATTGAGATTAATTACCCACTTAAACCTAATAACACCTTATGAGTAGTGATCCTATCTTTAAATGAAACTACACACACAATAATAACTAGTATACCCCAATTCGAGTCAAACTAGTCAAAATATTTCAGAACCCAAATCAAACCCCAGGGTTGTCATTTTGACTTTCTCAGCCCTTCCTGAATCAACCATGCCCTCTAAATTTTCATTCGATACCCAAAATATAAAAGCCATCTATCGACCTCAAACAATTCACTACAATATACCATGGTTAAAAAGTAACTAAATCCAACCGTCAATACATATATATACAATGAGATTTCATAAAACAAGATTATATTTACTATATCATCCCAGTAAACGTATAATTCTCATAAATATGAACTATTCTAGCCAAATCAATAATTATTTTTAAATCCTTAATTCAATTATCAATTATAACAAATTACCCACTTTCAATAGTTATATTTATATAAAATTAAATACTCAAAAGTAAGGGGTATTACAACACCATGAAATAATATTAAGATAACCAAGTCGTGAAATCATAATTAATGGTGTGTACAAATCTGATAGGAAAATCAACTCAAACAATCAGAACATATGTGCACGATGAATTTTTGATACACCTAACTAATGACCATATATATATATATATATATATATATATATATATATAAAGAGTGAGAGAGAGAGAGAGAGAGAGAGGGAGAGAGAGAGAGAGGATTCTCCGAGTGTTTTTGTGAGTTTTGTTCAAAAGGAAAATGGCGAACATAGTGGATGTTAACGGTTGGGCCGATATGGAGTCGTCCTATCCTGAGAGGATACCAATGGAGATAGAGAATGTTTTTAAGGTTCCTAAATGGTTGTGGATGATAATGTTTTGTTGAGGGAGCTTGAAACGCATCACTCGGCTACAGTGAGGATCCCTTGTAGATATGTAAGTGTATTATTATTTATTTATTATTTTTTTCTTTTTCCATTTATCTTTTTCTTCTTTTTCTTATGGTGAATGTGCATTTTTCAGATGGAAATCTCATCAAAAAAGATTATCTCCCGTCGGCCAACAGGGGTGAAGGAAGTTTGGCAGGTCCTCCCTTATTTGGTGAAGAATTTGTCGAACACCATTGGGTTCGGTGCCTTAATGGGTGCTTTGAATAAGACATCCCATTCTTACACGGTGTTAAGAATATGTGGGGAGAGATAGTAGGACACGATCCATACTTTGGATTTTAGTGTGGGTGAGATGACGATGACCCTGATAGGAGTTTACCAAATCATGAGGCTACCATGCTGCACCGATCACTTCATTTCATCAATTAGGCTATTAGGTAGTCTTTGGGTCCTCTGAAGAGAGTTGGTTCGGGGGAGTCTGTGAAGGTGTCCTTGATGAAGGACACTTTACTAGTGAGGGTGATTGATGTGACCGATGGTCGATAGGTGCGATAATTTTCACACCTCTTTATCTTATTTTTGTTAGGGCATACATTAGTGGTGAAGAGCGGTGACGATTTTCACATATATTTCCTACCCCATCTTCAAGTTTTCTCTCATGCAGGTTCGTATGACTGGGGGACTTGATGCTAGCTTCACTAGATGCCTTCCTACGATGTTGTCCTCGACCTTTATAAGTGAACCCTATCTCTTGGAGGTTCTTTTATTTTTTTGTTTCATTTTATTTTATTTCTTCATTCTTTTTGTGATTTTCCTTTTTTGGATATTTTTGAAATTTCCTTTGATGCTTTTGAAGTATGGTTCTAAGAGGTGATTAGGTGCAACACCCAACATATTCCATTAAAAGAGAAGGAGGCTAATGCGTGACCCAAGATCAGGCGAAGGAGGAAGGGTAATAGGTCTTCGATGGTCCTCCCATACCATCGTGACATGAGATTTATGGTGAACTCTCAGATGAAAGGTCGTGTAAACCTTTATTTTTTTCTAATTTTGATATTATGTCTCATTTCAAGTTTTTATTTTATTTTCTATAATGTGTTAATGATTGAGTTTATTTTGAAATATGTCATTTTATCCTTGGATCCGACTATCGGGAGAGATGTGTATGAACAACTTCTATGCTCAAATGAGGCGATTGTTGTCACATGAGTTTGGTTGTAGCTGGTATCTGGGAGAGGGGGTTGTTAGGAATATTACAGAGGTAGATTTTATTATACCTAGGGAGAACCCTCCATTTCATATGCGATATATGAACGAGATGCCACATGGAAAGAGAATGGTAGCGTTGGTAGAGGAGTGCTACTCCGTTTACATGGACATAACATAAACTCATGAGTATCTGAACTTTTTGACTAGTTGGTTGGAACCGTTGTCCATATATTATACGAGGGTAGATCCACCCCCATCACGAGAGGCCAATGATAGTGGTTTATCGGGCCATCGACTCGGGCATCAGGGTGTGGAGCACCGATAGTGGAGATTCCTCCCCTTTGATAGTGTGCATTTACCTTATAATACTTACTTTTAGAAGTTGGAGAGGCATTTGAGATTCCACACCATCCACACTCTGTGAAGGAGGGTCTTTATCCTATGTCTCTCGATGACTTCAAGTTGGGGGTAAGTCTGTTTCTTGACTAGATTAGTTTTTTGCATTTTGAATTCTATATTTATGCTTTTTACTTACTTGAGTATTGTTTTTGTCACTTTTTTTGCACACTCACTCTTTATTAATGTATTGGCTACATGATGTCCATAATTGGATGGCTTCCACAACTGAGTAGATTCAGACAATGATTTGGTTTTTTGTTACTCCTCTGATTGCTCACTACTAGAAAAATACCCTTTTATGATAGTGTCAAAGTTCAATTTTATGACCGTTTTAATTAAATTGTCATAATAAATATGATTATTTCAAAATTATGGACCTTTTTTCATTTAAACAAATAATTATGACCCGTCTAAACTAAAAATAACAATTCAATTATATGCTGAAAGACATGTAAAGTTTAATGTGCTTTTTAGCAAGTAGTCCTTTATTTTCCTTTTTGATTACACTAACGTGATATTGAGAAAGTGCGTAATTGTTTCAATTATGGTGTCCAAACCACGCATCAAAGAATGTTGTAAAGGTGAAACATAAATAAATATTGTAAATGTGTAACGAAGTGTAAAAAGAATGTTGATTGTGTTAAAAAATAAGATTTTTTAAAAGATTAAATATTTAAACTTGAGTAATTATTAACGTCGACACAATCCATGTAAAACTAACAAATTTAATTCAATACAAACGTGTAAAACTAAGAAATTGAGTCATTGAATTGACGCCGACACAATCCATGTCATATACGAATAACAAAGTATCTAGACATAAATGCATTGAGAGCATCAAAATAATGATAAAACACTAAAAAAACTAACATGTTGAGGATGTTTTAATACTCGTATACCTTTGCCAAATGCATTGGGTAGCAAAGAATAAACCACATCTCATAGGACCATTCGATGAAGATACAAGAATCAATCCATATCCCTTGATATTTGACAATATTAAACTTCGTTAGCAAAATATGTAAAACTAGTTGGAAACTCGCACAATGCGCGAGTCAGACGTTATCTTAGAAATCTCGAAGTGGGACCTCCACCTCTGCCATCGCGATAAGAATCTTGCCACAATCAATAAGAAAACATACTTTTTAATGTTCAAGTAAAGAAATGTCATGTAAAATCCATTGTAAAACATTAACTTTGAAAGGGGTCTCACTTCAAAAAGATGAAGAAAAAAGGAAAAAAAGAATTTTCCAAAAATGAGGGTTGCTGATTGGCATGGAATTATAGGTACATTATTTTTCAGCCATTGGTACACCCCTTTTACAACCATAGTACTTCAATTCCTTCCTTCATTAATGGTGATGAACTATCAACTTTCATAATTTTTTGGAAGACTTTTTGTATTAATAGGTACTTAAGGTGGGTATTTTGAATCACGCACAATTTATTTTTTTCTCTCTTTCATACAAATACACTATTTCAAATGTTAATTCCCATGATATTATGTATGTTTCTACTCTAAAAGATTTGTAATCCACAAGATTGTATAGTGTGTGTTACACAACTTTCAACTTGTGCCGGGCCATTTTGTGGCGTAATCGCTCAATAAATTGGGGTTTACCAAAAACATCCCCGTAATTCTTCTGCCCTAAAAATCATATGTTCCTTTTTTCATTAGAAGAGGTGTGTCCAAGTTATGATGAATTTTCTTCCATTCTGGGTATTCATCCTCAAATGCCTGCTACTATGCCTGATTTTTCCCATTCTCCTCAGGCAATTTTGGACGAGTTACTAAATTTATCTCCATCTGCGGCCCAACTACTAGTGCATGGGGGAGCCATTTATCTTCCAATGGTGACTGAATCCTTGAGTTTGAGGGATTTTAAAGACAATAGGTTTGTGAGCATGGAGTCGCGAGGCTTGTTTGTCAAAATGCATTTGGTGACGAACAATATGATTGTGGATAATGAAGTAACTTCCATTTTACCATAGATGCGTATCACTATAATTTCACAATCACTGTCTTGGAAGAAACATTGAACAAAATGGATGGTTATGGACATCCCGGTCTATGATCGGGGTGCGGCTCATTTTGTCCCACTCAAAAAAATTCCCTAAATCGACCTCGCCTAGATACCCTAAACTCGATCTCGCCCAAAATCTTACCCTAAATCCCGCGCCACCTATGTCGCAGAGAAAAACCACCCTAAAAGGAAACTAAAAAGACCAAAAACCTATTGTACAAAATTTGTTTGGGTCTAAGTTAAAAACAAAAGCAATAATAAAATTCCCAAAAACTTTTGCGAGGACCTTTTTCCAATCGGCAAAAGGCCCTGAAAGCCTTTAACTGATCGGTAGAATCTTTGTCAAGGCACATTTTCTCATCTATACACATGTCCCCCTTTTCGAAAAAATTGCCCTCATCCTTCTACCGTACGGGAACAAGACTCTCCATGTATGCTATAAATAGAGGACCCACCTCTAATTTCAAGCAAGTGGAAGACCACTGATATCACAAAACCCAACAATGATTCGGTTTTATAACTTACTTACTTCCCAAGTGTCCGATATACTTGAGATGATTTTGAACATCCCGAGGAAGCTCGTACTTCAGAAAAGTTATATTCCCCTCAAAAGGAAAGATCATACTTCTTCAAAGTCACTTCCAAGTCCCAAAGAGTCCAACTTGTGTACAAATTCTTAAAAACAAAAGCTTCTTTCCAAGGATCTTCCTGACTAGAACAAAAGTGAAGAATTTTATCCGAAGCTCTCCTCGACTGAAAAACACTAGAAAATGGGAAACTCCATGAAAAAAGTCATCTTTTTACCGCGAGGGTAAAGAACCTCTGCCCAAATTTTGGGCCAATACCCCAATATATGTATTGGAATAAAAAGTACATATATATGTATTGGAATCTTTTTTCGTCCCCCATTTAAGGGTTCAATTATTTAATTTGCAGTGTTTATATTTCAAAACCCTAGTTTCTAACCTAGAACCTCTATTAATTGACTTGACATGACCATATCTTAAAGCAATGCTTTCAAAATCATTACGAGGAAAGTTTTCGTGAGCCGAGTCATTTTGAAGCTTTGCATCAAGACAAAGTCTAGAATCCAACTATTCCCATCACTTTTCCAAATGAATAAAGCCACCCCATGCGGCGGCACCCCGGATATGTGTTTTCATATTAAATACTCATCAAATGTCAGCCTTTGATTAAATATTATTTTAACAAGTAAATATATCAATCCAACCCAATGGAAATCATATATAAAGGACTAGGCTCCAAAAGTCCTCTAATGTTGTATATTCTATACCTGATATCCCATCGCCTAAACATATAAATATGCTCGATTTATTGGAACTACGTAGGCATTGATCCCGAGTCTCATGGGGTACATGTGGACCTCTACTAAACCAAACTCGTGAAACCCAAGCCTCATAATACATTTATTGGTGTATAATCTATCAGGGATGTGTATGCATCCAATCCAAAGATTCTTAGTAAGAATAAGAATACGTATTAATAATAAGAAGGAACATCAAATTGAGATCATTGATTTATCTAGGTAAGCTTATGGTCCAATAAAGGATTTTTATCTTCGAACCCCATTGGAAGGGGGAGTACGTAGGAAATCAAATCCTACAGAAATGATCGAATCTAGGGACGCCCCGAAAATGCTATAAGGTGTTAAAAAATTGTCGAAGTAGTGGCATAGGACTAACCCAAAGACTATTACACCTTTAGTATTTTAGGTATCTCGCTAAGGGATACTTATATATCTGTCATTGGATTCTAGCCCACTCCTATAATAAATACACTTTCCCTCTCCCCATACACATCCAAACTTCTCGTAGGGATAATACCTTCTTTGAAGTGATCGCTCGATGATCATAATGTAACATGCCTATACCGGTAATCTTTGATCCCACTCCAATCCTAAATTCCATACACCAGCCCTCCCCCTCCCAAGCCAAGTCTAACACTTACACACATATCACGTTAGAGCACGTGTATGGCTGAATTACTTAGGCTCTGATACCAAATCCTCTAGGGTATTTGGGCAAAATACTGAGTCTTTCTCATGAGCTCGAGCCTAAACAATATGTTTCTTGATATATTGTCTCTACCGATATGAATGCATCTCTCGACTTTCGTCTAGTACACCTAATTAATTAAAACAAGATATTAAACTATATCAAGTCGGGACCCCCCCCAAACATATCCCTACTACAAATGCTCAAAATAATACATACCATACATAACCAAACTACGTAGGATTTGATCTTGTGGTCACATGGGTACGTAGGCACAATATCGAGTCCTTCTTATGAGCGCGAGCCTCGATAATATGTCTCCTAATAGGTTGTCTCTTATGAGATGCTCTCCTAATGTAAACTTCCATCAATGATTCATACCCAAAAATATACAAATACAAATTCTCTAACTAAAAATGAGATATCCAACTATATCCAAGCCTCAATATATCATGGATCCTTATATAAAGGTGAGAACAAGTACACAAAAATTATAAGACAGATGCACCGGTCTCTCACCATTCTATCTTTCGGAAAACTTAGAATGAGATATCAAAATATCTTAAAACTGAATTTTCTTGCATACCGACATTCACAATAATGACCATCAGTCATACAAAAAGAAGCACAGAGTCACGCACACGCAGTCGTTTGTATCTGGCACGGTTTAAGTGAAGTTTTTATAACACTCACACATACCACTTTCCTACCTAAGCACCCACTTACATTTAAGGTACCATCACGTTAAGGTCTCCAAATAAATTATAAATTAACTAAAGAGTTATCATTAATGAAAAGAGAACTAAAAAGTATATAACTAAAGAAGCATACAAAATAAGTGGGGTGCCTAACACTTCCCCACTCGTAACCCAATTCCCGAACCCACACTACAAGAGTATCTGGATCAACCACAGACTTAAAACATGCCTCAAGATTAACCCAAATTTTTAATTTTTTAATAAAACAAATTAGTGACTCTGAACAAACCAATTGAAACCCCTTATTGCATGAAAATATACACATAGGCCGATACCTGAGAACTAGGGTTGTGTGGGTCAAACTATACATGACACCAAACATCTTCTAGAGGAAAGTCATTGAGTCCAACCTCCAATCAATGAACCTACCTCATGGGAAGGAGACAGAACATGAGATAAGCATTCTCGTGCATGCCGTTACAAAGGTTCTCTGAAGCCATGCATGGGGCACGCAATTCCATAATGGTTACTCTGTTGGGGAAATTTTTGATACCATTGAAAATCAATATTGCAATTGTTGTAGATGGATTCCCAACTACATTGTAGTAACAACTTCTTAGAGGAAAAATCAAATAAACTATCCATATGGTTCCCTTTTACTATACATATTATTTCTCTCCCCCGTGACTACTTTATGTAAATTTTAGAGCTTTTTATAATCATTAGTTTGGAATCCCTCACAATGTAGATACATTATTAGGCCTCCATGTACAGTATTGTACATTTTCCAAATATATAGGTACGAATGAAGGACCTCGTGATAAAATAAAATTCAAAGTATGTAAAAATTAAAGATTATGTTTGCATCACGCACTGCATGGTCTTGAATTTCATGTTATTTAAACACCATACCCTCAAGGCCTCCTAGAAGTCAGTAGTTAAAAAATGTTCTTACCATAGGAAAGTTACTTTATCCAAAGGAACGTTCGTACTTCATAAAATTCACATTTCCCCAAAAGAGATGTTCGTACTTTTAAGAAGTCTTTACCTTAGATAAAGATCATACTTTTGGAAAGTCTTTTCATTGAAAGTCTATTCCCTAATGTGTGTCCTCACTCTTTTCGCCCGCACATTTGGTATATCGAACAACTTCTATATTAATCCCAAAGTCTTGGTGACATGGAACATTTGAACTTGGTTGAGTATATTGAATAGACTTTCATAAATATCAAGTGCTAGGGTAAAGTGGTTTCACAAATACCTTAGTGGTTTCTTAGTCCATAAAGCTCGATATATCATGATTCAGTAATGAAAATAGATCCACCGATCATCAAGTAGTACCACCATTTTTGTATATAGAAAAATATTGAGGAACACACATTGTTTCACAAAAATAATGAATACTTGTTGGTTAATGCATGTTATGAAATATTTTTTAAATTTTTTTAGACATCTGTAGGCTGGTCGAAAAGCCTTAGATTATAGGTTGAATGTATTCCCCTATTCATGGAAGATCAACATTATGAATTCACAAGTGATTTACAAAACATATTTCCGTATGTTTGATTCACCTAACCACATTTTTTTTGAGAAAATACTAAACAAGGTATTATTTACTCGCTCCTCGTTTTAACAAGACGAGAGATCACCCATTTTTACATGAATTAAATATCACTCTAATCAGTTCTTCCCCTTTAATTACACTACCAAACCAAAAAAATAAATAATAAGTACCGTCTAAACACGTTGAAAATAGATAAAATAATTGTATCAGAAAACATGTTGCATATGTAAGTCCTTCTCCCTCTATGTATAGTCCTTCATTCAGCCCCTCGGATCCTCAATATGTGGGTATTTCTCCATATATGTATAATCCTTCTGTCACTCCTTTTGTCTACAAAAACCTGAACAAATATGTCCTAACTTTTTCTATAGTTGCTATCATAGTAGAGAGATCACCCTAAGTTATTACCATGGAAGCATAAGTTCACGTGTCGTATGGTCGATTAGTTTTCATCAGCAAACTACGCAAAAATGAATGTTAAGTTTTCTCCATAGTACGTTCCATGTCCATTGAGTAATACTAGGCTCCGTCTATAATGGATAAAATCTTGAGGCAACTGGAAAATATCACTGCCTCACCAAATACCACGCAGTCTGAAATTAGGTCCCTGAGCCTAGCACAAGTACACCTAAAAGTGGCCACCATTACACCTATAATAGTATAGAATATACTTCCTCCTCCCATCCCTAACAATAAATCACCGTCAGGAGTAGCTACCGAGGTAATACTAACTAGTCCCCAGGATACACTCGTGTTAGTCCCAGCACCGTCCCCTATTAATGCTAGCGCCTATCACTTCCAATTGCCATTTTCCATGTACAGATATTTTGAACTATACCAGTAGTACCCCGAGTACCCACACATCTCCTTCTAAGGACCCTCAAGATCCAAATCTATACAAACTCCACCAGCTGACAATGATGTACCACCACTTTCATGGGAGGATATCACACCTTCCCTATATGAACCGCATCTCCTTCAGGAAACCATCAATAAGAGGCAAACCATTGATGATCTCACTAACATTAAAAATACGGGCCTATATCCGGAATCCCCGCTATAAAAAAATTCTTGATGTCAATATTTAAATCCAATAAAGGACTAGGTTCCTTAAATGGTCACTTATTCAACTATAATCTTCAGATGAAAATCTGAAATGTAGGCCCAAGGATTCTAAAGATAATCTTCTCATCCACTTTTTTCGGGGGAGCCCTTACCTTGTATATGGGACTACAAATATAAGGGATCACTAAAACTTGGGACGATGTATGTCGTGTTTCCCTGAAATAGTACGAATATAGAATCACCCGTAAAGATTTAGCGGTGCAGAAACAGGAGGGATTTCAAGGATTTCAATGGGCCGTATAGGGATATCAAGGACTCGAATATAATAGAACTCGAATGGTGCAGTAGAGGGATTTCAAGGAACCCTACAACCACAGAAAAACCATAGACATGACCCTCACGGGCACGTCCATGACCATGGATGAGAAAGGGGGTCTAACAAGCTTTGTGTTTTCACCTTTTAATTGGACTGGATCATTGTTTTGTCACATCCTTATTATCGAAATCCATATCCTCTTAGATTTTTTCTCCCTCATAAATTTTTATGGCCTATCATAGCATTTTAAGAAGAGTATCGTCCCCTTATTTTATTGCCAAAACCGCTATAAAAAAACATCTATGTATCACACTAAAACCACCTGAAATTTTCTATCAAGTGAGAAAAACACAACATTTTCAACCATAATACCTCAATTGTTATAGAAAATACCTTAGTTTATCCTCATCCAACACCCAACTTTCTCATGTAACACACACACCCACACACACACACACACACACATACATACATACATATATATATATATATATATATATATATATATATATATATATATATATATATATATATATATATATATATGGGTGGGTGGGTGGGTGGGTGTGTGTGTTTTAACCACACATGTTACCTAGATAGTTTTATTGATACGCCTTTATGGGCGAACATGTGATAAAATGAGATAAAACCCTTGATTTCATGTTGGTGAGAATTTAAAAATATGTTTAAGGAACTCTACTTAAAGAAGCATGACAAAAATATGTTATTTAATTCATTTTACGTAAGGAATGATTAGTTTTCATGTAAAGAACAGGCATGCATAGTAATTGTAACACCCCAACCTAGATTTATGGGTTGCTCATTATTAACCCAGTCTGTCACCATCCCTCCTTTTTGGGTTCTTTCCTCCCATCTCGGGGTTTTCCGACGCTCGCGCGCGCAGTTGGAGATGGAGAGGAGGTATGGTACCCCTTTTAAGGAGCGCATCGGCCATCTTCTATATAAGGTGATGTAAAGAGATGGAGTCCCCAACCTATTTTGCAAAAAATAGGCAAAATAAGATGTCACCACCTCAAGAAAGCGACATCCAAGACAAACTGATGCTTACAAAATGAATAGTTCAGAGGTTTGGGGGCTAAGTTACGAAATGGGATCGTGTCAGGCACCCATCCCACCCTTTCGGTCTCTCGTGGACTTGTGTCACTATTTTTATTAATTTATCCATGAAGTGTATGAGAATGTATATATATATATATATATATATATATATATATATATATGGAGATAAGAATCATTCGACTCATATCATGGGAAGGATAAAGTGAGGTCATGCAAAGGAATATTTCCAAAATAATAATTAGAAAATATAATGTATGCGCTTATCATGATATTGATCATTATAATCAAATGATAATATTTGTTAGATAAGATGCACAAGTATGAGTGATAAGCATGATATTTATGAATAATATATAGATAAGATAGGAGAAAGATTAAAATAGAAAAATTAGAAAATTGGAGAATTGGACTCGAATCTCGGATTTTAGCCCCAAACGCTTACGTAGTCTATAAAGTCATCAAAGTCCATGTAGTTTGCACGTGGTGAAAGGATGGGGTTTATCCCATATATTCAAATGAGATTTTATTATGTGTGTGTGTGTAGAAAAGCTATTATAGTTTTAAAGAAAATGTGGTGAGTAATCCTGTTTGAATTTATAGGTGGAACCGTCTTTTTCTTTGTTTTGGAATATATATAGAAAATAAATTATGTTCAATATAACTAATAAAGGATGAAATATTAATGTGCATGATTTAAGGTAAAAGTTAATTTGAGAATTTATATAACTAATGTGAAAATAAAGAGATCGAGAGAAAAAAAGATATTTGAACCTTCTTTGGAGAATTGAGGCTTGGTCTTTATACTTGATGAAATAACTTGCAAATTGAGATGTATGGTGGATGAGAGATAAGGAGATTTTGTTAAATTGGGTATGAAAATGATGGGATGAAAGATGGAAAGGAATTCCACAAAAGAAAACTTCGCTGATTGTGAGAGAATGTTGTTGAGATCACTGATATTGATGGATATGTGGTGTGTCTTGGAAGTGAGCTCATTCACTCATTTTATAGGGTAGGGGTATTTTTGATCCGCATCCCCTAGCCCTGCCAATCGACAGGTGACCCCAGACACACTAGCAATAGGCAGGAAAATGGACCGGCCAATCTATAGTTTCGTGGAGATTTTTCTAGAAAAAATGTTTGTAGAATGAAATACTTAAATCCAAATTGTGCACGAGTCATATCATTCAAAAGGTAATTCATAGAATTTTAAGATTCCTTGGGGACACTCCCGGGTCCGTGAGATGACTTTGGGTCAAATGGGGCTTGGAATCGCTCAACGGTAATTTGGGCGAAAGACTGTGGGACAGTAACAAATTATTTGTCCAAGCCGTAAGTCATAATCATGCATGGCATAAACTATTGGAAAGGTTATATGAGGTACTTTGACGTTCCAAAGAGCTTTACTCAATTCGAAGGGTTGACTTTGGTCAAATGGGTTCCGGGAGCTCCCGGTGACCTTTCAAAGTAAAGAGAATCATTTGTTTGTACCATAACAATGATTTGGCTCCGCGAAAAACCATTGTAAAGGGTATTTATTGCCTTTAAATGATTCATTCAGTCTCATTATATGTGAAGAGTTGACCCCGATCAAACGGAGCCTAGGGGCGCCCGATGGCCTCTGGATCAATATTCGGGAGAAAATGGATCGTTCATCCGAATGGTTAAGCCATTTTATTCACGGGGTAGACCATTGGATAGGGGTTTTATTTCCCTTCAAAGATCAATTGAGATTTCACTTTGACGATGAATATGATTGAGGTCAAAGTGGGGCCAGGGTGCGCCCGGTGGCCTCCAGATCAATTTTTAGTAGTAAAATGGTTCGTTAATCCAAACCGTTATGTCGATTTATGCACGAGATGAACCGTTGGAAAGGGTATTCAAAGCCAATCGAAGACTTATTGATATTTTTCACTTACTACAGATTTGAACGGAGTCAAATGGGGCTCGAGATCCTTGATGGCCTCTAGATCTGTACTCGGAGTATGGACTAGGGTTTGTAGTAAAAGGGGGAGGTGTTAGGGACCTAAATAGAGATTTATGGGGTCATATAATGTAGTTTCTATAGAGCCCCTCGATGGGTGATCTTGGATCAAGTGAAAGTCATCGAATAAACACCACATGATGTTTTAGGAAATATGTCGATTATGCGAACCTAAAGGGATAAGGATGGGTACTATTTTAGAGGGTCAAGGACGATTATGTGGACCTAACACAATGATGGGGACAACCGATTCTTCACATCGAGGTCAATTCTGACGACCTAAAAATGGCAGCAACAAATTCTTAGGGTTGAGGTAAACTCTAGGGACCTTAGTTGGGAGGGACCAATTTGAAAGGCCGAGGTCAATTCAGAGGACCTTAAGTAGGAGAGACCATTATGAGGGTTACGGTCAATTCTGAGGACCTTAAGTAGGAGAGAACAATTCTGAGGGTTGAGGCCATTTCTGAGGACCTTAAGTGGGAGCAACAAATTCTACGAATTGAGGTCAATTATGGGACCTTAAATGGGAGCCACCAATTCTGTGGGTCAAGGTCAATTAAGAGGACCTAAAGTGGGGCGACCATTTCTGAGGTTCGAGATCAATTCTGAGGACCTTAAGTGGGAGTGACCAATTTTGAAGGCCGATGTCAATTCTGTGGACCTTAAGTGGGAGAGACCAATTCTACCGGTCGAGGTCAATTCTAAGGACCTTAAGTGGGGCGACGAATTTTGAGGGTCGAGGTCAATTTCGAGGACCCTAAGTAGGAACAACCTATTTTGTTGGTCGAGGTCAATTCTGCGGAACATAAGTGGAAACGACCCATTAAAAGGGTGGTCAATTTTAAGGACCTTAAGTGGGAGCGCCAAATTCTCTGGGTCGAGGTCAATTTTGCGGATCTTAAGTGGGAGTGACCAGTTCTGAGGTTCAAGGTCAATTCTACTGACCTTAAGTGGATCGACTAATTCTGCGAGTCTAGGTTGATTCCGTGGACCTTAAGTTGTAAGGAATAACTATTTTGGGGAATTTTTATTTAAGACTACACTGGGAAGGAGACACTTGTCTGGGGATTATGCCCTTTTGAGAAGAGATAAATAAATCTTAGTTTGATAATTTGAGGTTTTGGGATTCCATTGGGGTATGTGTTTGTTTGGGAGAGATGTCTGGTTTAAGTCTTTTAACTGTTCTTGGGAAATTTATAATTTTTCTAGGGAAATGTGTAATTGTTGAATTCTTGCTGGAAAATGGGTCCCTCTTTTAAGTAGTTTTTTATTTATGTTGAGTTTTAGGTTCTTGGGATTTCGTTGGGGAGTGGTAATGGTTGTCCTAAAATTTTGAGGGCTTGAGTTAGGGAATAAATATGTGGTATTAATCCCGCTAGGGACTTGAGGAACTTTGAAAAATGATTCTCTTAGTGAAAAACTGTTCCAATATTCATTAGGAGTTCATCGACCGACAAGTTGTGGGGGTTTCCAAACATCAGTGGTACCGTCTTTTGGACTGCCTTGGGAAGGGGAAGGGATAGTGCCAATCGATATGTGTTAGGGGACTGTCGATCGGTACACCCCTTAGCCTCTAATAACAAGGGGTGGGCTGTCTTAATTTTCCACAACTTTATGCTTTCTTATCGACTAATTATTTCTTCTATAATCTACTCCTGTATTCTATCTTCATTTCAGTTTACAAAATGGCAAACTTTTGTAGTAGTGAGATCCACATGGTGTGGCTAGGTGATGATGACCGAGTGCACTTGGATTGGCGAGCCAGGGTGCCTTTAGTATTGGCCAATGATAATGACTTTGATCTATTTGAGCCTATCTATAATGATCATACTCTTTTGTGTGAGTCTGTGCCTTTAGTACTGCATGACTTTTGGCATTCCTTTTCGCATTTTTTTTGCATTTTCTTGTTTATTCGAATTTTAACAAAGGGGTTCTTTTTCTATGATAGACTGACATTACTATGATGAGTTTTCTCTCCCATATGACGAGGGGGGTCAGATATGTATGGGAGCACCTTCTTCCAGTGGTGCGTTGGATGGTTTCTACTGTTGGCTTTGGTAGTCTAGCATTTTCGTTGTGTGAGACTTGACGCTCTATGTAAGTTCCATGTGATCTGGAGGAGAGGTGGTGGGATACTACCCACACCAAACATTTAGGTTTTGAGGAGATGATAATGACTCCCAATGTTGTGCAAAAATTACTTGGGATAGATTATGAACGGACCCAGATAGAGGTTGATCGTACGCTGAAGGTGACATCGATAGTGGTGGAGGCAACGCAAGGAGTTCTTGGACAGAAGTATTGGGGGACTTGATAGGTATATAACTTCTTCTAGAGGTTTTTTTGAGCCGGTATAATGATAAGACAATGGGTTTTAGGTTCTCTAAATGGCTCGCTTATTCATTCTTTTATTGTTGGGAGGATTTTTGGTGGCGTTGATCGGCGACGTTGTCCACTTATGGTTTTTACCATATTGGAGGGTATTATCGAATATACCTTTTCTTGACTAGGGGAGCGTGACTTTGGTGACCATTTATTTATCTTTGTATGCTTTCATCCGGTGCTACCGACAAACTTTTACTATAGCCACGTATCTTTTGGAGGTATTCTTATTTTTACATTTTTCCTTTATGCATTTTATTTTCTGTTTTAAATTTTCTCTGATCGCTTACTCTCATCTATTTGTAGGAGTTGTTCTATAAGGAAATTGGACTAAATTCCCATTTAATTAACTCGCGTGATGGCTCATGGACGGGCTTCTACCGGATGTACTGATGGCGGAAGTCAAATCGATAATTGAAGCGATCCCTTTCCTTGGTGATAGTGTGTCAGGTCTTGAATGATTTGATGAGAAATCGGTTTATATCTTATTTTCTCTTTTTGACATTTTCCTTTGTGTAAGTATTGACTTCTTCTTGGAAAAATGTAGGTGACCTTTTATCCGTAAGGGATGACCATATAACATATAGGGGTGACCGGAGAGAATGCACAGATGCACCGACTGCTAGCGTATGAGTTTGTCTAATCCTACTATCTAGGAGATAGAGTAGTCAGGAAAATTATGGAGGATGAGGTGGAGGTCCAATCGAGGATTCCCCCATGATCTATGAGGTAGGTGCGGGAGATGTCGAAGGATTCCCGAGTTACGACGATAATCGATGAAACCTATTCATTTTACATAGACATGGTGGCAATTTACGACTACCTTGATTTAGTGATGATCTAGCTAATGTTGCCATGTATCGTTGACGTGGTGAATATGAATCTACCTCCAACGGCTTCATGAAGGGGTATGAGTCAACCAGTGGGTTTTGACCACAACATGAGTGGTGGGTAGACATTAACAACAGTCGCGACATCAGAGGTTCTTTTTCTATGTCTTTCTCTTCCCTGTTACAACATCAGACTACCAGGGGGTATCGGTCAATATGATGCATTGCCCTAATGCGATGGACCCGGAGTTATTGGGGTTGACTAAGGATACTGTCTAGCTAGAGGTATAACTTTGTCCTTTATTTTTCTGATATCTTCTTTGCCCCAGACTGGATGATTTTCTCTATTTTGTTTTTCTAACTGCATGTCCGGGTGTTGACTACCTGGTTGAGGAACATCCCGGATTAGGTGGCTTCTACCACTATTCATATTCGAGATTCGATCTCAGTTCCTTCCTATCTTGTTCCATCTTCTTTTGATGAGGAAGGATCTCGATCAAGTAGCGGAGACTCCTCAAATAATCGTTGGGGGAAAGTACGTGTGTCAACGGAGATAGGGGATCATTGAAAGAATGGGAGAGAGAGAGAAAAAAATAAAGGTGATAGAGAGAAAGTGTGGGGGATCAAGAAGAGTCCCGTTGTTTTTCTTTTTATTTTTTATGCAAATGAGATGTAATGATGACAACACATATATATGAAATAGGGTTTTAGCTATTTATCTTTGCTTTAAATGACTTAATTTACATGCACTATTTACTATGTTTACTGAGACCATTAAAAGGATTACTTAAAAAGAGAATTTTATTTTAAAACAGGACGAGTAAAAATATATGGAGGAAAATTAAAAAAAAAAGATTATTTATATTGAGTTTTTTTATTTTGACAAAGGAAGAAAAATGGTATTTTCTAAAAATGGGGGTAAACTGATCATCACACACCTTCTCTTGCCTATCGGTAAGCCAGTCCATTCAAATCACCCCAAGGATTTGATTACACTTTCTTCAACTACTTTTTCCTTGATGGGGTAGGATTTTATTCAAATTATGCAGGACCTTTGTCTTTAGGTACGTTTTCCAAGCATAAAAGGGGGAAAGTGGAGAGGTTTTCTTCACTAATTCATAATTCTTCCTCTTACTTATTTCTTGCTTTGTGTTTACTTTAAAAATGGCTTTTCCCATAAGTGTTGAATTAGCCTGTTTCCTCGAGATTTGAGAGGTTATTTACTTATAAAAAGTAGACTACGATGCCTTTGCCCTATGTCGAGTTTCCTTATGATGCAACCATCCCATTTACTAGAACATGCTCACCTGACAACTCATTTTGAGTACCCCGAGGATCATCTCTTTCGTGTGTCTTGGATGAAGTCTACCCGACTTACAAGGAGTTTCCTGCTATATTGGGGGTAAACCCCAGTGTGGCAGCGACCATGCCTGAATTCCCTCGATCTTTGCGGCAAATTTTGATGGAATCTCTCCATATTTCACTACCGACGGCTTGTTCATTTCATACCGGGGGAATGATTTCCCTCCCGACTGTTCTATATTCTGTGCAGCTACGGGATGTCAAGGATCTGGGTTATACGGGAGCCATTGCCCTTAGCTTAACTTCAGAGCTACTGTTGGTGATAGTGGACTTGCTAGTGGATCCTCAATTTGATTCCACTACTATGTGTATGTCATATCATCATAATCCTAGAACGATGATACTGGTAGAGATCCTAAATGGTCTCGATGCTTAGCGGGAAGGCCATTCAAATTTTCTTAGAGGAAGCCTTATCATTCTGTTCATGTGGCTATCTGATAGATTGTATTTGGTGGTCCCCATAAATATCCCTTGGTCATTATGCCAAAAAATTTCTCCCATTATTTCATCAGCTTTGGCTCGATCATCAAGGACCATGTAAATTGGTTTGTGGAGCAGAGAGCTCAATGTATTAGTTGGTCAGTGCCCCGGTGGGGCAGCTTAAACATATTTTTAAACTAGAGAAATACTAGTATGTTCAGTTAGTTGGACTCCGTGAGAATTATTTCTATTTTTCTTGGCATCTACTACATCAAGTTAGATGGGTGAAGATTGTGACTTCCTGTATTTTGGACTTCTTCCATGTGGAAGATTTGACAGAAGGCATGCGCATGCAGTTAGGCTCTTTGTGGGAGAATCGTGAGCCATCAAATTATCCTTCCAAATATGTTGACAATGTTTGGTAGGTTTCTGGGGATTACATGAAATAGCGGTGGTAGAGGGTAGTGTCTAAGATGTTAGCCGGGGAGATTGGTTAGAGATTGTTTTCCATGTTTGACACCATGGAGGGAGGCGTATTGGCTTTTCCTAGGATGGTTTGAACTTTCCATTCCACAGAGAGCCTTTAGTATTCCATACAGGCAGGGGAAGTTTTGGGGCCTCAAGATGTAGATGATGAATGTGATGGATCTTCTGGCAGCTACGGTTAGGGTCTTTTGTGAATCTAGTTATGTGTGAAGCTGGTTATGTATGAAGCTAGTTATGTTTTTGGTTGTCTTTGATCGCGGGAATATGTTTGAGAAGGTTTGATGAGTTTTTTTAAGAGTAGTTTGTTTTGGTTTTTTTTTTTTTTTTAGGATAGTCAGGTTGGCGGCCGCAGTTATTCGACCACCTATACTGATATTTCCTTTTATTTTTCTATAATTTTTTATAATCGAATAAAATAGGATTTTAATAATATTTGTGTTCCTCTTGATGAGTTTTAAATTTGAATTATCTATACCAATCGCTAAGTCATGCATAATCATTTCGTTCTTGTATATAATTAATGGACTATCATTCTTGGAGGTAAGAAAAGAATAGTATTTTGTGAAAAAGAAGGGGGTCATGCCCATGTAAATCATATGAGTTGCCTATGTACCAATGGACTTTTTTTAAAAATTTATAAGCTTCATTTTTAAAGAAAAAAAGATTTTTGGAGGATTAGGCCACATGTTGTTCTCAGTAGAGGGAAATGAAGATTTTTTAGAATAAAAGAAGATGAGAGGACTTGTAGAGCATCGAAATTTTGGATAAGGTATAGGTTGATTCGATGGTCCGTCTCTTCTCTGTCAAGGTTAGTGAGCATAGTGATGCCACTAGACAGGATCTTTTTCATGATATCGGGTCCATTCTAGTTCATCTTTGATTTCCCCTTAGGGTCCCAAACAGGTTCTATAATTTCTTTGAGGGCCAAGTACCTTTTTTAGGCGTCGTAGTCCTTGACTCTCTTATTAAATGATCGCACTATCTGGAGATTGTACCCTTGTATGTGATATAGATCCTTTAGCCTTATTTCATCCATGGGAGATAACTCGTCAAGATGGCTCTTATTCCAGTCTTTTTTACCGATTTTCCTTTCAAGCCTGATGCGTATTGAAAGTATTTCTAGTTCAATGTGTAAGAATGCATCCATGTCGTATACTAGAGAGTAAGGGATAGTCCCAGTAGATGTTCGAACTAAATTGTCGTAGCCCCAAATGGTGTAAAGGATCCGATCGGCCCAATCTCTATAACTCTTAGTCATCTTACTGGTGATCACTTTGAGATTCTTACTAGAGGCTTCAACTGCACCATTGGTTTGTGGTCGATATGGATAAGATTTGTGGCTCTCAATCCCATACTCGTCCACCAATTCTGTGAGATTTGCCTCAAAATGGAACCCATTATCTGACACTAGTTCGTGTGGGACCCTATATCAGCAAATGATGTTTTTTAAATATGTTTGGATACCTTTTTGGCATTCTGCAGTGAGTATGACTCAATTTTGACCCATTTGGTGAAGTAATCAATAAAAACTAGGATTAACCCGTGCCAATTGGATGCGTTGGGTGTAACTTTCCCTATATATTGATGCCCGAGGTGGAGAATTTCCAAGGAAAGGTCATATTGTATAATCCCGGGGAGGTAAGTGCTGGATATTAGAAAATTGTTTGGCATTTAAGGCATCTTCAAATATAGGCGGTCCAGTCTTTAACCATAGTCGTCCAATAGTAACCCTGTCGGATAATCTTCTTGGCGAGAATTTGGCCATTCATGTGGGGTCCTCACTCCCTTCTATGGATCTTCTTCATCAACTTTTTAATATCAACCCCTTTGATACAGTGTAAGTGGGTTCCATCAAAGTTTCTCATGAAAAGTGCTTTATCATAAATAATGTACTGGGCGACTAGCCTGCAGAGGGGATCTCAGTCTTTCTTATTGGAATCCTGGGTGTACATACCATGATTGAGGAGGTGTCGAAAATCATAGTAACAACACTCAGTGATATTGGAGTCTTCTTCTGTGATGATCTCAATATAGTAGCAGTGGGTTGGTTTATCTTTCTTTTTTACTAAGAAGGGGGCCATCGTTATTCCCTTGAGCATGTCAACCATGGACTAAAGTAGCAAGGGCATCAACGAATTTATTCCTTGCTTAGGGAAATTAGTGAAAGTTAATATCTTAGAATTTGTAGTCCAGTTATTCTAGGTGGGCGTGGAAGGGTAGGAGTTTCTCGTTCTTGACTTTCCATCTTTTAAGGACCTGGACGATGATGTGGGTAGAATCCTTGCAGACATCTAAGCAATGGATTCCATTTTTTAGAGAGACTTTGAGTCTTATTGTGCACACTTCATATTCGATCATGTTGTAATGCAGGTAAAATATAACTTGATGGCAATAGGAGTGTGAGACTCACCAGTGGCAATCATGATTATCCCAATTTTATATCCTTTCTTGTTGGCAGCACCGTCGAAGAACATTTTCCATCGGAGGTATTCTTGGGAGGTACAAAGGATGTTTTTATATGGGAATTTAGAGATCCATATGCAGGTTTATTTATGGGGTAATTCGTAAGGTAATGATAGATAGATATTCCTTTTCCTGTCATTCTATGTGACATACACAATATCGAACTCAACTAGTGGCATTAACCAATGGTCCATTCAGCTTGACAGGGCTGGTTTCTCGATCATGTATCTAATAGGATCCATTAGTGATATAAGTCTAATGGGAAAAGCTAGCATGTGATTCCATAATTTTTGAGTAACCTAGACAAGGGCGACACACGCCTTATCTAAGGCAGTGTAGTTGACTTCATATCCGACAAATTTATGACTGGCATAGTAGATGGCTCTCTCTTTACTATATTCTCTAAGGAATTGGGCCAGAAAAATCCCAACAATAGTGTCTGTTATGGTCAAGTATAAGAGTAAGGGGTGACAAGGCTATGGTGGCATGAGTACCGGAGGTTGGGTAAGGTTTAGTTTGATTCGATCAAAGGCTTCCTGACAAGCTTTGTTCAAGATTTTGGTGTAATCCTTTCGGAGAAGTTTGAATATGGGTTCACATATAAAAGTCAACTGACAGATGAACCGTATGATATACTATCATTATTATAGGATTCCCCAATCTTCCTTCTTCGTTCGGGGTGGTGGTATCTCGAGTATGGCTTTCACTTTTCCAAGAAATGCTTCAATACCCTCAAGATTAGAGATAATCCTCCCAGATAATACAACAGACTTAAGGAATTAAGGCAGCTCAAGCGAGGCAGCTCAAGTGAGGTAGTTTAACGTGACAGCCCAGGGAGATCTTCGAGCGAAGAAACTGCCCGAGAGAACTCATCCTTTAGCTCCTTTCTTTTACTTAGTCTTGTTGTATCATTTGTTTACATTGACTATGAGATATAAAGACTATAATGAAGTAATGATTGTAATGTCATTCGGTGTGAGGTCAAACGGTACTCGCGAGAGACCAGTTTTGGCAGGAAATGGGAGAAGTTTCATGCTATATCGAATGACCTCGTTATGGGAACTTCAGAGGGACTTGGTTTGGAGGATTGAGAAGTGAGGCGTCATTGGATATTGTCCTAACCATCATAGATACCTGTGGTAAAACACCAAAAGACCTTGACCGTGGAACCTTAAGCGGAGCAACCTTGTGTCCCATCGGGCGTTGAGTTGTGAACTACTTGTGACTTTTACTTAATCTCACATATACTTTAAGTGATGTCACTAGCTAGCTAAGCAATGTCAAATCTGCACTTGTGTAAACCACTGTGGTATTTGGGGTTATTAGACATTTGGTGAGCCACCTTTGTGGTGACATCCCCCTGATGCATAGTGGTTAGTCAAAAGGCATGTCTTGGCATTTAATGTTTATGACGTGGAGGTGACCAGTTCATCAGGCATTTAATGTTTGTGACATAAAGTATAAGGGATGTTTTTTACAGCTGTAAAAGACAAAGGCACCTCGGGAGTGGTGTGCGGGGGCTATTTATGGGCCTCAACCACTTCTTAGGAAACATGAAGGTTTTTTACAGTTCTTTCTAGAGATTTTTTTGCTAGAGAGAGAATATACTATAGAGAAGTTTTATTGCAAACCCGAGATTTCACCCACCCGCCATTATCATTTATTATGAAGATTTTAATATCTGCCTAGAGATCTTTGAGGGTTGGTGTGTTTGGCTTCCTGCCCACATGTATCTAGGGTGCTTACTTCTCTCTCCTTCTAAATGAGTCACTGCTGAGTAGGGGTGGCAATTCAAGTTAGTTGTGTCATTTTTGGGCCACGTTGATTTTTATTTAAGTATAAGTTTTGGGTACCCTTAAATCTATACAAGTTAATCGTGTCATGTTCGGGTCATTTCGGGTTATTATCGTAAACGGGCTATCGTGTAAAAAATTATCAGCCCTACTGCCGATTTCATTATCATATTTTGAGTCATACACGAGAGACTTTTGAGTTCAAACTGAGTTTATTTTCACTAGGTTGTGACTGTGTGTCTTGTAATTAATCAAGAGTGTTTCAGGTTGAATTATCATTATTATACTCATAAGGGGTTATGCCTCCATCTAATCTAAACTACCCTCTTACACCCCTTACAGTGAACAATGAATCCCCAAAGATTTCCTTTGGTAACACCAAAGACAGATTTTTGTGGGTTAAGTGGCATTTAATATCAATGTAGCCATTTGAAGATCTTCCATAGAGCAGGAACATGACTTTCCCGAGTCTTAGACTTGATAATAGTATCATCCATATAGACCTCGACTTCTTTGTGTATCAGATTGTAACACCCCGTATTTTTATGATATTAAATAATTATGAGATTAATTATTATTGTTGGTGAGATTAATTATTATTGTTGGATTAATTAAATTAAAAGGTGATTAATTAATTGGTTAATTATTTAATTCGGAATAAAATAAATGTTAACTAGAAGGCCAAGTCTTAATACTTATTTTTTAGAATTATGGAATATTACTGTGTGAATACATAATACGGAATTATGAAATTTTATAAATTGTCAAAAGGTGAAATATGACAGTTTGGTATTTTAAGTCAGGACGTGCGTGTGAGTCGTGTCAGGACTAATTGAATGGAATAAAAGATAATTTATTTTTAAGTAACTCGTATGGTCATGTCGAGTGCGCCATTGAGGTCGAAAGGGTTAAGATATCAGAAAACTCTACTCAGATATTCTATTTCGACTGCGAAATAATTTTTGGCCTAACCGGCACCACGTAGGGTTATTTTTGTCCTTTAGAATTTTGGGGCAATAATATGGACAAAAATTGGGAAATAAAATATGGATGCACTAGTATTAGATTAGAGTTATCAGTTTTAAACCTACGAGAGAGAAAAAAGAGAGGCACAGAGAAAGGAAAAGGAGACTATTGGTGTTCTTGGTGCCTAACTCAAGAACACACACCAAAAACTATACCAAAGTGTAGATTGCAAGACGAGGAATGCACCTGATGATGCGAAGATTTAGCACCACCATATAAGAGGTGGAGAGCTCAAACACCAACGACAATGGAAGCAATAGAGTTATATATGTGTGTGTGTAGAAGGGGATAAGTATAAGAGGAATGAAGACTGATGTATAGTGGTTCAACCAATCAGGCCTACATCCACTTTGAGTGTGTGACCCATAAAATATGGGCACTAATGGCCTTGGATACAATGCTCATAAGCTCACTCTCTCTCTACTGTGTGTACAAGCAGAGTTTTGCTAGGGTTACAATTATCGATCCCGTTACAAGTCTGAAGATGACAAGTATATATAGGGCTTGGGTGAGTAGTGTACCCCCTAAGCATGCATGGTGCGTGTGAATGATGATCTAGGCATTCCCCTGTTGACACTTGGATGTTCCCCTTGTGATCAATGATGACATAATATTACATCATGTGAGAGGATGATATTGTTATAAAGTTCTAGTCCACGTGCTATAGGAGTCCCACACGCACTGTTCCATGCATATCCCAAATCACGCGCTGTGATGATATCACCACCGCCCTAGGATGTCAGGCTGAGGCTAGAGTTGATGCCGACATTGGGCCCGACTGGTTGTGGGCCTCATACTGTCGTGCCCTCATAAGGTCGTCTAGTCCATGATGAGGTGTCAGCCCCTTGTAGGGTCGTCTAGTCCATTATGGCGTGTCATCCCCTTTTAGGGTCATATGGTCCATGATGGGGGTGTTGGCCCCTTGTAGGGTCGTCTGGTCCGTGATGAGGGGTCAGCCCCTTATTGGGCCATCAAGTCCATGATGAGGGGTCGGCCCCTTATAGGGTCATCTGGCCCTGATCAAACTCCTTATGCAGTAGTTGTTGAATCCTTGTCCTGGGTGAGGAGACCGTTGGCCTAATCGAGGGTGTATTTTGGTATATCAGCACCCCCTAGCCCTTAGTCATCGATGTTTTTGAGATGGTTATGGGGTAATGTTGTCCTTGAATGCCGTGTGTTCATCTTGATGAATGACATGTGTCCAAGTTAATTATCATCTCGTCTGGTATCCATCATCGTTTATGTTTCCCAAGTGCGACGACTGCACACCACTCTTGGGGATTTGTGCCCTAATGACTCCTCTCCTCGTGGGATGTGTCTTGCATTGATTACTGGGCCCACCAATAACTAAGTATTTAAACTTTTTTTAAACAATCAGTTCTTTTTCTTCTTCGTGCTTAAGCTTTCTCTCTCTAATTTCTTTAGGAACTTCAATCAACATTTCTGCCATTCTCCACCTTTCTTTTTGTGTTACAAGCTTGGTTGAGCCTCACTCTTCTTCCCCAGGTAACCGTTCTGCCATAATTCCCTCTTTATCTTCCCTTTTTGTTTTCTTTCTTGCTTTGGGTTTCTTTTCCAGTTTTTCTTGGTTGTGTATACTATTTCGGCGTGTGAACCCGCCCTCCAGTGGCGGTTATAGGTTTAAACATTAGGTTTTAGGCTACTTATGTAATGACCCCATTTTCTTATGCCAATATATAATTGTCTTCATTCAATTTCGTCACACTTACTATCTAATAATGATATATTATTACATATATGATATTTCGAGTTCTTAATATGACAAAGCCTGTTTTTTAAATTTGAAGAATCAACGGCAAAATGGGTCAAACTGAGATTGTATGGCACATCCTAAGCTAAGTGATAAGTTTTGGGGTAGAAAATGAAATTTTATGAAACTTTAGGGACTTGGTTTTAATAAAGAAAGTTTTAGGGATCAAAATGAAAAATAAAAAGGGTAGTTTTTGTAAATAAAATATTTTTAGGGTCCTAAAATAAATATTGAAAATATATGGTATGAAATTACCAAAATGCCATTCAGGTGCAAAATGACCCTTATACCCTTAATACCTTTCCACCTCATGTTCGACAGCTCATGCTTGGTTTTGACACCTCCACCATACACGTGTCGTCATTAGAGGAGAAGCCAAAACACGTGTCGTCGTTAGAGGAGAAGTAAAACACATGTCGCAATCCAGTGAAATAAGACTGCAAGATGCCTCCGTTACGCGACACGTCAACGCTGACTCCCATTGTAAAAGCTTGGTCATCATGGACACGTGTCAATGCTGTGATATCTTTGGAAAGTTATAAATAGGGCCTTTGGGGATCATTTGAAACTCACACCAATTCCTTGAGAATTATAGAAAGAAATAGTGAGATAAAGTGTGAGAAAGTTTAAGAAGAAGTTCTTAGGGATATTCATCTTAAGGTAATCTTAATGTTATAATGCCTCTTTGTAGTTTTAATTTATTGTTTTATATCTTTACTTAGTAGTTATGCTGGTAAAATACAATAAAGAATTGACTAATCAAAACTTAAAATTTAGAACAAATCCAAGTTGATTTTATAAACTTGTTTGAAATTATACGCTTTTAAAAATGATTCTTTTTAAAGAAATTGCTCATTATTATAGAATCCCATTTAACTAATTCCAAATTCAGGCCCGGTAAAGTTATATCTAGATGAGATGGTATTTAAGTGGTGCCCCTGTGACCCTCCATCTCTACTGGGAATGAATTCGAAAATGTTATGTCTAGATGAGATGGTATTTAAGTGGTGCCCCTGTGACCGTCCATCTCTACCGGGAACCGACTGATGAGGAAAGACTATGAATTGAATTCTTCAATTACGATCAATGAGTTTTAAAAGTTGACAAATGGGGATTCAATAATCCTTTAAAAGAGGAAGTTATTATTAAAGTATATTATAAACTGGACCTTAGAACGTGTACTTAAATCTTTATCAGATTAACGTGTGATCGAAGACTCAATACCAGTAAATTTGACCTCCATTTTGGGTGAGTACTCTGACATTCCTTGTGTATTTTGATTATATGATATTATGCAAACAATATATATTTTGTGAACTTCTTTTATTCTCAAATTCACATGATACCGATGATTGATTCAATTGTTATATGTTTATATTTTTCCATATAAACATACCAATTAAAATGATTATTGAAAAGGATATTGAATATTGAAAATTTGATTCGGCCTAAGGGACCTCTTTACCGACTGACCTTCCCAGCTGGGTTATCGCTGATGTGCCCTAAATTAGGTATTGTGATGAACTAGTTCGAATGACCCTAAACTATCAGGGTATAATACGGTAGAAGAATATGGTATTAGAGTGTACTTGGCCATCAAAATGATATGATTGAAAGAAAAAGATATGACATTTGATTTGTTACATTCGTCTTATTCTGAGCTATCCAATTATGATATATATACTTTCATTTCAAAATATATATCTATTTACTGCAAGTTCCTATCCATATATGTATATGCCTTCTCTTTTGACTTGAATAGGTATCTATTTTCTGAAAACCCTGGAATGTCTGGAGATTGAACCTCATTAGGCTTTTAGTTGATGTTGTATAAATAAACATTTTTCAGGAAACGTTTAGGCTCACGGATGGAACAAAAATGGACAATTTTAAAGATTTAGCTTTTAGAGCCCTTTTGTAAAATAGTTATTTAGAGCCTGTCTGGCTCTCTTGTAATAAGTTTTAAATTTTCTCTTAAGTTGTAACTCGTTGTTACTTTTAATATATATGAAGTTTCCTTTAGAAAGCTCTGATAACGTAATTCCTTTACTTTCAGTATTTTACGATTCATAACCTTGTGATAATAATTTCATTGCATTTATTTAAGGAAATAATTAAATCGGAATATTTGTTGCCTTGGTGGCATGTCAAGACACTCGTTCCCTAATACTATTTTGGGTCAGGGTTCTCCCTCTCCTTTCGGTTGTGGTTTACTGCCTTTTTGTGACATTTCTTGGGTTTTCTTGTGTTCTCCACCGTTCTTCTTCGGTGAATTGGGTTCCCCTTATTCTTGAATGTTTATCCCCAGAACCTTTTATTTCCTTAGGTTTGATCCAAAAGCCAACTTTGTCAAATACCAAACCTCTTTGTAGTTAGTTTGAATAAATTTCTCAAGTGTATGGTCTTCCCCTTAATGCCCAAAGGACTTTATGATTTAGTCGAGGAATTTCTAACCTTGAAGGAGAAATTATTTGCTAAGATCAGGCGTTTAGAGGAGTACGAGTGAAGACGAGGGGCCGACCCTAATTGGGTATAACCCATCTTCCCCATTCCTTTAGCCACAATAATACCATCTAAGTCATGTGGGTCTTCCTTTCGTCCAACCGAGGATCAGATACACGAGGGAGAAATGAACGAGAGAGCATCATCGCCAATGGGTGTTGGCCCCTCTGGGATGGTAGAGAGATCAACGCCTAGCCCAAACCGACAGGCCGAGGGGACCATTCATTTTGAGGTTGTCCCTATGATAACCCTGTTCCCTCTTGCTTTCCTGATGCCCTTTCCAGGTGGCCCACCGACAGGCGATGAGGCCAAGAGATCTGAGGATGAGAGGGGTGAGGACGATAGTGAGAATTATGATGATGATCAAGTTGACACCTCTAGCGCCTCGGCTTATGTCTCCTCTATTACGTATTACGACCTCTTGCTATGGAGGAACATATTTGGTGTACAACCCAATATAACTATGAGGGTCCCCAATGCAGACGAGAGGGTCTTTCAGGTGAATGAGGGGGAAGTTGATGTTTATGAGCTGATGCTCAGGGTAGGTGTTAGGTGCCCTTTGCACTCTGCAGTAGTTGACATACTCTCTACCCTTGGGGTTGCTCCTTCTCAACTTCCTCCCAACTCATGAAGGACTATCCTCGAATATGTGTCCCTTTGGAAGAATTTTTTCACCGATGAGCCCTCATTCGATTTATTCATAGCCTGCTATAATATCACTTCCTCATCTAAGCAGCCTGGGTATTTTCAAATGGGGGCGAGGAAGTTCGATAAAAAACTTCTTCACGTGGCACAAACTTCCAACCATGATTGGAAGAAGAGGTTTTTCTTCATCTCAATGGATTGGGAATTCCTAGTTGGGGATGAGCCAGTAGAAAAGGGTCCCAATGGCATGGTCCAACCCCTTAATGAAAGCACGGTCAGACTCTGGACTTAGTTTGGATGAGAGGGATGTTGTTGACTATTTGAGGGAACAAGGGAAAGAAAGTGGACTTGCCAAATTTAAAGACTTGATGACCCCTCATTTCCTCAAGGAAGATGGTCTGAGGGTTGGCCCTCTGACAAAATTATGTGAGTTGATATTTGCTCCATTTTATTTTTCTCAAGTGTATCCTCGTTGCTACTATTTTTTTTTGATGTATTATCTCTTTTTCAGGTCGTCCATCAAGTCTCTGATCAACTTTGGGAGATGACTGCCCCCATCTTGATGTTCGACCTGGGAAAGAAGGAAGGAAAATAGCCTCATAAGCCTCCGAAAAAGACAAAGGACGTGGGGTTGACACAGGTGGAGGCGACCATCGACAGTCGCAAAAGGAAGGAGCTTGAAGTTCCTGATGGCCCTCATCATGTCTCAAGGATGAGGGTGAGGGTGGACATCCTCAGACACATACTGAGGGGACTTGCTCCTCTTCCACCATGGGTGCCTTCTAGTCTCACAATCTGACCTTCCTAAAGGATGAACCCTCCTCCCTCATAGCCAACTTGAGGTCAGCCAAGGCCTTGATGTTTTCTCCTCCCTCGGCCATAGATTATGACTTCTTATCAAAGATTCCCCCGGCCAAGGTTTATGACTACGATCTTCACACTCCGGCTCAGGTATTTCTTTCAACTTCATTTTTTAATTATCCAACATTCAATCAACTGTTCCCTCGACCCCTTACTATGTGCGTCTTTGTGCAGTCTATCTACACCTTCACATCTTCCACCAAGTGGATGGCTGAAAATGAGCAAAAGTTTTGTGAGGCTGAGAGGGCTATTCAGAATGAGGCTGACTTGATGATCGAGATGGATACGGCCAAGCCTGAGACGGAGAGTGCAAGGACTGAGCATGCAAGGGTCCTCGATGAGCTGGTGAAGGAGCATGAGGCCTACCTGAGGGTGAAGGACAGCCTCATCAAGGAAAAGGAAGAGGCCTTGACCAATCAAGAGGTCCAATTCAAGGATGAACTTGTTAAGGTAGTGAGAAAGGCCGAGGTCGATGCTATGGAGGCTTACAAGCGCTCAGATGAGTTTCAGGGCTTCGGTCTTGAGTACTTGGAAAGGGTAATCAAAACGGCCTGTTGGTGGGTCGTCATAAAGTTTTTTGACGTCATGTAATTTGTTCGCCCCTTTTCGAAAGTAATGGAGCTGGATGACCCCTTTATTGTCGAGGGTCTGGCCTATGTAGATTCCCCAGTGCATATTGAAGGTACCAACACACTTGAGGATCAACCCCTATCTTGGTCATCGAAGAAACTCCTCTTGTTGATGTTGAAAACCTTCCTTCCGATGTTGCTCAATAGGGTGGCCATCTGTGGTCTATACCCTCAGCGTGTAAAGTTTTTGTATTTAATTTCCTTCTGGACAAATATTGTAACACTTAATTTTTTAATGGAATCATTCTCTTCCTATCTTCTACGATTTCCTCATGTATGATTTGTCTTAGCTATGATATTTGTGTTTACCATCTTTTAAGTCCCCCCTCGTCTATCTTGAGAGTGAATGAAGGGTCATCCCAACCATTCACCCCCATTATATCCGAGGGTGGTTATCCACCAAATTAATGATTTTTTAAAATCAAATTCCCCCCTCGTCTTTCTTGAGAGTGAATGGAGGGTCTCCCTTACAATTCACCCTGATCTTAGCCGAGGGTGGTTATCACCAAACTAATGATGTTTTCAATTTCAAGTCCCCCCTCGTCTTTCTTGGGAGTGACTGGAGGGTCATTCCTACCACTCACCCTCATCATAGCCGAGGGTGGTTTCCACCAAATTAATGATGTTTTAAAATCCAAGTCCCCCTTGTTTTTCTTGAGAGTTAACGGATGGTCTTCCCTACCATTCACCCTCAACTTAGCCAAGGGCGGTTATCAACCAAATTAATGATGTTAGCAATTTCAAGTCCCCCCTCGTCTTTCATAATATTAAATGGAGGGTCGTCCCTACCATTCACCCTCATTATAGCCAAGGGTGGTTTCCACCAAATTAATGATGTTTTAAAATCCAAGTCCCCCCTCGTATTTCTTGAGAGTGAATGGAGGGTCATCTCTACCATTCACCCTCATTTTAGCCGAGGGTGGTTATCCACCATATTAATGATGTTTTTAAAATCTGAGCCCCCCTCGTCTTTCTGGAGAGTGAATGGAGTGGCATCCCTACGATTAACCCTCATCATAGCCGAGGGTGGTTATCCACCAAATTAATGATGTTTTAAAATCCAAGTCCCCCTCATCTTTGTTGAGAGTGAACCGAAGGTCGTCCCTACCATTCACCCTCATCTTAGATGAGGGTGGTTATCTAGCAAATTAATGATGTTTTCAATTTCAAGTCCCCCCTCATCTTTCTTGAGAGTGAATGGAGGGTCTTCCCTACCATTCACCTCGATTATAGAAGAGGGTGGTTTCCACCAAATTAATGATGTTTTAAAATCCAAGTCCCCCCTCATCCTTCTTGAGAGTTAATGGATGGTGGTCCCTACAATTCACCCTCATCTTAGCCGATGGTGGTTATCCACCAAATTAATGATTTTTTCTATTTCAAGTCCCCCTCGTCTTTCTTCAGAGTGAATGGAGGGTCATCCCTCCCATTCACCCTCATTATAGCCGATGATAACTACCAGCAAATTGATGATGTGTAGCGAGGATAACCACAATCAATCCAAAATTAACAAACACAAGATAAGGGGCCAATATAACATTCTCATTAACATTCCAAGTGTTTTGTTGGGACAACACATTCATTAAAACTGTGGTCTGATAGGACATTACAACATTATTGATAGTATTTCTTTAAATGATCTGCATTCCAGGGGTTGAAAAAGGGTTCCCCTTCAAGGTTCTCTAGTCTAGAGTTTCCAGGTACAACTTCATCAAGGACCCTATATGGGCCATGCCAATTTGGGTGGAGCTTGTTAGGTTTCTTCCATGTCTTCTTGAGGACTAAGTCCCCCATGACGGTTGGACTTTGCTTCACCCTCTGGTTATAAAACCTGGCAGTCCCTTGTTGATAGGTTATTTGTCTTATCTCAGCGTCTTCTCTTCTCTCTTCGATCAAGTCTAAATCAAGTCTCATGTCTTCCATATTTCTCTAGGGGTCGTATTGTATGGGAGATACATGATTGTCTTATGATCCATAGTTAGTAGTATATGTCTATAACCTAGTTGGGAATATTATAGATGACTAGGTTAAGGTAGACTTATGCTAGGTGTGCACATTAGTGGAGGGGTGTGGATCTCAGGTGAGAGTTCGGATCTAATATTCACATAATAATTGCATTTATCAAGTTTTAAATACTTACTGAAACAAATATTTTTACAACTCGGGCTCTGACCCGTTTCTTGCTGTGCTTGTCTCTTTTGCTATATATATATATATTATATAATAGGTTCCCTACCCCCAGACTTAGATGTGTGAATCATTGGCGAGCTGCAACTGTTGTGGAAGGTGTAGGTTATTGAGATTAGACGCTTCTACCTTTCCATTCAGTTTCTAGTTCATACATTTCAGTTAGGGCATGGGTCTCCCATTCCTAGTTTAGTTATTTGAGGGATTGTATTCTTTTCTTATTTGCATTTCTTCTTCAGTTTGATTGATTATTATTATTTTTTTAGTTTTAGACTTCGAACATGAATGCTTTATCCAGTCTTATTTACTTCAATAGTTATTTCTTGTTCAGTATTTATTTTATTCCGGTGGAATGCAAATATATTTTGTTTTATAAATGAAAATTTATTAACGCTTTAAATTGAGTATAATTAATTGGGCAAAATGTTTTGACACTTATCTTAATTATTTTAGGGTGTTTAAAATAAATAAAAAATTGTTTTTGGACAGTGATGCTATGAATGAATGAACCAAACACTTTGATTTAATTTTATAAAGGAGTGTTAACCCCGAATTTAATTAGGCAAGGCATCACACAGATCATGCAAGATGGTTGTGGATTCCCTTTAGTGGGTAGCCCCTGCATTGTTTAGATCTAATGGAAAACTGTGTAACAGAAGGTTCCCCAGGGGTGAGGAATGCATTTTTAATTAATCGTAAGGGTGTATCTTGATCTGATTGTATCTGAAAAACCCATCAACTAATGACTTGAGAGCGTAATTGTTCGTGTTGTCCACAATTATTTCGATATTCGGTAGTGAGTAGTCACCATTCGATGAGGCCTTGTTCAAATCTCAATAATCAATGCACATGCGAACCTTTTCTCCTAATTTAGGCATGAGCACGATGTTGGCTACCCATGTCGGATATTCGATCACCAAAATGAAGCCCAGGATTAACTGTCTGACCACCTCTTCCTTAACCTTGAGTGACCATTCGGTGAGAAGATTTTGCAGTTTTTGTTTTACCGATTTGCATTCTGGGAGTGTCGGAATCTCGTGCTGAGCTATTTTAGGAGAAATGTAGGGCATGTAGTTGTAGGACCATGCAAATACATCCACAAATTCCTTCACTAGTTCTTCAAGTTGTGCATGCTCATGCTTGTCAAGGGTGAACCCTATTCTAATCTCATGCAGTTGGCTACTAGAACAAAGATTAATAACAATAGTTTCATCTTCATCAATTTGAACGGGGTTATGATGTTTGTTATTTACCTTATTTATATCAGTTAAGAATTGTCCATTTGTATAATAATTATCCTCAAGAATTTGATTAAAAAATAGTCTATTAATGTAATGCATAACAAGATGCTCAAAATCTTCATTTATTTCATTCTTGGGAAAAATAGCATTGAGAACATCATCAAAGGAGGTCTCGATTACATTTTGATCAGAACAAGGAGGAATAATTAAAGAAGAAGAAATGGGATAACCATCTAGGTTGGGTTGCATTTCTGTAAGTGAACTGGTACAATATTCTAGTTTAGGTGGGGGGATCAACAACTTTCATTAGGGTAAATGGATCCGATGATGCAATGCTTAAGTGGATCATGTAAAGTGTTAGCCACAGTGTCTCCAAATTGAATGAGTCCTCAAAGTCACTTCCTTCAAAAACCTCGATAACAACTTTAGTCTTATCAATGAGCGATTGCATATGATGTTGGGAATCTCCAGCCGAGGAGTAAATGTCTTGGAACAAGATCTCCATCCTATGCTTCATCTTCTTATCCACATGATCATACCACGATTTTGAAAAAGCCATAAAAGGGGAAATCTTCACCCTCTTTGGCAAATCTCCCATTTAATGAATCTTTAGAGACAAACTTGGCACTTTCTAACCTTCTCTTTAACCGATCTTGGTAGATCATTCTAAGTTCCTCTAACGATGGTTGATAATCAAGGCCATATGAACAAAGGCCTTCTTTAGCACTATAGGTTCCAGTATTCCCTATTGTCGTCATCCCAGCCCCAGTTTGGTCATGAAGTGCATATTTTTAAACATCTGTATCACATTGGCATTACCGCGAGGGCTGTGCTCTAGACATAATCTATCTTTGAAATCATCCCCTACTTAGAAAAGAAGTGATTTGACACGAAAAACACATAGAAGCATATTGTTCATCCCATGTTGTATCTCTAGCACTAGGTTAGTAATGCTCGCATTATCGGTATTACCATCATCACCCAAGATGATGATGACCTTCCATTTGGCGAAGAACTTTAATTCATAATCTTGAGAGGATGATACCCCTTTAATACTATAAATCCACGATCGTCCCAATAATAGGTTTAAATAAGTCGGTATGTCGATGACTTAAAATTCAATAACAAGATTTATAGGGCCAATCCCTATTGCAAAGTTTATGGATCCTATCACCTCTCGAAGAGTATTATCATGAGAATGTACCATGGAGGAAGTTAGAGAAAGGTCACTTACTTTAAACCTATATATTGAGGGTCCTTAATGGGTAAACATTAAGTGATGATCCATTGTCGATGATAAAAGCGGGATTGTCTTCCCCATCATTTCAATATAGATGTTGAGAGCATAGTTGTGATTTGAACAAAACTTAGGGATATTTTCTTTAGATAAGTAGATCATTATAATAAAGTTAGAGACCCGCTGAAGTTTATGGCTTCTTCAGGAATCGTGGAAGGAGAGACTGTGGCCCCGGTAACTAATTTAATCAAGGCATTCTGGTGAAGTTTGGAAGACATCAAAAAAATCCCCATAAGGTTATGGCGTCCGTCGACCCATCCCTCTCAGTCTGTCGGGGAGGTTTGGCCTATCCCCAAAGATTATATGAAATGGTTGTGGAGGAAAGTAGTCAGCAAGATGTTGGCAGTAGAGACTGAACAAAGATGGTTTATTTTATCTAACACCATGGAAGTGGGTGTTGTGGTCTTTTCGAAGATGCCTAAGGCCCATGGATCCATGGAATGTTTATGGCATTCTATTCAGGAAGGGGAAACTTGGGGACCTCAGGATGTAGATGATGAGGGTGCAAGCTCCTCTGGTAGCTATGGGTAGGACTCTTGGAGAGATTATTTATGTAATAAGGAATGTATGTGGGGATTTTATTTGGATTTTTATGGTAGTGGGGAAGGGATTTATCCGTTCCTTTTTCTTATGTAATTCGTTTTGTAATTTCTTATTAATGAAATAAACAAGTTTATGATCATCCAGCTGTGCCTTTCGATGAGTTTTTGTATTTTGAATTATCTATACTGATCGCTAAGGCATACATAATCCTTTTGTTCAAATAATGTTAGAATGAACCGCCATTCTCGGAGGTAAGAAAACAATAGTATTTTGTGAAAAAGAAAGGGGCCGCACTCATGTGAGGTGCATGAGATACCTATGTACCTCTGGGGTTTTTTGAAAATGTTTTAAAATAGTTTTTTAAGAGGATCAGGCCCACGTAGTTCTGGGTAGAGGGAAATGAAGAGTTTTTTTTTAGAATAGAAGGGGGATGAGAAGAGTCGTAGCGCGCCGAGATTTCGGACTAGGGGTAAAATTTCTTGAGACTGTCCAGGTTGACTGGACGATCCATCTCCTCCCCATCTAGGTCAGTGAGCATGGCAGTACCGCCGGATAAGATTTTCTTCACAATGTAGGGGCCTCTCCAATTGGGCTTGAATTTCCCTCTGGGGTCCCAGATGGGTTCATTATCTCCTTGAGGGCTAAATCCCCCTCTCGGACACCGCGGTCCTTGACTCTCTTATTTAATGTTTGCGCTATTCGGCGATGGTACCCCTGTATGGGGTAAAGAGATGTTAATCTTCTTTCATCTAGGAGGGCTAGCTCATCAAGACGGCTTTGGCACCAGGCTTCATCACTAACTTTGCTTTCGAGCATGATACGTAGCAAAGGTATTTCTAGCTCCACAAATAGGACTGCTTTCATGACGTAGACCAGGGAGTAAGGGGTAGCCCCATTAGAGGTTCAAATTGAGATTCGATAGCCCCAGAGGGTGTACGGGATCCGGTCGGCCCAATCCCTACAACTTTCGGTCATCTTATTGATGATGGCTTTGAGGTTTTTGTTGGCTTCTTCAACTTCACCATTGGTCTGACATCGGTAGGGAGAAGATTTGTGTCTTTGAATCCCGTAATAGTTGAGCACTTTCGTGACTTCTACTTTTATCTGATACCAGCTCGTGCGGGACCCCATATCGGCAGATGATATTTTTCTTGAGGAATTTGGCCACTTTCTTAGCGTTCAATACTGCGTATGACTCAGCTTTGACCCATTTGGTGAAGTAATCGATGGCAATAAGGATGAAATCATGTCTATTTAAAGCCTTTGGTGTAACCTTCCCTATGATGTCGGCACCCCAGGTGGAGAACGTCCATGGAGAGGTCATGTTGTATAATTCTCACGGAGGCAAGTGTTGAGGGTTGGAGAATTATTGGCATTTGAGGAACCTCCGAACATAGGCGGTGCAATCCTGGATCATGGTGGTCCACTAGTAGCCCTGTCGGATGATCTTCTTGGCGAGCATGTGACCATTCATGTGGGGTCTGCATTCCCCGTTGTGGATTTTCTGCATTATATTCTCAATCTCAGCCCCTGCGATGCAGTGTAGATGAGTTCCATCGAAATTCCACTTGAGTATAGCTTTATGACAGATGATATACTAGGCGACCAGTCTTCGGAGGGTCGTTCAATATTTCTTGTTGGATCCCTCTGGATACCTACCATGTCTGAGGAGGCACCAGATATCATAGTACCAGCAATCGACTAGTTCTAGATCTTCAGTGGAGACAAGGTCAATATGGTAGCAATGGGTCGGTTTGTCTTGCTTTTGAACTAGGAAGGGGGTCATTGTTATTCCTTCGGGCATGTCAACCATGGAGGCCAAGGTGGCGAGAGCATCGAATAGGTTATTCTTTGCTCGGGGTAGTGTAATACCCCGTAATTTTATTGATTTTTATTTAAAGGATTAATTAAATTAAATAAGAATTAATTGGGAATTAATCCGGGTATAAATACAAGAGAGATGTGAGTTAGTATTTGATTATGATGTTAAAATTTAATATTTCTGGGTATGTATGGTAATACATGGGTATTGAAAATATTAAAGTTGTCGCGAGACTGAAATACGACAATTTGGAAATTTAGTTGGGACGTGCGTGTCAGTCGCGTCAGGAATGAAATTATTTAAATTAAAAAGTGAATTATATTTTTATCAACTGAATGGCCATTTTGGTGCGCCAACATGTCCGAAAGGGTCGAAATAGTCAAAAAACACTAGTCGGGGGTTTAGTTTGGGTCCCGGGGCATTTTTAGGCCATACCGGCAACCCAAAAAGGTAGTTTTGTAATTCTAAAAATATGGGAATTAAAACCCACGAATTTTAGGGTTAAATAATATATTACTAATGAACCCATTAAGTCCATTATCAGCATTTATCAAGTAGTGGGCTACGGGAGTTAAAGGGAGAGTCCTAAGAGGTTCCAAAAGAAACCCCTAGCCACCATCACCATCTTTGGGAGAAATCTGTAGAGAGAAAGAGAAGAATCAACCTTCATCCTTCAACATCAAGTCAGAACATCTAAGGAAAGTGGTTTAATTACATGAATTCAAGTGAATGTTTCCTCCATGCTTGGAATAGAATATATGTCTTATATTGAAAGTTTGATGAAAACCCATGAAATTGGAGATAGAAGTTGTAATCTTGTATGAGAATCGAATGGAGAATAGTTATGGATGAATTTCATATCCAAAATATATCTATTGATGATTTTAAAAACGGATTTATAAGAAGTAGTTATAGACACTAAATTTTGTGTTCATGTTTATAGAGTTTGGGAAAAGATTTGGGAACTATGATGATTACATGTTCGTTTTGGAGGTATTTCCCCATATATATGTTAAAAAGTGACCTAGGAGGAATTAGTGTAGTTTAAACACATTAAAACTTAGTTTGGATGATCATAGTATGGATTTAAAGAAGAGAAGAATGAAGAAAAAACGAATTTGGAGAATTTTGGGCGCAGTCTGCCATCTTGTTAGAAGACCTGCCCAGGTTGTTTGAACCACCTCATTCGAACGAGCTTCTAACGAGATGACAGTATCCCTTCTAACGAGTTCGTAGTTTGTTTGAAGCCATTCATTTGAACAAATGGCTTCGAACGACCTCGTTCGAACGAGACTTCTAACAAGTTGACAAAATGACCATTTAGGCATGATTTTATTTCAAATGTCCCGTAGACTTAATTAATCGAGAATTAGCCTTCCCTTATTGATTAGTGGGTATAATTGTGAGATTGGGGTACATTGAGGAGTAGAACTTAGAATCTTGTAGTAAACCGGATGACAATTGTGGATTTGGAAACGAGTGCCTAATTACGACGTGAGAAGAGTTGACAACCTTAATGTATATAAATCGGGGACATATAAGCATATAACATTAAATAATGGTATAAGAACGAGAAGTATACCTCTATGAATATTCTGAGATATCTGAGATGTGCGAATGCTTAGTATATGAGGTTATCTGTGTATAACATACCTACCATACTTGCTATCATGGGAGGTCTGCGTTCGATCAGGACCATCTAATCTTTGTGTGCCTACGTGGGGATTTAGATTGGTACCTCGAGGACATAGGTCAGAGAAGGACTTATTGAAGAAGTTAATAAGTCTACTGATCATGGGAGCGTAGGTATGTGCGTGACCCTTGTGATGTGAACTATGTTCGCCTCCATTATTTGTGATTGTTGTTATTTGAGAATGATTCCTGAGAGATTCGGAATGCCTTGTCCTTATGTATGCGATGTTCCAGGATTGGATAGCAGAGTATGTGTGCATCGCAGCTTAGTCTCGGGGTGCTAGTATTGTATATCTATGATGAGAATAATATACTGTTAATTGAAATGAACTGTCATGTATATATGTGAGTATAAATAATAGAAACGTTATGTAAAGATAAGATGGAAGATCCCTAGTAAAAAATATTACTAATATGGGAAAACAAGAATAAATGTAAAGCTCTTTGTTTAGATGAAGATGCCGAAATGAAATCGTGAATCGTTTAGTAATGTTAGATTTTTGTATTGGACTACTTAGATATGGGAATAACTAAATTGGGTCCGAATACGTTAGGAGTGCACATATAGTCGAGAGGTGAGTATTTCATGTGAGAGCACGTCCTAACATGTATTTGGCATTCATTGTTTTAATGTCATTAAAACACTTGCTATTTTTTTAAACTGTTTCCACAATCAGGCTCTGACCCGTTTGCTTCCAAATCTATTTTTTTTTTCTAAAAACTTTTAGGTGCCCAGCCACAAGGACACCATGCATAGGAGTTCCAGTCCGGTGACGTACTGTAGCTGGTGGAAGTTACAGGACCTTGATAGTAGACTCCTCCACTTCCAATCTTGACTCTATATTATCAAATTTTCTCATTTGTTGGGCATGTCACCCCATTTCTTTTAGAGACATTTTATCTATTCAGTTATTTCAGATTTTGGGTTGTAATTAATTTAGTGGTGCAGACTTGGTATTTGTTTATTTCAGTATTCGAATTGTTGTGAGGAGTATTCCTTCTAATTCATTATTATTTTATGGTTATTCTATTGTGACTATGTTGTGGTCGTTATGTTAGCATTTCATAATCTACATATTGCATGATAATCGAATTTAATTAAAATTGGCAACTCACTTTTTAAATATTAGGTGGCTAGTACTTGTTAAAATGTTTTCGACAGTGATGCTACGAACTGAACCAACTTGACATTTTGAATTAATTTTAATAAAGGAGTAGCTACCCGGTATTTAATTAGTCGGGGTGTCACAGGTAGGTAATGGAAGGTGATATCTCATAATTGCGAGGCTAACTCTTCTAATTAGGCATGAAAGGGTTGGAGTTTTTCGTCTTTAACTTTCCACCTTCTTAGCACTTGACCGATGATAAGGCAGAATCTCTATAGACATCAAGGTATTGAATACCTTTCTTAAGAGGAACTTGGAGGCCCACTGTGCATGCCTCGTATTCCGTCATGTAGTTGGTGAAAGGGAAATCCAATTTAATGGTGATGGGAGTGTGGGAGTCATCTGGGGCGATCAGGAGTATCCCAATGCCATATCCCTTTTT
This sequence comes from Sambucus nigra, assembly GCA_949130495.1. Lineage (NCBI taxonomy): Eukaryota > Viridiplantae > Streptophyta > Magnoliopsida > Dipsacales > Adoxaceae > Sambucus > Sambucus nigra. Next base: position 352,651,831 of record OX422213.1, on the reverse strand, counting down.
GTTTGTGGCGCCATCAAAGAACATTTTCCATCGAAGGTGGTCTTGAGTGGTGAAGAGGATATTTTCATCTAGGAATTCGGAGATCTGGACATCTGCTTCGTCTATGGGGTAATTGGCGAGGTAGTCAGGGATGGGTCTTCCTTTAATGGCTTTCTGTGTGACGTACACGATATCGAACTCGATTAAGAGAATCAACCATCGGTCCATTCGACTAGATAAGGCGGGCTTCTCAAGTAGGTATTTGATGGGATCCATTCAGGATACAAGTTTGATGGGGAAGGCGAGCATGTAGTGTCGTAACTTTTGGGTGACCCAAACAAGTGCGGCACATGCCTTTTCTAAAGCAGTGTAGTTGAACTCGTACCCAGCTAATTTGCGACTGGTATAATAGATGGATATTTCTTTGTGGGAGTCTTTAAGGTATTGCGCTAGTAAAGCCCCGGTTGCAGTGTCGGTTATGGTTAGTTATAGGAGCAAAGGGAGACCAAATTGTGGTGGCATGAGAACTGGAGGTTGGGTCAGATATTGTTTGATTTGGTCAAAAGCTTCTTGGTAGGCCTCGTTCCAAACCTTGGTTGAATCCTTTCGAAGGATCTTAAATATTGGTTCACAAATGGAGGTTAGCTGGCTAATGAAACAGCTGATATATTATAATTTCCGAAGAATACCTCGGACTTCTTTCTCTGTTCGGGGTGGTGTTATCTCAAGTATGGCCTTCAGCTTTGCAGGATCTGCTTCTATCCCCTTTTCACTGACCATTAATCCCAAGAGTTTTCCTTTTGTAACGCCGAAGACACACTTCTGTGGATTAAGTCCACTACAAAAAATAGTTACTTTTACGACCCTAATTTTTGAGACAGGCAAAATATAGTCTTTAAAACATACCTTTTGAGACGGGTATAATTAGCCGTCTTAAAAACTATTATTTTTTTAAACTGCTAATTATATCCATCTAAAAAAAGATCACTTTTTGAGACAGTGAATTATATCCGTCTTATAAAGTAAATCAAATGAGACCGTAAAATATTTACTATCTCAAAAGATATACCAAATAAGACCGCTAAAGATTTAAGTTCCCACCATTAAAAAATTTCATCTCCCGCCCCGAACACTTTAACCCCCTAAAAGAAACAAAAGATATGGAACTCAGCCCTAACCACTTTACCCACATCGACCAAACCTACACAAGGCGAGCCGGCGGCCAAACAAACCCAGTCGGCGGCCAAACCCCTGACCGGTCGGCGCCTTAGGTACTTAACATCTCTCTCTCTCTCTGCCCCCTACCCCCTCCCTCCCACCCACGCACAAACACACAAACACAATTTGTATATTAAATATTTATTTTTCAACGCTCTGTTTAAAGAAAAAATCACATTATTTCAGGGTTTATTTATCTCAAGTTTTAATTTTTTTGGATAATTTATAGTTAAAAAGTTGTTGGGAGCTTCATGGGAACTTTGATAGTAGTTGTGGATATGAAAAACTCTTCAATTTCAATTTAATGACCTCACCAGGTAAATTAACTCCTCCTTATCCTAATTTTAGATTTTCTTAAAGATAACATTTTTGAGCTTTTTTCTTTTGTGGGATTGATTGATAATGTTGATATTGTGAAGGGTATGTAATTTTTTTACAAATTGTGTTATAGTGCACATATTTTTTGTGATTAAGATAAGCACATAAGAGGCATTTAGCATGAATGCCATTGTTTATTTTTTAGTCCAACATTTTCTCAAAAAATAGAAAATAGGATCCCCAAATAATTGGAAAAAATGCTTTGTTGTTGAGTTGAGTGTATATTCAACAATTCTATTTAGTCCCTCATAGCCTAGTGTCATATGGGGACTAGAAATTAATTTTTAAAATTTATTGGACTAAATGTTAAATACAAATTTTTAGTAGGGAAATTGTATGTGTGTGGGTGGGGTGGGGAGGGGTGTGGGGGATGCCACGCGACTCTGTAAACGAATTGACACACTATTTTTAGTGAATTTTTATCCTAATTTAACAAAAATGAGTTTATTAATAATCATTTTAAACTTTTTAATGTGCGGGCCTCATTAATAATGTTGAAACTATGAAGGGAATGTAAATTTGTTACTAATTCTGATGTAGTCGACATATTTTTCTGGAATTAGATAATAAGTGGGAAAAATGTAGGTAACTCTGGTTGCATTGCTTCAGATTAATTGAATTTGTTGTGGTGTCCCTACACCAGTTTGTTGTACAAATTTCTATCAACCATGGCCCTGAAGATAATAAGAAAGCTGCACAATAAAGATCTAAAATAAGAGAATAAACACAATCACAAAAAGATATACGTGCTTCACCAAATGGCTATGTCCACATAGAGATCCGATTCCACTATATATGAGAAAAATGCAAGAATAATTGTGAATTATTCCAAGACACATACCCTTACATTCCACCAAAATTCTGGATAACCACTGTTGATGCAAAAAACTGGATCGAATCCCATTTTTATGATCACAGATAAATAGATAAAAGCAATCCAATCAAGCACATGAGAGACAAAGATTTTTAAAGTGGTTCGGCTATAAGGAAAAGCCTACGTCCACTGTTATTTTATTCCCAGGGATTTACAATAGCACAATGTGGTGTAGAGAGAGAAAAAGGTATGGATCTTGTTTATGGTGTCTCTCGGTTCTTGGATCTCTCTCCTGGATCTCTCCCTTGGATCTCCCTCCTTTTGGCTAAGGGAATACATGTATTTATAGTGGTGGGGGATAAAGAGATTCATTGTATGTAGACATTTATACATTATGTCTACATTCAACGAATCTAATTGTTTGGTATGCTATCTGTTGTCATCTACAATATAAATGTACATTAATGATCATTAAATGCGTAGTTATCCTTTGATATTCCTGGTTGGTATGCCGACCAACACTCCTCGGGTGCCGACCAACTCTCCTCGGGTGCCGACTATTACTCCTCGGGTGCCGACCAACTCTCCTCGGGTGCCGACTAACATTCTTCGGGTGTCGAATATTGACACGTAGGATGACACGTGTCCTTTTCTGATTGGTCCTCGTAGATGGAGAATTTTTGTGTTAACAGAAGCCCCCAATGCTCCATGCTTGATGGTTTACTTGAAAGGATGGAGTATTTATTCTGCAGTGTTGCTCGGTGCTCGTGAAATTCTTGATCTACCTTCTTGATTTGTTCAACATAAAGTGCATTATCTCCTGGACGACATATGATGCAGGCTGATCGATGGTTGCTAATCTTTCTTTTGAGGAACTCCGTGTGCTATGTATCACCCCTGGGAATTTGGATGCAGCCATGCCATAGTATGAAACTTGTAGCTTGTCATAATCTTCAAGTATGTTGATTGGTTTGCCAGCCGACCAACTGCTTCCTGTGTCGAGCAACTGAGAGCTAACTTCACGTGCTTGATTTTTCTGATTTATGCTCCTCTGAATACTTTGTCGAGTAACATATTATCTTTTGAACCCAACTCTTCAATCTGATTAGTACCAAACTAGTGGTGGACTTCGAAATATTTTCATACAACTTCTTCTTCATTATTGATCGGGACAGTAGTAAATATCTCAGTGCTGTAGATGCTGATTTTGACTTCTACCTCTGTTCGGGGACGAGCAAGAGGTTCTCGGGGACTAACAAGTGATTCTCAGGGACGATCAAGAGCTTCTCGGGAATGAGCTAGTGCTTCTCTGACAGATCATCTGTGATGAATATCAAAATGTTGAAAGATTTTAACTTCATAAACTCTCCTTATGCTTTGGATGATCCTCCTGCTGGCGAGGAACCTGTTTCAAAAGAAGAGGGAAAAGAAACCAATAGAATAGGAATCTCAATGTAATAGTTAGTATACATTTTCATTCTCAATGTATTTTGTTTTTTGAGTTTAATGAAAGACTTTCATTTTTGTTCGCAATCTTAATTGCTATTGTTTTGTAAATATCAAACACTTTACATTTATGCATATGTATCTGTTAAAAAGATAACAATATTGTGTTGTTCATCGACCAACATAGTAATAAAAAGAATTCCAAGTATTAAAAATATTGCTCGATCACTTAATAATAAAGTAATGAGTATAAAAATGTTTTAAATTTTTTCCAACTATCCAAGGTTGTTAAATTGTGTTCATCGACCAATTATGGTTAGTGAGAGTTTATCCTCGACTAACCATACTTGGTAAATTTTTGTCTTTTTCATAAAATGTGTCCGACCAACCAAGGTCGATAAATTCTCCTCGTCGACCAACTACAATTAGTGGGTTTTTATCCCCGACCAACCATACTTGGTTCAGTTTGGAATATTTTGTTCTTCGAGGAACTTTTGTAATAATCTTACCTCCCGACCAACATAAGTTGTAATGTGAGAGTATATTTTTATATTACCAACAGTAATTGATCATGCTGGTGTACACCTCTTAACCAAAGGTAGTAGTGGTTCTTTCGAACTATATGTCCACTAGATATCTTACCAACCGTAGTTGGTCACACTAGTGTACGCCTCCTAACCAAAGGAGTATTTTTTTGGTTCTTTCGAACTGTCCACTAGATATCTTACCAACCATAGTTGGTCACACTAGTGTCACCTCCTAACCAAAGGAGTATTTTTTTGGTTCTTTCGAACTATCCACTAGATATCTTACCAACCGTAGTTGGTCACACTAGTGTCACCTCCTAACCAAAGGAGTATATTTTTTGGTTCTTTCGAACTGTCCACTAGATATCTTACCAACCGTAGTTGGTCACACTAGTGTCACCTCCTAACCAAAGGAGTATATTTTTTGGTTCTTTCGAACTGTCCACTAGATATCTTACCAACCGTAGTTGGTCACACTAGTGTACGCCTCCTAACCAAAGGAGTATTTTTTTGGTTCTTTCGAACTGTCCACTAGATATCTTACCAACCATAGTTGGTCACACTAGTGTCACCTCCTAACCAAACGAGTATTTTTTTGGTTCTTTCGAACTGTCCACTAGATATCTTACCAGCCGTAGTTGGTCACACTAGTGTCACCTCCTAACCAAAGGAGTATATTTTTTGGTTCCTTCGAACTATCTGGTCCATTAGCTCTGAGGATATCCTGGCGCTGAATTAACCTTCAAAATGTTTGACTGATGACAATAAGCAGCACACTCCTCATTATCGAATTGTGTTCCGTAGTCTGTGATGATGGCAATGCCGAGGTATTTGAATCTTCCTCGGGTCGTCGGCAGTGGTCCAACCAAATCAATTCCCACATGGCAAATGGCCTAGAGAAGTGATGGGTGTCAACAATGTTTTTGGAGTTCTTCGGATGGAGGAAAAGCGTTGGCACTTGTCACATTTCTTGGCATAAGCTATACAATCAGCTCTCATCGTCGGCCAGTAGTATCCCTGCGTCATCACCTTTTGCAAAAGTGTCCGACCTGCTACATGGGCTCCACAGGACCCTTCATGGATCTCTTTAATCAATTCTTTCACCTCGGAGGGATGTACACATCTTTGCAAACCTGCCATAATTCCTCGTCTATACAAAATACCATTAATTAGTACATACTGAGCAACTTTAAACTTCCATTTCTTGGCAGCGAGCTTATCCTCCGGTAATTGTTCCTCCTCAATATATGCTCTGATGGGATCCATCCAAGATGGTCCTAAATCAAGGGTAATAATATTCATCGTCAGGTCTTCATCTATGCTTCGACTTTCTAATACTTCAATTGGTATCGTTTTTCGCAGCTCGGTACGAGTAGCTGATGCTAATCGGGCCAAGGCGTATGCTCTCACATTCTCCATTCTTGATATTCTTACCAGTTGAACAGCAACAAACTCTGATACCAACTCCATCACCTTTGCTTGATACTTGATCATCAATTTTCCTTTGGGTGCATATATTCCCAACATTTAGTTTACGATCAATTGAGAATCATTGAAGACAATAACCTGATGTGCCTCCATAGTATTTGACAAATTAAGACCTGTAATCATGGCCTCATACTCAACCTCATTATTAGAAGCTTTGAATTAGAAACGTAGGGCGTATTCCATGTCGACCTCGTCTAGGCTGTTCAAAACAATCCCTGCCCCATAGCCTGTAGTGCAAGATGACCCATCTACATATAGCCTCCATATAGGAAACTTGTCTTCTAATTTCTGGTCTGACAGAGTTCCTCGGTGGAATACTTGTCGCTTTCTTTCATCATGTCCTGATACTTCTGAATACACCTCTTGAATTTCAGTATACCTCCTGAACTTCAATATTCCTCCTGAACTTCAATATACCTCCTGAACTTCAATATGAAAAGTAATTCCTGAGCAAGAAAAACAACTCCTGAATGATGATTGGTCGGGGCCCCGATCGTTTGAGTTTGTGGAGTTGAATTTGATGATCGACTGCATGATGATATAAGAATGTGATACCAAATGAACAAATATATCTGTAATTGAAGCCCCCAACTGTGGAATGTGAACTTTGAATGAGATTTATCGACCAATACCAATCGGAGTTGGATTTTATCTACCAACCGGAGTTGGATTTTGTCTACTAACTGGAGTTGGATTTTATCTACCAATCGGAGTTGGTGGTAATTGATAATAAATGATGAAGACTTCCTCGGAGCTGACCAACGGATTGTTGGGAATAAGATAATATAAATGCTGGAGACCTCCTCAGCGCTGACCAACAGATTTGTTGGGAATAAGATAATATAAATGCTACAGACCTCCTCGGCGCTGACCAACAGATTTGTTGGGAATAAGATAATATAAATGCTGGATACCTCCTCGGCGATGACCAACAGATTGTTGGGAATAAGATATAATAAATGCTGGAGACCTCCTCAACAGATTGTTGGGAATAAGATAATATAAATGTTGGAGACCTCCTCGGCGCTGACCAACAGATTGTTGGGAATAAGATAATATAAATGTTGGAGACCTCCTCGGTGCTGACCAACAGATTGTTGGGAATAAGATAATATAAATGCTGGAGACCTCCTCAGCGCTGACCAACAGATTGTTGGGAATAAGATAATATAAATGTTGGAGACCTCCTTGGAGCTGAATATATGATTATAAATATTTGTCGAGCTCCATGCTGAAATAAGAATAGAATATGCATCCAAATAGATTTTAAGAATAATTAAAAATAATAAAGTGCCTCGCCGATCAGTCGAGGTAGAATCATATAATGCCGAACAAGAATAAGATCTTTCAGAACATAAGAATATGGCCGAGAAAGTTGTCAGGCCTGAATATAAATAAGAAGTATCCGAACGAATGTTGTAATTCTCCTTAAAGCTGAATAAGTATCTTGTCGAGGCATAATTGCAGAATGCCGAATAAGAATAATATTTTCAAGAACATAAGAATATGGCCGAGAACTTTGCTGGGCCTGCATATAAATAAGAATTACCCCGACCAACTATCCGTTGGGGGTGAAATATAATAAATGTTATAGTTCTCCTCAGAGCTGAATATGATAATAAGTATCTCGCCGTGCTCCATATTGAGATGAATATAGAATATGAATCCCAATGGATATATAAAATCATTTATGATGGAGCAGATATCATAGCAATAATAAAATCAATAGTTCCTCACTGAGGTGAAATTTCAAACTGCCGAGCTATGATAATATTTTTTAGAAGAGTAAGATTATTTCCGAGCATTCGTCGGAGTTGAATCTTGTACCTGTAAAAATTAATATCTTGCTCTACCATTTGTGTAGGCTGAATTGATTAGTCATGAGAATAATTTACTCATCCAATCAATATATGATATGTATATGCTTGAGAAATAAAAATATTAATTTCAAAATACAAAATAATAAGTTTTATGCCAAATGTGTGTGAGATGGACAAATTATTATCAAATATGCATCATAAATAAGACGTAAAGTTTTTTGTAAATTTATTTAATCTCCAACAACTAATCAGGTATAAGTTGCTGTTTGAAAATTATTTATCACTTGGTTTTAAAAATATTTTTTGCGTGATCACAAGTTAAAAAAAGACTTAAGCCCCCTGTTTGTCCCCAAGCTGAACTCGTGTTTAAAGAAATATCTGGGGTGCTTCGCATTTTTTAATACCCCAAGATTCTAATGCTACCGACAAACGGCATGGATGTTGCCAACCAACATTTAAGGATATCTCAAGTTATAGAATATATGGTTGGATGACCAGAATATATCGAATCTTTAGATTAAAAAATAACATTCAATGTAAAATTTAAGCCTTAAGAATGTTAATTAAATGAATAAATATATAACCCACTAGATCGTGTGATTTCGACAAATAAACCTTGTGATGTGATGAACGAGGGGCCAACATATCAAATTTGTGCCCAGAGTCTTGATATGGTCATGATTATTTTACTGATCCTCTTTTACAAGAGGTGGGTAATGATTTTTCAGGTGAGAGAAAATTATTTTTTATATTGATCCCTTCCTATTCCCAATTTGGAGAGATAAAAATATGGTGAATGATAGAAGTTATTACCAAATTTATATATAAAAAAAATCAATCAATGAAACTTTATTGGCATAGATGGAAGATGAACCAAATTAAGTATATAGTTCATAAAAGTGAACGCAAAGAGACTCAAACTAGAAGAGAGAGAAAATAGATCTGGGTCATGATTTCCATGAGAAGACTTTTTATTGTCTTTAACCTTTTCCCATTCTTTTATTAAAAATATGATGGGAATTTGAATAGACATCAAAGATCTTACAAAATTTATTTCAAAATCAACAATGAAAATGATTAAATCTTATCATCGTCGTATATATTGGTATATGTAATCATTTAAAATATTTATTCCATGATATAAAATTGAAACTTGAGAATCAAGTAAAAAGTTATGATTTATGAAATCCACTATTTTTCAGATTTCTAAATAAGAATTAATCTAACAGTTATGATTTAAAAATCATGATATGCAACATTTTGTAGATAAAAATTGGACAATTAATTTATGTATATAAACATAAAAATCATGATTGAATCAAAATATGTATGTATAATTGATTATACGTAAAGAAAATAAAAACTTAGCTTTTGATGGAGAACAATGGTTGTAACACGTTCCCACAGACGGCGCCAATCTGTTGATGCAAAAAACTGGATCGAATCCCATTTTTATGATCACAGATAAATAGATAAAACCAATCCAATCAAGCACATGAGAGACAAAGATTTTTAAAGTTGTTCGGCTATAAGGAAAAGCCTACGTCCACTGTTATTTTATTCCCAGGGATTTACAATACCACAATGTGGTGTAGAGAGAGAAAAAGGTATGGATCTTGTGTATGGTGTCTCTCGGTTCTTGGATCTCTTGGATCTCTCTCCTGGATCTCTCCCTTGGATCTCCCTCCTTTTGGCTAAGGGAATTCATGTATTTATAGTGGTGGGGGATAAAGAGATTCATTGTATGTAGACATTTATACATTATGTCTACATTCAACGAATCTAATTGCTTGGTATGCTATCTGTTGTCATCTACAATATAATTGTACATTAATGATCATTAAATGCGTAGTTATCCTTTGATATTCCTGGTTGGTATGCCGACCAACACTCCTCGGGTGCCGACCAACTCTCCTCGGGTGCCGACTAATACTCCTCGGGTGCAGACCAACTCTCCTCGGGTGCCGACTATTACTCCTCGAGTGCCGACCAACTCTCCTCGGGTGCCGACTAACATTCTTCGGGTGTCGAATATTGACACGTAGGATGACACGTGTCCTTTTCTGATTGGTCCTCGTAGATGGAGAATTTTTGTGTTAACAACCACTGTACACAAATTCTTTATTCAACTGATTAAAATTTATAAAGCTATAACCCTCTCAGTCTCATACTTACAAGTGTTTTCCAAAGTGTTCCTTATGTACCCATGATTGCCACTCTTTACATAACCCAGTGAGAAAACCCTCACACGGTACATATAAAGCACACTATCAAGATATGAAACACGTGTACAGTCACCCTACCCCCATCTTTTGAGAAATACCCATAGGTGAAAGGGAAAATGCCTCGCTTCTCACTCAAAACCCTCGCTTCTCACTCAAAACCCTCACCTTAGGAAGAAACTCTCATTCTTCAAATAAGCTGCAACACTTGGGTTTAAAAGACTCAAACTATATTTTACAGGTGTGACCTATCATGTTGCGAAAACCTAAAAGGGTCCCCAATTAACCTAACTACACATTCGTTCGCTGTTACATTTGCTTACACCTTCCCAATCTATTTTCTACAACCAAGAGGCTTCACTATTGTGAAACTTTCCTTCGCTTTCTTCCATTAAAGATTCGTTGCACTGAAGGTCTTCGCTGCTTGCCAACTCCAAAATCTTGGAATTTCAAAACTATGTCTCAACTTTACGACCAATAAACGCACAACGAGTGACTGGATTTCAAGCCAAAAATCACAAATCTCTATCGTGGAGAGAAAACACCGCAAACCACAATCCCGATACTCAAGATGATAATTATGATAACATTTAAGCCAACCAAAAGTCAACCATCATGGTTCAAAGTCTAGGACGATACTGCGACGATACGAATGATTGCTAAATACTTTCTCTCTCTCTCTCACACACAACCAGATACCATGGGGAATATATATGCAAGGAAGGGTTGATTCATGTGTCACCCAGCTCAGACCTAACTTCTTGTGATTCCCACACAAGTTCATGGTCAAAAGTATCACTTGTTGTAAATATCCTAGTAATTTAGCAGGTGTTGAAATAACTAGAGACTAAGTCATACTTCTTTTTCGAGAGACAAATAGAAAATGTACATAAAAAATGCTTAGGAAGGACAAATCATCATTACCATATATGGAAGGCCTATAAAAGAATACAAGGAACAAATATAAGGAAGGACAGACAATGACCATCAAAAAGTTCCCTGCAACCTATACAACGAATCAAAGAAAATATCTATAACAAAGAATGTGTGACAACTCTCATGGACAAAATATTGGATGGCAATATAGTCTAATTTGAACCTACAACTAAACATCCTTCTCATTCCATTTAACAATTCTACTTCCACATAATCAACACCATTTAAGAAGTATGTGGTATAAATGTGTTTAATCAATCAATCACACTAACTATAAAAAAACCAAAGAGTTCATTGAAAGTAACATACTACCGGAAATAATATCAATACAAAACTCATGTGCATTTACATAAAGCTACAAGACTTGTGTGCTTTTAAGAAGTAAAATACGGGAATAAAGAATGACACGTACCCAGTGAGGGAAAGAACGTAGAGGGTAGAGAAAGAAGGTAACAGATCGGTTCTAGGAAAAAAAATCTTAAGAGAAATGGAAGGCATTAGTTTTTCAGTGCAAGAGAAACAGGTATTGAAAAACTGATTTCATATATACTTATATATAAGAAACTATGAAAATGTGATAAACATGAGAGGTTGGCGATCAAAAGAGAGACTGGTGAACATAAAGTTCGCGATCTGGACGAGAGAAGGCCAAGCGAAGAAGAAGACTTGCACCGTGCTCAATATAACAGTGGACAAAAGAGAGAGAAACATATGGAGATATTATCGCCATAGAGGTCAACAATGGGGTAATTGGATTTTATTTAAGCAAGGATGGAAATGTAGGAGAGAATGAGCTTATAGAGAGGATAGGAAGAACAATAATAGGGAAAGGAAGAGGTTTTCACATTGATCTGAACTCCGGATAGTGAGGTAACCATACTATAGTACAACTGAGATAAAACTAAAGAAAGAGAGGGTAACACGCATATTGTAGCAATGATCACGCGTACTGCTACGTTATAGAAAAATGAAGGGGAAGTAAACATAGTAAAGAAGGGCAGAGATTAAGCATATGTGTATAGGTAGATATAAATTATCAATGGTTCTCAGGGGAGCATTTTCACGCACTGGTTCATGACATGTACAAAGAATAAATAAAGACGATGAAACACAGGTAGTTGAATGAGACTTGAGCTTCACTGCATCAACTTTGACTTTCAATATCAACGTCGACTTTCACTAAATTCAAATTCTCACTACACCATAATTGCTATTTCGCAACTAATAGATTATTTAATTTGTTAGTGTTTATAACACTAACAAAATTTACAATGGTTTTAAACACTTACAGAATTTGTAAGTGTTCAAAAACGTTGCTCTACTAGTAAATTTAATATTACCCAACCCTAAAAAGGTAATATATCTTTAAAATGTATAAACAAAATTGGCGGCATCTGAACCTAAAAGTGTAAAGATAATTTTCCCTCCCTCAACTATTCACAAAATCTCAAACCTTCAGACTCCAAACCTTCGATTTGAGTAACTTCGATGTTATGTTTTCGTTTTGGTTTCGATTGAGGTAACCTTAGATTTAATAACTTCGATGTTTTGTTTTGTTTTAATCATAATAAAATCGAAATTTTGATTTGAATAACTTATGCTTTGTTTTAATTGTGGTTTCAATTCAGGTAACCTTAGATTTGAATAAATTTTGATTTCAATCGCAACATCAAAATCATGTAGTCTGCTTTCTGCTTCTTCTTCTCCTCTTTCACACACCTAGTCTCTTTCGTAGCATTAGTGTAAGGTATATGTTTCTTTTCACAGACCTAGGGCTCAATCGCATCATCGGTGAAAGGTGCATGTTTTTTTTCACATCCATGTTTTAGCTTTTGTGGTTTTCTCCCGCATAATTTTAAATTCCCTCTGTGGCAGTGGTACATGCACTTTTTGTATAAATATTTAACATTATTTTAGCTTATATAATGTACTATCTATCTATACTTTCTTTTCATGTTTGATGTTATGAATCAAGGTGAGGAAAGGTTTACAGACACGTCAAATGAATGACTCTATAGTAACCTCCATAAATGCATTCTTTAATGTTGACAAAGTTTATTTTTATGCACCTTAGATGTTAGTAAATGTAGCCTTTGAACATGGTAATATGATGAAATATAGTGAAAAGAGCATATATGTTGCATGTTGACCTGTTGTACTGGAGGCCGATGCGCTAATTTTGTTTTAATAATCATAGTAATAATATTAATTTATCATTCTCACACAAAGTGATTACTAGGTGATCATAAAAAAATAGCCATTGAACTAATTACATGAACTTTAGAAGCTATAGCACCATTGACATTAATATCAACAATTCAATTATGTCTTTTATGCAGTCAAGCATTGTCATAGTATGCAAAGACTCGTATTCTTGAAAAAATTTATTGTTCAACTCCGAATCATTTCCTCGACGGATTTGTCCAACCAACCTAAGGCGACATAATTATCTCCCATCATATGTAAATATGTTCTCTGCTGCTTACCCATCCACTTTGATCTTTGTATATCAGCGTAGCTATCACAGAATTAATACATGATTTGTTGATCCTTTCATATCATTTCCAAATATAAGCCCTTGACAACATGCAATCTTGAATGTTTTTTTTTTCTTTTTTTTGTGTAGTCAGTTACTATTAAATAATGCATAAGTTAATCAATTTTGTGAATCACGACAACTTTCTTCTAAATAGATACCAAATGTTGTTGAGCAGTTGATGCAAATGTGATGGTTAATGGATTCGTTCCTTAAAATGTTTGATGGATATTCATGATGCAAATGAGGACAATATAAGGCATAAGCACGTGTACCTTAAAATGTAGGTGAAAATTCTTATAGTAATCTGCTCAATACCATATTCGTATATTCTTTCTATCGGAGGTTATTGATAAGATAAAACACATTTATTGCATTAGGGTCATCTATTAGCTTACAGAGGTCAATCTCAGCCCAGGTTTAAAATATTGCAACCTTTTCTCAATTTGATTGAGATTAGTCAAGGTAAGAACCTATTTTAGAAACTAAAAATGAAGAACCCCATGCCAATTTGATGGATATTCATGCTGCTTATAGTCTAATGAAGAACTATATTTATTTTTCAGTTCTTGGGACTAGAGGTCTATTCAGAGACTATCCTCGGAGATGAAATGATAAGGGGTATCTCAGGGGGACAAAGGAAATGTGTCACAACAGGTAAATCATATAAAAAATTTATCAAAAATTTGAATAAGACTGATTTCTCCTATGCTTATATAAACTTAACTTGTTATTTATAAATTATAGGTGAGATGTTGGTTGGTGCAAAGGCACTTTCATGGATGTGATATCTACTGGTTTAGACAGTTCAAAAACATTTTAAATCGTGAATTCTCTTCGGCATTTCGTCCACATTCTTGAAGGAACTGATGTCATCTCTCTCCTTCAGCCTGCACTTGAAACATATGATTTATTCGATGACATCATTCTCCTAACTGGTGGCATGGTTGTTTATTACGACTTTTGTGAATCTATGGGTTTCAAATGTCCAGAGAGGAAAGGCGCGGCAAAATTTCTCCAAGAAGTAGGTCTATTTCTTGCTCCTATTATTATTTACTTATTAAGACCCCTAAAATGACAAATTTTATATAATTTGGTGACATGTGACATCGAGGAAAGATCAGAAGTAGTATTGGATACGAAGAGGCGAGCCCTACAGATTTGTGACAGCCGAAGAATTTACTGAGGCATTCCAGTCATTCCACGTCGGGGGAATGTTGGGAGACGATTTGGGAACCCCATGTGATAAGAGAAAAAGTCACCCCGCTGCTCTCACATCCAAAACATATGGCATTGACAAAAAGGAACTATTAAAACCTTATACCAATAGAGAAATATTACTTATGAAGAGGTCGTCTACTTCTTCAAATTATTCCAAGTGAGGATTCCCGTTACAAACACACACAAATTTGTTTTTTATGTGCAATTATTAATGATATTACTTTACATTTTTGTTTTCTTTTCAGTTATTATTTATGGCATTGATTACCACGACACTCTTCTTTCGAACTGAGATGCCCAAAGATTCAGTAACTAATGGTGGGATATACTTTGTTTTTCGTTGTGATTATGATCATGTTTAATGGAATGTCAGAGATTGCCACGACAATTGCAAGGCTTCTCTTATTTTACAAGCAAATGGACCTTCTCTTCTGTCCCCCGTAGGCATATTCTATTCCTAATTGGTAGATTCCCATTTCATTTGTAGAATGTGCTGTTCGGTTGACCTTAATTATTAGGTAATTGGATTCGATCCAAATGTTGGAAGGTAGGTTAATAAAATATAAATAATGAAAATGTTGATACATGTTACTCTATCCAATTGATAATCGAAGAAATATCTATACTATAGGGTGTTTAAACAATACATGTTACTGTCATTCCTTAACTAGATGTCACTTAATATTAAACAAGGCTGCCCAAGTCTAGTAGCTATTGGAGGCCCTTTTAGAAATCATAAGGGGTAGGTTATTGGTGCCTACTACAAATTTATTAGGAATCAAATTGCCTTTTAGGCTGAAATGGAAGCAGTTCTAACTGGCATT
Source organism: Sambucus nigra (assembly GCA_949130495.1). Classification (NCBI taxonomy): domain Eukaryota; kingdom Viridiplantae; phylum Streptophyta; class Magnoliopsida; order Dipsacales; family Adoxaceae; genus Sambucus; species Sambucus nigra. Next base: position 352,636,422 of record OX422213.1, on the reverse strand, counting down.
AAATTGTCTTTAGGCTTAAATGGAAGCAGTTCTAACTGGCATTGAATTGGCCTGGTCTCATGGTTGGTTTAATCTTTAGATTGAGTCTAATTCTTATTATGTTGTGTATTTCATTTTGAGCAATTGTTACCACCCTCAATGGCAGCTTCAAGTTGGATAGAATAACTGCAAAGATATATTGGCCCACATGCATTTCTTTTGCACCCATATCTACGGAGAGGCCAACATGCCTGCTGATAAGTTATCGAATTTGGGAATATATTACTCCTCTCCGAAATGGACGACCAGTTCTTTTGATATGGACATACTCCTATTCATAGAGATATATGTGGTATGCCTTAATGTAGATTCAATCATGGTATGTCCTAATTGGTTGTTCCTTATCTTAAAGCACATTATTATTAGCACCTTATGTGCTAAGATGATGCCTAAGCATATGATAGAGAGTGGATCCTCAAAACCTCTAGTGATGCTCCTTTTCAATTTCTTTGAACTGCCATTACACAAATTTGAACTGAATCCTGGATTTTATGGTATGAGAATTTCTGATTTTTTTAACTCTACTTTTCATTTTCAGTTAAAACGAAGATAAAATGATTAAAATCTTTAAATTGTTAGGTTAACGGAGTTTGTTGGTCCAATTCATCAGAGTCCGGTGCAGGATTTGGCATGTGCAGTTGCTCGATTTATACTAAAGGGAGGATCATTTTTTAATTATGACATGGTTGGCACTCGCAGTTGTATTATTTCTATATATATTGTAATTGTTCATCGTCCTATCTTTCAATGTGTAGTAATCTCTTTGGAAATTTGGAGTACAGTTTTAATTTGGTCTCAAATACTGACATACATGGTATTTTACATATTATTTCTATTGCATATATTACATTAAAGAGGTAATTTAAAGGTTCATCAAAACTAGAATTGATTTCTTCCATTGGGTGCGAATGTACCAAACTCTGACTGGACCTGTTGTGCAAATTTTGAACACCTTTGATTTTGTGTTTTCTTCAATGTGACATACTTATTTTGACTGACTGAAAATTTCTTTAATTACAACAAGTTTTACTCAAAAGCATGAGATCCGGAAAGTCTATGTTTGAAGTACAGCGCATATATATGAGATATATTATGCACCTACAGTGAAGAGTAGCAATGAGTACCTCGACACTATTCATTACGACATTGCCTGTAGAGAGGAAGAGTTACTCCACACAACTGATATTGAAGGAACTATTTGTGCGCCTTTGAAGGGGTGTGATGGAGAAGTGGCAGAAGATAAATTCATAAGTGAAATTAACATTGGCAATAATGAAGATGATTGGGGAGAGGTTAAAATCCATGTTCATCTCTACATGCTAATGGGAACAATTCTTATCCAAAGAAGACTTGTGCCACTCCAAGAATCATTAAGGTATGGCAGCTAAATTTCAATATTGCTCTTTTTGGTATTTATACTCTCCCAACTTAATAGTCATGTAATCCTTTTTCATCTACACCTAAAAGTCCTATTCCTAAAAAAACTATATATAAAACTAGGCGAGATTTCAAAGTTCCCATCCCAACAATACCCAAATGTCCCAATTTTTCATCGTGTAATTAAGGTTCATGAACGAAAAGATACCGGAGAAGTTGATATCCTCACAAAAGGGGATAACAATTATGACGATGACATAGGTTTATGTGCTCATGGTCAGCTCTGGCTTCATCAGCACCATATCATGGGAAGAGCTTCAGGGTTCTTACCATACGTAGGCTGGGTTACTATTGTCATGACTGAAAAGCCTATTTATGTTAAAGTATATTTTTATTGGCGCTTTCAGATTTCTAGTCATCGCATCAAAGGATTAAGTAGGAAATTTAAGGTCTGAACAACTTCTTAAAATGATTAAGTCATTAGCAACATCTGCTATTCTTTGTTCACTTCATATATATATATATATATATATATATATATAAGTCAGGTCATCACTTGTGATTCTTTTACTCAGTCTTTCCTCCCTAACTCTTTCTGCCATAATCCTTTAACAGTCTTTTCATAACAACATTATTAACACCATTAGTTGTCCATTGCCACCCATATTCTACACTCCACATTTTCTCATGTATTGACCTAAGGTAGGATCTCATATGACATTTTCAATGTTTGAAATTCAAAACATCGATTAAAAGATGACTATTCGTAGACTAATCATCTCACAAGAATTCCAAACTTTAAAAATAAGCACGAGAAAACTAACAAAATAAAACATTGAAATAGTAATAGGAAAATATGATTGATTTTAGGAAACCTCTTGAATTCTCACTTTCAAACTTAAATATCCATAATGGATGGAAGGTTTGAGACTGAGAGTAATTCATGAAACAAAGTTCTGTCAAGGAGGTTTTTAAAAATTGATCCACCAAACATGGTTAGAGTCCCTCTCCAGGTTTATATACCCTTTTGTATTGTTGGTTAGAGTCCTTGTTCAAATTATTTTGATTTTTATTATTTTAATTAATGTTTTATCATTTTCTTGATTCAATTCCCGATAATGTTAGATTGGATTTTAGTTCACTATTTCCTGTTTGTTTCATGATTTTATCATATGATCTTTTACCAAATATGGGCTATATACACACACACACGCACAACTAAAAATTGGTATTTCAAATCTCTGTTGTGATTATTACGATTTGTTTACTATTACCTATATAATCAATATTTTTATTGATTTTATTTGTATATGGCTTTCTTGTTGTGTATTCCAATTTTCTTTTCCTTCTTGAGCTCATCAAATTGGGGTAGCATTTTGTTGCAGGGGTTTATAAGAACAATGGTTACCTTATGGTTTCTCGCAATGGAGGACTCAACCAAATGAGAGGAGCAGTAAGTTCCAGCTGATTTTGATTTATTTTCCATTTTATTATCAATATCTTTTCACGAGTTCTGCTTTCTTTTCACTTTGGATTTTATCCTCTTTATTCTTGGTGTGTTCATTTTCTACGCTCATTCACTTTATTATGGTGCAGATATGTGATATGGTTGCTATTTTAAGATATTTGAACGTCACTCTTATTGTTCCAAAACTAGATAAAACTACTTTTGGGTAGATCATCGTGTTAGGTTTTCCATGGTCCTGTGAGAGTCATGAGTTTAGATCTTACATTTACTTCGTGCTTCCATCACCTAAACAATTCAGACCGACTAGGTAAAAATATATAGTTCATACATATAATTACTTATATGCATTGAGAGATTTTCAGGTGGAAAATTATTTTTTAAAGTTAAATTTTCAATGGTGGTGGTGGTGAAAATTTATTGTGATGGTGGTCAGAAGTTTTTGTTCGTTGGTTTATATTCGTAGAATCAATTTTAGTGTTTAAAACAGGTTCACTACCTGTGGTTTTCATGAATTTGTCGATTTTTTTTAAAAATAATAGTAGTTAGATATTTATATTGTTTGTGATGAGAATATACTACATTGATTCATTGCACATTGTATTATTGACGAGTGGAATATTAATTTTGACATAATTGACACTAATTTTTTTTTGTAGGTGACAATTTTTGCAGAACATGCAATGATAATCAGTGATTTTGGAGGTCGTGTGCTTTAAGACTGTAGGATTACTTCGATAAAATCATTTCATGTTTTGGAGTATAAAAAATTAATGTATTTTGTTGTTAAGTTGAATATTTGAAGTTAGTATTATCATTTTTGTTTTGATGAATATTTGAAGATGCTTGTAAGAACTCTAACTATTGTTGAATGAAAAGGATTCGTTGTGTTGGTTGAAAATCATTTTATGATTATTTGTTGTGTTGCGTTGTCTCAAATATAATTTAATTATATATTAAACTTTAGTGGTAGATTTTATTGTTCACAATATATTGGTGCAAAAAATTTCAGATCTTTTAACCTATTTTGGGATGGTTAAAACTGTCCCAAAAATATATTAAAAATGGTTATTTTTCCGTCTCAAAAAAATATTATAAAACGGCAACCTTCTGAGACAGATTAATTCCCATCTCAAAAGCACTCTTTTGGGACAGATCTCTTGGCGTCTCAAAAGTCTCACATAAAATGGTGAGGTTTTGAGACGGAATTGTTCCCGTTTCAAAAAACTCTTTTGAGACGGATATGGCGTCACAAAAAGTATATATAATCCCCTATCAAAAAGACCCTCCTAGCCGTCCCAAATAGCATCCCAAAAAATATTTGAGACAGATAAACCATCTTTTGGGACTATTAGACTACCGTCTCAAAAGCTTCTTTTTTTTTAGTGGTCGCATCTGATATCGTCGCAGTCATTCGAACAACTTCCAGAGAGAGAGAACATGACCTTCTCTAATTTTGAACTTGATAATCATACCATCCAAATAAACCTTGACCTCCTTGTGGATCAGATCGTGCAAGATGGTTGTGGAAGCCCTTTGGTAGGTAGCCCCAGCATTCTTTAGACCAAATGGCATAACGGTGTAGCAAAAGGTCCCCCATGGGGTGATGAATTCATTTTTTTCTTGTTGGTCTAGGTTCATCTTGATTTGGTTGTATCCGGAAAACCCGTAGACGAATAAATTGAGAGCATGACTGGTTGTGTTGTCCACGATCAAGTCGATATTGGGTAGCGAATAATCATCCTTTGGAGAAGCTTTATTTAAATCTCGGTAATCTACACACATTCGAACCTTCCCTCCTAATTTTGGCACAGGTACAATGTTGGCTAGTCATGTGGGATATTCGATCACCTGAATGAAACCCACGTTTAACTGTTTGACCACCTCTTCTTTGACCTTGAGTGACCATTCGGTGCGGAGTTTTCTCAATTTTTGTTCAGCCGGCTTGTAATCTGGGAGAGTGGAGATCTCGTGCTGAGCTATTTCTGGATCCATGTCGGGCATATCATCGTAGGACCATGCGAATACATCTAAGAACTCCTTCAGTAATTCTTCGAGTTGTGCGCGCTTTTGCTCGTCAAGGCTGGCCCATATCCTAATCTCGTGCAGTTGGCTACTAGAACCGAGATTAATAAAAACAGTCTCTTCTTCATTAACTTAAATGTTATTATGTTGTTTATTATTAACCTTATTTAGATCTGTTAAGAATTGTTCATTTGCAAAATCATCATCATCAAAAGTTTGATTAGAATTCAAGCAGCTAATGTAAGGCACATCAAGATACTCAAAATCTTCATTTATTTCATTGATAGGAAAAACAACATTGAGAACCTCATCAAAAGAGGTATTGATTACATTTGAGCAAGGATAGGCAACATAAGAAGAAATAGGGTAAACATTGGGGTTAGGGGAGATTGCAAGGGGTAGAACTGGCGCAGCATGCTAGTTGAGGAGAGGAGTATCAGCAGCTTTAATCAGACGTGATATGTCCATTGATGTAGTGCCTAAATAAAGCATGCAGAGTGCCAGCCCCAGTATCTGTAAGTTGAAGGAATTTCAGAATCTCTTTCCTCAGTCTCTTTGGCATCTTTGATGAGAGGTTGTACTTGGTGTGGGAAACTTCCGGCCCATGGATAGCTGTCTTGGAAAAATATCTCCATTCCCAGCCTCATCTTCTTATCTGTGTGGTCATACCATCATTCTGGAAAACCGCAAAAGGGGAAGTCCTCGCCTTTTTTGATGAATCGTCCATTTAAGGAGTCTCCTGAGATGGTTCGGATATAGTCTAATCTTCTCTTTGGTCGACACTGGCGGATCATTCTGAGCTCTTGTTCTGATGGTTGATACCCCAAGCCACATGGAGGGAAAGCTTTCTTCAGTTTGATGGGCCCAAGTATCCCTTGCTGCCTTTGCCGTAGCCCCAGTCCGTGCATGAAGTGCATGTTTCTAAACATCTCAATCACATTGACATTGACATGAGGGTCATATTTTGGACAAACCCTTTCTTTAAAACTGTCCCCTACCGGGAGTAGGAGTGGTTCAACTCAAAATCCTGATAGGAGTATATCATTTGACCCGTACTGTATCTTGAGAATTGGACTGCTAGTGTTTGCCCCCTCGGCATTTTTGTTGTTGCCCAAAATGGTGATGACTCTCCCATCGACGAAGAACTTCAATTTCTGATGGACTGAGGAAGACACACCCTTGATATTGTGGGGCCAGGGTCGTCCGAGCAATAGGTTGAAACAAGCTGGGATGTCTATGACTTGGAATTCAATGACATGGTTTATAGGGCCAACACCCATTACAAGTTTTATGCACCCCATCACCTCACGACGGGTATTATCGTAGGCACTCACAGCGGAAGAGGTTGGAGCGAGGTCGCTTTCTTTCAGGCCTAAACACTTGAAAGTTCTTAAAGGGCAAACGTTCAAGGCGGATTCGTTATCGACAAGGGAGAGTGGAACGTCCTTTCCCATAACTTCAACGGAGATATTGAGTGCATGATTGTGATTTGGACCAATTTTATGGATTTCTTATTAAGAAAATGATAGCATTCGGGTAGAGGTCAAGGATACGATCAACTTTACCGCTTCTTCAGGTGTGGTAGAGGGAGGAACTATGGGTCCGATGAGCAGCTCGATTAAAACATTTCTGTGTAGCTGGGAAGACATGAAAAGTCCCCATAGAGTGATGTTAGCTCGAGTTTTCTTTAGTTGATTGAGGATATTGCTCTCCTAGATGGTCATTTCTGGTATAGGAAGGTTTTCAACGCCTTTCCCTTTGTCATTTCCTGGTAGTGAGCTTAGAATCTGGTAATGTCTCCCTGATCTGGTCATGTGATTTACTGAAGAAGGAAATAACATGAATCCCATTTCCTAGTCAATCTCAGGTTGTGCTGTCACCCTATTTATTTCCCCGAGGAGTTCTTCAAATGATATCATCCCACATATGTTGGCTACTGGGCTAGCTCTTCCTGAAGCTTGTTCTTCACTAGAATATTCAAATTCTTCCCCCCATCCTATGGAAACAATTCTATATTAACATGTAAAGTCGATGTAATCCACAACTTCAACGTCTTCTTCATACAGGTCCTCCCATTCTGTGGGGATATGTGTGATTGAAGGGACCAAGAGCCCTTGTAGCTTCCAAGTGTCAAGTAACTCGGTGATACTGCAAATGTTGTTGGTTTACCCAAATAATTCTGCTATAGTCTTGATAACATCATCTAGGCTAACTTCATCGGTTGGTACCACCCACTTGTTTGAATCTTGGGCCCATTTTCGTGCCTCCAAGAACAATGTGCTGAATTTTTGGCAATCGATGACCATCTATGAGGGCAATTTCAACCCAGACTCTAGGAGTTGGTTTAACACCTCTAATAATTCCATACATCCATTTTCAGAACGGGTACGGACAGCGATGCATGCTCTGGTAAGGAGTGACAGTGCCTGATCGGTGAGGCTAGTAAAGTGTAGGAGGAAATATAGGCAAATTTGAAGAGGTTTAGGGGAGTATATGGGTGTGATTTGAGTTGAGGGATCAAAATCTGGGTTTTCTTCTAAGAATATGGCATTGGTGTGATTTGGGAGTGGATTGTGAGTAGTGTTTGGCTTAGGATTGGCTGGTGGGGCGATGGTACCATGGTCAATGAGATCCTTAATTACGTTCCGGAGGTGAAACCGTTGGTCGGTGGTATGGCCGGTAGTTTGGTGAAAGGCGCAATGAGCATCGGTCTTGAAGTTTCTTTGGAGTGGATTTGGCAATGGACGGGGATATAAGGGTTTAATGAAGTTTTGGCTTAACAGGGCTTGGTAAACTTTGGAAAGGGGAGCTTGTAGCTCAGTGTATTCCCTTCGGATGGGGGCAGGGTGACTTTCTGGTGCCCATGATGTGGTTGGTTGAGAGATGTTGTTGATGGTTGAAATGGTAGCACTGGCAGTCTTGTAATTCTTTCTAGGGGTGAATTATCCAGACACCTTCTTTGGTTCAACCTCTGTTTTAATGAGGCTTTACTTGATTTCCACTCCTGCCTCTCTGAGAGCTCGAAAGTGGTGATAGTATTGTCCTCCCATCGTTACTCGAACATGGGGTAATAAGTTCTTTCTCACTATGTTGACATGTTCTTCTTCAGATGGCCGATTGGTCATGGTAGCTGCTCGCTCCCTCCACCGGCTTATGAAGTTACTGACTGATTCTCCTGGATTCTATTTGAGAAGCTCTAAATCACAACGGGTGACCACAAGCTCTTCGTTGTATTTGTACTGTGACATGAATTCTCAGGCTACATCCTCCCAGTTACGAATTATGGATTCCTCAAGAGATAAAAACCATCGGAGGACACTATCCTTCAAAGTTTGCTGAAACAATTGGGCCATCACTTCTTCAGAAGCCCCTAGTAGAGTCATGGAACGATGATAACTTCGAAGATGAACAATTGGGGGTTCACTCCCTCTGAACTTCTTGATATTTGGCATCTTGAAATTATCGAGTAACCTTGAATTAGTATAAGGAGACATGTGGGTGTAGTCCATGTAATTCCCAAAGATCCTAACTTGGTCAAACTTCTTGGTGAGAATATTGAGATCCTCTTTGACTTTATTCAACTCCTCCTCCATTGGATCAACGACCATAGGCAGGTTAGTAATAGGCTGGGCAATGTTTGGCATTGAAAGTTGGGCTGACGGTGGCAGATTGGCAGGACGGGCACGTGGAGCGTGCTGATATTCTTCCAAAACCCAAATAGGCTCAGGCGGACCCATAGCACGAGGGAATAGGGCCTCGAGCTCTTAAGGAATAGGAACCTAGTTTCATTGCATCTCTCGAACCTCGGTTTGGAGGTTGTCATTCTTGGACACGAGCTGAGCTAGGACTATCGTAACATCCGGCTGTATGACTGGTGCTTGATCTGTATTCTCCATGGAAGATGGATGTATTATGGAATCGAAAGAAGTGGTAGAGGAATGGATGAAACTCCGGGGTGATTTGACTGAAGATCGAATCCAATAGGGAGCCAGGCCAAGGGCTTGCGATCGACCTCAGAAGCTATAGGATGAGATTTATTTTCGAGAAAAAAGGAAGAACTATTTTTGGATTTTCAATAAAGAAGAGAGAAATCTTTTTGGATTTTTGGTAAATAAGTGAGAAACGTTTTTGGATTTTTGATAAAGAAGGGAGAAATGTTTTTGGATTTTTTTTATAAAGAAGGGATAAATGTTTTTGGAGATGGAACTCAGTATGATTATTTGGATTATTACGTTTTCACTTGTATTTAATTCTCCTAAATGCAATGTCGGACGGGACCTGAGCCTGGAAAAGCGGGGGTCTTAATATATGCAAATCTACGGTTTGGACTTGTAACCAGGATCATGGACATGGTCCCGTTTAAAAATGCACGAAAATTGGGCGGCAGGCCGACCTGGAATTTTGGCAGAGTTTCGGGTTGAAACTGGCAATCTAAAGTGCATGTCCTAGGTCTGACACCTATATGCGGGTATGCAGTTGAGTGGGTGAATCAGCATGGGTTCCCCCCTTTGGCATGACTTCCATGATATACGTCTTGCTCTTGCGGGCAATCGGTACTTGTGGACAAGCCATTTAATATACGTGAGTGTACGTTAATTGCCTCACCATATACCTCGTGGGGACGGTACATGTGAGATAGAATTTGACATACTCGACGTACATGAATGAATTCCCTGCGATATACCTCCCGTCATGACTTCGATCAAGCGGTACGATGCGGGGGAACCGTTCGATATACGTCGAAGTTACTTGGCCAATGGAAGGTGAGAGTCATGTAGCGTAGGCTAACTACGACCTGCCGGACCAATGCCCATCACGAAGTGACCCTCCAGTTACTGGGTAAAATTTTGTCAATATCAATGCTCTTTGGTGATGTCGTGTGAATCATGCATGATTCTCTTATTAGTATCTTATGATGAGAATGCCTTTCTTGATTATGGCAAACAGGGAGCAAAGTATAAGTACTCCAAAATGCACACCAAGTATGGATGGGTGATGCATGAAACATGGGGATATACATGTGATCCTAGGTGCACGTGGTATGAAGTGTACATGGCGAAATTTCTACAAGTTTGTGAACATAAGCATAAGCATGGGATACACATGAGAAAAGGGGAACATGAAAATATAGGGGGAAACATAACCAAACATAACATCCATGGAAATAGAGTCAAGGCCACAAACAAAAACACAACTCCCCAGCAGAGTCGCCACTGTATCCATCCCCGATCCTCGTCCAGGCGGCGGGCGCGTGGAGGAAAGGAACCTTTGGGTCCCACGCGTACCTCTTGGGAGCGCTTCAACCGGCATCATTTGAGATGTGGTGTAAAAATGTAGAGAGATTCCGAGTTGCCAGTATATTTTACTCAAAATAGACACAAGAAAAAGGGGAAGCCACCCCGAAGGATAGCATCCAAACACATACTGGTGCGTGCGAAACCAAGATGATTCGAGAAGTGTTCGGAGTCTTAGTTACGAAATGGGAAGGTGTTAGGCACCCATTCTTCCCTTTTGGTCTCTCATGAATATTTGCCATTTTCCTTTTGTTTACCCCCGTGATATGTGTGCATGTGTATATATATAGAATGGAGGTAGGAATCCTCGACTTGTATCATGGAAGAGATAAAGCGAGTCATCCGTAGGAAGATATAAGAATAATATTAGAAAACTAAGATTTACGTGATTACCCCTACGTTGACCGTTATAATGGAATGATAACGCATATGGAGCAATACGTTACTAAGGGCAAGTATATAGAATATAGGAAGATTAGATTTAGAGCAAATAGGCAGATGAGAGAAAAAGTGGGAAAAAGGACTCGAGTCTCGAGTTTTACCCGGAGACGCCTACGTAGCCTATAAAGGCATCAAAGTCCACATAGTTCGTCTACAAAACAAGGGGTGGGGTTTATGCCATAAATCCAAATGGGGGATCTCTTATTTGTAAGTGTGTGTGTGTGTGTGTGTAGAAAAAGTGTTTTAGTTGTGAGGAGAGTATGTGAAAAGTATGAGAATCCCTATTTGGAATTTATGAGCAAATCCTCTTTTTCTTGTTTTTTTTGGGTTTATTTATATAAAAATATGATATGTACAATAATAATAAATAAAAAAGTATATTAGGATGTGTGAGATGAGTTAATAAAAGCGCTAAGTAAGAAAACAAGTTATTGAGAGTTTAAGATAATTTAAGAGAAAGTAGAGAAAGTTGGACCTTCTTGAAGATATTGAGCTTGATCATGAATGTTGGAGAGCATCCCTTGTACTTGGATGATGATGATGATGGAGAGTGGATAATTCACCAAGTTTGATGAAAAGGATGATGCAAAGTGGAAGTAAAAAGGGGATTTGGATTTTGAAATCACGCTGCCTTCGAGAGAGGTTTCGGGGATTCATTGAGAGAGATTTTTATCAGATCTGGGCTCCCACTGTAAATGAGGTGAAGGCCTATTTTTATAGGCCCAGGTAAGTGCCGATTGGCATATATCTGTTCCTGCCTATCGGCAGGTGCCAATAGGCAGGGTCTGGAACCTGCCACTTGGTAGTGTGCTTCAGGCTTTTTCAAAAAATCGGTCGTCGAGGGCAAATCGTTGGTCAGAATCGTACCCGGGGAAGACCGTTGGAAAGGTAATTCAGAGACCTTTGAAAGTCCTTTGGACCACTCCCAATTTTGGGAGTTGACTTTGGGTTAAATATGGCTCGAAAGAATTTGTCGGTCCATTGGACGGGGAATCGTTCGGAAGCAAACGGATCGTTCGTCGGCATTGTAAGTCCGAATCGCACACGGGGGGGACTGTTGGAATGGTTAGGTGATGTACTTCGACATTCCAAAGAGTTTGACCCGGTTTAGAGAGTTAACTTTGGTCAACTGGGCCCGATCGTTCATCCGCATGGAAAGTTGGAATCAGGCATGGGACGGACCGTTAGAAAGGGTATTCAGTTCCCTTCAAAGATTCATTTAGCCTAGGTTGACCTGAAGAGTTGACATAGGTCAAATAGAGCCCGGGAGCACCCGGTGGCCTCTGTGTCAGGTTTCGAACGCAAATGGATCGTTCGTCCGTATTGTAAGTCAGAATCGTGCACGGGGCGAACCATTGGAAAGGGTATTCAGTGCCCTTCGAAGATTCATTCAGTCTCGGTTGAGACAAAGAGTTTGACTTTTGGGTCAAACTGAGTCGGGGAGTGCCCGATGGCCTTCAAGTCAGTACTGGTGACATGACCTGGGTTTACGGCGATGACGGGAGGTACTAGGGACCTAAGGAGAGTTAGGGGGCAACATAATGGGGTGTCTACATTGGTAACTTCGAAGAAGAACAATTGGGGTTTCGTTACCCCCGAACTTCTCAATGTTGGGCATTTTGAAATTTTTTGAGAGACTTGATTTATGGTAGGGATACATATAGGTGTAATCCATGTAGTTCCAGAAGATTCGTACTTTGTCAAACTTATTGGTCAAGAGCTTAAAGTCCTCCTTGACCTTGTTCAACTCTTATTCCTTTGGATCAATAGGTACTAGCGTGTGACAACCCGAATATAATTATAATAAATTATTTTTAAATCATGATTTCTTATGTGATATAGATAATATGTTGTTAGTATATATAATTTTAAGTCATTATATTCAGTCTAATCCTAGCTCCATAAAGCATGAAATATTGAATTAGTTACAAATGTGAAATTTTCAAGTTTTCGGTAGGAATGTTCCTGTTGGAGGCTAGTTTTGACCTTTATGACATAAAAATCAACTTGAGGTGTAAACTAGATATTTGTAGATATATGAGTTAGGTTTATAACAAAACAAACATATCATCGAATGGACATCCGAGTGGGAAAATATTGTCGTAAAAACAGGGGGTAAAGTAGTCATTTAGCCTTAAATGATATTTTGTTTTATATAATGCCACATGTTATATTTTGATTGGCCCAATGGGGGGTGACCTTATGCGGACTTATAACCATTGAATTAAGCTCTTCATTCAGAATATTTCAGCCATGGAAGAGTTTTAACCTAAGGAAAGAGAGTTTTGAAGTTAGGAAGAAAGTGTGAGGAGAAATTGAAGAAAAATTCATAGAAAAATTACGTAAAAGCCCCTAAGGTATTTCCATCCATAAATCTTGTTTATTTTTTTGTATTACTTATTTAAATGATTGAGATAATCATTTGTTTACTGAAATTCCATGTCTTGATGTGTACTTATGGATAGATGCAAGTTTAAGCAAACTTGATTGTGTTAACCCTTGAGATTGTTTTGTTTAGGAACCTTGTTTAGTCAAACTTCCATATATTTCTCTATACTTACTGTAATTGATTTATTCTAATTTTAAATTAACCTAGACTCATATATGTATTACATATCCGAAAATTATATGAAAATACCAGTAAATGAGTCTTGGGTGAGAGTTTCAAGTTCGGCTATGAAATCTGCTCTAAGGGTGAAAGTATGTCCGCCATGTGTTCGATGTTTTGCTTGACATAGAAAATGAACTATGAAAATTATGAAATTTTAATCTTGTATTGTTAAATATGTTTACTTATGTTGGGTGAAATATCATATAAATTTATGATGTATAAAAAATATCAAAATTTCCTGGAAGTTGAATGAACGATAAAAGAGCCTATAAGGCAGATTTGCTATGTGGAAAAGAAATGGGCATATCATGCTCTAGGAGACTTGAAATGATGTACCATCTTTTGTATTGGAATACTAATAAGACAAGGATTGAATTACCAAGAATAAATGAATTTATATTTGGCCTATGATTTGGATATGTTAAATATATTAACATGGATTTGGATGGAACTTCACTTGTGATAAATGATTTGAATGGAATCATGTGACGCTTATGGATTGAATTATGTTTAAATCATTCCTTGGATTATTGATATTATTATGATGATACTAATATTGTAAGAATGATAGGAAGGGAAGAAGAGCTGATTGAGCAAATATCGGATAAAGGCAAGGGAAAATCCAGTTAAACTGTCGAGGTGAGTGTACTTATGATGTGTTTCATATATAAATATGAATATAGCTCTAAGAGAGGATTTGTTTGAATAATTCGGTATTCAGGATTTGTTTGAGTCTCATGATCCAGGATTGGTTTGAATACTTCGGTATTCAGGATTTGTTTGGGTATTAAAATATCCAGGATTTGTTTGGATCTTATGATCCAGGATTGGAATTGGACAAAAATCCAATTATTTTATTTTTCTTATGACAAGGATTTGTTGGAACTAATGTTCCAGAATTCGTCATTGGCAATGGGCAGAATTATTTGGATCTTATGATCCAGGATTTGTTATTGCCAATGGGCAGGATTGTTTCGATTTTATATCCACATATTCGATATAGAATTGTTATTTCATTATAGGGAAGGAGTACCTCACTAAGCTCAATGCTTAAGGTTTATATTTTAACAATTTCAGGTTTGTATGCTGCCAGCTAGAATACCATATGACCGGTAACTTTGAGAGTTGCACCGTTGGAAAAAGCTGGAGTTTAAATATGGGGATTTTATCATTGTCACACTTAAGATTTTAATATACTCACACATTGTATATATTGCATTAGTATGGATTGAGTTGATGATTGTGAAATTTTATCATAGTTAATCATAGTGTTTTATATCCGGTTAATTATTACTCTGATATTGATTTCGTTATGGTACAAGAATAATATTATGTTGATTATGCACATTATGCAGTAAAATATGGATAGATGAATTATATTTCCAATGTGCTCAAGATTATGATTTAATTATTCTAATAACAAATTATTAGTATGGATATTGGGTTTGGGGTGTGACAATTAGTGGTATCAGAGCGTGGTTATTAATTTTGGACGTGTTTGATGATTAGATGGCATTATTGAGTTGATTTGATATTTATGAATTGTTCATGTACTAACCGATAGTTTAGTATTATAAACTGTTTATATTGGGTGTTAGAACTTTGTTGTAATACGGATAATTCCATATGGAACCTGGGAATGGACAACATAGAGAAGAGGGAGTGGCTTCTCGTATAGAGAATCCTGAAGTAGAGCAAAGTTTTACTGGAAGGGCTAAAGAGCAAGAGCAGCCTACAGAGATGCAAATAATGGCACAGGCAATGGTGAGGATGGAAGAGCAACAAGAAAGAAATATGGCACAAATGGCAGAACAACAGGCTAGATATCTAGAATCAAAGACTTTGGCCAGGATTGAGAAAGAGGCAAGGAAGGAAATGAAAGATTCCATGCATGAGAAGTTTTTGAAGTTGAATCCTCCAGAATATTCAGGGTCAGTTGAACCTATAGAAGCTGAGATATGGGTTAGAGATATAGAAACTATCTTTGTAGTTATGAAGGTTCCAGATAACCAGAAAGTGAATCTAGCCGTGTTTAAACTCAAAGGAGAGGTGAAATATTGGTGGGAAGCCAGTAACCATTTGGTGCCCAGGATAGAAGGTACTGATGTTATTACTTGGGCTGAATTTATTAAAGTTTTATATGTTAAGTATTTCCCTAAGGTTTATATGAGGGAGAAGCTGAGGGAGTTTATAAATTTAACCCAAGGGAAAATGTATGTGAGGGATTATAATGCTAAATTTACTGCTTTGTCTAGATTTGCTACTAAGTATGTGCAGGATGAAGAAGATAAATGTAGTAAGTTTCAAAATGGACTGATTTGGCCCATTCAAAATAGAGTGGGCACTTATGAGTTAGAAGATTATGCTTCTCTGGTAAACAAAGCCATGATAGTACAAAGGCAAATGAACGAAAGGATGGCGAGTAGAGAGAGATTTAAAAAGAGTATATTCGACACATCTCATTCCAAGGGAGGTCAGGGTGGAAGTGTTATGATGGAACCTCATAAATTTCAGAGAGGTGGTCGAGATAGTGGTAGAGGTCAGGGAAGATTGGGCAGAGATACCAGGGGTGGAGGATCTTTTGGTTTAGCCAGAAAGTCAGGGAGAGGTGAAGCCCCAACATGAGGTGTTACATGTTTCTTTTCTAAATAGGAAGGGCATTATAAATCTGGGTGTCCTAAGCTTAAGGGATTGGAATGATACCATTGTCATCAAGTGGGGCATATTAAGAAGAATTGTCCGCAATTGGCACAGGCTCTAGCAGCACATAGTGAAGTAGCAAGCAGAATGTTATCTCCAGGCAGTGTAGTGAAAAGTATGGTCAGATGACAAGCAAGTAGTTCCAGGCCAGGTGGACGAGTCTTTACGATGAAAGAGGCTCAGATTACTCAATATGTGGTGACGGTTACACTTTCTGTTACTGATAGAAGTGCTTATGTTTTGATTGATCCTGGTTCCACACATTTTTTTATGTCCTATGCTTTTGTTGTATACCTTAATAGACCATGTACTCGTTTAGATGTGGGATTGGGTATTTATATGCCTATGGGTGATATGGTTGTAGCTGAATATCCTTTTCGTGATTGTGTTTTGACTGTGGGGTCTAGAGATACAGTTATAGATTTACCTCCATTGGATATTTCTGATTTTGATATAATTCTGGGAATGGATTGGTTATCTAAATATCATGAATCTATGGATTGTTTCTGTAAGGAAGTTATTTTTAATATGCCTGGTGAGCCTGAATTTAAATTTGTGGGTGAAAGGAAAATTGTTCCCAGTTGCATCATTTCTGCTATTCAGGCAAGAAAATTATTGAGTAAGGATTGTGAGGGTTTTATTGCATATGTTCTTGATACTACGAAGGGGGCTTTACAATTAGTTGATGTTCCTATAGTACGAGATTTTCCATAAGTGTTTCCTAGAGAATTGCTTGGATTACCATGAGAGAAAGAAGTTGAATTTAGTATTGATTTAGCACAGGGAACAACCCCTATTTCTATGGCACCATATATAATGGCACCTATTCAATTAAAAGAACTCAAGATTCAGTTACAGGATTTACTTGATAGAGGGTTCATACAGCCAAGTGTATCTCCATGGGGTGCACCAGTTTTATTTATGAAAAATAAAAAGATGGCACTATGTGTTTGTGTGTTGACTATATTCAACTGAATAGAACTACAATTAAGAAAAAATATCCTTTACGTCGTATAGATTATTTGTTTGATCAGTTACAGGGTGCTAAAGTGTTTTCAAAGATAGACTTGCGCTCAAGTTATCATCAGTTGAGGGTGAAGGGGAGTGATATTTCTAAAACTGCTTTTCGTACCCGGTATGGTCATTTTGAATTTCTGGTGATGCCTTTTGGGGTGACTAATGCTTCGGCTGTATTTATGGATCTTATGAACCGGGTACTGCATCCTTTCGTTGATTCATTTGTGATAGTTTTTATTGATGATATTCTGATTTATTCACGTGATATGGTTGACTATGAAAAGCATCTCCGAACTATTTTGAATCTGTTAAAAGATAAGAAGTTGTATGCCAAGTTTAGCAAGTGTGAATTTTAGCTATCACAAGTTGTATTTTTAGGCCATGTTGTTTTTGGAGATGGTATATGTGTTGATCTTAAAAAGGTAGAAGCAATTGTAAAATGGGAGAGGCCCAATAACGTGACTGAGGTGAGGAGTTTTCTGGGTTTAGCTGGGTATTATAGAAGGTTTATTAAGGGATTTTCTTCAACTGCCTTGACGATGACTAAACTAACACGGAAAGATGTTAAGTTTGAATGGAATTATGATTGGGAAAATAGTTTTGATGAATTGAAAAAGAGTTTGGTAACTGCACCTGTTCTTACTATTCCACACAGTGGAGATGGTTTCGTTATTTATACTGATGCTTCACACTAGGGGTTGGGTTGTGTTTTTATTAAGCATGGTAGAGTTATTTCTTATGCTTCTAGACAGTTGCGTACACATGAACGTAATTATCCAACACATGATTTGGAACTTGATGCTATTGTGTTTGCTTTGAAATTATGGCCTCATTATCTATATGGTGAGGTATGTGAAGTTTTTACTGACCATCAAATCTTTAAGTATTTATTTACTCAAAAGGAGTTGAATTTGAGGCAGAGGCGATGGATGGAGTTAATTAAAGACTATGATTGTACAATTCACTACCACCCAGGGAAGGCTAATGTAGTTGCAGATGCACTGAGTAGAAAGGCTTCGAGGAGGTTATCTTGTATTCGGTGTGCTAGAGTTTCCCATATCATGGAGTTGAGATTGATGGGAGTAGAATTGAAGCTAGCCGATGGGGACAGGTTCTTTGCTCATTTAAGCGTGAGGCCTTTGTTAGCTACCCGTATTCGTGATTTTCAAAGTCAAGATCCTTTTCTTGAGAAGAAACAACAAGATGTCCGAGATGGTAAGTATGAAGATTTTTGTATTGTGAATGATGGAACTTTATTGTATAAGCAGCGATCATGCGTGCCTAATGTGTGTGGATTGAAAGAGGAAATTTTAGATGAGGCTCATAATTACATTTATACTATGCATCCTGGTAGTACTAAAATGTATAGGGATTTAAAGGAGCATTATTTGTGGAATAATATGAAAAAGAAAATAGTTGATTTTGTTTCTAGGTGCCTTATATGTCAGCAAGTTAAGGCGGAGCATCAAAAGCCTATAGGTATGCTTCATCCATTGCCAATACCGGAATGGAAATGGGATCATGTAACAATGGATTTTGTGGTTGGGCTTCCTCGATGTCAGAAGGGGTCAGATTCGATTTGCGTAGTGGTGGATAGATTGAAGAAGTCCGCTCATTTTCTAGCAGTCAAGACTACCATGACACCCCGCCTAATTAAATACCGGGCGATCACTCCTTTATTAAATTAAATCAAGGTGAACAATTGGTTCATTCTTAGCATCACTGTCGAAAAATAACTTTTCCAAATTTAAACACCCTAATTAATTAAGCTAAGTGTCAAAACCATTTTTTTTAACATTACTTTCCAAATTTTATTTTGAAAACAAAGATTTAATTATTTACAACAATTCAATATTTAAAGAATCACACCACAATAATCCTGGAACATATAATCCTAATACTTTAAACATTCAACAACTAAATCCCAACATTAAAACTTAAAGTAAAACATCCAGACAGTAATAAATCCCAAAGTGACAATACTAGAAATAACTGAATCACAATGTCCAAATAAACAACTGAATAAAGGAAAGGGCGACACATGCCGCACTAAATGAATATGCTAGGAGTGGAGTCAAATAAATGAAGTCGTCTAAGAAATAGGCCTGCAACTCTCACCTAAGTTGAAGTACGTTCGTTCCAAAGAATCCTATGCAAGACGCCCCTATGGTTGGGCACCTGTAATATATACATATATATACAAGAGAGAGAGAAATAGAAACGGGTCGGAGCCCGATAGTGTAGATGATTTAAAATTTGTTTAGCAAGTATTTAAATGTTTACAGGCCAATGCAACAACATATTAGTGCGGCACTCTCTTGAGAATTTTTCACCTCTCTTCTAATGTGCACACCTATCGCACTAACCTCCCCAATGGTTTAACTTATCTTAGGTTACTACTAAAATTCAAACCAAAGAATATAATTGTTTAAGAAAATAACTTCATTTGATCACAAAGTTCTCATTTAAACCTTATTTACTAATAAAGTTTCCCAGTGTTCCATTATACTTTTCCAAAACAAGTATTTCCAATTTGAGTCATTATACATGTCTTACTTACCATAACACAGTAGGAAGCTTTCCAAATTTCAGAATTTCATATATATATATATATATATATATATATATATATATATATTAAATACTCGTATAATATATATATATTCTAATAGCACCCCACATAAAAATTATGGTGCGTGCATACTCTGCTATCCAATCCCCGTATCTCTCGTACTAAGGGAAATACAAGTTCAGAATCACTCTCGAAATGTATTAACACATACACAACAATATTGAGGCGAAGCATAGTTTCTATGTCCAAGAGGTCAGTACATATCCTCACGTCTCTTAGGACCGTACGACTATCGATCCAATAGCCCATACCTAGGATTCCCATCTTCTAGGGTATGAGTCAATATCCCCCATGAAGTCCCATTCGAGATAAGACTATCCCAGCGTGGTAACCTCAGGGATAGCAAGTAGCGCAGGCATGATTTTCACATGTATATAATATATGCATACACACAGTCATATAAATATACTACTTTTATCATATTAATTTAGGTTCATCTCATAACCCATAATCGAAACATTTATTCTAATTTTCCCATTATTAATTATCACGTATAACGGTTCGTTTTTAACTTTAATTCGAGGGATTTTTTCCAACTTATTACGTAATACACATGGACTGTATCCTCTCAAGTGGACAAAATTCAGTAGGTATTCATTTATGTTCCAACGTAACTATCTTATGCGTCTCTCCCTTTAATACACAATTTCATCGTCCCTTATATGTAAGTATCCCAAAAATACAACTCTCGTCTTACATTAAAGATCCTAAAATTATTTATATATCCTACTGGTCTTCTTTATCTCCCAAAACATTTTAATAAGGGTGCCCAAGAATTTTTTCTCATTAAATTGAATTCAACTAATTTAAAAAGGGGAATTATGAGTCTGCCAAGAGGGGTCGATCGATCGAGGTCTAGGGCACGATCGATCGAACCTTCGATCGATCAAAGCTCTTGGCTCGATCGATCGATCAAGCAGGTATGGCGAATTCTGCAGTTACCAGCTACGGGTTTTCTCACTTAACTCCATCCAAATCCAAACTTTTTGTTACCAATCTTCCAGAAATTTGTACTACTAATAGTATAAATCCATTCCATACATATTTTACGTAAAGAATGCAAATTTCTATTAATAATCATGGAATAACAGGCCAAAATTCATGTAAATCTCAAGAACCCTAGAATTCTCTTTAACATGGTTCTAATCAGTCTTTTTCCAGAATTTTCTTTTTCTAAAACATCAAAATTTCATGGTTTAATCCTCTACATATTAAGGGGTTTCCAGATTAACATTCAAATCATTGCTACATGCGATTTCCTATCTCAAATTTGAGTTTTCTTCAATAGAACTCATCTTAATCATCCCTAGACTAACATGAGTGATGCATTAATGAAAATAAGAAAGATAAACACTTGCCTGGGATTTTCGACGTTCTGGTTTGATGACGAATTTGGTGTGGTTGCGTTTCCCATTGCGCGATCTACATGTTGGTGGTGGTGGCGGTGGCGGTGCAACCGGGTGAATCGTTGGCCTTGGATTCCTTGGAAAAGCCTCTCCTTCCCTCTCCTATGGCCGTCACTTGTCTTTGGTTTTTTAACCGTAGAAGACAACCTTAGACATATGATATATACCTTGAATTTTTGTGGGTTTAATTACCCAAAAATGTAAAATGTCCAAAATGCCCTTCACAGGGTACTAATTAAGCATAAAAATGCCCCGAGACCCAAATTAAACCCCGGGTACACTTTTCTGACTATCTCGACCCTTCTGGAGACTTTGGCGCACTTAAAACAACCATACGAGCGACATATAATATATTCACTTTTATGCATCAATATTTAGTCCCGACGCGACACGGGCACGTCCCGACTAAAATTTGTAAAATTGTCATTTTATTCACTCGTGACATTTAATATGACCAATATTATATATTAGTTTGCTCATTAGTAATATTTAACAAATTTCCCATAATTACTAACTCTCATCACGTTAATAATTATAACATAATTAATTTTCGGATTTATATTAAATAATTAATTCACATGAAATTTAATAAATCCCCAAATTAATATAGCATAAAAATACGGGGTATTACATACTTCCCCCCTAATAATGGAATTTCGTCCCGAAATTCGAAAAATAAGGCGTACCTGGTAAGAATAAATCTGGATATCTCTCGCGCATATCTGCCTCGCGCTCCCAAGTGGACTCCTCCACATTATGATGCTCCCACTGGACTCGTACAAGTGGAACTACCTTCAACCTCAATCTTCTCTCGCTATGGTCTAGGATAACCACCGGTCTCTCCTCGTAAGAGCTATCAGGCTGTAAGTCTATCTCATCTATCGCAATGTGGGTATGGGCCATATCTTCCCCAAGATATCGTCTCAACAACAAGATGTGAAATACATCGTGAGTGCGATATAAATGCTCTGGCAGTCCCAATCTGTATCCTACCGGCCCAATCCTCTCGATAATGGGAAATGGTCCCACGTACCTCGGGGACAATTTCCCTTTCTTCCCGAACCTCATTACTCCTTTCATAGGAGATACACGTAGTAACACCTGGTCCCCCACATTAAACTCCCGAAAGAACCATTTCGCATCGGCGTAGCTCTTCTGCTTGTCCTGGGCTACTCGAATGCGACTCCTGATCATCTCAATCCTCGTGGAGGTTTCCTGAATCACCTCTGGTCCTAGAAACTTATTATCCCCCACCTCGAGCCAACATGTTGGGGAATGACAAGGCCTGCCATACGAAGCCTCAAATGGGTCCATGTCAATCGTGAACTGATAAGAGTTATTATAAGAAAACTCTACCAGTGGAAGGTGTGGCTCCCAACCTCCTCCAAAATCAAGAACACATGTGCGTAGCATATCTTCCAACATGTGATTAGTACGCTATGTCTGTCCATCTATCTGTGGGTGATAAGCTGAACTCAACCTCAATTCAGTACCCATAGCCTCCTGAAAGCTCTCCTAGAAATGCGACACGAAAATCTTGTCTCTATTTGACACAATATTCAGGGGCACCCCATGCAATCTGATAATCTCAGCAATGAACAACTGAGAATACTGATCCGTGGTATAGTCTTTCCGCATCGACAAAAAATGAGCCACCTTGGTCAAACGGTGTACAATCACCCAGATAGAGTCGTGGCTCCGCTGTGATGTAGGAAACCTTGTAATAAAATCCATGGAAATACTTTCCCACTTCCACGCGGGTACTTCCAATAGCTGAAGCAACCTTGACGGTTTCTGATGGTCCACCTTTACCAGCTGGCAGGTAGAACACTTGGACACGAACTCAGCGATGTCCTTCTTGATCCCACTCCACCAGTATTGTCTCATCATATCCTGGTACATCTTATACCCTCCTGGATGTACCGTAAATTGGGACCCGTGAGACTGGGTCATCACTGCATGACGTAATTCTACTCCTTTTGGAACCACCAATCTCCCATTAAACCTCAAACCCCCATCATAACTAACAGAATAGGACTCAGCACCCTCAGCTAAGAGTCGTATAATCTGCTCCTGGCAAAACGGGTCTGCGATCTGTGCCTGTATCACCCTCATAACAATATCGGGTGTCACTCTCATAACAGATATGAAGGAACGAGCTACTGCGTCCTGGTGGCCTAACTCCTTCCACTTTGCTTTCCAGACGTTCGCTACATCGTCTACGGCTCAACACATCAGCAACTACTTTGGCCTTCCCCGGATGGTACTGTATATCGAACTGATAGTCCTTCACAAACTCTAACCATCTGCGCTGACGCATATTCAACTCTCGCTGAGTGAACAGGTACTGCAGTGACTTGTGGTCTGTGAACAAACGGAATTTCTCCCCCAATAAATAGTTCCTCCATATCCTCAATGCAAAAACGACCGCTGCTAATTCCAGGTCGTGGGTGGGGTAATTCGTCCCATGCGTCTTAAGCTTACGGGAGGCAAAAGTTATAGCCTTCTCCTCCTGCTGAAGTACTACCCAAGTCCCCGTAAAGAGGCATCGGTGTAAACCAGGTACTCCACACCCGGCTTCGGTAAGGTAAGGATTGCTGCTGAAGTAAGCTTGTCTTTTAGATCGTCGAAAGCCAATTGGCAAGCATCATCCCAAACATATGGAACCCCTTTGCGAGTCAGATTCGTCAATGGACCCGCTATTTTGGAGAATCCCCGAATGAACCTCCTGTAGTATCCGGCTAACCCCAAGAAACTACGCATTTCCGTCGGTGTCGTGGGATGTCCCTACTCCCTCACCGCTGATACTTTACTCGGGTCAACTGCTATCCCCTGTTCAGAAACAACATGCCCCAAGAACTATACTTCTCGCAACCAGAATCCGCACTTCTCGTACTTAGCATACAACTGATGCTCTCGTAGAGTCTGAATAACCTGTCTCAAGTGCTCGACATGCTCCTCCTCCAAGTGTGAATATATCAAAATTCCATCTATGAAGACGATGACAAACTAATCCAAGAACTCTATCAACACACGATTCATTAAGTCCATAAACATGGCTGGAGCATTTATGAGGCCAAATGGCATCACCCTGAACTCATAAGACCCATATCTCGTCAAGAAGGGAGTATTTGAAATATCCTGCTCCCTAATACGTAACTGATGGTACCCCGACCTCAGATCTATCTTCGAAAAGAAAGTTGCTCCCCTCAACTGGTCGAACAGATCATCGATTCGAGGCAACGGATACTTATTCCGTATCGTGACCTTGTTCAATTCCTAGTAGTCCACAGATAACCTCAGTGAGCCATCTCTCTTATTAACAAACAAGACTGGAGTGCCCCAAGGTGAGGTAGTCCTGCGAATGAAGCCCTGACCTAACAGCTGCTCTATCTGATCTCGTAACTCCCGCATCTCTGCCGGACCCATACGATATGGAGCGCGTGCTATCGGTCTACTATCCGGTAATAAATCTATGACAAAGTCTATCTCTCGACTGGGGGTAGGCATGGTATCTCCTGATAGACATCGGAATACTCACGAACAACTGGGATCGAGTCTAAGGGAATCACAACCTCCTTAGAGGTATCCTCCTCTATGTAATACAAATGAACGGTCGAGCCTCCCTCTGGGTGAGGTATCGCCACTATAAACATCTCTTGCCCCGGAACGGCAAAGATAATACTCCCACCGAAATAATCAATCATGGCTCTGTAAGCAGCGAGCCAATCCATACCGATAATAACATCGTGCTCATGCATATATAAGACTAACATGTCTGCTGGCAATACCAAGCTACCAATCTCTACCACCACTCCCCAACATATAAAGAAAATAAGCGACCCACTCCCCAGTGGTGAGTCTACACACGTCACAGTGCTCTCTGCTGTGGCTAACAACCCTAAGGCCTTCGCAAAATGTGTAGCTATAAAATAATGTGTTGCCCCAGTATTATACAAAACTCGACCCATAGTACCATGGATAGGAAACATACCCTCAATCGCGGGTGGTGCCTGTGGAGCTGCTGCCTGGTGGACGTTATAGACACGTCCATACTGTAACTACCCCTGCTACACTGGAGCTACTGGAACGGCTAGTGGAGCTGGTACCTGGGCTGGTGCTGGGAGGGCAGCTAGAAAAAGTGGCCTCTGTGTCTCATTACGGGCACCCTACTGCTATGGGTCCCTATCACCCTGTGGGCAATCCTGGCACTTATGGATATGCTTGCCGCACACAAAACATCGGCCTCTGAAGTTACCTCCCCTCTGACTCTGCTGACCACGGCTCTGCTGACCGTTACCACCCCGCCACTGGACCTGTTGGCCCTGATGAAAACGCTGTTGGCCCTGACCCTATTGCTGTCGGTGTTGGCCCTGCTCGCCCTGCTGATTGGGATGGCCCTGCCTATAACCCCCAAATCCCTGTCTAGAATCACCTGAATGGAATCTCTTAGCAGGGTGCCCCTGATGGGAACTCTTCTCGTGATGAAGAGTCTGTCCTTGAGATATCAGCGCTCCAGTAGCACTACTACCCCCAGTCCTGCCCTGCTGGCTGGAGTCTCCTGCTCTCTGGCTTCCCTGTAGATGGAAGCGGTGATCCTGGCAATGTAGTAACACATCATTGAGTACATCAGTGAAAGTACTCAGAGACAGATTCCCTATAAGGTGCTGACGGATCCTCCAAGCTAACTCGTCCACAAACAGCATTATTTTATTACCCTCAGTGGGTGCCTTATCTGGCACTATGGTGAGAAGTCTCGTGAACTCCTCCTCATACTCATCAACGGTAGAATTCTCCTATTTCAAGTTCAGTAGTTTCCGCCTCGTCTCAGTCTGCACGGCGGCTGGAAAGTACTTGCGGTCCTATAATGACTGAATTGGGATCGTGTCCCTCTGCTCTAAGGTGGTGGACTCCCACCACTGCAAAGCGGCCCCCACCAGCTTAAAGGAATCCAACAACTATTTATGCACGTCTGTGCACTCATATATACGAAGATGCCGGTGGATATCTTTCTTCCATTGGCTGACGATGATGATATCTGAACTACCAGAGAACTCAGGGGATGCGCCTTCGGAAAGGCATCCCTAATTCTCTCCCACGCAGATGGAAGCTGTGCAGGTACTGGCACCACTGTCTGAATCTGGGATGGAGCCTGCTAAACCACCGCTAGCGCGGCATTAACCACCTGAGAAACAATATTGGCTACCTCATTAGCATTCATAGTACCCTATGCCAGAGCTGCTGGCTGCTCGGCTTGGGCACGCCTATCCTTTGGTGCACGTCTTGGAGGCATCTGAAACATGAAGAAATTCATTAGTCTACAGTTATTATCAAATCTCAAATAGCTGAAGACGTAAACGTAAAAGCAAGAATACAACAATCCTAAATTAGGGCTCTATAGCAAAAAAATATTAAGCTGAAAGCAAAATAAGTCGTACAGATCCTAAGGACACTAGAACCTGATGCTCTGATACCACCTGTGACACCCCGCCTAATTAAATATCGGGCGATCACTCCTTTATTAAATTAAATCAAGGTGAACAGTTGGTTCATTCTTAGCATCACTGTCGAAAAATAACTTTCCCAAATTTAAACACCCTAATTAATTAAGCTATGTGTCAAAACCATTTTTTTTAACATTACTTTCCAAATTTTATTTTGAAAACAAATATTTAATTATTTACAGCAATTCAATATTTAAAGAATCAGACCACAATAATCCTGGAACATATAATCCTTATACTTTAAACATTCAACAACTAAATCCCAACTATAAAACTTAAAGTAAAACATATAGACAGTAATAAATCCCAAAGTGACAATACTAGAAATAACTGAATCACAATGTCCAAATAGACAAATGAATAATGGAAAGGGCGACACATGCCCCACTAAATGAATATGCTAGGAGTGGAGTCAAATAAATGAATTCATCTAAGGAAGAGGCCTGCAACTCCCACCTAAGATGCAACACGTTCCTTCCAAAGTATCCTATGCAAGACGCCCTTGTGGCTGGGCACCTGTAATATATACATATATATACAAGAAAGAGAGAAAAATAGAAACGGGTCAGAGCCCGATAGTGTAGATGATTTAAAATTTGTTTAGCAAGTATTTAAAATGTTTACAGGCCAATGCAACAACATATTAGTGCGGCACTCTCTTCAGAATTTCTCACCTCTTTTCTAATGTGCACGCCTATCGCACTAACCTCCCCAATGGTTTAACTTATCTTAGGTTACTCGTAAGATTCAAAACCGAAGAATATAATTGTTTAAGAAAATAACTTCATTTGATCACAAAGTTCTCATTTAAACCTTATTTACTAATAAATTTTCCCAGTGTTCCATTATACTTTTCCAAAACAAGTATTTCCAATTTGAGTCATTATACATGTCTTACTTACCATAACACAGTAGGCAGTTTCCCAAATTTCAGAATTTCATATATATATATATATATATATATATATATATATATATATATATATATATTAAATACTCGTATAATATATATATTCTAACAGCACCCCACATAAATATTATGGTGCGTGCATACTCTGCTATCCAATCCCCGTATCTCTCGTACTAAGGGAAATACAAGTTCGGAATCACTCTCGAACTGTATTGACACATACACAAAAATATTGAGGCGAAGCATAGTTTCCAAGTCCAAGAGGTCAGTACATACCCTCACATCTCTTAGGACCGTCCGACTATCGATCCAATAGCCCGTACCTAGGATTCCTATCTTCTAGGGTACGAGTCAATATCCCCCATGAAGTCCCATTCGAGATAAGACTGTCCCAATGCGGTAACCTTAGGGATAGAAAGTAGCGCGGGCATGATTTTCACATGTATATAATATATGCATACACACAGTCATATAAATATACTACTTTTATCATATTAATTTAGGTTCATCTCACAACCCATAATCATAACATTTATTCTGATTTTCCAATTATTAGTTATCACGTATAACGGTTCGTTTCTAACTTTAATTCGAGGGATTTTTTACAACTTATTACGTAATACTCATGGACTCTATCCTCTCAAGTGGAAAAAAATCAGTAGGTATTCATTTATGTTCCAACGTAACTATCTTACGCGTCTCTCCCTTTAATACACAATTTTATCATCCCTTATATGTAAGTATCCCAAAAATACAACTCTCGTCTTACATTAAAGATCCTAAAATTATTTATATATTCTACTGGTCTTCTTTATCTCCCAAAACATTTTAATAAGGGTGCCCAAGAATTATTTCTTATTAAATTAAATTCAACTGATTTAAAAAGGGGAATTATGAGTATGCCAGGAGGGGTCGATCGATCGAGGTCTGGGGATCGATCGATCGAACCTTCAATCGATCGAAGCTCTTGGCTCGATCAATCGATCAAGATGGTTCATTCAAGATAAGACTGTCCCAGCGCGGTAACCTCAGGGATAACAAGTAGCGCGGGCATGATTTTCACATGTATATAATATATGCATACACACAGTCATATAAATATACTACTTTTATCATATTAATTTAGGTTCATCTCATAACCCATAATCGCAACATTTATTCTGATTTTTCCATTATTAGTTATCACGTATCACGGTTCGTTTCTAACTTTAATTCGAGGGATTTTTTCCAACTTATTACGTAATACTCATGGACTCTATCCTCTCAAGTGAAAAAAAATCAGTAAGTATTCATTTATGCTCCAATGTAACTATCTTACGTGTCTCTCCCTTTAATACACAATTTCATCGTCCCTTATATGTAAGTATCCCAAAAATACAACTCTCGTCTTACATTAAAGATCCCAAAATTATTTATATATCCCACTGGTCTTCTTTATCTCCCTAAACATTTTAATAAGGGTGCCCAAGAATTATTTCTCATTAAATTGAATTCAACTAATTTAAGAAGAGGAATTATGAGTCTGCCAGGAGGTGTCGATCGATCGAGGTCTAGGGCTCGATCGATCGATCAAGCAGGTATGGCGAATTCTACAGTTACCAGTTATGGGTTTTCTCACTTAACTCCATCCAAATCCCAACTTTTCATTCCCAATCGTCCAGAAATTTGTACTACTAATAGTATAAATCCATTCCATACATCTTTTATGTAAAGCATGCAAATTTCCATTAATAATCATGGATTAACAGGCCAAAATTCATGTAAATATCAAGAACCCTAGAATTCTCTTTAACATGGTTCTAATCAGTCTTTTTCCAGAATTTTCTTCTTCTAAAACATAAAAATTTCGTGGTTTAATCCTCTACATTTTAAGGGGTTTCCAGATTAACATTCAAATCATTGCTACATGCGATTTCCTATCTCAAATTTGGGTTTTCTTCCATAAAACTCATCCTAATCATCCCTAGACTTACATGAGTGACGCATTAATGAAAATAAGCAAGATAAACACTTGCCTGGGATTTTTGAGGTTCTGGTTTGATGACGAATTTGGTGTGGTTGCGTTCCTCGTCGCGCGATCTACGCGTTGGTGGTGGTGGCGGTGCAACTGGGTGAATCATTGGCCTTGGATTGCTTGGAAAATCCTCTCCTTCCCTCTTCTATGGTCGTTACTTGTCTTTGGTTCTTTTAACCCTAGAATACAACCTTAGACATCTGAAATATCCCTTGAATTTTCGTGGGTTTAATTACCCAAAAATGTAAAATGTCCAAAATGCCCTCCGGGGGTCCTAATTAAGCCTAAAAACGCCCCGAGACCCAAATTAAATCCCCGGGTACACTTTTCTGACTATCTCGACCCTTCCGGGCACCTTTTTCCGCACTCAAAATGACCATACTAGCGACTTATAATATATTCACTTTTACTCATCAATATTTAGTCCCGACGCGACACGGGTGCGTCCCGACTCAAATTTCCAAAATTATCATTTTATTCACTCGTGACATTTAATATGACCAGTGTTATATATTACTTTTCTCATTTGTAATATTTAACAAATTTCCCACAATTACTAACTCTCATCACGTTAATAATTATAACATAATTAATTTCCGGATTTATATTAAATAATTAATTCACATTAAATTTAATAAATCTCCCAATTTATATAGCGTAAAAATACGGGGTATTACAACTACGTATATTGTTGATAGGTATGCTAGATTGTATGTGAATGAAATTATTCAATTGCATGGAGCACCGGTATCTATTGTATCAGATAGAGACCCTACTTTTACATCCAAATTTTGGGATAGCTTGCAGTGTGCTATGGGTACTAACTTGAAGTTTAGTACAGCTTTTCATCCTCAGACAGATGAGCAGTCTGAAAGGACAATACAAATTTGGAAGATATGCTTAGAGCTTGTGTGCTTGATTTTAAAAGAAATTGGGATGAGTATTTTCCTTTGATAGAATTTGCATATAACAATAGTTTTTAGTCTACTATTGGTGTGGCTCCATATGAAGTAATGTACGTTAGACGATGTCGTACACCGATATGTTGGGGTGAAGTTGTTGAAATGAAGATAGAGGGTCTAGAATTAATTGAAGTCACCATTGAAAAAGTGATTATTGTTCAAGATAGAATGAGAGCAGCTCAAAGCAAACAGAAGAGTTATGCGGACAAGGGACGGAAAGATTTAGAATTTCAGAAAGGGGATTACCTGTTTCTTCGGATATCTCCATGGAAAGGATTTATGAGGTTTGGAAAGAAAGGTAAATTAAGTCCACACTACATTGGACCTTATGAAATTCTTGAGAAAGTCGGGATGGTTGCCTACAAGCTAGAGTTACCACAGGAGTTAGCTTGACTACATGATGTTTTCCATGTTTTTATGATGAGAAAGTATGTAGCGGATCCTTCACATCTACTAGTGGAACAACCTATTGCATTGAAAGAATATTTGAGCTATGTCGAAGAACCACTTGCAATCGTCAATAGGAAAGAAAAAATATTGAGATCAAAAGTGATCCCACTTGTGAAGGTTATGTGGAGAAGGCATTCCATGGAAGAAGACACATGGGAGAGTGAGGATAGCATGAAGATGTGTTATCCTTATTTGTTTGATTCAGACAACAAAGGTATGTCAATTTCGGGGACGAAATTTCCTAACAGGGGGAGAATTGTGAAAACCCGAATATAATTATGATAAATTATGTTTAAATCATGATTGGCTTATGTGATATGGATAATATGTTGTTAGTACATATAATTTTAAGTCATTATATTTAGTCTAATCCTAGCACCATAAAGCATGAAATATTGAATTAGTTACAAATGTGAAATTTTCAAGTTTTTGGTAGGAATGTTCCCGTTGGAGGCTAGTTTTGATCTTTATGAAATAACAATCAACCTGAGGTATAAACTAGATATTTGTACATATATGAGTTTGGTTTATAAAAAAAACAAACGGTTCATCGAATGGACATCCGAGTGGGAATATATTGTCTTTTTACGAACAGGGGGTAAAGTAGTCATTTAGCCTTAAATGATATTTTGTTTTATATAATGACACATGTTATATTTTGATTAGACCAAGGGGGGTGACCTTATGCCGGCATATAACCCTTGAATTAAGCTCTTCCTTCAGCATATTTCATCCATGGAAGAGTTTTAACCTAAGGAAAGAGAGTTTTGAAGTTTAGGAAGAAAGTGTGAGGAGAAATTGAAGAAAAATTCATAGAAAAATTACGTAAAAGCCCCTAAGGTATTTCCATCCATAAATCTTGTTTATTGTTTTGTATTAATTATTTAAATGATTGATATAATCATTTGTTTACTGAAATTCCATGTATTGATGTGTACTTATGAATATATGCAAGTTTAATCAAACTTGAATGTGTAAACCCTTGAGATTGTTTTGTTTAGGAACCTTGTTTATTCAAACTTCCATATATTTCTCTATACTTACTGGAATTGATTGATTCCAATTGTAAATTAGCCTAGACTCATATATGTATGAAAAATACAAAAAAAATGTGAAAATAGCAATAAATGAGTCTTTGGTGAGAGTTTGAAGTTCGTGTATGAAATCTGCCCTAAGGGTGAAAGTATGCCCGCCATGTGTTCGATGTTTTGCTTGACATAGAAAATGAACTCTGAAAATTATGAAATTTTAATCTTGTATTGTTCAATATGTTTACTTATGTTAAGTGAAATATAATATAAATTTATGATGTATAAAAATTATCGAAATTCCTGGAAGTTGAATGAACGATAAAAGAGCCTATAGGGAAGATTTTCTACGTGGTAAAGAAATGGGCATATCTTGCTATAGGAGACTTGAAATGATGTACCATCTTTTGTATTTGAATACTAATAAGTCAAGGACTGAATTACGAAGAATAAATGAATTTATATTTGGCCTATGATTTAGATATGTTAAATATATTGACACGGATTTGGATGGAACTTCACTTGTGATAAATGATTTGAATGGAATCATGTGACGCTTATGGATTGAATTATGTTTAAATCATTCTTTGGATTATTGATATTCTTATGATGGTAATAATATTGCAAGAATGATAGGAAGGGACGAAGAGCTGATTGAACAAATACCGGATACAGGCAAGGGAAAAGCCAGGTAAACTGTCGAGGTGAGTGTACTTATGATTTGTTTCATATATAAATATGAATATAGCTCTAAGAGAGGATTTGTTTGAATACTTTGGTATTCAGAATTTGTTTGGATATTAAAATATCTAGGATTTGTTTGAGTCTCATGATCCAGGATTGGTTTGAATACTTTGGTATTCAGGATTTGTTTGGATATTAAAATATCCAGGATTTGTTTGGATCTTATGATCCAGGATTGGAATTGGACAAAGATCGAATGATTTGATTTGTCTTATGACAAGGATTTGTTGGAACTAATGTTCCAGGATTTGTTATTGCTAATGGGAATAATTATTTGGATCTTATGATCCCGAATTTGTTATTGCCAATGGGTAGGATTGTTCGGATTTTATATCCACATATTCTATATAGAATTGTTATTTCATTGTAGGGAAGGACTACCTCACTAAGCTTAATGGTTACGGTTTCTGTTTTAACAATTTTAGGTTTGTATGCTGCCAGCTAGAATACCATATGACCGGTAACTTTGAGAGTTGCACCGTTGGAAAGAGCTGGGGTTTAAATATGGGGATTTTATCATTGTCACACAGAAGATTTTAATATACTCACACAGTGTATGTATTGCGTTAGTATGGATTGAGTTGATGATTGTGAAATTTTATCATAGTTAATCATAGTGTTGTATGTCCGGTTAATTATGACTCTGATATTGATTTCGTTATGGTACAAGAATAATATTATGTTGATTATGCACATTATGTAGTAAAATATGGATAGATGAATTATATTTCCAATGGGCTTAAGATTATGATTTAATTATTCTAATAATAAATTATTAGTATGGATATTGGGTTTGGGGTGTGACATAGTGGGTTAGACCCTGTCTGGGTAAGATTCGCCATTGGGAGATGATATGGAGGTGGCCCATTAGTAGGAGGGGCATGTGGAGCGTGCTAATATTCTTCTGGGACCCAAATAACCGCAGATGCGGGCAGACCCATAGCAGGAGGGAAGAGGACCTTTGGCTCTTTGAGATTAGGGACCCGATTTCATTACATGTCATGATCCTCGATTTGAAGGTTATCAATCTTAGCGGTAAGTTGGACTAGAACCGTCACCAAATCAAGCTTCACATTCGGTACTTGACCTACGTTCTCCATGGAAAGCGAGTGAAGGTGGATTCTGGACTTAGAGGAAGTAGCAAGAGAACTGATGGAGCTTCGGGGTAGTTTAACGGAAGATCGAAGCCAATAGGGAGCCAGGATAAGGCTAGGGTATGCATTTGACCTAACAAAGAACATGATTCGAATTTATTTTTGAAATAGAGGAGGGAAACACTTTTAGAGAAAAAAGGAAAATGCTTTTGATATTTTTTCTTTTTTGGAAAGGGAAGGAAAAAATATTTTTGATTTTTGTTGATAAAAAGGAGGAAAAGTGTTTTGAGTATTTTGAAAAGAGGGGGGAAATGTTTTTTACACTTTTGGCGAGAAAAACGAGAAGGGGGTCTCAGTATAATAATAATAATAATAATAATAATAATAATAATAATAATAATAATAATAATAATAATAATAATAATAATAATTAATAGTAATAGTGGAAAAATTGGGTTTGAAAATATGTAAAACGATTTGACTTGTTGCCATGATAGGGTCCTGTTTTGGAAAAAAAAGAAATCGCACGAAAATTTAGGCAGCCTGCCGACCTGGCATTTTGGCAGAGTTTCGGGTAGTAGCCGACAATCTAAACATGAATTCCCTAGGTTTGACACCTATATGAGGGTATGCATTTGTTGGGTTAATGGAAAGCTTCCCCCTTTGGAATGACTTCCACGATAGACGTCTTTCTTTTGAGGGCAATCAGTACGTGCGGACAAGTCATTTGTTATACCTGAGTGTACGTGAATTTCCTCATTATATACCTCGTGGGGACAATACGTGTGAGAAAATTCGATATACTCGACGTACATGAATGAGTTCCCTGCTAGATATCTCCCGTTATGACTTTGGTCAAGCGGTACGATGCAAGGGGAATAGTTCGATATACGTCAAAGGTAGTTAGAAAATGTAAGTTGAGTGTCATATTACTTAGTCTAACTGTGAGTTGCTGGACTAGCGCCCATCGCAAAGTGATCCCTAGTTAGTGACATAATTTTTGTCAATATTCATGCTCTTTGGTGATGGAGTGTGCAAAATGCATCACTGTTGACTAGTATATTATGGATAGAGTATTTTATTTGTCAAGATGAACACTGTACTAATAAGGAAGAATATACAACTATCACGAAAAGTAAATCCATCATGAAGATTACACTAAGCATGGATATGTGAGAGTGAGTGATGTGTAGATATATGTGAGTGAGTGTGTGGTTGTGAACCTAAGCATCGATCAACTAAAAGTGGTGTGTGATAAGTGGTGTGTGCAACATGTGGATATAAATGAACTTATACAAATGTGTAAGTAGTGTGAGGTGTACATGGAGATTATTTAGAAGTGTGTGAAGTTAAAAGTGAGTGATATAAGCAAGAGGTAGATATATACAAGATATAATAGAAGAAAAAAAGGGAACATAAAGAGTGCATACACACATAAGTAGAAAATGATAACACGAATGAAAACATTGTTTAGCCCTCTTAAATCATTCCCCACCGGAGTCTCTACTTTGGACACCCCTCCTTTTCGGTCTCACGCCCCTTTTTAGGAGCGTTTATGTCGTCGTCGATGTGGGGTGATGTAACGAGATGGATTCTCCATCCTATTTTACATATAACAGGAAAAAGAACATGTCTCCTCCTCGAGAGAGAAGAATCCCAGACAAAAAGATGCTTATGAAATCAATGATTAAGAGGTTTTGGGGCTAAGTTATGGAATAGGAAGTTGTTAGGAACCCATTTCACCCTTTCGATCTCTCATGGGCTTGTGTTAGTATTTTACTTAGTTTCTCCCTGTAGTGTGTGCGTGTGTATATATAAATGGAGATCAGAATCATTCGACTCGTATAATGGAAAGGATAGAGTGAGGTCATCCAAAGGAATGTTCCCAAAATAATAATTAGAAATTATAATGTATGTGTTTATCGAGTTATTTATCATTATAATGAAGCGATAATATTTGTTAAATAAGACTCACAACTTTGAGTCACAAGCATGAAATGTATCAATAATATATAGATAAGATAGGACAAAGATGAAAATATGAAAATTAAAAAATTAGAAGACTGGAGAATTGGACTCGACTCTCGGGTTTTAGCCCGAAATGCCTACGTAGCGAATAAAGGCATCAAAGTCCAAATAGTTTGCATGTGTGATAAGGATGGGGTTTATCCCATCGATTCAAACATGTGTTTATTATATATGTGTGAGTAGAAATGATATTTTAGTTTTGAAGAAAATGTGGTGAAATCCCATTGGATTTTATAGGTGTAGCCCTATTTTTCTTTGTTTTGTTTTTTTTTATAGAAAATAAAGTATGCGCAATATAAGTAATAAAGGCTCATATGTTAATATGTATGATTTAAAGTAGAAGCTAAATTGTGAATTTATATAACTAATGAAAAAATAAAGAAATTAAGAGAGAATATGGTATTTGGACCTTCTTTGGAGAATTGAGGCTTGATCTTGATCCTTGATGAGCTCCTTTGAAAATTTAGATGGATGTTGGATGAGAGAGAAGGAGATTTTGCTAAATTAGGTATGAAAATGATGGTGATGAATGTAGGACAGTAATTTCACACAAGGAAACTTCGTTGGTTATAGGAGAATGACTCTGAGATCACTAATATTGATGGATATGTGGTGTCTCTTGTAAGTGAGATCATATACTCCTTTTATAGGGTAGTGGTACTATAGATCGGCATATCCCAGACCCTGTCAATTGGCAGGTGAACATAGACACACTGTCTATCGGTAGGGAAATGGACCTGCCAATGAACAATCTCGTGTAATTTTTTTCAAAAAAATTGTCATAGAAGGCAATCATAAATCGATGTCGTGTATGGTGAATACCATTATAAAGGTAATCTAGATACCTTTTGGAGTACTTGGGCCTCTCCCAGGTCTAGGTGTTAACTTTTGGTCAAATGGGGTTCGAAAGCACTCATCGGTCCTTTGGAGGGGAGATTGTCAAATGGTAATAGAACGTTCGTCCAAATCATAAGTCATAATCGGCCATGGGGAGAACCGTTGGAAAGTTTATACATTTTACTTTGACATTCCAAAGAGCTTCACTCATTTCATAGAGTTGGCTTTAGTAAAATGGGGTCCGGGAGTGCCTAGTGACTCTTCAAAGTGAAGCGGGTCGTTCGTTAGTATTATGGGGTTGATTCCCTCATGAAGTGGACCGTTGGAAAAGGTATTCAGTTCCCTTTGAATATTCGTTCAGTCTTGTTCAAGATTAAGAGTTGACCTTCGTCAAATGGAGCCCGAGAGGGACCGATGTCCTTCGAATCAATTTCTGGGGGAAACGGATCGTTCGTTTGAACATTTATGCCATTTTGTGCACAGGGCGGACCGTTGGAAAGGGGATTCAGTTCCCTTTGAAGATCCATTGAGCTTTCTCTCTGACAATGAATTTTATTGGGGTCAAAGTGGGGTCCGAGAGTGCCTGGAGGCTTCTAGATCAGTTTTTAATAGTACAATGGTATGTTCGTCTGAACCATTATGCCGATTCACGCACGGGGTGGACCGTTGGAAAGGGGATTCAGGGACCTTTGAAGATTCATTGACATTTTTATGTGACGATAGAGTTAACCATAGTCAAATGGGTCCCAAGAGCACCTGATGGTCTCTAGATTTGTACTCGGAGTATGGCCTAGGGTTTGCAGTAAAACGGGAGGTGCTAGCAGCCTAAGGAGAGACTTAGAGTTCCTTAGAATGTGGTGTCCACGTGGCCCAACCCGCGTGTTAGGTGTGTAGTGCAATGAAATAACCTACAAAACTTTGTTAGTCCTGTTTTATTTAATTAATGTTTCACTTGTTTTGTTAGTAATTTCAATATAAATCAAGCTACATGAGGGCATCTTGGGAAACATACTTGGAATCCAAGAATATAGAGCTATTAATGTAAAATAAAAGAATTCTTACATGTACATCTCTCTTAAAATACGAAACCGCACCCAACCTATTGTAACAAAGATGAGGAAATGAGCCCAATGCCCAGTGGGAAATTACACCAATGCACTATAGACCCGAACGACAAAAAGGAGACTCTAACACGTTATATCTATGTACATAGGCAATTACCTTATATATATATATATATATATACACATACACTTACATGCATGAAACCTTCTCTATTCTTAAAATGTTACTTACCTTGATTAATTCACATTAATCTTACAAAGAACTCCATTTTACTTAACTTCGCATTTATTCTATCTTCTAACACACCCGGTTAAATACTTTAAACAATACCCTTTTTTCATAATGAAATCTCATTAGTATTTTTGTTTAAAGTCATCTTTTAACACACGCAAGCACCATGTTAGAAAATATTCATTTTTCCTTGAAAATCATTGACAAACACACCCTTGTATAAATTGTTGGTTAAACCACTTTAGGTTTCTTAACTACCCGTTTAATACCTTCACTTTACTACTCCATTACTTTATGGATATTAATCCATTTTCACGTTACATGTCCACTATATCCTTTACTAGACCATTTATTAATTCATTCATGTTAGGTTGTCTTTTCACATTTTCCCCACACAACTCATTTCTTGACATGTTCCACTTTTCATTATATTTTTCTTAGAATCTTCCAATATTCACATACTTTAATAGGCTATACATCGTCAACAATGTTACCATATTCTCTGGCCAGTAATTTTAGGTCTTTCACCCCAGGGGTTCGGACCTTCCTTACTAATCTCGGTGTCATTCGAGTCCACCTTAATGTGTTTTAAAATTTTATGAATGTCCATATTAATCCACTTTTCCTTTATCGGTCAAAACCAAACCTGGGGTTTCAGCCCAACTTGTCTTACATTTCAGAATCATCATTTCTTATCTTTTTAATTAGCATTGATTTCATGTTAGAAATCATGGTCATTTAAGACCATTTTGTGTAACACCGTTTCCAACATTTTATTTCATAAAAATGTTCCACTTTACATAAAATTACCATCTTACCCATTTGTTTCCAAGCTTTCCTTTTCCTCCATTTTCACAAGTGTTGTTCTATAAAACATCATTAAGTTACCTACACAAACTTCTTAACTATTTTCGACTCACTAACACATATTTAAAACTTTGGAGTAACATTCTTCTCAAGATGCATACATCTTTATTTCATCACTTTCTTTCTTTAAGAAATTATTGTACATTTAAAGACTACTTTAAATAAAAACACCATTTTCATTCATTAACACATGTAATCTTAAAACCATAAACTTATTACCTTTATAACATCATTTTCACGCACTTTAAGGGCTAAAATTTCGAATTTCTTTATTTCCTTTTTAAACCCAATAAAACCCTCGTTAAACATGTGTTATGTTTATCATTAAAATACTATAAGTTTACAGTCATGAGAATATGGATTTTACGTCCAAAAATCCTATTAAATTGGTATAACCTGTGATTTATTATAAAAATTTCATAATGTTTGTTCAAACATAATTTTCAAGGCAATAAACATTTTTGTTTCTTGAAAACTCGAATAAATGTCCATATACATAGAAAACTCAATTTTTCAGAAGTCTTGAAACATTTATTCATACTTTGTCACCAACAAAATAAACATTCTTCCAACATTTTTATTCCATAAAAAAGTTTAACACAAGTTTTTTTAAAACTACATCATTTAACTCAAAGTCATTGATATCAATTTGCAAACCCGTTTTCACAAATCTTAATACATATCATTCTTGAACCATATATGCATCATAGTCTTAAACTCTATATGCAAGATCAAGTACTAATAACATTGTGTCTTAAATTTAAGAGTGGTTTTTTCCTACTTGAAATGGATCTCCAAAAATGGTCGAATGAGTAATAAGGTAACGAAAAACCCCCACCTCCTAAGGTGGCCTCAAGGAGGATGCCCAGATCTGCATGCTCAATGAAATATCCAAGCAAAACCCCTTCAAACTCCATCAATCTTCTACTTCTTCTTATTCAAAACCCCCAACAACAAATCCTTAATTTCATAGATTTGTTTAACCATGAAGATAATGGGTGTAGAAGGATAAAATATGGTGGAATACTTGTGAAATAAGGTGGTACAAGGTGGAGTCATGGTGGTGTCATGGTGGTGTCATGGTGGGAGGGGATTAGGAAAGATGAAATACCCTAAAAATGAGAGAGAGAGAGAGATAGAGAGAGAGAGGGAGAGAGAGAGAGAGAGAGAGAGAAATTCTAAAACGTGAGGGAGAAGACTCACCCCCTTTTGTCCCCTTCTAACACAAATTGAAACCCACTTAAAAATAAAGCCCCAAACATAAAATCCAAAATTTGGGTAAAACATAGCCACCAGGAGTCGACACGCCATTTATCTAAGGGCCCAAAACGTGATAGTACACAATGACATTTTTATTTAAATAATTTATTTGAGGTCATTCTAATGACAATGGGACCTCGTTCAAACAAGATCTAAGTCTCGTTAAATCTCCAATAGAATGAATTTTTAAGGAGGTTAGAATCTTATACAAGGACATCTCGATCAATCCTCATTAGATAAAACCTTGGAATGACATGAGAATTTTATTTGTTCCAACAGTTATCTCGTTTGAACAAGAATGACGCCTCGATTGACCAAACCTTAATTTCATTCGAATCACTAAATTTTTCGCACTCGTTTGAACCAACATATATCTAGTTCGGATGAGAATAGTCCCTCATTCAAAAAAACCTGAATTTCATTCGAACAATCAATTTTTCCACATATTAAATTTCTCATCATTTCTTCCAACAATTACCACCAAGGTCACGAG
Source organism: Sambucus nigra (assembly GCA_949130495.1). Classification (NCBI taxonomy): domain Eukaryota; kingdom Viridiplantae; phylum Streptophyta; class Magnoliopsida; order Dipsacales; family Adoxaceae; genus Sambucus; species Sambucus nigra. The sequence goes on along the minus strand of OX422213.1, from coordinate 352,595,928 downwards.
AATAATCAAATATAGAGATAAAATCCCACACACTAATGATCCAAATCCCAAGATTTTCATATTCTTACAATTTACGTGGGAAGGTAATAAAATATTGGGGGAAGGTATTATAGTAATATTTTCATTTCTTATGAAACTTGTTTGAATATGTAACTTGCTAACACTTTAAGTAAAATTAGTTACATTAAAGTCAAAGCTTCATTGAGTGTGTTGTGTAAATACTTTCAAAATATTATGATCTAAATATGGTCAAAACACTAATGTGTAAAATGGATGAATATTTTTTTTAAACATTCCTAAAGGGTCAGATAAAACCCAACAATGGTTAAAGTTGAAAAGTTGCAGTGAAGTGGTTCAAATCACAAAATATTTGGCATTTTTGCAAGATGAATCACGATTTAGTTTAAATAGTGAAATGAATTCTAAAAGGTTGTAAAAATTAAGGTTTCACCCAAAGATGTAATATTTTAAAATGATACCTTTCATTACACATACTATAAGAGTGGACACTTAGATGATGAATGGTCCTTAAACTTGAATATTAAAGAACTACCTTGTTTCACAAAGGCTACAAATTGGGTTAAACTATGGAAATAAGTAAACAGTTAGGAATCAATGCATAAATCTGTATAAAATGTGTAACTAATGTGACAAGGTGGTATTTACCTTGGATTATTGTCTTTGTCGATCGGTTTTAAAGGAGTATATGTGAAGGAATGTCACAAATGGGTGTGAAAAAAAGTTACTAATGAGTAAAAGAAAGATACTATGAGTAACCGAAAAATTTAATAAAGTTTTGGAGCCCTTGGGTGAGGCATCCACTTAGACCCTATACAACTAGCTAGTAAATTAATGGATGTGACATTTATGGAAGGCGATGAAAGCCCATGAAAATAAATGAGATTGGTGACCTTCGAAATAATGGTAATGATAATATAATGGGATTGGTACTCATAAATTGAGAAGAAAAAGATTAACAAAAATTAAAAAAGGATCGTGGAAATGAAATGACAAAGAGGTAAAATAGGAGACTCCGGAATTGACCAATTAAAATTGTCGTTTGTTGTATTTCATGCGTTGTAGATGAATTAAAACACTTAAATAAGGGAAATGTTCTTTGGAAATATTAAAATGCATCGTATATGTATATTTATTTCCTTCTACATATTATATCCTAATAGTATTCCTCCTACTGCGTAATTGTTTATTTATTTATCTATTTTGTTAAAACACAATCTCAAGTACCTCAGGTAAGGACGTGGATAAGGAGAAAAAAAAACTAAATTTCCCTTGGAAAGCTCTACAAGAACATACTCACCCAAGAATTTTATGTATCGCTTCTATTGATGTTTTATTTGAATGTAGATCACGTTGTATAATAATTTGGATAATGTTGTGTTACGACTTATTTAGCCAACTTTGACATATGCTTTTCCATAAAATTTAATCGAAACCTTAATCTGCATTTAAGTGGTCACATTTTTCCTAAATAATAATGAATGGATTCATGATTATATACTGATGGTTTTTCATAATCAAGAAAGTAAAGGCTTGTATTATTTTTAAAAAACTTTCTCCTTAAAACCTCGATGCTGATGCGAGATAGATTTCATAAGTGAATCTATCAGATTGGGGAATTACAAACCACCACCTAAGAAAGGTGATTATATAGAAGGCAACCATATCCGCCAAGAAGAAGATTCATATGAGGAAAAATGTGAGGTCTCAAATATACTAAAGTCTCTCTTGGAGACAATCGAGATGACCAATTTTAGTGTCCATTTCATCGCTGGGATAACTATAGGATGAGGTTATGGGACAAAAAAATAGGAAACCAATTGAATGTGGTCCAGGAATGCATAGTATAAGTCGATGTTAGCCAAGCCAAAGTAGTGTAAGTACAACAAAAAATAGTTAACTATTATTTTCCCAATGTTGGTTTTTAGTTATTGGGCTTAATGACATGTTGTATATTCATGATGGCCCTCTGGTGGTGATCTTGTTAGTGCATGAATGCAAGAATACTAGTTAATATTGCAAGTTTATTCGATGTCCTCTTCCATGAATGTTTCAAGAATATCAAACTCCTTAAGAAAAATTTGACTAACTAGCACCACCCAACAATTGATTTCTCAAGAGAGAAGTTATACCCGATGGGCACTATTTATTTTGAGGTTACAATATGAACTTGGCTGACTACCAATACATAAAATATGAACTTCTTATCCTTGGACCAAAACATTGTCTTAGCGTATGATATCATCATGGGATGAGTCCTATTCTAGAAATTTGAGGTTATGGCTACCCCGATTCTAAAAGTTATGCAATTCCCAACTGACTTCGATGTTAATGAAGTTCAGGGTGATCAAGAAATTTCTTTAAAATCCTACTTCATTTCAAATGACAAAATGGATGCACACTTGAACAAAATGATCATATACCAAATTGATTTTCTTGATCCCTGTAAATAATGAAGGAAACAAATGAGGTTTAGATAATAGCCTTGTATTTGTAACATTTAAAAAGTATGATGTACTTTGGATTGTCCTTGAATTCGAAAGTCCAGAAAAATCTCACTAGATTTCCTTAGGCAATGCCAAAAGGCAATTTCTTAGAACTAAAGGGACATGTAGGAAATTAATACAAAGGTTTTGTTCCACAAACGGAGAATATAAATAAGGGTCCCAGAAAATAAAATAGAAGATGTCACATTCTCTCAATGAATGAATGTAATAATAGAGGTTGAAGTTGACAAGATCCAAAATAATTTTTTTATTAAAGAGTCCAACTACCGAACCTGGATGGTCAATGTGGTCATGGTGTGAAAACCCAATAAATAGTTGAATTGTGCATCAAATTTACTAACCTAAACAAGGATTACCCAAAGTACCAAAACCAACTAGCCCGAGTTAATCAGTTGGTTCATGCCTCAGTTAATCACGATTTCATTCGTTTCATAAATGTATATTCTATTTATAATTGAATGCGAAACCTCGAAACTAACAAGGTGTATACCTTATTAGTTATATATAAAAGGGGAAATATCTATAATATCATGCCCTACAGCTTGAAAAATATAGGGGCAACTCATCAAATGATGGTGAATGAGATCTTTAAAACAGAGGCAGCAAAAACCATCGTATCTTAAGTGTATAGTATTATTAATAAAAGAAATAGGGAGGATAACCATATAAGAGACATCGAACAAACATTCAATGTTATGGAATAATATAACATCAAGATGAACCTGACCAAATGCATATCCAGCAAGGGCCAAGAGAGTTATTCAGGTTAATTTTCAACCAAATAAGAATAAAGGCTAACCCATGGAAAAAAAATGTCCTTGATTAATATGTATCACTTCATGGAATGGAGGTAGTGCAAAGTCAAACATTCAAAGTTGCATCTCTGAATCTTTTTATCTCAAGAGCGATACACAAACGCCTCCTTTTTCACATTTCTTAGAAGAAAATTTAAATGAAAGAAAACCTACGAGATGATATTTTTAGAGATGAAGAACTAAATCAACTCACCATAATTACTATCAAGGTTGATCCTAGGTGAGTAGTTATACTTTTACCTTGTAGTCTCAAAGATTCATGTTAGTTTGACCTTATTACGGAATGAAGAAAGGGTGACATAACATCTCACTATATAATCAAAGATTTTAGAGGGGATGAAGTTCAATATCCCGAGTTAGAGAAATGGACACTTTAACTAATAGAGTCTTCATAATGATTGAAGTCATAGTTCAAATACCCCCACTTTAGTGGTCTACACTCAAAAATTATTATTATAATTTATCCATAAGCTAGAGAGGTCGGGAGGGATAATGTATTGGTTGATGGAGCTGAGAAAGTTCTTTGTTGTATATAAGATAATAGTGGATGTCAAAGGGTATGATATAGAAAATTGTTAGATTAGTAGACTAAAATTATGTTTTATATAATAATTTTAGTTATGGATTTATTGTTAAAATCAAATCAGTTTTTCCTATTTTAATGAGAAACATGCATGGACATAATGTTTTCATTATTTTATATAGGGATGGTGGCTTTTATTCTACATAGCATGTGTTTTAGCGTTTAGAGTTTGGTTTATACACATAGCATCAAATCAGTAGTTCTTGTAGAATAAAAATTTCATCGTTCACATTCTTAGATGGAATTGAACACTGCATCAGTAGGATTGTGGCATAACATTTTTGTAGGTCTATCTTGATTACATGAAACATCATCATTTCAAGTTATTGTTATATTATAGTTTATGTGTATTAAATGTGACCACTTTGAGTTCATTGTCTATATATTGATTTTATAAGACAATGTACACCTCATGATTATTAGGCTTATGTAAAGCTCTTAAGCTGGATATAATTGATGTACACATGCACTAGTTATTTATTGATTTGATCTATCACGTGAGATTCATTATTGGATCAATAAACTTAATAGAATTGAGTGGTTATTAATGTATGGTGAAAGTCTTTTGTGGATGGAATCCACATCTCGATATAGAGAATAGTGATACCCTTTCAGATGCTTATAAGTTTTGCAAGTGTCAAACCCTATAGGTGGATTATGTTAATCAAACATTATACATAAGTTAAGTTGGACCGCTGAACGACATAAATAATTTAGTTAGATAAATTATCAATAATTTATTTTTCTAAACTCTATTAATACCCTTATTGTGTGGAGAATTAAGCAATTAATAATAAGGAGCTTGAAATATACTCTTGAGTTAAGGAGTGGAGTTGAAATTATAATTATGTAGTAGTATTAATTATGGATTGCAATTAGGAGGCACGTGCTCATCATTCCTTGGGGTTCCTACCATATCATATATATATGAACAAAAGTTCCATTTTTCCTCAAGCAACCCATCATTCTTGATACTCAAAATCCCTAATTCGAATTTTTTGGAAAGGGATCCATCGGAGAGGAACATTAAGAAGATAAGGTTATCATGAAGGAAGTTCCCACACTCTACTCATGATTGTTCATATCAGGAACACAGATAGAAAATCGTGACGTGTATTAAGATTGTGGTCTAGATCAATCATTGTCACATACTATTCATGCTCAAGAGAGATCTCGAAGCTAAACAAAAATTATGCCTTGTTGGGTTTTACATATGTGAAAATTAATTTTGTAGTTCGATTTATACATGTAATCAATAGAACTTGGGGAAGCCGCTCCAATAATTGGTATCAGATCCTTTTTTATTTCATATATTGGTTGACCTTAACCATGTTATGCAATTAAAATAATTGTATATGTGCATGGATGTTGGGTATAATATAGATCTCTTCTAACTTATGTTTTGAAGTAATCTAATTCTGCTATTATGGTCATGTACATAGGTTTACGTTTTATGTGATTGAATCCAATGATGGTTTATTCGTGGTTGTTTTTTTATTACACTGGATGAATCTAATATTGTTGTAAAATGTGAACTTCTTCAATGAGGCATAGGACATGTGTAAATTATTATTGTTTTTATCGTGATTTTCAACCACGCCACCTGATGAGGAAGGTGGAACCCCGTGTACTCCCATTGTAGTGGCAACATGAAGTGTTAGGGTTCAAAGACGAGTGTTAAGGATTCTTATCTACAATAGTGTTGTATATTGACCATAATTGTTAAGAATCCATATTTATCTTGATTTCCTTACATATGTCGATTTATTTATTATTCATATTTAAAGTCGTGGGTTGTTAATATGTGTTAACGGTTCCCTTATAATTATGGACACCATAGAACATTGGCCAGAATTAGGCCATGTAGATGATAGTGTGAATAATTTATAATTATTTTAAATTGTGGAAATTATTATGTGGAGTTAAAAAATAAAGTTGAAATCCTAAGGACTTAGAAATTTTTTCATAAAAGATATCTTTATATTCTACGTGAAATCCTAAGGAATTAAAACACAATGTTTACCAAATTTATCTCACAAAGGGTTGAATGTTGAAGTACTTTGATATTCGGACCCGTGTTGATGCTTGAATGATCTTAAATTATTCTTCGACGATTTTAGCGTTATACGCATACTCAATCGATAACGGACAATAAAAATAATATCCTTACAAATCTCCCCCTATGTCTATGCCGGTACACCATAAAAACATCTGAATTATCAAAACAAATACCTATACAAATCTAATACCATTCCATGAACTAAAAACTAAAAAGGTACTAAACATGTAAGTCTGAAACTTTTCTTCAAAAGTTTTCAACATAAAATCTTTAAATCTTTAAGATTTTCTCATCGAGGTGTGGAAAATAATGATCTTCAATTTTGTACAAACACGCATGAGACAACGCAAATACCCGCACGACGCATCGAGTTTGAAATGATATAAGAATAAATCAATCAATAGTCAAATCTCCCCCTCTGACAACGTGCCTAATAAAATATTGCACGATCACTCTTGTACCAAATTAAAACAGTAGTCGCATATGTCTCATTCTTAGCATCTCTGTCGAAAACCAAATTAATTACTAATAACCTATTAGGATGACGTCAAAATTTTATTTAACTAATTTTTTTAAATAATTTCTCAATTAAAACATTCACACAGTTTATGTAAATGAAACTGAAATGAAATAAAATAACCGAACACTCGGTTTAAACATCATACAACCATATCGAATGCCACTCTAAAAGGCGGTAAAAAGAATAAATAAATGCAATTGGGTTATCGGCCCAAATGTGTATAGAGTACCTACTATCTAGATTACAAGGATAGAAGCGTCTATGGTAAACCTGCATGCATCCAAAGCCATCGTAGCACACGTCTGACTCAAAGGAATCAACATCCAGGCATCCCTGTGTCTGGACACCTATATATATATAATACATATAGAAAGAAAAGGAAAAATAGGAAAACGGGTCAGAGCTCGATTTGTAAAAATATTTTGCAAGTTCATAAATGCTTTATTTTAAAAAAAATAAGTTTGTCTCATATTTATATTTGTATCGCACTCCCATGAGATACCCCTCACCCCTATTCTAATAGTGCACGCCTAACACACTCATCTAAAACATCCTAGTTAAGCAATGATGCCTAACTACTCCATCACCCCCAACTCTAAAAATCCTAAACAACCCAAGTACTAAGGGCTCAACTTCTCCCTAGTCTCAACACTATGCCATATTCGTTCGTGGGTTGTCTCGCAGAGCGAAATCCAAACAAGGAACTCCCCCGATACACTACTACTTGGCAAGGTCGATCGTCGAGATCCATTAGACCCTTAGTACAGGACAAATATATATATATATACACACACACACACACATAGAATTATATTCATTATCATGCTCATCTTTAACTTTCATACTCACTTTTATATACGCATCATGTTACCCTTTCGGATATATCTCCCGGAATGAGAATTCATTCTTTTTCATCTCATATTCATTTTATCTCTTTACTGTCATAGAGATATAATATCTTGTTCTCATAGACAAGTAATGTAATATCACAAAAGTACAATAACCATCCCAATGAGCTATAACTCGAGGATGCGGTCTCTCAATGCTATCATCTTTTAGGGCATCACTCATATATCATTTTGGGGACCACCGGTAGGAATAAATGACACCTACTTTGTGGTCAAAACCAAATCACAACGTCTGGGAAGCGTTCATAGTTCCTCCCCGATAATGAGACGAAACATACCCACCACGTCTCACCCTTAATAAAAAATCATATAATATAACAATGGATGCTATGACCTGGGAAATATCCACACCCTGCTCCTCAAGCCTAGTTTCTCACCCTCATCGCGCAACTTCCCAATGATAGCATTAGAGGGGTTATGCTTCACATATACATATACCATCCACACATAGATATATATATAAATTCGTACCATATAATATATATACTTTACTCACATAGTATACGTATAATCCACATAGTTCCATAAACAAATATAAATGGCCATAATTGCCAATCACACATAGCGATGACCAATAATCCCAAAGATTCTCATAATTAATAATATTCAAGTATTCGAACTCCCACGATACTAAACCCAAAAGTATTCCCAAGCATTCATTAAATCCATTTCCCAGATTGTACACTAAATTAATTCGAAGTTCCTTCTTTCATCCCGGGTTTACTCACCATCAATACCATTATCTAGGAGTCCTAATATCATATATAGAATCCCCGATAATAATCTCCAAAACCATAGTTTAAATCTCCCTAAACTTAAAGGAGAAAACCTCAAAAATCTCCCAGAATCGAATTGATTCGGCCTATTCGAATCGATTCGCTGGCCACCAAATCGATTTTTCATGTCAAAATCGATTAAAAATGGTTCTACTTTCTTACTGTCTCATACCGAATCGATTAATCTTGTCCGAATCGATTCGGCTGGTCCGAAATCCCCAAATTTGCTTAGTTTTTATATATGACCCAAAAGCCAAAAATTCAATCCAATCTCCATTTAAATTATAACTCGAAATTATTCCTACAAACCCAATGTTTTCATAACTCCTGAACTCCTTTAGAGGTCCTAACACTCTATTTGAGAACCCCTAATATTTATCTCCAATTAATTTTAACCTTAATTTCTAACTAAGGATTTCGATCTCGGACAGATTTTCGTAGAAAAATCACTATAAATCCAAAAAAAATCATAAAAATACGCGGTCATCTCCCACGTGACCGTATTGAAAAGATATACAAATTTCATTGTTTGACCAAGAGCCGAATCGATTTGCATCAGGGCCGAATCGATTCGGAAAGGCCTCTGCCTTACTATTCATCATCATCTCCAAAATTCCAAATATCAACCCAACCTCCATTTTTACGGTTTCTAATCCTAACCAACATCACCACAATCATCCTAGAAGTGATTTATAACTAACACATCAATTTTTTTGTGGTATTACACCATTTCTCTTAGATTTAAAACCTAAAACAATTAAAGCCGCAACTTATCATTTCTCCCATTTCTAACCATTTTTATATTCCATTATCATGAAATTAATACCAGAAATCATTAAGAGTTTACAATACATCAATTTATAAACTCATACTCAAATTTATTTAATTTATTTTAAGGGCTCTAACCCTAAATTATATATTTTACCAACCATAATAAGAAACAAATGCACAAAATGAAATAAAGCAAGTATACACTTGCTTAGAGGATGAAATCCGACGACGTCGAGTCGAATCTGGCAGTGTTTAGCCCGAAAATACTTGTTCTCTTCTCTTTCTTTATTCTCTTCTTCTTTCTCTCTTTTTCTTTATTTTCCTTCCCCCTCCCAAGCCTTATATAGGGAGAAATGAGGGTTTATCCCTTTAAACCCAAAATGCCTTCTTTACTCAATTACGAGGTTCTAATAGCCCAAAAATTCTGAAAACTCAATTTCGACTATCGGGTATACTATTCTGACTATCTCGGCCATTCGAGACCAATCGCACACTCGAAATCTCCATCCGAGGAACTTGATCGCAAATCACTAATTTAGCCCAATATCTCTCAATGCGGGTTTTCCCATTTAAAATCTTACCTTTTGTCGCTTTACTCAACCTCAAAATATAATAATAATACTCCAACTTGTATTTACTTAATCCCAACAGTAAATATAACACCCATCGACAATTGTCTAATCCTTGAAAATTCTAAAAATTAATATTCCTGGAAATTCCCCAAATTTCCAATTTACACCCAATTATGGAATTTAATTATCCCCAAAAGTATGGGTTGTTACACCCCCATAATGCAAAAACACAAAAACTCTCCCATAATTCAATATCCCTCTTTTTATTTGACTAAAATAGACAAAAAAATGAATAAACAAAATAAACATGGAGTTTTCATGACAAATATGCATAACAATATGAAGAAAACTCCTCTCGTGCAAAGAGTAACTCAAAAGCAACAAACTATTTTTGATTTTCTAATTTTTCATACAAAAATGATTTAGCAAAAATCACACACCATGAATTTACACTAAAACAACCAAATCATGGAAACAGAATGAATGGGTGAGAACATATTCGATAGGAAAATAAAATAAATCAAACATAACATATTTTCACGATGAATATGTGTACTCCTAATGAATGAATCTCAAAATCGTCCTTAGGTGTTGAAAAGTGTTGAATTTAAATAACATCAACTCAATCCATTAACACAACAACGTCAAGAATGATTCCAACACCAATAACGTCTAAAACTATGTAAATTCTTTTTCATGACGCTTTCAGGATGTGCAAGACCGTTTTTTTATTTCTTTCCATCCACACTACCTCATATATAATTATGTATTATATTTTTCTTTTTAGGTGCCCTCTTTTTGGCATATTTGTCTTTTTATTGCCCTTAGATTTTTTTAAGTACTTTTAAAATAGTGGCTTTTATGACGAGTTAATTTCGTACTCTTGCAGCCCTTTCCTGTGATCAGTCATCATATTTTGTTGCAATTAAATTCCTCACGGTAAATGATTTTTACATTCACTACTTCCATGTCAAGTTTAGTGCATATGGTTCATTTTAAAGACATAATTGAGATGACAACACTCCGAGAGTTGTGTTATAAACAAGTATAATAATCAAACAAATTCGTGCAGGTGTGCATTAAAGGAACTCATTAGTCAAACATGTAGGAAGTTACAACTAATCACATCTCAATGACTCCAAGCATTGTCAAGCACATGAATGAAATGATGACACATATCAAAACACTATCAAATAGTCACATGGATATGTAATGAAATTGTGACTTGGTCATTCTAAATGTCCATCCATAAATGGTGCAAAACAAAATACAAAACTCCTTTTGACCAATTATAAAAAATTTATCAAAATAAAATCTTTTTGTATTTTTTAAAAAATATCAAAAACAAAAATCTAATACACAAAAAATACAACCTATCAATAGGCAAACAATATGATCACGCAAATTGACCTATGCTAGCAAACAAGTCCAAACCTCAACCATTAGGTGCGGTGGAGTTTTCTGAAGGTGGTGACATCCTAGGAAAAACCTCCATCAAGTCATGTGAAGTCTTGAGAAAAAACATTACCTTCTCCCTAATATGAGCAAACTCTCTCGTGTAATCATTCGAATCATCAAGTGCGGGTGTGGCTGTGTGAACACGTCAGTAGAAAAATGTGACAAATGACTAAACTTAAAACAAAACTCCCTACAGACAATAATCCCACCCCCATATGTGACAAATGTGACAAATGCCTTATTTATTTTCAAAATCAATTATTCAAAAGTTTAAAAATCCCACCCCATACGGACAATAATCCAGTGTTCATGTCACTTTTAAAACTAACCAACCCAACATTTACTAAACAAAATAATCCAACAACAATGTCAACAATGAATGTGTATCCCGTACTCCTTCTAATTCATCTACTCAATTAATTCATCTACTCAATTAAACCACCTTGCCCCACCCCTTTCCCCATCCCTGCACCCTCCCCCCACCCCCACCCCCTCCCCCACCACACACAAACACACGTACACGTACACACACCACCCCCAGCCCCCACCACAAACAATAATCCAATAATGATTAATAATTATATATACTATGTTTCATTTAATCATGTCTTATTTATATTCAAACTCAATTATTAATAATTATTTATAGTATATTTCATTTAATTATGTTTTATTTATATTCAAATTCAATTATTCAAAAGTTGAAAAATCCCACCCCCATATGGACAATAATTCAGTGTTCATGCCTCTTTTAAAACTAACCAACCCAACATTTACTAAACAAAATAATCCAACAGTAATGTCAACAACAAATGTGTATCCCGTACTCCTTCTAATTCATCTACTCAATTAATTCATCTACTCAACTAAACTATCTTGCCCCAACCCCTTCCCCCAACCGTGCCTACTCCCCCCACCCCCTCCCACACCACACACACGCACACGTACACGTACACACACCACCACCTTCCCCCCACCACACACATAATAATCCAATAATGATTAATAATTATATATACTATGTTTCATTTAATTATGTCTTATTTATATTCACATTCAATTATTAATAATTATATATAGTATGTTTCATTTAATTATGTCTTATTTATATTCAAATTCAATTATTCAAAAGTTGAAAAATCCCACCCCCATATGGACAATAATCCAGTGTTCATGCCTCTTTTAAAACCAACCAACCCAACATTTACTAAACAAAATAATCCAACAGCAATGTCAACAACAAATGTGTATCATGTACTCCTTTTAATTAATCTACTCAATTAATTCATCTACTCAATTAAACTACCTTGCCCCACCCACTCCCCCATCCCTGCCCCCTCCCCCCACTCTCCTCGCGTCCCCACCCCCTCCCACACCACACACATTCACACGTACACGTACACACACTACCCCCTGCCCCCACCACACACACAATAATCCAATAATGATTAATAATTATATATACTATGTTTCATTTAATCATGTCTTATTTATATTCAAATTCAATTATTAATAATTATATGTAGTATGCTTCATTTAATTATGTCTTATTTATATTCAAATTCAGTTATTCAAAAGTTGAAAAATCTCACCCCCATATGGACAATAATTCAGTGTTCATGACACTTTTAAAACTAACCAACCCAACATTTACTAAACAAAATAATCCAACAGCAATGTCAACAACAAATGCGTATCCCGTACTCATTCTAATTCATCTACTCAATTAATTCATCTACTAAATTAAACTATCTTCCCCCACCCCCTTCCCCCATCCCTTCCACCTCCCCCCAACCCCTCCCACACCACACACACGCACACGTACACGTACACACACCACCCCCTTCCCCCCACCACACACATAATAATCCAATAATGATTCATAATTATATATACTATGTTTCATTTAATTATGTCTTATTTATATTCAAATTCAATTATTAATAATTATATATAGTAGGTTTCATTTAATTCTATCTTATTTATATTCAAATTCAATTATTCAAAAGTTGAAAAATCCCACCCCCATATGGACAATAATCTAGTTTTCATGCCACTTTTAAAACTAATCAACCCAACATTTACTAAACAAAATAATCCAACATCAATGTCAGCAACAAATGTGTATCCCGTACAACTTCTAATTCATCTACTCAATTAAACTACCCTGCCCCACCCCCTTCCCCCATCCCTTCCCCCTCCCTCCCCCCACCCCCACCCCACCACACACACGCACATGTACAGGTACACACACCACCCCCTACCCCCCCACCACACACACAATAATCCAATAATGATTAATAATTATATATACTATGTTTCATTTAATTATGTCTTATTTATATTCAAATTCAATTATTATTAATTATATATAGTATGTTTCATTTAATTATGTCTTATTTATATTTAAATTCAATTATTCAAAAGTTGAAAAATCCCACCCCCATATGGACAATAATCCAATGGTCATGCCACTTTTAAAACCAACCAACCCAACATTTACTAAACAAAATAATCCCACAACAATGTCTACAACAAATGTATATCTCGTACTCCTTCTAATGCATCTACTCAATTAATTCATCTACTCAATTATTAATTTACTAATTTACAATGAGGGGCAATCCTACTTTCATAATTAATCATATGTTAATTTACTAATTTACAATATGGGGAAATCATATATTAATTTACTAATTTACAATAAGGGGCAATCATATATTAATTTACTAAAAAAATTAATAATCAATCAATTCTTTACAAGGGACACTACGCGTGCACACACATAGACACACGCAGCCCCCCACCCCTAACCCACCACTCACCCCCATCGCTGCCACCCCCCCACCCCCTCACCACACCCCCACCACACACACGCACACATACACTTACACCCGACCCAACCATCCCACCCCCTCCCCTCACCACACCCCCACCAAAACTGCACACACACACACCCCACCACCCACCCCTTCCCCCTGCCCCCTCCCCCACCACACACATATATACACACACATATACACATACATATACACACATATATACATACATACATATACACACATATATATACACACATACACACACATATAGAAATGAAAGAGAAAGAGAGGAAAAAAATATACCTTAGAGAGAGAGAGAGAGCGCTGAAATCGCTTATAGAGAGAGATAAAGAGGGAGACCAAAAAATTGTTGGAAGAAAAAGATCCTAGGGCTTTTTTTACTGAAGAGATTGTCACGGTCGTGTCAAGGTCCTTGACCGTGACAATGATTTTAAGTATTGTCACGGTCATTAACTGTGGCAAGTCCGTGGCAATAATATTTGTCACGGTCAGTGACCGTGACAATAATTTGTCACGGTCTTGTCACGGTCAATGACCGTGACACAAAGTGTGTGTTTCTTGACACGATCAACGACCGTGACAAGGGTGGCCGGCTGAAAGGTGACATTTTGGCCATTTTGGTTTAGTGGGTGTTCTATCTTCTTACATTGTGTGCAAACATAAATAGGCCTAGGCACACCTCTCTCAAAATGTCTCCTATGTGCTCTCCTATCAGATACGGGGCACCTAGGTGGGTTGGGTTGGGAGCAATATGGATCAATCACAAACTCAGGAACCGGTTCGGGTTCAAAATGTGAAGTGGAAGCACCATCATGACTGATTCCAAAACTCTCACCTCTACCCAAAATGGGATTGAGAACCATCTTTCCAGCCTTTTTAGATGTGTTCTCTAAAATTACTTTGACCTCCCTGTCATGTTCGATATCACTCTTTAGTTGGGATACGCGTGTCATCATACTAGATACCGTGTTAGTAAAATCAATCTTCTCCCGTCCTAAAGCTATCAATTGTTAACTCAAATAAACATTCACCTTATCGAGTTGACTCGATTTCGCCTCAAACTCCCTCAAAACCTCTAACTCTCTCTCTCCAAATATCTTACCCTAAGACTCAACTCCTTATTCATTTTTTTAGTCTTTAAGGTCTCGGTGTACAAATCTCTAAATGCAATCTAGAGCTCACTATCACCATCACTTGCTCACTCACTCCCAGACTCGCAAGAAACACTCAAATCAACGTCGAGGGTCTCATATGAACAAGTATCCTCATCGTAATGGGACAAACTGGGTGTGCTCACGTAACTTCAAAAAAAAGTAACAAACTTCCCATATGAAGATTCATCCCTGAAATATTTCACCTCTTTTTCACTATCGCTAAGAGTGGATGGCATGAAAATATTTTTTTCCCTTTCTCTTTAGCCTAGTGGGACACTCAAATGCACTATGGCCTCACCCCTCACACTCAAAACACTTATCTTCCTCTTATTTCTCACCCTCTTTATAACCGCTTTCTTTGGCCTCGTCTTTATTTTTCATAGAAAATCTTTTATTGGAATAATTTTGTTTTGAAAAGTTGAGATTTTTTTTAAAATTCTTGGCAAGCATGACCATATCAAAATTAGACTCATCCTCAGAGTCGAACTTGCAAAAAATCACTTTTTTATTATTCTTAGACTAGGTTTTAAGTGCTATCCCTCTATCCTTGGGCTTGACATTGTCAGGAAACATGTCAATCTCATATGTCTGGAGGTCTCTTACCAACTCTTCTAATTTTAGACGATTCAAATTACATAATTTATTCAAAACTGTCACTTTAGGGATGAAATGTTTTGACAACGATCTTAAAATCTTTTTAACCACTCGTGCATCAGATATAGCCTCATAAAGATTGAAACTAGTGTTGACAATGTCACACAAACGTGCATAAAAGTCATCAAAACACTTAATATCAAGCATGGTTATCATTTCAATTTGAGTAGTTAAAATTCAAATTTTAGACTCTTTGACCACATTAGTGCATTCCTGGGTGAGTCGTAAAACATCCCATGCTTCATTAGATGTCCTGGGTGAGTCATAATACGTCGAAACTCGGGGGCTACATGTCCTGAAATTGCACTAAACCCACGTGAATTAAAAGTTCTCCACCTAAATTCATCCTCAGTCTAGTTTGACATAAATTTTAAATTTGTGACATTATTTGCGGTGACAGTGGGAGGAGTCCAGCCTGTTTCAAAAATAACCTAAACTCTTTCATCGATTGCTTTAAATGTGATTTCATGCGGGCTTTCCAGTTATCATAATTAGACCCATCAAAAATTGGCAACCGATTATATAAGTTTTCATTCGAAAACATTGCGACAATTTAAAAAAAATGGGGTTTTCAAAGAAATCAATATCACACAAATTTTGTGAAAAAATAGGAATTCATAACAAATTAGTGAAACCTGCTCTGATACCAATTTGAAAAAGTGTACCGTGGGATAGAGATTCAAACTAATTCCAAAATTCCCAATATAAACTTATTTAATGAGAGTCTGTTTAAAACAAAATTATATCATCCCCTAAAACATGCAAACTACATGTGCATGGGTGTGTCAAACCATAAAAAATAAAATTACTAACTCGTAGATTCCAGGAAAAAAAACCTTTAGGGTAAAAACTTTTTATTTCACTATGTAAAATAAATTGCAACTTATATATACAATGAAATCTCCAATGATCACTTCATAGAACAATCACATAGACCGCAGTCTGGAGTCAACTCGAACCGCAACTCCAATTCACCCCAGGAATACTCACGAGCACTCCCTATTAACATGCAGTCATCTTCAACCCAATACTCCACTCAAGAGCACCTAGATCAATAGTAGAGAACTTCTCTACAAGAGAAACTTGACACAAGATGTGTTCTTGGGTTCCAAAACAATTAACATGAACTATTAGGATGATTTGTTAATTGAAAACAAAGGACTAAAACCCTAAAAGTAAGAAGACAAAGTATTCTTCCAAAGAAGTTTTGTCTCTTGAAAATTCTTAGGTCTTCGGAACAAAAACAAAGTTGGAAAAACCAATTTATAGAAAATCTAAGGCGGTGCGTTGCTCGAATTAAAAGACAGTGTCTCTCGAACTGATACACATTTCGTTCAAACGACATTGCACGACGTAGGGATTTCGCTCGAAAGATGTCTGTCTGTTGCTCGAACGAGAAAATTAAAAAATAATTTTTTTTTTATTTTTTTTCTCTAGTAAATGTTCCGCCTTAAAACTTTAAAAACTACTTTTGAAGAAAAACTTTGCTCCAACATTGAGAATTTTTTTATTAAAAGATATCCGAATATTCTAAGTGTAATGCTAAGGAATTAAAACACAACCTTTATCAAATTTATCTCACGGAGGCTTGAGCGTTGAAGAACTTTGACATTCGGATCCGTCTTGATGCTTGAATGATTTGAATTATTCTTCAACGGTTGTAGCGGTATGAAACACACTCAATTTATAACGGATAATAAAAATAATGTCCTTACATTACTCTTTGATGGAATTACTTAAAGGACAACAAGAACCTAAAGGGTCTCATCAAGAACTCAAGAAATGATTTTGTTACTGAGAAAGGTTATACTTCTAATCCTATGGGGAGGAATAAAAAAAACAAGGATAAAAAATAGGACATGGTCCATCAGGATGTTCATGGGCCTCAGGGAGGTGTGAAAAAGAAAAAGGGAAAAAAATTCCACTATAAGTAGCAAGGACACTGAAAGAACAATTGTTCAGTTTTCCATAATAAATTAGATAACACTGGTAAATTCCATTCACTTGTCGTTGAATCATGCTTTGTGGTTCGTACTACTAGTACTTTTTTATAGATATGGGAGCCACTAATCATATATTCAGTTCTTTGTAGGGTTCAAAGAAACCGTGTGACTTAGTGATAGAGAGATTTATCAAACATTGTGAAATTCTATGAGAGTAGCGATAGTTATTATGGGAGACATTTATTTAAACTTTAATTGTGATGTGAGTTTACTTTTAAAATATTTCTTTATGTACCTTACATTGGAAGGAATTTGAATTCAGTTTCTTGCTTAGCCTTTTGTGTATATTTAGTTTCTTTTAATAAACTCGTGGTTATTAAGAAAAATAAAACTTTTATTTGTTATTCTATGCTATTTGATAATCTTTATATTGTATTCATATCTCTCCCACACAACAAATTAATATTTTCATGATTCAATCGGATAAAATTTAAAGAGAAAGGGCCCCTCCGTAGTGAACCAAATTTATCTTTGGCACTTATGCCAAGGTCATATTAATCTAAAAATTAATCATAGAGTCGTATCTAGTAGGCAATTTAGCTCACTTGAAGTGGACTCACTTCGAGTTTGTGAATCTTGCTTAAAAGGTTAAATGTACAAGAGGATTGTTTTGGACAAGGGATGTAGATCCAAAGAGCCATTAAAAGTAGTTCATTCCTATCCATGTGGGATGATGAAATCCCAAGAAACAGGGGTTTTGACTTTCATAGATGTCAACTCAAGGTTCAGGTATGTTTAACTAATGCACCATAAGTTTGAAGACTTTGATAAATTCAGTGTTTGTAGTGCATAAGTGGATAAGGATAAAAGTACAAGTATAAATAAACTCCTCTTAGGGGAGATTACGAAGTATCTAGAAGATCAAATGATTAAATCCAAATTATGTACACCTAGTATGCCTCAATAAAATGGTGTGCCAGAAAGTAGGAATATGAATCTTTTTTATTATGATTAGGTCCATGATGAGTTATATACATCTCCCATATTCCTTTTGGGGACATGCTTTAGAAATGTACACTTGTTTATTAAACTTCGTACCTTAGAAGGAAATATCTACAACAACTAAGGAATTGGGGATTAAGAGCAAGCCCAGTACGAAACATATTTGAATTTTGAGCAGTCCAGGACTTATGATGAAGAGATCCCAGTAAATTGGAATCAATATCAGAAGTTTGTTTTTTGTAGGATATCCTAAACAAACTCAATGGTACTTATTCTATAATCCTAAGGATCAGAAGATTATTCTTATCTCCAATGTTTGTTTCTTAGAAGAGGATTATACGGTTGATCATAAATGCAAAAATAAAATTATTCTTGGATAAGTGAGATGGAACCAATAATTGTTCTCAACACCATTCGTATAGGATGAAACAACACAATGTGTCTACACTAGTGCACCAACATAGGGACTTCCTCATCATAGTGGAAGTCTTGTACGTCAACCTAAACGATTTATGTCCTTATGTCTTATGAGAAATTCTTTGATGAATCCCTATAACTACAATGAGACTATCCAAGAAAAAGTTGAAGACCTTTAGCATAATTCATTGAATTCTAAGATGGAACTTATGTATTCCAATCAAGGCTGGAAACTTATAAATCCACCCGAATGGATAAAACCCATAGAATGCATGTGGGTCTGTTAGAGGAATATAGGGGCGAATAGGATGGTTGAGGCCTTCAAGGAATATCTTGTTACGAAAGAATTTACTCGAAAAGAAGGTATCTATTATGAGTAAACCTTCTCACCTATAGATATGATGACATCCATTTGGATTATCTTAACAATTGTGACTCATTTCATTTACAAAATTTGGCAAATTTACGTCAAGACTGAATTTCTTAATGGGAATATTGATGAGTGCAACTATATGGTTCAACCAGACGGTTTACAGCTCAAGGCCAAGAGCATAAATTGTGTAAGCTTAGAAAGTCCATTTATTAACTTACGCAAGCATATATAATGTGATACATTCGTTTTTATTAGGAAATCAAATCTTTTATTGTTCATCAATGTCCAAATGAGTCTTCTATGTATAAAAAGCGCAATAGAAACATAGTGATATTTTTAGTACTATATGTGGATGACATTATTCTCATTAAAAATAATGCCAATGTTTTCTATAGTTTAAAGTGTGGTTTTCCAACAAATTCAATGCAAAGAACTTATGAGAAGATAGTTGTTGATACCAAATTTAATCTGCTGACATGGACCAATAATAAGAAGACACGTGTCAATCTACATGGCACAATAACAACGAGGAAGTTTATTTCCCCCGACCAAGTCATGTTCGCTCCGAGCAACAAGGATACTCCGAGGAACCGAGATACTACATGCGCTCCGAGGAACTATTGATCAAAGGGCAACTAAGGCGGTCCGAGCTGCATCTCGGCCGTATCATTAAACAGACAACTGTTCAGCTGTTCATTGAATGCTTATATTCTTGACGCACACGCTGCATTAAATGTTTTACCCTTTCATATGTATTTCATTTAATGTATCGGACCTTTCATGTACAGCCTAAGGGCTATAAATACCTTGTATCATCCTCATTCAAGGGGGACCGGAATTTCTTGAGAGAACTTGTAATCAAGAATTCCACAAACACTCAGCAATAACATAACAGTGGACGTAGGCTTTATTCCTAGCCGAACCACTTTAAAAATCTCTGTCTTATTTATTTATCTGTGATTGAATAATTAGAGCGATCTAGTTTTTTACATCAACAGATTGGCGCCGTCTGTGGGAACGTGTTACAAGCGTTGTTCTCCACCAAAAGCTAAGTTTTTATTTTCTCTACGTATAATCAATTATACATACATCTTTTGATTGAATCGTGATTTTTATGTTTATATACATAAATTAATTGTCCAATTTTTATATGCAAAATGTTGCATCTCATGATTTTTAAATCATAACTGTTAGATTCATCCTTATTTAGAAATCTGAAAAATAGTAGATTTCATAAATCATAACTCTTTGCTTGATTCTCAAGTTTTAATTTTATATCATGGAATAAATATTTTAAATGATTACATATGCCAATATATACGACGATGATAAGATTTGATCATTTTCATTGTTGATTTTGAAATAAATTTTGTAAGATATTTGATGTCTATTCAAATTCCCATCATATTTTTAATAAAAAAATGGGAAAAGGTTAAAGACAATGAAAAGTCTTCTCATGGAAATCATGACCCAGATCTATTTTCTCTCTCTTCAAGTTTGAGTCTCTTTGCATTCACAAGTTTGAGACTCTTTGCATTCATTTTTATGAATTATATAATTAATTTGGTTCATCTTCCATCTATGTCAATAAAGTCAAATTGATTGATTTTTTATATAAATTTGGTAATAATTTCGATCATTCACCATATTTTTATCTCTCCAAATTGGGAATAGGAAGGGATCAATATAAAAAAAATAATTTTCTCTCACCTGAAAAATCATTACCCACCTCTTGTAAAAGAGGATCAGTAAAATAATCATGACCATATCAAGACTCTGGGAACAAATTTGATATGTTGGCCCCTCGTTCATCACATCACAAGGTTTCTTTGACGAAATCACATGATCTAGTGGGTTATATATTTATTCATTTAATTAACATTCTTAAGGCTTAAATTTTACATTGAATGTTATTTTTTGATCTAAAGATTCGAGATATTCTGGTCATCCAACCATATATTCTATAATTTGAGATATCCTTAAATGTTGGTCGGCAACATCCATGTCGTTTGTCGGCAGCAGTAGAATCTTGGGGTATAAAAAAAATGCTAAGCACCCCTGATATTTCTTTAAACACGAGTTCGGCTTGGGGACAAGCAGGGGGCTTAAGTCTTTTTAACTTATGATCACCCCAAAAATATTTTTAAACAGCAACTAATAACTGATTGGTTGTTGGAGATTAAATAAATTTACAAAAAAATTTACGTCTAACTTATGATGCATATTTGATAATAATTTGTCCATCTCACACACATTTGGCATAAAACATATTATTTCATATTTTGAAATTTTTATGCTGATACATATCATATATTGATTGGATGAGTAAATTATTCTCATGACTAATCAATTCAGCCTACACATATGGTAGAGCAAATTATTAATTTTTACAGGCACAAGATTCAATGCCGACGAATGCTGAAGCACAAATTATTCTATATCCGTTCGGATTCATATTTTATATTTATCTCAGCATGGAGCTCGAAAAATTTCTTCTCTCTATATATATTCGGCTCCGAGGAAAAGCTACAACAGTTATTATATTTCACCCCCAACGGATAGTTGGTCGGAGTAATTCTTATTTATATTCAGGCCCAGATATCTGCTCCAACACAAATGATTCTATATATCCACTGGGATTCATATTCTATATTCATCTCAACATGGATCTCGGCGAGATACTTATTATCATATTCAGTTTTGAGGAGAACTATAACATTTATTATATTTCACCCCCAACGGATAGTTGGTCGGGGTAATTCTTATTTATATGCAAGCCCAACAAAGTTCTCGGCCATATTCTTATGTTCTGGAAAATATTATTCTTATTCGGCATTCTGCAATTATGCCTCGACAAGATACTTATTCAGCTTTAAGGAGAATTACAACATTCGTTCGGATAATTCTTATTTATATTCAGGCCTGACAACGTTCTCGGCCATATTTTTATATTCTGAAAGATCTTATTCTTGTTCGGCATTATATGATTCTACCTCGACTGATCGGCGAGGCACTTTATTTATTATTTTTAATTATTCTTTATATCTATTTGGATGCATATTCTATTCTCATTTCAGCATGGAGCTCGACAAATATTTATTATATCTTATTCAGCTCCAAGGATCTCTCCAGCATTTATTATATCTTATTCAGCTCCAAGGATATCTCCAGCATTCATTATATCTTATTCAACTTCAAGGATATCTCCAGCATTTATTATATGTTATTCAACTCCAAGGATGTCTCCAGCATTTATTATATCTTATTCAGCTCCAAGGATATCTCCAGCATTTATTATATCTTATTCCCAACAATCTGTTGGTCATCGCCGAGGAGGTATCCTGCATTTATATTATCTTATTCCCAACAATCTGTTGGTCATCGCCGAGGAGATCTGTTGGTCATCGCCGAGGAGGTATCCTGCATTTATTATATCTTATTCCCAACAATTTGTTGGTCATCGCCGAGGAGGTATCCTGCATTTATATTATCTTATTCCCAACAAATCTGTTGGTCAGCGCCGAGGAGGTCTCTAGCATTTATATTATCTTATTCCCAACAAATCTGTTGGTCAGCGCCGAGGAGGTCTCTAGCATTTATATTATCTTATTCCCAACAAATCTGTTGGTCAGCGCCGAGGAGGTCTCCAGCGTTTATATTATCTTATTCCCAACAATCTGTTGGTCAGCTCCGAGGAAGTCTTCATCATTCATTATCAATTACCACCAACTCCGATTGGTAGATAAAATCCAACTCCGGTTGGTAGACAAAATCCAACTCCGGTTGGTAGATAAAATCCAACTCCGGTTGGTATTGGTCGATAAATCTCATTCAAAGTTCACATTCCACAGTTGGGGGCTTCTATTACAGATATATTTGTTCATTTGGTGGCACATTCTTATATCATCATGCAGTCGAGCATCAAATTCAACCCCGACTAATCACTTTCTCAGGAGGAATATTGAAGTTCAGGAGGTATATTGAAGTTCAGGAGGTATATTGAAGTTCAGGAGAAATATTGAAGTTCAGGAGGAATATTGAAGTTCAGGAGGTATTGAAGTTCAGGAGGAATATTGAAGTTCAGGAGGTATATCGAAATTTAAGAGGTGTATTCAGAAGTATCAGGACATGATGAAAGAAAGCGAAAAGTATTCCACCGAGGAACTCTGTCAGACCAGAAATTAGAAGACAAGTTGCCTATATGGAGGCTATATGTAGATGGATCATCTTTCACTACAGGCTATGGGGCAGGGATCGTTTTGAACAGCCCAGATGAAGTCGACAGGGAATACGCCCTAAGTTTCTAATTCAAAGCTTCTAATAATGAGGTTGAGTATGAGGACATGATAGCAGGTCTTAATTTGTCAAATACTATGGAGGCACAGCAGGTTATTGTCTTCAATGATTCTCAATTGATCGTAAATCAAATGTTGGGAATATATGAAACCAAAGGAGAATTTATGATCAAGTATCAAGCAAAGGTGATGGAGTTGGTATCAGAGTTTGTTGTTGTTCAACTGGTAAGAATATCAAGAACGGAGAATGTGAGAGCATACGCCTTAGCCCGATTAGCATCAGCTACTCGTACCGAGCTGCGAAGAACGATACCAATTGAAGCATTAGAAAGTCGGAGCATAGATGAAGACCTGACGATGAATATTATTACCTTTGATTTAGGAACATCTTGGATGGATCCTATCAGAGCATATATTAAGGAGGAACAATTATCGCAGGATAAGCTCGCTGCCAAGAAATGGAAGTTTAAAGTTGCTCGGTATGTACTAATTAATGGTATTTTGTATAGACGAGGAATTATGGCAGGTTTGCAAAGATGTGTACATCCCTCCGAGGTGAAAGAATTGATTAAAGAGATCCATGAAGGGTCCTGTGGAGCCCATGTAGCAGGTCGGATATTTTTGTAAAAGGTGATGACGCAGAGATACTACTGGCCGAGGATGAGAACTGATTGTATAGCTTATGCCAAGAAATGTGACAAGTGCCAACGCTTTTCCTCCATCCGAAGAACTCTATAAGCATTTTTGACACCCATAACTTCCCCTTGGCCATTTGCCATATGGGGAATTGATTTGGTTGGACCATTGCCGACGACTCGAGGAAGATTCAAATACCTCGTCATCGCAGTAGATTATTTTACTAAGTGGATAGAAGCTGAGTCACTTATTGACATGACATACGAGAAGGAAGGTGTACCAGTTTGTTTGGAAGAACATCATCTGCCGATATGGTCTCCCTTATGCCTTCATCACAGACCATGGAACACAATTTGATAACGAGGAGTTTGCTGCCTATTATCATCAGTCAAACATTTTGAAGGTTCACTCAGCGCCAGGATATCCTCAGAGCTAATGGACCTGATAGTTCAAACCCACGACCAACTCCGGTTGGTAAAAGGGCAAGAAAAAAAAATACTCCTTTGGTTAGGAGGCGCTCTAAGGAGCCAAAAACTCTAAGGAGCCAAAAAGTGCTCTAAGGAGCCAAAAGTGCTCTAAGGAGCCAAAAAGTGCTCTAAGGAGCCAAAAGCTCTAAGGAGCCAAAAGTGCTCTAAGGAGTCAAAAAGTGCTCTAAGGAGCCAAAAGTGCTCTAAGGAGCCAAAAAGTGCTCTAAGGAGCCAAAAGTGCTCTAAGGAGCCAAAAGCTCTAAGGAGCCAAATACTCCTTTGGTTAGGAGGAGCTCTAAGGAGCCAAAAAGTGCTCTAAGGAGCCAAAAGCTCTAAGGAGCCAAAAAAATACTCCTTTGGTTAGGAAGTGTACACCAGCATGATCAACTACGGTTGGTAAGATAAAAATATACTCTCACATTACAACTTATGTTGGTCGGGAGGTAAAATTATTACAAAAAGTTCTTTGAAGAACAAAATATTCCAAAATACACCAAATATAGCTGGTCGGGGATAAAAACCCACTAACTATAATTGGTCGACGAGGACAAATTATTGACCTTAGTTGGTCGGACACATTTTATGAAAATATTTGAAATTGAACCAAGTATGGCTGGTCGGGGATAAAAACCCATCAAATGTAATTGGTCGACAAACATTATTTATCCACCTTGGTTGGTTGGAAACAAAAATTTAAACATTTTTATACTCATTACTTTATTATTAAGTGATCGAGCAACGTTACTAATACTTGTAATTTTTTTTATTACTAAGTTGGTCGATGAACAACACAATATTGTTATTTTTAACAGATATGCGTAAATGTAAAGTGTTTGATATTTACAAGACAATAGAAATTAAGATTGCGAACAAAAATGAAAGTCTTTCATTAAAATAAAAAATAAAATACATTGAGAATGAAAATGTATACTAACTATTACATTTAGATTCCTATTCTATTGGTTTCTTTTCCTTCTACTTTTGAAACAGGTTCCTCACCAGCAGGAGGATCATCTAAAATATAAGGGGAGTTTATGAAGTTAAGATCTTTCAACATTCTGATATTCATCACAGATGATCTATCCGAGAAGCATTAGCTCATTCCCGAGAAGCACTTGCTCGTCCTTGAGAATCGTTTGTTAGTCCCCGAGAACCTCTTGTTCATCCCCGAGCAGAGGTAGAAGTCAAAATCAGCATCTATAGCATTCAGATCTTTACTACTACTATCTCGACCAATAATGAAGAAGAAGTTGTAGGAAAACGTTTCAAAGTCTGCCACCTGCTTGGTACTAATCAGATTGAAGAGTTGGGTTCAAAAGCTAGTATGTTACTTGACAAAGTATTCAGATAAGCATAAATCAGAAAAATCAAGCACGTGAAGTTAGCATTCAGTTGCTCGGCACAGGAGGCAGTTGGTCGGCTAGCAAAACCGATCAACATACTTGAAGATTTTGACAAGCTACAAGTTTCATACTATGGCATGGCTGCATCCAAATTCCCAGGGGTGATACATAGCACACGGAGTTCCTCTAAAGAAAGATTAGCAACCATCGATCAGCCTGCATCATACTTCGTCCAGGAGATAATGAACTTTATAGAAGGTAGATCAAGAATTTCACGAGCACCGAGCAACATTGCAGAATAAATACTCCATCCTTTCAAGTAACCCATCAAGCATGAAGCATTGGGGGCTTCTGTTGATACCAAATTTAATCTGCTGACATGGACCAATAATAAGAAGACACGTGTCAATCTACATGGCACAATAACAACGAGGAAGTTTATTTCCCCCGACCAAGTCATGTTCGCTCCGAGCAACAAGGATACTCCGAGGAACCGAGATACTACATGCGCTCCGAGGAACTATTGATCAAAGGGCAATTAAGGCGGTCCGAGCTGCATCTCGGCCGTATCATTAAACAGTCAACTGTTCAGCTGTTCATTGAATGCTTATATTCTTGACGCACACGCTGCATTAAATGTTTTACCCTTTCATATGTATTTCATTTAATGTATCGGACCTTTCATGTACAACCTAAGGGCTATAAATACCTTGTATCATCCTCATTCAAGGGGGGACTGGAATTTCTTGAGAGAACATGTAATCAAGAATTACACAAACACTCAGCAATAACATAACAGTGGACGTAGGATTTATTCCTAGCCGAACCACTTTAAAAATCTTTGTCTTATTTATTTATCTGTGATTGAATAATTAGAGAGATCTAGTTTTTTACATCAACAATAGTCATACTCTTAAGATCAAGCTTATTCAATATCGCAAGAATATGATGTTGTGCTTATCACAAGCGACTCATATTGATTATATTCTTTCCAAGTTTAACATGAAAGATTCCAAAAAGGGTTCCTCCCTTTCAGACATGGAATCTCTCTATCTCAGGATCAGTGTCCTAAGACACCTGATAATATTGAGAACATGAATGGCATCCTTTATGACTCAAAAGTTAGTAGCCTTATGTATGTTATGTTATGCACTAAACTCGATATCTACTTTGTTATTGGCATAGTCAATAGATATCAATCTAACCATATGAGAGAACACTGGACTTCCGTATATATTATACTCAAGTACCTAAAAAGGACATGAAGTTATAATCTAGTGTACCAGGTAGAGAGTCTAGTACACATTTGGTACACTACCTTAAATTTTTAGTTTGATAAACATTCTAGAAACTCTAACTTAGGATATGTGTTGGCGTTGAGAGGTCGAGCCATTAATCAGAGGAGAATCAGGTAATTATGAAATGTTTATTCCAACATGGAAGCTAAATATTTGGCTGACTCTGAGGCAACCAAGGAAGACATATGGATTAGAAACTTCCTAATGGCTCTAGGAGTGGCACCTTTAACTCAATCAGCTATTACATTTTATTGTGACAATAAAAGTTTGGTTAATAACTCAAGTGAACCCAAAAGACATAAGAGAGGTAAACACATCGAGGATAAGTATAATCTCTTTTGAGAATGATGCGACTCAGAAAGTGTCTCTAATGTGCGTTCACTCTAGGCTCAAATGAAAGCCTGTCGCGTTAGTAATAAACCCGGTAAGTCATGATCGTATCCACAGGGATCTAAGACAACGAAGTTGTGATGATGGGAAAAGGCAATGGAATCCTAACTTTGACTCTAAAAAGAAAGGAAAAAATGTTTTTGTTTTGGGAATTGATTAAACTAAATGAAATTAGGAAATTATGAAAAGATGAAATTATACTAAATTACCTAAACTGCTAATGAAAACTGATTTAAAACTTTAAACTATGTATGATAAAAATGGGACGGGAATACAATCTCCCAACCCTAGTGTATTGCAGGTATAATACTAATCGTAAATTTAACTGATTAATTTGACCCAGAATTTAGTACTCCCAAGCATTACGTATACGAGGTTCAAGCCCGCGTCATAATTAATCTGAGGATGAGTAAATCGGTATCGCGATAGTAACACTCGAATTGCATTCGAAATCATCCCGGTTACCCAGAGGCAAACGAGATATAAATATATACAATTGTTGTGTTCCTACGTAATAAGGTCATAATCAATCACTAAATTAAGAGGATTAATGTTATACATATGCAATTAACACATCAGGCTGGGTTCATGTATCCCGACCTTAAAAAATCTAGCCTATTATGCTGAAAATGATGAAAAAAGCATTTAATTTGCAGAAAAATATGATTAAACTATGGAAAGCTTGTGAATTGATGTCAAAAGGAATTAAACAGATTAAATTACATACTAATATTAACAAATCACTCAAATTATTAGCTAGAATTACTGGTAATTACTGAAATCTGATCAAAGCTTCAATCGTGGAATTAAAAGAACAAACTGTATCTAAACTAGGGTTTCTGAAAGAGAATGGAAAATTAACTAAAATTCTCCATGAAATAATAATAATAAAATGGGTTTTTATATCCTACAAGAATTTCGGAGTTTCAGCTGCACTAGGAGTCTCTTTAGGAGAGGATAAGATTTCAACATCTCGATGGCCGGACTGGTCCGGGCCTTAGGTGGACCAGTCTGCCTCCCAAGCGGATCGGTGCTTTTATTTCTATGGCGGACCAGTCCAGGCTGGACCGGTTCTTTTATTTTTCACCCTTCATAGATTTGCTTTCGATCCGGGGTCTTCTGGAGGTTTGCACAACGGACCGGTCCGGTAGGGGCGGATCGGTCTGCATGTTGACTTTCTTTCTCAACTTTGACTGCTCATATCTTTTGTTCTGAGATTCCAATTGAGGTGTCGTTTCTTCATATGTACTCATGAATGAGATATCTTCAACTTCTCTTTAGGTACCTCATCTGAATTACGGGAAAAAATTATGCTTTTGCCTTTTTGATTTTCCTTCTTGTCTTTCTTTATTCTTCCGGTCTCCTTCTTTCATTTCTTGACATCAAATACCTGTAAAAGAAATACAAAATACCAGAAACTCGGTGTACTCGTTAGGACAAGTTAGTAGAAAGATTATGAGATAAAGTCAACTTGATTACGTTATTCGAGGTGCTAAATGTAACTAAATTAAGGGATAAATTTGGAAAAATTTATGACTAATCAAACTCCCGTAACTTAGAACTTTGCGCATCTCGAGAAATGTAAAAGTATCCTAGCAAAGCTCAACTCTTTAAAATAATTTTACTAAGATAGAATACCTTTTTTTCGGGCAAGCGATTGCATTTAGCGTATACAATAAGCCTTTAAACCCTTAGGTTACCCTAGTAGGATAAGTTGTGTCTCGTGAGGGTTTGCAGTGAATATATCCATAAAATTTGACTCAAATAAAAATTCAAAATACCTAAAAATTGTACAATTCAAACTTTCCTAGAAAATATTCATCATCAAGTCATGTTCAATAGTCTCGAATCATAGTGGGTGTGTGAAGCCGAAAATATAATCGCCAATTTCTACCGATTGATCATTACGTTACTTATCCAGAAATTCATTTTGATTTCAAATTCTCACAGAATACTCTCTCAACGAATCACTCAGAATGTGGCTATTCTCTCGGTATGCGTGATATAAAGAGTAAATGTAATGGATGCAAACCCACGCATATAAGAAGAAAGACGGAAATTTCATAGTGATAGGATCTCATCAGTGGACTACGGTTATAAAAACGGAAACATTGACTCTTTTTCGCACATTTAATCTCTATATTATCTTTTGGTCTATTAGCTCTCCACGCGGTAACCAATTTCGCAATTTGGACTCGGTTAGGACTTTTTCGGGTTTTAAGGTGTTTTGGGGTAAAATGAAAATGGTAGGAAGGATTGGAATCTGAAAAGTCATTTGTGATGTCCATTTGTGCTTTTTCTGGGCTATTGCTCATTTTTTCTTGTTTTTTTTTCTCTATTTCTTTTCACTTCTTTTCTTGCTATTTTTGTTAAGCATTCTTTTATTTTTTCTTGCCCCTTTATATGCACTTTTAGGACTAAATTCTGAATTTTTCCATTTTTGGCAATTCCGGGCTATTTGGGTTTTTCGGGTTATCAAAAGAAAGGAAAAAATATTCGTCTCAATTTCTGGGTTACAAAAGGGATGATTTTTCACAACTTTTTATGGCTAATATTTTTAGGTAACAAACGATGGCCTACTTCATTGTCCAAATGTGAGTTGCTTTACCATATGCATCTTGAGATGAATTTAAGTTTAGAGATCATGTTTGGCACGTTTTTCAAAGCAATATCACACACGTTTTTCATAACCGATCAAAATGAAAGTGTTGAGATCCTCGACGACTATTTAGTCGCTGAAAAGAACTTTGAGTTAACAATTAACTCGGATTGATTTAAAAATTCGCAAAAAGGGATAGGCTTGAATCTCACCGGGTATGTTAATCTCCACACTTATTCGTTAAGTCGTCAATTTTCGCTCAATTTCCATATTTAGTCAATTTCGGCTTTGTGTATGTTGAATTTTACAACTCGAAACTTTAAACCGACTTTTAATGATATTTTTGAAAAATTTGAATTCCAATTTTTATTTATTTTGAACAAAAATATTTTTGGATTTTTCAAAATTTTATGATTTTTTGGGAAATATCTAGGCATTTTTGAAAATTTGTGAAGTTTTAGAAATACGCACTTGTGACCCCCCCTAACTTACACTTTTGCATTGTCCTCAAGCAAAAAGGACTGAAATCTAAACAAGGAAAAATAATAAGTGCGATAAATAAAACAAATAAATGGAGAAAAATGCAGATTTTATAGAAACAAACTTGTGGTACAATTACAAGGAAAAGCATTCAAACATGTGAACAGGGAAAAACAACAAATGTGTAAAAACTGAATAACCACATCAAGCTTCACTGGGGCGGGGGATGGGAAGAATCGGGTGCATCGGGGCCATACATATCATAGTAATAGGAGGGAAGTGGCTCATTAGGATCCCCTTGGCGTCGATAAATGTCCACTTGGAAACGGAGTATTAAGCTCGTGTCACGACAATAATCGATCAAAAAGTTGTCGAAGTTCGTCTCAAGTGCGGCCATTCGGTTGGTGAGGTCGCTACCCGCGCACTCAAAATTCGGGTCATCTTCGTCATCCGCTGACTCTTCATCGGGACCAACATCCCCCATTTTGACATCCGTACCGGCGGCCTCTTCTTCCTCGTCGTTCTCGCTCGAGGAAACCTCTTCTTCACTATCATCTCCTCTCCATGCGTATAGGAGAGCTAGCGGTTTGGCGCTCTTAGTTCGGGTCCCTTGTCTAAAAGGACCGGGAATGCGAGTATGATGGAGCGGCACCGCTATGCCAGCATCCTTGAGGATAGAAGTGATCAAACGGGCATAGGGAAATGGGGTAACACCCTTCTCATCCTAGGATGCGTTGATAATATCGGCGTATAAAGTGCGGGACACATGGATGGAAGTTTGTGGGTCAAAGAGATGGTAGGTCAAGGTTGCCTGTCGGGGTCACATGGCAGAATCGTTGGAGGTTTGCAATATATTGGCGCACATAATCTGAAAAGTGAGGCGCGCCTTCTCATTAAGGTGTCCAACAGCGACAGTTTGCCCCATTCAAGCCAGGTCCGGTGCAATGCGGTCCATGATGACTTCTTTGTCGACCGGAGGGACATTTCGTGGATATGTGAATTATTGAACGTCCAAAACACCCTACTCGGCCAACTTCTCTGTGAGAAGAGCCAAAGAAAATGGGATGGCATTCCCATCCACGTAAGCTTGGGCCTCGAATTGTCTTGTCCGAACAAGGGTAACATAAAAGGATCGGACTTCGGTTGCCCAAACCACTTCATAGGGTTCATTGAGGAATCAACACCAACCCCTAGGGATGAATAGGGAGGTGATGGAGTTGGGAAGCCCGGTCCATTGGACAACGCACTCCATATAGAGTTTGCGATCCAAACTGAAAAATTGATGGCACCATCGCTCCTCTTGACGGGAGTGGAATTCTCCATGGCCGGAGGGGTGGATGTAGGTGGAGTCATACTTTGTGGGGGCAGTGCATTGGGCCATGATAAATAGGGAGAGGATTTGCTGTAAATTGAGGGAGAGAGAAGAGAGGAGTTTGGTTGAAGGTGTGAAGAGAAGGGGAGGGTGTGGGTGTGTATTTATAGGTGAAGGGGTGAATGTAGGGGTTGGAATTGGAGGTAAATGGTTTGGAGGGAAAAAGGGGTGAATTTGGGAGGGAAACGTAAAGGTTGGGAGATGGGAGGATGAATTGTAGGGAATGAATGGGATTGGGGAGAAGGTGGTGAATCTAGGGAAGGGGAAAAAACAAACCTGCAGAAGGTGGACCAGTCCTCCTGGGGACCGAATTGGTCTGGCCCTTTTAAATTTAGTCAAATCCGACGAGCGGATCAGTCCTTCTTAAAATTAAAGGAACTGGTCCGGGGAGGACCGGTCCGGCCTTAAAATAAAGGAACCGATCCGGCCTAGAGTTTTTGGGATGGATTTTTCCCCTAACTTGGTTTCAAACGCTCTTTTTCGAAAATTTTCACGTTCACAACATAATCCCAATCAATTTTGGTCCAAAACCTCTCAAAACCAATGGTCAACGCAATTTCACTCAATTTCCCGAAAATGTGAATGCTCTTTCCCGAATGTACCCTAATCCTAATGACTCTCTCTACACACACGACTCTCTCTACACACACGACTCTCACCCCATACGCGTCGGGGGTGCGACGACCTTGCTGTAGCAGCTCACTCTACCCCGTAAACGGGGTTCGACAACCAAATAGTGTTAACTTCTTCCGCACACACCTCTAGATATAGCTTCAAACATTGTCCATTCACTTTGAATGTATTTCCCCCTTTTAAATCGTCTAATTTAATAGCTCCGTGAGGGAAAACATTCTTCACAACGAATGGGCCAGACCATCGTGACCGCAATTTGCCTGAAAAGAGATGAAGCCGAGAGTTATAAAGAAGAACTTTTTTTCCCGGGATGAAACTCTTTACGTCGAATGATGCTATGATGAGCGAGTTTCATCCTTTCTTTGGAAATTTTAGCATTCTCATACGCATCATTGCGTAGTTCTTCTAACTCATTCAATTGAAGCTTGCGGTCTTCACCGGCCTTATCCATGGCATAATTCAATTTCTTAATCACCCAATACTCCTTTTTCTCTAATTCAATGGGAAGATGGAAAGGTTTTCCATACATAAAGAGGAAAGGAGACATGCCGAGTTGATTTTTATATGCAGTATGATAGGCCCATAGCGAATCGGTCAATCTAAGTGACCAGTCTTTCCAAGTAGGATTGACGGTCTTTTCAATAATGTTCTTGATCTCCCGATTTGCTAGTTCGGCCTTCCCATTCGTTTGTGGGTGATATGTCATTCCAACCTTGTGAACGACTCCATAATTTCTCATTAGCTTCTCAAATGGCCTATTATAAAAGTGTATGCCATTATCGTTGATTATCGCTTTCGGTGGACCAAAACGGGAAAGTATGTGTTCCTGTAAGAACTTAATCACCACTTTGTTGTCATTTATCTTAGTAGCTATAGCTTCCACCCATTTAGAAATGTAGTCTACCATAACAAGGGTGTATAGGAAACCAAAGAATGGGGGTAAGGGGCCCATGAAGTCAATACCCTGATAGTCGAAGATCTCAATGATGAGTATGGGGGTAAGAGGCATCATGTCAAGTTGAGTAATGGCTCCCATCCGTTGGCACCTATTGCAAGATTTGCAAGCATCGTTTACATACATAAATATTGTGGGCCAATAGAGGCCACATTGCAGAATTTTAGCGGCCGTCTTTTTCGTCGAAAAGTGACCTCCACAAGCTTTCGAATGATAAAACTGGATGACTTTTGGGATTTCGTCATCCGGTACACATCGTCGAATGATTTGGTCGGTTCAATATTTAAAAAGGAACATATCTTCATAGAAGAACATGCTCGATGAAGTAATAAACCTCTTTTTATCTTGCGGTGTCCAGTCGGGAGGGACGTCTCTCGTGAAGAGGTAGTTCACTATATCTATAAACCAGGGCAAAGAAGAGGCAGCAAAAAGTTGATCAGCCGGGAAGTATTCGTCTATTGGTATGGGATCACTAGGTACATCGGACGAAAGTCGTGATAAGTGGTCGGCAACGACGTTTTCTACTCCTTTTTTATCTTTAATGGAGAGATTGAACTCTTGTCTGAGTAGGATCCACTTTATGAGGTGCGGCTTTGCATCTTTCTTTGCAAGTAGGTATTTCAATGTCGCATGGTCGATAAAGCAAGTAATGGGAGAACCGATGAGATATGACCGGAATTTATGAAGGGCAAAGACTACCGCTATCAAATCTTTCTCTGTGGTAGAGTAATTGAGTTGTGGTCCGGTAAGAGTCTGTCTAGCGTAGTAGATGACATGAGCCTGCTTATATTTTATTTAGCCCAAAACAGCCCCTATCGCATAATCGCTAGCATCACACATAAGTTCGAATGGCAAAGACCAATCCGGAACATGCATGATGGGAGCGGACACAAGCATGGTTTTCAATTTTTCAAAAGAGCTTTGGCATGCTTCCGTCCACTCGAATGGGGCGTCCTTCATGAGTAATTTGCTTAAGGGTCTAGCGATGGTGCTAAAGTCCTTAATGAACCTTCGATAAAACCCCGTGTGGCCCAAGAAAGAGCGCACGTCCCTAAACGATTTTGGTGGGGGAAGATCAGCTATGACATCAATATTTGCCCTATAGGCTTTTATCCCCTTGGATGACACTATGTGGCCAAGAACTATTCGCTCAGTGACCATGAAATGACATTTCTCCCAATTCAGCACTAAGTGCTTTTCCACACACCAGGCAAGTACTTTTTCCAGTTTCTCTAGACAATGATCAAAAGAGGTGCCAAAAACGTTGAAATCGTCCATGAACACTTCGAGTCCTCTCTCGACCATGTCATTAAATAAGCTTAACATACACCTTTGAAAGGTGGCGGGTGCATTACACAAGACAAATGGCATACGTTTGTAGGCAAACTTACCAAAAGGGCAAGTGCAAGTCACTTTCTCCTGGTCAAGTACATCTACCTCAATCTAGTTATATCCGGAATAACCATCAAGGAAACAATAGTAAGGGTGGTCCTCTACTCTCTCAAGAATTTGATCGATAAATGGTAAGGGGAAATGATCTTTCCTAGTTCCCGCATTGAGTTTTCAGTAATCAGTGCAAACTCGCCACCCGGTGGTGGTACATTGGGGAACTAGCTCTCCCTTAGCATTTTTAATCACTGTCATTCCCGACTTCTTCGAGACAACTTGAATGGGTCTCACCCACTTGCTATTCGATATTAGGTAGATAATCCCGGCATCCAATAACTTGATAATCTCGGTTCTCACTACTTCTTTCATGTTGGGATTAAGACTTCTTTCCATTTCTCTTGAGGGTTTGACGTCCTCTTCGAGATGGATCTTGTGACTGCTAATCAAAGGACTTATCCCCTTCAAATCAGCAATGCACCAACCAAAAGCCCTTTATTACTTCCTCATAATTTTTAGGAGTTTACCCTCCGGCTCGTTGTCTAGGCTAGAGGACATAAGAAAAGGAAATGTCTCATCCTCTCCTAGGTATGCATATTTAATATGGGAGGGGAGTTTCTTCAATTAGATGGTTGGAAATTTTTTGCTGGAGGGAACCATGCTTGTGTCTCTCAATGGTAACTCCTCAAATCTCAAAACCCAACTTACATCCCTCACATCCTCGTCCGACGCACTCTCATCGAGTAACTCTCTCAACTCCCCAACCTACCTCTCGAAGTCGGCGTACTTCCCCTCACTCTCATGGCTCGACACTAGACAGAACCCTAAGGCGTCGCCATAATAATTCTCCTCAAATTACTCCTCTACTATCTCTTCTATGAAGCTCACCGCGTGAAGATCATCTTCTTCCCCCATATGTTGGGCTATGTGGAAGATGTTGGTTTCCAAGGTCATGTTCCCAAATGTGAGTTGTATTTGCCCATTTTGAGTATTGATGATTGCGTTAGCCATAGCTAAAATGGGCACTCAAGGATGATGGGAACATGGTTGCTTGAGTTGAAAGAGGGCTCTGTGTCCCAAATAACAAAGTCTATCGGGAAGTAGAAAGTGTCAACTTGGACGATCACGTCCTCGACTATACCTCTTGGGATCTTCACGGTTTGATCCGCTAATTGGAGAGTGACCTTTGTGGGATTGAGGTCGCCTAAGTCGAGTGGCCTTTAGATGTAGTAAAGGAGGATATTGACACTTTCTCCTAAGTCAAGTAAGGCCTTCTTAATTTTGTTTTCTCCAATGATGCAGGAAATGGTGGGTGCACCGGGATCTTTGAACTTAGGCGGGAGATCATTTAGTAGAATGGAGCTCACGTTCTGGGCTAGAAAGACATTATTATTTACCTTCAACTTTCTCTTCACCGTCAACAAGTCTTTAATGACTTTTCCATAAGTTGGAATTTTCTTAATGGCATCGAGGAAAGGTAAATTTAGCTTAACTTGTTTTAGCACTTCTAGCACATCTCCACATGGGTTTCCTTTAAGGGAAGGAATCAACCTTTGAGGAAACGGTGCTGCGGAGGGTGTTTTCACTACTACCTCAGGCTCACTAGCGTCTTCTTTATCACTCTCATTTAAGGGGACATCTTCGGCCTCTTTCGTGTCGGGATAAATCTCCTTATCTTTCGTTGTGTCGTGTGGAAGAGGTGATAAATCAACGACTCTCCCACTATGAAGAGTGGTCACAGCTTGACATTGCTCCTGATATTCAGTAGAAGTGGAGCTAACACTAGTTTGACCTTGGGGAGGTCTTTGGCCCTAGGTAGGAAACTTTCCCTTCTCTTGGACACTCAACGAGGATTTTATCTTTGATAGACTTGCATTTATGTCTCCAATCAAATGATTATATTTAGCATTGGCAGCAGTCTGGCTCATGATAAATTGATTCATGGTATCCTCGATAGTTCTCCGCGGTGGCGGGATATATGCTCCTTGAGGTGGTGGTGCTTGCACATGTCCTTGCATGTGTGGGGCTTGTTGAAAGTGTTGTGGTGGTGGAGGGGCAACATGTGAAGTAGGGATCATTGCAGCATGTTATTGCCCATATCTAAAACTAGGGTGGTTTTTCCAAGAAGGGTTGTAAGAATTCTCGTGCGGTGCACCGAAATTACCCTTAAAACCTCCTATACCACTAACTTGCTCTTGAAGCATCACTTTGTAGGCGGGTATGGTCGGGCATTCCTCAGTTGAATGACCCACCTCACAAATTGCACACACTTTTTTCAATGGGGTTTGGTATGGATCCAGTTGGTCCTCTTCCACATATCCCACGTAGGTCCCGCACTTCTTTCTCAAGTATATCAATCTGACTGTCTGCTATAAAACTCTTTTCTACATGAAATAGGTTGGATGCTGACGGAGTGGTGGTCACTTGGAGATTTAAATTTTGAGCATTAGGGTCAGATGTATCCCAGGATTGGGTAGTCTCAGTGACATACCTCAAGTGAAGCTCAGCATCTTGGGCGTCTAAGTCAACAAAGGGACCACTTCCCATGGTTTCAACAAGTTGCTTGGAGTTGAGATTCAGCCCATTATAGAGAAAAGAGATGATTTGCACTGCATCAAATCCATGATGTGGGCATGAAGTAACTAACACATTGAAACGCTCGTAACATCGATGAAATGGCTCATTTTCAGGTTGCCTGAACGCTTGAATTTGAGCCTTTATGGAGATTGTTCGATGTGGTGGAAATAATTTCTTGGGAAATCTTGATTGTAACTCATTCCAAGATGTAATCGAGCTGAGAGGTAAAGACCATTGCCAGGTCTTAGCTTTATCTTTGAGCGAGAAGGGGAAAAATTTGAGGTGGATCATATCTTGTGAGCAAGTTTGATCATTGAGAGTATATCGCACACATCCTCAAATTCCCTAAAGTGAAGGTATCGCTTTTCAGAATCCATACTATGGTAATGTCATAACATCTGAATCATCCCATTTTTAAAGAGAATTTACTCGGCATTATACGAGAGTATAATGCATCCCGGAGTGACAGTGCAGTCGTGATATACAAATTCTCTCAACGGGCGGTACGGGGCCTCTTCCTCACCGGAAGGTGCATTACTATGTTGGGA
This sequence comes from Sambucus nigra, assembly GCA_949130495.1. Taxonomy (NCBI): domain Eukaryota; kingdom Viridiplantae; phylum Streptophyta; class Magnoliopsida; order Dipsacales; family Adoxaceae; genus Sambucus; species Sambucus nigra. Next base: position 352,557,576 of record OX422213.1, on the reverse strand, counting down.
CATCTCTCTCTCACTTAACGACTCAGTGCTCTCACTTGGTGTGCTCCAAGTGTGCTCAGAGGTGTGTCCTAAGAAGGAAAACGGAGTGTTATTGGAGATTGAGTGTGACGGTGTGGGAGGTGGAATCCAGAACTGTGGGGCGTTAGGGGTGTGAGGGCTATCGGGGTTATACTCAACTATTGGATTTTTGTGAATGCTGGTTGGAGTATTGTGGGGTGTGGGAGTGAGTTCAGAATTTTGCATTAGAATCTTATGAGAGATGGTGGTGAATCTTTTTGTGCTTTTTTTTCCGAATTTTTTTATGTTTTCGGATTTTTTTTGAAATTTTTGGTCAAAGCTTTAGATTGACTCGATCTAATCCTAAGTCTACCTAGCTCCCTGGCAACGGCGCCAAAAACTTGACGCGACTCAGAAAGTGTCTCTAATGTGCGTTCATTGTAGGCTCAAGTGCAAGCCTGTCACGTTAGTAATAAACCCGGTAAGTCGGGATCGTATCCACAGGGAACTAAGACAACGAGGTTGTGACAACGGGAAAAGACAAAGGAATCCTATCCTTGACTCTAAAAAGAAAGTAAAAAAAAGTTTTGGTTTTGGTAATTGATTAAAATAAATGCAATTATGAAATTATGAAATGATGAAATTATACTAAATTACCTAAACTGCTAATGAAAACTGATTTAAAACATTAAACTATGTATGATAAAAACGGGACGGGAATACAATCCCCCAACCCTAGTGTATTGCAGGTATAATACTAATCATAAATTTAACTGATTAATTTGAACCAAAATTTAGTACTCCCAAGCATTACGTATACGAGGCTCAAGCCCGCGTCATACTTAATCTGAGGATGAGTAAATTGGTATCGCGATAGTGACACTCGATTACATTCTAAATCATCGCGGTTATCCAGAGGCAAACGAGATATAAAGATCTACAATTGTTGTGTTCCTGCACAATACGGTCGTAATCAATCACTAAATTCAGAGGATTAATGTTATACACAAGCAATTAACACATCATGTTGGGTTCATGTATCCCGGCCTTAGAAAATCTAGCCTATCATGCTGAAAGTGATGAAAACATTATTTGATTTGTAGAAAAACATGATTAAACTATGGAAAGCTTGTGAATTGATGTCAAAAGGAATTAAACAGATGAAATTACTTACTAATCTTACCGAATCACTCAAAGTATTAGCTAGAATTAATGGTAATTACTGAAATCTAATCAAAGCTTCAATCTTGGAATTAAAAGAACAAATTGTATCTAAACTAGGGTTTCTGAAAGTGAATGGAAAATTAACTAAAATTATCCATGAAATAATAATAATAATAAAATGGGTTTTTATACCCTACAAGAATTTCAAAGTTTCAGCTGCACTAGGAGTCCCTTTAGGAGAGGATTTGATTTCAAAATCTCGATGGTCGGACCGGTCTGGGCCTTAGGCGGACCGATCTGGCTCCCAAGAGAATTGGTTCTTTTATTTCTGTGGAGGACCGGTTCAGGCTGAACTAGTTCTTTTATTTTTCACCCTTCTTCGGTTTGCTTTCTATCTGGGGTCTTTTGGAGGTTGGCACAGCGGACCGATTCGAGTTAGGGGCGGATCGGTCTGCCTATTTGACTTTCTTTCTCAACTTTGACTGCTCATATCTTTTGTTCCAGGATTCCGATTGAGGTGCCATTTCTTCCTATGTGCTCATGAATGAGATATCTTGAACTTCTCTTTAGGTACCTCATCTGAATTCCGAGTAAAAATTATGCTTTTACCCTTTTGACTTTCCTTCTTGTCTTTCTTTATTCTTCCGGTCTCCTTCTTTCGTTTCTTGACATCAAATACCTGTAAAACCAATACAAAATACCAGAAACTCGGTGTACTCTTTAGGACAAGTCAGTAGCAAGATTATGAGATAAAGTCAACTTGATTACGTTGTTCGAGGTGCTAAAGGTAACTAAATTAATGGATAAATTGGGAAGAATTTATGCCTAATCAGAGAAAAACCCAAAAGACCAAAGAGAGTTAAACACAGTGAGGTGATTTCATATTTACCAAGATTTCCTCAGATAACAATGTCACATTCACTTTAATGAAGAGGGGATGGGATTGAGATGCATTGCAACATGACTTTGAGTCTAAGTTGAACATTGTTAGAGTAGCAGACCATAATACCCCTTACTTTTGAGTAATTATTTTATATTAAATTGCTTGGTGGGTTAATTTTATAAAACAAAGGAAGTTGAAGTAAATATTTCTTTAAGTGAATTAAGAGATGACATTTATTGAGTTTTGCATATTTACTATTAAGCATATGTAAATAGTGTAACATTATGTTTTGTTGCGTCGTTGTTCTTTGAACGACGGTTATGACTTTTATTCCAAGAGGGTTACTATTAAAGAGTTAAAATTATGTGGGAATATGAAATATTCTACGATATTCAGTATGTCAATTTAGAGGGCCGGATTAGTCCGAAAATGGTTGAGATAGTCAAAATGAGTACCAATTGGGTTTTTGGGTTCCGGGGGTACTTTTGACTTGATATAACTCAAAATTAATGTTACGAGTCATTTTACGTGTGTAGTAGCATTTAATTCATTTTGGGGTATTTAGTCTTGCAAGATCATTTTATCTCTCATTTGTATTTCTAAACCTAGAGAGAGTTAGAGAGAGAGAGAGAGAGAGAGAGAGAGAGAGAGAGAGAGAGAGAGAGGGCTTGGGAGAAATAGAAGAGAATAGAGAGAGTTGAATATTTGGTCTTGGAAATTATTTCAACGAGAATTTAATCCGAGGCTACAATCTTAAGGCAAGTTTCTAACTTGCAAATGTATGGTTGAGTGTGAACAGTTTGTATATATAGTTGTGTTTTTTAGTTTGAACCATTAATGGAATTTGTTGATTTTGTCTGTTAAATCCAAAGTTATAGGATCTAGACTTGTTTTAAATGATCTTTTCTAGTTAGTTAACTTGGATAGATGATTTGGAAATGATATGAGTTGATGATGTTGGGATTTGAAGGAAGAAATGGATTTGGGGAATTTAGGTTTAATATTATCCCGTAGCCCCAACTGTTCCTCTCGACCAGGGCGAATCGATTCGCCCTCCCTAACGAATCGATTCACTAAAGATGGAGGCTACAAGTCTTGGAAACTGAATCGATTCGGGCTGAGACAGAAGGATGGTTTTGCTCAACTGAATCGATTCACCTTTTGGGAAAATCGTTTCTCTATCAGGGGCGAATCGATTCGTCCCTTAGGCGAATTGATTCGAAATTCTTGCTATTTTATAGAATTTTTCCAACATAGTTTTTAGCCCTTTTCTTTTAGGTTTGAAGCTTAGGAGCGTTATATTAGGAAGAAAAATAGAGTATTGGTGTATTACATTAGAGGGATTTACCCTAGGTTAGAAAGGGAGTAGTCAGAGATTAATTAATGGAAGTTAGTGTTTATTTCATCTAGTAACTATGTCTAGGACTAGGGGAGAGTTGGATAGTGTTGTTGGGAATTTCGGAGGCCAGCATGAGGATAATTGTACTTTGTATCGTATATCGTTATGAACATATGGTTTTGGAAATAAGAAACATACATTTTAAATTGGCATATACATGGTTAAGCACGTATACTTTTGTGAATTTTAAAAGTGGATGTTTTAAATGGGCATATCTTGTAAATGTCGCATGAATATACATACCTCTCTGAATGCTATCACAAGGGAAGTTACGCGCATGAGATAAATCCCCCGGTGGTTACATTATTTTATTATTTTATTTAAAGTGAGGTAATTCTGGGTATGGTTATGACACACCGTCGAAGGTATATAGTCGCTTCCCACGCGACGCAATTTAGGGTGCCCAGATGGTCTTGGTTATAGGCCCTGGAAGATAATAGCATTTAGGGACGCATCCAGTGGGGTGACTCCTGGAAGGATGGTCTTAGAAACGTTGCATTATGATTGTAAATGAATCTCACCGTTATGGCCTTTCATGTGAACAAGTTAATGAATTTATAAATTAACTGGATGGCATATGGTCCTCGATGATAAATAGACTTGTGAAGTTATATTTTATGAATTGGCAGTTCTAAGCATGCTAAACGGAATTAAGTTATTTCTCTTAATTAGATATGTAGTTTAACTTGTAATTATCTAGTATGATGCTAGGATATGCATTTCGATGATGGGTGATTAGGCATAAATTCTTCACATTTATCCCCTTAATTTTGGTATTTTTATTATCCCGTGCAGTGTAAATAGCTTGGGTTTGTCTCATATCTATGCTACTAACCCTTTTTGGCAAGTATTTCGTATTTTGTCAATCTCTTATGTGTTTTATAGGTATTTCACGTAAGAAAGATGAAAAAGAGAATTCAAAATAGTGAAAGAAACCAAGAATGGGGGAGTTGAAGGGCATTTTCATAATTTTTTAGCCTTAGTCCAGATGTGGGGCCAACTGGAAAGTTGAAGATCGTTCAATTACCAAAACACTGGAAAAAAATGGCACCTCAATCCGAGAAACGGTGAAGAAGTTATGCCAATTTGAAGTTGAGAAGAAATCCAAGAAAAAAGATCTCAGACCCAAACCGAACCGAAACTGAGGAAAAAGAACCGGCCCGCCCATTTGTCATGCACCAGATCCGTTACGAAATTAGTCACGCTCCAGATCCATTACAAAATTAGTCACGTTTTCTAAGTGTGACAAATTGGTAGATACGGGATTTTTATTTTGTGCTTATCTTTTAACCAAAAGAGTATTATGTTTTAGGGACTCTTCTAAACGACCTCTAGCCTATATATTTAGTCATTAGGACTCTTTTTATTCAGATTTCATTCATGTAAAAGCTCCATAACAAGTAGGAACATCTAGGAGAAAGATTCACATAATTTGAACCATTAATTCAAGAGATTTTCCAGTTTTTCTTCAATATTTGATTTCTTCTTGCATGTTCTTATTCTTTAATCCCGGTAACTTTTATTTTCAGCACTTTTATTATTATTTCACCATGCTAGGCTAGATTTCCCAAGGCCGGGATATATGAACCCATCCTGATGTGTTAGTTACATGTGTATAACATTAATCCTCTGAATTTAGTGTTTGATTTCGACCGTATTGTGTAGGAAGACAACAGTTGTAGATCTTTAGATCTCGTTTGCCTCTCGGTAACCGGGATGCTTTAGAATTCCATTCGAGTGTCACTATCGCGATACCGATTTACTCATCCTTAGATTAAGTATGACGCGGGCTTGAACCGCGTATACGTAATGATTGGTAGTACTAAATTCTGGGTCAAATTAATCAGTTAAATTTACGATTAGTATTATACCTGCAATACACTAGGGTTGGGGAATTGTATTCCCGTCCCGTTTTTATCATACATAGTTTAAAGTTTTAAATTAGTTTTCATTATCAGTTTAGGTAATTTAGTATAATTTCATCTTTCCATAATTTCATAATTGCATTTAGTTTAATCAATTCCCAAAACCAAAAAATTTTTTGCTTTCTTTTTAAAGTCAAAGTTAGGATTCCTTCGTCTTTTTCCGTCGTCACAACTTCGTTGTCTTAGTTCCCTGAGGATCGATACCCGACTTATCGGATTATTACTTGAGAGATAGGCTTGCACTTGAGCCTAGAGTGAACGCACATTAGAGACACATTCTGAGTCGTGTCATGTTTTTGGCGCCTTTGCCGGGGAGCTAGGTAGACTTAGGATTAGATCAAGTCAATCCAAAGCTTTGACCCAAAAAAAAATTTCAAAAAAATCCAAAACATAAAAAAAATTCAAAAAAGCACAAAAAGATTCACCACCATCTCTCATAAGCTTTTAATGCAAATTATGAACTCACTCCAACACCTCATAATACTCCAACAAGCATTCACGACAATCCAATAGTTGAGTATAACCCCGATAGCCCTCACACTCCAAATACCCCACAGTTCTGGATCCCACCTCCCACACCGTCACACTCAATCTCCAATAAAACTCCATTTTCCTTCTTAGGACACACCTCCCAACACACTTTGAGCACAAAAAGTTATTGCACCGAGTCGTTAAGTGAGAGAGAGATGTCACAACACAGTAATGCACCTGCTGGTGAGGAAGAGGCCCCATACCGCCCACTGAGAGAATTCTTATATCCCGAACGCATTGTCACTTCGGGATGCATTATACTCCTGTATAATGCCAGGAAATTCCGTTTCAAAAATGGGATGATCCAGATGTTACCCCATAACCATGGCATGGATTTCGAAAAGCCATATCTCCAGATTAGGGAATTTGAGGATATGTGAGATACTCTCAATGATCAAACTTGCACACAAGAGGTGATCAGCCTTAGGATCTTCCCCTTCTCACTCAAAGATAAAGTTAAGACCTGGCTATGGTATTTACCTCCAAGCTCGATTCCATCTTGGAACGAGTTGCAATCGAGATTTCTCAAGAAATTCTTCCCACCACATCGAACAATCTCCATAAAGGCTCAAATTCAAGCGTTTAGACAACCTAAAAATGAGCCATTTCATCGATGTTACGAGCGTTTCAATGAGTTAGTTACTTCATGCCCCCATCATGGATTTGATGCAGCGCAAATCATCTCTTTTCTCTATAATGGGTTGAATCTTAACTCTAAGCAACTTATTGAAACCATGGGAAGTGGTCCCTTTGTTGACTTAGACGCCCAAGATGCTGAGCTTCACTTGAGGTATGTCACTGAGACTACCCAATCCTGGGATACATCTGACCCTAATGCTCAAAATTTAAATCGCCAAGTGACCACCACTCCGTCAGCATCCAACCTATTTCATGTAGAAAAGAGTTTTATAGCAGACAGTCAGATTGATATACTTGAGAAAGAAGTGCGGGACCTACGTGGGATATGTGGAAGAGGACCAACTGGATCCATACCAAACCCCATTGAAAAAGGTGTGTGCAATTTGTGAGGCGGGTCATTCAACTGAGGAATGCCCGATCATACCCGCCTACAAAGTGATGCTTCAAGAGCAAGTTAGTGGTATAGGAGGTTTTAAGGGTAATTTTGGTGCACCGCACGGGAATTCTTACAACCCTTCTTGGAAAAACCACCCTAGTTTTAGCTATGGGCAACAACATGCTGCAATGAGCCCTACTTCACATGTTGCCCCTCCACCACCACAACACTTTCAATAAGCCCCACACATGAAAGGACATGTGCAAGCACCACCACCTCAAGGAGCATATATCCCGCAACCCCGGAGAACTCTCGAGGATACCATGAATCAATTTATCATGAGCCAGACTACTGCCAATGCTAAATATAATCATTTGATTGGAGACATAAATGCAAGTCTATCAAAGATAAAATCCTCGTTGAGTGTCTAAGAGAAGGGAAAGTTTCCTACCCAAGGCCAAAGACCTCCCCAAGGTCAAACTAGTGTTAGCTCTACTTCTACTGAATATCAGGAGCAATGTCAAGCTGTGACCACTCTTCATAGTGGGAGAGTCGTTGATTTATCACCTCTTCCACACGACACAACGAAAGATAAGGAGATTTCTCCCGACACGAAAGAGGCCGAAGATGTCCCCTTAAATGAGAGTGATAAAGAAGACGCTAGTGAGCCTGAGGTAGTAGTGAAACCACCCTCTGCAACACCGTTTCCTCAAAGGTTGATTCCTTCCCTTAAAGGAAACCCACGTGAAGACGTTGTAGAAGTGCTAAAATAAGTAAAGCTGAATTTACCTTTCCTTGATGCCATTAAGCAAATTCCAGCTTATGCTAAAGTCATCAAAGACTTGTTGATGGTAAAGAGAAAGATGAAGGTAAAGAAGAATGCCTTTCTAGCCCAGAACGTGAGCTCCATTCTACTAAATGATCTCCCGCCTAAATTCAATGATCCCGGTGCATCCACCATTTCCTGCATCATTGGAGAAAACAAAATCGAGAAATCCTTACTTGATTTTGGAGCAAGCGTAAATATCCTCCCTTAATCCATCTATAGGCAACTAGACTTGGGCGACCTCAAGCCCATAAAGGTCACTCTCCAATTATCAGATCGAACTGTGAAGATCCCCAGAGGTATAGTCGAGGACGTGATCGTCCAAGTTGACACTTTCTACTTCCCAGTAGATTTTGTCATTTTGGACATGGAACCCTCCTTCAACTCAAGAAATCATGTTCCCATCATCCTTGGGTGCCCTTTCTTAGCTATGGCTAACGCAATCATCAATACTCAGAATGGGCGAATGCAACTCACCTTTGGGAACATGACCTTGGAAACCAACATCTTTAATAGCCCAATATATGAGGGAAGAAGATGATCTTCGTGCGGTGAGCTTCATAGAAGAGATAGTAGAGGAGTACTTTGAGGAGAATTATTACGGCGACGCCTTAGGGTTCTGTCTAGTATCGATCCATGAGAGTGAGGGGAAGTACACCGACTTCGAGAGGTAGGTTGGGGAGTTGAGAGAGTTACTCGATGAGAGTGCGTTGGAAGAGGATGTGAGGGATGTAAGTTGGGTTTCGAGATTCGAGGAGTTACCATTGAGGGATACACGCATGGTTCCCTCCAGCGAAAAATTTCCAGCCCTCGAATTAAAGAAACTCCCCTCCCATATTAAATATGCATACCTAGGAGAGGCTGAGACGTTTCCTGTTGTTGTCTCCTCTAGCCTAGACGAAGACCAGGAGGGTAAACTGTTGAAAATTCTGAGGAAGAACTAAAGTGCTTTTGGTTGGTGCATTACTTATTTGAAGGGGATAAGTACTTTGATTTTCACTCACAATATCCACCTTGAAGAGGATGTCAAGCCCTTAAGAGAAATGCAAAGAAGGCTAAATCCCAACTTGAAAGAAGTAGTGAGAATCGAAATTATAAAGTTATTGGATTCCGGGATTATCTACCCAATCTTGGATAGCAAGTGGGAAGAAATCGGGCATGACAGTGATTGATAATGCTAAGGGAGAGCTAGTTCCCCAACATACCACCATTGGGTGGAACATTTGCATTGATTACCGGAAACTCAATGCGAGAACTAGGAAAGATCATTTCCCCTTACCATTTATCGATCAAATGCTTGGGAGAGTAGCGGTCCACCTTTACTATTGCTTCCTTGATGGTTATTTTTGATATAACCAGATTGAGGTAGATGTACTTGACAAGGAGAAAATGACTTTCACTTTCCCTTTTGGTAGGTTTGCCTACAAACGTATGCCATTCGGGTTGTGTAATACGCTCGCGACCTTCCAAAGGTTGATGTTGAGCTTATTTAGCGACATGGTCGAGAGAGGACTCGAAATGTTCATGGACGATTTCAGCATTTTTGGCACCTCTTTCGATCATTGTCTAGAGAAACTCGAAAAATACTTGCCTGGTGTGTGGAAAAGAACTTAGTGCTGAATTGGGAGAAATGCCATTTCATGATCACCGAGGGAATATTTCTTGGCCACATAGTATCATCCAAGGGGATATAAGTCGATAAGGCAAAAATTGATGTCATAGCAAATCTCCCCCCACCAAAATCACTTAAAGATGTGCGCTCTTTCTTGGGCCACATGGGGTTTTATAGAATGTTCATTAAGGACTTTAGTGCCATCGCTGGAACCTTAAGCAACCTAATCATGAAGGACACCCCATTCGAGTGGACGAAAGCATGCCAAAGCTCTTTTGAAAAAAATGAAAACCATGCTTATGTCCGCTCCCATCATGCAAGTCCCGGATTGGTCTTTGACATTCGAACTTATGTGTGATGCTAGCGATTATGCGATAGGGGTTATTTTGGTCCAAAGAAAAGATAAGCAGGCTCATGTCATCTACTACGCTAGCCAAACTCTTACCGGACCACAACTCAATTACTCTACCACGATAAAGAGTTACTAGAGGTAGTCTTTGCCCTTGATGAATTCCGGTCATATCTCATCGGTTCTCCCATTACTTGCTTCACCGACCACCCGACCTTGAAATACCTACTTGCAAAGAAAGATGGCAAGCCGCGCCTCATAAGCTGGATCCTACTCCTACAAGAGTTCAATCTCTCCATTAAATATAAGAAAGGAGTAGAAAACATCATTGCCGACAACTTATCACGGCTTTCGTCCGATGTACCTAGTGATCCCATACCCATAGACAAATACTTTCTGGATGAGCAGCTTTTTGCTGCCTCTTATTTGCCCTGGTTTGTGGATATAATGAACTTCCTTGTCACGGGAGTCATCCATCCCAACTGGACACCACAAGATAAGAAGAGGTTTATTACTTGGTCATGCATGTTCTACTATGAAGATCCGTTCCTTTTTAAATATTGCGTCGACCAAATCATCCGACGATGTGTACCGGATGACAAGATCCCAAAAGTCATCCTGTTTTGTCATTCGAAAGCTTGTGGAGGCCACTGTTCGACGAAAAAGATGGCCGCTAAAATTCTATAATGCAGCCTCTATTGTTCCATAATATTCTGGGATGTAAATGCTACTTGAAAATCTTGCAATAGGTGCCAACGGATGGGGGCCATTACTTGACAAGACATGATGCCTCTTACCCATATACTCAGTATTGAGATCTTCGACTATTGGGGTATTGACTTCGTGGGACCTTCCCCCCGTCCTTTGGGTTCCTATACATCCATATTGCGGTAGAATACGTTTCCAAATGGGTGGAAGCTATAGCTACCAAGAGAAATGACAAGAAATGTTTTTAGTGGCTATCCCTCTTTCGGAGGGAGGTTCAAGCATGCACATGTATTTTATTGAGGAGGATATTTTTGAGAAGTAGTTGTTTTTCTAGATTTGATTCCTATTGTTAGAGAATTTGAGGATGTTTTTTAAGAAATCCTAAGTATATCTCCAAGTCGTGAGATTGAGTTTGTAATTGATTTAGCATCGGGAACTCGGTCGATTGCACGGACTCCATACCATATGGATCCTTTGGAAATGAGGGAGTTAAGGGATCAAACTCATCAATTATTGGGGAAAGGGTTTATTCGGCATAGAACGTCACCACGGGGAGCTCCTGTGTTATTTGTGAGGAAGGGGGATGGTTCCCTCCGGTTGTGTATCAATTACCGTGAATTGAATAAGGTGACCATCAGGAACAAATACCCATTACCTCGAATTGATGATTTTTTTGATCAATTAAGGGGAGCGTCGTACTTATCTAAAATAGATTTGAGGACTGGGTATCATCAACTGTGAATCCGAGAGGAGGACGTGTTGAAAACCGCTTTCTTGACCAGTTATGGGTCTTATGAGTTTTTAGTGTTGCCTTTTCGGGTAACCAATGCTCCTACCGTATTTATGGGCCTAATGAATCAAGTGTTTGTTATAGCATTCATTGATGGCATCCTAGTCTATTCCTGGACTGAAGCTGAACATACCGAACACCTGCGATTGAACCTACAGATACTATGGGTTCCTCAACTTTATGCCAAGTTCGAGAAATATGGATTTTGGTTGTAGGAAGTGCATTTTGGGGGTCATATTGTGATGGATGATGGTATTTCCATAGATTCAAGTAAATTTGTCGCGGTGAGGGAATGGGGTCAGCCAACGACGCCAACTGAGATCCGTAGCTTTCTGGGTTTGGTGGTATATTATTATCGTTTCATTAAAGGTTTTTCCAAAATTGCAAACCCTTTTAATGAAATTAACTCGGATGGGATTATGATTGGTTTGGAATGATTCATGTCAGCTAGCTTTTGATGAGATGAAGAATAATTCGACTTCTGCTTTTGTGCTCGCGTTGCCAAAATCGGGATTAGAATATTTGGTCTTTAAGGATGCATCTCTATATGGATTGGGAGGTGTGTTACAACAGGAAGATAGGACCATTGCATATGCATCTCGCAAGCTTAAGCCCCATGAGAAGAATTATACTATGCAAGATTTAGACCTTGCTGCAGCAGTTTTCACCTTAAAGATATGGAGTCATTACCTGCTGTGTGAGAAATTTAGTATTTTCACGGACCACTAGTCATTACAATATCAGCTCTCGCAAAAGGATATAAATATGCGGCAACATCGGTGGTTGGAGTTTGTGAAGAACTATCAATTTAATAATCATTATCACCTAGGCAAGGAAAATATATTAGCAGACACGCTGAGTCGTAGACCCGTGGGGGAACTAGCGCAAGTGTGGAAAACCAAGTGGAAAGATCTTGCCCAGGATGACGCATTAGCGAGAGCGTGGCTGACAATGTTGACCGCTATGCCTACCATTGTGATGTGAGTTGTAAAAGCGCAAGGAGAATATGAATATTGTTAAGACTAGATACATTAGTTGTTCACCAAGGGAGGGGAGTCTTTCTCTGTCATTTCCTAGGGTGGGTTGAGTTTTGACGGAAGACTTATAGTACCGGACGAGGGAGACTTGCTACGTTCTTTCATGACAGAATCTCATGGTTCAAGATTTGCAGTACATCAAAGTGGGAATAAAATCTACGAAGATATGCACCATCTATAGGGTTGGGAAGGTATGAAAAGGGACATTTCTGAATTTGTTTCCTAATGGGACACTTGTCAATTAGTGAAGGTGGACCACCAATAACCAACTGGATTGTTGCAATCGTTAGAAATTCCGGTGTGGAAATGGGAGAGTATCTTAATGGATTTTATCACTCGATTGACGACGTCACAAAGTGGTAATGATTCTATTACGGTAATTGTCGATCATTTGACTAAATTGGCACACTTTTTACCCGTACAGACGGATTATAATACGACATGTTACGATTGACTCTTTATTGCGAAAATTATGAAACTCCATAGGGTACAAAAAAATTTGTCCCATTTTTTACAAAGTTTCCAACAAGCGACGGGGATCGAATTGAAGTTGAATGCCTCATACCATCCACAAAATGATGGTCAAATGGAGGGAGTCAACCAAATGTTGGACGATATGCTATGAATGTGCGTTCTTGACTTTAAAGCAGGATGGGGACAATACCTTCCATTGGTCGAATTTTCATACAATAATTGGTACCAATTCACGATATGTATGGAAATATATAAGGCATTGTATGGTCGATAGTGTCGATCACCTACTTGTTGGTTGGAAGTAGGAGACAATAAGCTCCTTCGACCTGAAATGATCTGAGATACCTCTTCGAAGATTGATCTTATTCGAAACTACGTACGAATTGCACAAGATGGCCAGAAAAGCTATGCCAACGCGAATCGGAGGCATGTGGTATTGGAATGGGAGATCAAGTTTTAGTGCATGTATCCCCAATGAAGGGTGTAATGCGATTCAGGAGGAAAGGCAAACTTGTGCCGAGCTATATAGACCCTTTTTCCCGTTATTGCGAAAGTAGGCCCCGCAGCATATCAACTTACTTTGCTGGAACGCCTACAATAAATTCATGATGTGTTCCATGTTTCATCTTTGAAGAATTATAAATGGATGAAAGGGATCTCATTTTCACATTACATTGGATAATATCGAGTTACGACCCGATATTGCATAGGAGGAACAACTGGTTGCTATTCGAGACCATGGAGAGCGTAGGCTAAGGTCGAAAGTGGTGCCCTTGGTCCGAGTTCAGTGGGGACACCAAAATGCCGAGGAATCAACTTGGGAATGACAGGACGATATTCGAGAGATGTACCCACACCTCTTTTTACAAGTTACGCCTAAATTTTGAGGGAAAAACTCCCTTGTAATGGGGGGGGGGGGGGGGGGGGTTGTAATACCCCTTACTTTTGAGTAAGTATTTTATATTAAATTTCCTGATGGGTTAATTTCATAAAATAAAGGAAGTTGAAGTAAATATTTCTACAAGTCGATTCAGAGATAATATTTACTGAGTTTTGCATATTTACTATTAAGCGTATATAAATAGGGAAACATTATGTTTTATTGTGTCGTTGTGCTTTGAGCGACGGTTATGACTTTTATTCCAATCGAGTTACTATTAAAGAGTTAAAACGATGTGGGAACATGAAATATTGTACGATATTTCGGATGCCAATTTAGAGGGCGCGGTTAGTCCGAAAATGGTTGAGATAGTCAAAATAAGTACCAATTGTGTTTTTGGGTTTTAGGGGTCCTTTTGACTAGTTATAACTTCAAATTGATGTTAGGGAGTCATTTTACGTGTGTAGTAGCATTAAATGTATTTGAGGAATTTTGGGGTATTTAGTCTTATAAGATCATTTTATCTCTCAGTTGTGTTTCTAAACCTATAGGGAGTTAGAGAGAGAGAGAGAGAGAGAGAGAGAGAGAGAGAGAGAGAGAGAGAGAGAGAGCTTGGGAGAAAGAGAAGAGAATAGAGAGAGTTGAATATTTGGGCTTGGAAATTGTTTCAACAAGAATTTAATCCGAGGCTACATTCGTAAGGCAAGTTTCTAACTTGAAAATGTATGGTTGAGTGTGAACAATTTGTATATATAGTTTTGTTTTTGAGTTTGGACCATTAATGGAATTTGTTGATTTTGTGGGTTAAATCCAAAGTTATAGGATATAGACTTGTTTTAAATGATCTTTTCTAGTTAGTTAACTTGGATAGATGATTTGGAGATGATATGATTTGATGATGTTGGGATTTGATGGAAGAAATGGATTATGGGGATTTAGGGTTACTATTAACCCGTAGCGCTAACTAGGCATCTCGACTAGGGCGAATCGATTCGCCCTCCCTAGGGAATCGATTAGCTAAAGATGGATGCTATAGGTCTGGAAAACCGAATCTATTCAGGTTAAGGCCGAATCGATTCGGGCTGAGACGGAAGGTTTGTTTACTCAGCTGAATCGATTCGCTATCAGGGGAGAATCGATTTGGCCCTTAGGCGAATCGATTCGGAAATCTTGTTGTTTTAATAAAAAAAAAATCCATCATAGTTTTTATCCTTTTTCTTTGAGGTTTGAAGCTTAGGAACCTTCTCTTAAGAAGTAAAATAGAGTATTAGTGTCTTACAGTATATGGACTAATACCCTAGGTTAGAAAGGGAGTATTCGCGCTTATGTCGGAGATTAATTAATGGAAGTTAGTGTTTATTTAATCTAGTAAGTGATTCTAGGACTAGGGGAGAGTTGGATAGTATTGTTGTAAACTTTGGAGGCCAGCATGAGGGTAATTTTACTTCGTAGCTTATATCGTTATGCACATATGGTTTTGGAAATAAGAAACGTACATTTTAAATTGGCATATACATGGTTAAGCACGTATTGTTTTGTGAATTTAAAAAGTGGATGTTTTAAATGGGCATAACTTGTGAATGTGGCATGCATATACATACCTATCTAAATGCTATCATAAGGGAAGTTCCAAACGTTAGGTAAACCCCCTGGCTAGTGAATGCTGGGAGAATATAGTCCTCGGACATAGGATCGGTGGTTATATTGTGTTATTTTTTTATTCGAAGTGAGGAAATTTCGGGTATGGTTATGAATCACTTTTGAAGGTCTATGGTCGTTTCCCACAAGACGCGATTTAGGGTGCCCAGGTGGTCTTGGTTATAGGACCTAGAAGATGATAGCATTTAGGGGCACATCTAGTGGGGTGAATCCAGGAAGGATGTTCTTCGAAATGTTGCATTATGATTGTAAATGAATCGTACGGTTATGGCCTTTCATATGAATAAGTTAATGAATTTATAAATTAATTTGATGCCATATGATCCTCGATCATAAATAGACTTGTGAAGTTGTATTTTCTGAATTGGCAAATATAATGTTAAGCGTAATTAAGTTATTTCTCTTAATTACATATGTAGTTTAACTTGTAATGATCTAATATGATGCTAGGATGTGCATTTAGATGAGAGATGAGAATGATTCTTGCATTGGAGAGCGAACTTAACATGTTTATGATGTTAGCATTCATAACTATTATGCATTTTATTCACACGTATATCATATCAAACCGGGCCCTGACCCGTTTATATTTCTATTTCTTGTATGGTTATTATATATGTTCAGGTGCTCCACCGCAATGACGTCTGATATGATCCTTCCTTCCTAGAGTCACAAAGCTACAACATTTTGCGGATGTTGTAGGATTTTTGTGTTAGACGCATCAATATTTTGTACATCTAGATATGATCCGTCTGTATATTCGGGCGTGTTTCCCCGATTATTATTATTTATATCTTCTGTAATACTTGGGGTAACCGCTTGTATTAGTCGATTAACCGACAACTTATTCGGTTATATTTTGTAGAATAGTTATTAACTATTGGATGTCCTTATTTATATCCACCTTCTTTTATAAATTGAAATGTGCGAATTGTTTTATGAAACTTGCAAACTATTTGGCATCCTTTTTTTAAAAAATTTTGTGGTTATCATGTACTATTATTGACAGTGATGCTAAGAATGGACCATTTATGATTCCTGATTTTATTTCACTAACGGGTTGGCCACCTCTTATTTTAAATAAGCGGGGTGTCACACAGACTAAAACAATGCCTTATGTAATAGCTTTTGTTATGGATTTATTATTGTAATAAAATTAGTTTTTCCTATTTTAAAGAGAATTCTTTATGGACATAATGTTTTCACTATTTTATATATTGTTGGTGTCTTTTATTCTACTTAGTAAGTTTCTAGTGTGTAGAATATGGCTTATGCACAAAGGATCAAATCACTATTTCTCTTGGGATATAGGTTTTATCGTTCATAGTCTTAGATGGAACTAGACACATCATCTGTAGGGCTATAGCATAATATTTTAGTAGGTATATCTTGAATAGAAGAAAATAGTATAGTTTCAACCTAGTATGCTATTATACTTTGTGTGTATTGAACGGGACCAATTTGGGGTCACTATCTTTATACTAATTTTTTAAGACAATGTAAGCCTGATAAATATTAGGTTTACTTAAGGCTCTTAATTCAGACATGAATGATGGACACAAGCACTAGTTATTTATTTCATTGACCTATCGGGTGATTCATTGTTGAATCAATAAACATGATAGATTGGGTAACTATGAGAAATGTATAGTGTAAATATTTTTTCGATGGAATCCATGTCTCGGTATAGAGACTGGTCTTTGAGATGCTTATAAGTTTTGTATGTATCAAACCCTACAGGTGGATTATGTTAATTCGATACTACAAATAAGTTAAGTTGGACCATACAAGGACTCAAAGAAGTTAATCAGGTAAATTATAAGGAATTTATTTGATTCATTGGTATATGGACCTTTAATGTGGAGAGAATTAAGTAATTAATAATATGGAGCTCAAATTATAATTTTGAGTTAAGGAGTGGAGTTACAATTATAATTATGTCATTTATTATAATTAATGGACTGAATCCAGTTTTGATTAGGTTTTCTCCAGCCCATCAGGAGCCACGTGCTCATATCTACTTAGGTTACTATATAGCCTATGTATATGCACAGTAGGATCTGTTTTCCTCAACCAGACCTTCACTCTTGAGACTTAAAAAATATTATTTGGATTTGTAAAGGGGTAGGAGTAGACCTTGGGAGTTTGCATTTTGCGGTCGATTTAATTGTCCTGGATATGGTCGGGTATGATGTTATTTTGGGCATGGACTGGTTAGTGAAATACCGAGCCATAGTGAATTGTTATGGGAGGAGTATAGTCTTCGCCATATCGGGCCAAGAAATGTTTTTAGTGGCTACGCCTCTTTTGGAGGGAGGTTCGAGCATGCACTTGTATTTTATTGAGGAGGAGACTTTATGAGAAGTACTTGTTTCTCTAGATTTGATTCCTAGTGTTAGAGAATTTGAGGATTTTTTTAGGAAATCCTAGGTTTAGATCCAAGTCATGTGATTGAGTTTGTAATTGATTTAGCATCGGGAACTCGGTCGATTGCACGAACTCCATACCATATGGATCCTTTAGAAATGAGGTATTTAAGGGATCAAATTCATAAATTATTGGGGAAAGGGTTTATTCGACGTATCACGTCACCACGGGGAGCTCCTGTGTTATTTTTGAGGAAGAGGGATGGTTCCCTCCGGTTGTGAATCAATTACCGTGAATTGAATAAGGTGGCCATCAGGAACAAATACCCATTACCTCGAATCGATGATTTATTTGATGAATTAAGGGGAGCATCGTACTTCTCTAAAATAGATTTGAGGACAGGGTATCATCAACTGCGAATTAGAGAGGAGGACCTGTTGAAAATCACTTTCTTGACCAGGTATGGGTCTTATGAGTTTTTAGTGATGCCTTTTCGTCTAACCAATGCTCCTACCGTATTTATGGGCCTAATGAATCAAGTGTTTGTCATAGTGTTCATTGAAGGCATCATAGTCTATTCTCGGACTGAAGCTGAACATACCAAACACATGTGATTGGTCCTACAGAAACTACGGGATGCTCAAATTTATGCCAAGTTCAAGAAATGTGGATTTTGGTTGTAGGAAGTACAGTTTGGGGGGCATATTGAGACGGATGATGGTATTTCCATAGATTCAATTAAAGTTGTCGCAGTGAGGGAATGGGGTCAGCCAATGACGCCAACTGAGATCCGTACCTTTTTGGTTTTGGTGGGATACTATTGCCGTTTCATTAAAGGTTTTTCCAAAATTGCGAACCCTTTTAATGAACTTAACTCGGAAGGGAGTATGATTTATTTAGGATGATTCCTGTCAGCTAGCTTTCTATGAGATGAAGAATTATTTGACTTCTGCTTTTGTGGTGGCGTTGCCAAAATCGGGATTAGAATATTTGGTCTTTAATGATGCATCTCTATATGGATTGGGAGGTGCGTTACAACAGGAAGATAGGACCATTGCATATGCGTCTGGCAAGCTTAATCCCCATGAGAAGAATTATCCCATGCATGATTTAGACCTTGCCGCAGTAGTGTTCGCCTTAAAGATATGGAGGCATTACCTCCTTGGTGAGAAATTTAGTCTTTTAACGGACTACTAGTCATTACAGTATCAATTCTCACAAAAGGATATAAATATGCGGCAACGTTGGTGGTTGGAGTTCATGAAGAACTATCAAATCAATACTCATTATCACACAGGCAAGGCAAATGTAGTAGCAGACACACTGAGTCATAGACCCGTGGGAGAACTAGCGCGAGTGTGGAAAACCAAGTGGAAAGAGCTTGCCCAGGATGACGCTTTAGCTAGAGCGTGCATGACAATGTTGATCGATATGCCTACCATTGTGATGTGAGTTGTAAAAACGCAAGGATGGGATAAAGATTGTCAAAACTGGGTACATTAGTTGTTAACCAAGGGAACAGATTCCTACTCTGTCATTTCAGAGGGTGGGTTGAGTTTCGACGGAAGACTTATTCTACCGGACGAGGGAGACTTTCTACGTTCTTTCATGACAGAATCTCATGGTTCAAGATTTGCAGTACATCAAGGTGGGGACAAAATTTACCAAGATATGTGCTGTCTGTATTGGTGGGCAGGTATGAAAAGGGACATTTCGAAATTTGTTTCCCAATGCGGCACTTGTCAATTAGTGAAGGTGGACCACCAACAACCAACTGGATTGTTGCAATAGTTAGAAATACCGGTGTGGAAATAGGAGAATATCTCAATGTATTTTCTCACTAGACTGTCGACATCACAAAGTGGTCATGATTCTATTAGGGTAATTGTCGATCATTTGACTAAATTAGCACACTTCTTGCCAGTACAGACGGATTATAATATGACATGTTATGATTAACTCTTTATTGCGGATATTGTGAAACTCCATGGGGTACCTATTAATATAGTCTCAGCCCGAGAACAAAAATTTGTGTCCCATTTTTTGTAAAGTTTCCAACAAGCGATGGGGATCGAATTGAAGTTGAGTTCCTCATACCATCCACATAATGATGGTCAAATGGAGGGAGTCAACCAAATGTTGGAAGATATGCTTCGAATGTGCGTTCTTGACTTTAAAGCATGATGGGGACAATACCTTCCATTGGTTGAATTTTCATACAATAATTGGTACCAATTCACGATATGTATGGAAATATATAAGGAATTGTATGGCTGACAGTGTCGATCACCTACTTGTTGGTTGGAAGTAGGAGATAATAAGCTCCTTCGACCTGAAATGATCTGAGATACCTCTTAGAAGATTGATCTTATTCGAAACCACGTACGAATTGCACAAGATGGCCAGAAAAGTTATGCCAACGCGAATTGGAGGCATGTGGTATTGGAAGTGGGAGATCAAGTTTTAGTGCACGTATCCCCAATGAAGGGTGTAATGTGATCCAGGAGGAAAGGCAAACGTGTGCCGCGCTATATAGGCCCTTTTTCCCGTTAATGCGAAGGTAGGCCCCGCAGCATATCAACTTACTTTTTCGGAACTCCTACAATAAATTCATGACGTGTTTCATGTTTCATCTTTGAAGAAGTATGAATGGATGAAAGGGATCTCATTGGCACATTACATTGGATAATATCGAGTTACGACCCGATATTGCATAGGAGGAACAACCGGTTGCTATTCTAGACCATGGAGAGCATAGGCTAAGGTGGAAAGTGGTGCCCTTGGTCCGAGTTCAGTGGGGACACCACAATGCCGAGGTATCAACTTGAGAACGATAGGAAGATATTCGAGAGAAGTACCTACACCTCTTTTTACAAGGTAAACCTAAATTTTGAGGGAAAAATTCCCTTGTAACGGGGGGGGGGGGGGGGGAGGGGTTGTAATACCCCTTACTTTTGAGTAAGTATTTTATATTAAATTGCCTGGTGGGTTGATTTTATAAAATAAAGGAAGTTGAAGTAAATATTTCTATAACTCAATTCAGAGATGATATTTACTAGGTTTTGCATATTTACTATTAAGCGTATATAAATAGTGTAACATTATGTTTTATTGTGTCATTGTGCTTTGATCGATGGTTATGACTTTTATTCCAATCGAGTTACTATTAAAGAGTTAAAACGATGTGGGAACATGAAATATTGTACGATATTTCGGATGCCAATTTAGAGGGCGCGGTTAGTCCGAAAATGGTTGAGGTAGTCAAAATAAGTACCAATTGTGTTTTTGGGTTTCGGGGGTACTTTTGACTAGTTATAACTTCAAATTGATGTTAGGGAGTCATTTTACGTGTGTAGTAGCATTAAATGTATTTGAGGAATTTTGGGGTATTTAGTCTTGTAAGATCATTTTATCTCTCAGTTGTGTTTCTAAACCTATAGGGAGTTTGAGAGAGAGAGAGAGAGAGAGAGAGAGAGAGAGAGAGAGAGAGAGAGATTGGGAGAAAGAGAAGAGAATAGAGAGAGTTGAATATTTGGGCTTGGAAATTGTTTCAACAAGAATTTAATCCGAGGCTACATTCGTAAGGCAAGTTTCTAACTTGAAAATGTATGGTTGAGTGTGAACAATATGTATATATAGTTATGTTTTTGAGTTTGGACCATTAATGGAATTTGTTGATTTTGTGGGTTAAATCCAAAGTTATAGGATATAGACTTGTTTTAAATGATCTTTTCTAGTTAGTTAACTTGGATAGATGATTTGGAGATGATATGATTTTATGATGTTGGGATTTGATGGAAGAAATGGATTATGGGGATTTAGGGTTACTATTAACCCGTAGCGCTAACTAGGCATCTGGACTAGGGAGAATCGATTCGTCCTCCCTAGGGAATCGATTAGATAAAGATGGAGGCTATAGGTCTGGGAAACCGAATCTATTCAGGTTAAGGCCGAATCGATTCGGGCTGAGACGGAAGGTTTGTTTACTCAGCTGAATCGATTTGCTATCACGGGAGAATCGATTCGTCCCTTAGGCGAATCGATTCATAAATCATGTTGTTTTAATAAAAAAAAATCCATCATAGTTTTTATCCATTTTCTTTGAGGTTTGAAGCTTAGGAACCTTCTCTTAAGAAGTAAAATAGAATATTAGTGTCTTACAGTAGATGGACTAATACCCTAGGTTAGAAAGGGAGTATTCGCGCTTATGTCGGAGATTAATTAATGGAAGTTAGTGTCTATTTAATCTAGTAAGTGATTCTAGGACTAGGGGAGAGTTGGATAGTATTGTTGTAAACTTTGGAGGCCAGCATGAAGGTAATTTTACTTCGTAGCTTATATCGTTATGCACATATGGTTTTGGAAATAAGAAACATACATTTTAAATTGGCATATACATGGTTAAGCACGTATTGTATTGTGAATTTAAAAAGTGGATGTTTTAAATGGGCATATCTTGTGAATGTGGCATGCATATACATACCTCTCTAAATGCTAGCATAAGCGAAGTTCCGAACATGAGGTAAATCCCCTCGCTAGTGAATGCTGAGAGAATATAGTCTTTGGCCATAGGACCGGTGGTTACATTGTGTTATTGTTTTATTAGAAGTGAGGTAATTTTGGGTATGGTTATGACTCACTGTCGAAGGTAAATGGTCCCTTCCCATGCGACGCGATTTAGGGTGCCGAGGTGGTCTTTGTTATAGGCCCTAGAAGAAGATAGCATTTAGGCGCACATCCAGTGGGGTGAATCCATGAAGGATGTTCTTCGAAATGTTGTATTATGATTGTAAATGAATCTCACAGTTATGGCCTTTCATATGAACAAGTTAATGAATTTATAAATTAACTGGATGCCATATGATCCTCAATGATAGATAGACTTGTGAAGTTGAATTTTATGAATTGGAAAATCTAAGCATGTTAAACGGAATTAAGTTATTTTTCTTAATTAGATATGTAATTTAACTTGTAATGATCTAGTATGATGCTAGGATGTGCATTTAGATGAGAGATGAGAATGATTCTTGCATTGGAGAGCAAACTAGACATGTTTATGATGTTAGCACTCATAACTATTAGGCATTTTATTCACACATATATCATATCAAATCGGTCCCTAACCCGTTTATATTTGTCTTTCTTGTATGGTTCTTATATATACTCAGGTTCTCCGCCGCAAGGACGTCCGATATGATCCTTCCTTCCTAGAGTCACGAAGCTACAACATTTTGCGGATGTTGTAGGATTTTTGTGTTAGACGCATCAATATTTTGTACATCTAGATATGATTCGTCTGTATATTCGGGCGTGTTGCCCCGATTATTATTATTTATATCTTCTGTAATACTAGGGGTAACCGCTGGTATTAGTCTGTTAACCGACAGCTTGTTCGGTTATATTTTGTAGAATGGTTATTAAACAATTGCATGTCCTTATTTATACCCACCTTCATTTATAAATTGAATTGTGCGAATTGTTTTATGAAACTTGAAAACTATTTGACATCCATTTTTTTAAATTTTCCATGGTTGTCTTGTACTATTATTTATACGATAGTGATGCTAATAATGGACCATTTATGATTCCTGATTTTATTGGATTAACGGGTTGGACACCTCTTTTTTAAATAAGCGGGGTGTCACACAGACTAAAACCATGCCTTATGTAATAGCTTTTGTTATGTATTTATTACTGTCATAAAATTAGTTTTTCCTATTTTAAAGAGAATCGTTTATGGACATAATGTTTTCGCTATTTTATATATTGTTGGTGTCTTTTATTCTAATTAGTAAGTTTCTAGTGTAGAGTATGGCTTATGCACAAAGGATCAGATCACTATTTCTTCTGGGATATAAGTTTTATCATTCATAGTCTTAGATGGAACTAGACACAACATCTACAGGGCTGTAGCACAATATTTTAGTATAGTTTCATACTACTGTGCTAGTATACTTTGTGTGTATTGAACGGGACCAATTTGGGTCACTATCTTTATACTAATTTTATAAGACAATGTAAGCCTCATAAATATTAGGTTTACTTAAGTCTCTTAATTCAGAAATGAATGATGGAAAAAAGCACTAGTTATTTATTTCATTGACCTATCGGGTGATTCATTGTTGAATCAATAAACATGATAGATTGGGTAATTGTGAGTAATGTACAGTGAAAATATTTTTTCGACGGAATCCACGTCTCGGTATAGAGACTGGTCTTTGAAATGCTTATAAGTTTTGTATGTATCAAACCCTATAGGGGGATTATGTTAATCCGATAATATAAATAAGTTAAGTTGGACCATACAAGGACTCAATGAAGTTAATTAGGTAAATTATAAGTAATTTATTTGATTCATAGGTATATGCACCTTTAATGTGGTGAGAATTAAGTAATTAATAATATGGAGCTCAAATTATAATTTTGAGTTAAGGAGTGGAGTTACAATTATAATTATGTAGTTTTATTTTAATTAATGGACTGAATACAATTTTGATTAGGTTTTCTCCAGCCCATCAGGAGCCACGTGCTCATCTCTATTTACGTTACTGAACATGGCCTACGTATATGCAAAGTAGGCTCTGTTTTCCTTCACTCTTGGGACTCAAAAAATATAATTTGGATTTGTGAGAAAGAGGTGTAACGAGGAGAAAAAGTGAGAAGAGAAGGTGGTCATGAAGTAAGATTCCACATTATGCTCGTGATTGTTCATATTGGGAATATGGTATAAGATCATGAGGTGCATAAAACCTGCATTTTTTTATCAATTCTTATGACATACTATTTTTGCTAAGATGAGAAAAAAAAAGAGATATCTCAAAGGTAAACCTTAATTTTACCTTGTAGTGTTTACGTATGTGAATGTTTTTTTGTAGTTTGATTTATACGTGTGATCAACAAACCCTCGGTGGACGTTGATGAGGAATATATTCCATAAAATCACCCAACTGAGACTAAAACCTCATAGGCCAAAACAATAAGTTCCCACTCAACTTAATAATTATGGGAAAATGAAGTTTTGATAGTGGTACCCCAAATTAAATGATATTTTTATATAGATCATCTTATCATAATGGAAGCGGATCCAACCTCATCTTAACTACCGCTCAAAGAAATAAATGTTAAATACATAAGGAAATTATATATGAAGGCATTCACAAATGAGGTAAAGTATGAATCACTCATAGAATGCCTTATCTTAATGTTTACCATGATGTATCTCAAGTTTTAGGTCACAATGACTCCAACTGGTCATAAACTCCTAAGAGGTGATAAATATAGGGCAGATTTGCCAGCCCGACTAAGTTTAGTAACCAAGAATAAGATAATAAGAAGTGTTTAATTGATATTATTAGGCATCCCATTATATATGAGGAAGAAATAAAAGTCGTGGATATACATCTGGAGCCTTAATGGATGGATCCCATTATTTTATTTTTGTAGAGAGATAAGTTATGAAAGGACCCAAAACATGATCATAATTTGTGTTATAAGGCATAAACATATATCCTAGATGTAGTAGTATTTTTTAAGAGAGTCTTTATCCTAACTTTATTGCATTATGTGGACCCAGATAAGTTTAATGAATTAGGCACGAGGTGTATAAGGGCTTATGTGTATCTTTCATCATTAATGAAGATAATAGAAACTTAGGGATCCTATTGTCCCATAATGAAGGAAGACTTTATAGAATATGTGATGAAGTGCAATAAATGCTACAAGAAGGCAAGAATACCTTGATGACTAGTTGAGGAGATGACACCTATTATTGCATCACAATTTTTTTCTCAAAAAGGAATCGATGTAGTGGGTCCATTATTTAGAATGAAAGGAATGTTATAATGTTCACTCATATCAACAAATTTCTTCACCAAGTGGGTGGAAGAAAATCTGATGATGATAATAAGTCAACCATGATGTTTTTAGTTCTTTTGAACAAATATCATATCTAAATAATGTATTTGTAAGGTCTTCGTCTTATATTGTGGAAGAAAATTTAATATAAACATTTATGAACTTATTGAGATAAAATGACATCAAGCACCTTTATTCTACACTCAATTATCCTCAATGCAATGGATAAACTTAGGTCTTAAGAATAACCATCATAGACAAATTTAGTAAAAGGTTAAAAGAATAAAAGTCTAATTGAATCAATGAGTTGCAGAGCATCCCCTGAGAGTACTTAAAAATACTAATAACTTCAACTAGGGAGACCCCTTTTATGATGGAATTTAGATTAAAGATTGTAGTATTAATAGATGTTAACTTTTATAGACATAAGGTGACAAACTTTGATGAATGATTGAGAGATGTCAAATGGGAATTAGACTTTGACATGGCTGGAGATGTGATAGAGAAAGTATCTCTACTTATAGAATCATATGAACAGCTTCCCATTACTAGAACAAGAAAGTAAAAATCATTATTCTCGAAGAAGAGGACCTCATACTTAAAAATGATATCTAGAAGAATAAATATCTCAAAGAAAAATAGCATGACCCATATCAAATCTCCAAATAGTTCTTCTCGACACATAAATAATCGAGATGCTATAAGCAAATCAATTCACGAACTTCGGGATTAATAAACACCTTAAATACTATTTTCACTAGAAAAGATGATGTAATCTTTATCTATTGTAATAAAATAAATGGATATTGATAAGAATGTATTTTTTTCGCAAATCTTACCTATATGTTTTATATTTTCTTCTTATGTTGATGTTCCTACGAGATAGGCAAGATTCTCTAGGCTAAAGTCATCTATAAGAGCATATATGTTTGTCCATATAGGCATGCATAAGGGGGACATTCCCATGAGAAATTACATGTTCCAGGATATGGATTATAGACTAATGGAGGACATTCCCCCGAGTAATTACATGTCACGAGTGAATTCCTTACAAGTATTAACTGATCCTCAACCTTGGAATTATTAAGGATGAGGACTTTACCTTTATAATATTCTAATCAAATGCATATGGTATAAACTAAGTGATTGGTGGTAAGTGGATCTTAATCTATAAGGCCCCTTCATGATCAGACTTCATTTAAGTGGGTCCTAAAAATGTCCTCTTCCACGAGATACCTATGGAATTATAAGAGAAAGACTCGTCAAATTTTTGTCAAACAAATATCATCATACGCATGGAATTTATCTAAAACAAGTATAAGGAAATAAGCTTAGTAAGGTAATGTCTTAGGGTTATGGCCGAAGACATTCAATATCAACAGAAAAATTCCATAAAAAGATCCTATTACAAAAATATCCTATAAATAGTCTAACGTCTTGACCCATATTTAGGGGTTACCCATGAGTCAACCCGGTTTGTTTTTTCTATGTTAGGTGGGAAGTTATATGAACAATCTATATGAGTTATCTAGTAAATTATAGTTGATTAAAATTTCCATTTATGAATCCATTTCCATTTTCAAGATTAAAAGGTATGGAAATAACAAGTGTGGATCCCGTTACACAATGTCCTAAGGTTCAAGCAATTAAAGTTTGTAGTATAGTAATAATGGAATACTTACCTATAAAACATTATGTAAAGACGAAATATTAGCTAACCTTACTTAAGAAAGGGAATAAGGTGAGCTAATGCCCAAGAGGGTTTACCAAGATAAATACAATATAGAAACGAATAACATAAATAACGGATGAATTACTATGATAAATATAATTCTAACCCAGTTCAACCAACAACTAATATACATACAATTCATTAATCACGTTTACTTCAAAACATCTTATTTAAATTACATTTACTACAATTAATCTTTGTCTTATCAAATATTACGTTATATTTAAAAAAAATCCTTTCATCCATTAACTCACACGGTTAATTCAGAAAAATTATGTTCTTGTACTCCTTTTAAATCAACTAATTTCCTTCCAAAAATATCAAGCTATACCTTAACGACACATTCTTTGTGTTCCTTAAAAGTGATATTTCAACATATGCACCCAGTGTTTCAAAATAATTATCCAAGCACAAAAGCGTAAAATCTATGGTTGTGCCCCACCATAGGGTTACTCACAAATCCAATTATTATATTTTTATGTCAAGTTGTCTATACACGTTCCAAAAATGGGATTATGCCACATCAAGAGGTCCCTAAAACACCTAGTTATCATCATTTTTCATTCTATCATAAACAAATTGAATTAGCCACACATATCCTTGTCAAACCTAGGTAGTACCTCGCAATGGGGTTACTCAAACACCCAGTTACCATCTTTATTCCTGTAATTTACATGTACTAATTTCCTTATTTTGTTTTCATATTCTAGATTTCATCAGCTCTCTTTATTTTGATAATTATCCATGACTCGAGGCTATTTTTTTTAACCCGGAATACCAACTCCATAAAAATTTATAAATCAATAATACTTTTTCCAGGACTTGATCAATTGCAATCTATGATCGCATGCTTACACCATCCTCTAAAAATGTCGCGAACAATTGCTTTAGTGAGCAATTGTTTGGGGTTTAAGCTAAAACCTCACTCTTGGTCTCCGAGGACTTCTTAAATTTATTCATAATAACTAATTTGTGAAAACTATTTCACTTCCCTTAAGTTAATGCAGTTATGGTCTGACCTCCATATTTAACAAAATATTCGGCTTGTCAACATATATACTACTAGTATAATTACCCATTAGCACCACTTTTATAGTTTAACTTTTTATACTTGTTGAAAGGGGCCAAGCCACAAGAAATACGTCATAATTTATTTACACTTTCCATACTCATTATGAACTTAAACATACAATTTTAAGTATTTGGGCCTCATTTTTGGCATCAGATAAAATTCATTACTGGATTGATTAGTTCTAAATATAAAAAAAAATTACAAGACTCAAAATAATTCGTATGATTTTAAGCATGACTAAAATAAATGAATGATAACATACAGATATTGATAAGAAAAATAGTACACCATAATTGTGTGATACCAAAACCCAAATCATAATAAATAAACTCCACACTAGATAAACAACTACCTCAACAAATGAACACCCAACTCTAGAGAAATAAATAGACTCTAACATAAATACGTCCAACTATAATAAATTGAATCGATAGTTACTGAAAGGGAATGCTAAGTACTAAAAGTAATGCGATAAATAAAAATGGGAAAGAAGGCTTGACACCTAAATCCTATGATGGGCATTGGAATTGGAAACTCAAATGCCATAAAGATCAGGGCTAAGGCGGTTGGTATGCTTATCACCAGAAAAATAGCTCCATAAACTGGACTAAACTTACCAAGCCTACTATGAGTAAGAATGTTACTTTATCGCGCATGACAAATCCCAGACCAAAGCGTACCCATGTTACATAATTGTATATCTTCTCAGATATTCATTATATACATGGTTCCAATGCTATTATATCATTTATACATATCAAGTATAAATCATAATAATAATAATAGAGTAGAATCATGTCATTTAGGTAACCTAGTGCGTATTCCCCAATAACATAAAAAATAGGTTGTCTATGCTAAATTCCATAAATAAAAGTAAGAAGGACTATCCCTATTACCATCGGGGATCACTCGTGACATACTAGGTATAGTTATTTGTCGTCCCATCCTTATAAACTCATAATAACAATCAAGGGAAATCACTATGCCTTCTTGCCAGTCATATGCCCCTTCATACCTAATGATATACGAAAGGACTTGCCCATTTACCCCACTTGGGATGTATGTACATAAATAATAGGATTAGGGTGAATATAAACAAAGCGGGGCTTGCAAAAATCACTGTGAGACTATCAAGGTCAACATCTTACACGACCCATAAAATCCTTACTAGAGTATCACCCATGAGTACAAATATGACCTTGGTATTCTTCTGCATAAAATTAGTAAACAATAGCCAATCCCACTCATAGGATTACTAAAATAGTATCTTTAATATCCTATTACTATTCTTTTATTAAATTGAGGTTAATTACCAAACTGACCCAAAGTCGTTCGAACAACATCCAAAAATCGTTCGAACAAACCAAAACCCTTTTTTATTCGAACGATAATCTAATGGAATGTCAACGATAACAACACATGGGACTTCTTATTCCTTCTGAAGAAAACGACCATAACAAAATCAAAGCCTAAATTACAAGCCTTTAAACACAAGATAGCTCAACATCCTTGTAATATATAATGTCTAACAACATTAAAATAAAATAATAACAAGTTTTAGGTGATTAAATCGATGATTAATGAACTAATTATAGATTATAAGATTTGAGCCTAAGTTCATGTTTTAAGCAATGCTTATCAAATTCGCTCACAAATTCGATTCAATAGCTAATGAAAAATGAAGGGTTTACATATTATTACTAGTGTTATTCCAATATAATGTTATTACAATCATATTACATGATTATGTGCTTCAATTAAGGGATTGAAAAACCAAAACACACTAGTTTTTCATTATGTAATTAAGGTTTAAACATGTAATTAAACTAATTTCGAAAATTTGGTTATAATATGATTAAGTTTAGATTTCATGAATTTGGTTCATATTCCAGTTAACTACTAATATTGTAACATAAACTTAATCAAATTCTTAATCAAAGTAAACTTGCCTATAATTGATTAAATGAATCGAGTCCTAAATACTTAATATCTTTAACCTCGTCTTGATCTCTCAACCTTCTTAACGTCTAACGTTATTCTATAATGTGATATGAATGTTTCATTTTTCTAAATTAAGTAATTAAGGGATCCAATTTAGAAATTAAGAGTAGGCCCAAAATTAGGCTTAACCTCATGTCTCAAAACATGCTCCAAATGGCCCGAAACTTGGCCTAAACCAATTACTGATCTGGGTGCATAAATTCCACTATTTCAGGCCAAAAACAAACTTTCTAGATGTCTCTAAAGTTAATCGTAAGGGAGAACATATTTTATTAATTAATTATCTCTTTGACTTAATTTATAAATCATTACGAGTAGATCAAGTTAAAACTTAATTATTCATTAGTTGAGTGTGACTCAACATTATAAGAAACTACTTCATAATCGGTAGGACCCGATAATGAGATAATAATCCTAAAAAAGAAACTATTGATAACTAGTCCCAGACCATTTAATAGTCGCTCATATTATTAAGTCACATAAAATATTTATTTAGTGGATTATGAGATATTATGTCGATTTCTAAAAGATATGAACTTACACAACACATATACGAATCACATAACATCATACATAATTATAGAAGGTGACATATCCCATGTCACGAGATGAAATAGAATATATAAATAAAGAAATAAAAACAATCAAGTAAAATGAAGGGTGTTATAGTATTCTCCTCCTAAATAAGGAATTTCATCCTTGAAATTTAACCTTTATATACTTGATTTGAAAATCTCACAATACATCGACCGCATGTCATCCTATTTTTCCACATAGACTAAGTCTTGTTGTGGTGTTCCCACCAAAAACTGAATAATGAAATGGCCTTTAATTGTAGAGTATTCTCTCTTTAATCAAGAATACGTTGCGGTTGCTCCCCGTTACTCGTGCTTTCATATAGCTCAATCCTGCCAAGGTCGATGTGGTGGTAAATTAGCTCATCCCTTAAGAACTTCCCCAGCATAAACATATGGAATAGATCGTGTACTCGTTGAAGATGGTTGAGTAAGGCCAAACGATAGGCCACCGAACACACCCTATCCAAGATAGGAACGGGATCTTTGTATTGTGGATCTAACTTCCCCTTGGGCCCAAATCTCATAACTCTCTTCCTCGGGGAGACCTTTAGAAGCACTCAAACTCCATCCTAAAACTCTAACTTATGTTTCCTCCTATCAACATAAGTATTTTACTGACTCTAGGCAGTCTTCATATGCTCCCTCATAAGCTCCACCTTCTCTGAGGTGTCCCAAATATAGTTTGGCCGAAATAATCTTCTATCCCTTATCTCCTGCTAACAACTCGAAGACCGAAATATTAGGGTGTAATGCCTAGTAGGGTGAAATAACAATAGTTTGTCGATTACTATTATTACAAGAAAACTCCACGAGTGAAAAGTGATGGTCTTAACTCATATTAAATATAAAACATGAGCTCGTAACATGTCCTCTAAAATCTACTTAACTCGCTCAGTTTTCCCATTTGTCTGAGGGTGAAACGCAGTACTCATATTCAATGGTACCCATATAGCCTCTTAAAAATAACTCCCAAATCGGGAAATAAAACTATTGTCCCCATCAGACACAGTGTTGAGTGTTACCCCATAAAGAAATGCAATCTTTAAAAGAAATATTCGAGCGTACTTCAATATGATGTAGTCTATCTAAACTAGAAGAAAATGAGCCACCTTGGTTAGTATGTCGATGATGACCCAAACATGAATTTCCATTTACGACCTTAGAAATTAAATAAATAAATTCATGGATATGATCTACCACTTCCACATGTGATTTCTAATGGCTACAACCCCACACCTTGTCTCTAGTGTTCCACTTTCATAAATTGGAAGTGACGCAATTAGAAATGAATTCTGTTATGTCTCTCTTCATCCCAAACTACTAATACTGCCTCCTCAAATCACACTATATCTTTGCCCTGGGATGCACACTAAATCGTGAAGCATGTGCATCCACCCAAACTACTTTTCGTAGCTCATGACACTTTGTCAAAACCATCAAACCCTAAGATCTTAGTCCTCCATTTGGGCCGATTGAATGGAACATGACCCCTTTGTTTGATAGTTTCCACACCATCTCCTAACCAAATGAGTAAGAATCATGGGCATTAATCACCAGCGATAAAATATTAGGTGTAATGACCATAGCTATTAAGCATGCCTTTATTACTTCTATGGTATGAAAATTTCTCCAGTTCTCTCCCATAATGTAGATAACTCATCCTCTACTCTTCCCATGATACCGCTAAACTCATGATTGATCGATGGCTTAGTGCCTCTACTACCACATTTATCTTCCTCGTATGATATTGAATCAAAAAATAATAGTAATTCAAAAACTCTAACCATTTACTCTTCGACATTTACAACCTCCCTTTAGTGAGAAAGTACCAAAGAATCTTCTAGTCCATGAAAAATATGAATATCTTGCGCAACAAGTAATGTATCTAGATACGAAAAGGAAATTCTACAACCGCCAACTCCAAATCATGGGTGGGGTAGTTTCCCTCGAGGGACTTGAGATTATGAGAATAATAATACATAGGCATATGCACTAGAATCAAAGCTCCTCCATGTCCCTAAATTCATGCATCGGTGTATACCATGTACTCCACTTTGCCCCATGGTAAAGTAAGTATAGGCGTAGTCATAGGTTCTCCTTAACCTCCTTTAAATATCTCTGATAATTCATATCCCGAATAAATTGTATTTCATTATTATTTTGGTGAGGTTGTGGTATTAAAATCTTTGAGAACCCTCTAATGAATCTCCTCTAATACCCAATTATCCATATGAAACACCTAACCTGCGTAGGCATCACGGGTCGCACCCATTATATAATGGCCAAAACCTTGTTAGGATCCACTGGAATCCTAGCCTATGATATAATATAGCCCAAAAACTAAACCTCTCGCAACCAAAATCCACACTTGGAGAATTTAACAAACAAATTATGATCTTGGAATGTCTGTAAAAAATTTCCTTCGATATTGCTCATGCTCCCCCTCAAACCAATAGAATACCAAAATGTCATCGATGAACAGAATGACGAGTTGGTCAAGAAATGGTTGGAATATTTTTTTCATCAAATATATGAACATAAGATGGTAGTTGGTTAGCATTAATATCATAAGATTGAACTCATAGGATCCATACCTCACAAAAATGTTTGTCTTTAGTACGTCCTCTTATCGAATCCGTAGCTAATGATAAAATGAACGCAATTTTATTTTTAAAAAGAACAAAACACCCCTAAACTGATTGAACAAGTCATTGATATGTGTTAATGGATACTTGATCCATTTTGTGACATTGTTTATTTCCCGATAATCCACACAAAACCTCAATGAACCATCCTTGTTCATCACAAACAAAATAGAAGTTCCCCATGGAGATAAATTCATCCATTTAAAACCCTGATTCTAGAGATATTAAATCTACTCCCATCACTTCCTCATATCCAATGGATCCATCATGTATAGTGCCCTCGTAATGGGACTACTGATTGATGCCAAGTCCCTCTCATGAAGTTGGTAACCTTGGTACCTCATCATAGATGTTCAAAAACTTATGTACTACCAGTATCTACTTTAATGATACAATGCCTTCATCTTATTCACTAACATCGATATGATATAAGTGAGTGTTAGACCCTATCTTGATCCTAGACAAATCTATAAGGAAAATTTCCTCTCCAAGAATGGCAAATGTGATGGCCTTACAACTTTAATTGATATGTGTGTGATACTATGCTAACTAGTCCATACCTAAAATGATGTCATAAGTGTGCATACCCAAAAGTAAAAAGTTGAATGAAAAACATTATCAGCCAATATCGACTCCCATGACCTTACAAACTTGAGGTATAGTATCACCCTTACCCATTGGGGTATCTACATGCATAGAAATGTTGATAAAACTATCTAATAACCTCAAAGTCATGGAACATGTAGTAATAAAAAATGAGTGTGATGTGACACCCCACCTAATTTAATACCGGGTGATCAGTCCTTTATTAAATTAATTCAAAATATTCAGTTGGTCCATTCTTAGCATCACTGTCGAAAAATAATTTCTCCTTAATTCACCTAATAATTAAGTAAGCTAAGATTTAAAAATTTTCCAAATTTTATTTTAATTAAATCCATACCACCATGCTGAAATAAAGTAAGTGACACCCCAACACAATTGAATTAAAATTAAACAAATTTAAATGTAACGGGAATAAACTCTCCAGATGGAATATCTCACTATCACAATCCAAAACAAAAAGATAATAACAATATTAATATATAATGAATATAATATCTGGAAGTGAAATGAGATAACTAAATCATGGGCGACATGCCCTAAATGAACCAAGAACAACAAGGTTAAGAATCTCCAGAAACACGTCAAATATACATCCTCTAAGTCGAGCGTCCCTGATGCTGGGGACCTGGTGATATATATATATATATATATATATATATAAGAGAAGAGAATATGCAAGTAAATGGTTCAGAGCCCGATTGTAAAAGATTTTTAAAAAATAGCGAGTGCTTAATAATTACAAATTAAGCCACTATTATATGCATATTATTTTTTCGACTCTCACGTGAGAACCTCACCCATCATCTAGAATGCACACCTAACGTACGTCAAAATCTTCCTAGCAAAGTTCCCATTTACTAGTTTAATATTGGTGTTAATATGATTCTACCTTATCTCATTTCTCGTATTTCTCATGCAATACGAATGATAATTATACATGTTCATTTCTCTTTATTATGAACTAAGATTTTCAAAGCTTTAAGATTAAGTATTCACTTACTTAATTAAATTCAGATTTCATTAATCTCTCACATCTACTAAAAGTCACACAGTATAATACATCATAGTATATAGATAATATATATAAAAGGAGGAGGTTTTTTTTGTCTAACTGATGGTTGAGATTAAAAGTTAATGAGTTTGGCCTTTATCAACTGACGGTTGAGATTTAATATATGTAAGGGTTCAAGTTGGTGCAAGAAATCCAAGGGTTGTGCGGTTGTCAGATTCCAACCCATATTTTTACACCGTATACCTTGAGCATCTCAATATGTACCATCTCAATTCTTCTACTACCCTCATCTCCATAAAGTGATTCCTGTATCTCGGAACCACAGACTTTCATCCTAACCACATAAATATAAAACACTCAACCCACCCGTAACATGTACCCTTTTTTTTAAATATGCCGAACGATTCCTACACTCAACAAAGAACCACTTATATCATAGCATCATCTTTGACAAAGTCATTATTTTTTTATTTGTAGCCGTAACCTTGATACGATTGCATAACCTACTTATTTCGCCTCAAACGGGTGTTTACCATGAGCCAATGATAATAATGATAACCGGTCCAGGTGGTCACGGGTGTTTTGAGTATGTTTTTTGGTTCTCACTATTCATCACGGATGTGGGTTCCTAATATCCTCTATAGAAGGATTTTGTTGCCTTGAACCTCTGTAGATGGAATGGTTTTATATAATGGACATTAAAAAATGCATGCTCTATTTGTATATATGTTGTAAATGTTGAGCTTATATGTTGTAAATATTTAGCTTATAAGACGCGTGGGCATCACGGGTTTAATTCGCATGGGTTATGGTTTTGGGGTGTTGGTTGTTGAAGAGGGTGAAGACGCATGGGGGATAACATCTGATTGTCTCTTTAGGTTTTCCTAAAATCTATCTCTCTCACCAATTGTTTCCTTCTCCATTAAGACACACTTTGTTTATGTGAAAAAAAATGGCAATCTTTCTCCCTCCCCTCGGCATTTGCCTCAGACACGGCTACTACATCGTAAGCCCATCCTCTCTCTCTCTCTCTCTCTCTCTCTCTCTCTCTCTCTCTCTCTCTCTTTATATCTCTCTCTCTCTCTCTATCAAAATATATAATTTCTATTTAAAAATGGACATATTTAATTTGCAGAGTTCTTTGTACCCTTTTGGAAGATTCAAAGTGGGTTTTTTCAGATTTTGCATTCAGGTTTTCCTTTTTCGGCGATTCATTGGAAGTTAGCAATTTTTTTTTATATTTGGATAAAAATCTATCATATTTTCACTGGTATAGTATGGCATTGAGAAAAAATCATAGCATTTGAGTAAAAATTGATGCTCTTGCCGATGTAATGTGGTGTTGAGAAGAAAACAAAGCATTTTGTTTTCTTCTTACACAACTTTTATTTTGGCAGCCGAGAAGACTTTTTGAAAAAAACTATCAATCATGTATGTTTCATAGAATAACTTGATTACCCATATTATATTTATGGAGGGGGTATTATTTACTAAAGGATATCTCTGTACTAACGTAGCATTGAAATTTTCTACATTTTTTTTTGTAGATCTGAAGTTTTTCCTATTTTATGTTGTTTCTACATTGATTTTACTTTTTCATTTTTTTCATTGATTTCATTAGTTCATATGCATTTTTATCCCCACACCCCCAATACCCCCCCCCCCCCCCCCCCCCCCCCACGGCTATCACTGAAAGAAATGGCAATCGGGAAAAAATAGGGGCAAACCCAGACATCATCCGTCGATGTGTAATCTCGAAAGATTTTTAAAGTAGTAAGGTTTTTTGTTACTATTGCAATCATGCTCTATTTTACTTTTTTTGTTAATACTGCTCTGTATTACTACCCCCACACACCCAAACTTCACTACCAAATGCATGGTAGCTTTCGAACACATTTTTGAAATGATATTATTTTAAATTACTTTAGCGAAATAATAATTAATTAAATGCTCAGTAGAACATAAATATTAGTAGCCTTACTTTAATTTTCTTTATCCATTATTAATATTAATATTTATTGTAGCTGAAAGGACATGATTTTATAAATGTCCGGAGTAGAATCTAGGAATTTTATGTTTGCCCTAGATCACAGTTTCTATGTCTGATACTGCTACATTCGGCACGTCATCATGATCATCCACGGCGGCCTTTATCAGAATACATGCATCCATCATATTCACACGAGCATCATGCTATATGCGACATGCTGCTCAATTGTTCCCACTACTCCACGATGCATTATTGGTAAAATGATTTATTCGAGTTCTTTATATTTGCATAAATATTTGGGAATTTTAAAGAAAATGTTTTTTTGATGTCTCATTTATTTTTATCAAAAGCATAAATTTTTCTAAGTGTAGAAGCGGAGTGAATCGGTTGACGAGATCATTCAAACGAGTTCACAATGTCATTCGAGCGATACAAGCATCTCTTGCGATGTCATTCGAATGACACGTGTCCTTCGTTCGAGTGAGATGCCTATCTCGTTCGAGCGACGCTGCCACCTAGATTTTTGTATAAATACTAGGGTTCATTCTACAAGTTTTCCAACTCTTTTTCAAACAAAATTTCTACAAAAAAACAACCCAGAAAATAGACTTCACCTTTTAAGGTTTTATGGCTTGTTTGTTCACATAAACACTCCCATCTATGTATGTGAATTGTTAAAACTTTATGAGGATCGTTTTTACTCATCTGGAGTAATTTGTGGGGAAGCCGTGCTCTTCTTCTGTTGGAATGCGAGGCCCCACGATTTTAATTTTCTTTATTAAAATTAAATATTGTTTCCTTTTATATATATTCAAGATGCGGAAGCGTAAAGAAGTTTGATGGTTCACAAACAAACGAATTACCAAATTTTAATTTTCTTAAACAAATTATTATCAATATTCCAAAGTTAGGCCAAACAAATTTTAGTAAATGACTTGAATTAAATAAACAATTATCCAAATTTAATTAGCACCCAATTAAATTAAGTGTGACAATTAAAACCATTTTTATCTTGAATTACCCTAAGCATGAGTTCTAATTCATTATGCAAGATAAAAAATAAATCAATCACACTATGCCGCGATGTACGAGGAAAAACCCAAGACGGGAAACAACCTCGGACGGCCCTAGCCACAAATCCACTAGATACGAATTTACAAATACAAGATAGAAAGGCTTACAACACACGACTCCATCCATCTCAAGCCTCGACGCTTCTTCTTGTAGATACTTCTTCCTAGCAGATAACCTTGGAGCTCCACCGCGGTCTCGGAATCCACCGATTGGACTTTATATGGTCACCGTCACCCAAGCAAAGAGCCTTTCTCCAAGTGGGTAATGTCTCAACAAAACACTTCTTCTTTCTTTATGGGATGTAGAAGAAAACTCGAAACTTCTATTTG
Source organism: Sambucus nigra (assembly GCA_949130495.1). NCBI lineage: Eukaryota > Viridiplantae > Streptophyta > Magnoliopsida > Dipsacales > Adoxaceae > Sambucus > Sambucus nigra. The sequence goes on along the minus strand of OX422213.1, from coordinate 352,519,067 downwards.
AACGAAAGAGATGAACCCGGTGCCAAACTCCAAGCAAGATATATGAATATGGGAACTTGGAAGAAACAAATTTGGGTGTAAACTAGAGTGGTGTATATTTTTCTCTTTGATGAAAACACACTCAAAACATGATCTTTTTCCCTCTCTTTTTTTACTCTCAAAACACTCTCTAGGAGTTAGTAGGACATGAAAAATATTAATTCATAAAAGTGATTCCCGCACATATTAAAGTCTGAAATTAGTTGGTTAAGAATCAAGTGGGGAAGTGGGTGAAAACTGCTCAAAAACTGCCAGAAAACTGTTCCCGCTGGAAACTCGTTCGAACGACATTTTGTTCGAACGACATCTCGTTCGAATGAGTCTTCTAACGAAGTTCCAGTATGAATTCGTTAGAAGATCGTTAGAAATCTCGTTAGAACGACAATCTGGTTCGAACAACATTTCGAACGAAGTTCCAGTATGCCATAATGGGAAGTCGTTGGCACGTTCGTTCGAATTACAGTTTTGTTCGAACGACAAACTCGTTCGAACGACTCTATCGAACGAAAAACCAGGAAGTAGGAAAATTCAATTTTTTCCCAGAAAAATTTATAAACTTATTTAAAGTTTTAATTAGAAATCTTTCTGAAAATAAAAACGTAGTTTTAGATAAACCTAACACCCAATAAACAAGCTCCAAGCTCCTATATATATATGATTGCATTCATACCTTGGGAGCATTGAACTATAGTTGATGACGTATAAGCGAGGCACGAAATCGATATGATTATGAAGCTTTATACTCTTTGCCGCTACGTCTTCAACAAACTCTTCATAGGCTTGAGAATATTACAATTAAATACAATCCTATGAATAAATGTTTTTGTCCGGAATTGAGCCAAAACTATATATGGACTCAATTGGAAATTTGTGTCCTTACAAATCTCCCCCTTTGTCTATTCCGGGACAAAAACCAAACAAAAATCCTAAAGGGTTGTCAAGATCACTAGACTCAAAACATAACCCACCCAAACTTGACTCAACCCAAGGATCAAACTCTTTGCCATTGAAAGATGCCGCTTTATAAGAATTCCTTCACGCTTAAGCAAACACATCAAATGCATAAGGAATATCAAAGTATTTAAAGCAATTAAAATAAATACTCCCCCAAAATTAATTCTCCCCCCTTTATAAAAAAGATCAACCCAAGACCTTTATCAAAAAGATCACTTCCAAGAAGTTAGCTACTCCCCCTAAGTTAAATCTCCTATCATTCTCCCCATTTTTGTTCAGGAATAGGAAAAGGATAAAGAACAAATATAAAAGTATGTTCAAGCTTAAAGTGATAAGACATGAAAGCATATGGGCAACAAAAGCATAACTAATCCAAGATAGATACCAAAACTAAAGTATAAGCAGAGAAGGACTAGAAAGCAAGGCAAAGGATAAACATAATACCATATATATATATATATATATATATATATATATGTACTAGAAATATGTCAATAATGCACACGCACATATATATAGATATAGATATAAACACACATATGACACAAAATACAATAAGTTTGCACACTCGTATGGAAAAAATGTGTCATATGAAAACGAAAGTGTTGGGGTGTGAACTAGTAACAATTAAATTTAGACCCAATCACTTAAAAACAAGTTCATGGAGTTCTCATTTGATTGCAAACTTCATCACATTTGAATATAACCTCATGTGACAATATAGATTGAACTCAATGAATAAACATACACAATGCATACAAGCCTAGCATATTGATGATTCTACAAACCAATAGAGTCATGACATGAGAAATGCAACTAGGATAAACGGATATTGTGCAAATCGTTGATATATCATCCAATCTCCCTCAATAAGCATTTATAGTAAATTTGAATGACTATATCAATCAAACATAGGCCTTGGCAATTATTTTTCTTTTAATGCCATATTTTCTGTTTTTAGGCCTTTGGACCACGTATTTCTTTTAGGTCCATTCAAAGACGGTGGCTTACAATCGCAAAGGATCACTTAGTCCTTTCGAAGCCCTTCCCCGTGCACATTTATATTTATCATGTTTTCATTTTTCACACAAATCTCACGTGCAACGAATTTTGACATGCACTTGTCCTCCTAAGTCTCACATATGTAAATGATAAGATTGGAAGGAGAACACCTCACATAGCTCAAATATACATATGAAGTTAAAATTTCAAAAAAGTTCGTGCATGTGTGAATAGAGGCATATAAAAATAGAATCCGTTTAAAACAACACAAAAATACACCAAAAGTTCTAGCCACATGAAAGCGTAAAAGATGGGATTCAAACACAAGTGTATGCCACATAAAGTGTGTCAAACTAAACTACACACAAAATAAAATCTTTTTGAGTTTTTGAAATTTTTAACCAAAAATAAAAAATCTATACTCAAAAGTCAGACAAAAATCATTTGAATTTTTCATTAAGCTTAAATTACCAAGAGATAAAATCCAAATGATAAACAAAAATATTTTTTTATTTTTCATTTAATGCAAACAAAATGAAGGAAATATAATACAAAAGATAAAAAAAAAAATAATTCTAGCATGTGATAAGCATGGAGCATAGAGTAGAAAATGATTAAACAATCATACATTCAGCATGTGAATATAGCATGAAGTACAAAAGCTAAAGTATGCAAGCACTAACACATTCATCCTTAAGATTTAGCAAGGGAGGAAGCATGTGAAAGTAAATGAGAATCAAAAACCCCATTTTGAAAGGCAACTAAATCAGATTTCCTAACCCAAATTAATGAAGAGTGACTATCTTGGGGTGTAGGAATTTTAAATACATTGGTTGCATTACGTTGGGATTTTCTAGGAATTCGTTTAAGATCAAAACAAAATTTCTTAAGATGACCTTTTCGACCACAATGTGTACAAGTAAAAACATGTAGAAAAGATTTACCTAAGGAGTGATCTCTGAATGATTTCCTAGTAGATTCTCCTAAAACATTAGTTTTGGCGTTATGAGTAAATTCATTACAAGTATTGAAGCCTAAACCACACATGTCATTTTTAATTTGGACCATTCCTAAGATTTTATCTAATTTTTCCGAACAACACTCCAAATCAAATTTGACATTACTAGAGCCTTTTAATTTATTTTGCAACTCTAAAATGTTAGACTCTAATAAAACATTTCCCTCTTCAAAAGCAAGAAGCTCCTTTTTCAAGGATTCCATTAAACCCCTAAGGCTATCTCTCTCGCCTTCTATATATTGAAGCTTCTCTAGAAGAGCTTTCTCTCGTGTCCAAAGGTCTTCAACCAACATACTATCATCAACGACCTTGACATTCTCTCTTAAACTAGCTTCTAACACTAAATTAGCTCTTTTCAGTTTAATAGATTCTTTATAAAGCCCTTGAAAAGCATTTTGAAGTTCACTCACATTAACCTCTTCTTCATTTTCACTCTCTCTTTCTTCTCCACTCTTACTATCATCAAAAACAAGAGAATCATAAACAATGACCTTGGAAGTGTCATGTTTTAACGTTTCATCAATCGATGAGTTCTCACTATCACTCACATGACTAGCCATAAAAGCCACAAAATTAGGCTTAGTAGGGGAATCGGGTCCCTCTTCCTTATCACTATCACTAAGGGTCGCATTATATGCAATGGGTCGTTTACCCTCTTTCCTTAGTTTAGTGGGGCATTCATAAGCCCTATGGCCAGAACCCTCACAACCAAAACACCTATTAGACCTGTCCCTATTTAAATTTTCATTAATAGGTTTAGGGATCTTCTCGAATTTAGGTATCTTCTCGCCTTTGTCATGTTTAGAAGTTTCAAATTTCTTAAAATCATTTTTAAATTTATCTTTGTTAAATTTAAGAAAATTTCTAAATTTATGAGCAAACAAAGCCAGATCTTCCGAGTCACTATCATTCTCGCTCTCTACTACTTATTTGACCTCTTTCCGGGCTTTTAAAGCAACGCCCTTTTCTATTTTCTTTTCAGTTTTAGAGGGACACATATCTAGTTCATAGGTTTGTAAATCACCTACAAGCTCTTCTAATTTCGTAGAGGCTAAAGTGGGTAAAGAATTTAAAACGGTTACCTTTGGAATAAATCTATTGGGTAGGGACCTTACAATTTTCTTTACAACACGGTCGTCAGGTATTTTCTCTCCCATGTTAAACAATGAATTAACAATATCGTAAAGTCTAGCATAAAATTCATCAAAGGTTTCTTTTTCATTCATTTTGATAGTTTCAAATTGAGTGGTGAGGTTTTGGAGTGTTGAAGCTTTAACGACACTAGTTCCTTCATGAGTTAATTGTAAAATATCCCAAGCTTCTTTAGAGGTTTCACATGTCATAATACGACGGAATTCATCCAGTGTGACAGCGCTAAATAAGGCATTTAAACCGCGGGAATTGAAATTAGCAAGTTTAAACTCATTTTCAGTCCATCTATCGGCGGGTTTGGGAACATTTTCATTTTCAACTAAATAAGTTGGTGGGGACCACCCGTTAACAACAGACATCCAAACTCTCTCGTCGATAGATTTTAGTGCCGATCTCATACGCGCTTTCCAATACGCATAGTTTGAACCATCGAAAATAGGAAATTTTGAAAATGGGGAAAAATCCATTTTAGCCAAAAATTATTTAAGGATCTTTAACGAAATAATTTATCATTTTTGGCTCTGATACAAATTTGTAAACGTTGAGATTTTCTAAATCAAAGCTCTGATACCAATTTGTAAACGTTGAGCTTTTCTAAATCAAAACTCTGACACCAATTTGAAAACGGTGTGAGTTTATGGATCCCCGGGTTTTAATTTTCACAATTAAACACAATTATAATTTCCTTTTAAACTAAATCTCGATGCGGAAGCGTAAAAGGTGATGGGATGGTTCAAATTAAACAAACAAATTACCAAAGTTTTAATTTTCTTAAAATTAAACACAAGTGAAATTAACTTAAACACACACAATAATTAATTTTCACTTAAACCAATGTTAATTCAATTCAAGCCCTAGAATTTGCCTAAGTCATAATTATCCATATTCCGAAGATAGGCCAAACCAAATTTTAGCAAATGACTTGAATAAACCAAATTTACCCAATATTCAATTTAAGTCCAAATTAAATTGACTGTGATAATTTAAACCGAATTTTATCTTGAAATATCCTAAGCATGCGTTCTAAATTATTTATGCTAGATAAAATAAATCAATCACACTACGCCGCGATGTACGAGGAAAAACCCAAGACGGGAAATAACCTCGGACGACCCTAGCCACAAATCCACTAGATACGGAATTACAAGTTCAAGACAGATAGACTTACAACGCACTACTCGATCCCTCTCAAGCCTTGACGCTTCTTCTTGTAGACACCTCTTCCTAGCGGATAACCATGGAACACCACCGCGGTCTCGGAATCCACTGATAGGGATTTCTATGGTCACCTTCACCCGTACATGAAGCCTTTCTCCAAGAGGGTACAACAAAGTAAACAACTTTTCTTCAATTCGGTGTAGAGAAAAATCGGTGCCAAACTCCAAGCAATTGATATGTATATATGAACTTGGATAAACACTAATTTCGGTGTAAAACTTGAGTGGTAAGTAAATTTCTCTTCGAAAATTAACACTCAAAACATGAACATTTTCCTTAAAACAATTTTCTCTCAAACTCTCTCTAAGAGATGAAAATAGGATGGAAAAGTTAGATTGGAAAATGTTCTTCCCGCACATATTAAAGTCTGAAAAAGTTGGTTAAAAACTAAGTGGGGAAGTGGGTGAAAAACTGCCAAAAAACTGCCAAAAACTGTTCCCGCCTAAATCTCGTTCGAAAGACATTTTTGTTCGAATGAAATCCCGTTCGAACGAGATTTCTAACGAAGTTCTAGAATGTTTAAAGAGGGAACTCGTTAGAAGTCTCGTTGGATATCTCGTTCGAACACAGGTTCGTTTGAACGACATATCGACCGACATTCCAGTGGCCTAATATGGGAACTCGTTGGCAGGTTCGTTCGAACGACATTTTCGTTCGAACGACAATCTCGTTCTAACGAGATTTCTAACGAAGTTCCAGAATGTTTAAAGAGGGAACTCGTTAGAAGTCTCGTTGGATATCTCGTTCAAACACAGGTTCGTTCGAACGACATATCGAACGACATTCCAGTGGCCTAATATGGGAACTCGTTGGCAGGTTCGTTCGAACGACATTTTCGTTCGAACGACAATCTCGTTCGAACGACTCTATCGAACGAAAAACTAGAAAGTTTGAATATTCTTGTTTAATCCCAGAAAACTTTATAAAAATTTATTTAAAGTTTTAATTAATTCTTTCTTAAAATAAAATGCAGTTTTTATAAAACCAAACATCCAATAAACTTTTTCCAAGCTCCTATATTTATAATATTGCATTCATACCTTGGGAGCATGGAACTATGGTTGATGACGTAGAAACGAGGCACGCAAACCGGCATATTTGATGAAGCTTTATACTCTTTGCCAATACGTCTTCAACAAACACTTCATAGGCTTGAGAATATTATAGTTACATACTATCCTATGAATAAATGTTTTTGTCCGGAATTGAGCCAACACAATACATGGACTCAATTGGAAATTTGTGTCCTTATAGTACAAAAGCTCACGGGCATGCTCAGCGCGTTTAATAGGTTCATCTCGAAGTCCTCCAAGAAGTGCCAGCCCTTTTTCCAGCTATTAAAAAGAAGCAAAATGGTAGAGTTGAATCAAGATTGCTCAAGAGCATTAGAAGAGCTCAAATCATATCTCAAGATTGCACACCACCCTTGCTCATAATACCTCAAGAGAATGATTCCATGTACTAATACCTTGTCGTCTCTAGCCACACCGTCTGTTTTACACTAGTATGAAAAAATTCAGGAATCCAGCACCCAGTCTACTATGCGAGAAAGATCTTATTAGACGTCCAGCGGTGGTATCGACCACTGTAAAAGCTCGCCTTTGCACTTGTGGTAGCCTCAAGGAAACTGAAGCATTACTTCGAAGCTCACACTACCATCGTTCTTACATCACACCCCCTTAAAACAATCTTGCGAAAGGTGAATTTATCTGGCATACTCTTCATGTGGTCAGTCGATCTCGAACGATTTAACATCCAATTTCAACCATGGAATGCAATTAAGGGTAAGATACACTCCGACTTCATCGTGGAATTCACAAGCGATCAGTCTTGCAACAAACTCCAACCCATGGATCAGAGGGAAAATCACTAAACATGAGGAATTTGGCATTTGTTTGTTGATGGGGCCTACAACTCAAAGGGTGAAGGAGTAGGCATTATGCTCGTTACTCTAGAAGATACAATTCTCGAGCGGGGCATCAGAGTTGGATTTAAAGCCTCCAACAATGAGGCAGTATATGACGCTTTGATAGCAGGCCTGTAGAAGGCACATGCATTGTGTGAAAAACATCTACATGTGTTCGATGACTCATAATTGGTCTCCAATTAGATAAGTGGGGACTTTAATGCAAGGAATGAAAGAATGTCAACCTACCTCGCTTTAGCAAAAAAGTTAATGTCCAACTTTGAGGAAGTCAGTGAATAATAGTTTCCCAGAGGACAAAACAGTCATGCCGATGCCCTAGTAACCTTACGTTCAGCAATATACTTCGACTTGAAAAGAACAATCCCTATAGACTTCCTCCCCCAACCGAGCATCACCTAGGGCGAAGAGCTGACAAGCATGGGTCGTATTCTCCAAATTGACTCAACACCCAATTGGATGGACCCCCTGAGGTACTATTTAAAGCATTGTGCACTAATAGACGATAAGAAGGCCACTCATCAGATAAGACTGAAAGCGTCCTGCTTTCACTTATCTCCTAAGGGCAAGCTATATAAGAGATCATTCATCGGCCCTTCTCTCCAATGTGTTCACCCAAAGGATGTCGAGAAAGTGTTGTGCGAGCTTAACGAAGGAACCTCCGAGAGTCATATTGGAGGGAGATCGCTATCTTTCCAAGCAATGAAGGACGACTATTGGTGGCTATACATTTAGAGAGAATATAGAGTACATGATCGCAAGTGCGAGAAATGTTAGTTACACGCTCCTATGGTCCACCAACCTACCAGTGACCTAAGATAACTTACCATCCCTTGGCCTTTTTCCCAAGGGGGAATGGACGTCATGGGACCTCTTCCTACCGCTGCCGATAATCGCAAGTATATGTTGGTCACCACAGACTACTTTAACAAATGGATCGAGGCAGAGTCACTAGAAAACATCAGGGACGTATATATGATTAGATTCATATGAAAAAACAAAATTACCCGCTTTGGGATCCCCATAACCATTATCACTGACAATGAGATGCAATTCGAGAGCAGCCCCTTCCAGTGTTTTTACAATGACCACGGGATCACGCACCATTTTAGCTCGGTTGCCTACCCCTAGAGCAACGGCCAAGCTGAAGCTTCCAACAAAACATTGATCGATGGGTTGAAGAAAAGACTTGAGAGAGCCAAAGGCGCATGGGTGAGCGAGATGCCACACATTTTTTGGGCTTATTGCACTACCCCACGACAAGCAAATAGGGAAACCCCATTCACACTAACATGTGGAATGGAAGCAATCATCCCTTTAAAAGTTAGCCTCCCAACCATGAGACCCACCTTGGTCGACCAAGGCCAGAATGATGCAGCATTACTTGCTGAACTTGACCTAGCCAACAAACGTAGAGAACTAGCCCTAGTAAGACTAGTGAGCTATCAGTAGAAGATTGCAAAACACTATAATAAAAAGGTCAATCAAAGGACATTCTAGGTTGAGGACTACGTCCTAAGGAAAGTTCTTGGCAGCGCAATAAAACCATCTGATGGAAAGCTGGGTCCAAACTTGGAGGGACCATTAAAGGTCACAAGGGACGACCAATAAGGTGCCTATCACTTAGAAACGCTGGAAGGCAGAGAGATACCCCGAGCGTGGAATGCAGCCAACCTGAAAAAATTCTATTTCCAATTTTTTCATTAATCTTTTATCGTATTGTTGGAATTGGCAACTCATTTTTTCAATGCTTTTGATTAATGAAATATTGTTTGGCAGTAGCATCCTATCAAGTATGAATTTTTTATTATGAACTTTATAACTTTCACACCTTTTCCATGTGACCGACACATCACTCAGTATACAGAAGAAGGGAATCACCCTCCTCGGGTTTTCGTTATGAAACACGAACAGCCTCTTAGAATTTCCCCTAACAATTAATGAATCCCTATAGGTGACCCTTTAGCAGCTTGGCCAAATCAAATTGGTCTCCAAACAGTCTTTGGCTCAAAAAGCTTGATCGGATAGAATATCCAACACCAGGTGTGTCCTAGCTATTTCCATACTTAGGCCTAAGGGAGTGTGACGACACGACCTAAAAGGTAAAGTGGAGCAAAATGGTATCTGATAAGCATACTGGACTGGGAGGATACTCACACAATAAAACAACTCTACCTACATCAAATCTAGTCGACTACAAATAGCCTAAGATAATTAACGAAAAATTAATGAAATAAAAATACACAACACATGTTTAGTCAGCAAAACCCCAAAACATAAATATTTTATTACTTCGTTACATTTACAAAAAGTTACATTGCAATAAGAAAATCTTAATGGGGGTTAGGCCTGTGAGTAAGATAATCAGCCACTCGTGGTCTCCGACCGTCATCCGGATGAGGGTCCAAGTCTTCCTCAACTTAATTTGCATCTGACTCTATTAGATGCCTGGGGATAGCATCTATAAGGACCTACTGGTCGTCCCTCCAAAAAGGATTACGCCTTAGAGTTGAAGGAGAAATCTCATGACTGTACCAGAGTACTGAATTCATGGGGACCTGCAGCTCCCTGAGGGCGCTCAACCATCCTCTAATGAAGGATAACTCTTCAAACTATGTCAACCTCATCAGAGAATATATCCAACCTTGGTAATAACCATCAACCCACACTCACTGAGGGCCTTTCTTGAACAGATGCCTCAGCCGTGTGACATCTCTTTGAAGCCCAGCAGAAATCACGTATGCTCGACAAACGTCTTTTGGAAGCACTTCCATCTCCCTAGCCAGACCCCCTGCGTCTGTGCCACCTAGCGAGACAGCCGATGGGGTAGAACCTCATAAAACTTTAGGGGCAGCTCTCTGCCCTATGTCAGCTAGAGGAACAACTGATGAAGAGGAACCTCATAAAACTCGAGGTGCGATGCCCTCCCTCCTCAGAGTCTCATTCTCCTATTGAAGAACTTCTATGACTTGATTGATTTCGGAGGCATCTAGAAGCTTAGCTCTCAAAGTATTCACTTCCTCTTGGATAGAGGTACGTACCCCTTCCATCTCCTAAAGTCTGTCCTTCAACTTGGCCACAAGCTCAGATTGATCCTTAAAACTCGTATTCCTTAATCAGAGAGACTTACAAATCCTAACAAAGGCTTGGAAAACTTGGTTGATCGCATTAGGACCAATAATCCTTCCCAATTGAGAGGTAGCACGTATATACTCATCTACATCAATCAACTACAATCCATACAAGCATTGAAAGAACAAAAGGATCAGCATGTAGAAGGGAAAGTATATTCATTTCATTCAAATAAAGAGGTCCAATTACATCGGTAATTAAAAAAGAGAAGTGAAAACAAATAAAAAATATAAAAGAAGTCCTAAGAGCAAGCTAGTTGGAAACCTCAGTTTGTTCAGAGGTCACTGGTTTCTTTCCCTTGTCAACAATAGTAGGAGCACCTCCCTCTGGTGGAGCAGCTACTGTTCCCTGAATGAAGGGAGTGTCAACAGGAACTGTGAGAGATGCATGAACACCACTGTCAATGGATGGGGCAGGAGCTTCATCCACAGTAGGCTTTGGGCCTGGGTCATGCTCATCAAACATTGAAGAGTTGATATCCATGCCAGCAGCCAGAAGAGCCTTATTCCAGCCCTTCTTAAAGTTCAGTCAGCTGATGTAGCCTATCAAAACATTAGCATCCTCATGTGCGAAAGCCCACCCAGAGTCATACGAACTCTCCTTAATGGTAGCTACCTCAGACTCCACCTTCTTCACCTTCTATGGTAGCACCTTATTTTCCTTGATCACGGCCAACTTGTTCATGCAGACCAGATCGTAGGACTGCCTCAACTCATTTAGCACCTTGATCGTCGCTTCCTTCACTCTGTTTGCTTCAGCAAGGGCGATATCGGAGGACTTATGGGCCTTATTGGTGGTCTTCAAATTAACCTCCATCTCAACACCTTTCCACTTCATCTCAACATTCTGCTTCTCCAAGTTTGCATTCCTACTCACTAGCTCGTCACGAGTACGATAGAGAATAGCAAATTCAAAAGAGGGAGAATTAGAAGAAACCATTGAACAAAATATTACAAGTATTAAAAAATAGAAACACACTTACCAAGGCTAGCCTCTGACTCGCTTGCAGAGCTAACTAGTTGGTCCCCATTGCCTTTTATCAATCAGTAGGCAAAATTGCTCTATTGAGCAACGCATGAGCCAACTGGGGAGCGATGGAGACAGAGGCCCCCTCGGGCAATGCGAACACAGGAACCAAAGCTCACCTAGCCTTTGTCCTCACTTCCACTCTCCTTCTATCATCTTACCTATCCTTCTTCTCTCTCTCATCTCTCTTCCTCTCTTCCACCTTCTTTCTCTCCTCAACCTTCTTCCTCTTCTCTTCCTTCTTTCTCTCTTTCTCTCTCAACTATTCTTACTCCCTCCTTTTATTTTCCTTCTCGATAGCAGCAGGCTGGGAACAAGTGGCAGCATCTCCACTGCCAAAATCTTTCTTCTTCGATCGCTTAAAAATAAGCACATCATCATCATCATCATCCCTGATTAGATTCCTCCTAAAAGGAGCCATATCTTCCTCATTGGAACCGCTCGACTCACTAGAAGACTATCGAGCCTCTGAAACCTCTTTCGAGATGTAAGACCCTTCACCACTAGAGCTCATCTCGCTGGAACCACCTTCAGGACCTCCACTACTATCACCATCACCATAACTTCTCTCTTCCTCGTCCAATTGGATAGGATCTGCAATAAATTCTTCAGTGATATCTAGCTCAGGGATGTTATCTACAAGTTGCACGATAAAACTAGGCCTGATGTTGTTGTACTCTATAAGAAATAAAGGTGATCAAGGATGATCACCGATAGCCAAAGGTTCTCTAATATTCTAAGCTTTTACCAAATCAGCATCTCGAACTTCACTGAGAGAAGGTTCCAAGTTCTTTGTCCTCACTGAAAAGAAAGAGAGAAGAATATCATAAAAATCACACATTAACAAGAAGATAGAAGTGCAGATCAAAAATTAAGCCTACTTGTGAACTACTCCCCATAAAAGGGGACCATGAACCTATCAGACCTCGACCCCTTAGTATGGGGAGAAAATTGACAATATCTAGCAAGAAAACCCTCTTGCCAGTAATCTTTGTGGGAATTAGGTAGATTTACTACCAATACCCAATCAGGACTCCTGGCCTTGCGGTAAAGAAGACCAGAACTTATTCACGAGAAAGAATAACAAAAGCATATCTCAGCAAGCCCTAAATTAGTGTCATAGAGCTAGTTTATTCTATGGAAACCATTAACAATCTTCCATACGTTTGGCGAACACTGTGCGGGGACGATATTGAAGTAACCAAACAAATGCAAAAACAAATTACTTGGAGGAAAAGTGAGCCCCCCCTTGGGACAGTAAAAGAACGTGAATCTAGTGAGCGCCCTCTATTTCTCTAAAAATTTTAGGCACAGGGGCACACTCAATGTCTAACAAATCTGGGATGTTGTAATAGTTCCTAAATTCAATTACCGACCTATTACCTATTTTCTCCATTTACAAAAACCTAACTACAAATGCGAGGAGATTTCAATAGAAAAAATCATAGAAAGAGAGAAAGAACAACTTACAAAATAAAAACTTGGCTTGGAACGACGTGAAGTCACGAGCAAAGAAGATGGAGGAGATTGAGATTGAAAGATGAAGACCTGGGAATGAGAGCTCAATAGTAGGATCTTAAAGGAGATGAGAAATTTTGAAAAATCTTGAAACAATAATAAGGAAACACTTCTCCGAAAGACTTTTAAACGTTTCCAATCATAGCGCACAGGGCATGAAGTAGGTTGCCGACTAAATTTGTTTTCAATCTTGGGAAGAGTTGAACAATTCACAAGGAAGCCATTATGATAAATCATTTAAATTTATTAGTCCAAAATTGTGGCACAACAATTTTAGTGGAAACTGTGGGTACCTCGATTTATCACCACAGGCCCAAATGAGTAGCCCAATAGAAATGGCCCAAAGTCTGGGAACCTGGCGCGTCAACCAAAATCAGTTATGACTTAGTCTATTCCTCATATCTGGTAAGGAGATTTCTAGGAATAATGGTTTGACGTGGGTAAGTCCAACATCCCCACTCCCCAAAAATAAAGATGTATATAAAAAACCCTAGGCCTGGGGCAAGAGGCACGCCGTGTATTTTCTGAAAAACACTCCTCGGAATATAGAGAAACAATATTGAGAGCACCACCATTGATGTAGGCATTCTTGTTGAAGCACGTACATACTGTGTTGTGTGATTGGCATTCATTACATTATTTATTTCCTTTGGTGATTGTTTCTCTTGTTAACTTGTGTTGAACATAATTTTCACCACAATAATAATAAATAACCCCCTCCCCAGACATAGCTGTGGTGCATGTGTACTCCATTATCATGTCCTAGTGTATCACTCACTGCATAACGGACAATTGGTTCGGTGTCTCTCACGAACCATAAATCTCATAACAAAAATATTGGAGGTGAGCATACTACCTAGCCAAATGGGTCATGCACATACCTCTGCTCCCATTCAACCATAGAAACTATCATTCACACTGATATCATGTGTCCAAGGTCCTATGCTCAATCTATGAATCTAAATCCCCCTAATGGGTCCAATCAGGATAAGATTGTGCATAACACAAACTTTCACCCCGATAGCAAGTAGCGTTGGTATGTTATACACAGAATAAGTCATAATATAGGTATTTATCCCACACACACACACATATATATATATATATGGCATACGCCAAACCCATAACAATTCCCTTACGTAGTATATATATATATATATATATATATATATCGAATGTCCTATGTATTTAAAGATTATGACTTTACATCTTAAAGTATATTCCTGAGCTTTTCTCAAAACTCAAAGATTATCAAATATTTCGCATATAATTTAAGTAGGTACAAGTTTACACCCTACTGGTCTATGTCAACAAAATTTTTGAATTTCATTATTTCAATTGGGTTTATTCTTCGATACTCACTAATTCGATTTTAACCCATTATTCCCGTTCCCTAGGATTAATTCCACCTATTAATATTTTTTCAGGTTCGACCTATCACCCTACTGACTTTTCTTAAGTCCCAAAATGTACAATTAGTCACCACAAAAGATTATACAAGATGGTATTTGATCAAACCTTATAACGAAATAATTTTTAAAAATCCAGGAGGAGTCGATCAAAGGGAAGGGTCGAAATCGATCGATCGACATTCTTGAGTCGATCGATCGATCCATCAGGTATGGCCACGATTATGCATATATTTGCCTATGGGTTTAACCATTTTTCATCTTCAATTCATATGTTTTAAAGTCCCAAACTCCTTATAATCTATTCCATATGATATGTCAATATATATAAATAATTTACAATAATTAAACAATTCTAAATCCTTAAGAATATTAAATTCAAACATCGTTTCCCATAATTTTCATAAAACTATTATTTTATCATATTCTCCTGGAACAAACTACAAAACCCAGATTCTCTCCATAAAATGATTCCCCATTTTGGGGCTAATATTATATGGTCATCCCAGATTAAATCTACATTTTTCTCATTTCAAGGGACTAATTCAAAAACCCCATAGTTTATCTTTAAATCATGTAAATATTCAAGAATAGTAAAGATTAATCCACTTGCCTCTAATTTGTAGGTCTGAACCTTTGAGGATGATAGGCTACTGGTGGTCCTCGTCTTTTCCAGCCAACTTTCGGCGGTGGTGATGGTAGTGGATGACCTTGTCCCTTGGTTTCCTAGAGGTGGCCCTTCCCTTTCTAGAAAACTCTTACTCTCCTCTAAATTTCTAACTCTAAAGTATTTGTGAAATAAGCTTGCATCCTCACCAGCCTTAGAATTATAAATAATCATGCATTTTCTGGGTTACTATTCACCTCTCGTGTAAAATGACCAAAATACCCCTCTGGGGGGTCTATTTGGTTACAAAGTT
This sequence comes from Sambucus nigra, assembly GCA_949130495.1. Classification (NCBI taxonomy): domain Eukaryota; kingdom Viridiplantae; phylum Streptophyta; class Magnoliopsida; order Dipsacales; family Adoxaceae; genus Sambucus; species Sambucus nigra. Next base: position 352,503,755 of record OX422213.1, on the reverse strand, counting down.
CCCCGGGACCTAAATCAAACCCCCAAGTAGACATTTTTTACTATTTAAAATCTTTTGGACACTTTGGTGAAGTCAAAAAAAACAATTTGGATGACATAAAAATATATTTCTTCGAATTCATTTAATTTTAGTCCTGACATGTCTCACGGCGCATCCCGACTTAATTCCCGAAATTATTGTATTCATCACTCGCAACAATTTTTATTAAATCGTGTAAAGTCATAATCATATATTACTTTACTCCCGAGTAATATTTAAATATGGATTATTTTAAATATCTCACAATTAATCCTAATTAAACACCATTTTTAAATCATTAAAAATTACGAGGTATTACATACTTCCCCACTAATAACGGAATTCCGTCCCAAATATCAGAAAAATACATACCTGGTTGAAATAACTCCAGGTATTAATCGTGCATATCATCCTCGTGCTCCCAAGTAGACTCCTCCACATTATGGTGTGCCCATTGAACATGCACAAGCGAAACTAGTTTCGATAGCAAATGTTTATTACTGTTGCCTTAGATCACCACTGGTCACTCCTCGTAAGAACTATCTGGCTGCAAATCAACTTCCTTCAACAAAATATGAGCGTGAGCCAAATCATCTTGGAGATACCACCTCAAGGAAGAAATATTGAACACATCATGTATACGATGCAAGTGCTCCGGCTGTCCAAGTCGGTACACGAGAGGTCCAACCCTTTCAGTAATAAGAAATGGTCCTATATATCTCGAAGAAAAAATCCCTTTCTTACCAAATCTCATAATGCCTTTCATAGGAGATATGCTCAATAACACCCGACTCTCCACATTAAACTCCCTGAAAAACTCCTTGGCATCGGTGTATTTCTTCTATCTATCCTGGGCTACGCGAATGCGACTCCTGATCATTTCAATCTTGGCAGAAGTGTCTTGAATCACTTTCGGCCCATGTAACTTATTTCCCCCCACCTCCAACTAACACGCAGGAGAGCGACAAGGTCTAACATATAACGCCTCAAATGGGGCCATACCAATTGTTAATTGATAGGAATTATTATAGGAAAATTAAACCATTGGAAGATACTTCTCCAAACTCCCTCAAAAGTCTAGAATACAAATGCGTAACATCTCCTCTAGCATCTGGTTACTGCGCTCGATCTTCCCATTCATCTGCAGGTGATTGGTCGCACTCAATCGCACCTCGGTACCCATGGCCTCGTGAAAACTCTCCCAAAATATATAGACAAAGATCTTGTCCCAATCGGACACAATATCAAGGGTACCCCATGTAACGTCACTATCTCATTTATAAAGAGATGTGCATACTTCCCCATTGAAAAATCAGTCTGAACCGACAAGAATTGAGATACCTTAGTCAAATGATCCACAATCACCCATATGTAATCATGATCCCTCTGAGTAGTAGGCCACCTAGTGATAAAATCCATGGAAATGCTCTCCTATTTCCACACTGTAATCTCTAGTGGATGAAGTAACTCGGATATCTTCTGATGTTCCGCCTTCACTAACTAACAGGTAGCACACTTAGAGACAAACTCAGTAATTTCCCTCTTTATCCCACCTCACCAATAATTTTGACGCATGTAATGGTACATCTTATCCCTGTAATACCCCGTACTTTTATGGATATTTATTTATGGGATTAATTAAATTAAATGTGAATTAATTGAGAATTAATCCGGATAAAATACTAACAAGATGTGAGTTGGTATTTGATTATAATGTGTATATATGGCAATCTATGAATATTGAAAATATTGAAATTGTCGCGAGGCTGAAATACGACAATTTGGAAAATTTAATTGGGACGCGCGTGTCAGTCGCGTCGAGAATGAATTTATGAGATTTAAAAATAAATTATTTTTCTTTTGACCAAATAGTCATTTTGAGTGCGCCAACGTGTCCGGAAGGGTCGAGATAGTCAGAAAACACTAGCCGGGGGTTTAGTTTGGGTCCCGGGGCATTTTTAGGCCAAACCGGCAACCGAAAAGGGTAGTTTGGTAATTTCGAAAATTTGGTAATTAAAACCCACGAAAATTAGACTTTAATTATAACTTATCATTAAACCCACTAACCCATTTTCAACCCTAATCTAAGTAGTGGGCTACGGGAGAAGTTAAGAAAATATTATAACTTGCCAAAAACCAACCCCCCACCTCCATTGTCATCTTGTGAGAAGAACTTGTAGAGAGAGACATAGAGGAGAATTCTGCAGAGAGAGAGAGAGTAATTCAACCATCTCTAACCAACAACAAATCTGAAGAACATAAGGCAAGTGGTTTAATTATGTTAATTTCAAGCGAATGTTTCTTCCATGCTTAGAAATTTATATAATCGCATTGTATTGGGAGATTTATAAAAAACCCATGAAATTTGAGGATTAAAACTATAAACCATGTTAGGATTTTCATGTATACATATTCTGGATGAATTATGAATTCATACTATAGCCCTTGATAATTCAAAAACGGATTTAAGAAGAGGATTATTGTTGATTTTGAAAGAAATAGAAAACAAGGGTTCTTGATGATATTTTGATCTAAATAAGGCCTTTGGGTGATGATTAATTAGTTTTAGAACGTTAACAATGTTGTAGGATGATTATTTGATGATATTATAACGTTAGAATGAAGTTTCATGCATTGTAATGGATTTTTGGGACGATTTGAGGACTGAAAAACGAAGCAGTCCGTAACTTATATGGTGCAATCGATCGATCGACATTCATCAGTCGATCGATTGAACATACAAGGTCGATCGATCGACCTTCCCAGAATGAGTAAAATCTTCCCGTTTAAAATTTTAAGGATGTTAACCCTAGAAAATTTTTGATGGAGACTTTGTGAGTATTCTTAGACTTAAGGAAGACCAGTAGATATGGTTGTGAAATCGGACCTTAATTAGAATTTAATTTGGGATAGTTATCTAAAATCCAATAAAGCTCGACGAGTAAGATAATATTAGGGTTAAAAGAGTAAATTCAAATGATTTGATGAAATGAGGTTTGTGGCAGAAATAATAACCTTAAGAATAATGAAATTAAATGTGGAAATAATAGGAGACTTAGTAACCTCTTCGAGATAGGTTTTAAGTATAAGAAACTAGGATGTGAGATGTGTCAACAGTCTACATTATATATTATCGAAAAACTTAAAATGCATAAAAATTGGAATCATGGTATAGGGATGTAGAATATACCTTTATTAATATTAATATATCTAAGACGTGTGAATGCTTAGTATATGACTTATGTGTATGACATACCTACCATACTTGCTATCACGGAGGTCGTCGTTCGTGTTGGGCCAACTAATATTTGTGTGCCTATGGGGGGATTTAGATTGGTACCTTAAGAACATAATACTAGAATGACTTATTTGTGAGTTAATAAGTCAGCTGACTATGGAGCGTAGGTATGTACGTGACCCATGGATATGTTGAATTATGTTCGCCTCCATTTTTGTGTGTTATGCTTATTCTAACAATTCCTGAGAGGTTCGGAATTTGTAATCCTTATGTACGTGATGTACCTGGATGAGATAGCAGAGTATGTGCACCGTAGCCTAGACTAGGGGTGCCTATAATGTATATTTATGATGTGAATAATATACAAATAATGTTCAATGAAATACTTAGGAAAGTAACGATCTGTATACTTGTACTATTTTAATAGAGATTAAAATGAGAACTCCACATAATAAAAGGTTGTTAATAGGGAAGTTAGGCACATACATGGTATACTTTAATGACATGAATAAACCCTCAAACCTACAAAGTAAAGCCAGGTTTTGTATTAGACTAGTTAGTTAGTAGCATAACTAGTACGGGCTATGGATGCGTTAGGAGTTCACATTAGTTAAGAGGTGAGGAGCTCATGTGAGTGCACGTCCTAACATGTATTTTGCATTCATTGTTTTAATATTATTAAAGCACTTGCTATTTTTAAAATACTCTCCACTTTCGGGCTCTGACCCGTTTGCTTTCAAATCTATTTTTTTGTAAAAACCTTTTAGGTGCCCAGCCACAAGGACACCATGCATAGTACGAGATGTAGCTGTTGTGGAAGTTACAGGGCCTTGATAGTAGACGCCTCCTTTTCTAGTCTTGACTCTATATTCAATTTCATCATTTGTAGGGCATGTCGCCCATTTCAATTTCAAGACATTTCATATTTCAGTTATTCAGATTTTGGCATGTAATTAATTGAGGGTACACTGTTCTTTTGATTTCAGTTGTGGGATTGTTGTGAGGAGTATTTCCTCCAGAATTATTATTATTTGTTGGTTATTCTATTGCTTCTTTATGGTGAATGGTTATGTTATTCTTTCATAATTCTTTTATTGCATGTTAATCAGATTTAATTTAAAATTTGACAACTTACTTTTTAAATACTAGGTTGTTAGTAATCATTAAATGTTTTCGACAGTGATGCTATTAACTGAACCAACTTGGCATTTTGAATTAATTTAATAAAGGAGTAGCTACCCGGTATTTAATTAGTCGGGGTGTCAGAGTCCCCACCAGTATCCACCGCAAATCGGGATCCATCTGACTCTGACATCACTGTGGGCCACAATTCTTCCCCTTCCAGAACAATCAGAGTACCGTTAAAGCGCAAGCCTCCTTCTGAACTCACTGAGTAAGATACTTCTCCCGCGGCCAAAAGTTGTCAAATTTTCCCCTAATATAACGGATCCGTTGCCTGAGCCTATACTACTCGCATCACAATCTTAAGAGTAATGGTCATAACTAATATAAATGACCTAGCAACGGCATCCTGATGGCCCAATTCCTTCCATTTAGCCTTCCATACCGCGGCTAGTTCGCCCTCAGGACTTTTACTCAATGCGTCTTCCACCACGTTAGCCTTCTCTGGGTGATATTGTATCTCAAAATTATAATCCTTCATGCATTCAAGCCACCTATGTTTTCTCATATTCAACTCTCTCTTAGTGAATAAATACTACAATGAGTTATGATCTGTGAATAGGCAAAATTTCTCACCTCAAATAATGTCTCCATATCCATAGCACAAATATGACAGTTGCTATCTCTAAGTCATCGGTAGGGTAGTTCTTATCATGAGGCTTAACCTTCCGAGAGGCCTAAGCTATAGCTTTATCTTTGAGCTTTAGCACCCCATCAAGTCCTTATAGTGAGGGGTCAGCATATATTAGGTACTCCACTCCTGGCCTGGGTAGTGCTAGTACGGGTGTTGAAGTTAACTTATCATTCAATCCATCAAATACCAACTGACACGCATCATCCCAAACAAACATTATGCCCTTATGAGTTAGATTTGTCATCGGACCCCTGATCTTCCCCTGATAAACCGTCTATAATAACCATCTAATCCCAAGAAATAGTGTACTTCGGTCGGTGTCATGGGTTATCCCCACTCCCTCACCACTGATAATTTTCTAGGATCCACTGTTATACCCATTTCGGACACCATATACCCCAAAAAATGCACCTCCTAGAGATAAAATCCACACTTTTCATATTTACCATACAACGGATGCTCCTGTAGTGTCTGCAGGACCCTTCACAAATGCTCAACATGATCTTCCTCGACACGAGAATAAACCAGGATGTCATCTACAAAAATAATGACAAAGTAATCCAGGAATCCTTCGAACACCATGTTCATTAATTCCATAAATACATTCGGTGATTTGGTCAACCCGAATGGTATAACCATAAATTCATAAGATCCATATCGTGTCAAAAGATCGGTCTTTGACACATCCTGCTCCTTGATCTCCAACTGGTAATATCCGAACCTTAATTTTGTCTTTGAGAAGTATGATGCCCCTTTCAGCTGATCAAACAAATCATCAATGCGGGGTAACGGATACTTATTCCGAATTATGACTTTATTAAGTTCCCGATAATCCACGCACAAACATAAGGATCCATCTTTCTCCTTCAAAAATACGACTAGGGCACCCTAAGGTGAGGTACTCCTACAAATGAAACCATGTCCCAGTAACTGCTCAATCTTATCCCTCAACTCATTCATCTATATAAAAGCCATACAGTAGGAGGCATGGGCTATCGGTTGAGTGCCCGGTGCTAAGTCAATCACTAACTCAATCTCCTTACTCGGTGGTAACCTTGGTATGTCTTGAAACAAATTTGTGAATTCCTTAACAACAGGAATCGAATCAAGGTGAATCATAACTCCCATAGAGGTCTCCTCCTCTATGCAATACAAATGAGTGGACGATCCTCCCTTAGAGAGAGGCATTTCCAGTAGAAACTTCTCTTGACCTTTTATAGCAAATATAATGCTCCTACTAAAGTAATCAATCATGGCTCTATAAGAAACAAGCCAATCCATCCCGACAATAGCATCGTATGTAGACATGCCTAAAATAATAATATTAGCCGGTAAAATTGAACTCCCAATCCCTATACTCACACCATGGCATATAAAGAAAATAGGCATCCCACTACCCATCGGTGAGTCTACAGAAGTAATATTACTATTTGATGTGTCTAATAACCACGTGGCCCTTACAAATTTAGTGGCTATGAAAGAATGTGAAGCCCCTAGATCAAAACAAATATGTCCCATAGCTCTAGAAATATAAAACATACCCTCAAGGGTGGATGGTGTCTGCTAAACTGCTACATGTTCGACGTTATACACACGCCTATACTGTAACTGCCCCTATTGTGGTGGGACGGTGGGAGCAATGGAAGGTAAGGCTGGTACCTGTGCCGATCATGGAAGGGAAGTTGGAAACATAATACTCTTTGGATCCTGATGAGCACCCCGTTGATGGGGTATCTTTCCCTTATCTAGGAAATCCTGCTTCCTGTGGCCAGTCTTACCACAAGTGAAGCATCTACTGGAAAACTCTCCCCCATTACAACCCTATTAACCTCGGCCCTGCTAACCATTCACACCTCTCCCTTAGACCTGGTGAATGTGTTATTGGCCCTAGTGGCCCTGCTACCCCTAATTGCCCTGGTGGCCCTGCCTATTACCTCACTGCCCAAATCGAAAGCCTCCTAATCTAAGTCGCTTAGCATAATTCCTCGATTGGAAATTCTGCTTGCCCTACTTCTGTTGACCCTCAAGTGATGATGTTCCACTACCACAACGTTCCTCATTCTTACCTTAATGACTTAACTCAATCCCCCATTTACTTCCCTTAGCACGAAGGCAATGATCTTAGCAGTGAAGCAATGCTGCATTCAATACATCTTCATATGTCTGTAATGAAATATTACCTAAAAGATGTCGACGAATCCTCCAATTAAGACCATCCATGAACATCTGAATACTCTTCTCTTCCATGGGGACATCTCCTGGTACCAGATTGGTCATCCTAGTGAATTCTTCTTCATACTCGTCAACTTATTTCCCCTCCTGGGTGAGATCCAAAATTTTCCTCCTCATTTTGGTCGAACAGCTAGAGGAAAAAATTTGCGATCAAACCGCACACAAAATTCCTAAATAGTCATCGTATCCCTCTCCTCTATTGTGGAAGTGGACTCCCACCATTGTAGAGCTTCTCCAACCATCTTAAATGTCGCCGAGATCTACTTCTGAACCTCTATACACTCTTACATGTGGAGATGACGCTGGATGTCTTTCTTCCACTGGCTAGCAATCACAACATCGGAACCCCCTTGAAATTTTTGTGGGTGTGCCTTTTGGAAGGCATCCCAACAGGCTCCCAAGTAGTGGGAAATTCTGGCGTTGGTGCTGCATGTCTTGGTGGCGGTGCTTGCTGGACAACCTCTAAGGAAGCATTAACGGCTTGAGCAACAATGGCAGCAACCTCTGCTGCATCCATAGTAACCTGGGCTCGAGTGGGCTGTGGGGTTGGCTTTGCCGCTCCGGGGGATCGTCGTGCACGTCGAGGACGCATCTGCAACGGGGGAGAGATAATTTATCAACATTTAAAATATCACAAAAACAGTTGAAGTCGTAAATGCGCAATTATGAATACAACAATCCTAATGACAGGGTTCTAAATTAAAGGACGCTAAGCAGAAAGCGTAGTAAAACGTATAGATCCTAAGGACACTAGAACGTAATTCTCTGATACCACCTGTGATACCCCGCCTAATTAAATACCGGGTGATCATTCCTTTATAAAGTTAATTCAGAATATCAAGTTGGTTCAATCTTAGCATCATTGTCGAAAAATAAATTCTTATTAATTCACCTAATAATTAGTTAAGCTAAGTGTCAAAGCTTTTCCAAATTTTATTTTAATTAAATCCATACCACCATATTGAAATAAAGTAAGTGACACCCCAACACAATTGAATTAAAATTAAACAAATTTAAATCTAACTGTAATAAACTCTCTAGTTGGAATATCTCATATCACCATCCAAAACAAAATGATCATAACATTATTAATATAAAACGAATACAATATCTGGAACTGAAATGAGATAACTAAATCCTTGGCGACATGCCTTAAATGAACCAATAACTACAAGGGTAAGAATCAATGAACTGAGATCATCTAGTCCAAAACCGCATCTCTAGAAACACGTCAAAATATACATCCTCTAAGTCGGGCATCCCTGATGCTGGGCACCTAGTGATATATATATATATATATATATATATATATGTATATATTATAGAGGAGAATATGCAAGCAAACAGGTGAGAGCCTGATTGTAAAAGATTTTTAAAAAATATCAAGTGCTTAATAATTACAAATTAAGCCAGTATTATATTTATATTAGTTTTCGGCTCTCACTTGAGAACCTCACCCCGCATCTAGAGTACACACCTAACGTACCTCAAAATCTTCTTAGCAAAGTTCCAATTTACTAGTTTAATATCGGTGTTACTATGATTGTACCTTATTTCATTTCCCATATTTCTCACTCAATACGTATGATAATTATGCATGTTTATTTCTCTTTAATATAAACTAATCTTTTCAAGGCTTTAAGATTAAGTATTTACCAAGTTAATTAAATTTAGATTACATTAATCTCTCACATCTACTCAAAGTCACACAGTAGATTCAATCATAGTGTGTGTGCGCGTATGTATATATATATATTTCATCACAAAATTATATATATATATATTGATAAAGCACCCCCCCCCCCCCAGACATAGTGGCGGTCCATGTATACTCTACTATCATGCCCTGGTGATTCAATCACTGCATAACGGACAATTGGTTCTGCATGTCTCACAAACCATAAATCTCATAACACAAATATTGGAGGCGAGCTTACTCCCCTACTAGATGGGTCACGCACAAACCAACACTTATATTCAACAATCGAAACTATCTTTCACACCGATAACACGTGTTCAAGGTCTTATGCCCAGTGTACGAATCTAAATCCCCCTAATGGGTTCAATCAGGATAAGACCATGCACAACGCGAAACCTCCACCCTGATGGCAAGTAGCGTAGGTATGTCATACACAAAATAAATCATAATATATCTATTTATCCCATACCTATGAACATACCAATTTTTTTAAACATACCTATGAACATACCTCGTTAAACATACCTATGAACATACCAATTTTTTTTAAAATAGTAAAAAAATTAATTTTGAGGTAATAATTTCTATATGGTTTTGTAATATTTCAATGTGCCCCTGTAAAAATATTCAGATCAAAATAATGTCCTTTGATATTTTAAAAAAATAGATAAATAAACTGGAAGTTTTAAGGGGTAACAACTGGCAGTTTTTTGGGCTATTTTTTAAAAATAACTAAAACCATTATTTTTAATTGATTTTTTTATAGGGGAACATTGAAATATCATGAACCCATATAAAAAATATCATCTCAAAATTATTTTTTTTACTATTTAAAAAAAAGCGTATGTTGCAAGGTATGTTGCTATGAGGTATGTTAAATATATATATATATACATATGTGTGTGTGTGTGTGTGTGTGGAATACACACAACCCATAATAATTCCCTTACGTAGTATATTTATATCTGGAGTACCCCTCACTAATTTAATTTTATTCCCATTCCCTAGGATTAATTCCACGTGTTAATATTTTTTCGAGTTCTACCTATCACCCTACTGACTTTTCTTAAGTCCCAAAATGTTCAATTATTCACCGCAAAAGATTTATACAAGATGGGATTTTATAAAACCTTATAACGAAACAATTTTCACATATCTAGGAGAACTCGATCGATCGAATGGAATGGTCGAGCGATCGATCCATCAGATACGGCCACGATTCTGCATATATTTGCCTAAGAGTTTAACCATTTTTCATCTTCAATTCATATGTTTTAAATTTCCAAACTCCTTCTAATCTATTCCATATGATATGAAAATATATATAAACGATTTACAATAAGTAAACAATCCTAAATCCTCAACAAAATTGGATTAAAAAACATTTTCCCTAATTTTCATAAAACAATTATATTATCATATTCTTTAATAACAAACTATAAATCCCATATTCTCTTCATCAAATGATTCCCCATTTTGGGGCTAATATTATATGATCATCCCAGATTAAATCTACATGATTCTCATTTCAAGGGACTGATTCAAAACACCATAGTTCATTTTTAAATCATGTAAATATTCATAATTCTACAACTATCCTAATATTAACATGATACATGATAGAATTGTAAAGATTAATACACTTGCCTCTCATATGTAGGTCTGAACCTTTAAGTATGATAGGATACTAGTGGTTCTCCTCTTTTCCAGCCAAATTCAGGCAGTGGTGGTGGTGGTGGTGGTGGTCGATGACCTTGTCCCTTGGTTTCATAGACGTGGCCCTTCCCTTTCTAGAAAACTCTTACTCTCCTCTAAATTTTTCACTATAAAGTTTTGATGAAATGAACATGCATCCTTAGAATCCTTAGACTTATAAATAATCATGCATTTGCTTGGTTAATATTCATCTTCCCTGTAAAATGACCAAAATACTCCTCTGGGGTGTCTATTCGATTTCAAAGTGCCTCGGGACCTAAATCAAAACCCCAAGTAGACATTTTTTTCTATTTAAATGCTTTCAGACACTTTGGTCCACTCAAAAGGACCATTTGGATGACATAAAAATATTTTTATTTGAATTCATTTAATTTTAGTCCCGACGTGTCTCACACGCGCGTCCCTGCTTAATTCTCGAAATTGTCATTTTCATCACTCGCGATAATTTTTATTAAATCATGTAAGTCCATAATCATATATTACTTTACTCTCGAGTAATATTTAAATCCAGAATAATTTTAAATATGTCATAATTAATCCTGATTAAATCCCATTTTAAAATCATTAAAAATTACGAGGTATTACATGTGGCACTCCTGTGTGAAACAAAACTCATGAATTAAATAGTGCAAACATAAATTGTATCCTTTATGAATTTTGGTGGGGCTTGATGGTCCTACTAATAGACTTTGAAGACACGTCCATAGTGTAACTATGTTCGACCTTAAGTTGGGTCTCTAGGTGGTGGACACAATGTCGGATATTGTGGTAGTTACAATAATGATTGAAACTGAGCTAGGTATGGTAAATCCTATTGTTTCACTTATTAAAAATGGTCTCGAAGGACATGGTTTTCTCAAAGGACCCTCTTAAAAGAGTGGTCCTTCTCTCCATATATAAATTATGAACCTTTGAAGAGGCTCCCTTATTGGCAACCCTACTTTCCTTAGCCCTAGGTTAGTCCTATTAACACTGGCCATATTTGCCTTAACCTATTGGTCTATGGCCCTGCTATTGCTGGACATGATGCAGTTAGAAATTCTACTCCTGATCTCCCTGACGAAGCGGATCATCTAAACCTATGAACCTCGTAGGGGGTTGCTCCCCTATGGTGGTACCCTATATAATCCCATGAACCTCCTTCACCTCGAGATGGCTCATGTAGATATCCAGTCTTGGGTCATTAGTCGATCCCAAACTTCTAGTTCTTAGGAGTCTTGACTCTCGAAAAGTCACGGTGGTCCTAGAAATGAAGAAAATAGGCACTCGCAACCTAATTACACATAATAAAGGTTAGGTTTCCATGGAAACACATGTTTGATTCTCTAAGTGTGGTCCCTGAGGAAATGATCCATCATGTTCACCTCCATATTACCTGACTGGGGGAAAAAAAGATGGTGAACTCTCTCTCATACTCTTCCATTATACGGTCCTCTTGGATAAACCTCATAAAGTTTGTACTCGGAATTACACGAAGAGTTGGTGGGAAACACTTTCCCTCGAGCTTCTCCAAAAACTGCACACTGGTCATCCTAGACCCCATTGTATCTTTAGTGATTGACTCCCTCCATTGAAGATCATTTCCTATTACCTTAAACTAGCTATAATCTTTTTTTGCACCTTTAAGCACTCTACCTGGCATACACAGCTCTGGATATCATGCCTTTACTTTTGGGATATTATAAGATCTATAGAACTGCTAAAATATGGCAGAATACCCATGATGAAGGCACTCTTAGATTTTTCCAATGTGGAAGTGGCATGAAGGTCAGGTACATCCACGAGTGGTGGGGTAGGCCGGTCTAGGCACATGGAGGCCATTGTGGAGGATAATGGGTGCCAAGTCTGTGAATACTAGAGATAGTGCTTGACACAGTGACTTTGTCTTGGGCTATAATTTATCTAACTCGAAGGTGACAGCCTACTAGAGACATGTGAGTCATGTCCATGTGTTCACTATTTGAAAGACAATAAATAAAGCATATCAATAATGTAGGAGATAAGAATAACATATCCTAAATATTTGAGTTCTAGAGTATTAAAGAACACAATGTAGAAAAGATATGGGTGCACTCAAGAACCTAGGACACTAGAACCTAGAATTCAGTAGACTAAAAATATGAGATTTCATTACATGGCCATCATATGGGTTTGGGATTAAAAAGCCCGTGTTTATTTAAGTTGTTTGAGTTTGGGTAACTTAAATAACTTAAAATGGGAGGGCGGTGTGTTATTCTTATTGTTTCAAAATGTCGTTATATCCTTAAGAACTGAAAACTTTATAAGTTTAATCCTCATTGATGAACTATTTTTACAGGTCTTAGGCTACAATCATTGCCACGGACTTTGAGCTTGGAGGAGTGTCCCCAGCACTAGTACTATTTGTCATTCCCCGGATGTAGGTTTTGAGCCATGTATCTCATTTACATTCATGTATTAATTTATATTATTATTTTTATTGAGTTGTATTGTTTCAAATTTTTTCGAGTAGAAGATTTTTACGAGATGTATTTATTATTTTGAGTTTCACATTCAGATATCGATATACATTATATTTCAAAGTTATAGCTTGATTATATAGTCCATTGGATGTTATCAAAGATGGTTTAATTTATTCTTAATCTATTATCTTGTATTGTATTTAATTATATCATTTTATTTATATCGCTATGATGAGAATGTTACTAATTGTTTTTTAGTATCGTGGTTTTAATATTAGAATTGATCAATCTATTTATGAATTTTATGGGTTGTCATAGTATTATTTATTTTCCACAATTATTCTCCTTTTCAATCTCCATATCAACCCATAAAGTTTTCAATTTTGATGGTTCTAAATTTGCACCGATGCATTCATTAAGAGGATTCAAGACCTTTTCCTTTTGTTTTATAATTTTTGAGTTGTGATAACCCTAAATGACCTTTCCATTGCTTAAAATATTTTAAGGTTAGAATAATTTGTACATTGTACCTTGTATATAAAGTTAATTTACTTCCAAGAAATCTGTTAAAAAGATTGTATATACCCATGAAATTTAGATATCCGTAAACCATTCAAGATGATAAAGGGTATTAATTGATGGGAAAATGTTTTTTGTGTTGAATTTGGATATGTGTAATGGACTCCTTATGATGGACATACACCCTATGAACTCATTCATCATCAGCATCCTAGCCTTAATCCTATCACATGGGTTCGGCCACATGGATTCTCCTTTTCCATTCCAATACACCCTCTGAACTATAACAATTTAAATGTTAAGACAAAAAATTATACACTTAACTTAGCCTCCATTTATAGAATATGTGTTATTTCCCTAATTCATAAGAGGAAGGATAAAAATCATCAAAGGATGGAATATAATTCAAAATTCAAGAAATAGATTTCTTATATATCTTTAGTCTAACACTATGGGCCAGATATGTTCACTTTGCTATATTTGGATGGCTCGGATTAGAGTCATTGTCTTGCTATATTTTTTTATGTACGGGGGTGGGCAAAAGGGGTGTGTATGTTTATTTGTTCATGTCAATTTATATGGAGGACTTACATCTAGTGAACTCATAACAAACGGGGGATAGTCACTGGATTATATATCATTATAATTATGTTATATAATTATTTGGTTCAATCCCGGTTATGATATTGTGGATATTATTCATACTAGTTGTCCGTTCACTTATGAGAACGAGTGGTATATTATATATTTTCATCGAAAATGCACTTCCTAATTGATTTTAACACCGATAAAGGTGGGTTATAATAGTTAAACTAATAACTGTAGTTTTATTAACTAAACACGTCATTGATCATTTTACTACTTGAGAACGTAGCTTTTATCTTGTTGTGGTGGTCCTGACCCATCACGTTATTTTTGGCCCTCTAGTTTATCAGGCTTAGCTTTACCACTTGAGCATACATTCATCTAGTCCAGTCACCACTGATTTTGGATATGTAGGTATTGAACTTATTGGTAGTATTATTTAATTTATGTTGAGAGAGATGCAAGGTTTACTTTACCCTTTTTCATTGTAATCAGCTTTGTGACATTATTGTTTTGTAGATATTATCATGTACTCATGATTGGGAGTTTTTTTCACCCAACTTACTTTTAGTTTGTGGTGGTGATTGACTCTTTTCAATTCTCTGTGATTATTTAACGATTTCTTATATCGTACTCTACTTTGAATTTTCATTATTCATTGATTCTAATTTTGTGCTAAGCATGATACATATTTGTTTTAACAAGATATAAAATTTTAATAAATAGACTTGATCAACTTAGTTATTAAAATATACAGTGGTCACAGTTTGTATCAAAGCATGGTCTTAGGCAGCGTTGGTCCCAGAAGTCCATTTTAGTCGTCCTCGTAACATTCTTTTATACACCCTTTATCTTTGCATTCTTGTCATTTTTTCCATAGTACTAATAACAGTTTTTGTCATATTTCAAAAGGAACCAAAGAGGAATACCCATTACACTGCACGTGCCACCCTAACAGATATAGCAACACCAATTTTATCCGCACCACCATTTGTACCATTTCTACATATGCCACATGTTCTACCATTTTTGGACCATATTAGCTTCCAAAAATATCTTCCAGGGGGTCAAGGAAATATTAGTTTTAGATAGGCAAGAAATATTACTAGAGGCACCACACCTAGTGGCACGAGCTCCCATAACAGATTGGGAAAATATTCGAGGTGTGTTTATGAATAATGGTGCACTGACATTTTCAGGTTGACATACCCACTGTGCCTAAAAAATTCATGCCTAACTTTGACTTAGACTCAGAGGAGGACTGCGATTTAGAAAATCTTGATAATCAGATTGCCCTAATGAGTAAACATATTAAGAAAATTCTAAAGTTTAGAAATTTAGTTTCTTCTTAATAAGGAAAATCTAACTATCAAGATCTTCAAATTCATAGGCCCCATGATCGAAATGTCGACAAATAGACCTCGGACAATAGTTCTAGATATAAAAAAGACTATAGTAATGTCCAACATCATTGTTGTGGGAAAATCGGACACATTCCTACTAAGTGTAAAGTTAAAATCAAAAAACATTGTCAAAGCTAATATGTGAAGAACCTGAAATGACTCTAGTGATAATAAAGAGGATCAACCTGAGCCATCTAATGCTAATGAATCATGCATGTCCTTCTTTGCTAAGATAATATATTCTAATGACAGTTGATGTTTTCCTGTTGAGACTTTTATATTGTCTGCTGATATTTATGTAAGCCTATTTTATATTTATTTACTATGTGTAGTAATTATATATAAAATGATGGAATGTGGAGTAAATATTAATTTAATGTGGAAAAGGTTAACATTTACTGAAATATTGTATAGTTACCTTGTGAGTAGGTAAAAGTATCCATGTTGTGATTTATTGTGTCATAAGGTTTAAAATGACATTTTGGTTTAATATGAAACCGGAAGTTAAAAAAAGTTATAAAATTTACAAATGATAATTTGGAGGGTGTAGTTAGTCCCGGTAGGTGCGAGACAGTGAAAATAAGTGCCATATTGCATTTTGGTATTTCGGGCACTTTTGACTAGCTATAGCTTAAATGTGTAGTTGCGAGTAATTATATCGCGAATTGATCATTTAAGTTGGGAATTTTAGACTTAAGGCCCGATTTAGTCTTGCTAAGACTTACTATTCCATTAAGAAACAATTGTTAACCTAAAGATAAAGAGAGAAGAGGAGAGCTTTAGAGAGAGAGAGATAGGGAGAGGAAGAGAGATTTGGAGATTCAAGCTTGGATTGTTGTCTCCACCAAACCAAATCTGAATCTGCGAGATGAAGGCAAGTTATCTACTTGCTACTATGTGATTTAAGGAGAATAATTTGTATTGATAGTTATGAATTGTTATGGTTTGTCATTTTAGGGTTTTGTTAGATTTATGGGTATTATAACTCTTAAAAGTTGATTTGGATGATAAATATTGTAAATGATGGTAGTTAGGTGTATTTGTGGTGCTTTAGTTCCATTAAATGATTTTGGTTTGGTTGGTTTTGGGTTCCAAGGATAAATTTGGAGTTCAAGACTCCATAAGCAAACTTGGCATTTTCGCAGGGGCGAATCGATTCGGCCTCTGGAGCGAATCGATTGGCATAGAAGCAGTTTTCTAGGTCTGTGTACCTGAATCGATTCGGGCTAAGGCCGAATCGATTCAGCATTTACAGAAAGTTGGGTTTGTCCTCCGAACCGATTCGCTTTTAGAGCGAATCGATTCTCCAGGGCGAATCGATTCGGCCCCTAGGGAGAATCGATTCGGTTCCTGCAGTTTTGAGTTATTTTCTTATTTAATTTTTAACCTTTCTCTTTAGGCTTAGGACCTAGGAACCTTTTTGAATGAAGTAAACTTAGATTCCTAGAGTATTAGTTGAGTTTGGTTGCCACCCTAGATTTGAATGGGTTCGTAAGGGGTTTCTTTCCTGGGGGTGTTTAAAGTAATGTTAAGGCATTACTTCTCTTATTTTAATGTTTAGGAGTTAGGAAGTTAAATGCCCGTACTTGGAGACTTTAGGGGCTTATCGGAGTCATAAGGACTTTGGGAATTTTGGAATCATAATGATTATTTGGAGACTAAGTCGGTATTTGTAATTTGAGGAATATTAATGATGATAGGTTCGAATAAAATGAACCAAAATATTCAATGATGATAGGTTCGAATAAAATGAACCAAACACATGAATAATGGAAATGGAAATTGGAGATGAAAATTGAAAATGAAAATGAGATTTATAATGTAAATGATAATTTACTTAAACACACCTCTCTAAATACTATCATAAGGGAAGTTCGCGTGCGAGATGATGCCCCCCGATAAATTAACGCAGGGTGGATATAGTCCTAGGCCACATGAGCGATGATATGTATATATATTTTACTGCTATGGGTAAAAGATTACGGGTGTGGTCTTGACTATCCCGCAGGCATATGGCCTCTTCCCGACGTTGCGTTATGACCCCAGGTTGTCTTATATGATAGGCCCTGGAAGATGATAGTTATTTAAGGGCGCGCCCAGTGGGAAAACTCGGAGGGGCGGTCTTAGAATCGTTATATGTATGAGAATATAACTTTTCTGCATCAAGTGGGACTTGATGGATATTAATGCCACAAAGAGCATGGATGCGTGCCACAAAAATCATGTGATTGAGATATGTACCATAAAGAGCACCTGATAGAAATTGTATTGCTGTTAAGGAATGGAAAGATAAAAATGGAAATGATGATTATTGATGGAGGTTTTTAATTAATGAAGTGAAATTATATCTTCTTAATTAAACCGAATAAAAGATTGTATTCCTATTAAGGAATGTAAGGAGGAATTGGTAATATGATATATGGGAAAAGGTTTTTAAATAAAGATGTTTACTTATAATTCTCTTGTGTCAATGATTTACATTTCATAATTAGTTAAAATGTTTTAAGTTATAATATAAGTTTGTCATGTTAGATATCCTGCTAGATTTTCATCCTTATCATCCATGCATAATTGTTCATTCATATCATGCTTTTATTCTTCTGGTGATCATATAAAACCGGGCCCTGACCCGTTCATTTTCTACATTGTGTATGTTATTGTATCCGCTCAGGTGCTCTGCCGCAAGGGCGCCCCTTGTGATTATTCCCCATTTCCTTTACTCTTGACGAGCTGTAAGATTTTGCGAATTATTACTGGACGTTGTATTAGATGCCTTCATTTTTCTGTTCTAGATATGATCGGGTCTTAACTCGGGCGTGTGGCCCAAACTTTTGTATTTGATTAATGAATGTATTACATAAGATATTAAATTATTGTAATGTGTTATATGTAACTGTGGACCGAAAGTGTATTCGGTCATTTTCTTGTATATTCGTGTAGATGCAATTATTATGCAACACAAATAAATATGAGAAAAAGATTATCAAGAAAAGAACAAGGAATACAAGATTCCAATCACACAATAAAGAATGTACGTGGTTCAGCCAAGATGTGCCTACGTCCACGGTGGTGCAGTCGATATTATTTCTATATACTTCGGAGAGTGATTATAGAGAATACAACTTGTCCTTCTTCTACGGACCTAGGGTTTAATATATACATGTGCATGTAGATGAGTGGAGGTGATGGGTTCCTCTATGTTTTCCAATTCCCTCATAACTTCCCTTCATGGGATCGTGGGGAGAGACCGGATCAATTATAAAAGATGAGGGGCCTGGACTTTGGGCCGCCAGGACTGGGCTACTCGTCCAGGCCCATAGTTTTAAATTTCGGGTACCCATAATTGCCCCTAAATTTGTTGGGCCATGTTTTTGGGTTCAATGGATTTAAATGATCAGCCATTATGGCTGATTTCGATTCTTCAAAAACTATGAAGTTGCTTTGGTGGCACCCGCTTCGCTATTTGTGAGCTATGATTAGAATTTAAAGGCTTGTTGGAATAGCCACTTTTTCTTTCGTCACTTCAGCCTTTCTAGTACTCTTCCTTCTTCTGAGAACTTTAGCACCTAGTACCTTCTTCTCTGAATCCCCATTCCCATTGATTCTTAGTCGTCTTGATCTCGTGCTTCTTCATCACTCGAATCGATCTTCTGTTTTGTAAGTTTCTCATGCCCTTTCTTTGCACTTTCTCTTTGGTTTGTAGATTTTCTTGAGTTTTTCAATGGCGAAGATTGGAAATAGGTCAATCTCTGAGTTCAGGAAGTTCTACAATATTCCTGAGTGGGTAGATATTAAATGTTGTGCCTCACCTCTTAGGAACGTTAGAGATATAGAGGATGCCCACTGGATCCATGTTTTGTTTCTCTCCCAGGGGGGACTTACTTTTCCCCCTAATGATCTATTTCTGCATTTTTTTGGTTATTTCAATATTGTTCCTGCACAGTGCTCGCCCAATGTGTGGAAGATAGTAAATGGCGTCCATAGAATAAACCAGTTGTATGGTACTAGGTTAGGACTTGCTGAGATTTGTTTCTGTTATTCCTTCTCTCGAACTAGCTCAGGTGTCTTATACCTCAAAGCTAGGAGTCCTGATAGGGTATTGATAGTAAACCTACCTGATTCCCATAAGTACTACTGGAAAGAGGGTTTCCTCGTTAGGAATTGGTAGTTCCCTCCCCAGTTTGAAGGGTCGAGGTCTGAGAGGTTCACTGTCCCTTTTTACGGGGAAGAATATATAGGTAGACATTGTACTGTTGTTTTAACCTTTGCCGACTTGTGACTTTTCTAACGTCTCTTTACTTTTTCTTCCACAGTGAGGATAAAGAATTTGGAGCCTGCTCTCAGGAGGTTCGTATCTCGGAGTTGGTGCAAGCTTGGAATATCAGGGAGCCTCTGGGTGATGGCGAGCATCCCAGGTCTGCTGCCTTTTTCCTCGAGTATAAGAACGCAGGCTCCAGGTTCATAGCATGGCCTGTGGATATTGTTCCAGAGTTTGATTCTTTTGGAGAGACTACTGCTGAGCCTATCCAGTTGGATGAAGAGGAGAGAAGCTCTGAGAGTGAGCCTGCAGGAGCTGCGAGTAATTTTGGTGGAGGGATCTCTAACAGTAGCAGTTCTTCTGAAGAGGATTCTGAAGCTCAAGGATCGTCGAGCACTTCCACCAGTTTAGGCAAAAAGATGCCTCCAAGGAAGAACCTGATTAGAGACGATGATGATGAGGACCATGTTCTTCTTTCACAGAGGTCAAAGAAATAAAAGTCTTCTTCTCGGGCCGTGGCTACTGGTTCTCGCTCTTCCACTTAGGAGCAAGAGAGGAAGAGGAGAGAGTAAGAGCAGGTGAGAGAGAGGGAGAGAAAGAAGGAGGAAGAGAGAAAGAAGGTGGAGTAAAAGAAGAGGATGGAGGAGAGGAAGAGGATAGAGATGGAGAGAGAAGAAGAGAGAAGGAAGATGGAGTCGAGGAAAAAGGCTGGGCAAGCCTTGGTCCTGGTGTCTACTTTGCCCGAGGGGGCCTCAGTTGCCACTTCTCCTCAGCTGGCACCTGCGCTGCTCGAGAGGGCAGTTCTTCCTGCAGATCACTAGAGGGCGCTGGGGTCTGAATAATTATCCCTTTAAGCTAGCCAGAGACTAGCCTTGGTAAGGTTCTATCCCTTTTTCAATTCCTTAACAAGTTTTAGTTGTTTCTCCTTCCTGATTTCGTCTTTATTTTTTGCAGTTTGTGACTGACTTCGCCGTGCTCTACCGTTCTCGCGATGAGTTGGTAAGAATGAATGGAGAGATGGAGCAGCATAAGTCCGCTCTGGAAGTCAAGGGTTCTCAGTTGGAGGCTAATTTGAAGGTTGCTGATGCCGCTCGAGCTTCCTCTGATCTGGACATCATCAATTCTAATCGAGAGAGGGATGCGGCGATTAAGGAGCTGAGCGAGCTGAGGCAGTCCTATAACCTGGTTTGCTCGAGCAAGCTGGGTGTCGTGGAGGAGAATAAGGCTCTAACTGAGCAGCTAAAGGAGAAAGAGTCCCAGGTAGCCACCATCAAGGAGGATTCATACAACTCTGAGTGGACTGCTTCTTATGAAGATGCCGAAGTTCAGATAGGCTACATCAGCCGTTTGAACTTCAAAAAGGGCTGGAACAAGGCCCTCCTAGCTGCTGGTGTTGATGTTGAATCTCCTATGTTCGATGAGCATGACCCGAGTCTGAGGCCAACTGTGGACGAAGAAGCCCCTGCCCCAGCCATCGAGGGTGTTGATCTTGCCTCTCAGATAACTTCTGTCGATGCTGGTCCTGCCTAGGAGAATGAGGGTATTCATGTGGAGGGGGATGCCTCTGCTGCTGCTGACAAGGGGAAGCAGCCAGCCACCTCTGAGCAGCCTGAGGTTGCTAGTTAATCTTTTTTAGGGCTTTTCTTATACTTTTGCTTGTAATATTTCCAATTTCTGCTTGATGTACTTGATTTTTATCAATGAAATGAAAAGGCTTCTTTTTCCAGTGCATTGATTGATTTTTCTTTCCATTGCCTTTCTATGTCTTGTATTTGACTGATGTAGAAGAGTATATTCCTGCCATATCTCAATTGGGCAGGACTCTTGGTCCCAATGCCAGTCCTCAGGTTCGTCAGGGGACTGGCATTGGGACCAAGAGTCCTGCCCAATTGAGATGTGGCAGGAATATACTCTTCTACATCAGTCAAATACAAGACATAAAAAGGCAATGGAAAGAAAAATCAATCAATGCACTGGAAAAAGAAGCCTTTTCAGTTCATTGATAAAAATCAAGTACATCGAGCAGAAATTGGAAATATTACAAGCAAAAGTACAAGAAAAGCCCTAAAAAGATTAACTAGCAACCTCAGGCTGCTCAGAGGTGGTTGGCTGCTTCCCCTTGTCAGCAGCAGCAGAGGCATCCCCCTCCATATGAATGCCCTCATTCGCCTGGGCAGGACCAGCATCGGCAGAAGTTATCTGAGAGGCAAGATCAACACCCTCGATGGCTGGGGCAGGGGCTTCTTCGTCCACAGTTGGCCTCGGACTCGGGTCATGCTCGTCGAACATAGGAGATTCAAAATCAACACCAGCAACTAGGAGGGCCTTGTTCCAGCCCTTTTTGAAGTTCAAACGGCTGATATTCCTGCCACTGTTTCAGCGATGCCGTGAGGTTCCACTCATCCTCCCCTCCCGCGAGTTGGTAGGAGCACAAGGGGCAGGAACAAGGAAGCAGAAGAACAGCGGGATAAGGAGATGGAAGAGCTTCGCAATGATGTCCGATTCAAAAGGACGTTACCCGATTACGGCATTTATTCAAGAAAGGTCCTCGACAAGCGTGGGCTGACGGTTATGATCATGGCTGGCTAGATGCTCCCACAAGACTATCCGAGTTCGAGGACCTTTCTTTCATCAGAGGGTGGTTGAGTGCCTTGAAAGAGCTTTAGGTCCCGAGGAACTCGGTGTTATGGTATCGCCACGAGATGTCCTCCTCTACTCTGATGCCCAACCCATTCAGGAGGGATGATCCATGGATCCCCATTGATGCTATTCCTCGGCAACTATTAGAGTTGGACGCAGATGAGGTTGTGGAAGAGCTGGTCCCTTCTCCTGATGATGGACGAAGGTCTAGAGTGGCAGATTATCTTTTCCGGAGGCTTCCACCTTCTTCAATTTTTTGCAAGTTATTTTTCTTTTGATAATGTAAACGCTTTGGGCGAGCTTCGCCGACTAAACGTTTATTATCGTTGTTGTAAATATAACAAGTTGTTATTCTTTTGTCTTTTTTTTTTTATAATGTAAATGCTTTGGGCGAGCTTCGCCGACTAAACATGTATTATCATTGTTGTAAATATAAGAGATTAATGAAAAGTTCGTGTTTAGGGAAATTTTGCCGACTAAACGTGGTCATCCAATCTTTTTATATTCTTAATGCTTCATAATCATTTTTGCTTTGTCATGCAAGTGTCCCCCCAGTCCAGTATAATACCAAAATACCATTATGCCCGATTTTACCTTTTAGGTTGTGTCGTCACACTCCCTTAGGCCTAAGTAGGGCAATTGGCCAGGAAACACCTGGTATCGGATGTCTTCATCCGATCAAGATTTTGCTCAACCAAAGTAGGTTTGATGGCCAGTATAAAATCTAGTCGCATTGCCTAAGAATCCTCTGTAGGGCTTTATATATTGCCAGGGGCAATGCTAAGAGGTCTATCGTGTTTCATGACGATGACCTGAGGAGGGGTATTCCCCTGCTATATCGACCATCGTGCCTGTGATTTGGAAAGAGATGTGTGATAAAATACAGTTACTGATTACATTAGTAATAAGGGGAATGAACTGTTCCTTTCACATAACAAATACAAGAAAAAGATTCAACAATAGAATTCCTTGAGAATTTAAAAATTGAATTTCTTGAGATTAGCTGCATTCCATGCTCGTGGTATCTCTCTGCCCTCTATCGTTTCTAAATGATATGTACCTTGCAGGTCGTCTTTTGTTACTTTAAAGGGTCCTTCCCAGTTTAGGCCTAGCTTACCGTCTGATGACCTTACTGTGTTGCCCAGGACTTTCCTTAGAACATAGTCCCCAACTTGGAATCTTCTTGGGTTAACCCTTTTGTGGTAATGCTTCGCGAGCTGTTGCTGATAGCTCGCAAGCTTCACTAGGGCAAGTTCTCTATGCTCGTCGGCGAGGTCGAGTTCAGCGAGCAACGCCCCATCATTCTGGCCTTGGTCAATAAGGTCGGATCGTATTGTTGGCAAGCCCGCTTCTAGTGGAATGACTGCTTCCATGCCATATGTTAGCGAAAATGGGGTTTCTCCTGTTGCTCGCCGAGGAGTTGTTCGATATGCCCATAGGGCATAGGGTAGCTCGGTTGCCCATGCGCCCTTGGCTCGCTCTAGTCGCTTCTTGAATCCATCGATCATAGTTTTTTTGGAAGCTTCTTCTTGCCCATTGCTCTAAGGGTAGGCCACCGAACTAAAGTTGTGTCTGATCCCGTGTTCGTTACAGAAGTCTTGAAAGGGTCCACTCTCGAATTATGTCCCATTATCGGTGATGATGGTTCTGGGGATTCTGAATTGAGTGATTATATTCCTCCATATGAACATTATCATATAAGCGTCTCGGATGTTTGCCAATGGTTCGGCCTCGATCCATTTGGTGAAGTAGTCAATTGCAACCAACAGGTATTTGCGATTGCCGACAGCAGTGGGTAGTGGTCCCACGATGTCCATCCCCCATTGGGCGAAGGGCCATGGGCTGGTCAGGGATTTTAGGTCGCTGGCGGGTTGGTGGACCATTGGAGCATGAAGCTAGCATTTTGGGCATTTGCGGACATATACTGCGGAGTCCTTTTGCATATATGGCCACCAATAGCCTTCCTTCATTGCTCGAAAGGCTAGAGACCTTCCTCCGACATGACTTCCACAAATTCCTTCGTGAAGATCACGCAGCACTTGCTCGATATCGCCTGGGTGGACGCATCTAGGGTAGGGACCGGAGAAGGACTTCTTATACAAGTCGCCTCCTATGGATAAGTGAAAGCGAGCAGCTTTGACTTTTATTTGGTGGGCCATTTTCTTATCTTCTGGGAGCGTGCCCTTCTTTAAATAGTTTCTTAAGGGTTCCATCCAGCTGGGGGTTGATCCCACCTGGAGTATTTGTTCCACGTTTGGCAGCCTGCTGTTGTGTTTAATGCTTGGACAAATGAGGTAAGTGATGGGAATGACCCTTTTTAAGGCTAGAATCAACTGCCGAGCTTAGGGCTTCTAAGGCATCGGCATGACTGTTTTGCCCTCTGGGAAACTGCTGGATGGTGATATCCTCAAAGCTCGTCATTAGTTTTCTCACCAGGGCGAGGTAGGCTACCATTCTTTCATCATTCGCGTTGTAGTCTTCACTTATCTGATTGGAGACTAGTTGAGAATCGCCAAACACCTGTAAACGTTTTGCTCCCAGAGTTTGCGCCTTTTGGAGGCCGGCTATTAGGGCTTCGTACTCTGCCTCGTTGTTGGAGGCTGCAAATCCAAGCCTAATTCCTTGCTCAAGGATGGTGTTTTCTAGGGTGATGAGAACAATGCCTACGCCTTCCCCCTTTGAGTTGGAGGCTCGATCAACGAATAGTTTCCAGGTTTCCACTGTTGCTGGGTTCTCCTTTTGCTTTGTTGGTTGAGTTTTGTCGGGGAGTTCTTCGCCAGTGAATTCGTTTATGAAATCAGCGAGGATCTAACCCTTGATAGCGGTCCTTGGCTGAAATTGGATGTCGAACTGGCCGAGCTCGACTGGCCACTTAGACAATCTTCCCGACAAATCCTCTTTCCTTAGGACATCCTTAAGGGGGTGCGATGTAAGGATGATGATAGTATGAGCTTCAAAATAATGCTTCAGTTTCCTCGAGGCTATCACTACTGCAAAGGCGAGCTTCTCCAATGGCAGGTACCTTTTCTCGGCGTCTAATAAGGTCTTGCTCGCGTAGTAAATGGGGTGTTGGATTCCTACGACCTCGCATATTAACACCGAGCTGGTAGTGTGATTAGATACCGAGAGGTACAGGTACAAAGAATCCATTTGTTGTGGTATGATAAGCATCGGTGGAGAGCTTATGTAGGACTTGATCTCGTCCAAATCTCGCGAGCAGTACGGGCTCAATTCTATTGGTTTACTCCCTTTTAGAAGCTGGAAAAAAGGCTTGCACTTCTCGGAGGATTTGGAAATGAAGCGATTTAAGGCAGCGAGCATTCTAGTGAGGTTCTGCACGTCCCGGACGGTTCGAGGGGGTTGTACCCTATTGATTGCATCGATCTGGTCCGGATTAGCTTCTATGCCTCTCTTACTGACCAAGTATCCAAGAAGTTTTCCTGACTGGACACCGAAGGAACACTTTCTCGCATTAAGCTTCATTCGTTACTTCCTGAGCATTCTGAAGGTCTTTGACAGGTCTGAGAGGTGATTTTCCTTCTTCTTGCTCTTAAAGATCATGTCATCGATGTAGACCTCCATTGTGTCTCCCATTTGATCCTTAAACATTTTTGTGACCATCCGCTAGTAGGTTGCTCCCGCATTCTTGAGCCCAAATGGCATGACCTTGTAGAAATACAACCTAACCGTCGTGATGAACGCCGTTTCATCCTGGTCTGGGGCATACAAGGGGATCTGGTGATATCGTGAGTATGTGTCCAGGAAACTCATTCGCTCATGAGCTGAAGTGGCATCTACTAGTTGGTCTATCTTTGGGATGGGGAAACTATCCTTTGGGCTTGCTTTGTTGAGGTCAGTGAAGTCGATGCAAACTCTCCACTTCCCATTATTCTTCGGAACTACTACTGGATTGGACAACCACTTGGGTAATTGTACTTCCCATATGTATCCTGCATCCAGCAGTTTTTAGACCTCCTTTTCGACTGCTTTAGCCTTCTCGGGTGCAGTTCTTCGTGCTTTCTGCGTGACTGGCTTGAATGTGGGTTCGACGTACAGATGATGACAGACTATATCAGGATCAATGCCAGGCATCTCGAATGGTTCCCATGCGAAAACATCTACGTTGTGTCTCATATAGGTCGTCAACTCCTTCTGTTCTTGATCGGTGAGAGATGCTCCAATCAAGAAGACTCTCCTACTGTCACCAACTTCGGCTATAACTTCTACCAGGTCCTTGATGACACGCTCGGAGGGGAGGAGCCTGGTCTCCTCTACTCCTGGTCTTCCATACTTTAGTTGCTATTTAGAAGGTATCACACCCTCTTCAACTTTCTCACTGGGTTGACCGGCCTTCTTCTCTGGCTTTGGTCAGATGGCTGTTATGAAGCACTTCCTCGCCATCGCTTGGTCGCCGTGGATCTTCATTACTCCTCGCTTGATTAGATACTTGAGCTTCTGATGGTAGGTCGAGGAGACCGCCTTCATTGCATGAAGCCATCCTCTGCCAAGGATGGCCTGGTACGGTGATTCGATGTCAACTACTATAAACTCAATCATCTTGGAGACGTTCCCAGCACGAACTGGCGGCACTATCTGGCCTAGGGGCATGGTCATTTTCCCAGCGAAGCCGACCAAAGGAATAGTAGCTTCCTTTAGGTCGGCGACGCTCAACTTCAATTTCCTGAACAGGTCGAGGTAAATTACTTCGGATGATCTTCCTTGATCGACGAGCAGCTTGTCGATGTCAAAGTTGGCTATCCTGAGTGTAATGACCAGGGCATCATGATTTGGGGTCCTTACTCCCATCAAATCTTCATCCGTGAAAATAATATGCTTGTTATAGTTGATGTCCTCTACTCATCGACGCTTTCCTGACTGTGACTTTGCTGGATCGATTTGAAAAGCCTGCATTACCGCTGTAAGTTTTTTCATCTCCATTCGAGTTGAGTTCCCTTGTATCTTCTTGACGTCAGATACTCCGTGAATTACGACGAACTCGTGTCCAGCATCATCCTCCAGCACATTGTCGGGTCTCATCTCTCTGTTGGCAGTCACTTTCTCTGCCCTTTTTTCCAAAAAGTCGTTCAAATGCCCGGACCGGGACAATTCTTCGAGGTGAGACTTAAGAGCTTTGCAGTGCTTGGTATTGTGCCCTCCCTCTTTGTGGAAAGCGCATCTTAACGCATTTTTCCTCTTCGAGGGATATCCCCCCATCTTCCTGGGCCACTTGATGAATGGCTCATCCTTGATCTTCGCGAGAACCTTGTAAATTGGTTCTTTGAAGACAGTGTTGACCGCTTGGAATTCTTTCGACGCGTCCTGGTTCCCTCCATTTTTTTAGCGATTTTTGCCCCCGTTCTTTCCTCCTTTCCTCTAGTTCTCAATTTTCACACCTACCTTGGTAGTGAGCTTAGCTCGACCGTTTTCTCCTGTATTAGGGCGGGTGACATCTTTCACCTTTGCGTATTTATCGATTCGGGCAATTAGGTCGTCAATAGTCATAGCTTCTTTCTTCGTCAGGGACTGGTAGAGGAGGGAAGAACTAGGGAGCCCAATTTTGAAGGAGGCCACTGCCACTTCCTCCGCGCAGTCCTCGATCTCATTGAATAACTCCTAGTACCTCTTCACGTATTCTCGAAGGGTCTCTTGAGGCATTTTCTTCATTGTTAGTAGAGCATCCATCCTTTTGGGATGGGAGATACTGGTAATTAATCGGCCCGTAAAGAGTTCGATTAGGGATTTGAAATTCTTGATCTACTGGGGGGAGCCTTTCGAACCACTTCTGTGCTATATCATGAAGGCTCTAGGGGAAAATACGACACATCGGGGCATCTCGGTGACTACAGAGGGTCATGGCCTGTCAGTATTGCCTGACGTAATCGATGGGATCAGTCTTTCCGTCGTAAATCTTGAACCTTGGAATGGCAAATTTCTTGGGAGCTTCCTCCTCTTCGATTTCTCTTGTGAAAGGTGACTTCATTTGGGTTTTGAGAGATCGCCTCGCGAGTTCTCTAGTTGATCTTATTCCGTGGTGAGCGGGATGCTGGTCCATCTCCCTGCAGACCATGTTTCATATGTGCTCGTCGCTGTGAGCAGGGCTCTGGTGGCGGTGAGCTCTTCACAGCTATTCGCGGAGGTCTTCGTCTGGAGCAGGGCTCTGGTAGCAGTGAGCTCTTCGCAGCTATTCACGGAGGTCATCGTCTGACTCGCCTCCTTCATCCCTTTGAGATTCTCGCCTAGGGCTCCTCCCTCGGCTGCGAGACTTGCTCGCTTGAGGGCTAGGAGTGCGATATGGGCATCTCCGGTTATCAGGACGAAGCTCCCTCTCTATTCTTTCCAGTCTTCTTTTCAAGCGAGCATTCTTAACCTCATATCTGTGAGAAGACTCCCTCTGCTCGTGGAGCCTTGCCTCGTACGCATCAATCAACCTGGACATCTGCGTAGACCTCGCTGGTCCCTGACTTTCTTCTGAGGCTGGTCTTTCCAGGCAAGCTCTCTGATCTGAACGTCGGGCTTCAGAACTAATCCTGCGAGGAGCAGGTGGCTCTTGAATATCTCCTGCTTAGGGGGCATTGCTGCTGTGGCCAGACATCTTAAACTCCTTTCTTGACGTGGGCTCTTCTCAGGGAAAGATGAATGCTTCCCACAGACGGCGCCAATTGAAGATGCAATTATTATGCAACACAAATAAATATGAGAGAAATATTATCAAGAAGAAAACAATGAATACAAGATGCCAATCACACAACAAAGGATGTGCGTGGTTCAGCCAAGATGTGCCTACGTCCACGGTGGTGTAGTCGATATTAATTCTGTATACTCCAAAGAGTGATTACAGATAATACAACTTGTCCTTTTGCCCCGGACCTAGGGTTAATAATATATACATGTGCATGTAGATGAGTGGAGGTGATGGGTTCCTCCATGTTTTCCATTTCCCCCATAACTTCCCTTCATGGGATCGTGGGGGGAGACCGGATCAATTATAAAAGATAAGGGGCCTAGACTTTGGGCCGTCGGTCCTGGGCTACTCGTCCAGGCCCATAATTCTAAATTTCGGGTACCCACAATTCGTTTTCGATGTATTATATATACACTTTTGGAAATTCCACTTGCTTGTCAGATTGGGTTGTTATATTTAATTTTCTTAACTGGTTTTAAAACTTAACTAAATTTTAAACTTTTAGCAACCCATTTTCTGATTTATAGGGTGGTTTTCCCGTATACTCAGTTTATTGTTGTGATGCTGAGAATGATATCCTTCCCTGATTCCTGTTACATTTGGGTATCGGGTTGGCCACCCCTTATCTCGGATCGCGGGTTATCACAATTGATATATCTCCGGATGTTGTAGATACAACTTCCACTGTTGTTGTAAATGATGTAAATAGCTCAAGGTTTTGTGTGAGTCAAAGTGAAAGCTCTTGTGACGAAATGAACGTGTGTGTGAGTTCCACTACTGATCCTGAAGCATTAGGAGAACTTCACACACATCACTTAGTGAGCTGATGATGACCTACCTGATATATAAGAATTATACACTAAGACTCTTAAGAGGAGTGCCAAGTTAGATAAAATGGTGAAACGGTTAAAAAAACATGTTGAACAACTGAGTAATACTATTAGGAAGAACGTTGAGGATTACACAACCCAATGTGTTGCACATGAGATAGAAACCAAAACATATGTTTCTCAATTGAAAGAGCTTTCTAAGAAAAATGATGTTTTGAGAAAAAGGTATAAGGAAACATTAATTGAATTGGACCAATAAAAACAAAAGGTCCTAAATGATTTTAAGAAATGTTTGCATTTTAAAACACAATCTAAATCTTATGATGATATCATTTTTGGTAGAAAACTTATTCTATTGATAAAAGTGGTCTTGTCTTTGATAAAAATCTTAAGGCAACAAAAACGACCCTTCAAAATTCAAATGTAGTCTTTGTTAACCCTCATAAAGGAATTTTACATGTTGATGTCTCTAAAGAAAATCAAAACGTGTGTAATCCAAAGTTGAAACCTAACGGTAAGGCTAAGTATGTTTTTCCCCCTATAAGAGACCTAAGACAAAATAGTAAGACTGACACAGTTAAAAACAAAGTGCCAAACATGACTAATCTTATTTTTAAGGACTTAGGTAATAGAGTCAAGACTACCTCTCACCACTACTATGATTACTGCAATGTCTATGGGCACCCCATTACTGATTGTTTTCAAAAATGTCTATACACACCTGTTTATCAAAACTTTAACTATTCTAGGAAGAGTAGGAATACGTCTTTTCTCCCTAGGAAGACCGCTCAAAATCTAACAATAGGAAGAAAAAGGGAGGACCTAGAACTAAAACGAAAGCATTTAGAAAGACTCCTCACACCTTTTCTAAGTTCCATGCCAGATCATTAGTAAGGAAACACTTTGTGAAAAAGGGGCTTCCTACTCTAAATGACATCTTATTAGTAAAAGCTCTTAAAGTTAACGTGCTTAGTATATCACAATTTATTGATTCCAATCACACAGTTACCTTCTCTAAAACTAATTTCAAAATTTCGAACAAAGAGGTAACTCCATTCATTCAAGAAACATAACTAAGGATAACTGTTACACAGTGATTCTGAGTAATGAACCCTTTAAGATATCCAGATTGGATGAATCTTATCTATGGCATAATAGATTGGGTCACACTATTTTTATAACCTACACAGAATAAATTCCTAATAAATAGTTAGAGGTTTACCCAAACAGAAAAACACATTTAATTATGTTTATAGTCCTTGCAACTGGGGAAGATGAGTAAAAATGCTCACAAGAAAGTTAAAGAGATTTTAAATTTAAAGCCTCTTGAACTAATCCATGTGGACCTAATGGGTCCCTCTAGAACTCTGAACCTTTTTTGTAACAGTTATATCCTTGTGATGGTGGATGATTTTACTTTATTTACTTGGGTTCCTTTTATGAAAAAAAAATGTACACCTTCCGAGAATTTATTAAAATCCCTTTAAAGATTGAAAATGAGAAGGATACCCAAGTATCTCGCATAAGGAGTGATAGAGGTGGAGAATTCAACACTTTGGTGTGACAGAATACTCTGTAGGTAATGGATATAAACATGAATTTAATACACTGAAGACATATCAATAGAACGATATTGCTGAGTGAAAGAATAGGACAATCCAAGAGATGTCTAGAGTTATGTTGCATGCCAAAGGGTTACCAAAGTACTATTGGGTTGAGGCAGTCCAGGCAACATGTCATATTATTAGCAATGCATACCTAAACAAAATACCAAAGAGACTTCCTATGAACAATGGTAAAATAAAAAATACCCAACATGAAGTACTTTAGAACCTTCGGAAATATTTGTTATGTGTGTAAACAAAGAGAAAATCATTCAAAATTTGATACTTGAGGAGATAAATCCATTTTTCTGGGATATTCATATTAAAGTAGGGCTTATAGTGTTTACAACCTGCCTACCAATGTTATAATGGAGTCTATTAATGTAATTGTAAATGACACAAGTGCTGAGAATCCTGATAGTCAATAAATAGTTGTGGATGAGTCTAAAAATATTTTTAAACCTGACTCGCTCGAGATAATTGATCCACTGCCACCTGAGGTCGCAGCAGTACCGACCTGGGTTTCTAAAGACCACCCGATTGAGAAGGTTATTGGTGACCCATCTGATCTTGTGTGAAGTACATCCCAAGTCTAAAATTTGGCTAACTTTTCATGTTTTGTTTCTCTCATGGAACCAAAAGGCGTAAATGATGCCCTTTGTGACTCATTCTAGAATAATGTTATGCAAGAAGAGCTTGTCCAATTTCAAATTCATGATATTTGGTGTCGAGTCCCATGGCCTAAAGACAACACCTGTTGGATTTTTACAAATAAAATGAATAAGTGTAGGGTTATAGTTAGAAACAAAAAATAGGTTAGTAGAGGAAGGATATTCTTAGATAAAGGGAATATATTTTTATGAGACTTTTGCCCCAATAACAAGACTTGGGTCTATTCGTCTCCTCTTAGCAATTTCATGTCATTTGTAATTCAAACTTTTCCAAATGAACGTTAAGTTTGCCTTTTTAAATGGTATTTTATCATAGGAAGTATATGTAGAGAATCCTAAGGGCATTGTTGATCCGTCTTACCCTAACCATGTTTATAGATTGAAAAAGGAAGGCTTAAAGCAATCCCCCAAGGCCTAGTATGAGCATCTCTCAACATTTTTAGTCAATAAAGTGTTTGAGCGTGGTGGCTATAACCACACGTTATTCGTCCAAAAAATTGATCACAATGTTTTGACTGCACAAGTGAATGTAGATGATATCATTTTTGGTTCTACCTCCCCTAAATAGTTAGAAGACTTATCTAGTATAATGCATGGTGAATTTCAAATGTCCTTGATGGTGGAGTTACAATATTGTCAGGGTTTACAAGTTAAACTATGTAGTGATGGTCTGTTTGTATCTCAGTCTATATATGTTGGTTACTTAGTTCAAAAGTTTATTCTGGATAATGCTAAAACTGCACGAACACCCATGAACACTTTAACTAAAATATCTAAAGACGAACATGGGAAAAGCATAGATCTTATATTATATAGAAGCATGATAGGGAGTTTATTATCCCTTTTACTCCATCTATACATGATATTTATTTTTTTATATGTGTCTGTGCACCCTATCAATATTCACCTAAAGAATGTCATTTTTTTATGTGTAAAACGAATTATAAAATATGTTAAGGGCACACTTAATTATGGCATTTGGTACACAAAAGACACTACAAGCGCTATAGTTGGTTACACGGATGCTGACTAAGCAGGACGCCGAGATGATAATAAAAGTACATCTAGTGCTTGTTATTATGTACGAAATAATCTAGTTGGATGGAGTAGTAAAAAATAGAATTTTATATCCCTTTGTACTCCTGAATCTGAGTATATAGCAATTGGTAGTTGTTGTGCTCAATTATTATCAATCAAGCAAATGTTGTGTGATTATGGTATTAAAGAAGACAAACTTACAATGTTTTGTGATAACCAGAGTTCTGTTAACATATCTAAAAATCATGTTCAACACTCACTCACTAAGCACATCAGGATAAGACATCACTTTATTAGATAACTTGTTGAATGTAAGGAACTAGAAATTGAGTACATCAACACAGAAAAATAACTGTATCACCTGTTCATAAAACCATTAGATAATATTAGGTTTGAATCACATAGGAAAGCCATTGGGATTGTTGTTCCTACATAATAATTCTTCATATTTGTCATTTCCTATGTATATATCTCACTTATAATTGGGTTATGAGGATTTAGGGTATGATTGTCTAACACATAACAAAAGATGCCTCCTTTATATTGTTAGTGTAGGACACCCTTGATGTTACCCTAGTTATGGCAATTTTTTGTAAAGTAATTTCTTTTCTATCCCTTATATATATATACTAGGGTGTACCCGTGCCGATGGCACGGTGATAAATTTGTACCCGTGATATTTTGTACTCGTGTCGATGGCACATCGATTAATTTGTTCACGTGATAAATTTATTCTCGTGCCGATAGCACGCTCATAATTTTATTCCGGTGCATTTCTATTAGCAACCAATCATCCGCGATATATCATTAATATTTAATTATTTTTATGATGACTATTTTTGTATATTTTATATTTTTCGTTGTATTAATCATATACCACTTTCTAGGGTGTACTTGTGCCAATGGCACGGTTGTAAAAGCGTTCTAAATATTTCGTAACAGTGATTTGTCCAGAAAGGGCTTTGACCTACTCATGAATAATAGCATCTGTTGTGGAATGGAGAAATGTTTGGGAGGCTCGAAGAGGGAATGTATAAACATTACATGAAGGGATTGCACAAACAACACATAAAACATTGTCTAAACCCTTCAATCAAATAAGATTTTAAATGCGATATACATTTGAACAAATCTTAATTTTTCATTCCAAATCTATACTCGTACAAATAAATAATATTTACTGATTTAAAAATATCCATAAAACATAATTTCACCCTATCTCCGATTGGGTGCTTATGAAAGAACTTAATTACTCAAAAAGCATAATAAATATTTATTGGAGAGAACTTAGCCTTTCGCAACATTTCTTTAATACTTACTTTCCTTAATTAAAGAGATAACTGAATAGGATTCTATAATACATATGCGGATGGATGGATATATCAGAAAGTTAATGTGTATACACATAAATGATTTGTTTAGTCTTCTTTAGTCTTTTGTATTTGGATTTTCCTCTTAATATAACTGTCTATACAGCTTCCGGATTCTATTCCCAAACTGAATTGAATACAAACCTTTGTAAAATTTGTACACTTCTTTTTTTTTAAATCTCAATCAAAAGAACTTCACTTCCTTTTTTTAATGGAACATGACAATATTAATAATAAAAAGAATCAAGACAACAAAATAATTAGACTAACAATAAATTGTTTATGGATGTTCACTGAACTAAATATAGATCGAGTAAATGATGGAGATGCTACTCTAAAGTGTGTAACAAATATATATATATATATATATATATATATATATATATATATATATATATATATATATATATATATATATATCACGTTTCTAAAAAAAATCATTACTAACAATAGTGAATAAAAAATCAAAAACCACCTATTTCTTGAGCAATTGCAAATCAGACAACACAAAGGTAACCATTAACCCATTAGAAATTTGGAAAAATTCCACCCTTTTTCAATAAAGATTCCAAAAAAACTCTAGAACTAAAAATCCAACGGAAGATCTTCACGTCTTGTTGGTGAAGCACACTTCGATGACGAACTTTCTGTTAAGAGCTTGAGAGAAAAAACAATATATTAAGATTTCCCCCCCCCCCCCCAAAAAAGAAGTGGAGTTCAACCGATACTTGAGACTACCTTAATGAGAATACCTTAATATGGGGAAGTGTTTTGACACCTGAGAGATGGAAGATGCAAAAACTATTATTGAATCTACCAAATCTCCAAACCTTCTTATATGATTTCACTTCTACAGTTCTCATAATAACCCACCTAAACCATAAACTCTCCAAACCATCAGATTCTGCTACCTTACCCCCCTTCCCCCCCCCCCCCCCCCCCCCCCCGGCCACCAGTCTCCAATCAAATCTGGAGACGACCTTCAAATCTGGAGACCCAACCACCAAACCGCCTTATCCTTTTGGACCTAACAAAAAACCAAATAAGTGTTAGTAAAAACCTTTGGCCATCAACAAATTATATAACAGACCACCGAAAAATAAACCGGAAAATAATATAACAGACCACCGGAAAATTATATAAAAGACCACTGGAAAACAAATCAAAAAATTATATAATAGATCTGTATTATTTTTTTACTCAAACACACCACCCAAAGAATGCCTAAAATTTCATCATTTAGGCCTCGATAGAAATCACCACCCAAGGAATGCCCAAATTTAAGACCAAACCCAAAAAATGAAACAATACCCACAATATATTTTGGTGACAATGCATGTATATAGTATATACATACATACCAGTGGTGAGGAAGACAAAGTAGACAGTAGAATCAACACCGGATATACAAATAATATCTTCCTCAGTAGAAGAGAGAGCCTCTCGGATCCAGGCAAACGGTAACCGGGTCTCGGACCCTGCCTCCCACGGATCCATCCAAAAATATAATAGTCGAAAGCACTGTCTATAAAAGCCACAAAAACTAAAAAAATAGTTGATCAAGCACCGCACTCAAGGGCGCACAAATCAACCCCGCGTGACCAGCTCGATTTCGGAGTCTGGCTCTGGCATTAATGGCCTCCACAGGAAACGATGAGAGAGAGAGGCACAATTTCTTGAAAATAATGAAATTTGTGTGTAACTCAAAGCAAAAAAATGGTAGAGGAGATCATAACCTTTTTATTCACACCATCTTAATACACTATAACCTTTTGAAATACTACACCAAAATGGGTCAGATCATCCGTCGGATCTACTCCCATAATCACATATCCATACTCGTCATCGGCGCTGCCGCTTTATCGGCACCCACGTCTCCCCTGTCTTAAAACACTCCAGAGACAGGTAGGCTTTACTCGAACGATGGGCATCTCCATACTCAAACGATGGGCATTCCTATGGTTATGAACTAACACCGACTCCCGATGTGGACTTGCAAAAGGATGGACAGTCCTATGGCTCGCGATGTGGATGGAGGTCGAGGAGGACATCCGTGTTTAGAAAATTTGGCGGAGAGAGAGAGAGAGAGAGAGAATGTGAAGAATAGTAGGCATCTCAAAGAAAGAGAGAGAAGGTTGGTTAGAGATTTCAAAACCCTCTCGAGCCTTGTGCCTTGTGCTGTATGGTGTAATTGATTTTTTGACCAAAGAATCTTCTGAATCTCAAAGAATTTACAACCGTTAGATTTAAACCCATTAGAATCAAATTCATAAGAATTAATCTGACATGGCAAAAGATAGATACACAAATTGTTTATATAGGTTTTGTGTATAAACTTATATGATGTGGCAAAACCCCCTCTTGCTTTATTATATATATATATATATATTACCCGTTATCTATTTGAGACAAAATGGGGGAGAAAACCTTGTGTAGGACTTTGATTTATCATGTTATCTTTCTCTCTGATTCAACTAATATGCCTTATTTCAAAGTATTTTACTTCAAGAATTCATAGATAGATCCATTGTACATTTTCAACGTATGGGGATGGCCAGAATAGCTCTTTTGTAAATGAATCTAAAATTTTACTTTTTCACCCACGAGTACAGGGTACTCAAGGGAATTTGTTTCTAATATCCAAAAGGAGATATTGAGAAAACACTACATGGTTGACTTACATGAGTCTATGCCATATAATAGTTCCAACTAGATTGGATATATAGACAAAATGTTTTTAGATTTTTGAGCTCTTCTCCCTTGTATTATGAAGGCTTCAATTAGCTTTGGCATCCTCCAAGACTGCTAAATAAGCCTAAAAGGAAGTTAAACAACACACTCTAGGAACACAAATTAATATTATGCATTGTGTGTGTTTTAATGTTTTTAAATATTTTGGGGATATTTTTAGAACTTTTTAAACATTTAAATTATGGTTTAAAATATTTTTAGGCAAAAATTGGAATTAATGTTTTTCCTAACCACATCCCAGGTATATTCTCAAACCTTCAGAAACTATTGTGGATCAAAAATGGATTTTATAGACTTCAAAAACATATCTTCTAAGTGCATAACATGTGTTTGCAAGTGTTGTAACCTTATTGGTTGAAGTTGTGATTTCTCTCACTCACAAACTTGAGGCTATATTTAACTAGTTAGATCTTTTTAAATCAATGGCCTGCATGTAGTTATTTCCATTTATGAGCATCTGTAGTTGAACTATCATAGTGAATCTTCGTGTGATGCCTTCTTAGCCCTTAGATTAAAAGTTGGAAAGGCTATTTAATCTTGGCCGTTAATTTGGTTCTCCATTCCATAACTTTCCTAGCTCACTATAAATACGTACCATCTCTCGGCTATTAGAAGACTTTTAGAGAACATAGATCTCAAATAAAATCATAGAGAGAGACGGAGAGAGAGAGAGAGAGAGAGAGAGAGAGAGAGAGAAGTGAGAATAAAAGAGTGTAGAAATCCTCATACACATCTTCGTACAATTTTTTCCAAAATAAAACCTAGGTTTTTTTATAAACTTTTTAAGATTTATGGTTTTTAAATATTTTGAGTTCATACACTCTGATAAAAATAACATCTCGTAGTTTTCTGTTATATTTCTTCTTAGAAATTGTTACTTAAACCTAAAGATAAATTTTCACACTATATCTTAGGTTGTTTCTTAAATTTCTTTTTATACAAATTATTCTCTTAGTTTGATCTTGTTATTTTATTGTATATATTTCTGATCCAACACTTTCTGTTTTCAAAAATACGAAAAAGAGACTTAAAGTTGTTTATGGTTTGTAGATTTGGAAATTTCTTTAGGTTTTATACTTTGTAAAATTTTGTGTTGTACATAAATAAACGCTTGTTTAGTTTAGATTATTGTAAGGGGGTTTTGGGGAAAGGTCCTCATAAGTCCCAAATTGTATAAAAATAGGACACTCCATAAAATTTTATAAATCTAGTCCCTGTACTTAAAACACGATGAAAAATGGTGAACAATGGTGCTGCTGGCGCAGACCAAAAAAATGAACTTCTAACTCTAAAGGGACCATATAAATAAATGTTATTGTACCCCAGGGACTAGAGTTATAAACTTGAAAAGCATTGTCCTAAAAATCCAAATATTGAAAGGAACATGAAATTTACCTTAATTATCTAAATATTTTAAAGGTCTAACAACTGCAGGTCTTAAAATACTTTTACAAACAAAGTCTGATTTTCTATGATATTGAAACCTCTCATATTCATATAGAAAAACTGTGTAATTCATAGTACTTTTTTGTATAACTAAGAGAGGGTGAGACTGCATATTGTATGTAGGCACATCATAGTCACTAGACAATCTCACACACAAACATTTAGAAAGAAGTGTGTTATTTCTTTAAGACAATCCGTTTGATTGAGTCTTCTATAAGGGGCAAAGAATTAAAGTTGGAGAAATCAAAACCATAAAATCAATGCAGATAGAAATAATACCATAGGAAGATATTTAACTCAGTTGGTATATTTATTATCTTTGAGTATTATGATTTATTGCTTATAATTCTTGTTGAATATAGTAGATATTTTATTTTATGGCGTAAAGGTTACTGTGAAGGTTTCCCCTAATTTGGGGTTTTACAACGTTAAAAATCTTGTGTGTCGTTTACTGTCTTCTGTTCTTATATCTTACATTCCTGGTTTCTGACACTTAAAGACTGAATAAGGTATTTATTTTAAAACATGCTAACCAATCAAATGAAGTTTGATTCTGAACAACTTTTTACACATCGTGTGTTTCTTAATTCAAAAGGTGTTTCTTAAAAGATTTTATTCGGAGTTTAGCTAATCATTAACTTAGGTTAATAACTTGGTGACTGATTTTTACTACACTGATTTATTACCATAAGATTATTTGTTTCCATTTTTTTATATTGCTTTATCAATTTCTAGAATTTTCTACATTCTTGTGAAAATCATTATATTAGTGATGTTCACTTGTCCATAATATCGAGGGCGTCCTGATGTGGAGTAGTGGATGTTAATTCCATAACATGAGAAAAACTAGTCTAATGGTGGATTATCAAATTACTTATCATTGTCTAAGATGACAGACATAGGCAAACCAATTGGGCATAAAATGTTCTTCTAGGCACAAATCTAATGTCAGTGCTTGGGGCTCAGACAGGTCATGGCAGCCATCTTATTCAGCAACGTAAGAGGCCATGACCCTATCTCTGTTAGGTCGTGATCACCTATCTCGCCAGTAGTTCATACCCTATCGCTTACCAATTTCCAACTCCTAGAAGGATTCCACACTGGCATCACTTATCGATATGTCATGTTCTCTATGCACATGACCTTTCCCTTGACATCTATGAATAGTAGTGCTCACCCCTTATTTATGGGAGATGTTG
The DNA here is from genome assembly GCA_949130495.1 of Sambucus nigra. Lineage (NCBI taxonomy): Eukaryota > Viridiplantae > Streptophyta > Magnoliopsida > Dipsacales > Adoxaceae > Sambucus > Sambucus nigra. Next base: position 352,463,599 of record OX422213.1, on the reverse strand, counting down.
TGGAAGCGAATACCTTCCAAAATCTCCACCCATTTTCTATATCTTCATCTAAGAGCTCACTTAGATCACCCTCAGTTACCTGAGCCACTATAGCACAAACATGCTCTACAGGTCACATCCATCTCATCACAGAGCCAATATATTAATGTATTCAACCCTTTCTCTTTTGTATGCTTTCATATCCAGTTAACCTTTGTAATAATGCAAATGTATAATGAGAATATGGCACCAAAGTGGGCGTGGGATCAATTTATAGCTGAACTACTCTATATCTTGTGTTCTTCTCTTTTTCATACTTCATTATGCTTTTACAGTTTATGATGGTTAAGAATAGCTTTGATGGCATGGTCTGACCCAATTTATTACATCATCATTTTGGCGTCGTCTATAAGAAATGAGGTGTAATACCAAGTTTCCTCTTAAATCAGGTACGTAACATGTTACTTCATCCATGGGCACCTCCAAGTCATTATCACATGGGTGAGATTTTAGTTATGAGACTTATATCTTGAATATAAAGTCCCCGAGGGGATTTTTTTCTAGATTTATCTTCGGAGCCTCTCTTCTACGAATTTAGAGTAGTATTTCTTGCCCCAATGATGTTACAATTCCAAGTTTATGCTGAAATGCTCAATAGGGCATGACCTCTCAAAGGTAAGTAACTAGGGATGCATCCTTATTCATATTTCTCTATATTTTTGGGAATATTATGCCACTTTATTTCCTTTATTGTAGGATTTTTGCTATCGATCTTGTGCTATATAGCAATTAAGAACTTTTATGTCTTAGATTAGCCCATAGGAGACATTTTTGGTAGTATTCTTGGGGGTAGAATCTCATTTCTAGGGATAATTACTAGGAAAGACCAATCATTGCACCTTGTTAGATTCAGCCTGGCATGTTGTCTACTGATAGGTCGCATCCCCATTGTAATAGTATAGCCAATATTTATGTTTTTAGAATGTAATTATTTGAATAATTAAAATATCTTTAATTGGGACCAATGATGTTACAAGGTTCTTGGAAACTCCCACGACGGGATTTTTGGCTTGTAGATCAGGTTAAGTTATAAAAGGCTTAGAAAACCAATGATTAAACCGACAAATATAAGTAGGTAATTGCCTTAAGGATCAATAAATTATCCCAGATAGGTTATGATGCTTTTTAATAATTTTTCATTTACTTTGCAACCTAGAGATCATGTTCGCTCGCATCACTAATATTGGATTGTTCTTCATATAGAGACCATAACCGCATCCTTATTGGTTCTAAAGGTTGTGGTCTCACCCTTATTTGCTTTAAAGGCCATAACAACCTACTTTTGTTTAGATAGACCACAACGACTGACAAAAGGCTACATCCCTATCTTCATACTTCCTCTTATAATTTACATTTATTTTTAAATCTTAGTTTTTTTCACCGTGGTTTAGTTCATCTCATAGAATATATTTCCAAAAACTAACATTTGAGAAGTCATGTAAGGAAATTATGGATCAGATTCCTAGCAGACAGAAGATATGGGACACTTGCGAGGTACCTTGACCACCTATATGAAGTCCAAGTCGCCTTCCAAGGTCAGATTAATTCCTAACAAAGAGGATTCTAATGTTGGAGTTCGTAGCCTTCACTACCATAAAAAAGGTTGTGGCCCCAAAACAAAATGTCGCAATTAAGTCATTACAGAGTAATAGGAGGGAGGAAGAGCAAGAGGCGAAAAGGCCCTATAAGAACTTCACACCGCTGAATTCCAGTTTGAAAGACATCTTTGGGAGCAATGATGAGAAGAAACATCTCAAGTGACCAAAGAAGATGAAGTCCCCGCATGATAAGAGGGACAAGAGCGGATGGTGTGAGTTTCATCAAGATCATGGCCACACTACTAATGGATGATTTTCTTGGAATAATGAGATCAAAAGACTCATAAGTAAGGGAATGACCCAGCAGTTCAAAGAGGATGCATCCCATAATTGAGACACCTGTGTAACTATCTTTTCCTTAGAATATTTTTTGATTTTATAGATTGTGTAAATAAAGAAACTTAGAGTTTAAGTTGACATCCATTTTACCACATGAACACTCATGTGGTGGGGTCTTTTTCATCTATGACTTCTCACTCTATCCTTCTAAAGTATTTTCGAAAGATTCTTATCTTAACAGGTTTAATGAGAACCTAATGACTGGTTATCCCGAAGATCAACATGCACGGGATATGGTGACCATAGAAGAAAAGGGCATGACGGCCTTAAATGGAATTTAACACCCCACTTAGCATGGCGGTCTTCAATTGTGTATAATAATTCTATTAGCCATGGGGGGCTCATCATACACGTTCTTAGCCTTGGGGGCTCATAATACCCTTATTTAGTCGTATGTTGGCATATGATACTCTCATTTGACCTCGGGTTGTCTTAATATTATCCTTTCTTAGACTTTGGTGGCATATAACTCCCCAAATGTCCCAGGACGACCGTGGGGGCCTTATAAATACCCTACCGTGGGTGGTATGAAAATACCCAATAGCTATGGTGGCTTGACAATACACATAACTAGAGGACGCTTAAAAATACCCCAAAGAAGGAAATTCAAGTTCAAAGTTCAATTATGTCAAGAAGGACACCGCCTGATCAAGATGGTAGGCAGGGGACATAATGGTCGTAGAAAGGGAATTTAGTTCCAAAGGACCAATATAATTAAAGACCACTATGGCAGACATTCTACAATGAAAATTATTAAACTTATAGACTGTGGAAGGGAGTTCAATTACCATGTCTAGCTTATAAATACTACGAAAAGAATCCAAGAGTTCTAAGTTAAAGAAAATATTGACATAGACGGTTGCGGCAAGCAAGTCATAACTAGTTTTGTTCCAAAGTATAAACATCTGAAATAAGAAAATTACTATAAATTTTATTCTTAAATGCCATAAATGGTTTATCTAAGTTGTTATGCTACTCACAATCTATGGCCTAAAGCTACACGGTGAAAATATTTTCAAGACATGCAAGTCATTCAACAAAATATAAGGATGCAGGATTGAATCAAAATCAAAGAAGTGATACAAATTTAAAGGCCACAGAGGGCCTATATTGTTTAATACAAGAGTTTATGATAGAGTTGTGCACATGATAAAATTACAAGTTCAAAATAAAGATTATGAAGTTAATAGGTTATGTCCTCTTCTTCATAACCATCATCTCCCTTCATAATTATTTCAGTTTCCTTCGCTGCCTTAGTTGTCATGCCTCCTCTCTCTACTTTTTGTTTAGCTACTCAACACACACACATGTGCTCATGATCATTGAATCTCTAGGAGTAATTTTCATCTTTGTCCTCTGGATAGTTCTTGTCCACCTTGTGCCTCATTTCCTTATATCCACAGATATAGACCCTATTTTGGAGGATGTAAAATTTTGTGAAGTTTTGAATGTGGCTACGACATCATCAATTGTCTTATTTATGGCTATGTCATGGTTAGTATTTTTTTTACGAGAGGGATGTAACATAATCATTAGAGACTTTCAATAAGGTCACAACACGGTCTTGTACTAGGTCTTGATTTTTTTTCTCAACCTGGTTGAACTTTTCTTCAAAGTCTACAGCGTGACTTGCATCCTCGAGAGCCTTAGCATCAGCAATTTTCAGTGCCTCCTCAGCATATTTAAAGTTTTGCTCAGCCTCATTTTGGGCTTTGGCTATAGCCTCCACCGTTGTGTCTGCATCCAATTTGTAGGCCGAAGGGTAGCCTCGGAAAACTTTTCTCTAGTCTAAAAGAAAGATGACCTGGAACCATCCAGCTGAAAAATATGACCATCTTTCGAATTATTATACATCTTATAGAGACCTTCATATTTGGCCCTTTAGACCATAACTACTTCTACAGCTTGGAAGAAGAAAAATTCAAAGTGTTAGCTTAAAAACACACAAATGTATACATAAAAGGAAAGAATTAAGAACTTACCCTCAGAAGGTTGTGCAAGGAGTATTCCTCCAAGTCATTCATATCCTCATCCACAACATGGTTTATGTCAGAGATATTTGTGTCCCTCCTTATCCTTGGGATTGCAGTGACAGTTGTGTCATAAGGAGATTTATGGTCATGCTGCCTCAGACGTGGAGGTGGACGTGGATGTGGACGTCTTTCAAAAAACTTTCATTCCTACTTTAAGGGGGTAGATTTTCATTAACTATCATGACATTCCACGAAGGGTAGCCAAAGGCGGTAACATGCGTAGAGATGGAAGGCTCATGGTTATCCCCTCTGAGAAGGAAGTGAGACCAGTTGTAGCTAGGTTGGTCTTAATATCATCTTCAAACTGTGGAGGGTTTATAGATACCCCCTCCACATATAGGATAGTGTCATAAGCACTAACATGGGCTGCCTCCTATTGAATTATCATGTTGGGAAATAAAGAGATTCCTATCAATCTCCATTATTGATTCCCCCTTTGCGATTGTACTTAAAGAAGCAGAAGTAATAAATCAAAATTTAAGTTAAAGTTAATGCTACAGAATTATTTGAAATGAGATATACCGTCTGCAACCTTCATTGGACCTTGATGGTAGCTATAGTATCCAAGTTTATGAAGTGATCGCAGAGTCACAGTATCAGGTAAGTGCTTATTTGAATTGCTAACTGAGACCACAATCTCAATTCTCTCCCTTTGCTTGGAAGAAAAGGTCAATCATGTAAAAACTCTAATGAGATTAGAAAAAGACGCATATATAAAGAATCAAGATAATTAAAGGTTGCAGCAGTTAACGTATATTCCATAATGGTGAAGAAAAATCAGGTCACGGTAAGTACCTTTCTTAGTGGGATGACACAATGTTCGTGGGAAAATATATGTTCTTTCTCCCTCCCACTCTTTTATGGGTGCACCTCGCACCTATCCCCAGAGATATAGATGAATTTTCACTTCCAATTTTGAATAGAAGAGGGCCTGCCCCTCATCAAATATCGATCTCTACTCTGAAACCCATGTAGAAATACCATGCATTTTCAACAAAGTTTTCCTTAGGTGTCTAAAAGTAAAAAAAAACACTACAATCATTATGTCTCTTTAAAAATTCTTCTTCCAAAAAACCAGGAAGTTAAGGATGGCTCTCTACACATTAGGGTCAACTTGGTATGGGGACAAGTTCGTAACTTTTAAACTTTTTCTAACTAAAATTTGAACATGCAGTAGTAGTCCTAGGACAAAAGCATTGAGTGGGAAGTAGACTCCCTCGTTTGGGACTACGGAGCATGACCTGCACTTTACAGAAGGCAAGGTGCATACAGTTCCCTCTCGAAACTCAAAAAATTCTACCAGATAGGTCAACCACTCGTCACTCATGATGCAAGGATAGTTAAGATCCTCAGGCTCTCTTGTGGATTCCTTTCCACAGCGAGACGTCCCAGCTTCGCCATTTCTATTATATGCAACAGTCGCAGTCATAGACGCAGGATACATATTGTTGGGCTCTTGATTTTTTGTTGATCAAGTATCCTCCTCCATATGAAAACTTTAAGTAGCCTCCTTTAGATCCCTATAGTTAAAATATGTCGGAGAGTCAGAGTCTACATGAAGACAAGTTGAACAATCCTTTGGCGTACCAGGCCCACTGTTCTTCAATGGATTTATGTGTAACACCGTGGGAGGAGGAACACCAAAGCTCCTCTTCAAGAGGACTTCTAGATATTCCCAAGCATTCTAATGCATATGGATGTGGCAAGGACCTGTAAAAGAAAAAGGGCTTCATAGTTAAAGTGTCGTAACCAACATGATCAAAATACAAATGGAAAAGAAGACCACCATACTTAAGAGGTTGTGGCATAATTCAAAGAAATTAGAAAAATAAAAAGTGCAAAGGTTGGAAATAAGGCCTAGCCATGGTACAAGAAAGTTAATGTTAAATGTATCTATGATAAGAAAGGGAAGTTAGTGTTATAGGCTACAGGCAATTATTTATAATTTATAACGGGTTGTGGCCACGCGGGTGAACAGATTAGCATTTGCATATCTTGACATTCAAATATCAAAACCTAAACACCCAAGGGTTTTGGCCAAGAACATCTTGAATGGCCTATTCATGTTATTGGAAAAAGTAAATCCAAAATGGTTACCAAACTTAGAATCTAACCAAAAATATTCTCTATACAGTAACGACCCACCTCTTTTAATTCCCCACGGCCTCAAAATACGTGCCAAGTACATAGAAAATTACCCAATTCAAAAAGCTCAATATATAAAAAACCCAAAAAATGAAATATCCCAAATAGTTATTCTAACAAACAAAACCCTAGCTATTAGTTTCAGTAATCGAATTATATAAGTACAAATCCAAGAATTTTAGTAGGGAAAAATGAAAACTCGTACCAAAACCTAAGAGTCACATGGGTTTAAGAACATGAATAGGAGACAAGGAATTGAAAATGCAAAAATAAAAATGTGCAAATAGACATTGATTTTATGATAAATAAGTTAAAGAGGAAAAGATAAACAAACATAAACTAGAGTAAAAGAACTTGGAGAATGTGAAAAATACGTAAACCACCGAGAAATTTCCTCAAATAGTTACCTTGAAGTTTCCTGAAATCCCCTAGGGTTAATGATTTGAAGGTATTTTGAAGGTAATGAGCCACGACCTCTGGTCATTGTTATAAGAGGGCGCTAGAAGTTAAAGCGTCACAACATAATTTCCATGGCAATTGGTCACGTTACTAAACAAGAAAAACAAGACGGACTTAAATTTGACACCGTGACATCTAGGCATAGACACATACGCAACACAAAATTACATCGTCTTGGCAATGAGTGTCACGACCCCGACCCGAAAATAGTAGGGAACGAGTGTCTTGACATGCCACCAAAGCATCCAATATTCTGGCCTTAATTTTTTTTTAAAAATATATATAGAGAAAGTATAATCACATGGTTATGAATCGTAAAATACTGAAAGTGAAGGAATTACATCATCAGAGCTTTCTAAAGGGAACTTAATTTGTATTAAAATATCAACGAGTTACAACTTGACACACAGAGATAAACATGCTCTATCTAATTAAAAAACTTCAACTTAAGGTAACAAAAAGAGCTTTAAAAGCTAAATCTTCAACATAGTCCTTTTTTCGTTCCATCCACGAACTTAATTATTTCCTGAAAAATGGTTATTTATACAACGTCAGCTAAAAGCCTAACGAGATTCAATCTCCAGACATTCCGGGGTCTTTCATAAAATTGATACCTATTCAATTTAGAACAGAAAGTATATACATAAAGATAGGAATTTCAAGTAATATATATAAAGTAAATGACAATATATATATTCAGAATAAACAGTTCAGAACAGAGCAGATAAAACAATTGAGCATATGTCAATTATTCAGTTTTAGTGGCCATGTACACTCTAATACCCAAACAGATAGTGTTACCAAATGTTTCCACCCGATAACATCACACACAGATAATCCTGATTTCAGGAACAACGCCTTATTTAGGGCACACCAGCGATAAACTAGCTGGGAAGGTACCACCTAAATATTTCCACTCGGTAGTCAAGGCCAACATAGTAAGAGAGTTTCCATAGGCCGAATCAATAATTTCATAATTCAAATCAGATGTATATATCGAGAGATATACATATATAACAAACGACGGAATTATCGGTATCAGATGCATTTTGAAATTAAAAGCATTCCACAAAATATACATAGTTTGCATAATATAATATAATCAAAATGCGTAAGAAATTGTATAGATTACTCACCTAAAATAGAAGTCGAAATTATAGATAACGAGTCTTCGATCGAACGTTAATCTAACAAATACGATAAAGGTTTAAGTATATGTTCTAAACAAGGTCCCGTCTACATATTGTATTTTAATAGAAACTTGTTTCAAAGGATTACTAGAAACAATTTTCTTAACTTTTAAAACTTATTGATCGTAATTAAAGGATTAAATTCATAGTTCTTCCTAATCAGTCAGTTCCCAGTAGAGATGGAGGGTCATAAGGGCACCGTTTAAATACCATATCCTCTAGACAAAACATTTTTGAATTCATTCCCAGTAGAGATGGAGGGTCACAGGGGAACCACTTAAATACCATCTCGTCTAGACAGAATTTCACCAAGCCTGACTTTGGAATTACTTAAATGGGATTCCATAATAACGAGCAATTACTTTTAAAAAATCATTTTTAAAAGCATATATACAATTTCAAACAAGTTTACATGAAACTAAAATCAACTTGGATTTCTTCTATATTTTAAGTTTTGATTAGTGAAGTCCTTAGTGTATTTTACCAGCATAACTACTAAGTAAATCTATAAAACACAAAATTAAAACTATAAAAATACATTATGACATTTAAATAAAATCATAACTACGAAATGAATTCCTTCTTAGAAATTGTAGAAATTCTTCTTAAGATATTTTCCAAGCTTTCTATCACTCTTTCTTAGTATAATTCTCAAGGAATTGGTGTGAGCTTAAAATGAACCCTAAGGCCCTATTTATAGGTTTCCAAAAGTATTACGGTGTTGACACGTGTCTAATGACTTGGCTTTTTGGATTGGTGATTCAACACTGAGGTGTCTTGATCCGGAGTGGTCTTGCAGTGTTAATATAACCAAATGATGACAAGTGTTTTAGCTCTCTCTCTGTACAGATGACATGTGGAAGGTGGAAGTGACCAGCACGTGGTGGAAAGGTGATAAGGGTATAAGGGTTATTTCACACATGAAGGGTATTTTGGTAATTTCCCACTATATATATTTGAATATTTCTTAGAGGTTCTTGAAAATATTTTATTTATAAAGTGGCCCATTTTATATTTTTATTTTAGTCCTTAAATTTTCATAAAATTATATTTTCTACCCCAAAACTTATTATTTTCCTTAAGATATGTCATAAGACTTCGATTTCATCCAATTTACAATTGATTCTTCGTAATTAAAAATGGGGTTTGTTATATTGATAGCCAATAATACCACATATCTAATAATACAACATTTATAAGATAATAAGTAACACAAGAGTGTAAAAACAAACTATATAAAAGTGGGGTCATTACATCATACCCTCCTTATAAAAAGTTTGGTCCCCAAACATTACTTACATTAATTTTCAAAAAGGTATGGATATCGCTCCTTTATCTCATCTTCCCGCTCCCATGTTGCTTCTTCAACATAATGATTCCACCATAATACTTTAACTAGTGGAATAACCTTGGTTCGTAATATTTGATTTTTATCGTCCAAAATTTCAACTGGATGCTCAATGTACGACAAATTTTCTCTAACTTGAAGAGGCTCATGACTTAAGATATGTTTTGGATCTGGGACATATTTCTTTATAATTGATACATGAAACACATTATGTACATTAGAGAGTTCCGGTGGTAAGGCTAATTTATACGCAACAGCTCCTATCCTTTCAAGAATTTCAAATGGTCCTATGTATATTGGGATCAACTTCCCTTTCTTCCCAAATTGTATTACTCCCTTTGTAGGCGATACTCGCAAGAACACATAATCTCCTCTTTGGAATTCTAATTGTCGGTGTCGATTGTCAACATAACTCTTTTGATGGCTTTGAACGGTTCGAAGTCAGTCTTGTCTTAATTTCACCTTCTCTTTTGCGATCTGAATCAATTATGGTCCCAATAATTTTATTTCACCAACTTCTACCCAATATGTGGGGGAACGACACATTCTACCATAGAGTGCCTCATACGGAGCCATTTGAATACTTGCTTGATAGCTATTATTATATGCGAATTCCACTAACGGTAAATGATCATCCCAATTCCCTTTTAAATCAAGTGCACATGCCCTAAGCATATCCTCTAAGGTTTAAATAGTTCTCTATGATTGTTCATCCGTTTGAGGATGAAAAGCAGTGCTAAAATTCAATTTTGTTCCCATGGCTTCTTGTAGGCTTTTCCATAAGCGAGACACAAATCTAGGGTCACGGTCAGAAATAATTGAAATTGGGGTTCCATGAAGCCTAATAATTTCCCTCACATACAACTTAGCTAACTTCTCTAAAGAATGGGTAATCTTAGTGGCAAGAAAATGAGCATATTTAGTTAACCTATCAATAATTACCTAAATAGAGTCATTACCATTTGAACTCCTCGGTAAACCTATCACAAAATTCATAGTAATATGTTCCCATTTCCACTCAGGGATAGGTAGGGGTTGCAGTAATCCTTATGGTTTTTGAAGTTCTGCCTTTACTTGTTGACAAACCAAACACTGAGATATAAATTCTGCTATCTCCCTCTTCATGTTATTCCACCAAAATACTTCTCGAAGATACCTATACATTTTTGTACATCCGAGATGAAATGTGATTCTTGAGTAATGACTTTCCTCCAAAATTTGCCTTTTTAGTTGGGCATCACATGGCACACACACTCTATTTCCAAACCTTAATATATCATCTCGCATCGCAAATTCAGTTCTCTTACCCTCGATGACTTCTTCTCTAATCTTCTTCAGTTGTGGGTCATTTACTTGTGCAATTTTGATCCTCTCTATCAACATGGGTTGTACTTGTAAGTTTGCAATTATTCCTTCTTTGCTATAGATACGTACATCTATTTCCATACTTCTTAAATCCCTTAACAGTGCTTCCTGGCTTGTAATAAGACATGCTAAATTTGGTGTAGACTTCCTACTTAAAGCATCGGCTACTACATTAGCTTTCCCCGGGTGATAGTGAATATTTACATCATAATCCTTCATCAATTCTAACCACCTCATTTGTCTCATATTCAACTCTTTTTGAGTAAATATATACTTCAAACCCTTATGATCGGTATAAATCTCACAAGTCTCACCATATAAATTGTGCCTCCAAATCTTAAGAGCAAAAATTACAGCTGCTAATTCTAGATCATGGTTTGGATAATTCTGCTCATGGGTTTTCAACTGTCTCGAGGCATAAGCTACTACTTTTCCATTTTGCATTGGCACACATCCCAAACCAATTTTAGAATCATCACTATAAATCATAAATCCCCCTATCCTGGAAGGAATAGTCAAAATTGGGGCAATTACTAATCGATTCTTAAAATCTTGAAAACTTTTCTCACCTTCCTCAGACCATTCATATTTTACCTTCTTTTGTGTTAACCTAGATTGAGGTTTGTCAATCCTAGAAAATCCTTCAACAAATCTTCGGTAATAACCTGCTAATCCAAGGAAACTATGAATCTCACTCACATTAGTTAGTCTGGGCCAATCTAGTATAGCCTCAATCTTTTGAGGGTTAACTGACACTCCCTCTTTGGATATGACATATCCTAGAAAAGAAACACTAACCATCCAAAACTCACACTTCTTTAATTTTTCATATAATTTCTCTTTCCTAACGATTTGTAATACCGTCTCTAAATGCTTTTCGTGTTCTTCAATACTTTTGGAATAAATAAGGATGTCATCAATGAAAACAACCACACACTGATCCAAATATTTCCTAAACACCCTATTCATCATATCCATAAAAGCGGCTGGTGCATTAGTTAGTCCAAATGGCATTACAAGAAATTCATAGTGACCATATCTAGTACGAAAAGCTGATTTTGAAATACCATCATCCTTAATCTTCAATTGATGATAGCCTGACCAAAGGTCAATCTTAGAGAATACTTGTGCACCTTCTAATTGATCAAACAAGTCGTCGATACGAGGTATGGCGTATTTATTCTTAATGGTTACCTTATTCTGTTCACGATAATCTATACATAGTCTCATTGTCCCATCCTTCTTTTTCACAAATAACACTGGAGCACCCCAAGGTGATATACTTGGTCTGATAAAACCCTTGTCTAAAAGGTCTTCTAATTGAACTTTTAACTCTCTTAATTCTAAAGGTGACATACGATATGGTGGTTTTGATATTGGTATAGTTCCAGGAATAAGGTCAATGGTAAATTCTATTGCTCTATTCGGAGGTAGACCAGGTAAATTATCAGGAAAAAAATCCGTAAATTTCTTAGCAATAGGAATATCTTCTAATCTAGGCTCTATCATCTCCAAACTAGTAACAGTTGCAAGAAATCCTTGACATCCCTTCTTAAGAAAACTATAGGCTTGCATTGCAAAAATAATACACATCGGATATATGATGCCAGTTCCTTCAAAACTAAATTTTGCTTGGTGAGGAATTTGGAATGTAACACTCTTCTCAAAACAGTCTACCTTGGCATGATGTGATGCTAACCAATCCATCCCCAGAATGACTTCAAAATCTTTAGTGTCTAAAACTATCAAATCAATAAATAGTTTATGACTATCAATATCTATGGGGCAAGCCTTATATACTAATTTACCCATCAATAACTCACCCGAAGGAGTAGAAACTTGTATGTTATGATTCAAGGGTTCAGGAAATTTATGAAAGAGATTTAATAAATATATAGATATGAATGAATGGGTAGAACCAGGATCTATCAAATCTTTAAAAGGTTGTGCACATATAGAAAGTGTACCTGACACTACCGCATTAGAAGCTTGGGTATCAAAAAGTGCGAAAACTCTACCCTATCTGTCGTGATCCTTCTTTGCACTTGAAGTCTTTATCGGAACCCTTGTTGGGTTTGGGAAGTCTTTTATCTGATGTCCTTTATGTCCATATCTAAAACAAGCTCCTGAATCCTTATAACAAGGTCGTCCTCCATGCATCTTTCCACATTGCTGACATGTCTGGTTCTTATAATGTTTGTTATCACTAGATCCCCCAACATTGGATGTGTTCTTAAGAAAATTTCTATTATTCGGGTTCTTTCCTTTTTGTTCCCCAAACTTCCTCTTTCCATCTCCAATTCGATTGTACTCCTCACCATCCCTCTCAGCTATTCTAGACCTAGTCACGACATCAATATATGATGTTAATTTCAGGATGGAAATTCGACTACGAATATTCAACATTAACCGACGCTTAAACTTCTTTGCTCTTAAAACATCAGTTGCTACAACATGACGTGCAAAATGGGATAACTCAGTAAACTTTGCCTCATATTGACTAACTGTCATATTCCCTTGCACCAGACTCATGAAGTCAGCTACCATTTCGTCTTTCACCGTTTTCGAAAAATATTTCTCATAAAATATTACTAAGAAATCATTCCAATCTATGTAAATATTCCTTACCCCGTGTATTCTCTTAGTCATTCTCCACTAATGTTTGACCTCCCCTTCTAACATAAATGTTGCAAATGACACCCTTTGTTCATCGGTACACTTAAGAACATCGAGTATCTTTTTCATCTGCATCACCCAACTTTCTGCTTCAGTGGGGTTAGGAGTACCTTTAAAAGATGGAGGATTCAACTTCTTGAATTGTTCAATAGTACATCTACTTAGTTCAAGATTCTTTGGTACTCCATTGTTCACCTGCTGCTCCACAATCTTTGCCAGACTTTCAATTGCTTTGTATCCACCTTCCAATCCGTCTATACTCGAATCACTAGTTCCCATTGATGATCTTCTCTTAGTAATTTTCTACAGTCATGTCCAAACATAAGATCTACTCTACTATATCAATATTGAAAACTAAAAGACCAATTATAAATAATATAACACATAGGGAGGGTTATCACATAAATTAGATTTTTAATACTATCTCCTAAGGATGGAAACATAGAATCTATAACATTCGAAACCTATGCTCAGTAGTCTACGGGTTCATAACCTACGCTCTGATACCACCTCTGTCACGACCCCGACCCGAAAATAGTAGGGAACGAGTGTCTTGACATGCCACCAAGGCGTCCAATATTCGGGCCTTAAAATTTTTGTTTTAAAATATATGTAGTGGAAGTATAATGACATGGTTATGAATCGAAAATACTGAAAGTGAAGGAATTACATCATCAGAGCTTTCTAAAGGGAACTTAATTTGTATTAAAATATCAACGAGTTACAACTTGACACACAGAGCTAAACATGTTCTATCTAATTAAACAAACTTCTACTTAAGGTAACAAAAAGAGCTTTAAAAGCTAAATCTTCAACATAGTCATTTTTTCGTTCCATCCACAAACTTAATTATTTCCTCAAAAATGGTTATTTATACAACGTCAGCAAAAAGTCGAATGAGATTCAATCTCTAGACATTCCAGGGTTTTTCAGAAAATTGATACATATTCAATTTAGAACATAAAGTATATACATAAAGATAGGAATGTCAAGTAATATATATAAAGTAAATGATAATATATATATTCAAAATAAACAGTTCAGAACAGAGAAGATAAAATAATTGAGCATATGTCAATTATTCAGTTTTAGTGGCCATGTACACTCTAATACCCAGACGGATAGTGTTACCAAATGTTTCCACCCGATAACATCATAGACAGATAATCATGATTTCTAGAACAACGCCTTGTTTAGGGCACACCAGCGATAAACCAGCTGGGAAGGTACCACCCAAATATTTCCACCCGGTAGTCAAGGCCAACATAGTAAGAGAGTTTCCATAGGCCGAATCAATAATTTCAGAATTCAAATAAGATGTATATATCGAGAGATATACACATATAACAAACGAAGGAATTATCGGTATCAGATGCATTTTGAAAATAAAAGCATTTCACAAAATATACATAGTTTGCATAATATAATATAATCAAAATGCGCAAGAAATTGTATAGAGTACTCACCTAAAATAGAAGTCGAAATTATAGATAACGAGTCTTCGATCGCACGTTAATCTAACAAATACGATAAAGGTTTAAGTATATGTTCTAAACAAGGTCCAGTCTACATATTGTATTTTAATAGTAACTTGTTTCAAAGGATTACTAGAAACCATTTTCTTAACTTTTAAAACTTATTGATCGTAATTAAAGGATTCAATTCATAGTTCTTCTTAATCAGTTGGTTCTCAGTAGAGATGGAGGGTCACAGGGGCACCATTTAAATACCATCTCCTCTAGACAGAACATTTTTAGATTCATTCCTAGTAGAGATGGAGGGTCACAAGGGCACCACTTAAATACCATCTCGTCTAGACAGAATTTCACCAGGCCTGACTTTGGAATTACTTAAATGGGATTCCATAATAATGAGCAATTACTTTTAAAAAATCATTTTTAAAAGCGTATATACAATTTCAAACAATTTTACATGAAAATAAAATCAACTTGGATTTCTTCTCAACTTTAGGTTTTGATTAGTGAAGTCCTTAGTGTATTTTACAAGCATAACTACTAAGTAAAGCTATAAAACACAAAATTAAAACTGTAAAAATACATTATAAAATTTAAATAAAATCATACCTACGAAATGAATTCTTTCTTAGAAATTGTAGAACTCCTTCTTAAGATATTTTCCAAGCTTTCTATCACTCTTTCTTACTATAATTCTTAAGGAATTGGTGTGAGTTTAAAATGAACCCTAAGGCCCTATTTATAGGTTTCCAAAAGTATTACGGTGTTGACACGTGTCTAATGACTAGGCTTTTTGGATTGGTGATTCAACATTGAGGTGTCATGATCCGGAGTGGTCTTGCAGTGTTAATATAACCAAATGATGACAAGTGTTTTAGCTCTCTCTCTACAGATGACATGTGGAAGGTGGAAGTGACCAGCACGTGGTGGAAAGGTGATAAGGGTATAAGGGTCATTTCACACATGAAGGGTATTTTGGTAATTTCACACTATATGTTTTGAATATTTCTTAGAGGTCCTTGAAAATATTTTATTTACAAAATGGACCATTTTATATTTTTATTTTTGTCCTCAAATTTTCATAAAATTATATTTCCTACCCCAAAACTTATTATTTGCCTTAAGATATGTTATAAGACTTCGATTTCATCCAATTTACAGTTGATTCTTCGTAATTAAAAATGGGGTTTGTTATATTGATAGCCAATAATACCACATATCCAATAATACAACATTTATAAGATAATATGTAACACAAGAGTGTAAAAACAAATTATATAAAAGTGGGGACATCTTGAGGTCTTATTAAAATTCCCAATACTGGTACCAGGGCCAAGAAAGTCACAAATATAATTCTCCTGGCTAGGGCTCATATAGGCCACGATATCCACAATATTCATCAATTTAAAAGGCCACAATCTTGTCTCTAAAAGATCGCGACCACCTACCTCACCACCCTTTCCATAGACTTAGGCATATAAGCATGCACTTTCCAGTCGTCTATCTTATAAAAGGATTTCACACCTGCACCACTTATCCATATGTCATGTGCTTTATGCACATGACCCTTCCCTTCAGTTCTATAAATAAAAGTACTCACCCCTCATTTAGGGGAGATGTTTTGACAACAAATCCCTGTCAAACTCTCCACCCACTTTCTCTCTCATTATTTAAGAGCTGGCTGAGATCACCCCCGATCATCGGAGCATCTATAGCCATGGCGTCTCTATATCCTTGATCTACATGTTGCATCTAGCTCAGCACATAGCCAATATATTCATGTATTCAGCGTTGTCTCTCTCTTGTGTGCCTACATAGGCAATCAACCCTTGTAATAATGTAAATGTATAATGAGAATGTGGCACCAAAGTGGAAGTAGGCTCATTTTATAGTCAAAACACTTTATATCATGTGTTTTATCTCTTTTTTCTTACTTCATTATGTTTTTACGCTTTATAATGGGTAATAATAGCTGTGATGGCATGGTCATTTCTTACCGACCTAATTTCTTAAATCATCAACTGTTGTCTCATCCAAATTTTCTAGGATGTTGTCCAACATATGACGTTTATCATATCTTTGTTATGGTGGGATAAAAGTATATCTTATAATGACCCGACCCGAATTTCAGGGTTAATGAAGGACCAACCCAATCCGGTTCGTATGTTATTTGTGAAGTGTAGTTAAACAAGCTAGATAATGTTTTTAATCTAGTTTCATTATTATCTAACGTTACTCTTGTTACCACGCAATTCTAATTTTTATCAACTACGTGATAGGAACCAAGGGAAGTGCCCCCAAGGCTAAGTAAACAGAGCTACTAATCATAAATGCAAGTAGCTACTTACCTATATAACGCTCTCAAAGTACGGAGCACCATATAACCTGCCATAAAAAAAAGGAGGGTGTGAGGAGAATGCTTAGTGGGAACATATAGAAATGCAGTATAGAAACGAACAGCAGAAAGAATACTCACACGCTACGATGCATGCAAAAATACGTATATATCTACATATATACTTTTGGAAATACATGTCCCAATGTATTAAACAATTTTATTTCGAAAACATTATTTAATATCATTCATCCTCCTTATCTTTCCAAAATAATACTTTTGTATCTTATGCAAAAATAACATGTTCATCCCGTTAACTCACCCAGTTAGACAATTTATAATTGTTGGGTAAAACCTTCCACTCACTTTTGAACGATTATTACTCTACGTTAACCAACTCACGCCGAGTTAATAATCATTCCTTAAGACTTTCTTTCAAATCACACACATCGTGTTTAGAAAATTACTCATTTTCCTATGAAAGCCTTATATATCACACGCTTGTGTTCATTATGATTCAAATTTCATTAGGCAACTTATACATCATTAATTCACCTTATTTAACCATCCCATGTTACCACGTGAGTATTAAACATTTAATGCGTCATTCTTGCATTATTAAATCAATGAATTAATTCCATTCATTTATGCCTCTTTCGTGAATATTCAATTCATTAATTATCATTGTCTTTGAGGATTCCTCCAAAACCCACCCATCACAACATACGCACAACCACGGTTTCACGGAATTTCACCGTCCGGCACCGAGCGTTAGTAAATTATAGATTCTTTGGAGGGTTTCACTCGAGGGGAAGCATAGCCATGCTTAATTGTTTAACCCCACATCATTCAGTATCATTATCTTACCAATGTGTTCAACACTTTATTATTGCTCACATTTTTCCACTTTTCTTTTTACCCGGTCAAAGCGAAAACCTGGGACTTTACCACCCCATCTATTGTTACATTTGAAATTCTATTTTATGTCCTTAACACTTTAACCTTGCCTTTTTATTTCATAAAAATCCTTTTCATCTAGGACCAATTAATGTAACATCCATTCCAACATTTTTATTTCATAAAAATGTTCCACTTTGAGTAAAATTACCATTTTACCCATTTATTTCGAAAATCACCTTTTAGTCCATTTCTCAAGTGTTAATTTCATCCAAAAACACTATTAAGTTATACATGTCATCTTTTTAAGTGTTTTAACCCTTTAACACATTTTTACACTTGGAGACTTGATTGAAAACATTTTTAGACTTTCAATCCCCCTTTAATTCCATAACTGTTAATATTTCACAATATTAGTAAGTCACACTCACTAAAAATTTCACGTTTACACACTAACACTTAACGAATACTTTCGTTAGAAAATTGTAACTTTTTTTAACTTGACATGTAGTCTTTTACCCTTATTCTCGTCATGCCTTTTAGTTCCAATTACACTCTTCGAACACTAAAATGCTAACTTTTATTATTTCTTTTTTAAACCCAAGGAAATCTTCTCTAAACTAGTTTATACATCTAATATCAAAATTCCACAAGTTTTTATGCATTGGAAGGTTGATTTTAAACTCAAAATCCTACTAAATGGTTTAAACATTCTTTAATCTAAATTACTAGAACATACACCATTTTCATAAAACATCAACTTTTATTATTTCAAACCTTAAAATAATTATCCACACGTTATTTTTAGCAAAATAATCTTTTTCTCAACATTTTTATTCCATAAAAATGTTTATTAGTTCTTTTAACTAAAAATATGCAAAATAACAATTTGTTACATTTTTATTCCATAAAATTGTTAAATATTTCTTTTTACTACATATACAACCAAATAATACTTTCCAGCATTTTTCCATAAAATGTATATTTTCAGTTTTACTAGGAAAACTACAAAAATAATAATTTCCCACATTTTTATCTCCCATAAAAATGTACATTTCTGATTTTACTAGAAAAACTAAATAAATAATGATTTCTTGCATTTTTATCTCCCATAAAAATGTATATTTTAGTTTTATCAGAAAAACTACACAATAGTAATTTCTTACATTTTTATCTTCCATAAAAATGTATGTTTCCAGGTTATCATTTTATCCATAGAAATCTTACACTCAAAATCCAACAATAATAAGACTAATATATACACTAAATAGAGCCTCAAATATAAACAGTAGCTTTATCCCACCTCAAACACTCTGAAAATGATGGTGGTATTGAAGAAGATGGGTGACTCCTCCACCTCCAAAGGTGTACCTAAAGGGAGTCACAAAAGCCCTTCTTCCAAGCTCCCATGAAAGCTCCAATAACACTCCAAGAAATGTTTCCTCTACGTCCAAGATAACCCTCTTAAAACCCTCATCCAACTCAAAATATTACACCTTCTTCAACCCAAAAACAACTCCAATATTTTGTATCATATTTTAATAGTGGAAATATAAATATTCTTGTGCTAAGGTATTTGCTAGGGGCTTTAGTGGTTGAAGGCAATGAGTTCTTGAGGGGAAAATAAGAATGGTCTCTTCTGTTCCAACACTCCTCGTATTCCTTTAATATATACACATAATAGGGTCCTAATGGTTGATTCATTAAGTTTGGTCAACGATGGCAACAAATTTGTAGAACCCGCGATTTATAAGTCTCTTTTCATCTACAAAATCAGGCCCATATGCTAACAAAATGTGAATCAGTGTTCAAATGCTGAAATTAAAATTTGCAGGATCAATTTCATGCTTTACTACTTACCACGTTTTCCATATAACATAGACGAAATAAACTAATGCCAAAGTTATCATCAGGTTATATTTGGTTTCGTTAAAAATGCCAGGCTCATATGCTGACATAACTCCTTCCCACAAATAAAAGCTTGACAGTGCAACAAGAGAACAGATCTCGTCCTGTTCGTTTGAATGACGAGACCGATCGTTCAAACGACAGTCTCAATCATTTAAACGATAGACTTGCTCGTTTGAACTACAGGGACTCACTTTGTCAACACGTCTACAATGTTCTTCTTTAGACATTTCTCTATCAATTTCACGTGCGATACTGAACCTAACATTAAACAAAAGGATGAGGTTTTTATAACCAGTAATCAGCTTAGCTTAATTTAATCTTTTTCCCACATTCTCCTATAATTATTCAATAATTCTCTTTGATTCGTAATTCGAAACTTTTCTTTCACACATTTCCCCTTAATAGTTACCAACTTTTAGTAAGGGCATGCATAATTTGTTTTTCCTAAAATTTCAATAATCCTTATCTAAAACTTTATAAAAATTCATATTTCTATTCATTTTTCTTAAACTCTAATTTATACCCCAACATATATTCCATATAATTTTGACTACTCAGTAGATAAAAACCTTATTGCCCAAATCCACTATTTCTCTTTATTTAATTCAATCCCAATTTTCAATAATTATTTTCAATCTTCCAAATTTGTTTAAAGAGTAATATAACCTAATTAGATGTAACACCTCGTGCAATTCTAGCATCGGCCGCCACAAAAACTATGTCGGACGTCACTAAATTAAATATCATTATTAATAGGTGATAGATGTGAGACATATAAAACTCAATCCACATGGTAATAATTAAATCAATCCCAATAAATAATAATCAATAATGCAATATAAAATCCATCACTATGATAATCTCCAATAGTATCCAAGATGGAATAAATATAATCTCCAATAAACTAAATCCGTAATGAAATATCTGGACAAAAATCGCTACAACTGTGGAACCGATTGGCCCACCAAATTCATAAATTGAGTCTCGGTATGCATGCGAAGGAAAGGAAAGGAAACTAAACTAAACTACTAAGCATAAGATAAATAAACTCCAATTTCCCCTACAAGATATATCTCTAAATACTCCTAGATATCTACCCCAACACTAATACCTAAAAAATGTTAGTCAACGCACAAGGTCAGAGCCCCGAGCATAAAAATGCACTACTCCCCTCGATTAGGGTATGTGAAACCAAGCAATAGCATTATATGTATGATAAATATCACAATAGAATATTTTAAATTTACAAGGTAATTAATAATGATGCAAGTAAAGAAATGACATATTCTAAATCATGAAACTACACCCAAAGTCCAAGTTCAATTATTTAATTTCCATTAACATCATATAATAAAAGTACTCAACTTTGTTATTTTTTTTTTTGTTCCTTTTATCATTAGTTGAGGTGCTTCGCATATAAATCTAACACCATTTTAGTAGTGGGACTCTTAACAATTATCATCATTTTAGTGCGGGACTCTCGTTAAAAGTCTTATCTCATATTGTTTGGTTGTGGGACTCCCACATGTTCTACACTACACATCCCCTTGTAATACCCATCCAGTCTATGTTCTGTCAATCCTTCACTTATTAACAAGGTTCCATGACACATCATAATAGTTAACCAACACATTTAACTGTCAGCCTTGCAATTATTATGTTGCCACACACCCACACGTCACAAAAGCAAGCCAGCTCGTTTAACTGTCAGTCCTGCAGTTATTAACGATGACAATATATTTTAATCCCAGTTTATTATCTTAGGTATTAATTTTCCAATTTTACATTTTATCTTCTTCAATTATCTATTTACCCCACCCTTAATGTCGATGTGAGATCCTCAAAAACACCCTTAGTCCCATACCTAAGGGTCCCAAATACATAAATACGTCCTACCTTTATTATAGGATGAATTCATATCAATAATCTCTTCTTAATCTTATTCATAGGTTAGCGAATCGACGGCACTACATGAAAATCAGCCGCATCCAGGAATCACCCATCCGTAAAAATCTACCTGAACAAATCCCATACCAAGAAAGTGTAAATAGCGTTTAATTCCTACCTATTAGTACCATACCTAGCAAGTATCCTAAATATAGGTGAGATAATACTACCGAAAATCACGTCATACCCGCGATAACAAATATAAATATTAATCAATCACACAATTTCAACAACATATTTAAACAATATCACTAATGTATCCATGATGGCCTAGTTTAATTTAATTTAATTTAATTAAATTGTCGTCGTTCTTATCACAATTTATTTCCATCTAATAATCTTAGATTAATCTACATGCAAATTTATGAAACGCATAATAATAACCCACTTTTATTAACTACATAATTAATCGAGTGTACACGGCCCTTTTTTATTCAAATAACATCTATAAAATTCTACATGCTATCCTATGAGACACCCCGACTAATTAAATACCGGGTAGCTACTCCTTTATTAAATTAAATCAAAATGCCTAGTTGGCTCAGTTAATAGCATCACTGTCGAAAAATTTTTATTATTACTAACCACCTAGTATTTAAAAAGTAAGTTGTCAAATTTTAATTAAAGTAAGATTAACATGCAGTAAAAGATTTAAAGCAAGAATAATATCACCATTCACCATAACGAAATAATAGAATAACCATCCCATGATATAAATAAATCCGGAGGAAAAACTCCTCACAACAAATCCCACAACTGAAATAAGTAACGAAATACTGAATACTGAATTAATACATGCCAAAGTCTGAAAAACTGAAATGGAAATGTCTCTAATAGAATTTGGGCAACATGCCCTACAACTGAGGAATACTGAACATGGAATCCAAATGATAGAAACGTCTAAAAGCAAATCCCTGTAACTTCCACAAACAGCTAGAGCTCATCACCTGAATGAGGATCCTAAGCATGGTGTCCTTGTGGCTGGGCACCTAAAATGGTTTTTACAAAAAAAATAGATTTGAAAGAAAACGGGTCAGAGCCCGAATGTGGAGAGTATTTTAAAAACAGCAAGTGCTTTAATAATAATTAAAACAATGACTGCAAGATACGTGTTAGGACGTGCTCTCACATGAAATACTCACCTCTCGTCTAACTGTGCACTCCTAACGTTCCTGTACCCATTCATGTGTTTTCTCATAACAATCAAATTCCAAAGAGTTTCTAACACTCCTACTCGGTTCTCGTTTAATTTCCAACCTTAACAATTAAATAGAGAGTTCTACTTTAATTCTCGGATTCCCAATTATTAACAAAACCATTTATTGATATATGTCCTCTTTTATCTTCTCATAATATTACAATTACTATATTCACAATTTAGCATAGCAATTTCATTTTCATATAACCGTATATTATTCACATCATAAATATACAATACAAGCACCCAAAGGCTAAGCTGCGGTGCACACATACTCTGCTATCCATCCCGGTACATCACGTACATAAGGATCACAAATTCCGAATCTCTCAGGAATTGTTGGAATAAGCACCACACGCAAAAATGGAGGCGAACATAATTCAACATATCCATGGTCACGTACATACCTACGCTCCATAGTCAGCTGGCTTATTAACTCACAAATAAGTCGTTCTCTTGAACTATGTCCTCAAGGTACCAATCTAAATCCGGGAAACACAAGGATAAGAAGGCCCTAAGCGAACGTAACCTCCCGTGATAGCAAGTATGGTAGGTATGTCATACATATAAAGATCATATACTAAGCGTTCACACATCTTAGATAATTCAATATTAATAAAGGTATACTCTACATCCTTATACCATTATTCCAAATTTATATATTTTACGTCTCCCGATAATATAAAAGTTAAACTGTCGACACGTCTCACGTCGTAGTTTCTTATACTTAAAACCTATCTAAAATAGATTATTAAGTTCCTATTATTCCCACGTATAACATCTTTATTCCTAAGGTCCTTACTTCTTCCCCAAACCTCATTTCATCAAATTATTCAAATTTACACTATTAACCCAAATATTAACTCACTTATCGAATTTCATTAGTTTAGAATAATTCCTCAAATTGAATTCTAATTAAGGTCCAAATTTCATAATCATGCCTACTGGTCTTCCTTAAGTTTAAGGTATTCATAAGGTCTCCAATAATTTTTCCAAGGTTTACCACCATTAAAATTTAAATGGGGAAAAACTTTACTCATTCTGGGAAGGTCGATCGATCGACCTTTACCTTCGATCGATCGATGGTGGTCGATTGATCGACTGAAGAACATCGATCGATCGAACACACCAGGTATGGTTACGGACTGCTTCATTTTGCAGTTTCCAAATCAACCCAAAACACCATTAACAAGCATGAAGCTCTAAGATAACGTTATACTATCATCATACAACCATCCTACAACAGTGTTAACGTTCTAAAACCAATAATTCATCATTCAAAGGCGTTATATGGATCAAATCTTCATCAAGAATTCCAGATTTCTATTTCTTTTAAGAACATTAATAAACTTCTTCAAAAATCCGATTTTAAATCATCAAGGGTCATAATTCTGAGTTCATAATTCGTCCAGAATGTTTCTACATGCAGTTCCTAACATAGTTCATAGTTTTAAACTTCCAATTCATGGGTCTATATCATCTTCCAATATAAATTCGATAATTCCTAAACATGGAAAAGCATGGAATTGAATCAATTGTAATTAAACCACTTGCCTTAATCTCTCTCTGAATTTGATGTTGAATCTTGAAGGCTAAGTTGTTCTCCCTCTCTCTTTCTGCAGAATTCTCTTCTCTCTCTCTCTCTCTACAAGTTTCTCTAAGGAAGATGACAATGGAGGTGTGGTTGGTTTTTGGTAAGTTGGGAGTATATCTTAACATCTCCCATAGCCCATTAAGTCCCTTAGTGTAGTTAGTGGGTTTAGTGGATAAAGAATAAGTCAGATTTTTGTTTCTAATTTTCGTGGGTTTTAATTCCCAGATTTCCGAAATTACCAAAATGCCCCTATAAGTTACCGGTATGGCCCAATAATGCCCCGGGACCCAAACTTAACCCCCGGCTAGTGTTTTCTGACTATTTCGACCCTTCCGGACGCGTTGGCGCGGTCAAAATGACCATACGGGTGATAAAAATAAAATTCACTTTTTAATTTAAATAATTATATTCCTGACGCGACTGTCACGCGCGTCCCAACAAAGTTTCCCAAATTACCGTATTTCAATCTCGCGACAATTTCAATATTTCCAATATTCATATATTGCCAAGTATACACATTATAATCAAATACTAACTCACATCTCGTTAATATTTTTATCCGGATTAATTTCCAATTAATACACATTTAATTCAATTAATCCCCAAAAATAAATATCACGAAAATACGGGGTATTACATCCTACACCCATTATAACCAAAAACCCAATACTCTATCTTCCGCATCCAAGGTTTTCAAATTTTATTTCATATTAAAATTTTAATCAAAATAATACCAAATTAGTTCTCACTTTTTCTAATTAAAGTTGTTAATTTTTTTTAACAAAACATTTTATTAATTATTTAGGAGACACTTAAAATGCATAATACTAAATGAAGAGAACAGAATATCCATGACTGATAAAAGCTGGATGAAAAATTTTGTTGGGATGATTATGTTACCCACGAAGAATTAAAAAGTTGTGTTCTTGCACGATCTTAAGAAAACACCAATTTGGCATTCAAAATTTTGGTTGAACACTTGATTAAAATTGGGGGTAGTGTTTGCCTATGAAAAGGAAATATTTTGGAGAATCCTTCTGGTGAAAAGTTTATGAAAAAGTGTATTACAATTCCTAATCCCTGAGTTGGTTTTAATATATAAGGATTCAAATTTTAGTGTTGATAGAACTATAATTAACCCCAAACCCGTCTATTGCCTTTGATCAAAATCGAATCGATCCGGCTTATAGCCGAATCAATTCTCCCTGTTGAGTTTCCTAGTTCATCTAGTTTTATATATAAGTAAGTAAATCCCAATTTTAAATTCCAATTTGACTCTGATTTTAATTTCGATTAAAATTCTACTTTTCTGTATTAAAACTCAACATTTTAAATTCCTAAAAATTAATGAACTCCAAAATTTTATTTTTCCCAAATTTTTGAATAAATTTAAATTATACCAATTTAAATTTACGAGGTGTTACAGACTTCCCCACTAGCACGGGAATTTCATCCTCGAAATTCAATGAAGCGTAAATGTACAAAATACAAATATGGCTCATATATGCCTACCCGTCGAATATCCCAATTGAGTGCTCATACACCCAATCCTACCCACACATATCCCATGTTAAAATACAATACAATATATATATATATATATATAACTATGAAAATAACGACGTACCACGCACTCTAGTGAATTACCACTTGATTTTTATCTCCAAAAGTCATCAAAATGTTGTAGTCCTCAAATCAATTTACATAACCAAAATCGATACTTACGATACCTAAAATTTGCAATAATAGTCTCTGAAATATATATCATCTCCCAAAAATCACTTCTAAGTATCCTCACATCAAAACTCCTAGTTTTAAATTCAATTCCTATAATGTCCTTGTCACAAAAACTCCTATCTCCAAGAAACGCAACTAACACGTGTGCTAGACTCAATACCTTAAATAGTACGAATCGACAAAAATGAATAAAAGATCAGTAACTCAATACCTCTATACCATGTCGTGATACCATATGTAACACCCTGCATAATTCTGGCGTCAGCCGCCACCAAAACTATGTCGGGTGTCACTAAATTAAATATCATTCTTTGCAAGTGACGTATATGAGACATATAAAATTTATTCCACAAGATAATAATTAAATCAATCCTAATAAATAATAATCAATAATGCGATATAAAATCCATCACCATGATAATATCCAATAATATCCAAGTCGGAATAAATATAATCTCTAATAAACTGAATCCATAATGAAATATCTGGATAAAAATCGCTACAATTGTGGAATCGAGTGCCCACAAAAACCATAAATTGAGTCTCAATATACATGCGAAGAAAAGGAAACTAAACTAAACTACTAATCATAAAGTAAATAAACTCAAGTTGTACCTCCAAGATATATCTCTAAATACTCCTAGACAGCTACTCCAACACTAATACCTGAAAAATGTTAGTCAACGCACAGGATCAGAGCCCCAAGCATGAATAAACACTACTCTCCACAATTAGGGTCTGTAAACCCAGACAATAGCATTATGCATGATAAATAACACGATAGACTATTTTAAATTTATGAGATCATTAATAATGATGCGAGTAAATAAACGACATATGCTAATTCATGAAACTACTACCCAAAGTCCAAGTTCAATTACTTTATTTCCATTAACATCATACAATCAAATTACTCAACTTTATTATTTATTTTTTTCCTTTTCTCATCTATTGCGGTGCGCCCGCATATAAATCTTACACCATTTTAGTAGTGGGACTCCCACCAATTCTCATCATTTTAGTGCAGGACTCCCGCTAAAAGTCTTATCTCATATTATTTGGTTGAGGGACTCCCACATGTTCTACACCACACATCCCCTCGTAATAGTCGATCAATCCGTATTCTATAAAACCCTCACTTATTAACGAGGTTCCACGACACGTCATAATAGCCACCTAGCCCATTTAACTGTCTGCCCTACACTTATTATGCCGCCACACACCCACATGTCGCAATAGCAAACCAACCTGTTTAACAGAAAGTCCTTCACTTATTAGCGATTCCAATATATTTTAATACCCATTTTATTATCTTATGTATTAATTTTTCAATTTTTCATTTTCTCTTCTTCAATTATTTATTTACCCCACCCTTATTGTCGATGTGAGATCCTCAAAAACGCCCTTAGTCCCATACCTAAGGAGCCCCAACACATAAATACATCCTACCTTAATTATAGGATGAATTCCTATCAATATTTTCTTCTTAATCTTATTCCTAGGCTAGAGAATCGACGACATGACATTTAAATCAACCCCACCCCAGCATCACCCATCCATAAAAATCTACCCAAACTAGTCCCTTACCTAGAAAGTATAAATAGAAACTAAGGACTACCTACTTGTCCCATACGTAGCAAGTATCCTAAAAAATATGGTGAGAGCATACTACCAAAAATCTCGTCGTACCCGCGATAACAAATATAAATATTAATAAACCACACAATTTCAACAACATACTTAAACAATTTCACAAATTTATCCATGATGGCATAATTTAATTAAATTAAATTTAATTAATAACAGTGTCGTCTTTCTTAACACAATTTATTTCCATCTAGTAATTTTAAATTAATCAATATGCAAGTTTATGAAATGCATAATAATGACCCACTTTTATTAGCTACAAAATTATTCGAGTGTGTACGTGCCCCTTTTTCAATTAAATAACATCTATAAAATTCTACATATGATCCTACACCCATAATAACCAAAACCCATTACTCTATCTTATGCACCCAAGGGTTTCAAAACTTATTTCATATTATTACTTTTCATCAAAACAATAGCAAATTAGTTCTCACTTTTTCTAATTAAAGTTGCTAATTTGTTTTAATAAAACGTGTGATTAATTGTTTAGGCAACACTTATGATGCATAATACTATAGGAAGAGAATAAAGTATCCATGCCTGATAAAAGTTAAGTGAAAAATTTTTCTAGGATGATTATGTTCCTCGCGAAAAATTAACAAAGTTGTGTTCTTACACGATCTTGATAAAATACCAATTTAGCCTTCAAATTTTGGTTGAACACTTGATTAAAATTGGGACTAGTTTTTGTTTATGAAATGGACATATTTTGGAGAATCCTTCTGGTGAAAAGTTTGTGAAAAAGTGTATGAAAGTCATAATCCATGAGTTGGTTTTAATATATATGGATTAAGATTTTAAGTGTTGATAGAACTCTAATTGACCCCCAAACCTTCTGCCACCTCTTATAAAAACCTAATGGATTCGGCTTATAGCCTAATCGATTCGCCATGGCTGATTTTCCCAGTTCGTCTAGTTTTATGTATTAGTAAATAAATACCAATTTTAAATTCCAATTTAACTCCGATTTTAATTTCGATTAAAATTATAATTTTCAGTATTAAAACTCAACATTTTAAATCATTAAAAATTAATAAACTTCAAAAGTTTATTTTTCCCAAATTTCCGAATTAATTTAAATTATACCAATTTAAATTTACGGGGTGTTACATCATAATCATCCAAGACCCTATGTTTTTCATTTTATCGCAACTTTATGCAGGGGTTAAATAAAATATTTAGGGTCGGGTATTACATATCTACCTTAGGATTTTATTGCAATGAGTTTTATGACAACTGCGAAAAGCACAAACTCGTTAATGGGTGTATGTTAAGATATACTCTAGTTCTTGAGGTCCTAAAACTCATTCGAGAAGAATGGATGAATCCATCTTTGAACATATCCCCTTGATCAAGTTAATAATGCGATGATAGAGACTTCATACGTCTATATTAAAGTTTATCTTTAGGAATAGGTCCCCTACAGATATATGATTCAAATGGTTTAGTGAAATCTGGTTGGTTTCAGTAAATATTGAGTTTACTTCCTTTTTTATGATAATTTGTTGGTCTAGTGTGACTATAAGAACCTTCAAATCAATCTTTTTTTAGCAGGACACCCTAGGCCTATGGTCATCTTTTGAGCTCTCTTCTATAGGGACCCATTTTATTGCAAACTTAGGGATCCTAAGGATGAACCCGCTGACCAATTTAAAGTAAATATCCTTGTTGTCTCCTTTGTCCCCGTATATCTTAGTGATATGGTGGACTATCAAATGAGAGAGTCTTTAATCTCCACTATGTATTGTGCATTTAAGTGTGTGGACAAGCCTAATAATGTTCCTATGGATTATTACTCTATCTCATTAATAGAAGATTTGAACTTAAAATGTAAAGAAGGTCAAATTGTACCTCCTTTTGGGATCAAAAAATGGTTTCCTCGCTTCTTGAGTTGTTGCAGGATCCATCTACATGAAAGTCCCACACTTGAATGGTTGGGTGTAAAGTTTGGCAAAAAGGGATATTGGGATCCTGAATGACCTGTAATTGTAAGTTGAGGTGGGAAAATCCTACTTTACTTCTTTCAAGTTATAAACCTTGTAATGTATTTAGAGAAATCTTGTGCTTTAATGGCCATTATGGGAAAATATTTATGTCAAAATCACAAAATTCCACAAACCATTTTACTATCCATCCTAATGTCTCAGGCCTCTATAGAGTCTATTTGAGGGGTTAATTTATCATCATGTTGATGTTATGGTCTTAGAAGTAGGGTGTTAGTCATGTGGAGAATATGATTTTGTATAAAGATAACTTTTCTATTGTGGCCATCCCCGATCCTCGCCTGCGGGCGGGCGTGTGAAAGGAGGATCCTTGGGTCCCGCGCGTCCCTCTCGGGAGCACTCCGACCGACGTCGTTTGAGATGAGGTGTAAAAATGTAGAGAGATTTAGAGTCGCCAGTCTATTTTACTCAAAATAGACAAAAGAAAAAAGGGGAAGACATCCCGAAGGATGGCATCCAAAGACATACTCGTGCATACGAAACCAAAATGATTCGAGAAGGGTTCGGAGGCTAAGTTATGAAATGGGAAGGTGTTAGGCACCCATTCCGCCCTTTCAATCTCTCATGGATATTTGCTATTTTACTTTATTTTCCCCATAATATGTGTGCATGTGTATATATAAAGAGGAGATAGGAATCCTCGACTTGTATCATGGAAGAGATAAAGCGAGTCATCCGTAGGAAGGTACAAAATATAATATTAAAAAATAAGATTTACGCGATTACCCTTACGTTGATCGTTATAATGGAACGATAATGCATATGCAGTAATACGTCACTAAGAACAAGTATATAAAATATAAGAAAATTGGATTTAGAGAAGATGGAAAATGAGAGAGAAAGTGAGAATAGGACTCGAGTCTCGAGTTTTACCCCGAGACGCCTACGTAGCCTATAAAGGCATCGAAGTCCACATAGTTCGCATACAAAATGAGGGGTGTGATTTATCCCATAAATCCGAATGGGGGATCTCTTATTTGTGAGTGTGTGTGTGTGTGTGTAGAAAAAGTGTTTTAGTTGTGAGAAAAGTGTGAGAAAAGTATGAGAATCCCTATTTGGAATCTATGAGCAAACCCTCTTTTTCTTGTTTTTGGGGTTTTATTTATATGAAAATAAGAGATGTGCAATAATACTAACTAAAAATTATATTAGGATGTGTGAGATGAGATAATAAAAGTGCTAAGTAATAAAATAAGTTATTGTGAATTTAAGAGAATTTGAAGAGAAGGTTGAGAAAGTTGGACCTTCTTGAAGATATTGAGATTGATCTTAAATGTTAGAGAGAAGCCCTTGAACTTGGATGATGATGGAGAGTGTCTAATTTGCCAAGTTTGATGAAAAGTGGAAGTTAGAAAGGGATTTGGATGTTGAAATCGCATTGTCTTCGAGAGAGGTTTTTGGGAATCATTGAGAGCGATTTTTATGAGAGATGGGATCCCCTTGAAAATGAGGTGAAGGAATCCTTTTATAGGCCCAGCTCACTGTCGATCAGCATAGACATGGTCCTGCCTATCGGCACATGCCGATAGGCAGGGTCTGGAACCTGCCATTTGGTAGTGTGTTTCAGGCCTTTTTGGAAAATTGGTTGCCGAGGGCAAACCGTTGGTCACAATCACGCACGGGGTAGATCGTTGGAAAGGGAATTCAAATACCTTTGAAAGTACTTGGACCGTGCCTGGGTTCGGGAGTTGACTTTTGGTCAAATACGACTCGAAAGAATTTTTCGGTCCATTGGACTAGGAATCTTTCGGATAGAAATGGATCGTTCGTCCGCATGGTATGTTCGAATCGCGCACGGGGTGGACCGTTGGAAAGTTTAGGAGATGTAATTCGATATTCCAAAGAGTTTCACTTGGTTTGGGAAGTTGACTTTGTTCAATCGGGCCCTGGAAGCATTCGGTGACCTCTTGGAGTCAAATGGATCGTTCATCCTCTTGGGAAGTTGGAATTGCGCATGAAGTGGACCATTGGAAAGGGATTTCAGTTACCTTCAAAGATTAATTGAGCCTCGATCGAGCTGAAGAGCTGACATAGGACAAACAGAGCCCGGGAGCACTCGATGGCCTCTAGATCAAGTTTCGGACGCAAATGGATCGTTCGTCCGCATGGTAAGTCAGAATCGCACACGGGATGAACCATTGGAAAGGGATTTCAGTGCCCTTAAAAGATTCATTTAGTCTTGGTTGAGCTCAAGAGTTTGACTTTTTGGTCAAATGGAGCCTTGGAGTGCCCTACGGCTTCTAGGTCAGTACTCAGGACATGTCCTGGGTTTGTAGTGATGAAGGGAGGTACTAGGGACCTAAGGAGATTTAGGGGGTAACAAAATGGGGTGTCTATAGAGCCCCTCGATGTGTGAGTTTAGATCAAATGATAACCATCGAATAGACACCACATGATGCTTTTGAGTGAGTATGACCGATTAGAGGGTCGAGGCCGATATTAAGGACTTAACGGGTGTCCTGGAGATGGTTTGAATGACGATTAAAGGTTTAGGTCTATTTGAAGGACCTGAAGTGATGCTGGGGGGATGACCCATTATGTGGGTCAAAGCCAATTCTACGGGCTTAGGGTGAAGATCTAATAATCGGGGTCAATTCTAACCTAGGAGTGGTGACGACCTAGGACCAAGATCAATTCTGACCTAACTCAGGTGACAATCTATGACCGAGCTCAATTCTGACCTAAGAGTGGTGACGATCGAGGATCGAGATCAATTCTGACCTAACTCAGGTGACGATCCAAGACCAAGGTCAATTCTGACCTAAGAGTGGTAACGACCAAGGACCGAGGTCAATTCTGACCTAATAGCAGGTGATGATCCAAGACCGAGGTCAATTCTAACCTAAGAGTGGTGACGACCGAGGACCGAGGTCAATTCTAACCTAACTGAGATGATGATCCAAGATCGAGGTTAATTCTGACCTAAGAGTGGTGATGACCGATGACTGAGGTCAATTTTAACCTAATCTCAGGTGATGATCAGAGACTGAGGTCAATTCTGACCTAAGAGTGGTGACGACTAAGGACCGAGGTCAATTTTGACCTGACTCAGGTGACGATCAAAGATCAAGATCAATTCTGACCTAAGAGTGGTGATGACCGAGGTCAATTCTAACCTAACTCAGGTGATGATCCAAGATCGAGGACAATTCTGACCTAAGAGTGGTGACGACCGAGGATCGAGGTCAATTCTCACCTAACTCAGGTGACGATCCAAGACCGAGGTCAATTCTGACCTAAGAGTGGTGACAACCGAGGATCGAGGTCAATTCTGACCTTACTCAGGTGAAAATCTAAGACCGAGGTCAATTCTGACCTAAGAGTGGTGACAACTGAGGACCGAGGTCAATTCTGACCTAACTCAGGTGATGATCCAAGATTGAGGTCAGTTTTGACCTAAAAATGGTGATGACCGAGGTTCGAGGTCATTTCTGACCTAACTCAGGTGACGATCCAAGACCGAGATCAATTCTGACCTAAGAGTTATGACGACCAAGGACCGAGGTCAATTCTGACCTAACTCATGTGACGATCCAAGACCGAGGTCAATTCTAACCTAAAAATGGTGATGACCGAGGTCTGAGGTCATTTCTGGCCTAACTCGGGTGATGATCCAAGACCAAGGTCAATTCTGACCTAAGAGTGGTGACGACCGAGGACCGAGGTCAATTCTGACCTAACTCAGGTGACGATCCAAGACCGAGGTCAATTCTGACCTAAGAGTGGTGATGATCGAGGACCGAGGTCAATTCTGACCTAACTCAGGTGACAATCCAAGATCGAGGTCAAATCTGACCTAAGAGTGGTGACAACCGAGGACTGAGGTCAATTTTGACCTAACTCAGGTGACGATCCAAGACCAAGGTCAATTCTGACCTAAGAGTGGATAAAGATTGGATTTTCATCCTTCTGGAGAAAGTGACTTGTGATTTTGTTTTGAGTTGGGGAGCTGATAGATGGGGAAGCTTTTGTTTCTTTAGGAGGCCTCGCAGGGGGAACAACCAATTTTTGGGCTGTAAAAACTCCATTAGGGAAGTGATCATGCGATCCTTAAAGATCCTCCGGGGCTTTGCCGGGAGGAGATTCACTTGGTTTTTTGAGGATTTTCCTGGGAAAGAAGGGTTTCGCTTGAGGGAATGTGAAATTTTCCTAGTGAAAATGTTCTGAATCCTTCCTGGGATTTTTAGGAATTTTGTGAGGATTTTTCGGGGCTTTTTGGTATTTTCTGTACGAAATTTAAGGGGGGTGCCGGTCGGCATGGTATGAGGGGTGACATTCGGCAGTGGCACAGACTTTTGGACTACCTCGAGAAGGTAAGGAGTTAGTGTCGATCGGTATGGTTAGGGTAGGTGCCGATCGGCATGGCGTTTGGTATCCTATATAAAGGGGGCGAATACCTTTATTTTTTTCATACCTTCTTTGCTTTCTCTCTTTCTGCGATTCCTCTGCAAATCATTCAACCATTGCGATCTTCAAGAAATGGCCGCTTTTGTGAGCATCACAGCCCATAGGGAGTGGTTGACCGTTGATGACTGGGCGAATGTGGAGTGGAGGGCCAAGGCGCCTCTTGCTTTAGGGAATAAGAACTCCTTTGATGCATTTGAGCCTATTGCGGATGAGTGGACCTTACTGCGGGAGACGTCGCGTCATCGATCTTTGAAAGTGAATCTTGGCGGTTACATAAGTGACCTGACGTTTAGCATTCCTTTCCTTTTGGTGATTTTTCTTTTTTTCTTGAGTTCTGATGAGATTTTTTTCTTTTTCGTCAGTCTGATATTTCTTTGAAGAACATGCGTGCTCGCGGGACGACGGGGCTTAGGGATGTATTGGAGCATCTCCCACTTGCGGTGAATTGGGCGGTATCATCAGTGAGTTTTAGAAGGTTGGCATCTGCACTGGATGAGATGCCTCGTTCGATAGCGGTCCTGTGCGCTTTGGGGGATAGGTGGTGGGATACTACTCACACCTTCCATTTCAGTTTTGAGGAGATGACTGTGACTCCCATAGATGTGCAGCAGTTGTTGGGGTTGGATTGTGATGGAGAGCAGATAGAGGTGGATCGCTCTTTCTGAGTGAGATCGGAGGCAGTGCGTGCGGCACTTGGTGATGTAGGGAGGATAGTTTCTGGGAATTACTAAAGGATGTTATATTGGGCAGGTTGATTGATGTGGAGGACGGGATGTAAGTGAGGAAGATGGTCCGGTTATTTATTTTGCTGGTGTTGGGAGGTTTCATGGTGGCGTCGAGCGGCGACATCATCCATTTGTGGTTCTTGCCGTACCTGAGGATGTTTTCGAACATCCTATTCTATGATTGGGGGAGTCTGACTTTGGTGACCCTTTACTCTTCTCGGGATGCATTCAGTCGGTGCTGCCGGCAGACTTTTACTACAGCCACGTACCTTCTTGAGGTATTCTTTAGTTTGCGCATTTCATTTCAGGCATTCGCATTTTCCTTTCATGCATTCGCATTTTCCTTATGCGTCTCTTTTTTGTTTGTGAAGTCTTATCTTTGACATACGTGGTTTTATGAGGTGATTGGGTGCAATACCCCATTGATCGCTCTGAAGGACGACACTGTTGGGGGCTCCTGCCGATTGTATCGATGGCGTAAGGCCAATCGGCAGTCGAAGGGATCTCTCTCTCTGGAGGCGGTGCGTCAGGTCTTGAATGACCTGACCGGTGGTAGGGTAAGACTCTTTCCATTTTAGTCATGGTTTTTCAGCCTTCTGATCTTGTATTGGTTTATTCCTGCTTGGAGATTTTCTGGTGACCTTTTATCCCTGGGGGACAGCCATTCAGGATGTGAGGACGACCGGGGTGAATGCGCAGATGAGGCGTTTGTTAGCGCATGAGTTCGGCCATTCCTGGTGTATCGGGGAGAGGGTGGTTCGTCAGATTGCTGAGGAGGAGGTGGTGGTTCTGCCTGCACAACCTCCTACGTCTATGAGGCGGGAGGATCGCGATGATGATCGGCAAGTCCTACTTGTTATATACCGATATGGCTGCGTCGTATGACTATATGGACTTTGTGACGAGCTAGTTGATGGCGCCCAGCATATATGATACCCTGACTTTCCCTCCTGTGGGTTCGAGTCAGGCGGTGGGATCTTCCCACAGTGGC
The DNA here is from genome assembly GCA_949130495.1 of Sambucus nigra. Lineage (NCBI taxonomy): Eukaryota > Viridiplantae > Streptophyta > Magnoliopsida > Dipsacales > Adoxaceae > Sambucus > Sambucus nigra. The sequence goes on along the minus strand of OX422213.1, from coordinate 352,427,537 downwards.
GGAGGTCCGACGACCTCGGCGGAGACTTCAGAGGTTCCTTTTATGCGGTTGCACACTCCTTCGTACAACATTCGGCGGGCTGATGGAGGGATGGTGCCTATGCTGCATTGTCCTCATGCGATGAATCTGAAGGAGTTGGGTTTTACAGAGGAGGTCCTCTGACCTGCGTTATACCTTTATGTTCTTCTCCTTATTTCTTTTACGTTTTGGTCATCTCTGCTTTGATACTGATTTTGACTTTTCCTTGCAGCAAGTCTGAGTGTCGACCACTTGGCTAAGAGACATCAGAGACTAGATATCTTCGGCGACAACCCATATTCAGGATGTGGTTCCTCTTCATTCTTGCTTGGTGCCATATGCTTCGTCCAGAGAGGATTCTGGCTCGGGTAGTGTCCGTGCATTGTCTCACCGTAGGGGGAAGAGAGCACGTCACACGGGTGGAAGCTCTTAGAGTGAGAGAGAGAGAGAGAGAAAGAGAGAATGTGGGTTAGAGCTGAGTCCCGTTATTTTTGCTTCTTTTTTCTATTTCCTGCAAAGTTGATGTAACATAGAAAATAAAATAGATGCAATGCAATGGAGTTTTTTATTATCTTTTATTAATGATGAATGAATGCATGCACATGATATTTTTACTTTGCTACTGAAACCGTAAAAAGGAGTATTTTTGGAATTTTTTTGAAGGAAAGTTTTTTAATTAAAATGGGAAATTATATAAGGAGGAAAAGGGATTTTGAAATTCTGTTGAGAATATCAATTTATTTTTATTTGATTTTCTGATTTGACAAAAGATGAAAAAAGGGAAATTTCTAAAAATGGGTGGTTGCCGATCGACAAGCACCTTGTCCTGCCCATTAGCAGTTCAGTCCAATCCCATCAATTCAAAGCTTTTATTGGTACCCTCTTCAGCTTTTTGTACTTTGTGGGGTAGGATTCGCTCCAATTTCTGCAGGGATTATGTCTCTTGTGAGGGTTCTCAAGTATAAAAAGGGGTGAGGGTGGAGTGTTTTCATCACACCTTGGCATTCTTACTTACTTGCCCACTATCTCTTATCCTTGCAAGATGGCCCTCCCTGGAAGCATTGAGCTTGATGACTACCTCGAAGCCATGGAAGAAATATTCTCTTATAATGTCCACTATGTTGCTTTCAACATGCGTCGAGTCTCCTTGTGGCGCAATTAGCCTATTGAATAGAACATACTGATGGCGGCGGTACAATTCTGGTACCCCAATGACGATGTATTTCACTTTGGGTTGGATGAAGTTTGTCCTACCTACGAGGAATTTTTTGTGATGCTGGGTGTAAATCCTAGTGTTGCTGCAGCTTTGCCCGAATTTTCCCATTCTACCATGGATTTGTTGGTTGGGCTTCTTCATATTTTGTCTTCAGCGGCCAGATCATTGGTTGGTGGAGGAATGATCTCTCTCCTGGCGGTGCTGCAGCCCATGCATTTGCGGAAGTAGGTGATATTGGCTATGCTGGAGCCGTTGCTCTGGGCCTGGTTTCAAAATTACTGCTAGTGACTGGGGAACCTCTAGTGGACCCGCAACTTACAGCCATTACTTCATGGATGTCTTACCATCGTAATCTCGTGGCGGTGATACTGGCAGAGACGTTGAATGGTCTGGATGCCCGGTGACAAGGTCGTTCTGACTTTCTGAGGGGTAGCCCCGTGATGTTGTTCATGTGGTTGTCTGAAAGACTCCTTTTGGTGGTCCCTCCAAAGTATCCTTTGTTGGTTGTACCCAACTTCTTTTCGCATTACTTCATCCGCGTTGGCCTGGATATTGCAAGCTGGGAGAATTGGTTTGTGGAGCATGGGGCTCAGAATCTGTATTGGTCAGTGCCTTGGTGGGGGCAGTTTTCGCCTGTTCTGGAGCTCAGAGAGTACTCATATGTGCGGCTGGTTGGTCTCAGACAGACCTATTTTTATTTCCCTTTGCGCCTTCTGCTCCAATTTGGATGGGCACAGGTCGTGCCGCCTCAGACACTAAATTTCTTTTTGGTAGATGTTTTGACCGAGCACCTGAGTCTGTTGCTTGGATCTCTGTGGGAGAATCGGTGTCCGTCGACCCGTCCCTCTCAATCTGTCGGGAGAGTTTGGCATGTCCTTGGGGATTATATGAATTGGTTATGGAGGAGAGTAGTCAGCAAGATGCTGGAAGTGGGGACTGGACAAGGGTGGTTTGTTTCATTTAACACCATGGAAGGAGGGTTTGTGGTTTTTTCAAAGCTGGTTCTGGCTTATCGGTCCATGGAGTGTTTACGACACTCTATTCAGGCTGGGGAAATTTGGGGGGCCCAGGATGTAGAATATGAGGGTGCAAGCTCCTCTAGTAGTTGTGGGTAGGACTCTTGGAGAGTTTATTAGTGTAATAGGGAATAGATGTGGGGATTTTTTGGGGCTTTTTATGGCAGTAGGGGGAAGGGAGTTATCCATTCCTTTTCTTATATAATCTATGCTGCAATTTCTTATTAATGAAATAAGGAAGTTTTTGATCATCCAGCTGTGCCTTTAGATGAACTTTGTAATTTTGAATTATCTATAACGATCTCTAAGGCATACATAACTCCAGATGGGAATACCGATCGCTAAGGCATACCGATCGCTTAGGGATGTCGGTTACGATGTCGTCGGCTGGAATATCCCACAAGAACTCCAGATGGGCAACAATGGAAAATTGAGGACTTTTCCATAAGTTACTCCAAATGAGTAAAAATGATCATCTTGAAGGTTTAAAGATTCACATACATATATGGGAGTGGTTATGTGAATAAAGAAGGCATGAAACCTTAAAACATGAAATCTGCTTCTGGGATGTAAAATGCAAAAATCGTGTGACAAAAGGAGTTGGAAAATGTGTAGAATGAACCCTGATATTTATACAAAAATCAAGGCGACGGCGTCGCTCAAACGAGATCGCACGACATCCTCATGTCGCTTGAACGACAGAGAGATGTCGTTTGAACAATTTTGTGCGACATCCTCATGTCGCTCAAATGACAAAGTGATGTCGTTTAAACGAGCTCGTCAACCGAGGCAAGTCCGCTTCTACACTTAGAAAAATTTCTATTTTTGATAAAAATGAATCAGACTACGAAAAGATATTTTCTACAAAAATTCCCAACTATTTATGCAAATATTAAAACCTCCAATAAACAATTTTACCAATAACGCAAAGTGGAGTAGTGGGAATGGTTGAGCAGCACGTCGCATGTATCATAATGAACGTGTGAAGATAGTATATGCATGGATTCGAATCAAGGTTGTCGTGGATGATCGTGTTGACGTGCCGAGTGTAGCGGTATCAGACATACATATTGTGATCTAGGACAAATAGAAAATTCCTAGATTCTACCTCGGACATTTATAAAATTATGTCCCTACAAATCTCCCCCTATGTCTATGCCGGTACATACATAAACAAATCCGAATTATGCAATCTCCATAAAGCAAAGGACATACAAGATAATATCCCCATTAAACCCTCAAACTGAGAATACTAAATGACATGTCGTCAATCAAACTTCAAAATCATCAGCTCTTCAGAAACACTCAAAGCTTTTCTCATCAGGGTGTGCAACCCAATAATCATCAATTTTGTACCTGCACAGATGAGATAAAGCAGATACACGTGACACGTAATAGTTTGAAATATACTCATATGAAAAAATTGAATCAATTAAGCTTAAGCAATTTATTGATAATTCAACCAAACAATTCTCCCCCATAATTCATTCTCCCCCTTTTTATGATGTCCCCAAATAGACAGATATGAGAAGCAAAAATAAATGCAAATGGAGAGTGTCACAAGATAATAAACTTTCTATTTTTTTAATTTTTCAAAAATATTCTTACAAAATATACAACAAAGAATCACACCATGAAAGAACACAAAAAAAACAAGTCAAGCATAGCGTAAATGTAGGGGTGTGATCAAATTCGATAGGAAAATCAAGGCATACAAACATAATATATGTGCATGATGAATATCGGATACTCCTAATGAATGAACTCAACATCTTCCTTAGGTTTAAAAGGATGGAAATAGGAGACATTGACTCAATCAAATCAACAAATCAAAGCTCAAAGTGATTTCCACGCCAATAACGTCCAAAACGATTTAATGTTGTTTTAGGACTTTCAAGGAAGTGCAAACCCGATTAAATTCTCTAACCAAACTCCCTCTAAATTATATTTTGAATATAGGTGATCTAAATTCTCAAACTTTGGAGAATTGATGGTGAAACCTAATGGCCCATATTTGGCATGAATTTCTTTTTATTGCCTTTAAATGTTGTCAGGCTCTTTTAACCTCTGTGGACCCCGGATAATAAAATTCCTCAATTTTTTAGGTCCAATTTAAATGTTGGTTTAATCGTAAAGAATAGATAAGAAACTTTCGTAGCCCTTCACCATTTTAAAATACCACACAATCTCACCAAACGGTTTTTTACATGCATTCCAATCTTGTCAAAGTTTGTCGCATATTGTTCATTGTATAGACAGAATTGAGATGGAAACACTCAAGCCAATATATGACAGACAAGTAAAATAATCATATAAAGTTGTGCATGTGTGCAATAATGGAGATAAGGAGCCAAACATGTAGAAAGATATCACTAATCACATCTCAAAGACTCTAAACAATGTAAAGCACATGGATGCAATGATGTAGCGTCTCAAATCACTATCAAACAGTCACGTGAAAAATGGAAATGGAAGATGTGACTCGACTATCTTAAATACTCATCCATAAAAGGTGTAAACAAAATACAAAAATCTTTTTGTGCGTTTCTAAAAATTTTATAAAAAGAAAATCTTTCTGAATTTTTTAAAAAAAATATAAAAAGAAAAAATAAGAATACAAATGATACAAACTAGCAATTGGAATCATATGATATGCTCATGACAATGCATCCTATACTAGACAAAGACCATCCCTCAGTCAACTGTGAAAATCCCTAAAGAATTCCTAAGACTCTCGAATCTAAGGGCATCTAAAGGTTTTGAGAAAATTTTGGCTAACTAAAGGTCTGTGGGAACGAAACTCAGGGATACGACTTTCCCCTCAACTAACTGACGTATAAAGTGCTCGTGTATCCAGATGTTCTTTGTGCGCGAATACTGGAATTCATTATGGGATATGTGTATCACGCTCGTATTATCACAGGAGATAGTCATGGTGTCCTGTGAAATCTCATCATCCTTCAACATTTTCCTCATCCATAAGAGTTGATTGCAACAACTCCCGGTGGCGATGTACTCAGCCTCCGCAGTGGACAAATAGATGGAATTTTGCTTCTTGCTCAGCTAGGAGACAAGAGCATAACCAAAGTAGACACACCCACCAGAAGTGCTCGTACAACCATCTACATCCTCGACCCAATCAGCATTCGAATAGGTGGACAGACGGTCATCAGTATCAAAGGAATACCAAATACCATAAGAGAGAGTCCCACTCACGTATTTAATGATATGTTTTAGAGCGAGTAAGTGTGACTCTTTAAGGTATGCCTGATATCTCACACAGACTCCAACACTAAAGGCTATGTCGGGATGACTGACAGTCAAGTAGAGAAGACTACCTATCATACTCCGATACAAGGTTTTCTCTATGTCCTTGCCTGAAGTGTCCTTACTAAGCTTGATAGAAGTACTCATATGTGTACGTGCATGCTTAGCGGAGTCTAAACTAAATTTTTTCACTAGGTCTCTAGCAGACTTGGATTGGGAGATGAACATCCCATCCTCTAGCTGATGAACTTGGAGACCAAGGAAGAAAGTAATATCACCTACCATGCTCATCTCAAACTCACTTTTCATATCCTCCTTAAAGTGGTGAGCATGCTGAGAGCACGTGGATACAAAGACTATGTCATCCACATAGACCTAGGCAACCAAAATAGCACCGTCATCTCTCCTGATGAACAACATCATATTAACTCCCCCTCTCTTGAAGCCATGGGATAAAAGATAAGAAGTAAGCCTCTCGTACCAAGCACGGGGTGCTTGCTTCAAACCATACAAGGCTTTCCTCAGATAGTAGATGTGCTCTGAGTGCTTAGGATCTTCAAACCCTTTTGGTTGTTCCACGTAAACCTCCTCCTGTAGAATGCCATTTAGAAAGGCACTCTCGACATCCATATGATATAGCTTGAAGCGCAGATGACATGCGATGGCAAGTAGTAAGCAGACAGACTCAAACCTCACAACAGGAGCAAATGTCTCCCCAAAGTCTACATCGTCTATCTGTGTGAAGCCTTGAGTTACCAACCTATCATTATTTCTAATTATGGTACAATTTTCATCCATTTTATTCTTAAAAATATACCTTCTACCTATCACATTCGTCTCACTAGGTTGGGGGACTAGTTCCCAGACATTGTTATTTTTAAACTGAAGCCACTCATCCTACATAGAAGATATCCAGTGTTCATCCTTGAGTGCTTCTTTGTGATTTTTGGGCTCGACTTTAGATGTGTAGTAGACATGGCTAACAAAATTCGCTAGTTGAGCACGAGTCTTGACCCCTAAAGTGGGATCACCAATAATATCAGAAGGATCATGACTCTTTTGAATCCAAGCAGGTGTGTCCCCTAGAACATGAGTAGGGTCCACCCTGGATGTGGGAGACATAATGGGATCATCAAAAAGGGGTGTGTCGTCGTCACTCAAATGCGTGGAGTCAACAGACGTCGAAGGTTCGTCATCTTGCACAGTAACATTTATTGACTCCATCACTTTAGAGATCTTTAGGTTAAAAACTCGGTACGCTCTACTATGTGATGAATATCCTAGCAATATTCCCTCATCACTTTGGGAGTTAAACTTTCCTAATTGATCTCTATCCAGTAGGATGTAGCATTTACTCCCAAAAACACGGAAATATGCAAGGTTGGGCTTCTTTCCAGTCCACAATTCATAGGGCATTATAAGTATGTGTGGACGAAGGTAAACCTTATTCACCGTATGGCATGCAGTAGACACTGCATCTGCCCAAAATCTACTAGAAACTTTATGACCTAAAAGCATAGATTTAGCCATTTCTTGAACCGTCATGTTCTTTCTCTCAACAATCCCATTTTGCTGAGGAGTCTTCACAGCATAAAACTCATGTTTGATTCCTAGGATATCACAGTAAAGATCTACTTTTTGCTCCGTAAATTCAATGTTATTGTCACTACGCATTCCATTAATAGTGACTCCAAGTTGGTTTTGCAGGACACGACATTTGGTCATTAAAAACTCCACAACATCGGATTTCTCTTTCAGAAAACCTAAAATCGAATAACTGTAGAAATCATCTACGATCACTAGGATGTACCTCTTACCACCCAGACTCTCAATACAAGTAGGACCCATGAGATCCATGTGTATCAACTCAAGTACTCATGAAGTGGTAATGGAATTTAACTTCCTATAGGGTCTATGGATTTTCTTTCCAACTGACAGGGTCCACAAACCGTAGAAGTTGGCTTTCCAAGTGTTGGTAAGCCGCGTACTAGGTCCTTTTTAGCTAATTGCGTTAAATCTCTAACGTTCACGTGACCTAGATGTTAGTGACACAGATCCATAGGAGTGATCATGGCGCTGTTGCAGATAAGTGAGGACTTGGGCACAGTCCCATAGAAATTATCCTCTGTCCTCACCTCTTGCACTAAAATTTTACTGGCTTGATTATAGACAATACACGCGTCGTGGTCAACTTTTACGACAAAGTTAGTGTCGCACAGCTGGCTAATGCAGAAGGTTTTCTTTCAAATCTTTGACGTAAAAAACATTCTCTGGCTTAGGAAATCCTAGTAACTCTACTGTACTTCACCCTACTATGCTAGACTTTATCCCAACTCCAAAGGTGACTCTACCATCCTTATAATCCTCTAGGTAGGTAAAAAATGAGACATCACCGGTCATATGGATGGAGCACCCACTATCAAAATACCACTGTGAGGTATTATGTTCTTTGAGAGCGACATGAAAAACAAGGGCCTTTTCATCTTTCTTAGGTACCCAAGAAGTGGTAACCTTTTGCTTACCCTTGTTTTTTTTTTGTTTTAGCCGGGATGTGGGAAGCATTCACTGACGGCAAAGCCATCTGTTGGAATTCCTTCATCAAACTCTGTGATGTGGCAGCTAAAAACTCAACACGCTCTCTCAGACTAGTAAAATCATCATTATGATGTGGTGGAGCAGTAGTACGTCGTGTCCGACCAAAACTATAGCAAAACTCCCTGAGGTGGCCTTTTCTTTTGCAGTACGTACAAAAGAACATAGTCTTAGGCGGACCTTAGTTGGCTTTTCTTGGTTGAACTCTCCTTCATGGATTTTGATGATGGCCATATGGGGTTGTAGTAAACTCAGGAACTGGTCCAGGTGTAATTTGGGACGTGGATGCACCATCAAAACCTATTACTAACCTATCACCAAAACCTAAAGAGGGACTGAGGAATATCTTTCCACATCTGTCCTCGATTTGAACCTTGACTTCTCATGCTCTATCAAGATCATGAGTAAGCTGGGCTACAAGGGATTCAAGTTTATTTCGAGTCTCTAGGGAGGAATAGAGCTTACGCATAAGACTAGACACTTGTTTAGTCAAGTCCCCTTTTTCTTTCTCAAAATAACTCTCTCTCTCTCTCTCTCTCTCTCTCTCTCTCTCTCTCTCTCTCTCTCTCTCTCATGGTAGTGCAAGTGGAGGTATCTATCTCTCTCACTTCTTCTAAAATTTAATTTAAAGTGGTGATCCTAAGAACTAACACTTTTTGGTTTTAAATGACTCAGTATATAACTCAGTGTAGGCGCGTTGAAGATTACTCTCGCTCTCACTTGCACTATCCTCCCCCTCACTCACTTCGTTCTCACTGTCGAGGTTTCCCTATGAATTAGCATCCTCATCATCGTTAGGATCACTAGAGATAGTCACATGACTATCAATGAATGCGATGAAGCTACATTCATGAAATAACTCATCTCCAGAGTCCACCGACTCGACCTCACTGTCATAACTAAGGGTAGCTTTAAGGACAGCTTTGCCATTTTCTTTTGTAAGTCTGTTCAGCCTAGTAGCACACTCAAAATCTCTATGACCCTTCCCGTCGCACTCATAACATCTATCATTATCTTTCTCAGGAGGATCTTTAAAATCTTTTTCATTTTTCTTTTCAAATTTATTTTTCTCAAAATTCTTTTTATCCTTGAAAATTCCATTTTTCTTGAATTTGAGAATTTTCTTGCAATTTTTTTCAAACAGAGCCAAATCATCTAAATCAAGGCTACACTCGAAAATAGACGTTTCTATCTCCTTTTTTCTAGATGACTCTACCCTCTTTCTTGTCGGCCCCTCACTTTTCCTGTCTTGGGCATTAAGTGCAATTCCCTTATCTTTAGCCTTGACAGATTTAGGAAACATATCAATTTCATACGTTTGTAAGTCTCCAACCAGTTCCTCTAATTTAAGCGGGTTTAAATTACCCATAGAATTTACCACAGTGACTTTAGGGATAAAATGCTTAGGCAGTGATCTTAGAATCTTTTTAACAACTCTAGCATTAGGAATGTGTTCACCAAGATTAAAGCTAGTGTTTACAATATCAGATAATCTAGCATAAAATTCATCAAAACATTCAAATTCAAGCATGGTGATAGTTTCAAATTGAGTAGTTAAGTTTTTCAATTTTTATTCTTTCACGGCATTAGTTCCTTCATGGGTAAGTTGTAAAACATACCATGCCTCTTTTGACGTGGTACACGTCATTATCCACCGGAACTCGTCATGTGTGACGGATCCAAAAATAGCACTAAGACCCTTAGAGTTAAAAGATGACCATTTAAATTCTTTTTCAGTCCATGCAGTCACAGATTTTAAATTAGTCACATTGTCAACGATGATGGAGGGAAGTGTCCACCCTCTTTCAACTAAAATCCAAACTCTTTCATCAATGGCTTTTAAAGCATATTTCATGCGGGCTTTCTAGTAAGCATAATTTGTCCAGTCAAAAATTGGTATTTTATTATATAATTTCTCCATTTTGAACACGCCATTTTTGAAAAATCAATTTTTCAGAAAATTGGATCTTAGAAAAATTTTGCGAAAAATTACACAGTATAATTATGTAATTCGATCTAATACCAATTTGAGAGTACGCGTTTGTTCAAATAGAAAAATTATTTAATTAAACTCAGTTTTTTAATTAAATCCTAAAACATGCATCTAGGTGTGATTGAAATCAATATGATCATGCAAGAACATTCAATCACAAACAAAACACACAAGTGAGGAAAAATCCCCCAAAAGGCCAAAACCGTTTATTTTTACTATAATTTGTAAAGAGCAGTTTACACGGATTACAATGAAAATACGAGTGACATAAGAAATACCCTCAGGTGTCGGTTCCGATGTCGTTGGCTAGAAACTCCCACAAGAACTCCAGATGAACAGCAATCGAAAAGAGACGGCTTCTCCACAAGTTACTCCAGATGAGTAAAAACGATCCTCTTGAATGTTTAAAGATTCAAATACATATATGGGAGTGGTTATGTGAATAAATAAGGCATGAAACCTTAATATATGAAGTCTATTTTCTGGGCTGTAAAATGTAGAAATCGTGTGTGAAAAAGACTTGGAAAACGTGTAGAATGAACCCATATATTTATACGAAAATTGAGGTAGCGGCGTCGCTCGAACAAGATCATGCGACATCTTCATGTCGCTTGAACGACAGAGAGATGTCGTTCGAATGAGTTCGGGAGACATCCTCATGTCACTCGAACGACAGAGTGATGTCATTTGAACGAGCTCGTCGACCGAGGCAAGTCCTCTTCTACACTTTAAAAAATTTATACTTTTGATAAAAATGAATCACACTTCGAAAAGATATTTTCTGAAAAAAATCCCAAATATTTATGCAAATATTAAAAACTCCAATAAACCATTTTACCAATAACGCGAAGTGGAGTAGTGGGAACGGTTGAGCAGCACGTCGCATGTAGCATGATGCACGTGTGAAGATAGTGTATACATGGATTCGGATCAAGGCCGCCGTGGATGATCGTGTTTACCTGCCTAATGTAGCGGTATCAAACACACATACTGTGATCTAGGACAAAAAAAAAATTCCTAGATTCTACCCCGAACATTTATAAAATTATGTCCTTACATGATATTATAAGGAAAAGTGATATATAGTGATTTAGTAACTCTATTGGCGTACTTATGTCCACCTTTAAGTTATTTCTCTCTAATATATTCAATATGAAGGTGAATAATACATGTATGATTCGCCTTAGGTATTGGATAAGGTTATCCAAAGGATTTCAAGGTCTTTCTGTTGAGAAGAGCGATTTCGAGAAGCAACTGATTGGATTCTCCAAGTAATTCTTATTCACTTAGGACAAAAAAGTAAAAAATAATGCGATAACACCTAAGTAAAATGTACAGACCTAAATCTAAAAGTTGGGAATGCTTCGAAATCTTTTAAAAAATTTAAACATAATTCTCAATACTTGCACTAATGAATAATCATTTTAATTTCCCCTAAAATGTTCCCAATCAATCCAAATAGATCCAACTACCAGGAGTATCAAAGAAGTGACATTTGAAGCATGTGCATGCATAAATGAGCTCTAACTTTATAGTGGAAGGATTGAGTATTAGTGGAAGTAGTTAGTGGTGATGATTGTTGGGATAATTAAATTCCATTTAATGTTATATGACAATCTACATAAGGTGAGTAGGGATTGTTAGAATAGTGTATGTACTTTCTACCAGCCCATCAAATTGCTCCGAGAGCCCTTGTTTTTATGAATATGAGCATTAATTCATGAGCTTGAGGTTACCAAAATGAGATATTGGCAATGTATTGACCATGTATATTTGGCTCCCAATCCCGTTGTCATTTTATGGTGAAGACTGAGGTAAGCTTTGCCTTATAGGAGGCCCTGCGAGCTTCGAAAATCGTGTTCTTGAGGTATAGGCATCGTGTAAATTATTAGGATGCTTTTGAAAGTATCTATAAACCCATTGTTAATATTTTATAAGGTTTTTTGGGTTACTCTTGAGTGGATCAAGCCCGTCCAACAAAGGCTAGAGTAAAATGAAGTTATTGTATGCTTGTTAACCCTTATAGTGAGGTCATTTAGATAGACCATACATAAACTATGGGGGATAAACCTCTTTTAGAGGTGTGGACTAAATATATGAGGTCTTCCTATTTATATAATGACCTCAACTTAAGATTTGGGGTCTTTTCCTAAGGTTTTAGGTTGAAGATCGTACTCAGTGTCACCAATTAAAATCAAGGTGTTAGAGATTAAATCATAACAATAATTTTATTATGGGATTTGACATAGTACTAATGAACCTTGTCATTGGTGGGACTTTCATGGGATCTTATTTAATTTTATTTAGAAAAAACATGAATTTTAGAAATATTTAATTATATTTAATGCTGATTTGCAAAATAAATTATGCTTTTTGTGCAGATATTATATAAAATTAATTAGTTTATACAAATGATTTTTTCTTATATTCACTTAAAATTTTTAAATTAAATTTACAAATGATTTTGAGATATGGATCATTTTCTTTTATACATGAATTTAACCGTTCATAACAACTCTCAGTTCTACACATCAAATATCCTAAAATGAAATTAGTTAGCTAGGGCGCCCACACACCCTATACCCATACTTATCCGCATAAAATAATCTTTGGCTTCACTAGCCATAAACTGCAATATAACTTAAATCTCATAATTTTTGACATTTTCAACTTTCATGCGTGGGATGTATCGCAAAGCGAAATCCAACAAGGAACCCTCCCGATACACTACTACGCAGCTCTGTCGGTTATAAATACTTACTAAAGACCACACATCTTCCCACTTCCAATGTGGCGTCAAGTTTCATGCGTGAGGAATCTCATAAATAAAAATCCAAATAAGGAGCCCCCTCGGATACACTGCTACCTAACTTTGTCCGTCGTGAAGATTCATTTGGCCCTCTGCCTTAGCAGGTACACCTAAATTCCCGTATCATGTTATCAAAGTAAACTAATCCACTCTAAAGTATATTCCGACTCTTCCCACTAACTATTTAAGTCTCAAATCGACAAAGGGGTATACTAAATCAATCCATATGGCTCCACAAGCCTCTATACTACAGGTGATCCCAAACAATGTAAGTCATATTCTCTACTTAGTCCCTAAATATATATATCTTTCACATCTTCATATATATATATATATATATATATATATATATATATATATATATATATATATATATATATATATATATATATATATATATAATATATCCCATAAAATTCTATCCACTTAAAAATACTAAGAACAATAATCCAAAAATGCCCTAGGATCTAACATCTCTCAACTCCCAACATTTTCTACTCTCATGCATGGGATGTCTCGCAAAGTGAAATCCAAATAAGGAACCCCCCAATACACTACTGTGTAGCTCTATTGGTTATTGAGATCTATCAGCACATAATCTATGTTTATTACTCGTTTCCTTCTTTATTTTGGTCCATATATATGTTTTCACATCTCATTTACAGATAATATACTATACACATCAAGTATTTTCATACCTATATATCACACACTATATAAGAATAATAACCATCCCTCAGCTATAACTCAAGGGATGCAGTCTCTACAATGCTATCATCTTCCAGGGAATCACTTACATATCATCTTCGGTACCAGCGATCGGACTCTCACACCGACTTGGTAAAAGCCAAATCACAACGTACGGGAAGCGACCATAGTTCCAAACACCAAACGTGAGACTAAATCATACCCAAGACTTCTCACCTCTAATAAAATCACACAATATAAATAAACGGACGCTATGGCCTGGGAAATATACTCTCCTGCTCCTCAAGCCAGAAGGATCACCCACATCGCGTAACTTCCCATGATAGAACTAGAGGGGTATGTTTCACATAAATATACCAATCGCACATAGATGTATTTATAATCATATATATATATATATATATATATATATAATAAAGTATAAAACTTGTGTATGTCATAAGTTTGGCTCATGATTTCATCTATATGGGCTTTTCATGGACTACCTCTTTTGCCCTCCAAAAATTTAAGTTCCCCCTCTTTTTACACACACTAATTTATTTACCCCTATTTTCAAAATTCAAAAATAAGGATAAAAAAGTAAATTGGTTCTCCAAAGCCTCTTTCATTTCTCTCTACCTTTCCCACACGCATATTTTTGCAACACAGAGCTGAAACCAGCCCCAGGCGAGTCAAATCACCCCAATACATTCTCAATACATATCACAATAGCTCTCTCTCTAACCCATCTCTCTCCCGTCTCCCTTGCTGTTGGCTCTCCCTCCTATGCACCGACTCTAACCCATCTCTCTCTCTCCATTCGGAGCAAGCTCGAGCCATCATCGTTACTCGCGGTGACCAATTAGACTCCTCCATTCTCTGGTCCCTCTTTAGCCCCTCCCCTCCCCACCTCTCCTCACCTACCTATCCACTCTACACCTTCTCCAATTTAATGACCCCGCTTCCTCTTTCTGCACCTTTTATCCCCACACCTTTGACCCCACTTCCTAGGAGTTATTTGCCCAAAACGAGGACCTCGGGGACTGTTTGTGACTCCTCGATCAAATTTTTGAGTTGCGGTACAATATTTTGAGGACGTCAGATTTAGATTCAAATTTAATCTCAACTGCAAAGGTCCCCAAGTTTGGAGCCTAAATAAAAACTTTTTTTCCAGGTAAACCCCTCTCTCTCCGTGCATTCATGTGTTTGATGGTGTGTATTTGATTTTGGTTTCAGATTTGAAGTGTATTTTGTATTCACTTTTGTGTTTTTGTATGCATGTCTCTCTCTGTCTCTCTCAAAACCCAACCCATTTCTTTCACAAATTCCACGCCAAACATTTTCGTTTTCATTTTGGGGGTTTAAATATTTTAGGCGTGTTAATATTTTAGTAAAGCCTCTTTCAAAACTACGTAAATGAAGCAGAGGTGATGGAGGTTAAGATCGACCGAATATGGATCAGAACCAGAGGTGGTGGTTAAATGGAGCAAAGGTGACGTTTTTGTTTCATTATGTTTTTTATCCGATATCTATTTTCTACCCATTTTTAAAATTTCTGAACTCTGTAGTTGCGAAAATGGAGAAGAAGTGATGGAGGTTCAGATCTACCAAAAAATTTCTGGCTTGATGGAGGTTCAGATCTACTCTCTATATTTGATAATATAGATTTGAGTTTTTATTATGTTTGAAGGTCTTTTTTTGCTTATATTATATATTAGAGTTTTTGTGATATGTAATTGTTTAAATAGGTTCATAGTAGCCATGATCAACAACTGCAAGAGAACACAATAATTCAGAGGTATTGGGTTTTCTATTTCTTTGTTTTAATCTTATTATGAGTCTCTTGAGAAATTTAACTTTTATTTTAGTGTGTATTATTGTTTATTTCATGTTTGGAAGTATGTGAAGATATGATTTCTTTCTGAATACTAATAACAAATAAGATGTGAGGATATTGTTTTCAGACCTCTGTTTGAGTTTTTTTTAATTATAATTTTGAGATTTTAATTTATGTGATGTTAATATATTGGACTTTCACCTTTAAAATGCTTGAGGTTTTATTTTCTCTTTTTGTCAACATTTTGCTCCCCTTTTGCAGCTCATACAGAGACAAAAGCAACACCGTCCCTCTCTACACCAACTGCTCCACCCGAATGACTAAGCATGCCGGTAACTTAGCGACAATAGTGAGGGGTTTGTGATGGAGGCAGATCTAAAAAAGAAGGATGTTACCACAAAAGAAACATAAGAATGTTTGTTCACATGGAAGCAGTTGGTTGTAAATTTTGTAAATACATAGTGAGGAATATTTGTTGTGCAATATATTGAATCTGAGTTATACTTTTTAATTTTTTTTTATTATTGTGCATCTCTATTGAATTTGTGACATTAAGTTTCCGAACAGTTTTTGTTGCACTTGCATTTTGTGTTTCTTAACGTTTTTGGTTGGGTCTACTTTCTTTGTGCATATTATGTTATTTTATTTTTGGGCTCTACGAGTACTAAAAATATAGTTTTGGTGTTTTTGTTTCTTTCAAATAACACAACTACTAATTGCACTGATTGCACTGGTTGTACTAGAACTACACCTAGGCTTGAGGCTACTGCATCCATCGTGTTTAAATCAATAGTTGTCAAGAGATATTAGGTAATCCCTATAGGACTCTCGCTATTAAAAAGATCATGTGTGCATAGTTGTTTGAAATAGTAGCTCAATAAATAGTTGTGCACATTTTTAAAATTCACGAGATTTGATATTAGCCTGTCATTTAATCTTTTAGCTTATCAGTCTATTACGTGTGGGTTTCATGCTTTTGTCAGCTACAGCCATTAGGCTTTTTTTTTTCACAGGTTTAATTTTTTAAACCTTTATTAACTGAATGATATACCTGTTAATCTCGCCGAATATTTTAACAGCTATACTAAAGTTGAGCCAATGACTCTCTGTAAACTATTATTAAAAGGACAACTAGAGAAGTATCAGTAGCTTCGTAAAGGACAGAAAAAAATAGTTATGTTGTCATAGGGGGTCTTATTAGAGACTAGGGTACTTTTTAGTTCAAAATCTTTAACCTATAGTTTTTTAAAAAATGTACGTGTCTATTTTTTTTCATTCTACATGTATTTTTTTGTTACTATTTACCTTTGAACATTTGTAAAAAAAACACATTTTTTTTACTTTGTATTTGATTATACCGGCCCTGTTACATTTGTGTTGTGAATATAAGAAGTATTGTTTTTATTTTAACCCAATATGGAATTTGGTGATGTTTTCCAATTTATTAAAGGGTAAATTTTTTATGAATCATATTTAAGTGAAGTCATTATTACAAGATGAATACAATTGGGTGTAGCATGTATTATATGGATAATATAATGGAAATACAAACGTTGAATGGAGCCTTCACCTTCATAACGAAAATATATAATTTTATTTTTAAATGTACATAATTATCATGACAACGAGTAAATAATAATATAATTATGCTTTGCTCATTAGTCACTAATACTTTAAATAATTATAAAATTCACAGTTGGGGAAATTAGTATCGGACACACTTTATTATTTGCGTGCCTTTAAAGTTGGGAAGTTTCGTATTTTCATTGTTGGATCTGCTTCGTGTCAGGTTTTTTCGTCAATTTTTTTACCTATTCTGATTGCGTCATGTGGTAGCTGATTCGACTTTTTGTATAAGTTGGTGGGTTGTTTATTATTTGTTAAACAAGGGTGAATGAAGGATTATTTTGAACTGATACTTATGTCAACACTTCATCTCTAAAATAAGTATTTGTCCATTTGTCCATTAAGTTTCTTGAATAATAAATACATATATATCCATTTTTCCATTAAGTTTTGAGTTCGGCTTTAAGAGTTAACAATGTCTTGGGTTTAAGTCTCACATATTGCATTTACTCCTTACTTTTGTTATTGCAATATGCATATGTTTATTTTGGGAAAGTTATGTACCTTTATTTTTCATGTTCTTGAATAGGTGGATGTCGGCTTATTTACCACCAGTCGCAGCTTTGGCGAGGGCTCTTGCCATTGCACTAAGGCACGACTTTATGCTTTTCAAAATTATCAGCGTGCCTTCAGGCACGGGAATACCCTAGTGTATATATATATATATATATATATATATATATATATATATATATATATATATATATATATATATATATATATATATATATATATATATATACTGTCTCTATTCTCGCATATATATATTATCAAATCTGGCTATTCTTGCCTATCTTTCACGGCCTTACTCTAATAAATCCCGAATATATTAATTCGTACAAATCTATAAGTATACACACAACGTATTTAATCCATAAGTATTTACTCACTTATGATACAATTCTCACATTCATAATCTCCCGGATATTAACCTAAAATCCAAATATATCAATTCGTATTAAGTTATAAGTATGCGTGAAACTTATTTTATACTACAAGTATTCACTCACTTGATTTTGAGCCCATAAATATACACTCACTTATGATATAACTATTGCATAGTCCTTTAAGCGTTCCCTCACTTGGGATTCAAATAACAAATAAGTCACATTCGAACATTAGCTTATCACTTCTAGTTAGTATTCTAATATCATCATATTCGCACATTAGGATTTACATCAATTATAATTGGCATATATATATATATAAACAAACCTGCTGAGTAATTCCCCAAGTGTCATTCGTCCCCAAACAATACTAAAATTTACACTCCGGGTTCTAATCCCGACAACCCAAGGTTCATATATTACCCATATCATCATATAGAAGTCCTAATACAGTTTTTAGGGTTCTCCAATATTTATCTAAACAAATTAATATCTAAATTCAATCCATATTTGATTTCATCCTAAAGATTTCGGTTTCAAACACCCTTCCGTAATAAAATCATAACTAATTCAAAAAAATCAGAAAAATATGCGGTTGGTGCCCACGCGACCTATCGAAAAGATCTAGAAATTAAATTTTTTAACAAATATGTGAATCAGTTCGCTTCTAGGCCGAATCGATTCAGAATTGACGTTGTATTACTATTCATTATCTTCTCCAACTTCCATCTCATTCCAACACTCCTCCCATCAAAGATTTATGGTTTCTACCACTACCCACCATCAAAATAACATCTACACACTTAGATTTCCTAAAACCACAACAAAATTATGGGATTAATCAATTTATTCAAGAATCAAACCCTTATATTTTCTCGCTAAAAAATTTATACCATTAACATGGATTTAAGCTTAGATTTCAAGTGGAGTCATTATCACAACAATATCTATGAGTTGAATCCTCAAAAATCCCTTTTTTTATCCAAGAATCCCAAATCCAAAATTATATAGTTTTCCCACCAACAATAATATGAAAAATAAACGCATTTAATCAATTAAAGGAAGTTAAACACTTGCCTCGTTGGATAAATCCAATGACCTCGTGTCGAAAATCTCCCTGAGTTGGACGAGCTCCTCTTTTCTTCATCCTTCTTCCTTTCTCTCTTTTTATTTATTTTCTTTTATTTCTCACGTGCTCTTATAAGGGAGAATAAGTCTTATCCCTTTATTAAGCACAAAATTGACTCGTATACACAATTGTGAGTCCCTACTAGTCCAAAAGTCCCCGAAACCCAAACACTACCTCCGAGTAATCTATTCGGACTATCTCGGCCCTTCCGAAACCAACCGTGCACTTGAAATCTCCATCCAAGTTACTTATCCAAAATTCACCTTTTTAGTCCAATCCAACATCACTCGTATTTTCCCAAAAATAATATTCCTTGTCGCTTTACTCAACCGCAACACGACATAACACACACTTGTCAATATTAATCCATCATTTAATCTCTCAAATTATCAAATTGCACTTAATCATGTAATTTAAATACCCATAAAAGTACGAGGAATTACAGATACTCAGTTGAATCAAACCGACCTGCATAAACGTTACAAAAAGTTAGTTTACTTCTCCCTGATTAAGCAACACGCCCTCATTATCTTTAATAATCTGACACTACCAAGTTGTAATATATGAATACAAATATAAAGACACCAAGCCATCCAATATGACATTGTGAATGGCGAAACCATGAATACATCATCTGACATATCATGCCATAGCACAAAAACAGATAAAACAAAAACAATACAAATGCATTGGTAGACTACATTACGTGGTTGTTTCAAATGGAAACCTGATGCCCCGTCATGTCATTACTAAGGAACATTTCAGCACACATAGTGATAAATGTCCTTGACAGGAGGCTAATCTGCAATTATATTTTCTTCTTAATGATATATGCCTTTCTACTTCACACTTTTTCTTTTTTGCCAATATTTCAGTTATGATGTGTACGAAAAATGAGGGACATGTGGGCATGGAATGGATCCAAGTTGAATTCATTTTTAAGTATAATTTCTTTTAATTTAATTGCATTAAACATTATTAGAATAAAGTAATATTAATTAGGAGTAGTAGGTAAGTGGTTAGGGGTATTTTAGGTTACATTGGCTCCTAATTTCTGAAGTTATTATTATGCATGATTCTGCAATTCATATCGAGCCGCGTTTGTTTGTCGGGAATCATGGTAAGGTTTTAAAGTTGTGGATAAGATTCGGGATGATCCCCCCCCCCCCCCAAGAGTGGGTTCATCAATCAATGATCCAAACATGACGAAGTTATTGATTACTTCACAGAATTAATCCTTTCCTGAAGTCCTACGTCGAGCAGTTCGTCATAAAACAACAACCTTTCACACTAGCGTTGTTGTCCATGGCGTGTTTGATTTCGCTTCCACTACCTGCAGGTGAATTTTCATCTACCAAAAAAGTTTAGTTGGAATTAAATGAGGGTTTTTATCATGATGAAGAATGGAGGTTGACATTGCAACTGCCACCAAGGGTCACAAGGTGGATTTTACCACCACTATCGAGTGGCCCCAATAATGTTGCATGCAATGCTGACGTGACTCAAGTAGAGTAAGTGATCCCTCAGGATTCAACAAAATGGGGAGTCATAACCTGAAGCTAAAATACCAGTCCCTATCATATGTTGATTGGCAAAGGTAAAGGGAAACTAGGGGATGAAAAAGAATAGAGGAAAATACCTTTTGTGCAATTGGATCTATCTCATAAAGGCAACAAAGGCACCATAATCAAAGAACATATGGTAGACGTAGAGGTCATAAATAGGAATAATAATAGTGGGTTAGTCAATGAACATAATCAGCCTCCTATGGAAGGTTATAATGTTTATAGGCATAAAAATAGTGAAAGTGCAACATTAAATATAGTTCAAGAATCCAACAATAGATGATCTATGTATTATATTGATTTCATTAATGCAACAATATATAATGTATATTTTCATGAAACCGTAAATCTTGAGTAACTTTACCATTTTAATTAAAGAATAATTGCAACCATGAAATTTGATCGTCCAAAAAAGTAGTATCCCCTGAGGGACTATATCATCTATAGAATAGATAATGAATGACACATCCTAAATTAAGGAATCCGAACTATTTTCTGTGGCACACGAAGAGAGAGGATTGGAATGTTTCTTCCTTTTTGTTATCCTATTCAATAAATATGTGAGCTTCATGTACTTGATTACCATTGTGTCAAATTGATGCAAATTTGTTGATAACTTCCCTTTCACTTTAAGGAAACACGAGTCAAGCCCTTTCCCATCCATAATGGCCTCCTATAAGTTGCATTACCTGCACTCAAACACTGGACTTATTTCATTAGCTTATGGATGTAAAAATAAACATTACATAAATTAAGCATCAATTAGGTTTTTCAGAAGAATCATACATGAAAGTGTTAGCCACACATTTCCTTTTCATTTTCATTTTATTTTCATTTACTCATGCCAAACCTGCAATTACTTATTCAATACAGAAATAGAAACCAAGAATATAAAGTATTGGTCGTATATGATGATCTTTGACAGAGAAAATAAATATCATGTGCATTAGCCATGTTCAATTGGATGTTGAAACAAGTCTGGAAATTATATGATTCTATTAGATAATCACATCACCAGGTGAGCATAGGTTTGCATTGCCCCAATTTGTATAGCTGTAAAGTTACGATAATGGTGAATAACCATCCATTCTCATAATGATATCACTACTAGAAATAGACATTTTTATTACAGGGAAAAAGGGTCATAAAAGGTTATTTATGACGATTTTCGAAGCTTTAAAAACCGTCGTGAGGTTGTGTGTCATAATAAAATGGTGTTGACAAAACCGTCATAACAAACCATCCTATTACGATAGTTTTTTTTTTTTGCAAACCGTCATTAACAATAATGTTGTGTGTCTTTATAAAATTGGTGTTGACAAAACCGTCATGATAAACCATCCTTTTACGACAGTTTTTCGTACAAACCATCATTAACAATAATATCATATTTATTGAACCGTCATTATAAACCTATGAAAAATGACGGGTATTAATAAAACAGTCATAAAAAGTACGATTACTTTAATCATTATAATGACACCTTACATAAAACAGTCATAAAACATACCATCGTAAAAGTTATTTTTTTCTTTCATTTTTTTGCGATGAATTCTATTATACTATTGCAATAACCCAAACATGTTATGCATAAAACTACAAATTGTCAATTCAAAGCACACATTTTCGTACTCAAAGTAGCAAATTCCAAGTACCAATATAACTTAACCATAAGTATAA
The DNA here is from genome assembly GCA_949130495.1 of Sambucus nigra. NCBI lineage: Eukaryota > Viridiplantae > Streptophyta > Magnoliopsida > Dipsacales > Adoxaceae > Sambucus > Sambucus nigra. The sequence goes on along the minus strand of OX422213.1, from coordinate 352,405,215 downwards.
AAAAATGTCATTAATATTTGAAATTAAAGAAAATAAAAAACAACAACAATCTCCCAATAGACTTCTGGACAACTCGAAAATAAAAAGATATCTAAATGACCTATACTATAGACATAAAACCTAGTAAATTAAACTGCAACATTAGTTCTATTTGTGTAGCGTGGAAACCCAATTTAGCAATAGCTACACCCAACACGCAATAGGCAACATCCGGACCGATACCTGAATAAAAGGAGGAAACAAATAGTCATTAACAACTAAAATAGATTCACCATATAAAGAATATAGATCAAATAATAATGATATTATAATATAATATTGAGCATCAAAAAATAAATATTTGCATAATTTAAAAGTTAATTTTACTTCCATTCTTTATTAAGGCATGGAAGAGATAAATAGGGAAGGTTTTATGGAAATTTCGGCAAAATTTTCTTTATTTTTTTTAATAATCCAAAATTAAGCATGCCATGTTTAACCAACCAGAACAATATAAAGCCCACCTCGGGCATTCAGTATCATCATCAACAACAAGAACAACGCTATAAATCCCACCACATGCATGCACTATCAACAATAACAATATAAAGGCCACCACGGGCATCACAATTAAACATTTGCATAATCTCAATTAATTTTTATTTCATTCTTTATTAAGGCAGGAAAGAGATAAAAGTAAAGTACCCCTATGGCCCCTAAACTATTCAAGTTTGACCAATTTATCCCCTAAACTATTAATTTGACCAATTAGGCCCCCAACTATTCAAGTTTGGCCAATATAGTCCCAAAACTAACAATTTGGCCAATTTAGTCCCTGAAATCTATTTTTTAATAATTATAAAATAGTTTTAAATATAAAAATAATTTTAATAAAATACAATTTTAAGAAAAACAATTTTAATAATAATAAAAACAACTTTTTTATTAAAAAAGATAGTTTAATTAAAATAGAGTTTAATTAAAAACAGTTTTAATTAAAAAAATAACCTTTACTAAGAAAATTGTGTTATTATAAAAAGTTTTAAGCATAAAAAACTGTTTTAATGAAAAAACAACCTTTTATTAAAAAACCATTTAATAAAATAGAGTTTAAAAAAATACAAATTTAATAAAACTTTTTTAAGACCTTTTATTAAAAAACAGTTTTAATAAAAAAAAGTTTTATTAAAAATAGTTTTTATAAAATAGAATTTTTAAAAATAGTTTTAATAAAAAAAAAGGCTTTGTATTGATAAAAAACAGTTTAAAAAAAGAAGGTTTTTATTTTTTTTTATTTAAACAGTTTTTAAATTGTAATTTATTTTTTTTTAATAAAAAACTATTTGATAAATACTTATGTTTAACTGTATTGTAAAATTATTATACTAATTGTTTCCCTGAATAACATTAATAATTTTTCTTTATCAAACAGTTTTTTATCAAGGAAAATAAAAAAATATATTTTTTTAATAAAATTGGCCAAATTGTTAGTTGAGGGACTAAATTGGCCAAATTAGTAGTTGAGGGATTAATTTGTCAAATTAATAATTTAGGGACTAAATTGTCAAAACTTAAATAGTTTAAGAGACATGGGGGTACTTTACTCGAGGGATAAATGGGGAAGGTTTTATAGAAATTTCGATAGAGTTTCCTTTATTTTTTTAATAATCCAAAACTAAACGTGACATGTTTAACCAACAACAACAATATAAATCCCCGCCCGGGTATTCACTATCAATAATATAAAGACCACCCTAGGTATTCAACATCATCAACAAAGTAATTAATTAGATTGAAGAAGAAAAAAAAGGTACCCGAAAACATAGGCTAAAATTGTCCACAGCTGCATCTCACTAAAAATAATCCTGAATGAAATCGATGAACTCATGTTGAACATTTTCTATCTCATGATTTTTATAGGTTGCTTTTTCAGCCAACTCTTTCACCTAACAAATTAAATAACATAAGTTGTATTCAATTTTTCCTTATAAAAGTAATTAGCAAGGAAACAAAATGTTATAAAATAAATATTTAATACCTTTAGTTTAGTACATTGAGGTGGATTCCCATTAAATCTCTCATGAACTTCAATATGTAAAACCCACATTTAACATTTCTCGGTTGTAGACGGCCCTATAGAATGATATGTTAAAGATAATACTTATATTAAGATTTAAGATATAAGTCAGTAATGCACATTCATTAACATTATCGTACCTTAACATTCTCCCAGTTTGAACCTGAAATTCTTCCTCCTTTCGATACCACCAACACTTTAAATTCACTTCAAGACAAAGATTAAAATGAAAAACATGTGTACAAAGACAATGTGACTATATATATATACTAGCGAAATGCCCGTGACTGAAGGCACGGCGAAAATTTCAAAAGTACATAATCGTGAAACGACGAAAATTTTGAAAATACGTAATTGTAAAACAACAAAAATATCGTTCCCCGACAAAACAAAATAAAATGTAATTTTAAAAAAATTGGCCATAATCTCCCTTGTTTATAGGCCTATCTAACCTGCTTAACAAATAACAAATTGTCCAACACCATTCAAATAATCTAAATTCATCACACAAACTCACATATAACATGAAATATATAATATTCATCAACTGAACACATCGTGCCTCAAATAAACAAATAAACAAAGTGTCAAAGTTTTAAAAAAATTGGACAGAGCCTCCTTTGTTTATTGGACTAACCACCCTCTTAAGGGGTAACAACAAATCCAACAATATTTAATGATCTCAAAAGTTAAATTTCATCAACATTTAAAAAGTCCAAGTTCATCTAACAAATACTTCATCTTGGTTGTCACAATACCCCCATCCAACATATTTGTCCCTTCTTTCAAACTAATGATTTTCCTCAGTGTTCCAATCATTCTCTTGATGTTTTTAGAGTACTTTAGCTCTGCATTTAAACCAAAAGTCAAAAGTAAGCACTTTAAAAAAAATTAAATGCTAGTGAAAAAAGAATCAAATTGAAAGCATATGGCGTGTTGTGCATTATATGCAGAAAAATGGATAAATTAGAAGTGCCTCAATAATGTAGTGTTTTGGGGGGGAAATGTGAAGAATTTGGGAGTGAAAATTTATTTAGTATGCAGATGTTATAATAATATGAAAGAACTTGAACATCTTTTTATAAACTGAGAGCACTTACTTCATAACTGAGGTCTTTAAGAAGCCGAGTTGCTACATCAGCCAAGAACTCCTGCCACGGGAGGAAAGGGAGCTCAAAATTGTAAAGGCAGCTGAGCAAGTTTTGAACTACGTGCAATATAAATCAACTCTTTGATAAGAAAAATCAAGTTAATATAAAGGACAATCACTAATTATCAAATTTTTTCTTCACAAAAGGACATTTCTTAATCGCTAAACATGCCCATTTTATATTATTCAATTCACAAAATGTTAAACCCGCTTAATTAAATTTCAAGTAGAATGCATTTCGTATGATCTGCCAACACAATCCTATCGATATCACTATCAAAAACATGCCAATGTTATATTATTGAAAGTCAGTGGAAAAATTTACAAAGTAAGTAATCTCGAAACGACAAAATTTTTAAAGTACGTAATTGCAAAACAGTAAAAATTTCATTCCCCCCAAATGCTTAAATAATATTTTATTTTGTCTAGCCAATATGTCATCATCTATTACGGAAAAAGTGTAAACCATTTCAAAATTTCTAAAACAAAAAAATATTGTAAGAAGTAAGATTATACTTACGCCAATTGACCTTATTTCAAAACAATATCAAACTTCACGCCTAAAAGCATCCGTGCACATCATTTTGACTCTAACAAACAACTTAAAGTAAGAATAATAACACCTTATTACTAACGAAGTTGATTAATTTGCATAAAAACCTCACCAGATTTGGTTTCGTGATGACGAACTGAATACATTGGAAGCCCTTCATATACATTTGATTTGGTTTAGAATCCCCTCCCAGCTTCTTCGCCATTCTCAAAAGAACACAACCTGACAAAGATAAATCATCTTATTAGATCTTCTATTGTGCATCCTAATTTAAGGAGAGAAACAAATGATCTATTGTGCAATCATATATGCATATATCTGCAGATAACTTGCATATATGCAGATATATGCATATATGCAAGTTATCCGCATATATGCTTGCATATATGCATATATGCTTGCATATATGCATATATGCTTGCATATATGCATATAAATTAAGGAACCAAGCTCTTCATAATAATGTAAGAATCGATTCCAAATCCAAGCAGAGTATATCACACGCTGCTGCTTGTAAGTGGACGCAGTGGGAGCTTTTTTTTCCCTTCATTCACACTCTTCATAATGTGTTTTGCATAAAACACCTGATTACTAACGAAGTTGATTAATTTGCATAAAAACCTCACCAGATTTGGTTTCGTGATGACGAACTGAATACATTGGAAGCCCTTCATATACATTTGATTTGGTTTAGAATCCCTCCCCAGCTTCTTCGCCATTCTCAAAAGAACACAACCTGACAAAGATAAATCATCTTATTAGATCTTCTATTGTGCATCCTAATTTAAGGAGAGAAACAAATGATCTATTGTGCAATCATATATGCAGATAACTTGCATATATGCAGGATATATGCATATATGCAAGCTGCATATATGCACATATCTACATATATGCAGATAACTTGCATATATGCAAGCTGCATATATGCAGATATGTGCATATATGCAGATAACATGCATATATATGCAGATATGTGCATATATGCAGGTTGCATATCTGCATATATGCAACATATATGATATAGGTATAACTCCAATTAGGTTGGATAACTCCAAAAAGTCAGGGGTATCAGTTGTATAACTCCCAAAAAGTCAGGGATATCAGTTATATAACTCCAAAAAGTCAGGGGTATCGGTTGTATCACCTTCAATTAGGTTGGATAACTCCGTATCAGTTGTTAAATTGATCTATTTCCATGAATATGTCAACACATATTATGTTTCCTTAGATTACTATTCTTTTCTTTTCATTCTGGAAATTGACGATGTGAAATAGAAGATTCTTATTCATGTTCACCGTAACAAAATGATGTGCGAGGTAATATAGTTTCTACCCTCTGAATCCCAGGTTGGCATCAATGAAAAATTAGTAGCAGTACAATTAAAAATTCAGGAGTTATACATGTTTTTGAGTCTTGAGATCAAAAAAAATTTCCAATTTGGACCGTATGAAAGAATAACTTTAAGAAAGTTGCAATAATATAGCAACTCACCACACATTTGTATGGCCTATAAATTTCACCAACACACATTTGTATGGCCTATCCATTTCACCAGTATCAAGTAGGATAGGTTTCGGATGTTGACATTCAGTTTGATCCTTATTTGGTATTTCTTTTCCTCAAATATGTCGCCACCAATAAACCTTATAAATCTAATGACAAACCAGATTCAAAGATGAAGCATGAGGGAGGAAAGGTGCATAAAAACTGGAAATCTAAACAAAGTATTAGAAAGTTTCCAAATATATTTAAAGGAATAAAGTTACCTCTACTAAAATCATATGTTCGTATGTTGAAGTCATTATCATATTTCTTCATATCCATCGTGATCAGCACTGCAAAAACTTGTGTATATTATAAACAACTAAAATTAGTTCATTACTTGCAATATTTATATTCTGAAAATTATAAAAGGATCTTACCTCATAAACCAAATACGAAATAGAACCTATGTGCAAACCAAATATGAAAATCTTCCCTCAAACAAAATATTTCACTTATTATGCTTCAAGTTTGAAAGGGTCCAACACAAATCTAAGAAAAAAAGTTGTGTCAACTTACCAAATACTGAGTTAAGCATTTAATCAAACAACAGTAATTGGTTGAAGCAAGTTGCATTCTTTTTTTGGATTGAAATTGAGCCGTGATAATTTTGGTTGAACGAAAACATCCTTTTGCAGAAGGGAATAGAAGGCTTAGTTAGCACGCTCCTTGATCACCTCGAGATCCATCTCGGTAGCTTAAGTGGCTTAAATATTATAACGGATGCCCTGTAGCTCCCTTCACAACCTTTGCTTCGATGCGACGTACATCATCTTGGTTCGAATATGGGACACCAAAGGAGACCATGCAATAACGAAGATCTTGCCCTATTGGCAGTTCTCAGATCAGAAGTCACAAAATCAAAGTCTTTGACAATCATTCTTAGGCATAGATGCAGTGAAGTCATCATAGCTCTCAGCTGGACCTCGAGTTTTTTCAACCTCAATGCAAGGAACCCATCCATTGTGGAGGATGGAAGCTGGTAGGGTTTTTTGGGGTTGAAAGGAAAAGGGAGAGAATGATAGGATCTGTGTTTGGATGGAATTTTACTCTAATTTCCTAAAATTGTAGGTTTAGTTGCTGTTATATAGTTACAGTAAACCCAACCATGCCCACTATATCAAGCACAATACAGGGACTCTTGTATACAGCATGGCTATGAAGGGCCAAGTTGGGGATGCTGGGCAGGGCTTCTACCTTCCAATGTGTGTGTGAGGTGGAGGAAGATGGCAGCGCTTATGCCAACCCACATCAATCATAAAAGAAAAAGAAAGTCACGCCGAGATAAAATAGTTGGGCTGAGCTCAGGAGTGGCCGAATTATTCTCATGAAGTCAAATAACCAAAAACAATTTGGATCTCTATGAGCATAAGATATGAAAGTCTTGCGAGTTCCAAAAAGATACTCAAATATTGTAAATGGTTATATTGTATGGGCATATGCCTCGACAATATAAAGCATGTAGAAAACACAGAGACTAAGTGGCATCTCTAATAAGGTGTCCTCATCTTTGATTCATTTTTCGCAATCTACATATCCAACAACTCCAATAAGGCATAATTAATGACCAATAGTTAAGAAGATTTCATATAAATAGTATAAAAACACAATCAAGATCAAAATCAATATAAACCTGATTGAAAAACCATCTAGAATTAGTATTTCTTTATATATAGGAGCTGACATGCTTCACTCCCCAAGAACAAAGAATTTCTAAAATACAGTTTTAAAATAAATTCAAACATACCAATGTCATAAGCACATCGGCTACTGATTAAAGACCGCGTCGGCTACTGCTGGAAGACTCTCATATCCACTGATTTGTTGGATACTCAGTTTTGAACTTCTACATTGATACCCCTTGTAACATTAACTCCCAATGCATATTTCTAAAGAAGGTTGAAAGTAGCCATGTAGTGCAAATCTAGACAAAGTTAGTGTTATAATAAAAAATAGAATCGTATGTATGGAGAGAAGAAAGTTTTAAGACACTACATTGTTAACAGTAAATGTCATTTTTTATATTAGTAAAAAAGGAAAGGATCCCAAAAGGTACTACATTGCTACAACTGCAATTTTTTTTCTAATTGAACTTGAATCATAAAACATAATGCAAATTAGTAATTATTTATAGCCTGAACTTCCCAACAACTTGGATAAAATGGAATTACAGTTATGTACAAAAACATTTTAATGCCAACATATACATAATGTTTGCAAGCCCTTTATTTTAGTAGTGATCTACATCAAAACCATAGAATAAGTATATTATAAGAAATATAATTGATCTAAAAAAAAACTTAAATCAACGCAACTTTGGTCTTTGATTCCATTTGAAACAAAGGATAGAAATGCATGTATGAGTAAATGAGATGAAGGGAAAAAATGTAACTACGATATACGCAATCAATGTGTGAGCATCAGCGGGTGTGGGCAGGGCAGAGTTAAATTTCCCCCAATTAAAAATGTGCAATGGTCCCTGACCATGTTGCCAATCTTTAAATTTTCTAACACTGACCTTAATAAGACTCGAAAAACGGAAAATTCCCAAGAAACACATCATTTGCCGAGTGTATTTTTACCACTACCTCAAATTCTAGCAATACCACAAAAAAATCAAAATATTCTAACATAACCTTCAAAAAACCTACACATACATCACAAAAGCCCAATGAAGTCCAACATAACCTTCAAAAAACCTACACATACATCAAAAAGTGAGAGTGAACTAATTAAGCAAATTACATGAATCAATTCAAACCCCCAAATAATAGTTGCATGAATCAACTTAACTAATTATAAACATATACATGAATCAATTCAAATCCCCAAACAGAAGAGAAGCCTTTAAAACCCCATCTATTTGTGATTGTACAAAATATAGTTGAAAAAAGAAATTTATAGGTGCCTAATTGGAGTAGTTATTTTATAACAGTAAATTTCAAGAAAGCCCAAAAATTCAATTTCGAAATCCCATCTATATGGTCAAAGCCCCAACTAAAGATTAGGGTTTATAAAACTTTAATTTGAACAAACAAATCACAAACTCTTAATTGGAGAGAGAGAGAGAGAGAGAGAGAGAGAGAGAAAGAGTTTAGCTGATGTGGATATGTAAAGAAAATGGATATAATTGGATCTGCAAAAAAGACATTAAAAAACGTTGTCAAGACCCATGATTCCCAGCCAAATATTCATCTATAATGTGTAATGTGAGCCCAAACCAAACCCACAATTGATATGTGTTTAATGTAAGCTCAAATCGAAACCAAGAAAACCCAAAATTCAAATTTCGAAACCCCATGATTCCCAACCAAAGATTAGGGTTGAAACCACAATGGACATGAGTAGAAACCCCACATAATCTCAATCGAATACAGAGAGAGCGAGAGAATGTTTACCTGATTTGGATCTAGAGACGAAGTAAGGCATCGGAGGGATTGAACCTTGAAATGCACAAAACCCTAAAAAGCATAAAGGGGTTGGGGAGGGAATGAAAGGAGGTCGGGGTGTGTGCGTCCGTGTTTGTGTGGGGCGGCGAAGCGACGAAGAGTGGCAGAGGTGAGAGGCGTAGGGCGGCGATGAAGGGTGACGGCGGGTAGGGTTTCTTTAGAGAGGGTTTGTTCGTCGATGGTAAAGGGGTTGGGGTGGGGAGGTAATGAAAGGAAGACGGGTTGTATGTCGAGGGTAAAGGGTTTTTTTCTTCATTTGCCACGTCACAATGGGTATAATCCTACGTGGCACAATCCCAAAACATTAGATCGTCCCCAAAAATTCGCTCTCAACCGTTGATTTTTTGGAACAGTAAAACACCCCCCTCTCATATAATATATATATATATATATATATATATATATATATATATATATATATATATATATATATATATATATAAGTCATTACTCACGTGCTTGTAAAGAGTTTCAAGTCTCGATCCGGTGCCGTATGTAAAGAATATAAATAGAATATATTCCTCGAAGAGAAATCGATAACTACTAAAGACCAATGAAACCTACAATGCAATGAGTTATCAACATCAATGATACAACCATGTTTTGATATAATTATAACAACTTAAGAAAATAAATATACTTACGCTATGTTAATTGGCATAAAATATGTTTGGTTATCTTTAGCATATTTCATTGCATTCCTAATAAAAATATGCATTTTTTTCTTTAAATAATCTTGTTGAGTAGCCCCGAGATTAACAAATACAATAAAATCCCGATTATTTTAAAACTTCTCGTACAAGAAACTAAAAAATAAAATAAAAATATATTAGAAAGGAGTAGCCAAATAAAATTAAGACGAAAACAACTTATTCTCACACCTCATGTATCCAATTAGACAACTGGCATCAAGCTCCTCCATTTTACAAAAAAATGTGCCAAATCATGTTTAGGAATGTAGGTTGATTGAAGTTCGTCTCCAAACATCCCGACTGGAATTTTTACGGTATCATTTTTCATGATTGAATCTAGCATGCTTGTAAATACCATAAGTGACCCTCTCTTAATAACATTTTACCTATCTTCTTCCTGGTTTGCATTGGTTATAAAATAGTTAAAAATATTAACAATGGTATCTTTAATATAAAAGAAAATTGCTCACAACTTTACCTTTGTGTCTACTATAAAAAATTCTTTAGGCCACGCAACATGTGAATTATGTGCATTCGTAACTATTACTAACTCATCACCACAAGGTACAGGAAGGGGGTATCCGGAGTGTAAACAGTATCCACAGACACTCGCACGAAATTTTCTCCCAAATGTTTATGGTTCACTTTGTCGTCTGGCCCAACCTTCACAAAAACACAACGCTTAGCGACAATATTGGTACGTGAATTTAATGCCAATTTACATGGTGTGCCTATGCCATTATGAAGTGTGGGATTCAGATCTTTTAACTACTTATACGTAAAAAATAAAAATAAAAACTCAAATCAATAACATTTATATAATATAAAAAATAAAAAGTCAACACCAATAATATATAATATTTATATCGTACATTGCTATTTTTCTTCTTATTTGTCTTCTTGGCAGGCGAATCACATGATGCACTTACATCTGATGAAATTATTTTGTGCAATCCATTGTCACTTTTTGGGGTGTTCAGTCCGACTTTCGTCATTGCCCTCTCGTACTCCGACACCTTTGCCAGTAATTTTGTGCATTCGCACATCTTTTTCTTTGCCTATTTCTCTTTCTGCATGCAGCTTAGACTCCAACTCACTAATATGCTTCTTTGATCCTCACTTAGTGAGATTAAAAAAGGTTTTGGCGGTGACTTCATTCCCTTTAGCCCTAACACGACCCTTATGCTCGGGTGTCCCTAATTCCAAAGTTAGGACATCTCAGAGTCCTTCGATGAAAAAGCTCCCAGCCTTAACATGACAGTTTAGCACATCCTGCAAAAAAAATCAATCAAGATAAGATATATAACATTAATAATAATTCAATTAGATGTATTTGATGTTGAATATTTATGTAATCAAACTCATAAATAGAAACTCACAATTTTATCCACTGTTTCCCTAGTAGCCTCATCACCAAATCGCCCATTTTTATCTTGGCGACCTTTTTTCCACAGATAATCCCTATCGCTGTCATCAAACTTATCACCTGCCTCTTTCTGTTAACATATTAGATAAAAAAAAATTGTTTGAACTTAGAATGTGTAGTTTAATTCACAAATATCAATGTTTGTCAACTAAGAAAAACAAGTACATACAAGTTCTTTGATAAGTCCAGAATCGCCTTTCTTACTCATCCGATGGTTATATATATTATTTCCCCATCTTTCAGCTTGTGCCGTCCTTAGCACCTTATAAATACATAAGAATGAGCAACTTATACAAATAACTTTGAAAAATATATGATTTTAACCATTTTCTATATACCTCAAACCTCTTTGAGATTCTCACTTTTACGAATTCCTCCCAATCCTACTGTTCAATATATTTTTTACACATCTCAAGCCGATGCTTGAGTTGATCGGGTTCATCTCTGAATGGTCTGATGTAAAGCCTAGTCAAATCTCCTTTAAAAAATTTCCACTAAGCCGACATATTAGATAGCACTTGTTTCTTCGTCTTCGAATCCATATCAAATTTAGACTATGAATTAAAAATGAAAATAAATTAAGGAATACAAGATAAATGTGGGTTTCAAAAAATACTTATGCTTATTTTGAAATAGGCCTGGTACAAGTACAACTAAAATTGAGAAATTTAGAAGTTCTCTTTTCAAGATAGAGCAAGTCTTGGAGATTTAGCCTTTATAAATCTTTCATTATTGATACTTGAGTACTAAGTATTGTTCTTATTGTAAGAGTATATAGTCGTTTAAAGACCAACTGGAAATTGTCCATGACAAGTTGCTCTATATTTGAGTCACCAACACTATAGTAGATCATCAAAGGTAATCTCTATTTATATCGTTAATTGAAATGATTGACATGTTAGAGGACTCGACGTGATTAAGAACAACAATGACAACTTCTGCATTGGCACAGACGTGGCTATCGACTTCCAAAGCTAAGACAGACTATATTTTCTCCTTTATACATATGGCATACACCACTGTTAAGTACGAGTCCAGACTATAATGTTGATGGTCGACACTGATGGTTAATTGTTGATTTATGTCTTGAGTTAATTTTAAAACTAAGAATAGGACTTGTAATTTCCCCATCTTCCTCTTTAATTGCCACTCTATTTACCTCATCGAAATCCACACCTAAAAGGGTTTGGATCGGTTGTGGTTCTTCGGGGTTCTGGCAAGAAGTATTAGTGTAGGATAACCCTACGTATTGCAAGAATTGTTAAAAAAAGGAATAATGAGGAATCTTGCATGTTCCTAGCTAATCCAAGAAGAGAAAATTTAAAGATTAAACAACAATTTATGCTCAAAACAATATTGCAAAGACCATCGAATGTTGAAGTCGAAGATCAGGGTAATGTTTTGAAAGAGATCACTAATGTGAATGAGAATAACACTCAAGCAGATGAACATGCAATTCCATATCCACAAACTAAAAATTAAAGGTGTACGTTTAGTCAGAAAATAAAAAAAGTCATGATGATAGAGTGAATAATTTCTCTTATAAGGAAATATTGATATTTAACTAAAATATATAAATAACTTAGTCCATCATAACTAAACTTGTCATCAACTAGTATCGATCTAGGATTTTCTCTCAAACTATTAACATCATAATTAATCATTAGGATTTCTAAAACTCTTTAGGAGTTCTGGGATGTCATATCCGAGCATGTCATCAATAGCTTATATCATTTTAGGCTTCAACTTCTCAAACTTATCTATGTTGTATCCACTCAATATCTCTATAAAGTGCTCGGTAACTTATCTGTGGTTTATCTCAACTATTCTTATTGGTCGTGCACGTGTTCAACGCCACATCCCCTTTCTTCATCATGTGTTGGCCCGACTGCAAAGACGTGGCCATCGCACGACCTGTATATATTAGTTCTTATGTAATGACCTTGAGTATGGACTTAAGCGTAAGTACCATTTTTTTTCCATTAGATGCATTTAATGATGAGTGAGAATGAATTTACGGGTAATCAACATGGTCCTTAAGATAAGTCCTACTTTGGGTCCTCACATGAGCATTTGTGTGTTTGTGTTTGCCAACTTGGGTACTAGGTCACCTCATACAGTGCAACGTTGAACTAATATAAATTATTTTTCAGCATATAAAAAATGATTAATTTCACCATCGGGATTAAGGTAGGCAATGGGTCGTGTCGTGTCATTAATTTCATCAATGGGATTAGGTGTGGCAATGGGTCGTGTCGTGTCGATTTTGTGCCGGGTCTAACTGGGTTCGTATCAAAATCACCTCTACCTAAACCCGATTCGTTAAGTCTTTCGTGTACATCGTGTCGTGTCTTATCGGGTTCGTGTCGTGTTTGGATCGTGTTCAAGTCGTGCCTTAACGAGTCATGTCATGTATTTACACTAAATGGATAAATGCAAACCTAGTTCGTTAAGTTATCGTATTTAGCGGGTCCACCCGTTAAGCACTCGTATTCGTTAAGGCTTCACCCAGACCTTCTAAAAAGTCATGTAGGTCGTGTCGTATTATCGGGTTGTGTGATAATTTTCCACCCCTCGGGATGCGTTTTTTATTTCAAGTAATAAAAAATGATTTCCAGTAATATAAATTATTTTCGGCATATAAAAAATGATTTCCGGCAAAGAAAAAAACTATTTCCCACAAATAGAAATAATTTCCAGCAATAAAAAAAGATTTTTAGTAATATAAAATATTTTCAGGATATAAAAATGATTTCCAGCAATAATAAAGTATTTTGCAGCAAATAATTATTATTTTCAGCAATAAAAAAATTATTTACAACTAAATAAAATTATTTCCTACAAATAAAAATTATTTCCAACCAAATTTCTAATAAAAAATAAAAAACGGAAAAAATACATAAAAATATACATCGTGCCTGGGTGAAATTTAATCTTGAATTCAATCTCTCCCTTCTGGTTGTTCAAAACTATACTCTAGTTAGAATCTTGAAATACAATGATATCTACCTGCATGAATCTCTGATTCAATATTCAAAATGAAGAAAAAAAACCGTACAAGTAATTTGTTTGGCACCAGAAATTAAGACCTGACTTTGTATTGATTTTTTAATCGAAGGTTACTCCAAGGCGTTTTGTATGGCATTTTTTTTTGTTGTAATTTGCGTGAACATTTGGTGCCAAATCTTTTGACAAATTCTTTGGCACCTATTTCTCTTGTTATTGCCCGGTTGCAAAGATGTTTTGTATCTATGTCAAATTGAAGATAATACCGTGGCTCCATTTTTCTTATAGAAGATAGATTATAGGAAGTTTGATTTCAGTAGGAGTCTTTGTTGCGCACCACTAAGTTTTTTTTTATTAAAACCTGTCATAAATAATTAAAAAAATTATTAAAAAAAAGGGGTATATACCAAATAGTCCCTCGAATATTTTTTAATACACGTTTAGTCCAACCCTTTTTTTTCAAAAAGTCCCTCAACATGCCGCTAGCACGGACTTTAAAAATAAAAGAATATTACTTAAATGGGTGTTAGAGGGACTTTTTTAAATGAAATAAAAAGGCTTGGACTAAATATGTATTAAAATATGTTTGAATGACTTTTTGGTATTTGATCCTAAAAAAATTATTAATTTCTAAATTAGAGTTAATATTACCATACATACCAAAGTGTCATAACAAATAAATATATTATACGACAGTTAAAATACTACGGTCATAAAAAACATAGTATTACGACCCAACAAGTATACGCGTGTCATAATTATTTATTTAAATGCTAAAAGGGTCATAATTGTTAAATAATATTATTTATTATGATGGTCTAATGAAAACGGTCATAAAATTGAATTCTAAAACTGTCGTAAAAAGGTATTTTTCTAGTAGTGTATATTTACATATAAAACTTCAGATAATAGCCAACAAATAAATGGGCAATTAGCTAAGTATGAGCTACACACACGCATTCTAGAGATGATGAAAACTACTTAAAATTATGCCAGGAAGTTAAATTCAAGTCGAGAAAAGAAATAATCTACGTGCTATGTGAGAATAAATGAAATAATAAAGAGGTTCAACCAATGTCATGAGATTGTATCCAAACTCTACATTCCATTGGCAGTTTGAGATCCAAAATCTAAACATATACAACACCATATCAACCTTTCAACAAATAATAAACCATAGCCACTAACCAAACAACCCACTCCAAAAAAAAATTCCACAGTATATATCCAAAAGCCCTAAATTATTTCTATTACAAATAATTATGATTAACAAATAGGTCTCAGACTTACCAATTGAATATAAACACATGATCCTCACTAATCGACCACTCAAAATCTCCAACAGGCTTTACAATACAATTACTATACAGGTTCCAAAACAAATTTTGTTTATTAGTTGAAAGAATTAATTTATAGGTTTCAAAAACAAAAGTTTTACACCACCTTTTTTTGAATATTTTCATCGCTTCTTAACTGAAATAACTGAATCCAAAATTCTTTTACCAAGTTGAATAATCAAGCTATATAAAATGGTAAAATCAATATATACATACAACGAAAAACAAACCTTCTTTGTCATCCTCACTCTCTTATCAGTATCAAGGTTATAATTTTTAAAATCAATATCCACTAACAAATTAATCTCAACATCAGTGCTCAAAGGTTTCACTCTTCTAACAACCCAGGCTTTTGAGCGACTATTTTATATTATTTTACCAGATGGGATAATTTTATAAAATAGGGGAAGTTGGAGTAAATATTATTTCCTGTGAGATTTAGGGATAATATTTACTATGTTTTGTCTATTTACCGTTTTGGGAAGGTAAATAGCATTATATTGTGTTTTGTTGCGTCGTTATATGTAAAACGATGGTTATGAATCTTATTTAAATTGGAGTATAATTAATGAAATAAAATGGATTTAGAACATAAAATTTGTTCACAATTTCCCGAATGCCAAAATAGGGGGTACGGTTGTTTTTAGAATAGTCGAGATAGTCAAAATAAGTGTCAAGTTGTATTTTTGAGTTTTGGGCACTTTTGATGTGCTATGACTCAATCATGTGGATACGAGTCATTTTAATGATGTATTAGCAATTAAAGGAGGGGAATTTATGTTTTAAGACCCGGTTAAGTCTCCCACCCCTTTTATTTTCTCAATCTTATGTTAGAAGCCAAGATAGATAGAGAGAGAGAGAGAGAGAGAGAGGAGAGAGCATGGGAGAAATGGGAGAAAAGAGAGAAAAATGGAAGGTTGGAGTTGAAATCTGTTGCTACCGGGGGAGAATCCGAGACTACAACCTCGAGGCAAGTTTCTTACTTGCTAGATGTCGATTTAATGCGATAAATTGCATGTATAGTTATGTTTTGGAGATTTAAACCCAAAATGGGTTCTTTATTGATTTTGAGGGCTAAACCCTTAAATCTTAGTTTTGATTTGACTTGAGGATAAATTATTTGTTATAAATTGTGTAGAAACAATTTGGGAGAATTAGTTGTTATTGATGTTGGATAAAACCAAGGATTTGGGGGTTTTGGGATTTTAGAGTTCTTCAACCCGTAGCCCAAATTGGGCAAATTCCCAGGGCCGAATCGATTCGGTTAAGAGGTTGGTTACAGGCTTGGGAGACCGAATCGATTCGGGCTGAGGACGAATCGATTCGGACAATTACAGAAAGTTGGTTTTACTCACCGAATCGATTCACTTTTTGGTCGAATCGATTTGCAACCAGGGGCGAATTGATTCAGCCGTAGGGCAAATCGATTTAGTTGCCCTGTTTTGTGAGGTTTTTCCTAGTTTAATTTTATCCCTTTTTCTTTTAGGTCCAAGGTTTAGGTACCTTCCTTTGGGAAGTAATTAAAAATCCTGGAGGGTTGTTTTGGGTAGACTATTGTCCTAGGATGAAATGGGATGATTAGGCTTACCCCGAGGGCTAGTTTGTGTAGGTTAATGCCCGCATGATATAGGGAGTTAACCTAAAAACAAATATGAGATTAGATGTGAATGTTGGGACTTTTGGGAGTCTATTATTGATGAAGACTCACTTTAATGACTTAGAATATTATGTTGAACTTTTGGAGATTAGTTGAGGATTATGTCACTTCGGGTCTTAGGTCATTAATAAAATATGACATTAAGAATAAGAAAGACATATGCTAATATGTGGTACTAAATGAATATGTACAAATGAATGATTTTGAGAATGTAAAAGTGAATGATTTCAAAATGGAAAAATGATTTTCATAAATGTTAATTTATGATACACACCTCTCTAAATCGGTATCATAAGGGAAGATGCGCGCATGTGGTGAAGTCCCTTGGCCAATGAATGCAGGGTGGATATAGTCCCTAGGCCATATGGGCATTTATTGTACTGTGCTGGTTAGGTGATTCTGGGTGTGGTCATGACTATCCCGCAGGCATATGGCCGCTTCCCGACGTTTGGTAGGTTCCCAGATTGTCTTGTTTGATAGCCCTTGGAAGATGATAGCCATTTAGGGGCGCGTCCAGTGGAGAAACTCGGAGGGACGGTCTTAGATATGTTAAAGTAATTCATGATAATGAATTGGCTTTAAATACATTTCCCGGATGGAAGAAGGGAAATGGGATATATGGTTTGCCTTTGGATACATTTCCCGGATGGAAGAAGGGAGATGGAAGCATATGGTATGCAAAAGTATTTTTTATGATAATAAAAATGACTTTTGATTATAATTCCTGGATGGAAGAAGGGAAATGGAATTTTATGAAAAAGGATAAAGCATTTTTATGCTAATAAAACTTTCTTTAAAAATGTATTTTTCCTGGATGGAAGAAAGGAAATAATATTGGTAAAGAAGGTTTTGAAATAAGATTTAATTGGTAAACATTTGATAAAATGAATTTACCATATATGTAATTCCTAAAGAAATTAGGAACGGTGCCATTAGATGGCGATTGGATTTATTTATATCTTCTTGAGTAGATGTAGATGTGACCTCCTATACATGTGCATCCATACATATATATTAATTTCGTGTTGAGGGTCTAATGAATCTCAACGATCAACCTTGCCTAAGTAGTAGTGTATCGGGGGGGTTCCTTGTTTGGATTTCTCTTTGCGAGACACCCCACGCACGAGTAGGGCATAGTGTTGAGACTGGGGAAAAGTTAGCCCTTAGTACTTGGGTTAACTAGATCATCTCATGATTTTGCGCTAGGGTGTGCTTTTAGATTGAGAGGTGAGAAATATTATGTTAAGTGCGAGAGAATTACGCACTTAACTGTCATGCATTTTAGTCACATGGGAATCATATCAAACCGGGCCCTGACCCGTTTGTATTTCTTTATTTTGCATGAAACACTTTGTCCGTTAAGGTGCTTTACCGTAAGGACACCCGTATTTACATTTCCATTCCAGATGTCATGGAGCTACAGCATATTGTGGATGTTGTAGGTTATTTGTATTAGACACTTCTTTCCATTGTACTCTAGTTATGTTTAGTTTATTTCTTCGGGCGTGTTGCTCGTGCATTTCACTCATTTATTACAATGTAATATTTAATGTTTAATACTCGGTGTAACTAATTGTATTAGTCTGTTCACCGACAGCTTATGTGGTGATTATTTATCATATTGCCATTCTTTGTCCATTGATTTTTAATATCCACCATTTTTGCTAATGGGATTGTCTAAGTGTTTGTCTTTTATTTTCAAAATTTTAAATTTGATAGTCCATTTCCTAAAATGATTGGTGGTTATCTCATACTATTTTTTTAATCGACAGTGATGCTGAGGATGGACCATCTATGGCTCCTGTGATTATTAGAGTATTGGGCTGGCCACCTATTATTTTAGTAGGCGGGTTGTCACGGATGGTATCAGAGCATCAGGTTCTAAAGTCCTTAGGAATCTATGTGGACGCATTACGCCTTCTGCATTACTTTTAATTTGACATAGAGCCTTAAGATTAAGATCGTCGATTCCTCTTGTGAGATTTCGTTCTCCTGCTAAGATATGAGAACCCCAAAGATCTTTTGTGCGTTTGTGTGAGACCCGTAAGTCGTCAAATGAAGGTCGTCAGGGAAGACCGTTATGAAGGGGTCATGAGATGGGATTACTAAGAGCTATAAGTGGTAGTCGGGGATGAGGGCCTCTTTAGAGGCCACTCCCTTTGTAGCATTATTTTATATTACTACCATGACTACTGAGTACAGTAGACATAGTTTTCCAAGAACCCCTGTCAGTAGAGAGTGGTGCTAAGTTTGGGATTCCAAGCGATGTTAATTTTGATGTTAAGAAGTCCTTGACAAGGACTACATGTTGAAGTGTGGTCGGATGGAGGAAGTGTAATCTCATTCAGTGAGA
The DNA here is from genome assembly GCA_949130495.1 of Sambucus nigra. Classification (NCBI taxonomy): domain Eukaryota; kingdom Viridiplantae; phylum Streptophyta; class Magnoliopsida; order Dipsacales; family Adoxaceae; genus Sambucus; species Sambucus nigra. The sequence continues at coordinate 352,385,990 of OX422213.1, read as the reverse complement.
ACATAAGGCCTAAGAGTTTTGGCCTAGAGAGGGGTATAGAAGTGCTTAGGTGCGAAGATTGGAGGAAAATATTTCACCCGTTGGAGTAAGGTTGGAATGGCGGATATGGTAGTCGCCATATTTTTGTGGAGCACAATGTTTTTCCCATAGAGAAACCCAGTAGATATTTTCAATAGAGAGTTTCTCTAGGATATCAGGAATGATGAGGAAGTAGATTATTAACTATTCATGCGAGGTCGGTCAAAGGCCGACCGTGAATAAAGGGTGTTATGGTTAAGGAAACCTTGTATCGAAGTGGATAGATACAAGGAAGAGGGATCCCTTCAAAGGAAAATATAGGCTCACAAGTAAGTTTTGCTAACACTTCAAGAGAAGTAGTGTTCATGAGACCCGAACGGTGGACATCCACCTGGGGAAGACTCGTTGAACTAAGGCCGGGGAGGCCAGTAGAATGTTCTCCTTGCTGAAGAATTTAAGGGAACTACGCATTTTGATTTGTCGATCGAAGATCAAGGGCAAGAATAGGTTGCCTAGTTAGGGCATAGATGGAAGTAGCTTGGTTCGGTTAAGACTAAAATCATGTGTCTGAGAACCATTGGTAGTGGCCAGGGTGATTGGCAAGGATGTTTATGGGAATTCCACCTTAGTTAAAGGGTGGTGCATTCCTTATGACAAGATGGAGTAGTATTGTATTTACCCTAGATTTGGGTGTGTATATTGAGTTGTGGCACTATTGGTGTATTTATATGGCTTCCGTAGAACGAAAGTTCTATATTTCCCTCACTCGTTATGAATCGGGTGTTGGTGATTTATATATATATATGTGTGTGTTATGTGCCACTCATATTATATGTGTTATACGGGCAGAAATATCGATGGATTGGATAGTGCGATAACAAGCGAATAAATAGCGAGGCTATCCTATTTCTAGTTTTAGAAAAAGGACTAGTTATTCTATAATATCTCTCGTGGATACAGGTTGAGACTTTATAGAGGTGGTTTATGGCATGTAGGTTGTTTTCATTTCTTGTTTAGTTTGTTTTGTTTGATTGTCTATTTGCTTTACTTGTGTATGGTGTTGCTTTATCTCCACGACCAACAAGTTAAGGGGATTGCGTCGGAGGGGTTCCTTATTTGGATTTCGCTTTGTGAGACACTCTGTGCATGGACCTTAACGACGTTGGGAGTGGAGAGATGTTGTATTTATTTTCTTTTTCTTTCCTTTCTTTCTTTTTATGGTTGAGTGTTGGGTTGGAAGGTTTAGCTGAGAATCACGTAATTGAGTGATTAAGGGGCTAATATGAGGTTGATGTGCGATATATGAGCACTGTAATAGTCCTTCCCTTTGATCGATGTGGGGGAGACTAAGATATGAAAGTAGGATTGAGACTTATGGTTATGCCTTAATGAGAAGGCCATTTAAAAGATGTATGTATAATTGGGATAAAGCAATTGTGGCATCTTACAGAAAGTAAATGCCTCAGTTAATTGTTATGGTAAAAAGTTAAAGGTAGAAGTGAATTATTAGAGTTATGAGTTGGGACTTTAGCGGTCCCGATCATGTGTCTTCGATCTTTATTTATCGACGACCGACGATGCAAGGTAGTAGTGTAACGGGAGGGTTCCTTAATTGGATTTCGCCTCGGCGAGACGTCCCACGCATGAAACCGAGCTAATGTCGGAAGTTGGGAAAGGTCTTGGAAACTAGGGATATAATTAGTATGGTATTTATATGACTTTAATAGGATAGATCGACTTTAGGGTTATTAGGACGTAAGGCCCTTAGGGCATGCGATATTTGTTTTAGGAAGGTGGTAGGGAGTTGACCACAATAGGTTTGTGGGTTAACTCTAAGTGGGATTAAGTCCCTAAAATGGAGAAGTATGAGATCTCAAGTGATTCGGAACGGTAGGCCATAGGGGTGGATCCTCTCGTAGATAGAGTGTTACGTTGGTAGCCTATCTTTCGGGGAGTTAAAAGGAGGAGTTTACTTTTACTCCTGCACTCGTGTTGTTAAGATCGAGAGTGAATTTAATGAACGAGTCTTTGCCAGGAACGGGAAGTATTAATATGGGAGCATGGATCCATTATGTATGCGTCTCATAGACTTAACCTTCGTGGGAAGTGTTATCCGCCGCTTGATTTAGAGTTCGTAGCGGTAGTATTCGCCTTTAAAAAAAATAAAGTCACTACTTCCTGGGCAGGAAATTTGGTCTTTTCACGAGAAAAAAGTTGGAGTTCGTAAAGGACTATCAATTGGATATTCCCTTTCGCTAAGGAAATGCGGATGGGGTAGTAGGTGCGCCGGGTAGAAAACCGTCGGAGAGATTAGTTGAAGCATGGAATGAAAATGGGAACGAGCTTAACTACGGAGACACTATAGTAGGAGCGTTCATGTCCATGGTTGATCGATTCACCTACTAGTGTGAAGAGACTAGTGGTGGAACGAGGAAGGATGGGAGTAGTAGCTTTTATGGATCGAATTTTCGTACAATAGTTCGGATCGTTTCCTATAAGTATGGTGTCATGGGTGTGGCCTTGTGTAGTCGGATGAGAAATTCGCATACTCGTTGGATGGAACCAGCGGACAGTATATTTCTTGGACTTGGAGTGGTTTGGGAACATTTATTTAAGGATAGGGCTCATTGAGCCGTATACTTTTAAGAGCTACACCAATGCGAATAGAAGTAAGTAGTGTTGGGGTGAGCGGTTATAAGTTAGAGTGGTTAGTCCCTGGCAAGGGTATAACGTGATTCGGGATGAAAGGAAATTTGTGCCGAGATGTGTAGCTATGTCCTTCTGTAGTAGAATGGTGGGATTGATAGTTCGTGAGGAACGATTTGGGTGCTATGTTAGAGCACTAAGAAGGTAGACTAAGATCGAATAGCGATGACCTTAGTCCGAGTCCAATGGGGATGCCGCACTGTCGAAGGGGGTTTGTTAAAAATGATATAATGGTAGTTTAGTATGGTATACCTTTAAATGGTGATATGATACGCCTGAATTTTGAGGGGAAAATTCTCTTCTAAGGGGGGGAGTATGTAACAACCCAGGCTTTTGAGCAACTATTTTATATAATTTTTCCTGATGGGCTAATTTTATAAAATAGGGGAAGTTGGAGTAAATATTATTTCCCGTGAGATTTAGGGATAATATTTACTATGTTTTGTCTATTTACCGTTTTGAGAAGGTAAATAGCATTATATTGTGTTTTGTTGTGTTGTTATATGTAAAACGACAGTTATGACTCTTATTTAAATTGGAGTATAATTAATGAAATAAAATGTATTTAGAACATAAAATTTGTTCACAATTTCCCGAATGCCAAAATAGGGGGTGCTGTTATTTTTAGAATAGCCGAGATAGTTGAACTAAGTGCCAAGTTGTATTTTTGAGTTTTGGACACTTTTGATGTGTTATGACTCAATTATGTGGATACGAGTCATTTTAATGATGTATTAGCAATTAAAGGAGGGTAATTTATGTTTTAAGACCCGGTTAAGTCTCCAACGACTTTTATTTTCTCAATCTTATGTTAGAAGACAAGAGAGAGAGAGAGGGAGAGAGAGAGGAGAGAGCTTGAGAGAAATGGGAGAAAAGAGAGAAAAATGGAAGATTGGAGCTGAAATTCGTTGCTACCGGAGGAGAATCCGAGACTACAACCTCGAGGCAAGTTTCTTACTTTCTAGATGTTGATTTAATGTGACAAATTGCATGTATAGTCAAGTTTTGGAGATTTAAACCCAAAATGGGTTCTTTGTTGATTTTGAGTATTTAACCCTTAAATCTTAGTTTTGATTTGATTTGAGGATAAATTATTTGTTATAAATTGTGTAGAAACAATTTGGGAGAATTATTTGTTTTTGATGTTGGATAAAACCAAGGATTTGAGATTTTTGGGATTTTAGGGTTCTTGAACCTGTAGCCCAAATTGGGCAAATTCCCAGGGCCGAATCGATTCGGCTCCCAGGCAAATCGATTCGGTTAAGGGGTAGGTTATAGGTTTGGGAGACTGAATTGATTCGGGCTGAGGCCGAATCGATTCAGACAATTACAGAAAGTTTGTTTTACTTACTGAATCGATTCGGTTTTTTGGCGAATTGATTCACAACCAGGGGTGAATCGATTCGGCCCTAGGGCGAATCGATTCTGTTGCCCTGTTTTGTGAGGTTTTTCCTAGTTTGATTTTAGCCCTATTTCTTTTAGATCCAAGGTTTAGGGACCTTACTTTGGGAAGTAATTAAAAGTCCTAGAGGGTTGTTTTGGGTAGACTATTGTCCTAGGATAAAATCTGATGATTAGGCTTACCCCGAGGGCTAGTTTGTGTTGGTTAATGCCCGCATGATATAGGGAGTTAACCTAAAAACAAATTTGATATTAGATGTGAATGTTGGGACTTTTGGGAGTCTATTATTGATGAAGACTCACTTTGATGACTTAGAATATTATGTTAAACTTTTGGAGATTAGTTGATGAATATGGCACTTATGGTCTTCGGTCATTAATAAAATATGACACTAAGAATAAGAAAGACATATGCTAATATGTGTTACTAAATGAATATGTACAAATGAATGATTTTTAGAATGTAAAAGTGAATGATTTCAAAATGGAAAAATGATTTTAATAATTGTTAATTTATGATACACACATCCCTAAATCGCTATCATGAGGGAAGTTGCGCGTGTGTGGTGAAGTCCCCTGGCTAATGAATGCATGTTGGATATAGTCTCTAGGCCATTTGGGCGTTTATTGTACTGTGATGGTTAGCTGATTCTGGGTGTGGTCATGACTATCCCGTAGGCATATGGCCGCTTCCCAACGTTTGGTAGGTTCCCAAGTTGTCTTTTTTGATAGGCCCTGGAAGATGATAGCCATTTAGGGGAGCGTCCAGTGGGGAAAACCGAAGGGACGGTCTTAGATATGTTAAAGTAATTCATGATAATGAATTTTCTTTAAATACATTTCCTAGATGGAAGACAGGAAATGGGATATATGGTTTTCCTTAGGATACATTTCCCGGATGGAAGAAGGGAGCTGGAAGCATATGGTATGCAAAAGTATTTTTTATGATAATAAAAATGACTTTTGATTATACTTCCTGGATGGAATAAGAGAAGTGGGATTTTATGAAAAGAGATAAAGCATTTTTATGATAATAAAACTTTCTTTGAAAATGTATTTTTCCTGGACGGGAGAAAGGAAATAATATTGGTAAAGAAGGTTTCGAAATGAGATTTAAATGGTAAAGATTTAATAAAATGAATTTACCATATATGTAATTCCTAAAGAAATTAGGAAGAATGCCATTAGATGGAGATTGAGTTTATTTATATCTTCTTGAGTAGTTGTAGATGTGACCTCGTATACATGTGCATTCATACATATATATTAATTTCGTGCCGAGGGTCTAATGAATCTCAATGATCAACCTTGCCTAAGTAGTAGTGTATCGGGGGGTTCCTTGTTTGGATTTCCCTTTGTGAGGCACCCCACGCACGAATAGTGCATAATATTGAGACTGGGGAGAAGTTAGCCCTTAGTACTTGGGTTAACTAGAGCATCTCATGATAGTACGTTAGGGTGTGCTTTTAGATTGAGAGGTGAGAAATATTATGTTAACTGCGAGAGAATTACGCACTTAACTGTCATGCATTTTAGTCACATGGGAATCATATCGAACCGGGCCCTGACCCGTCTGTATTTCTTTGTTTTGCATAAAACTCTTTGTCCGTTCAGGTGCTTTCTCGTAAGGACACCCGTATTTATATTTCCATTCCAGATGTCATGGAGCTACATCATATTGCGGATGTTGTAGGTTATTTGTATAAGACTCTTCTTACCATTGTACTCTAGTTATGTTCAGTTTATTTCTTCGGGCATGTTGCCCATGCATTGCAGTCATTTATTACAATGTAATATTTAATGTGTAATACTCGGTGTAACTAATTGTATTGGTATGTTCACCGACATCTTATTCGGTGATTATTTATCATATTGCCATTCTTTATCCGTTGATTTTTTATATCCACCATTTTTACAAATGGGATGGTCTAATGTGACAACCCGTGATCCGAAATAGGGTTTGGACAGCCCGATACTCCACTATAATAGGAATCATGGATGGAATCATTCTCAACATCACAACAAAATAAAAAGTATACAGGATAACCACTCCATAATTTAGAAAAACGTGTTGCCAAAAATTTTGGTTTTAAAGTTAAGAAAAAATTTAAACAACCCAATTTGAAAAGAAAGTGGAAACCCCAAAGGAATTATACTACATACACATAAAATAAAAAGTAAGGGACCGAATATGCTGTCGGTCAACAGACCTATACAAGAATATTAAATAAGTTCAGTAAATTAGATAATACATTACATTAAACAATTACAGAAGCTTGGGCCTCATGCCCAAGTAAATGACCCGGCCTTAGCTAAAGTACAAAGATGGCGGTGTCTATTGCAATATATCCCGTAATAGCTGTAATGCATCACGGATCGCCAAAAACACCGGGATAGGAAGTCAGATCAGGCGTCCTTGCGGCGGAGCACCTGAGCGGATACAGGATGCATACACAACAAGAAATATGAACGGGTCAGGGCCCGGTTTTATATGATCACCAGATGAATAAAAAGTATGACAGTTATGAATAAAAATCATGCTAAAAAAAGTACAAATCTACCTACACAGTTTTAAAACATGAACTAAGGGAATCAGATGATCATAAAATTTAAACTTAATTATACATAAAAATATGATTCACATATTGATTAAAAACCTCCATCATTTTTATACCGTTCCATTTCATTGTTATGTTCCTTATCAGGAACTCGTAATTACAATTTTTTATGCTCTTTCTAACATTCCATTCCTTATCAGGAAAATAATCATCAACAAATGCTCTTTGTGCCATTTCATTGTGCTCTTTATGTAACTTCATCATGCTCTTTATGGCATATCTAAGTCCCACTTGATTATGAATTGTTATATTTATATACATATAACAATTCTAAGACTGTCCCTCCGAGTTTCCCCACGGGGCGCGCACCTAAATAACCATCATCTTTCAGGGCCAATCAAACAAGGAAACCTGGGCACCCATCGCAACGTCGGGAAGCGGCCATATGCCTGTGGGAGAGTCAAGACCACACCCGGAATCTCCTCACCAGCACAGAAAATATAACATATCGCTCATATGGCCTAGGACTATATCCACCCTGCATTCACTAGCCAGGGGGCTTCACCTCGCGCACGAACTTCCCTTATGATGGCATTTAGAGAGGTGTGTTTAAGTAAATTATCATTTACAAAATTCATTATGAAGTAAATTAGCATTTACCATAATCATTATCATTTCCATTTCATTCTCATTCACCATTTTACACATGTATGTTTCATTTTATTCGAAACCATAGTCATTTAATTTGTGATTACATCATATTTTACCCGGAGCCATGCATAATACATCTTATCGTTGTAACCTCAATGAATAAATAAACTTTTAATTTATTCTCCCAAGATTTGTTTGTGAAGTTATTATAAACCATCAAGACTACATTGCTCCATCGAGCTTCTAAAGTCTCCCAAACATGACACTACAACTCTTAGACTCATAAAAATCAACTAAAAGAAAAGAATGCCCTAACGTCAATTGGCATATCCCTGGAAAAGCCCCCACATAACCCATTTCTAATGTAGGGTAGTTGACTAACTCATCTAGGACTCTAGGACACTAAGTTTACTTCATTCAAGAAGGTTCCTAGGTCCTAAGCCTAAAGAAAAAGAATAAAAATTGAGTTAAAAAAACAACTCAAAAACAGCCTGATTCCGAATCGATTCGCCTCAGGCAGCGAATCGATTCTCCCAAAAGAGAATCGATTCGTATGATAAAACCAACATTCTGCAGTTGGCCGAATCAATTCGGCCCTAACCCGAATCGATTTGGGTTTTACAGACCTATAAGATGACCCTCTAGCGAATCGATTTGCCCTAGGGCCGAATCGATTCACCCCTCCGAATTTGCCAAGAATGGCTCACGGGTTATAAACCCTAGTTTTTCCCCAAAACTCAAATCTCTTCCATTTTTACACACATCCAACAACATTAAACTACCCCAAATCATCCCACGTGATTATTAACTACTATAACCCATAATTTCATCATCATAAACTAAGATTAGGGTTAAAACACCATAAATTTCATTTTTGATTCATAAATGCTAATACACAACTATCACACAATTTACTCATCTTAAATCATATATTAGCAAGTAGAAAACTTTCCTTAAGTTTGGAATCTCAGATTTCTTTGTGGTAGATGCAATCCCAAGCTTCAATCTTGAATCTCTCTCATTTCTCCTCTTTTCTCTTCCTCTCTCTCTCTCTCTCTTTATCTCTAGGTTTAAGACATATGATAGGGAAATTAGGGGACTTAGAAGACCAAAATCGGGGCTTAAGTCTAAAGTTTCCAACTTAAATGGTTAATACCACATTAAAATGACTCTCAAACACGCATTTAAGTTAAAACCAGTCAAAAGTGCCCGGAACCTAAAAATACAATATTACCACATTAAAATGACTCTCAAACACTTATTTTGACTGTCTCGCGCATTTCGGGACTAACTACACCCTCTAAACTGTCATCCGAAAATTTTATCATTCATTTCGAGTTCCGATTTCATTTAAACCAAAATGTCATTTAAAACACATGACACTAAAAAATACAACCTGATGATATTTACTCACACATAAAGTAAATATGCAACACTCCAGTAAATATTAACTTTCGACTCATTATATTAATATTTACTCTAGTCCCATCATTTTATATAATTACTTCATGCGGTCAATTAATATAAAATGAGTCTCCTAAAAGCGAGGGTTGTTACATCTAAGTGTTTTTCTTGTATTTTCAAAATTTTAAATTTGACAGTCCGTTTCCTAAAATGATTGGTGGTTATCTCGTACTATTATTTTAATCGATAGTGATGCTGAGGATGGACCATCTATGGTTCCTGTGATTATTAGAGTATTGGGATGGCCACCTATTATTTTAGTAGGCGGGTTGTCACAACTCTTACCTGTAAAACAAAAAATAAAAAACTCTCATAATTATTATCGTTACTAAAACAAACACAATATTCCATGTCATAAAATGAATAATTACAAATTGAGTATAACTTTTCACATTGTTCCCTGATCCGTAAGGTAACATGCACGGCTTTAATAGATATTGCAAAACATATAGATGATTTTTTTTTAGTATTAGTTAATAAGCACAATGATGAATATGCAGTGTAAATGTGTGTGAATTTTTATAATACATGTTACCCGAGTGTTGGAATCAGTTGTAAGGGTAAAGAAGACGTAAATTTCTCGAACAATCCTTGATGAGTTTCAAGGGTTTCAATATCCTTGGTGAGTTTCTAGGGCTTGAAAATGGAAGTTGAGCAATGAAAAATTGTATATCCCTTTTGGGTTCTTAGGGCTTGGTTAGAAAAGAGAGAAATTTGTGTTAAGGGAATAAAACCAGGAATTTTTTTCGGGTATTTATATTTTAGTTAGGTGTGTTCAATTTGTCACATTTTTAAGCAGTGCCAAATTTTGGCACGATTTTAAAGTGTGCCAGATTTTCATGGAACCGTGGCAGAATTTGGCACAATTTTAAACTATGCTAGATTTTTAATATCAATGTGTGCCAAATTACTTTTTTCGGTATTGTGTCAATAGAGATAACCGATCTTTCACTTCTATCTTGTTGGGTGACGAGGGTCTATGGGGTTCCTTTCTTTAGGTTTATAGGGTCCAATGGATTATGACAGTGTCAATGAGTGACTTATTAGTATCTTGGAAGTTTCCCAAAGGGTGAAAGGGTTAGGAGAATATGTGGAGGATGGTATCACATTGCCTCTTCTGGATGGTATAGCTCGAGAGAAATATGAGGTGTTTGAAGTTGTGAGTTTAGGACCTTCTAGATTGAGATATGTTTTGCTAAGTTCGTTGCTCATTTGACATAATAATGACCATTCACCTTCGCTTTCAGTCTTTATAGACTTTTTGGAGTAATTACATAGATTATAGTAGCTGATGTTTTGTTTTATTGTGTTTTTTCTGCCATGCATGGGTTCTGGTATACTTCCTGTAAACTAGATTCTGTCGCATATGACAGATTGTTCTAATGACATTTTTACATATAAAAAAACATATTGGGAGTAACTTAGTTAGGGAGATTTACCCTCATGGATGTAAATTCTCAAATGCATTTATGACATATGTAATCATATAAAGCTTATTTTGAAAATGCAAAAAATTGTGTCTATGGAAGACTTTGATCTTAGGTTAGTCAAGATCTTCTAAGTTGGCTAGTTTCTCTCAAAATAAATGTTGATTGCGAACTCGCGACCAATTTGACAATACTCATAGATAGTTAGATATGTGTGACTTTACTAATAGATTAAGAACTCACTAGTTTAAACTTGTAAAACAACAAAATATCTCGACTCGGATGAAAAATATTTTATGATTATGACAAAGTATATTAAAGTTATGAGGCTTACATTTAAAGAATAAATCCATTTATTTCTTGCAACTTCAACATCATTAACAACCTTTGTAAGGGCATTATCCGTTACATTTAGTATGTTATTACAACTACAAGTTTGTCGAAGATATGGGAAGCGTACATCTACAATCGACGATCCGAATTTCAAGACAGCTTCAATAATCATGCCCAACAAGGATGAATTCGGTAAAATGTGTTTTAGTTCCATTTACAATTTTACATTAAAAGTGTTGGGATATTCTTATGAAAAGACAAATATTTTTTAAATGATTTTAATCATAAAAATGTTTTGGATAAATGCTTTTGATCTCGTAAATAGTTTTGGTTTTTAAGGATTCCAAGTTATTTAATATTTAAAAGCTTTTTTAGGAGGATTAGTGACTGTCGTTCAAAGGACATCACATCTCGTTCGAACGAGATGGAGTGTCGTTCGAACAACATCTGTTTTTAGCTGACACGTCGCTGCCTTAGATTTTATATAAATAAGGGTGCCAAGCTACTATTTTTCGTGATGAGAAATACTGGTTTTCACAGAATACATTTTTCTTTTCTCTAACCAATTTTTTAGGGTTCAAAACTTTGTTTTTACGATTCATAAATCCCAAAATTTTTATGTGAGTTATTTTGTGGAACCCAAAGCATATTTGTTGGGAGTTTTGCTACTGAATCTAAGTGCCTTGGAAAGGTATTTGGCTGACCATAGGTGCCACTTGTGGGAGGTACTAGGTTGATCGACTGCGTGTAATAGGGAGTGATGCGGTGTTCCTGGGCTGACGACTACGAACCGACACATGTGGGTATTTCCTAAGTCAATTGTATTTTCACCATAATCCTATTGTAAATCGTTCCTTTACAAATTATATTGTAAATAAAATATTTTTGCCCTGCGAGGATTTTTTTTCATAAATTTATCTTTGTCAGCATTGTTCATGACATGATTTAATTTGAGATTTAAATTGACATGTAGAAGCTTGTTTGGGGGCTGATTTAATTGGTATTTGGTTTGAGCAAATTTAGACATCCAGTTAAATAAGTTTAAGTTGGAAATTGCTTATCTATTTGAATCAATATCACATATGGCATTTTTTAATTGGTATCAGAGTCTGTTGCACTAATTTACTGTGTAGATCATGCACTGCAATTTTATGGTGGATATTTTTGTTCTTCACTCGTGTTCTTATTTTTGTCACTCGATGGATTCTCCTTTGAATTTGAAGTTTGCCGAAAACATTGAATTTTTTGAAAATCGTTTGAAAAATGTTTTGGAACTTTTACAAACTACTCGAAATCACAGAGATTTCCTTCGTGAGAAACTTGTGGACTTGAACCGTGATTTGAGAAAATTAGAATTGTCCAAAAAGGAGAGTGATGATAAAGTCCTAGTTTTAGAAAAATAATTGAAGGACTTAAAAACTTCTAGGGTTCCCATTTGTGTCGTTGAGGATAAAAAATTAATCGATGATTTTACGATATGTGAAGAGACTCTTAGGGATAATTTTGTTTTAATTGAGGATGAGCGAAATAAACTGTTAATTTTAATTGATAACTTAAAAAAGAATTCCCTAACTTTGGAAGAGTCTAATTCTTTACTTGAGTCTAAGATTTTGAAGTTGAAAAATGATTTAAAATACTCGAGTAGTTTGTGTAGTGATGATAATGGACCGTCTTGTTCTAATTCTTCTGTTACAAAAGCCAAAACCATTATTTGTTTTAGAGGATCAACCATTCCTAAAGATGTTAGAAAAGCTCAACTCATAGGTGTTGTTCCACCCGTTTACATTTGTTCACATTGTGGTAGGAAATGGTACCTTAGGCATTTCTGTTTTGATCTTCGAAGAGGTCCTAGGAATTTTATGTATAGTGTTACCATGATTACAAAACCCCCACACGACGTTTCACATCTATTTGGGTTAGGAAAACACTTTTAGAGCCACTAAATTTTAGACAAGTTGATTCTTGTTTTCTTTCACATGATTCTTCTCTTGCCATGTCATATAGATGATTGTGTGTGCATGTTTACCATATGCTAGTTGTGTTTCATGATTTATGATTGCTAGTATTATGACATGTGTACTTTTTGTATTAGTTTTTTTGTTTTTGAAATTTTTTTGCAAAAATACAAAAAGATTTTATTTTGATAAAATATTAAAAATTCAAAAAGATTTTTTTATTTTGTTTAGCACCATATAAGAATTGGCATTTAGGATGACCGAGTCACAACTTCATTCCATTTATTTATGTGACTATTTAATAGTGTTTTAAGACAATAAGTCATGTCATTCATGTGCTTTATAGTGTTTGGAGTCATTAAGATGTAATTAAGTATTATTACCTACATGATTGACTCATTATTTCCTTTGATGCACATGAGAACAAATTTGTTTGAATATTTTCTTGTTGAATCACATGTTGGTTATATGTTTTCATCTGAATTATGTCTATTAACACGAACCAAATGTGAGAAAATAACATAATAAAAGGTGTGCATGTTTTATCCCTTTGCCGTGAATTTGTGTGAATTTTAAAAAATGGTGAAGGGCTACGAAAGGTACACATTTATACTTTGCGATTAAGCCAATGCTTAATTGGACCTAAAAAAATTGAGGTATTTTAATTATCCGAGGTCTAAAGAGGTTTAAAAGAGCCCGAATTTTTTTAAGGCAATTAAAAGAATTTATGCCAAAAAGGTTTCATTAGGTTTATTCACCAATTCTCCAATGTTTGAGAATTTAGATCACCTCAAAAAGAAAATATATATGAGGAGTTTGGTTGGAGAACTAAAATAGTTTGCACGTCCTTGAAAGTCATGAAAAAGCATTACATAGTTTTGTACGTTATTGGTGTGAAAATCATTTATACTCTGATGTGTTGATATGATTAAGACGATGTCATCTAAATTCAATAATTTTTCACCAAAGGACTATCTTTTTATGTTCATTCATTAGGAGTCCACTTATGCATCGTGCATATATGTTATGATTGAGTTGATTTTTCTATCGAATTTTTTCACACCCATTCATTCTGTATCCATGATTTGGTTATGTTAGTATAAATTCATGGTGTGTGATTTTTTTGTAACATCATTTTTGTATAAAAAATTAAAAAAAATAAAAAATTGTTTGTTTGCTTGGTTTTCCGTGACACCCCGATTTGCTTTATGTGATTTATTCTTTTCCTAGTCTATTTTGGAAAAATAAAAAGGATAAGAATGAATTATGATTTTATGGGGGAGTTTAAGTATGGGGGAGATTTGATTATGCTTACATGCTATATGTTTATATCATTTCAAACTCGGTACGTCGCGAGATTTTTGCTTTGTCTCATGTGTAGATACAATTGAAGATTCTTTGGATTGCACACCCTGATGAGAAAAGCTTGGAGATTGGAAAATTTGATTGTTGAAGATTGAAAAAGTTTGAAGACTTGTTCAGTTTATCTTTCCACATTTGAGTTTATGGGAGGGTAGATTTGTATATGTCATATTTTGATTGATAATTCGGACATTTTTACTTTGTACCGACATAGACATAGGGAGAATTTGTAAGGACATTATTCGTCACATTTAGTATGTCGTGTACCGCTAAGAGTTTATCGAAGATATGGGAAGCTTACATCTACAATCGACGATCCAAATTTCAAGACAGTTTCAACAATCATGCCCAACAAGGACGAATTCGGTAAAATGTGTTTTAGTTCCATTTACATTTTACATTAAAAGTGTTGGGATATTTTTATTGCACTACACCAAATCTGCACTATTGTCATGGTCATTGACCTTGACAAGTTGGACTTGTCATGGTCAATGACTGTAACAATTCCGGGCGAGATAACTTTTTTTATCACCGACGTGTCACGGTCATTGACCGTGACAAGTTCGTTAGAATTGTCATGGTCGTGTCACGGGCCATGACCGTGACAAGTTTAGTCACGATTAATAACCGTGACAAAGCCTTGACCCTTTTTAAAAACATTGTCATGGTCAATGACCGTGACAAGTCCTTGACAAATAATATTGTCACGGTCAATGACCGTGATAATTCTGGGCAGAATTTAAAAAAAAATCTGCTGGGCAGTATGGCAACTGCCACTGCCCAGCAGTATATTGGTACCTGTTATAGCAACGTTGTACCTGTTTAAACATCATATATCCAAACAAACTTAAGATAATGAAAATATATATTCAAAATAGAAACAATATACATGACGATATAATCCAAATATAATTAAAATGTACCAACTTAAAAATAATGTCACTACATGTCTGGGGTAAATGTGAGGAGGTGAGTCGGCCACACGATATACGAATTGACACACACACTAATATACATCGTGCCGCATTATTTGCGAAACCACAATAGGGAGTTCTCTTTCCCGAGTATCACATGCCTGACGAGCACTTTGGACTCGATCTCTTGAAGCGCACGTCCATGAACTATTCCACCCTGGACGATATTCGGGTCCCTCAACCCCCGCCCTATCTGCTGGCCATCAAATATGTCCAATATGAACACGCTCAGCCAACCAATTGTCGACATCTATCTGGGAAAGGGATCCAAATAAGGAAGTGGATCATCGAAGTACGCACGTGTCGGTGATGAAGCAGCAAGGTCCACATCCTCGTCATCCAGTGCCTCATTCACCTGCACCTCTTCCTCCTCCTCCTCCACCTCCTTCTCCTTCCTTTTCCCCTTACGATCTCTGCCCAACGTACACTTCATGAATGAGTACATATCTTGGACCGTCGCCTCCAAATGGGGCAACTTCGCGTCATATGAATCCACCGTTCGAGCTAGCCCGGTGTCACTCGTCTCCAATCTGATGATCCTAGATTTGGCCAACCGCGAGCTCACCCCATTATCCTCCCCTTGCGATCAGAGCCAAGCACTTGGCTAAGTGCGTCTGTGGACAAAGACGCCTTGTCGGCATCAGACTGCGACTCATGCACTTCCTTAAGCTTTGCCTGAAACGACAAAAAGCACACGATTAGTAAAATATGTAAACTAAAAAATTATAACGTAATTAACAAAAATTAAATTGTCGGATTACTTACAATCGTGGTCACGACGCTCGGGGACACCTCCTTATCCTTCCCCTTCTTCATCCGAAGAGCCACATAAGTATCGAGCCTATGTGGATTACCCCCTGGGCCACTCCCTACCCCCTGAATTAAAAGAAAGTAAAATTAGTATCGGCCCCGCAAAGTAAAATAATGAAGAATAATATATTTCTATAGTTATAGAAAAATTAAATCTTACCTTCATCCTATGCTCCACCTCGGCATAAGACGTCCGGCCGGAGTAGTGCACGTCCATCTTTTTTGCCCGATTTTCCCTCCCCGATTGGCGAGATGCCAATTGTCGATCATCGGTCTCATTGTCAATGAACTTTTGCCATTGTGCCAATGATATCGGCTCCTTGGGCGGGACGGATCCACGTCACTGGATAATGGACTCTCGTGTTTTCCCAAAGTACTGTGTCCGCATATTTTTCTTCCACGTCTTGTGTCTCCCCCTCAACTTCTCTAAGACGGAATCGCGTAGCTTTGGATCCAAGTTGAATTGTTCATGTCCAACAAATACAATGTTAGTTGCGAATAAATATAAATATAAATATAAAATGAAATTGAATTGAAATTGAAATTGAAATCGAAATCGAAATTGAAATATTCATATAAATATAAATATATTATCTGTAGTGCCGCCCAAACTGCTAACTTGAGCTCATATGGCACCTCCTTCCAACTCATAAACCCCAGGCCGATGACCGTGTTTAGCAGCTCGAGGGATCTCGCTAATAGCTCCAATTTGTTCTCGATGGTAATCCCAAATTTTCCATATTTGGGGAGCCTAGGGGCCGAGGAGACCTCGTCGCCTCCGCTACCACCGAGCCCAGACGACATCATCATAAACATCATCATCATCTTCTCCTTAATACCTGAAGGAGACATTTGCTGTAAAAAAATGTTATTAGTACAAATAAAAAAAATGTTATTAGTACACATATACACATACCCCTACCCCACCCCCACCACACACACATACACGTACACCACCCCCCCCCCCCCACACACACACACCACCCGACCACCCACCACACCCCCTGTCCCCTCCCCCACCACACACCACCACACACATATATACACACACATATACACACACACACACACACACACATAAATATGTCTAAATTAGTTGAAAACATCTAACGTGGAATAGATGTAAAGTATGGAATTATTATTATATATATTATATATGCACGAAATAGATGTAAAGCATGGAATTATTAGTACACATAGACACACACCCCTACCCCACCCCCCATCCCTGCCCCCACCTCTACCCCCCTCACCCCACCCCCACCACACACACGCACACGTACACACACACACCCCACCAACCCTGCCCCCACCACACACACGCACACGTACACGTACACGTACACCCCCCACCACCACCCCACCCCTCACCCCTTGCCCCCCCTTCCCCACCACACACCACTACACACATATTTACACACACATATACACATACACACATAAATATGTCTAAATTAGTTGAAAACATCTAACGTGGAATAGATGTAAAGCATGGAATTATTATTATATATATTATATATGCCGGAATAGATGTTAGGCATGGAATATATGTTATATATTATGTCCGTTCGAATGCCTCAAAATAAAAAAATTCCAAAATTATTTTTAAAACTTGTTCCTAGATCCCAATACTTCAAAAGGTAATTACACAACTCAAAAAAATTCTTCAATACTTCAAAAGGTTTTTAAAACACATTTTATGAAAAAAGTCTCTCAATTTAAAAAATATCTTAGTGTGTGCAATTAGCCAATATTATATCAAACTTCTCGAAAGGATATATCAATCTTTAGTCCTTAAGGTTCATCTGACCTAAACTATAGATTGTATCTCATTCATAACGAACCAAGTCTATTTAACTTGATAGACTCAAACATTTTGATACATGAGAGAGCCAATTTATATATAATACAAATGTTTACATTTTCAGTAAGACTTTTGCCAACATGTAGTGAACAATAATGGTTCTTTCGATTTTGTTTGTTAAATACTAATCTACTAAGAATTTGGCGACATCCACGATGAAAAAAATTGGTAGGAGAAAAATGCTACCAATTTAATGTTTTAATGGTGAAGGAAAGTTCAAAATAACCTGCATTATTAAAAAATAAATATCATCTATATACATAATCATCAATATTCATCTAAATTAGCTTATACCCATACAAGGCTAATATTATAAACATTATCATCAATGGTTTGCCTCTAATATAACAATCCCCTATTTTCCACATACTCACCCACCACACACACACACACACACACACACACACATATATATATATACTCACACACAAATATATATATATAAATGGAAGAGAGAGAGAGAGACAGAGAGAGCGTAGAGAGAGACAGAGAGTTATAAAAAGGAGGGACGGCGGGGGGGGGGGGGGGGGGGGAGGGGGGGAATAAGGGGAAAGGGTTTTTACTGAAGAAGTTGTCACGATCGTGTTAAAGTCCTTGACTATGACAATTATTTAAAGAATTATTATGGTCATTGACCGTGACAAGTCCGTGACAAGTAAATTTGTCACGGTCGTGTCAAGGTCAATGACCGTGATAATTCTTTGTCACGGTCCTGTCAAGGTCAACGACCATGACACAAAACGCGTGTTTTTTGTCACGGTCAATGACCTTGACAAGGGTGGCTAGATGAAAGGTGACAATTTTATCATTTTGGTGTAGTGTTGAAAGAAAAATAATTTTTAAATGATTTTAATCATAAAAAGTTTTTGGATAAATGCTCCTGATCTTGTAAACAGTTTTGGTTTTTAAGGATTCCAAGTTATTTAATATTTAAAATCTTTTTTAGGAGGACCAATGACTCTCGTTCATACGACATCACATCTCGTTCGAACGAGATGGAGTGTCGTTTGAACGGCGTATTTTTTCGTTCGAACGACAGGTGTTTTTAGCCGACACATCACCGCCTTAGATTTTATATAAATAAGGGTGTCAGGATACTATTTTTCGTGTGGAGAAATACTGGTTTTCATAGAATATGTTTTTATATTCTCCAACCAAATTTTGAGGGTTCAAAACTTTGTTTTTACAATTCACAAATGCCATACTTTTTGTGTGAGTTGTTTTGTGGAACCCAAAGAATATTTGCTGGGAGTTTTGCCGATGAATCTAGGTGCCTTGGAAAGCTACTGGGCTGACAATAGGTGCCACTTGCGGGAGGTACTTGGCTGATCGACTGCGTGTCATAGGGAGTGTTGCGGTGTTCCTCGGCTGACGACTACGAACCGACACCTGCGGCTATTTCATAAGTCAATTTTATTTTCGCTGCAATCCGATTGTAAACCGCTACTTTATAAATTATAGTAGAAATAAAAAGTTTTGCCTTGCGGGGATTTTTTCCTGAAATCTGTCTTTGTCAGCATTGTTCATCGCATGATTTAATTTGAGATTTAAATTGACACGTAGATGAATATTTAGGGGATGATTTAATTGGTATTTGGTTTGAGAAAATTTAGACATACAATTAAATAAGTTTAAGATGGAAATTGCGAATCTATTTGAATCATTATCACACGTGGCATTTTCAACCTTGTTGCGAAAACGAACGTTGGTGGCAATGTTGACTTCCTTTGTGATAGTTTACTGGTGTGGAGTTTTCTGACATCTATTGCAACGAGAATTGGATAGTTGTGGGGTACTTGCATTCGAAGCGATCAATGGTAAGGGCTCGCCGGCTCTTTTAATGAAAATAACGTTGTTGAGTTGTTTTGGTGTTCGTGGTTTAGTGGCAGTGGTGAGTGATATTGCATTTTCAAGTTTATTTTATACATTGATGGGATATTGAAATACATTTGTTAATTATATGATTATTTTTTTATTTTTGAAAATTTTAAATCCACATGTGAGTCAATAATTAGATCACTAAATAAATATTGATTGAATGACAACCTTTCCTAGGTGTCTCCTGTCAAAAGTTAGACGGTGGGCTAAAACTAAAAATATTAAGATTATTTGGGTGAACATTGCAAAAGTTAAAAGAATTGATTAGAAATTTAAATTCACATCTACTCTCGAGGTTTATTTATTTTTTTATTGCTTGTAGGTGGTACTTTATATACATTTTCTTTTTTACTATTGTAGATCTGTTTTCTTCTTAAAAGACCTTAGAAAATTTCCATAAAACATATTTTGTCAACTAGAATCACTATTTGTTCCCCAAACATAATGTAGTGATGCATGGAACCACACATCCTTTAAATATCTTATGTAAAGAAAACTTATATGTCAAGCTTAGAAAAGACTTCTAGGATATAAGACCATCTCCAAGCCATGTATCGCTTTGCTCAAATGTTAATTGAGTCATTTAGTATATGACGTCCATGAATTTGTTCAGTTTACAGTTTGACAGTCGATAATTTTCATATTACATCTGGCCTCCATTTTGGACGGAATCCGTCCAGTTAACTATGTTGACCGTTAAAAGTCACTTGTCTTTTGTTAAAAACAAAATTTACCTTTATCCACAACAAAAGGAACAATTTATTCTATATTTAAAAGGGGAAATAATTATAAAAAATAGTTTTTAAATGGTTCTGGTGTTAAAAAAAAAACTTTCCCTTTTAATACCTAAAAACAAAACTTGTTATTTTTTTGTACAAATTGTTAAATAATGGTTTTGGTTTAAAGAATATTTTTTTTATATTTATTTCCTATTTTTAACACACAAAAAAATCGTAACAGTTTTTATACTTTAAAAAGTGTTTTTTTTAAAATGTTTTGTAACAATTTTGTTTTCTTAAAAAAATGTTTTCGTACTTATTCCCAAACATAAAATCTATTTTTTCAATAAGAAAATGTTTTTACAAAATGGTTTTCAACAGTTTTGGCTTCCGTGGGATATGATATTCTATTTAAACTTTATTTGATCTTCAGTAAATGCGAAAGCTGCTTTTGATAGTTGTTTCTGATGTTAAATTATGTTCATCTATATATGTAATAGCTATGGGCCTCCTTGTAGTATATGATATTTGATGAGGTTTTGTGTCCACTTACCTCAGGGTCATTAACTATAATCTTATAACAGTTCTTAAATTCTCTATTCTAAAATGTTTTTGTAATTGATTTTCGCATCTCTTCTGCTTCTGAATCTCCTAAATAATGTGCTAGATCACAAGGCTATTGGATTTTTGTTATGGAAAGAACGAAATATATTACTTAATTTCTGCAAGGCACGTTCTTGGAATGCTTTCTTTTAGGCAAAATTTCTCCCAATCCGGTTTAGACAGAACCAGAACCGCGAGTACACTATGGGTTTTATAGAATCTACCTTCAGGATACAATGGAGTGTATGAATACTTGTTTGATTCAAACTATGTACTATTTGTTCAAATCGAGAACACTCTGAATTTTTAACTTGATAATGCCAAAGTATAGAGGACGGAGAGAGGAGAAACTAGAAATTTTCGGTGTCCAAAACAGAGGTCTGGAACTCTTTTTATAGCCATTTTTGTGACTGTTCTTCAACAGTCACAGCTCTTCATGGAGTGACTCAGCAACCGTTGGATCGTGCCTGTTTTGAACAACTGCGATCTAATGGTTTATATTAGGCATCCCATCGTAAGCGAATGGACATCCCCTACACGAAACGCTACGAGTTTATCTAACGATTTAGATCAATTTGTTTTGGATTTTAAATCCTTTGATCAGATCGTTTAATCACAATCGTTCATCTGTTTTACCTCGTCAAAACTTTAGGCTCCCACGCTCCAAGCGACGATGCGCACGTGCGAAGTGCCAAGTGCGTGTCAAAGCGCGCAATGCGTCCTAAGTCGCCCAATCGCCCTTTAGTGGTGCTTAAGCACCACCGCGATGTGTAGGATCATAGCCTCTTATTTTACTTATCAACTAAGAATCTTAGTTGTCCTTTAGTTGATATACCACTACTTTTATTCTTCCAATGTGGGACAATATGGGATTTTGAGCACTCCCATATCTTTCACACCCATTTGCTCATATTTCTACCTTCTAAATTAAAACCCAAACTATGTTTAAAATAAAACACCAATAATATAATAAAATATTAACAACTAAAAATTAAAATATCAATAAATATTAGAATTTATCCAAAATTCCCCCACCAATTTCAATATACACAAGAGAGCAAAGCAAAAAAAAAAAAATAAATAACTTTTGACATTATCACTAAAATCTAGTACATAAATGAGAAGTGTCTTTCAGACTTGAACTTCCATATAATGAATTAATTCAAAGCTTCATCAAGGTGTTGTCGTTAACGTATCTTGAACCAAGGACCTTTTGAGACTAGCCGGAACTATCACACATACCGATTTTTGAGTTTATAAGTGTTCTTCTATCATGCACTTTTATGGCCTTGTGCTAATCCTGATTTCACGAGCGCTTTAGGATCGGCCTTGATTTCATAGAAAGCGGCCACACTTTCGACACTCGTATAGGTAAATCAACTTTAGTGATTCTGCGAGTCACACTTGTATGATTTATTAAGAAGTATCCTTCATCCTCTAACATGCAGAAAACCAACACTAGGCACATAGGAATGGAACTTTTTGTATAAATTCCTAGTGTTCCATAACTATAATTTAACTTGTTTGTACCACATTGAACTCTATCTATATTTTCAAGATATGAGTTGGGTTCTGATTAAATATAGTTGTGTTATTTAATAGACCTTAGTCCCATTCCTTTTGAGGTGATATATATCATCTCTCTAACAAGACCTTTAGTCAGAGGATCTGCTAAATTCTTGTTCGTTTTAATATAGTCGACTGTAATTACTCCTTCCTTGAGTAATTTTCTTATAATTTGATGCCTTAGACTAATGTGTCTAGATTTTCCGTTGTAAGTTTTGTTTAATCTTTATAAATTGTGGATTGGTTATCACAACTTATCATAATTGAAGGTGATGGCTTTTTCCATAAAGGAATATCATACAACACATTTCTAAGCCATTCTGCTTCTTTACATGCATCTTCTAGGGTTATAAATTTAGATTGCATTGTTGAATCTGATACACATGTTTGTTTCTTGGATCCCCAAGATACAGCTGCTCCTCCTAGCGTAAAAATCCAACCAGTAGTTGACTTGGATTTTGATTCAATATTATTCCAACTTGAATCACTATATCCTTCTAAAACAGATGGATATCCTACATAATGTAAGCTATAATCCAAAGTCCTCTTTAGGTATCTAAGCACCCTATAAATTGCATTCCAGTGCTCTTGTCCTGGATTACTTGTAAATTTACACAATATACTCACTGCATAAGCAATGTCTGGTCTAGTGCAATGCATGGACTACATTAGACTCCCAATAATACTAGCATATTTAAGTTGGTTCATAGCACGCCCAGTATTTTTCATTAATTTCATGATAGGATCCACTAGTGTAGCAGCTGGCTTAAGTTCAAAATGATTATATCTTTTTAGAACTTTTTCTATATAATGAGATTGAGATAACGCTAAAGAATTATCATTTCTCACAATTTTGATTCCTAAAATCACATCAGCTTCTCCAAGATCTTTCATATCAAATTTTTATGAAAGAATCCTTTTGGTTTCTTCAACATATTTCAGATTAGACCCAAATATTAACATGTCATCCACATATAAGCAAATAATAACACCAACACCATTTTCAAATTTACTATATATACATTTGTCTTCATCATTAACTTTATATCCATGGGATATAACAATATTATTAAACTTCTCATGCCATTGCATAGGAGCTTGTTTAAGGCCATAAAGAGATTTAACCAATTTACACACTTTCTTTCCTTGGCCAGGAAAAATAAACCCTTCGGGTTGTTCCATGTAAATCTCTTCTTCTAAATCACCATTTAAAAATGCAGTTTTAACATCCATTTGATAAAAAACTAAATTGTGAATAGAAGCAAGAGATATCAATATCCTAATGGAAGTGATTCGAGCAACAGGAGCATATGTATCAAAGTAATCAATTCCATATTTTTGCTTATAGCCTTTAGCAACTAGTCTTGTCTTAAATTTATTTATGCAACCATCTGAATTTAATTTTCTTTTAAATATCCATTTTCACCCAATAGGTTTAGCCCCGGGGGGAAGATCGGAAATAACCCAAGTTTGATTTGACAAAATTGAGTTCATTTCATCATTTATTGCTTCCTTCCAAAAGACAGCATCCCTAGATGTTACCGCTTCATGAAAAGTGGTCGGTTCATCTTCTACATTAAGAATAAATTTAGTTTTGTTCTTAGTATCATTTAAATCCCCTTCAACTAACTAAATAATAAAGTCAGGCCCAAATGTTTTTTCAGTTCTTTGTCTTTTACTCCTTCGTGGTTCAACGTCATTTGTTCTTTTCGAAGAAGATATAGGTTGTGAATTTTCTTCTAAATTTGAGGAGTCAACAGTCGGATTATTATTTTCTAAACCTTTATTCAAAGTACTAAACTTTGTTAGATGTTCAAAGAATTTCACATCTACCGACTTAATGATTTCTTGAGTTTCAAGGTTTAAAAATCTATAAGTCGTACTGTTACTAGAGTATCCAATAAAAACATATTTGTAAGTCCTATTTCCTAGTTTAGGCCTTTTAGGTTCGGGTTTTCTTACATAAGCAAGACATCCCCAAACTTTAAGACGTCTAAGATAAGTCTTACGATTAAACCATAATTCATATAGTGTAATATCCTTGTTTTTCAATGGAACTCTATTTAAAATATAACATGCGGATAAAACCGCTTCTCCCCACATCGACAAAGGTAAACCAGAACAGATTAATATTGAATTTATTATTTCAACTAAAGCCCTATTTTTCCTTTCCTCCGTTCCATTTTGTTGTTGCGTATATGGCGCTGTAACTTGATGGATTATCCCACGAGTATTACAAAATTGTATAAACTCACTCGGGTAATATTCACCAACCTTATCGGATCGTAGGACTTTAATTTTTCGATTTTGTTGAGTTTCAACTTCTACTTTAAAAATTAGGAATTTCTCGAAAACTTAATCTTTACTTTTAAGTAAATATGTATATGCATACTGACGCGACTGAAAATGTGTCTCAGAAATGCGTTCACTCTAGGCTCAAGTGTAAGCATGTCGCTCAAGTAATAATCCGACAAGTCGGGTATCGATCCTCAGGGAAAAAGGACAACGAAGTTGTGACGACAGAAAAGACGTAGGAATCCTAACCTTGACTCTAAAAATAAAGGGAAAATGATTTGATTTTGGGAATGATTACAGCTAAGTGCAAAGATGAAATTATGACAAATGCAACTACAATAAGTTACCTAAAACATGAATAAAAATTGATTTTGAAACTTTTGACAAAGTGATGGGAAAAACGAGGATGGGAATAGAATCCCCCAATCCTAGTGTAGTGCAGTGGTAATATTAATCTTAAATTTATCTGATTGATCTGACCCGCAATTTAGTGCTCCCAAGCATTATGTATACGAGGTTCAAGCTCGCGTAATACCTAATCTGAGGATGAGTAAATCAGTATCGCGATAGTGACACTCAAGTTGCACTCTAAATCATCACGAGTACCCAGAGGCAAACGTGATATAAAGATCTATAATTATGGTGTCATTATGCGATACGATCATAGTCAATCAATAAATTCATAGGATCAATTTTACACACATACACTAACACCTCAGGTTGGGTTCATGTACCCCAACCTTGGTAAATCTAGCCTAACATGTTGAATTCAATGCAAACATTAATTGAAATGTAGGAGTTCATGATTAATCTAAGAAGAATGATAGTTAGATGTAGACACGAATTAGCAATAAATATTACTCACTAAAATTACTCAATCAATAAGTGCAACAATGAAAATGAAATTGATACTCACAACAATTACTGGATAAATCTTCAAACCTTGAATTAAAACTGCAATTCTTAGCTAAACTAGGGTTTTTTTTTTGGGAAAAGAAGCAGGAAACCCTACTAATTCTTCGTACAAATAACAACAATAAATCGGGTCTTAAATACCCTACAATAATATCGGAAGTCAACTGCACTAGGAGCCTTTTTAGGAAGAGAGAAGATTTCCAGATCTCGAGGACCGGACCGGTCCGGGTCTTAGGCGGACCGGTCTGCCCCCAAGGCGGATCGATTCTTTTTATTTTGGGGCGGACCGGTCCGGGGGCGGATCGGTTCTTATTATTTTGGCCTCCTTCGGTTTGTATGCGATCCGGGGTCTTCTGGAGTTTGGCAAGGCGGACCGGTCCGGCTATTTAACTTTCTGGCTCATTTTTGACTGCTCATAACTTTTGTTTCGGGATTCTGATTGGGGTGCCGTTTCTTGCTTTGTGCTCGTGAATGAGATTTCTTCAACTTCTCTTTAGGTACCTCATCCGAATTCCGTGTAGAAATTACGCTTTTTCCCTTGAGACTTTTCCTTCTTTCTTTCTTGATTCTACCGATTTCCTTCTTTCGTTTCTTGACATCAAATACCTGCAAAATCACTACAAAATACCAGAAACTTGGTGTACTCATTAGGATCAGTCAGTAGCACAGCTATGAGATAAATCCAACTCAATTACGTTGTTCGAGGTGCTAAAAGTAACTAAATCAAGGGATAAATTAGGAAGAATTTATGCCTAATCAAACCCCCCTTAACTTAGAACTTTGCCCGTCCCGAGCAATGTAAAAGAATCCTAGCGTGTCACAACTCTTTTAAAAATCATTTTATTGGGATAAAATACCTTTTCCCAGGCAAGCGATTGCATTTAGCGTATGCAACAAGCCGTTAAACCCCTAGGTTACCCTAATAGGACGAGTGTTGTCTCGTGAGGGTTTGCGTAGAATATACCCACAAAATTTGACTCAAAGAGAATTCAAAATATGCAAAAATTGTGCAATTTAAACTTTTCCAGAAAATAGTCATCATCAAGTCATATTTACAAGTCTCAAACCGTGGTGTGTGTGTGCGTAGCCAGAAATATAACTGCTAATTTTCACCAATTGATCATTACGTTACTTATCCAAAAATTCGTTTTGATTTCAATTTCTCACGGAATGCTCTCACATACGAATCTCTTGGATTATGTCTATTCTCTTGGTATGCGTGATATAAAGAGTAAATGTAATGGAAGCAAAATCACGCATACGGTTAGAAAGACGAAAATTTTGTAGTGAAAGGACCTCAACAAAGGATTACGGTTTTAAAAACGGGAACATTGCTTTTATTTCGCACACTTAATCTCCTTTATTATCTTTTGGTGTATTAGCTCTCCTCGCGGTAACCAATTTCGCAATTTAGACTCGGTTAGGACTTTTTCGGGTTGTAAGTTATATGGGGTAAAATGACAATTGTCGGGAAGGTTGGAATTGGAAAAGTCATTAATGATGTCCATTTGTGCTTTTTTCGGGCTATTGCTAAAAAAAAAATTGTTTTTGTTCAGCATATTTATTTATATCTTGCCCCTTTTTATGCACTTTTCGGACTTATTTTCTGAATTTTCTCATTTTTCACAATTCCGGCTATTTGGGTTTTTCGGGTTATCAAACGAAAGGGACAATTTGTTTGGCTCAAATTGGTTTACAAAAGGGGTAATTTTTCGCTACTTTTTCTGGCCAATATTTTTGGGTAACAAACGAGGGCCTACTTCATTGCCCAAAATGCCAATTGCGTTATTGTATGCGTTTTAAGATGAATTTTATGTTTAGATATCAATTTGGCACGTTTTTCAAAGCAATATTACACACATTTTTCAAAACCGATCAAAATGAAAGGATTGAGATCCTTGATAACTTTTTAGGCGCTGAAAAGAACTTTGAGTTAACAATTAACTCGGATTGATTTAAAAACTCGCAAAAAGTGATAGGCTTGAATCTCACCGGGTTTGTTAGTCTCCACACTTATTCGTTAAGTCGTCAATTTTTGCTCAATTTCCATCTTTGGTCAATTTTGGCTTTGTGTACGCTGAATTTTACAACTTGAGACTTCAATTCGACTTTTAATAATATTTTTGAAAAATTTGAATTCCAATTTTTATTTATTTTGAACAAAAATATTTTTTGGTTTTTCAAAATTTTATGATATTTTTTTTTTGGAAATTTTTGGGCATTTTGGAAAATTTGTGAAGTTTTAGAAATACGCACTTGTGACCCCCCCTAACTTAGACTTTTGCATTGTCCTCAAGCAAAAAAGGACTAAAATCTAACTCAAAGTGAATAAAAAGTGCGGAAAAATAAAACAAACAAATAGAGAAAATGCAGTTTTTATTACAACAAGACTGTGTTACATGTGCAGGGGAAAACATACAACTGTGAATCAGGGAAAAATAAAGAAAAAAATGCTGCCAACACCATCTAAAGCTTCACCGGGGTGGGGGATGGGAGGAACCGGGCGCGTTGGGGTTATAGGGTTTTTGGTAGTAGGAAGGTAGCGGCTCATTAGGATCCCCTAAGCGCCGATAGATGTCCACTTGGAAGCGGAGAACAATGTTCATGTCGCGCTCGTAGTTGGTCTGAAAGGTATTGAAGTTGGTCTCGAGTGCCGACATACGCGCGGTTAGGTCCGTTCCCTCCCACTCGAAATCTGGGTCATCCTCCTCGTCCGCCGACTCTTCGTCCGGACCGAGATCCCCCATCTCAATGTCTTCTCCAGCTGCCCCTATGTCTTCTTCATTGTCGCTCGAGGCAACCTCCTATTCGGCATCATCACCCCTCCTAGCCCGGAGGACGGCTAGCTTTTTGGCGCTTTTGGTGCGGGTCCCTTATCCGAAAGGACCAGGGAGACGCGTAAGGTTGCTCGGCGCCTCTATTCCAGCATCCTTAAGAATGGACGTGATCAAACGGGCATAGGGAAGTGGGGCGACGCCCTTCTCATCCAAGGAGGCGTTAATGATGTCCGCGTATAAGGTGCAGCCCAAAGGGATGGAAGTGTGGGGGTCGAAGAGATGATATGTCAAGGTAGATTGTCGGGGCCGCATGGAAGAGTCATTGGACGTTTGTAATAGGTTGGCGCATACAATCTGAAATGTAAGGTGCGCCTTCTCGTTGAGTCGGCCAACGGCGACGGTTTGCCTCGCCCAAGCCACGTTCGGTGCAATGCGGGCTATGATAATGTCCTTGTCGACCGGGGGGACATTTTGGGGATAAGTGAATTCTTGGACATCCGGGACATCAAACTCGGCCAACTTGGTCGTGAGACGGGCCAAGGAAAAGGGTATGCGAGTCCCATCTACGAAAGCTTCGGCCTCGAATTGGCCCGTCTAGACGAGTGTACCATAGAAGGAGCGAACTTCGGTTCCCCAAACCGCTTCGTGAGGTTAGTTGAGGAAACGGCACCATCCCCGGGCCATGAAAAGGGAGGTGACGGAGTTGGGCAGAGCTTGCCATTGGACCGAGCGCTCCATGTGGAGTTTGCGGCCCATACCGAAGTATTGAGCGCACCATCGCTCCTCTTGGCCGGAGCGGTATTCGCCGTGATCGGAGGGGTGGATCACGGTGGAGTCGTATTTGGTGGGGGCAGCACGGGGAGGCATGGAAATGGGAGGGAAGTAGTGCTCGAAAAACTAGAGAAGATTTGGGTTGAAGGTGTGAGGAGAAAGGGAGGATTGGAGGTGTATTTATAGTGGAAGGGGGGGGGGAAAGGTTGGTTTTGGAGGGAAAGGGTTTGGAGGGAAAAGGGGATGAATTTGGGAGGGAAAGGTTGGGGTTGGGAAGAAAAATGAATGGGTTGGAGGGAATGAATGGGATTGGGGGGAAAGGGGGGTGAATCTAGGGAAGAGGAAGAGGCAGGTCTACAGAAGGCGGACCGGTCCGGGGTAGGGGCGGACCTGTCCGGCCCTTTAACTTTTCAAACCCTCGACAGGCGGACCGGTTCCTTTAAAAATAAAAGGAACCGGTCCGGGGTCGGACCGGTCCGCGGGACCGGTCCGCCTGAAAAAGGAACCAGTCCGCCCCAGGATTTTTTTGGGCTGGACTTCTGTTACTCCGGTTTCGAGCTCTCTTCTTCAAAACTTTTCACGTTCCCGATATCCTCTCTATCTAAATGAACTAGGACCCTCTCGATTTCACTGGTCAACACCCTTTGACTCAGAATTCCCAAAACACACGAATGCTTCTCCCGAACGAAACCTCGTCCTAACGACGCTCAAAACACACACGACTCTCACCCCATACGCTTCGGGGGGTGATGACCTCACTTCAACAGCTCACTCAACCCCGTAAACGGGGTTCGACAACCAGACGGTGTCGGCTTATTCTGCACACGCCTCTAGATATGGCTTTAGGCGTTGTCCATACACTTTGAATGTATTTCCCCCTTTTAAATCGTCTAGTTCAACAGCTCCGTGGGGGAAAACATTCTTCACGACGAATGGGCGAGACCAACGTGACCGTAACTTGCCCGGAAAGAGGTGAAGCCGAGAGTTGTAGAGGAGAACTTTTTACCCGGGGAGAAACTCTTTTCGTCGAATGATGCTATCATGAGCGAGTTTCATCCTCTCTTTTGAAATTCTGGCATTCTCATACGCATCATTGCGTAGTTCTTCTAACTCATTCAATTGAAGCTTTCGAGCTTCACCGGCCTTGTCCATGGAATAATTCAATTGCTTAATCGCCCAATACGCCTTGTGTTCGAGCTCAACATGAAGATGGCAAGGTTTTCCATACACAAAGCGGAAAGGGAACATGCCGAGTTGATTCTTGTATGCGGTACGGTAGGCCCATAGCGAATCGTTCAATCTAAGGGACCAATCTTTCCGGGTAGGATTGACGGTCTTTTCAAGAATGTTCTTGATTTCCCGATTTGCTAGCTCGGCCTGTCCATTCGTTTGTGGGTGATATGTCATTCCAACCTTGTGAACGACACCATACTTTCTCATAAGCTTCTCAAATGGTCTATTGTAAAAGTGCGTACCATTATCGCTGATTATTGCTTTCGGTGCACCGAAGCGAAAAAGTATGTGTTCCTGCAGGAACTTTACCACTAATTTGTTGTCATTAGTCTTGGTAGCAATAGCTTCCACCCATTTAGATACGTAGTCTATCGCGACGAGGATGTATAGGAAATCAAAGGATGGAGGGAAAGGATCCATGAAGTCAATACCCCAACAGTCGAATATCTCAATGATGAGTATAGGGGTAAGAGGCATCATGTCTCGTCGAGTGATGGCTCCCATCCGTTGACACCTATTGCATGATTTGCAAGCATCGTTCACATCCCGGAAGATTGTGGGCAAATAGAGGCCGCATTGCAGAATTTTAACGGCCGTCTTTCTCGTCGAAAAATGACCTCCACAAGCTTCCGAATGACAAAACTGGATGACTTTTGGGATTTCGTCATCCGGTACACATCGTCGGATGATTTGGTCTACACAGTATTTAAAAAGGAATGGATCATCGTAAAAGAACATGCGCGACCAAGTAAGAAACCTCTTCTTATCTTGCGGTGTCCAGTCGGGAGGGACGGCTCCCGTGATAAGATAGTTCACTATGTCCGCAAACCAGGGATATAAAGAGGTAGCGAAAAGCTGCTCATCCGGAAAATGTTCGTCTATGGGTACGGGATCACTAGGTACGTCGGACGAAAGCCGAGATAAATGGTCGGCAACGACTTATTCTAATCCTTTCTTATCTTTGATGGAGATATTGAACTCTTGTAGGAGTAGGATCCACATTATGAGGTGCGGCTTGGCGTCTTTCTTCGCAAGTAGATATGTTAAAGTCGCGTGGTCAGTGAAAACAGTAATAGGAGAACCAATGAGATAGGATCGGAACTTATCGAGGGCAAAGACTACCGCTAGCAACTCCTTTTCCGTGGTAGAGTAGTTGAGTTGAGGTCCGGTAAGAGTCTGAATGGCGTAGTAGATGACATGAGCTTGCTTATCTTGACGTTGCCCTAAAATAGCCCCGATCGCATAATCACTGGCATCACACATAAGTTCGAATGGTAAGGACCAATCCGGAACTTGCATGATAGGGTCGGACACAAGCATGTTCTTCAATTTGTCGAAAGAGCTTTGGCATGATTCAGTCCACTCAAATGGGGAGTCCTTCATGAGTAAGTTGCTTAAGGGCCTAGCGATGGCGCTAAAGTCCTTAATGAACCTTCGATAAAACCCCGCGTGACCCAAAAAGGAGTGCACGTCTTTCAGCGATTTCTGTGGGGGAAGGTTAGCTATGACATCTATCTTTGCCCTATCAACTTCTATTCCGTTGGATGATACAATGTGGCCAAGAACTATTCCCTCGGTGACCATGAAATGGTACTTCTCCCAATTCAGCACTAAGTTCTTTTCCACGCATCGGTTAAGTACTTTTTCTAGTTTTTCTAGACAATGATCGAAAGAGGTGTCAAAAATGCTGAAATCGTCCATGAACACTTCGAGTCCTCTCTCGACCATGTCGCTAAATAAGCTCAACATGCACCTCTGAAAGGTTGCGGGTGCATTGCACAAGACAAATGGCATACGTTTGTAGGCAAACGTGCCAAAAGGGCAAGTGAAGGTTGTCTTCTCCTGGTCAAGTACATCTACCTCAATTTGGTTATACCCGGAATAACCATCAAGGAAGCAATAGTAAGGGTGGCCCGCTACTCTTTCAAGCATTTGATCAATAAATGGCAAGGGGAAATGGTCTTTCCTGGTTCCCGCATTGAGTTTCCGGTAATCAATGCAAACGCGCCACCCGGTGGTGGTACGTTGGGGAACTAACTCTCCCTTGGCATTCTCAATCACAGTCATACCCGACTTCTTCGGGACGACTTGAATAGGGCTTACCCACTTGCTATCCGAGATTG
The DNA here is from genome assembly GCA_949130495.1 of Sambucus nigra. Lineage (NCBI taxonomy): Eukaryota > Viridiplantae > Streptophyta > Magnoliopsida > Dipsacales > Adoxaceae > Sambucus > Sambucus nigra. Next base: position 352,353,587 of record OX422213.1, on the reverse strand, counting down.
GGTAGATGATCCCGGCATATAACAATTTGATTTTTTCGGTTCTCACAACTTCTTTCATGTTGGGATTCAGTCTTCTTTGCATTTCTCTAGAAGGTTTGACATCCTCTTCGAGATGGATCTTATGAGGGCAAATTAAAGGACTTATCCCCTTCAAATCATCAATGCACCAACCAAAAGCACTTTGGTGCTTCCTCAAAATTTTTAATAATTGACCCTCCTTCCCTTCATTTAGGCTAGAGGAGGTAACAACAGGAAATGTCTCATCCTCTCCTAGATATGCATATTTAATGTGGGCGGGAAGTTTCTTTAACTCGAGGGTTGGAAATTTTTCACTGGAGGGAACCATGTTCATATCCCTTGGAGGTAATTCCTCGAATCATGAAACCCAATTAATCTCTCTCGCGTCCTCGTCCGACTTACTCTCATCGAGTAGCTCGCTCAATATTTCAACCTCCCTCTCGAAGGCAGTGTACGTCCCCTCACTCTCGTGTCTCACCACTAAACAGGATTCTAAAGCATCGCCACAGTAATTCTACTCAAAGTACTCCTCTACTATCTCATCTATGAGGCTCACCGCGTGAAGATCGTCTTCCTCCCCTGCATTTTGGGCTATGTGGAAGATGTTGGTATCCAAGGTCATGTTCCCAAATGTGAGTTGCATTCGCCCATTCCTAGTATTGATGATTGCGTTAGCCGTAACTAGGAAAGGGCGCCCATGGATGATGGGAACATGATTACTCAAGTGGAAGGAGTGCTCCGTGTCCCAAATGACAAAATCCACTAGAAAGTAGAAAGTATCAACTTGAACGATCACGTCCTCGACTATACCTCATGGGATCTTCACTGTTCGATCTACTAATTGGAGAGTGACTTTCGTGGGCTTGAGGTCGCCCAAGTCAAGTTGCCTATAAATGGAGTAAGGGAGTATATTTACGCTTGCTCCCAAGTCAAGTAAGGCTTTTTCAATTTTATTCTCACCAATGATGCAGGATATGGTGGGTGCACCGGGATCTTTGAACTTAGGCGGGAGTTCATTTAGTAGGATGGATCTCACATTTTGTGCTAGAAAGACGTTCTTCTTCACTTTCATCTTTCTTTTAACCATCAGCAGGTCTTTGATGACTTTGCCATATGCTGGAATTTGTTTAATGGCCTCAAGGAAAGGTAAATTAAGCTTTACTTGCTTTAGCACTTCTAACACGTCATCACGTGGGTTTCCTCTGTGGGAGGGAATCAACCTTTGAGGAAACGGTGCTGCGGAAGGTGGTTTCACTACTACCTGTGGCTCACTAGCTGCTTCTTGGTCACTCTCATTCAAGGGGACATCTTCGGCCTCTTTAGTGTCGGGCGAAATCTCCTTGGCTTTCGTTGTTTCGGGTGGGGGAGGTGATAAATCAACAACTCTACCACTACAAAGAGTGGTTACAGCTTGACATTGCTCCTGATGTTCAGTGGAGGTGGAGCTAACGCTAGTTTGATCTTGGGGAGGTCGTTGGCCTTGGGCAGGAAATTTTCCCTTCTCTTGAACACTCAATGAGGATTGTATTTTAGACAGATTCACATTTATGTCATCGATCAGACGATCATATTTGGCATTGGTTGCAGTCTGGTTTGCAATGAATTGATTCATGGTATCCTCGAGAGTTCTCCGCTGTGGTGGAATATAATTTCCTTGAGGTGGCGGTGCTTGCACATGTCCTTTCATGTGTGGAGCTTGTTGAAAGTGTTGTGGTGGATGAGGGGCAACATGTGAAGGAGGGTTCATTGTGGCATGTTGTTGCCCATAGCTGAAACCGGGATAATTTTTCCAAGAAGGGTTATATGAATTCCCGTGTGGGGCACCGAAATTACCCTTAAAACCTCCTACACCACTAACTTGCTCTTGCATCATTGCTTTGTAGGAGGGTATCGTCGGGCATTCCTCAGTTGAATGTCTCGCCTCGTAAATAACACACAGATTTACGACTGGGTTTGGAATGGGTCCAGCTGGTCCTTTTCCATATATCTCACATAGATCCCGAAATCCTATCTCAAGAGTCTCCAATCGGCTATCCGTCATAGAATTCTTATCTACATGGAATAGGCCGGATGCTGACGGAGTAGTGGTCGCTTGTCTATTTCGATTTTGAGTGTTTGGATCAGAAGTGTCCCGGGATTGGGTAGTCTCGGCGACATACCTCAAGTGAAGCTCAGCATCCTGGGCATCTAAATCGATAAACGGACCACTTCCCATTGTTTCAACAAGTTGTTTAGAGTTAAGATTCAACCCATTATAGATAAAAGAGATGACTTGCGCTGAATCAAATCCATGATGGGGGCATGAAGGAACTAACTCGTTGAAACATTCATAACATCGATGGAAGGACTCATTTTCAGCTTGTCTGAATGCTTGAATCTGAGCCTTTATGGAGATTGTTCGATGTGGTGGGAAGAATTTCTTGAGAAATTTCGACTGTAGCTCATTCCAGGATGGAATCGAGCTTGGACGTAAAGACCATAGCCAGGCCTTAACTTTATCTTTGAGCGATAAAGGGAAGAGTTTGAGGCAGATTACCTCTTGTGTGCACGTTTGATCATTTAGAGTATCACACACGTCCTCAAATTCCCTAATATGGAGGTATGGATTTTCAGAATCCATACCGTGGTAATGCGGTAACATCTGGATCATCCCATTTTTGAAACGAAATTTCTAGGCATTATACGGGAGTATAATGCATCCCAGAGTGACAGTACGCTCGGGATATAAGAATTCTCTAATCAGACGGTATGGGGGCTCTTCCTCACCGGCGGGTGCACTGCCGTGTTGTGACATATCTCCTTCACTTATTGACTCGGTGTTCTCACTGGGCATTCTCGAAGTGTGTCCTAAGAAAGGGAAGGGAGTGTTATCGGAGATTGAGTGCGACAGTGTGGGAGGTGGGATCCAGAACTGTGGGGCGTTTGGAGTGTGGGGACTATCAGGATTATACTCAACAATTGGATTTTCGTGAATATTGACTGGAGTATTATGGGGTGTGGGAGTGGTTTCAGAATTTTGCATTAAAGCTTAAGAGAGATGATGGTGAATCTTTTTTTTTTTTTTTTATGTTTGAATTTTTTTATGTTTTTGGATTTTTAAAATTTTTGGTCAAAGCTTTGGATTGACTCAATCTAATCCTAAGTCTACCTATTTCCCCGGCAACGGCGCCAAAAACTTGACGCGACTGAAAATGTGTCTCAGAAATGCGTTCACTCTAGGCTCAAGTGTAAGCCTGTCGCTCAAGTAATAATCCTACAAGTCGGGTATCGATCCTCAGGGAAAAAGGACAACGAAGTTGTGACGACGGAAAAGACGGAGGAATCCTAACCTTGACTCTAAAAATAAAGGGAAAATGGTTTGATTTTGGGAATGATTACAGCTAAGTGCAAAGATGAAATTATGATAAATGCAACTACAATAAGTTACCTAAAATATGAATAAAAATTGATTTTGAAACTTTTGACAAAGTGATGGGAAAAACGAGGACGGGAATACAATCCCCCAATCCTAGTGTAGTGCAGTGGTAATATTAATCATAAATTTATCTGATTGATCTGACCCGAAATTTAGTACTCCCAAGCATTATGTATACGAGGTTCAAGCCCGTGTCATACCTAATCTTAGGATGAGTAAATTAGTATCGCGATAGTGACACTCAAGTTGCACTCTAAATCATCACGAGTACCCAGAGGCAAACGTGATATAAAGATCTACAATTATGGTGTCATTATGCGATACGATCATAGTCAATCAATAAATTCATCGAATCAATTTTACACACATACTCTAACACCTCAGGTTGGGTTCATGTACCCCGACCTTGGTAAATCTAGCCTAACATGTTGAATTCAATGCAAACATTAATTGAAATGTAGGAGTTCATGATTAATCTAAGAAGAATTATAGTTAGATGTAGACACGAATTAGCAATAAATATTACTCACTAAAATTACTCAATCAATAAGTGCAACAATGAAAATGAAATTGATACTCACAACAATTACTGGATAAATCTTCAAACCTTGAATTAAAACTGCAATTCTTAGCTAAACTAGGTTTTTTTTGGAAAAGAAGCAGGAAACCCTACTAATTCTTCGTACAAATAACAACAATAAATCGGGTCTTAAATACCCTACAATAATATCGAAAGTCAACTGCACTAGGAGCCTTTTTAGGAAGAGAGACTATTTCCAGATCTCGAGGACCGGACCGGTCCGGGTCTTAGGCGGACCGGTCTGCCCCCAAGGCGGATCGATTCTTTTTATTTTGGGGCGGACCGATTCTTTTTATTTTGGCCTCCTTCGGTTTGCATGCGATCCGGGGTATCTGGAGTTTGGCAAGGCGGACCAGTCTGAGGCAGGGGCGGACCGGTTCGGCTATTTGACTTTCTGGCTCATCTTTGACTGCTCATAACTTTTGTTCCGGAATTTCGATTGGGGTGTCGTTTCTTCCTTTGTGCTCGTGAATGAGATGTCTTCAACTTCTCTTTAGGTACGTCATCTGAATTCCGTGTAGAAATTATGCTTTTGCCCTTGAGACTTTTCCTTCTTTCTTTCTTGATTCTACCGATTTCCTTCTTTCGTTTCTTGACATCAAATACCTGCAAAATCACTACAAAATACTAGAAACTCGGTGTACTCATTAGGATCAGTCAGTAGCACAGTTATGAGATAAATCCAACTCAATTACGTTGTTCGAGGTGCTAAAAGTAACTAAATCGAGGGATAAATTAGGAAGAATTTATGCCTAATCACATACTTAGAGTAATCATCAATGAAAGTTAAGAAATATTTATTTCCACCACGAGTCATATTACTCTTCATATCACATACATCACTATGAATAAGATCAAGCATTTCGGATTTCCTCTCAACAGATTTGAACAACTTTCTAGTTATCTTCGATTGAGCATAAATTTCACATTTAGAAAGGTTATCAAATTTACAATCCGAGATTAAGCAGAGATTAGTCATATTTTTTTATACTTATATAATTCACATGACCTAATCTACCATGCCATAAAGAAATAGACTCAACCATATAAGCAGAACTAATATCATTGATTACATTAATTTTGATCATGCCGTTACAAGAGTACCCTTTACCAATAAATTGGCCATTCTTAGACAAGACAAACTTATCAGACTCATACACTAGTTTGAAACCTCTCTTATTGAGAAGGTCCCCAGACACAAGATTTTTACACATATCAGGTACATGAAGTACATCAATTAGCGTAAGTGTCTTTCCAAAAGTTAGCTTCAATTCGACTGTGCCTTTTCCAACTACATTGGTGCGAAGATTATTTGCCATCTTCACTTCTTTTCCATAAATTTCTTGATATGTTTTGAATGAAGAGCGGTCTTTGCATATGTGGACCATTGCGCCGGTATCCAGCCACCATCCACTTTCATTATCAATTGAATTTGCTTCGCAAACAGTAGCAATAAGATCTTCAACATTGTTGGTTTCCTTCGACCCTTGTTTTTCCTTAAATGCCTTCTTTTTAAGACGACATTCTCGAGAATAATGGCCCCGTTTGTCATAGAATAAACATTTTCCCTCCTTTTTCTTATTTGCACCTTGGTTCTTGAATTTTGAATCATTCTTTGCTTTAAAGTTTGATTCTTTGGTAATCTTGGATTTTTGATCCTCAACCATATTAGCTTTTGAATGACCCTCACCTTGTTCATCCTTCTTTTCTCGAATATGAGTATCTTCTTCAATACGAAGGTGACGAAGAAGGAATTCCACAGTATAAGTCTTTTTATCATGATTAATTTTCTTCTTAAAGCCATTCCAAGAGGATGGAAGTTTCGAAACAATCACCCCTACTTGAAATTCATCTTGAAGATTCATATCAGCGGATTTAAGGTCACCAACAATTTGTTGGAGTTCATGGGCTTGTGCAATGACAGATTTATCATTACTCATTCTAAAATTCATATAGTTTAAAATTAGAAACTTATGGTTGCTCGCTTCCTCATTTTGATACTTTGTCTCCAAAGCCTTTCATAATTCCTTTGCCGTCAGAATCATTCGATGAGCGCTATAAACAGTTTGAGACAAAACATTTAGGATGTCTCCTCGACACATAAATTCGTCTTCTTTCCTTTTCACACGTTTTTGCTTTATTTCTTCGGTGTCTTTGGGTGTGGGCTCGGGAATTTGTTCAAGGTTATCATCTAGAATCTATGCAAGTTTTAGTGATGTGAGGAACAACATAACTTTCTCTTGCCAACGGGTGAAATTTCCGCCATCAAAACGGTCGAGTCGGATTAAGTCTTGAGTCATGACTTGGATAGATTGTGCCAAAGTTCCTTCCATTTGACTGGAGTAATAAGAATAAGATTTTGCCTAAAACTGTTGGAGTTTTGTTATGGAAAGAACGAAATATATTACTTACTTTCTGCAAGGCACGTTCTTGGAACGCTTTATTTTAGGCAAAATTTCTCCCAATCCGGTTGAGACAGAACCAGAACCGCGAGTACACTATGAGTTTTATAGAATCTGCCTTCAGGATACAATGCAGTGTATGAATAGTTCTTTGATTCAAACTATGTACTGTTTGATCAAATCGAGAACACTCTGAATTTGTAACTTGATAATGCCAAAGTATAGAGGACGGAGAGAGGAGAAACTAGCAATTTTTGATGTCCAAAACAGAGGTCTGAAACTCTTTTTATAGCCATTTATGTGACTGTTCTTCAACAGTCACAGCTCTTCATGGAGTGACTCAGCAACCGTTGGATCGTGCCTGTTTGGAACAGCTGCGATCTAACGGTTCAGATTAGGCGTCTCATCGTAAGCGAATGGACATCCCCTACACGAAACGCTACGAGTTTATCTAACGGTTTAGATCAAGTCATTTCGGATTTTAAACCCTTTAATCGACGATGCGCACGTGCGAAGTGCCAAGTGCGCGTCAAAGCGTGCAATGCGCCTTAAGTCGCCCAATCGCCCTTTCGCGCGCCGCGTGTCGCACTTACGCGCTTAGCGATTGGTGGTGCTTAAGCACCACCGCGATGCGGAGGATCATAGCCTCTTATTTGACGTGTCAACTAAGAATCTTAGTTGTCCTTTAGTTGATATACCACTACTTTTTGTAGTATTCTTCCAATATGGGACAATATGGGATTTTGAACACTCTCATATCTTTCACACCCATTTGCTCATGTTTCTACCTTCTAAATTAAAACCCAAACTATATTTAAAATAAAACACCAATAATATAATAAAATATTAACAACTAAAAATTAAAATATCAATAAATATTGGAATTTATCCAACAAAGGCAAGTGGTTCTTATAGTACAGAACACCATGGATCATCATGGATATAACTCAAAATATATACATTATGTATGCATATTTTAGTGCTCAAATTATAGATCTATGTAGCAAAGTAAATGGTTTAACATTTTTAAGAATCTCCACGTACGTTTTTTTTTACAAATCCACATACCTTTTCTTTAACACAAGTTTTTTTTTAGTGTAACGAAATAAAAGCAATGGAAAATATTCAAGAGTAAAGCATTTATAAAAGCATTAAAAACACTATTAACACTTTATTAGCTTCAAACACTTTTAGAAATTTGTAAATATTTTTTCTATTTATTTCACCTTGTTGCTAGAAGTATTTAAAATTCATATATTAAAAACTATTTTTAAACGTAGAAACTATTTTAATATATTTTAAAAAGGTATTTTGTTCAAACTTGTTTTTAATGATTTTATTAAAAAAAATTGAAGAAAATAGTTTTTTTTTTTAATTTAAGTACAGTTTTAATGTTTAATGCAAATTTAAACAATATATATATACATAGGGGTTCTTTGGAAATTTTACAGGTTTTGATGTGGTTTTTAATTTTTTTGACCTTTTTGTGGTTTATCCCCATTAATTTGTCTCGTTAATGGTTTTGCACCCATCAATTAATGGTAAATTGGAGATTTATAAAAAAAAATTATGGTAAATGGTATGACTGGATTGATTCTGTCCAAAATGGGTGTCGAATGTGCAGTATGAAAAATTATGGGGTGAAACTGTAATCTGAATATATTAGTTGATGACAAATGACAAATGATCTATGTTATTTTTGTTTTCCATTTTGTGATTTTGATTCTGTTCGCTCAGTGCTATATGGTTGTCACTGAGACAGTCTTGTGAGTAGATTGGTTTCCCCCCAGTTCGATCCTCAATACTGTCAAAATAATGCTTGATCAGCGAAAGCCACAAACCGCGAATATAGATTAGTCGAGATGCGCTTAAAGTTGGCCCGCCCATGATTTAAAAAAAAAAAGAGCATTCATATAAATGGAAAAATAATTCTGAAGTTGAAAAAAATGGTGCAACTTCTAAAGAGCCAAACTAATGCTCTTGTCCATCGCAACGCTGTTCTTCTTTTCTTGTCTTGTCTTTTACCAATTTTTTCGCATACTTTTAGTAATATATTTTATATTATTATTTTTCAACCTTAGCACTATAGTTGGATTCCCGTGGGAACATCATTATCATTTTATTCTTATTGGTATAAAGTTGATTGCATTTGTTTAGAGTAAAAATAATAAGCATTTTTGGGGAGCAATTTTGCTAATTGACTTGGAGACGCTCCAATCAGCATTACTCTTTGCCAACATAATTACAGAGGATCTTAGTCAACCTCTTTAAACAAAAGCTAAAACTTCAGTAATCAAAATCCTTGTACCACGGCCACTACTTTGAGGGGAGTCGAGAGCCATTGAACTATTTAGACACTATAAATAGTTGAGAAGCTTAGAACGCTTCAGTGACCCACATACACTACAAATTACTGTTTTTCATTTTCATCAATGGCTTTCACACCTCAATATTTCTCTCATTACAATTTCTCTAATGAGTTATGTCAGTTTCCATCTCCGGTACCAGTGGTGGGAGACACAGCAATGTGGTCAGAAGAAACCCCACCCTTGTTTGATAATAATGGGGTAGTCAATATGGTACCATCAGAATCTTGTATGCCTTCAACTATGTCTTTTCCTGAAGGACTTGGCCTCTCAGATATGTCTGTAAATGATTTGCCGGATTCAAATATGGGTTTATGTAACATTGGCGGAACTGATGCTTTTTCTTCGGGAAACCAACAGGAGATACGTGAGTTTGGGGAGGATTGCGGTGTACTTGAGTCAAATTTCTGGCTCGATCATTTTGGGACAAGCAACACCTGGGTACCCCATGTAAACTCCTTTCTCATTTGATTATTGATCATGAAAATTCATTTAGTGGAAAATTCGCCAATATATGTCGCTTTTGGCCAAAAAACGCTGCAACTTGTGGGCATTTATACGAGAAAATAGGAATACTATGGTATTTGGTAATTCAAAACATGTAGGATATGAGATTTAGAATGTTACTGTATATTAAGGTGAGTCACCAAGGAAAATATAATATTTTCTGCATCTATATTGAGTATTACGGGTAAAATTAATTTGTTGCTACGTTGTTGCAGTGTATTTTTTTTTTAGAATTAGTTGCCAATTCAGAAATTTGTCACTTACCAATCATTTTCTGTCAAATATATTTTAGCCATTTTATTATTGGCGATATTGCTTCATCCCCACAAACAGTCAGGTATTATTTAATTGCAAAGTTAATTTGCCAAAAAAATTTGGAACATAATTTTCGTTTCAATTTGATGCATCTGGCAGTGTGTGCCATCATTTATTCCAGCATATTTTCATGTACTTTGAAATCGGGCGTTTAAATTCATGCATGAGTAATATAGCTTGAAAAATATTAGCACATCAAGGTATTTATAGAATATAATTATGCAGGGATTTCAAGGTAAGCCAGTGCATGAAAATGAAGAACCCGCCATGAAGATCGGGAGGTACTCTGTCGAGGAAAGAAAGGACAGAATTCTCAAATATTTGAAGAAGAGAAATCAAAGAAATTTCAACAAAACTATTAAGGTGCGACTCTATTATTTTCTCATATAGATAGATAGATAGATAGATAGAGAGAGAAAGGGAGAGAGAAGGCGCCTCTAAATACCAAATGGTACATACCCTGATGAGATTCATTTTATAAATGATTTTGAGTTGATTTTTTTTTATATGATGTTTAAACATTTAATAGATCCATATAAAAATAATCAACTGAAAATAACGTTTTTTGGTATTTTAAAAAAATCGGTCAAACTTTTTCCGCTTTTAAAGTGCTTTAAAAGCTGCAAAAGTTTGACCGATTTTTTTAAAATAGCAACAAACGTTATTTTGGATTGATTTTTTTTATATGGGCCTGTTGAAATATTTAAATATCATATAAAAAAATTCAGTTAAAAAATATTTTTTTTACTATTTTAAAAAAATGGTATGTAAGGTTTGATATGTACATGAGATTCTCACTATATATAGAGAGTCAGGCTCTTGTACATACCAAATGGTATATACCGCTGACGCGGACCTATTTTATAAATAATTTTGAGTTGAGTTTGTTGATATGATGTTTAAACATTTCAATAGACTCATATCAAAAAAATTAACTCAAAATAACGTTTTTTGCTATTTAAAAAAAAAAAGTCAAACTTTTACATCTTTTAAAGCACTTTAAAAGCTCCAAAAGTTTGATCGATTTTTTTAAAATACCAAAAAACGTTATTTTATGTTGTTTTTATATTTCAACATCATATAAAAAAATTCAGTCGCAAAATCTTTTTTTACTATTTTAAAAAAGGTATGTACCATTTGGTATGTACCGGAGACTCTCACTATATATAGAGAGTTAGGCTCCTGTACATATCAACGGTACATACCGCTGACGCAGATCTATTTTATAAATGATTTTGAGTTGAGTTTTTTTATATGTTGTTTATGTGTACACCTGTAAAACATATGATATTTCAATTACTTTGTTGTGTTTACTCTATATTTTATAATGTGAGCAGTATGCCTGTCGCAAGACCTTAGCAGACAAACGAGTTCGTGTTCGCGGAAGATTTGCGAAAAACAATGAACCACGTGAAGATGAAGCAGTAATGAAAAATAATAATTCTCACGATGACAGAGAATTATTCTACAGTGACGATATCCAGGTATCATATTAATTATTTTTTTTCAGTTCTAGTACTTTTTCCTTTTTTTATTGTCAATATTTAGTTTTAATATTGTACCACTTGAACTTTTGCAGATCAAGCATGACGACGAGGATTGGTTACAAGAGGCTATTGAGAGTTTCATGTATTTACCGTATATATCTGGGTGATTCTTACATATAATGAATGGTGAAATGAAGAATCAATGTAGGAAAGTTTCATCACCAATCTTATTATTTGAAACATTCGCTAAATGTATTAATGTAAATCAGATTCGACTATATCCGTTGTTTTTATAATGGGTTGCTTTTATTTCTAACTAATCAAATTTTATTGAAAAAAAATTGCGAAAATAAGAGTTCCATCGTCAATTTGAACAATGATGCCGCAAATAGTCCTTTCTTGTCCCTATCCTTGTTCATGTATTCTCATACGAAATCTATACTATACATCTAATACGATAGTATTAGAGGTGTAAATGATAATTAATACGCCCTACCTAGACTAGATATGTATTTCTCCTTCTAAAATTAATATCCCCTTTCACCTAAATGGATTATTAAAAAAAAATTGAAACTAGAAAAATGAATAAATCAAAAGTCTCTTAAAAACTAAAAAGATGATCCATTTTGTACTCCATTAATTAATCTTTCCATCCAACGCAATCTAAATTACCTAAATGAATTAATTAAAAACCTTTTTGAAAACAAAAAAAATAAATAAATCAAAAGTCTCTTGAAAATTAAAAAGTTGATCCATTCTAAACTTCATTAATTAATCTCTCGATCCAACACAATCTAGATTCAATCAATTAATTTTCATCATTCTCTACTCAAATCACATTATACTATGCTACTAATACTACTACATCTATATAATGTTTTATTTTTACAAATTTTTTTTTAAAAGAAATTCAAAATTTCAAAATTGTTTTTTATATAAAAAAAAAAGATTTTTGATTACAAAAATTTTTTTAACGTTGTTTTTGTTTATAAATAATATAAAGTTTTTTAAACTAAAAAAAATAAAAATATGTGTAATTTTTTTTATATAAAATATGTACAGTTTTTTTGAAGTTTTTATTTATAACAAATATTTTTCAAACCGGAAATAATGCTTACTGTTGCGAATGAATATTTTTCCGGAAATAACAAATATTTGCGGAAATAACAAATATTTCCGGTTTGAAGTGTTTACTGTTGCAAATATTTCCGGAAATAACAAATATTTGAAAAATATTTCTGGAAATAACAAATATTTGAAACTTTAGGTTTGTACCTATAAATGAATTACAATTTTTTAAACTAAAAACAAATAAAAATATATACAATTTTTTTTAGATAAAATACGTACAATTGTTTTAAAGTTTTTATTTATAAAAAAATATCTTTGATATAATAAAAATATTTAAAAATAATTGGCATATTTTATTTATGAAAAAATTAAGACAAGTTTTATTTATAAAAGAATTATTCTTTTATGATAATTTAATAATAAAATATTAAACTTATTATATGTATTATTTTTTATAATAATCATTATATTTATATATTGTATATCGTCTATACATCTGACTAATTTTTTGATAGAAATAGAATTAAAAGCAACATATTCATTCGGATTAACGAGATATGAAAAGGTCCTGTCTTAGAAATCGTAATTTAATTGTTAACTTAACCCTGACTGGCATAAGATCAAGTCAAATTATTTAAATATACTTAAATATGTGAAATAATCATTAAGGAGATTATATGCCAATAGCGCAATCCTTGGTGCTTCTGTCGCTGTTAGAATCGAAGTTGTAGCTTAGAACTTAATTCAGTCACATCAAACAACATTCTTTTCTAATTTCTCATGTATATCTGGTCTTGTTTAGAACGTTCTGTCAGCTACGAAAAAGAAAAACGGATAACCATTCAACAGAGGATAAAATTTGGTGTACTCATTTTTATAATTATTTTTTATACTCGTGTATTAAAATTTTGTACCTTATAGTGCAGCGGGTTTTAGTGTAGGGGGTGTACTTGCGTGAAAAGTGTGGCACTATATTCTGGGGGGTGCCTTGTTACGACAACAATAAAAATAAAATTTCATTAGCACTCATGTCATATTTTGAAAAATACTATATGCAAAAGATATCATGTATTTATACTAAACACTAATAAAATTAAAACATAAATGCAATACAATATAAATACAATACGAGTGACACAGTTTCCATTAGCGAAAACAAGAGTCCATGGTATACACATTATATTTTTTTTTTATCAAATCATATTATTGAGAGACAAATCAATCAAGTCATCAACAAGCCACATTGTGTAATCCCCCATGCAGTTCGCACAAGCACATATATGGATGTCGAACAAAGAGCCTATTTGCATTACTACAAAGTATATGAATATTACTCTCATGGTACCACAATATTTTTTGCTATCAGTGACGGATCTAAAAAATTTATATCGAGGGTCAAAGCATTAAGTTACCAAAATATAAATATAAATAAGTAAAGTAAATAAATAAATAATTTCAAAAATGCACTCCGTAGATCTTTATTAACACAGACACATTGACACGGATAATTATAAAAAAAAATATCCGAACTACATAGGAATTTTTGGCATCGCAAATTGTGATCGATGTTCCTTCATTTCATAAAAGTCATCTATAATGTCATCAACTTCAAATTTCCGATCAATTTCTTTCTCGATATATGTAATCAAATAATTTGCAAGAAATTCATCCTCCATCTTGTTCGGTAGCTTAGTCTTAACGAGACTCATGGTCGAAAATGCACGTTCCGTTGTTGCGGTTGAAACAGATAGAGTTAACACTAGGTGAATCAATCTATTAACAAGTGGATAAATTGTTTCTTTTATGATATTTGCCAAAACTTGGCATAACTCAAAAATTGTGGACACCCTTTGCATCTCAGTATTTCTATGAATGTCAAGCTCATAATGCTCCAATTGAGACCTCTGACACAAATTCTCTTGTTCTTTGAAGTCATTAGGATAGAATTTTTTTGCAAGTTTGCAAATATCAACAATGTTGAATAACTGGTAAGAATGATAAGGGTCAAGTGTCGTGCTTAGGATAAGCAACTCCATTACATCTTATTTAAATCTATGATTCAATTCTTGTATTTGAGAGACTATTGCAACACTAAACACTTCAAACCGGAAATAATGCTCAATTGTAATGTTCATTTCCCGAGATCTACCCCTACCGCCACTATAACGAGCACTCATATTTGGAATTTCTATTTTACGCTTTTCACAAAATGATTTCACTTTATCAAATAAAGGATCCCAACCATCTTCTCTCAGCTTTTGCATAAGAGATTTTACTGTTGATACCAAATTCATTGCATTCACTATAGCTTACGATTTATGTTGTAAGGCTTGGAAAAGATAATCACTAATCCCCATGATCTTTGTCATGAGATGAAAGGTAAATATGTATTCAAAAGAAGTGATCAAATCATAAACTTCATCTGCATCTCCACGTTGAACATAACTTGTTCCATCAGCAATAACATTTTATAAGACTGAACAAGTTGCATCAAACATAGATATCAAGCTATGAAGAGATCCCAAATTAGAGCTCCATCGGGTATCTCCGGCCCGTTTTAAAGTGCCAATTTGATTTAAACCTTTACCGGACTCAACTTCTTCAATGGCAAGATTTTTTGCAATTTTTTCCGCTTGAGAAATTTTCAATTGATCATTCTATTTACAAGAGGAAGCAATTGCATTAACAATGAGGGGCAAATAATTAAAAAATTAATGAACGGGAAAAACCTCTCGCGAAGCGGCCACAAGTGCTAATTGAAAACGATGATCAAGATAATGAATATAGAATGCAAAAGGGCACTCATTTAAAAAAAAGGATTGCAGCCCATTCCATTCTCCACGCATATTACTAGCACCATCATATCCTTGACCTCGCATATTCCGTAAACTAAGATTATTATTAGAGAGGACAATTGATTATTCTTTCTTCAAAGTTAATGACATGGTATCATCTACATGAATCAAATAAAAAAATTGCTCCCGTATAAATCCATCTTTATCGACAAATCTGAGAACAATGGTCACTTTCTCCCTTTTGCTTCATCCTGGGACTCGTCCACAATAATACAAAATTTAGTATCATTAATTTCTTCCCGAATAGCCTCATGAATTTTCCTTGCATAGATTTGTAAAATTTCCTTTTGAATCGCATGAGAAATGTATATAGCATTTTGAGGAGCTCTATCTAAGACCACTGCAATAACCTCCTCACTATAGGATGCCAAAAGTTTTATCAATTCAATGAAATCTCCTCGATTTATCGACTCTGACCATTCATCATGATCTCTAAAAGCACAAGCTTGAAATGTGAGCCATTTAATTGCATCTATTGAAGTCTTCAATTTCAATCTATTACTTTTCACAATTTCAGAAGATAGTTTTTCAACAATCTTCTCAATATGTTGTGATTGTTTAATGAGATCATGACAACACTTAACAACAATCTTATGCAACGAATTAGGATCTTTACCAACATGATTTAAAATATCACAATTGACACCACAATTAACTTTCTTCCATGAACGAAATCCCTCCACTATAAATGCACTAGACCTAGAGCGACCTAATGGTTGAGTAAAAAGAAAGCAAGGAAGACAATAACTTCCATCAGTAATTGGAGAATATTCCAACCAATTTAGAAACAGCTTGAATCAAGAAGCTTGAAATTGGCGAGGATGTTTATCTTCATTAAATGGGTATTGTGATAGAAGATGTTGATATGGATCGACTTTAATGTAAGCTCATCGAAGTTCATCACGTTCATTATAAGGATACTGCGATATCTGTTGGCATAATCTCGAATCATGTTCGAAAGAATTTGGATCTTTTTCAGTCGAGTCGATTTTGGAAACCTTTGAAGGTCAATGTTCAATTTCAACATTAGAGGGGGGTTGTTCAGTAGAAATCGGCGGACTAGCATCTAAACTTTCAACAACACTTTTCTTGAAAAATGCATAATTAGTCGTTCTCTTAACCATGATTAATTTTAAAAAATTTAAGACATAAAGAACAACATTTTAATTACTTTAATCAGCCTATTATCTTAAATTAAAATGAAAGAAAGAGCATAAATTACAGAAATGATACATTACGGTGACAAAACTGAAATTACAGGAACGAAAATTAACAAGCCTCTTATCTTAATTTTAAATAACAGTTACATAAATTACACAAATGAAAAAATCACAGAAAAAGGGAGTTAAAGTTCGATCCAAAATAACTGTTCGATCCAAAGAAACATACAGTATAGGAGTTTAAAAAATAATTGTTCGATCTGAAAAAAATTGCAGAAATAACTATTCGATCCAAAAAAAATTACAGAAAAAAGGAGTTAAAAAAATAAGTGTTCGATCCAAAAAAAATTATAGAAAAAGTAGTTAAAAAATAACTATTCAAGGAGTTAAAAAATACCTCACAAAAAAGACTTGGGTTCGATGATGGCCGAGTGCGTCTGTCTCTTCTCTACGGTCTATTTCTTCATATTAGATGGAGCATTTATTTGGATTTGGGTATCATCATGTGGTACGTCATTTTTTATTTGGTTGATTGGGAAGTAAAAGTTAAGAAAAGGTTTCATTTGATTGATTGGGAACTAACAGTTTAGAGGTGCAACCGTCACTTTTTATCTTTTGTTCTCTTATAACCTCTTTTGATTCAAAATGTCATTTTTATCCTTTAAGTACAAAGAGAAACACATGTTCATTTTGTTTTAAAAAACAAAGTCAACTTGAGGGGGGATACCTCATATAAAATAAATTATAATATATACAAAGTATGGCTGTTGTGAAAATTTTCAACACATTTGTAGGGGGCCAGGCCCCCTGCCCCTCCCCCCCTCCATCCACCACTGCTCGCTATTTTATTACTCTACCCTTATTAAATTAATTGAGACTCGCCTTTTCTATGGGTATCCAACTAAAAGTCATGATTATAGATTTATATTAGATTTCATCCAGGCAAGATGCACGAGATATTTTATATTTCTTAGTAAAATTAATTCAAATATAATTAAAATAAAAGAAATTCAAGTTCACACTTTTTCGAATATGGGGAGTTGCCAACTTTATCTATAAATATATACTGAATTGTTGAAACTATCGATTATAAAACTTTGTAATCAACACACCTCTGGTGATTCCTAACTGAATATATTAAAATTAAAAATTGCATAAAAACATTGGCTGCTACAAAATTGATAAAAAAAACCAAACAAAATAATAAAATCCCAATAAATATTCAATGGCATAGATAACAAACCTAAGGTTTTCATTTCCACCTTAGAAGCAAAAGAAGATATCATAAAACCAGGTATAGTTTTATCCAACCAATATTGAATTGTTTATATTTTTTAATCCTTACTTTTAGCTTCCTTCCACTTCAAAATTTTCATCCATACACCCCTACACTGCATATTACAAAATAAGTGGGAGAGGAGAGTAATATATATTAGGTAGTAAGTACAAAGTGAAAATTATATGGAGAGAACAATAACACCAGGAAACATATATTAAAATAGTCCATGGGTTAAGGTTAAATAGCCCGCATATAAATCGACATTTATTCCATATTTAACTCAATTCATGGATCGATACATAAATAATAACTAGATCGCTTTAGCTCATGCATGTACGTAAGTATAATACTATGTAACACCAAATCTAATTTAACGATTAGAGATAATTCACTTGAATTATAGTTTTACATTTTAAACATTCTTACTTGCATTCCAAATCATTATCCACCACAGTTCTCAGCAACCAATAAAACTAAAAGTTAACATTTAGCTATTAAACAATGGCACTTCAAGATATTGTATTTTTATGAAAGATGCCTTTCTAGATGTTGAGTTTTTATATTTAAACTCAAATGAATGAAGAAGTGGGTATAAGAATTTCAACTTAATACGATGAAGTACATAATTGTGACACCCCGCTCAATCAAATACCAGGTGATCAGTCATTTATTAAATTTAAAATAGAATTTTAGGTTGTTTCTGACACACCCCAACCCAGTTACTTATAATTAAGTGTGAAAGTCAAAGTGAGTCAAACCATAATTAATCTAACCAAACCATAATCACGAGTTTTGATTTCAGAGTCATCATTGTAAATTCATATAACTGAAAACCTTTTTACAACATCAGAGTAATCATGCCCATAAAAACTTTCTTGAAGGATAAGTTAACTTCATTACATCATTTACATTTACACAAAATCATAGTGTCTCCCATTCCTGGCTAACCCAACCCGACCTCCTAGATTTGGCAGTGACATCGCGTTACCTGAAAAATGTGAACATAGGAACCGTGAGCAAAATAGCCCAGTGAATGCATCACTACTATACTACTGCATGAATTTAAATGCAATAAATCATGTCCATATACTTATGTATTAACTTATCCGGATCATTAATAATGAATGACCAACTTTTCCGAATCATGATTCACATATCCTGTCTAAATAGACAATTCTCCCCCATTGCTGGTCGAGGAGTAACCCCTTGTCATTAATAGACAAATCTCCCCCATTCCTGGTCGAGGAGTAACCCCTCATTTCGGTAAACCGAAATGAACAATTTTATATTCATAACATTATGATCACATTCGTAACAGTATACAAATACATCATTCCAGTGAGTACACTCACCTTGGTTGACAACTATGTATTCACGTTTTCTTCTGGTGGAGCTGAACTGGGTTGATTAGGCCTTACACCTGTCAATCCAACTAAATCAGTACTGAAACTCAATCATAAATATTATCCAAACATAATTATGTAACTTTCCATGACTATACATCAACAATATAATTCCAATTAAGTCACATTCCATAAAACATAGGTAAAGGCAAACAATGATGTACATGTTGATAAAGTTACGGACATTCAACCGTAGGAAATACCTTATGAGGAATTTATAACCAAAGTCAAGTAAACATGAAATTATACTCCTCAATGTATATACACATGAAACATGTACTCAAAGTACCCTTTGTAAGGACAAAATACAAACATTCATTCAAGGGGTACCCAGTATGGCCTGAAATTATGGTCTTACATACTTAACCATCCTATATTCCTAAATTGTACAAATACAGGGGTCCAACCTCATCAATATGAAAACATATATGAATATACTATCCAGTACAAGTGACGGTGTAATTTTTCAAGCTTCCTAGGGCAAGTTATGACCATTTCTCTACAACATAAGAAATCTTCCCTACAAGCTCCTCTATTGTTCCTTCAACTTCCAAGAATTTTCATAATTTTTCTCCAGTATAAATTTCCATGATTTTCAACCCATTTTCATTAGACATACTGAGTCGTACAGAATTAAAGTTTCATAATTGCTTGACTTCATTTGCTATCTCAAAAGCTTGACTAAACTTAGGGCATACCAAAATGAAGTATAAAAACAGAAACCATGTACCAACTTGAAATCATCATTACGGCCTAACCATAAGGAGATAAATTCTAATTTTCAGATATGATATGAATATATGAGTCTACTTTCATATCCAATTAAAATTTATCAATTACAGTAAGTACACAAATAGATATGCAAGTTTAAATACAAGGGGTTTCAATACAAAGCAATTTTAAGGGTTTCTACATTCAATTTAACATAAACTTGCATATAACCATACATACATATAAAGGGCTGAAACTTCATAAACCTATGATGATTTAGATCATATAAATTAGTAATATAAGATAAATAACTAGAATTGTAATTAGGATTACCTTCAGGGCTTTTTACGTAATTTCTACGGATTTTTCTACACCTTTTCTCCTCACTTTTCCTTCCTAAACTTCTACCTTCTCTTTCCTTAAGCTTAAAACCCTTTCATGGATGATTTTGGCTGAAGGATAAGTCTATTTCAAGGGTATAAAGTCGGCCAAGGCTGCCTCCCAAGCCAACCAATCAAATTAAACCATTTGGTTTAATAAAAGACAATTTAGCACTTAAAGGGAATTGACCAAATTGCCCCTTCTTCGTAAATTCGGTATAATTCTTTACTCGGGCATCCATTTGATGATACGTTTGTTGTGTTACAACCCTAACTCACATGTCTACAACTATATAGTTTTCACCTCAAGTCATTTATAATGTTATAAAGGTCAAAACTAGTCTCTAATAGGAACCTTTCTACCGAAAACAACAAAATTTTGTGTTCGTAAATAATTTGACCTTTCATGATTTATGAAAGTAGGATTATAATAAACATAATCAATTAACATTAGATATATTAATAACACATTATTCATATCACATAAGATAAGCATGGTTTAAATATAATTTATCATAATTATATTTGGGCTGTCACGGTTTCATTCTTAGAATCACTGTCGAAATTTTTTGTACTTATTAAATCACCTAGTAAATAATTAAAGTAGTGTCAAAACATTTTTTTTCATTAATTAAAATCCATTTACATATTCAACATTCACATGAATAAAAATAATACTGAATCATAATCCAACTAAATAAAACTAGAATCAAACATCCCAATAACCATCTCAAATCCAACAGACCATAACAGCATAAAATCCCATCAAACTGAAATGACAGTACATAATATCTATCTGAATAATAACTGGAAAAGACAGACACGCTCTCTAAAGTAAATGACTGAATCATAAACAAAATGATAGAGAAGTAGAGGCATCTAAATCATGAGATCCTTCAACTCCCACAATAGCTGCAGCACGTCAAAAATCAAACTGTCTAAGCATGGCATTCCTATGGCTTGACATCTAACATAGATTGTACAAGAGAAAAGAGATTTTGCAAGAAATGGGTTAGAGCCCGAGTGTAAATAGTGTAAAACATTTTAGCAAGTAATTTAAATTGCTTACCATATTGATATCACATACATGTTAGTTATGTGACCCCTCTCTTGAGAATTATCACCTTTCAACTAGTGTGCACGCCTAACGTACTACTAATCCATTCTACTTACTACTATTGCATCTAATAGTTCAACTTCCTTAATATTCAACTCAATTAGTTCATAATCACCACCCATATTTTCCACGTATATGTTAATGAAAGTTTTCACATCTTTTATCTTTGATGAGAGTTTGTCAGGTTTAACATTAAGTCTTCACATACTTAAGTTAAATTAGATTTTACTATCTATTTTATTTACTAAGTCTTCACCCCAGTAAATATCACAAGTATATATATTTAACACATTATAATATATATACTAATACAACACCTCCAAACTCAGAAACGATGCAATACATACTCTGTTATCTAGTCCAGGTACATCTCGTACTCAAACAAGAACAATCAGTTCGGAAATCTCCCACGGACCATAAATACAAATCACATTTATTGGATGCGGACATAGTTCTAGGTATATGGGCTACGCACATACCTACGCACCCATATGACCGTCAACCATATCATTCTCTCAGATAGCCCATACCTAGGTTCTATGCTCAGAGGTACCATCCTCCCCCTCCCCAATGGGCTCGTCAGTATAAGGTCGTCCTCTTTCAATAATACCTCTCGTGATAGCAAGTAGCGTTGGTATATCAAACACATAATAAAACATATAATAGGTATTCACACCACTATAAATTTATTTCTTATGTTCCATACGTAGTATATTGTTATCCCGAATAGTCTACGTATTTATAATTTTATTCATTATCAAATGCTCCCGAGTATTTCTCATCTCTCGAAGGGTAGCCTTGAGTTTACACATCATAATAGTAGGTAAAGTTCCTATACCCTACTGGTCTAAGTTATCATTTATCTTAAGTCTCCGAGTCCCGAATTCTTCTCTAAAGTAAGTATTTTCCCCAACTAATACTAATTAAGTTTATCCCTTAATTCCCTTTATCAGATCCAAGTTCAAAACTCCATCTAGGCCTATTGGTATCCCATTACATTCCTCTTTTGTTTAGACATATGTCCCACTTTTAAATCCCGAATGTTTTTCCCAAAATATTTTAAACTAAAAGGAAAGTTTGTCCAAAACTGGGCTATCGAATTGATTCATCTTTTTCCCAATCGATTTTCCTTGCCGAATCGATTCGGGCCTTGTTCAAATCGATTCGCCTCTATAGGTCTAAAAAATATGCAGAATTTGTTCTTACGGGTTTTCTCAATATTCATCATCAAAATCATCATTCTAACACCCTATACTCCCAATTATTCATACTAGATATTATACTAACATAATTGCATGAATTATAACGTTCAAGAATCACAATTAACATCAAGGATCATCAAGTATATGGATTTAATCAAGATAATTTCATGGAAACCCTTGTTCATCAACTTATTCAAGAACTATACTAAGAACCCAAATTTGATCATCAATTCTTAACATACTTTCGTGATAGGTATAATCATGAATAACCTATATAACCCAGGGATCAGTTGTTAAATCAATTCTACAAGTGAACATGAATTGTATCTCAAATCTCCAATTACAAATTTCATAATTTTCAGAAAAATCAGTACTAATCTAACATGGGTGATATATCAATTCACAAGTTTGAAAAAATAAACACTTGCCTATGATTTGTAAGTCTGATCCTTTGAAGAAGAACGTTGGGATTTTGTTTCGCCTTTTCTGATCAATAACCCATCAACGGTGGTGGCTCACGACGATGTTTCTTGTCCTAGACTCTTGGCTTATGGCTCTCCCTCTCCCATTGTGACTCTTCCTTTGAATTTGTGAATACTAACCCTCACTTCTATCGAAAAACCAATATATAAACTCAGCAAAAATCGTAGGTTACTATTCACCTAAATTACACATGACCATAATTCCTTTTCTGTATACCGGGTTAGCCTAAAAATGCCGAACCTAAACCCCCGGGTAGACTTTTCTAACTTTTTCAACCCTTTCAGACACTTTGACATAGTCAAAAAGACTATTTGGATGACTTAAAAACATTTACTTTATATCTTATTAAATTAGTCTCGACCCGACTTACACGCGCGTCCCGTCTCAATTTCCATAATTGTCATATATTTTACTTGCGACAGTTTCTATAATTCATAATCACATATTACTTCATGCGCTCAGTAATATTTAATTTAATTCACATCAATAAATACTATCCCTTATCACGCTAGTTAATATTTATTTAAATCTGGATTAATTATCAAAAATTTTAAATATTAAATTAATTAATCCCGTATTTAAAAATCATTAAAAATACTAGGTATTACAATAATGAATAAAATTAATGAATGGTTTGGGAAAACAGTGATAGATAGTTGATTACGAAGTTTTACATGTATTAGAAAGCATAATTTTTTACCTATACTCTTAGAGTTGTGCATTATTTTTTATTAAATAACTATTGATATGAGCTTTTAACGTAATCATCTACAATTTCCAAAAAAATAAATTGAAAGATGTTTTTACCATAATAATTGGGAATTCACCTCAACGTATAAGATCCTAAAAGATGTGGCTTCGTCACTACCATGAATACCATTTCTATTTTTTTTTTCAATAGATACAAATGGCTTTTCTTCAAAGAAAGAAAAGTTAAAAATTATAAAGAATTTAAGAATTCAGCTTAACGTATAAAATCTTAATATACGTGCAAACCTCACTATAATGGACACCGGCGTCATTTTCTCTTCAATAGACATAAATGATAATTTATGTACATAAAGAAAAGATAAAAATTAGAAAGATTACCAGAATGTTTAGATTTATAGTTAATTCTTAACAATTAACAACACAAATACTATCACTCAGTAAGGAAAAAAATAAGGATCCCCATTTATATCACCTACCTTTTTCAGTTACATCTTTAATCTCCATACTAACAAAAATCAAGAAACATAGAAAAATCACACACCATCCTCATCAACAAAAATAAAGAAAGAGTCCACTCCACCCACCCATCCACCTTTTCTAATGGTCTAGTTGGACCAAAATTTATATTACACACCAAAAACAAAAGATAGTTACATGTAAACAAAAAAAAAAGAGGATAGAGAGATGTATGTCTTCAAATGTCTTCCTCCAACAAAACCCAAAAAGAAAGAAGCAAAAAAAAAATAAAATTGACTATGTTTCAAGCAATACCCTTCTGCAACCCCCCAAAACATATCCACATCTTTATCCCTTCACTGTCTCAAACAGAACAATATTTTTACCCGAAAAAGATTACATAAGTACAGAGCAGATAAGAATCCATTAAATAAAAATATGTTCAAAACCTAAAATAATAAGAGAAGAGTTTAAATAGGCTCATATACACTTTATTGGAATGGGACGTGAACAGACTAGGTGGGATTTAGGTTAATGCTCAACCGATCATTTTGGTTCCAGCTAAATAAACAGGGAGAGGAAAGGATACATATCGAGAAGATCGATAGTTTATGGAGATATCATATTTGAGTTCTAGGTGGCATCAAACAAATGTTTCTGTAAGACATAAATTGTGTGACATGTGGCAAACCTAAAAGAGGAGACACCATTTAAAATATATATATATATATATATATATATATATATATATATATATATATATATATTAGATTACAAAGTAAAATAATGTTTTCAATATACACATGAAGAAAATTACTCAAACTTCAATCTACGGCTTATATAAATGAATTTTAAGGTTAAAAGTTTATTTATTTGTCTAGAATTATTTCATCTTTAGATTTTGAGTTTTAGTTTGAGATAACTAGATTAATATTATTTCTATGATTGGAATGAATGCATATCAGATAAACACAGTACGAAAATTTTCTCGTTTGCCATTTAGTTAACTAATATGTAACACCCCGCCCTTTTTGGATATGATTAAATTCCATAATTAATTATAAATTGGAATTTGGAAAATTTCCCTAAATAGTAATTTTTGGGATTTTCGAGGATTAAATGATTTTCGAAGGATGTTGTGATTATTTTTGGGACTATATAGGTCGAAATATTTTCATTATATGTCGCCGTTGAGTAAAGTGACACGAGGTAAGATTTTTAATTGAAAAATCCGCATTTATTTATTTTGGGTTGGAATAGTGATTTGTGGTTAAATACCTCGGATGGGAATTTTGACTGCGCCATGATTCTCGGAATGGCTGAGATAGTTGGAAAAGAGTGTCCGATTGTCGAAAATGAGTTTCGAGAAATTTTAGAGGTAAAAGTAACTCGTAATTGGGTAAACGAGTGGTTTTGGGTTTTAAGGGGTATAACCCTTTTTTCTTCTTATATAAAGAGGGGGATAGGGAGAAAATAAGAAATAAAGAAAGAAAAGAGAGAGAAGAGAGAGAGGAAGGAGAAAGAGGAGGATAAATGGAGATTCGGGCCAAACTCCGCCGGATTCGACTCGAGGTCGTCTGATTTTATCCAGGAGGCAAGTATTTACTTGCTTTATTTATCTTTTTGCATAAATATCTCATAACGTAGTTTGGTATAAACAAACCCTAAAGGTTTTAGGGTGGGCTATCGTGGATAAAATGAGTTTTTGGGAGTTAAAACAATTAAACCCCAATAATATTTCAATTTGTGGAACTTAGGTTTTAACCTAAATTAATTGATGGTTTTGGATTCAACGATGTTTAGAACCTTTAATATATGTGTATTTGTTGTTGGTTGAGGTTGTAGGACGTTGGATGAGACGACAAAAGCTTGGGAGAAGCTTTAATGGCTGAAATCGTCTTGGAGAAGATGATGAATAGTAACCCGTGATATTAGGGGGCCATTTTGGCCAAGAAAAACATTGATTTAGCTCTCGGCCAAAACATTAAAGTTGTAGATATTTTCGATACGGTCGCGTGGACGCTGATCGCGTATTTTTCTGATTTTTCTACGATTTGATATGATTTTTACAAGATGGAAGCTCCGGGTTGAAATCATCAACTCGGAAATTAAATCGGGAATTGGAAAAATTAAGGCTAGAATTAATTGCGTAGATGTTCGGGATAATTTTTGGGGTAGTTTAGAAACCCCGATAATGAATTAGGGTTGTTGGATAATGTATTTGAGGAATTTAGTTTTGGGGACCTGGTGTGACCGGTCGACCGCGCCCCTAAGGCCGGTCGACCGCGTCAAGAAGAAAGGGCCTACTGCTTTGTTTTGTAGGCTTATTTGCAACCCGCGGTCGACCGGGGATGCAAGACCGGTCGATCGGTGCCCTATTTTTAGCCCAAGGTTTTGTAGATTAGTATGACTTCTCTTTGAGATTAAAGTTTAAGGGCCTTCTAAATTAAATATTATAGAGGGTTATGTCCTAAGGAACTTGTGGATTTGGGAATATATATATATATATATGTAAGGGTTATGTCCTAAAGGACTTGTGGATTTGAGAATATATATATATATATATATATATATATATATATATATATATATATATATATATATATATGTAAATTCACTTAGAGTGAATTAGTATATTTGGAGATATCCAAATGAATCCATAGATGGGACTTAAGTGTTTATTACTTATTAAAGTAAGAATATACTTTGGGTTTAGTATTATGCATATATGAATGCATGATTATGATTCTTTGAGAGAATCTTTGGGATTATCAGTCATCGTTAGATGAGATTGGCAAATATATATATATATTCTAGGAGGAATATACGGTATATGTATATACTATGTGATTAAAGTATATATATAATTTGAGATAAAGGATTTTGAAAATAAAATATGAATATTTTCAAAATGGGAAAAAAGTAAATGATTTTCATAAATGATAAAAATGAGGATACACAACTCTCTAAATCGCTATCATAAGGGAAGTTGCGTGCGTATGGTGAAGCCCTGACAAATTAACGCAGGGTGGATATAGTCCTATAGGCCATATGAGCGTTTGTTGTATTTTTTCTACGATGGTTAGGAGATTCCAGGTGTGGTCTTGACTATCCCACAGGCATATGGCCGCTTCCCGACGTCTTGCGATGTAGGATCCCAGGTTGTCTTGATGATAGGCCCTGGAAGATGATAGCCATTTAGGGGCGTGCACAATGGGAAAACCCAGACGGGCGGTCTTAGAACGCGTTATATTAAAGCAATTCATGATAATGGATTGGCTTTAATTACATTTCCTGGATATAGGAAGGAAAATGGGTTATATGGATTGGCTTCGGTAACACTTCACGGATAGAAGAAGGGATGTGGAAGCATATGATACGATCAAAGCATTTTTATGATAATGAAAATGTCTTTGAATACATTTCCTGAATATAAAAAGGGAAATGAGATATTTTGAAATGGAAAAGCATTTTTATGATAATAAAACTAGCTTTTAAAAAGTTATATGTTATGTTAAAGCAATTCATGATAATGAATTAGCATTTAAATACATTTCCTGGATATGAGAAGGGAAATGGAAGGTTTTGAGATAAAAATGATAAGTATTCATAAATACTTTGTAAATGAATTCTCATTCCGGGAGATAGATCCGGATGTATATGGTAATATGTATATATATGGATAAATCGAGTGCCGAGGGTCTAATGGATCTCAACGATCGACCTTGCCGCATAGTAGTGTATCGGGGGGGGGGGGGGGGTTCCTTGTTTGGATTTCTCTTTGCGAGACATCCCACGCACGAATATGGCATTGTGTTGAGACTGGGGAGAAGTTTAATCCTTAGTGCTCTAATATTATTAATTCTTATGGTATATATAAAGTTATATATATTATGTACCGAGGGACTGGCGGATCTCGACGATCGACCTTGCTGCATAGTAGTGTATCAGGGGGGTTCCTTGTTTGAATTTCTCTTTGCGAGACACCCCACGCACGAACATGGCATAACGTTGAGACTAGGGTGAAGTTTAGCCCTTAGTACATTTCTTGGACTATCTAGGGTAGATAGTGGTTGAGTGATAGACTAGTTTAGCAGAGTAGCTTGACTAGGATATTTAGATGTTTAGAGGGATGCGCTAGGAGTGCACTCTTAGAGGAGAGGTGAGGGGTACCTCATGGGAGTGCGATACCAAATTTAAATATGAGATAAAACCTTTTTCAAAATAATAAGGCATTTATGAACTTGCTAAATATTTTCAAAACTCGGGCTCTGACCCGTTTATCTACTTTCCTTTCTTGCTATATATATATATATATATATATATATATAGGTGTCCAGACACAGTGACGCCTGGATGACACTTCCTTTGAGTCAGACGTCAGCTGTAGCAGGTGTGGATGCGTGCAGGTTTTGATAGCCGCTTCCATCATTGTACTCTAGATAGGAGGTACTGTATAAACATTCGAGCCAATGGCTCAATTGCAATTATTTATTATTTCAGTACAGCATTCGATATGGTTGTATAATTTGAACCGAGTGTTCGGTTATTTTATTTCATTCCATTTTCCTTTCAGTTTCATTTAAGCATTAACTTGTGGATGTGTTATTTTAATCGTTAAAAAGAGTAGTTAAGTAAAAGTTTTTAACGCTCGCCTAATAGGATATTAGTAATTAAATGGATTTTCGACAGTGATGCTAAGGATGATCCATAAGTGACTCCTATTTTAATTTGATATAGGAGTGATCGCCCAGTATCCCATTAGGCGGGTTGTTACATAATACTACCTGCATCTCAAATTAATACTCGTTATTTGAAAACGATGATTTTTAAGGATTTTATCAATTAATAGGTAAGAAAAAGATTTCTTCACTACGGTGAAATTTTATCCGTTGATTACGTAAAAAAAGAGAAATTGAATATTAATTTGGGACAAAATTACTTTAACATAGACCAAATATTAATGATGCCAACGCAATCCCGATGTTTTCCTAAACACCAAACACATAAGGATTGCCTAGTTATCATAGAAAAAAATCATGTCAAAAGGCCTTTCTTAGTTTGTATGGGTAGCCTAGACACCTGTTACTAATAACTTCCTCTACACATGTATGATTAACAAACTACTACACTAAAACAAGACATTTTTTAGAGACTTTTTTTCCCTTACAAACAACATGGTAACTGTATTTTTGGTTAGAAGATTGGTGTTATTTATTTTTCCAACACATTTTTAAACTGTAAATACTTAATATTTGTAGCAAGAACAATCCAAGTGTTTACTTTTTTCCAATGTTACTTTTTTCTACAACTCCTAAAGTTTCCATGTCACCAAATCCCCCCAAAAGTGTTTAATTTCTTCAAAAATCCACTCAACAATTTATTCTCGGGTTTCATAGTCAGCTAAAACACAATTTAATAAAACAACCCTAACTATCTCTATCGAGGTCCCAATAACAAACATGTTTTGGTTGGAAACTATACTACCAAACATTTCTTTTGAAATGAGGTTCAACTCGTAATTTAAAATACACAATGAATGGGAATTTCAAGCACGTAAGTTAAATTTATGAATTGATACGTTATCATCATATAGTGTTATTTGAACAAAGACACTTTGGCGTAGCATTTATTTTATATCTTGGTATTCCAAGGTTTATTATTAATTATTGTATGTGAACCAATGGCTAAAGAAATGTTCCACATGACTATATAAGTCATATTTTTTTTATATAAATAAAAGATTATATAAAAAACCGCCAAAGGGACAGAATTCGTATACAAATAGTATACTCAACAACAACCAAGGAAAAAGGAGGCCTCAATAAAGCCCACCCTAAACACTATGATAGACTACATAATATTATGCACTCTACTAGAAAATTAAAAAAAATAGGAATATATGTGTTATGGTTCTCCTTATACCAACCAGGGAGCTCAAAAATACGTGTCGTTTATAGGTGGATGGACTTCCCTACCTTCAAAACACCTTGAATTTCTCTCCTGCCAAATCGTCCAAAATATACAATGAGGGACTGTTCTCCAAATATCTCTGCAAGAAGTAAAACAAATTTATGAAATATTCTTCCATTTATAAGAACAAATATTCTTGTTATTATATTTTCCATTGCCCTTTTGATGGATTTTGATTAGTGACTAGTATTGGCCCCTCTTTGTTGGATACCATTGAGAGTGTTTTGTTACCCTTAAGGATTTAATTGTTTTCTTTCCTCCTCTTTTATCATAATCAATATAAATTCGGTCTTGGTTGTGATGTCCAACCCTTGTCGTCGTGGACCAAATTAACAAGCATCAGTACGCAAATGAAATATTCATGAAATTAAAATGAATTAAATAAAGAGACAAATTTAGTAACTTCAACATCATCTAAAACACTATTAATCTCATGAACATGATGAATCACATCATAATGCAAAGAACAACTAATAAAAATTGAATATTAACATTAACCCATTTAAACATGCCCACGATCGAGAGGCCCATATACCCCCATCAAGGTAGAAATAACCAAGTTTTATTAAGAGGTTTCAACATGAAACTTAAATCTCCATACATCAAAGCAAGAATTCAATGATATGAGTTCATCTATTAATCCGATAGAGAGAACCTTTAATTATAATCATATCATTAAGGATCATGTTAACGTGTTGGGTCCGGACCGGATACATAATGTTCCATATCTATTCATTAATAACTTAATTCGATTTCGATCCGATTTCGGTTCTTTATTGGGTCTACTATATCTCACTTGGATCTATAACCAAATCGGATCAGATCTTGGTTTAAATACATCCATTTTATTTTTAATTTTATTTTGTTTTCTTTATTACGTTTTACTCTAAGTGAAAGCGTTATAAGCAATGATGGATCCCCGAGTTTTAATTTTCACAATTAAACACAATTATAATTTCCTTTTAAACTAAATCTCGATGCGGAAGCGTAAAAGGTGATGGGATGGTTCAACTTAAACAAACAAATTACCAAAGTTTTAATTTTCTTAAAATTAAACACAAGTGAAATTAACTTAAACACACACAATAATTAATTTTCACTTAAACCAATGTTAATTCAATTCAAGCCCTAGAATTTGCCTAAGTCATATTTATCAATATTAGCAAATTAGGCGAAACCAAATTTTTGCAAAATGACTTGAATTAAATAAACTTTACCCAATATATAATTTAGCACCAAATTAAATGAGTGTGATGATTTAAACCGAATTTTATCTTGAAATTATCCTAAGCATGCATTCTAAATTATTGTGCAAGATAAAATAAACCAATCACATTACGCCGCGATGTACGAGGAAAAACCCAAAACGGGGAAAAACCTCGGATGGCCTTAGCCACAAATTCACTAGATACGGAATTACAAGTACAAGACAAAAGACTTACAACACATGACTCGATCCCTCTCAAGCCCCGATGCTTCTTCTCGTAGAAACCTCTTCCTAGCGAATAACCTTGGAACACCACTGCGGTCTCGGAATCCACCGATAGGACTTTCTATGGTCACCGTCACCCGTACATGAAGCCTTTCTTCACGTGGGTAAAATAAAAAAAACTTCTCTTCAATTCGGTGTAGAGAAAATCGGTGCCAAACTCCAAGCAATTGATATGTGTATAAGAACTTGGAATAAACACAATTGGGTGTTAACTAGAGTGATGAAGGATTTTCTCTTTGAAAATTAGCACTCAAAACATGAACATTTTCCTAAACCAATATTGCTCTCAAATCACTCTCTAAGAGATGAGATATAATGGAAATAATTATGGAAAAGTTAAGTTGGAAAATGCTCTTCCCGCCCATGATAAAGTCTGAAAAAGTTGGTTAAAAACTAATTGGGGAAATGGGTGAAAAACTACCAAAAAGCTGCTAAAAACTGTTCCCGCCTGGCATCTCGTTCGAATGACATTTTGTTCGAACGAAATCTCGTTCAAACGAGACTTCTAACGACGCTCCATTATGGACTCGTTAGAAACTCGTTGGAAATCTCGTTAGAACGAACAATCTCGTTCGAACGACATTTTGAACGACGGACCAGTATACCTTAGTGGGAACTCGTTGGCAAACTCGTTCGAACGACATCCGGTTCGAACGAAAAACTCGTTCGAATGACATATCAAACGAACTTCCAGAATTTTGGAAAATTCAATTTTAGCCTAGAAAACTTTATAAAATTATTTTAAAGTTTTATTTAATTCTTTCTGAAAATTAAAACACAGTTTTTATAAAACCTAACACCCAATAAAACTTGTTCCAAGCTACTATATATATAATATTGCATTCATACCTTGGGAGCATGGAACCATAGTTGATGACATAGAAACAAGGCACGCAAACCGACATAGTTGAGGAAGCTTTATACTTTTTGCCGCTACGTCTTCAACAAACACTTCATAGGCTTGAGAGTATTACAGTTACATACTATCCTATGAATAAATGTTTTTGTTCGGAATTGAGCCAACACAATACATGGACTCAATTGGAAATTTGTGTCCTTACAAATCTCCCCCTTTTGCTATTGCGGGACAAAAACCAAACAAAAATCTTAAAGGGCCGTCAAGCTCACTAGACTCAAAACATAACCCACCCAAACTTGACTCAACCCAAGGATTAAATGCTTTGCCATTGAAAGATGCCGCTTAAGAATAATTCCTACACACTTAAGCAAAACTCATCAAATGCATAGGGAATATCAAAATATTAACGACAATGAAATAATTACCCCCCCTAAAATAATTCTCCCCTTTATCAAAACAAATGACAAACTTAGAAAGACGTCTCCCCCTAAGATAAATCTCCCCTAAACTAAGATACGATAATAATAGGATTAGATACCGTTTCTCCCCTATCATTTCTCCCCCTTTTTGTTCAGGAATAGACAAAGGATAAAGAACAAATATAAAAGTATGTTGAAGCTTAAAGTGATGAAATCATATGGGCAACAAAAGCAAGGCAAAGACAAAACAAAATATCATATATATATGCACTAGAAATATATCAATAATGCACACGCACACATATATATAGATATAAACACACATATAACACAAAATACGATAAGTTTGCACACTCGTATGGCAAAAATGTGTCATATGGAAACGTAAGCGTAGGGGTGTGAACTACCAACAATTAAATTTAGACCCAAACACTTAATAAACATTCACGGAGTTCTCATTTGATTGCAAACTTTATCACATTTAAATATAACCTCATGTGACAATATGAAGATTGAACTCAATGAACAAACATACACAATGCATACAAGCCTAGCATCATGATGATTCTACAAACCAAATAGAGTCATGACATTAAAGACAACTAGGATAAACGGACATTGTGCAAACCGTTGATATACCATCCAATCTCCCTCAATATGTATTTATATTAAATTTGACTGAATATATCAATCAAATTTAGGCCTTGGCAATTTATTTTCTTTTTAATGCCATATTTTCTGTTTTTAGGCCTTTGGACCACGTATTTCTTTTAGGTCCATTTCAAACGGTGGCTTACTATCGCAAAGGATCACTTAGTCCTTTCGGAGCCCTTCCCCATGCATATTTATTTATATAATTTTTTATCTCACAAAGCTCACGTGAAACGGATTGTGACATGCACTAGTCCTCCTAGGTCATAGATATGTAGATGACTAGATTGGTAGGAGAACACCTCAAAAAGCTCAAATATAACATGTGACATTAAGATTTCAAAAGAGCTCGTGCATGTGTGAAAAGAGGCATATAAAAATAGAATCCATTTAAACAATACAAAATCCAACTGCTCCATATAAAACATGGTAAAGAACATTTTAAGGATTGAAAATCTGAACCAAAAGCTCTAGCCACGTGGGAGCGTAAAAGATGAGATTCAAACACAAATATATGCCACATAAAGTGTGTCAAACTAAAATACACACAAAATAAAATCTATTTGAGTTTTTGACATTTTTAACCAAAAATAAAGATATATACTCAAAAGAATAAACAAAAATCATTTGTATTTTTCATTAAGCTTAAATGAAATAAATAAAACACAAATGATAAACAAAAATCTTTTTATATTTTTCATTTACTGCAAACAAAATGAAGGAAATATAATACAAAAGATAAACAAAAATCATAATTCTAGCATGTGATAAGCATGGAGCATAGACTAGAAAATGATTAAACAAGCATACATTTAGCATGTGAATATAGCATGAAGTATAAAAAGCTAAAGTATGCAAAATACTAACACATTCATCCTTTAGATTTAGCAAGGGAGGAAGCATGTGAAAGTAAATGAGAATCAAAAACCCTATTTTGCAAGGCAACCAAGTCGTATTTTCTAACCCAAATTAATGAAGGATGACTATCTTGGGGTGTTGGAACTTTAATTACCGTGGTTACTTTACTATGGGATTTTCTAGGAATTCGTTTAAGATCAAAACAAAATTTCCTAAGATGACCTTTTCGACCACAATGTGTACAAGTAAAAACATGTCGAAAAGATTTACCTAAGGAGTGATATTTAAATGCATTCCTAGTAGATTCTCCTAAAACATTGGTTTTGGCATTATGAGAAAATTCATTACAAGTATTGAAGCCTAAACCACAAGTGTCATTTTTAATTTGGACCGTTCCTAATATTTTATCTAGTTTTTCCGAACGACATTCCAAATCAAATTTGACATTACTAGAATCTTTTAATTTATTTTCCAATTCTAAAATATTAGATTCTAGTAAAATAGTTTGCTCTTCAAAAGCAAGAAGCTCCTTTTTCAAGGATTCCATTAAACCCCTAAGGCTATCTCTTTCGCCTTCTACATATTCTAGCTTCTCTCGAAGAGTCCTCTCACGTGTCCTAAGGTCTTCTATTAAAGCATTTTCATCAACGACCTTGACACTCTCTCTTAAACTAGATTCTAACTTCAAATTAGATCTTTTCAATTTAATAAATTCTTTATAAAGTTCTTGAAAAAGATTTTGAAGTTCACTCACATTAACCTCTTCTTCATTTTCACTCTCTCTTTCTTCTCCACTCTCACTATCATAAAAAACAATAGAATCATAAACTATGACCTTGGAAGTGTCATGTGTTAGGGTTTCATCAATCGATGAGTTCTCACTATCACTCACATGACTAGCCATAAAAGCCACAAAATTTTTCTTAGTGGGGGAATCGGGCTTCTCTTCCTTATCACTATCACTAAGGGTCGCATTATATGAAATGGGTCGCTTACCCTCTTTCCTTAGTTTAGTGGGGCACTCAAAATCCCTATGGCCATAACCTTCACAACCAAAACACTTATTAGACTCGTCCCTATCTAAATTTTCATTACTAGGTATAGGGATCTTCTCGGCTTTAGGAATCTTCTCGGCTTTAGAAATCTTTTCGCCTTTGTCATTCTTAGAAGATTCAAATTTCTTAAAATCATTTTTAAATTTATCTTTGTTAATTTTAAGAAATTTTCTAAATTTACGAGAAAACAAAGTCATGTCTTCCGAGTCACTATCACTCTCGCTCTCTACTACTTGTTTGACCTCTTTTCGGGCTTTTAAAGCAACGCCCTTTTCGATTTTCTTTTCAGTTTTAGAGGGAAACATATCTAGTTCATAGGTTTGTAAATCAGCTACAAGCTCTTCTAATTTCGTAGAGGCTAATGTGGGTAAAGAATTTAAAACGGTCACTTTTGGAATAAATCTATCGGGTAGGGACCTTAAAATTTTCTTTACAACACGGTCGTCAGGTATTTTCTCTCCCAAGTTAAAAGATGAATTAACAATATCAGAAAGTCTAGCATAAAATTCATCAAAAGTTTCTTTTTCATTGATTTTAATAGTTTTAAATTTAGTGGTGAGGTTTTGGAGTTTCGAAGCTTTAACGACGCTAGTTCCTTCATGAGTTAATTGTAAAATATCCCAAGCTTCTTTAGTGGTTTCATACGTCATAATACGTCGGAATTCATCCGGTGTGATAGCGCTAAATAAGGCATTTAAACCACGGGAATTGAAATTAGCAAGTTTAAACTCATTTTCAGTCCATCTATCGGCGGGTTTGATAGCACGTTCATTTTCAACTAAATAAGTTGGTGGGGACCACCCGTTAACAACAGACATCCAAACTCTTTCGTCGACAGTTTTTAGTGCCAATTTCATTCGCGCTTTCCAATACGCGTAGTTTGAACCATCGAAAATAGGAAATTTTGAAAATGGGGAAAATTCCATTTTAGCCAAAAATTTAAAGGATCTTAACGAAATATTTTATCGTTTTTGGCTCTGATACCAATTTGAAAGCGTTATAAGCAATGATGGATCCCCGGGTTTTAATTTTCACAATTAAACACAATTATAATTTCCTTTTGAACTAAATCTCGATGCGGAAGCATAAAAGGTGATGGGATGGTTGAACTTAAACAAACAAATTACCAAAGTTTTAATTTTCTTAAAATTAAACACAAGTGAAATTAACTTAAACACACTCAAAATTATTAATTTTCACTTAAACCAATGTTAATTCAATTCAAGCCCTAGAATTTTGCCTAAGTCATATTTATCAATATTAGCAAATTAGGCGAAACCAAATTTTAGCAAATGACTTGAATTAAATAAACTTTGCCCAATATATAATTTAGCACCAAATTAAATGAGTGTGATGATTTAAACCGAATTTTATCTTAAAATTATCCTAAGCATGCATTCTAAATTATTGTGCAAGATAAAATAAACCAATCACACTACGCCGCGATGTACGAGGAAAAACCCAAAACGGGAAAAAACCTCGGACGGCCCTAGCCACAAATTCACTAGATACGGAATTACAAGTACAAGACAAAAGACTTACAACACACGACTCGATCCCTCTCAAGCCCCGATGCTTCTTCTCGTAGAAACCTCTTCCTAGCGAATAACCTTGGTACACCACTGCGGTCTCGGAATCCACCGATAGGACTTTCTATGGTCACCGTCACCCGTACATGAAGCCTTTCTTCACGTGGGTAAAATAAAACAAACTTCTCTTCAATTCGGTGTAGAGAAAACTGGTGCCAAACTCCAAGCAATTGATATGTATATAAGAACTTGGAATAAACACAATTGGGTGTTAACTAGAGTGATGAAGGATTTTCTCTTTGAAAATTAGCACTCAAAACATGAACATTTTCCTAAACCAATATTGCTCTCAAATCACTCTCTAAGAGATTAGATAGAATGGAAATAATTATGGAAAAGTTAAGTTGGAAAATGCTCTTCTTGCCATGATAAAGTCTGAAAAAGTTGGTTAAAAATTAAGTGGGGAAGTGGGTGAAAAACTGCCAAAAACTGTTCCCGCCTGGTATCTCGTTCGAACGACATTTCGTTCGAACGAAATCTCGTTCGAACGAGACTTCTAACGACCCTCCAGTATGGACTCGTTAGAAACTCGTTGGAAATCTCGTTAGAACGAACAATCTCGTTCGAACGACATTTCGAACGACGGACCAGTATACCTTAGTGGGAACTCGTTGGCAAACTCGTTCGAATGACATCTGGTTTGAATGAAAAACTCGTTCGAACGACATATCGAACGAACTTCCAAAATTTTGGAAAATTCGATTTTAGCCTAGAAACTTTATAAACTTATTTTAAAGTTTTATTTAATTCTTTCTGAAAATTCAAACACAGTTTTTATAAAACCTAACACCCAATAAAACTTGTTCCAAGCTACTATATATATAATATTGCATTCATACCTTGGGAGCATGGAACCATAGTTGATGACGTAGAAACGAGGCATGCAAACCGGCATAATTGATGAAGCTTTATACTTTTTGCCGCTACGTCTTCAACAAACACTTCATAGGCTTGAGAGTATTACGGTTACATACTATCCTATGAATAAATGTTTTTGTCCCGAATTGAGCCAACACAATACATGGACTCAATTGGAAATTTGTGTCCTTACACTAAGAATATAATATTTTGTAACCTGTTATGCATAATGTTTATTACAAAATATATACATTACATTTTTGCATTATGTACATACATATACATATGATACTTATGTATTATCTATATTTGTATAATTATATATTTATTTTTAGTGCTAACACACATGAATATTTGTAAATTTGTAGTATATATGATATATAATCATATTGGATCCTTATCATATTAGGTTAGGCTAGATCCATGTCTAATATATTCAATAATTAGATAATCGAGTAATTATATTTTTTAGGGTGAATTACATGAAACCTCCCCGGACTATCAATTTTTTATGCCTACCCATTTTGAACAAATTTCTAATTTTTTTATGCTTAAAATAATTTTTTATGAATATTTTTTATGAAAGGGAGTTGGGTATATAAAAATCAATAGTTCAATGGGTTTTCTGTAATTTACTCTATTTTATAATAATATCTAGGTCCTCATAAATAGATCGGGTCTGGATCTAAACATGATCCATTTATATCCGAAGTTGTGAATGATCGCAAATTAAACCCCCTTTCCATTAAATTCATAAAGAACACTTCAATTTGGTGGGAACATCTCAAAAGGTAACGCTCTTACAAAAGAAAATGTAGAAATTTCACTTGGGATGTGATGAAGAAATAGCTAAGAAATCAGATCATGTCGGATCACTACCCATAATATTAGTTACTTATGTTTAACAATTTTAGGCAAAGTGAATTATATGGTGAAGAGTATATTGTTGAATTTTATAATTGCATGATGAGTTCTAACTTATCGGAATTGGAGGAATAAACTATTGCTCGCTACCTTGGTGGGCATATCTAGAAAACTTATAATGTTGTCTAATTATAACCTTATTATACATATAACAATGATTTTAAGCTATCCATAGAGGTGGTGACATAAATCAAGGACTGGAGTAGTACTTGTGCATGGAATTGTAAGCGTACTTCCATCCAAGGAAACTTTTGAATCCCAAGTCTTCACCTACCATAAAAGATACTACCAAAAACCACCCTCATACAGAAGATGGAAACTCTAAATGAACTCAACCAAGTTTATCTAACCCCAACTTTCGTAAATGATTCAGGTGCTATAGATTTAGAGATATTTCTTCTCAGTGTACTAATATAAAGATTGCTTTATTAATTGAATAAAAAAAATCAAAGATTTAGCATTGAATATGCCCATATTTAATGAAGAATATGAAAAGGATGATGAAATTTCATATAAAGAGTATGGATAATCCCTTATTTTTCATTAAACTTTAATTTTAGTCCATATGAGGAGAAACAAATTAATCTGAAGCAACATCATCAACACTCGTTGCATTTCTCATTGTAAGGTATGTGATCTTATCATTGATGGTTGAAGTTTTGAAAATTTTGGGATTAAGATGGTTGAAAACAACAAGATTGAGATTAAAAAATGCCCATAACCTTCATGGATTTAATGGTTTTTAAGGAAAATAGGATAAAGGTAAAAAACCTATGCCCGATTTAACTTTTCGTTATCAAAGAATACAAATATGAAGTGTGATGTGATGTTTTCCCATTGATGTTTGTCACTTACATCTCAGAAGGTGATGGTATTGTGATTTGAACATTATATGTTGTCAAAAGTGGGCTTAAAATGATATTAGACACATTGAAAAGTAAAGAGTACCTTTGATTCTTCAAATGGTATTGAAAATTAATTTCCTATGATTTTTTTCCCAAATCATAGGAAATTATTAGTTTTTTTTTTATCTTAGCGTAATAGATAAATGAAGTTATTTCCTATGTTTTGTTATTAATGGAACCTCTATAATCTATGTTTTAAGATGTTGTTCTAAAATAAATTCCACATCCGCTTCCTTTAATGAGGCACATTTAACATTATATTTATTTTGAACATGGTTACATGATTACAGAACATTATATCATGGGATGAATAGAAAATAAAATGAAGAGATTCAAAGCAAAGTCGATGATTTATTGGGATTTTTTTATATGATAGAGCATGAGTTCATTTGATTCCATAGGTCTTATTTTTCTAAAACAAAATTGATATTGGCTCATGTGTATCAATGGTGGAGCTATAAATAAGATAAATACTAAGTACCTCTTTCCAATCCATCGACTTGATGATTTATTTGACTAGATTTAAGGTTCTAAATTTTCTTAAAGATAGATGTTCGGGTGGATATGGAATGGTAAGATGAATGGAAAAATTATTTTAAAAAAGTTATATATATTCTTTAAATGGATGGTGATGCTTATTAGACTAATAAATTCACTTACTACTTTTATTCATCTTATGAATCACATGTTCGATCCATTTATTGTTTATATATTTGTTGTTAAGTTTTATGATATTTTTGTCTATATGAAGTATTTGTGACAGCCCGCTCAAAATAATAACGGGTGGCCATCCCTATACTACATTAAATCAGGTATCTCAGAGGGCTCAGTCTCAACATCAACTGACGATAGTAAATAATATAAGGCTAACTACCCGAAACTATTAAAAGTGGATGTCAAAAAATTAAAACTTTTCATTTAACACCAATATAAAAACAACCATACAACCACTAACCAACATTACCACATCTAAATATGATGATGGGTGCACATATGCACCAATACTATATAAAAGAGTACAACAAAATGTACACAGTAAATACCCGAATATGTTGTCGGGTCACAGACAATACAAATATCTGAGAGAGAGGATATAAAAGTATTAATCTACAATACTTGGGTACAAACCCGATATACAAACGGAATCCTAATCTAGATACACAAAAGATAGGAATCGACTAAGACAAAATGCCGCAACGGTCCGCTACTTCCACAGCTCCATGAATACACTGGGTGGATAAACATCCATGGCGTCCTTGCGGAAGAACACCTAAAATAATACAATATATATGCATAGCAGGAGAAAATATAAACGGGTCAGAGCTTGAGGTGAAAACATTTTTATAGCAAGTGCATTAAAATGCATAATAATTATAAATGCATTATGAAATGATTTAATGGAGTCGCACTGTCCATAATAATCCAACTCACTTCTCAACTAAAGCGTGCAACTAAACATATGCACGCGATCTCAAAGTGAATGCCCGAATCTAATTAAGCAATTTAATCTAACTAAATCCCAATATAAATGTTCAATTAAAATCATCTAACTTATCTCCCAATCTACACTTATCTGAATTCCATCTAAATCATATACTTTAACTTTTAATGTTATAGTTCTCTTTCTTTATTTGTTCTCTTAGTTAACGTATATTATTTACATAAACATTCTCTAATACAACATATAATATACATAAACATTCTCTTCACTAGAATTTCTTGTATTCTAGTTAGACCATTAATATACATATAATTATATATGAGTTATTAGCATCTAAGTGCTAAGGACTAAACTTCTCCCAAGTCTCAATATTGTACTGCGTTTCGTGCGTGGGACATCTCGCAAAGAGAAATTCTAATAAGGACCCCCCCGTTACACTACTTCTAACAATATTGATTTTCGAGATTCATTATTCCCTCAATGCACGATGCATGTAACCCAAATTCTTATTATTCCAATTTAATTAATTTATTATTCCCAATTCTCAACAGTGCACTGTGGTTCGTGTGTGGGACATCTCGCAAAGCGAAATCCAAATAAGGAACCCCCCGATACACTACTTCTGGCCATGTCGATCGTCGAGAAGTATATACTATATATAAATATGAGCATTAAGGACTAACTTTTCCTCACTCCCAACATTACACTGCGTTTCATGCGTGGGACGTCTCACAAAGCAAAATCCAAACAAGGAACCCCCCCGTTACACTACTCCTTGGCAATGTTGGTCATTGAGGTCCATTATGCCCTTGATACCCAAGTAACCAATCACATCAAATATATAATAACCATCCAAATGAGATATAACTCGAGGACGCAGGTTCTCAATGCTATCATCTTCCAGTTTCCCAAACAACGTAACAAACTGGGGACCACCTGGCAGGGCTAAATGACACCTACCTCGTGATCAACTCACACACACAACGTTCGGGAAGCGATCATAGTTCCTAACCAGAAAGTGAGAACGACACATACCCATGACTTCTCACCCCCCAAAACAATAATGCATATCACATAATAATCACCATGGACGACTATGACCTGGGAAATATCCACACACTGCTCATCGAGCCAGGGTGCTCACCCTCATCGCGCAACTTTCCACTGATAGCAAGGAGGGGGTATGCTTCACTTATATATATATATATATATATATATATATCATCACATAAGATATACGTACATCATCACATCATATAAAGATATACCATCATATAAGGTATACATGTCACATTATTTATATATTTATATTACGCTCTTAGGCATAGTTGAATTAATATCATTATTTAGTATATTTCTCTCTCTTGATATACTAATCGTCAATTCTCACACATCTTCCCCACTTAGTATAAACTATACTATTTCTCGCTTGAAGTTTTTGCATCACTTCTAGTTATGAATTGTCTCTCAATTCTATTTATGTTAAGGATACTCTCTATGCTAATGCGCCTCAATTAGCATTTCTCATTGTGTGAGACATCTACCAAATTAATCATCGTTAAGTATATTTCTATATCCATATGCACATTACTTAGCATTTATATTCTCAATCCAAAATATGGTTCAATTAATCATATGAACCTGTCAATTTATCCCATTTGGGATTTAATATTAAAATTCATTGTCTTTA
Source organism: Sambucus nigra (assembly GCA_949130495.1). Classification (NCBI taxonomy): domain Eukaryota; kingdom Viridiplantae; phylum Streptophyta; class Magnoliopsida; order Dipsacales; family Adoxaceae; genus Sambucus; species Sambucus nigra. Next base: position 352,310,955 of record OX422213.1, on the reverse strand, counting down.
AGCGCATCTTAACTCTCGGTTATAAACCCATAATTCTCTCTCCCTACGGAGTACTCAATAATAGTGGGCTTCCCCACTTAGTCTATATTACATCTTTTAATCGGCATTCACTCGAACTAGGTCCATAAAACTCTAATAATTTCTTATAAGGGAAACTCCCTAAATTCTCCAAAACATACTTCATATAATCCCTATAGAGGTTCCCAATCGATAACCTCGAACGAAACGGAATGAAATTCTCCATAGAAAACATTCCCCCAAAATGCCCTATTTCCGAATTGATTCGGGACAAATCCGAATCGATTCGGCCCTGCGATCGATTCGGCCTTCAAGGCCAATCGATTCGGGTCCTAAGACCTGGGACTCTGTCTTAGGCCGAATCGATTCAGCTGGGGTCCGAATCGATTCGGTCACTCAGACCTGGGCACTTGCAACTTTTCGAATCGATTCGACTAAGGGGCCGGATCGATTCGGCCTATCCAAAGGCTTGAAAATGGCTACTTTTTATTAAGCGAAAAATCCAAAAATGCATTTTAATCATCTTCTCTTCATTTCTCTTCAACCCAATCACATATATAACATTAATATTCATCCAAAAACATATTTCAACTAATTTCTAACCTCAAATCCATCTTCTACATAACAAATCTAAGATTTTACCCAAAAGTTAGGTTTTGATAAACTAAATCTAAAACCCAAAGATTTAATCCAAAAATCATGAAATAAATGGTACACAACAATTATTTAGCAAGTTTAATCACTTGCCTCAAGTTCGTAGGGTCTGATTCATCCTCGAGACCGCGTATTGGCCGGAAAACCCACTTTCTATCTCCTTCTCTTCTTATTTCTTCTTCTTTCTTTCTTTCTTTCTATTTATCTTTCTCTCTAAGGAGATTTGATCTCTCGTAGGCTTTTAAGCCTTGTCTCGCAAGATACACAACTTTAAATGATAATACACACTTTAAATGACTCGGTAACTTTAATTCGAGCCAAACGAACCTAAAATATTTCGTAACCTAAATAGACCCCAAGTACAGTCATTTCGACTTTCTCGACCCTTCCGAACACAACTACACGCTCAGAATTTCCATTCGAAACACTTTCTAATAACTTCAATTTTGACCTCAATTGCCAATTTAATAATTCTCCAAATAGAATAATTTTTATTTCTCCCAAAATGAATAATTATCGTCTTTAAAGTCTCGGGTTATTACAGTATCATAATAAATACATGGAACATATGAGAGAAGTTTTTAATATCCTAAGAGAACAAAATTGTATGAGAATAAAAAGAAATTATTTTTTTTCTTACAAATACACATATATTATAGGGTTATGATGTACCAATTGAAGGAATAAAGTCAGATCCAAGAAAGTTCAAATCAGTTACTTGTTAGCCCATTCACAATTTTATTTATAAAAAAATCAAGCTTTAATTGAATTGCATAAATTTATCATCGATTTATTATTGAATTTAGTACCATTATTTCCTCAATCACCAAGTTCCTCATGGAAGTAACTTTCGAATGTAGTGATGAACCACAATGATGTTTTGATTCCATAATGGAAAAGATGAATCTATCTCCCCCTTGTTTCTTTTCCCATAACCGGATTACGTAGGTGGTGCTCAGTCCGGTGTGGGCCTTTTTAGAGTCTTGGCACCCTCCAAAAAGATAGAAGGACGATAGAGATACTTGGATATGGGTCCCCCACTGTATCTTTTGGACGATGTAGAAGTAGAGAAATTCAAGATGTTTTAAAGTGCCTAGATTATGACACCTATTTTTTATAACTTTATTAATTTGGCATAAGGGAAATCACAACACATATATCCCTATATTTTTGGAGTTTTTGGCAGGTTTTAAGAGACTTATGTAATCCAGTTTGATGTTTTAGCGGGGCTTTGTCTAGGTTCTTTCGTATTCTGTATGTTAATGTATACTTCCTGTATGAGGGTTTCACCCCTTAAGAGGCTTTTTCTATATAATTTTTATTTATCAAAAAATATATTTCTACAAGGTATTTTAACTTGATTGTAATGTATCTAATATCAGAATCACTGTTAATATTAGTCCAGATGGCTAGCTTATCGACATAATTATTCAATTTATGATACAAAATTATATGATATCATGATAATTTTGGATTGTTGAAAACACTAACCCGTGTCAAGAGAATTTATTTTCTTCTTTTGATCACAAAACATAATTATATTGAGGGTAAAAATGAAATAAATTATTACCCTAAAATGTCTTCAACTTGTGCAGTCATTTAAATTTCATATCAAGCATAAACATGGTATTCCAAACCAATTGTCAAATTATTTAAATCGAAACTAATTTTTTATTCTCTTTATTTAAGGGAATGTATTAGGATTTGAAGTTCTAAAAGATCTTAACAAGCATTATCCATACTTTGATAACATTTTGGAAGAATATGCAAAATGTTCATACCAAAAATTCTTTTGACAAAATGTTTTGTTTTCAAGAACAATCATTTATAATTCCCGAATTCTTATTATGAGAAGATATTATCATTGAGGATATTAGTGGTGTAATTAATGGTTACTTTGGAGGACATAAAAATATTAATATTATTGGTAAAAATGTTTATTAGACTAAATTGACACATGATCTTACTCGTCATGGGAAGGTATATCAAACTTGTCCCACTACTAAATGGCATGCTAACAATAGGGTTGTGCACTCCATTTCCCATCCAACGTACTCAATTGGCAGATATGAGAATGGAATATTTTGGTGGTTCTTTATTAGTCATGATTGTTGTATTCGATACCCTTTATCCTTGTGCATTCAAGAATTTCCATCTTTACTAACTATTATATTTAAAATATTATACTAGTTAACCTTTATTATTGATATTTATATTATTTTCAAGGCTTCTTTGATATTTTATAGGAATTTTCTATGCAAATTGTGAAGTTGGAAGCATTCAGGAAAGTTTCTTCGGACGATGCAACTTCAGGGGAATTTTTGTAATTTCAATTCTAGAATTCTGATAGAGGAAATACATGATTATGTAGTTGTTCGAGTTAGCTTCATGTGTCTGCCAACATGAATCATTCCGAGTTTGTTTGAATAAATATGGTCATTCCCCTATCGATGCTCGAAATAGGACATAATTGAAGGAGGTGGCCATTTTGAGTCAACAAATTATATTTTTTACAAGGTGGCAATATTGATGAGGCTGTGTACATTATGCACATCTATTTATTGAAGACCTTGATTCAAGTTGCATATATAAGTTTTAGTTGTTTCTATTTGGAGGGAACGTTTTATTTTAGTTATGATTTGTCCTCAAGGTAGTTTATTATTATTATTATTATTATTATTATTATTATTATTATTATTATTATTATTATTATTATTATTATTATTATTATTATTATTATTATTATTATTATTTATAATTAGTTTTCAATATTTGTAAACACGTACCCATTTTAGTAAAAGTTAACTAGTTGGTTTTATTTACCTCATGTTCTTTATCTCATTACTTATGGTTGTTGCTTTAATCATGATTTCTGTTTAAGTTTATTAAGTTTTATATTAATGACCCCACTATGGCTTATCTGATTGCTTTGCTATGTTATGTTGTTTTGCATCATTTCATTGGTTGAATGTGTATTGAGATTACACATAGGCGCCTTCATATATTATATTATGGAATGTTTATTACTGAAACCATTGTGTGTAATCTAAACCAAAAAAAGGTAGACTTTCTTAAGGGTCCAAATTTAATTACTTTAATTCTTTATATATCAACACACAAATCAAATTAAAATACTTTTTTTTTATATTTGAACCAAATTTTAAATTTACTAGATAAAATCATTCAGTTTAAGTTACATGAAATTAGTGATTAATAGTGAAAAACATATAAAATAATCTTAAATAGCACATAAATATTTTAAAGTGGGAACCCTCACGGGAAAAAACATTGTCGCACTAAACCCACACAACGTCCACTAGTACTAATAAAGGTTTACATGAGTTGATAAGGACTCAAACACGACTTATATATATAAAAATGATATACGCAACGATATTACTCCACCGCGTTCTTCACCTTTGCCTCTACCCATACTTATGATAGATGCTCCAGTCTAGAAAAATAGTTTCACAGCCTCTAAGGCCTCGGTATCCACCGATCTCTGTTGGTGAACGATCAAACCTCACTTAATCCAATGTTTTATCAGATTCAATGTATAAGATCTTAGAGGATTCATATACCTAAAGTATACTTTAGTTGCATAGAGTAGATAGTCTATTTCAAACGAAAGAACTCTAGAAAAACATAAATATGCGTTTGAAACTACTTGACTTCGTTAATTAGAATGTGTCTAAGGCTGTTTAAATATTTTTCAAGTGAATGATATCCAATTAAATAATTTTTCCACTATGAAGGACCTTGTTTAAACTAGGGAAACCTTATTATAACGTTTTTTTTATTGACGGACTCTCGATCGATAAGAAATCCAATCGAGGGTTATGTTTTATAGCTAATGGGACCTCATTAAAATAGTGTTCTATTGAGGGTTTTCATTTGAAAACTTCTTTCAATCAAGGTCAAATGCCTAAAAAGGCTTTCAATTGATAACCTCTTCGATTGAGGGTGACTTTATTTTAACAAGATCAGTCAATGATAGCTGATGAGTGTTAAAATCGTAAGTGACGTTAGACCCTCAGTTGCTCCCCTATGGACCTCAGATGTGTAAGAGGAGAGAAGTGTCAAGTGTGAGAGAAAGGTTTAAAGTGGTTGGAACTAAGGATATGGTCCTACGTCCATTGTGCAAAGGTGTTATGGCTTCTTATTAGAATGTAATTGGGTATTACAGTTGGTCAAAGGAATTTGAGTTCTTGTAGCCTTCGTCAACAGTATATACGACCTAGGAAGTAATTAAATGACTTCCCTAAGGATGCCTAAGTACAATTTTAGGTCTATTGCAATATGTACAACTGATACAAACAATTGAACTAGTCCATGTTGCATATAAGCTCTTGGCGGTACATCGGGAGTATGGAATGGAGTTTAAACACTTTATGAAATGATAAAACTATTTTGAGTCTTATAGATGAATGGTCTTAATCTCTTTGAATGCTCAAGATAGATCCATTTTTTCACCTTCTAACAGTCTTCTATTTGTAAGAGAACTCTTGGAGAGAGAATAAATAGGCTATCATAGCATGGCATTGATTTCTCTGATGTCCGCCAAGGTTAGTAGGAAGGTGGAGTGTTGGGAAAAGTATCTGTAAGTAAATTACCTTTATCTTTGGGTGTGCATTAAGTTATGATGGAAACATTGAATGCATGCATAATAGAGTAGTGTTGGTCGGTCGAATATTATTCTGCTTTCTACCTACTCTATGAGATATCTTGTAGGAGCACTATAAATGGTTCAAAAGTTATAGAGAGATCATGTAACTATCGAGAATTAATCCTCAAGTACCGTGTATCACCTTATCCTAGGACAAAGGTCTGCATGGCCTTCGGAGATCATTATCCCTCAATTTGAGGTCGTCCATGGGTGAAAATTATAATGGGACCTTGATGTTGAGGTCTCTAAGCATGATAGAGGGAGTATGCTGGGACAACTAACCTTACTTGTGTATGCGCTACTATGGGCCACCATAGTGCCATAGCTTACCCTTGAGGGTATTAGAGGTTTTATCTAATAAGTAGTGGTCAGTATGAGGTCAATGTCTATCCTTGGCATGTATTCCCTACTTCATGGGTAGTTTAGGATTTAGAAAAGCGTTTAAACACTAAGTGTGAAATAAGGTACCATCAGCAAACCCATGTTTCTCCTTGCAAACGCTGCAAGGGGCAAGGCTTATACTTTGTGAAAGTTGAGGGTAGAGTCATAGCTAATCATTGAGATTTCCATCATTATTAGATCTTTTTGGGAAGGAGATTTTATGTGACTAAAAACAAGTAATGACGAATGAGCTCTTTAATGTGATTGAGGCATCCGACTCCGACTCTAAGAGATAGAAGTGGTCAGAACCCTAGGCCTTGGAGGCTATAAAATATCCCCTTAAGAGGGGCATAATTATTCACCGCTAACTTCTATCTTCTTTCTTTCTCCTTAACACTCTCTTGATTAAGAAAGCCTTATCTGAACAATGTCTTGTGAGAATGTTCTCTCTTCCAAAGTTTTGGACCCTAAACCCCGATCCACTGTGAGGCCCTAGGGTTCTCTTCCTGCCTTGGTTAAGCCAAAACATGAGTCCCGGGCTTATCTCCGTAATGCATTTATTCCACTTGGATCAATTAGGGAGATCTATGAGGGGGTATTTAATTATAACTTTCTAATGGGGGATCAATGCATATCATGGGTTACTGAACAAGTTATGGAAGAGCTTAAAAAATATAGAAAATTCTAGAAAATGTTATTATGAGAGTTGCCAAACCCAACAAAAGATCCTTATCTATGGTGGCTAAACATGTATGCTTTTATGTGTGCTTCTTACAATATAGGACTCGATTCCCCTTGCCCCTTGGCCGTGGTCAGTGTTTTGAAGGCTATTAACATATCCCCTTCTGTACTGGTGTCCAATCCATAGAGGAACTTGATGGATATAATACTGGACTTCAAGGAGTCTAGTGGAGGGAAATGTCATGTCTCCCCAACTTAGTTGTTTAAACTATATAGGGTTTAAGAGTAAAGCAAGCGTACTAACAGAGGCCTGAATTACCTTGCCCTTAAACCTTATGTGGTGAGCTTTGGCAGTACGCGTAACACACCTTAAAGTTGGAGAAATAAAATTTTCTTCGCTGGGGGTGGGTGGACCAACACAGATCCTGCTGAGCCCATTGGCTACCCACTATCTGGTTTACTCCTCCGTTACTGGGTAAGTTGATGCTTTATTTCATTTTATTATTTGAACTAGCCCTTACTTTGAGATTTGATCCTTTTACCGACCATTTACAGTGCTTCCCGAGTCTTTATTACTTATCTAATGGTTGTTTCTAACCTTTGTTCGATTTGATAGGTGGATTAGAGGAAGGGATAATTCTTACTGAGGCCAAGGTTAATAAAAAGGAGAGGACTAAAACCACTAAGTGGTTAAAGTTTGGTACCCTGGTGGAAATTCTAATACCTTGGGTCAAATTAGTGGAGACGATCAACTTGGGGTTTGCCTTTGTTGGATGCTCACGTCTGGAGCTCGGTTAAACCTTGACATTGTTGTAAGTAGATTGGGGGTAGGGTGACTCTAGAGGTAACCTCAAAGAATTCTTGTATTCCAAGGGACATGCATCCTTTGGTCTCAAAAGATGAAGCCGTAGGGAATATGGTACTCACTCATGTGGAAACGAACTTACAAGGGTTATCTGAGGTTCCCTGTACGTCAAAGATCATGGAACCTCATACCTTGGCCGTGGAGGCCCTTCGTGTGTCGGCAAAGATGAACAACTCTGACATGGTGGCCACCTTAAGGGCTAGGGGTACCACTGTCAACGATGAGGAACTGCTTCACTCAATGGGAAAGGTAATTATATATTTTCCTTATTCTTTACTGAACTACCATTCTATTTCTTATCCTCATATTTTTTACTTTTGCATATTCAACACTTGACGAAGGCTCTCTTGGTCGATGAAATTGACGGCAATAGATCATGGAAAAAGGCAAACGAGATGGCTAAAATTTAGTACCTGACTCGTCAGCACTTGGACTGGATAATCGATGGCCAGAAGTGAAGATTGAAGCTCTTAATATAGACATATTATAATATTATTGAGGTTCCTCGATACACGCAAGGGACCATGTCTGAAAGGACTTAGGGGATCTTTCATGCTTTGTCGAACAACCTCACTTAGTTAATCTTTGAGGGAACTAGTTTGGAGGGTTAAGGATCAAGGAAATGTTAAGGCATTATATAAACTCTTTAGATACACCAAGTAAAACACTAGTTAGACTAAGAAAACATGAGCCGGAGAAACATGTCGCGATCAAGCATTAGTCCCCCGACCAAATGTGTTCATGAGTGGAGAGGAAGGGCTGAAGTAGAGAAGCATTATCTCACACAATGGAATATTCCTTTTACACATAATTTTAGGTTTAAAGAGTTTATATAATGTGTTGGGAAGAGAGATCGATACCTTTTCATTACAGTAATATTTCCTTCCATGCTAGAAGACAAGTTTAGGCCACACTGAACAAATTTTTTGCCCCACTAGAGGATGGGTGGGAAACCAGCATGGGAGTACTAAACTAGTAAAAGGGGTTTTCCATTCCACGGTATTAGGACAAACCATGAAAATAGACTAGTTTATTACATTAGAGGGACCCGTGAAAAAAGAGAGGCAATACACATTAGAGAAAGAGATATAAAGACCTTTTGAAAAACCAAACTCTGATCTTTAACCATTGTAATATTGTTCTTCTTTCTAATTACTTTACCAGACATCACGTAGGATCATTACCGGAGGTTCAAAAGGGATGGAGACACCTTGTAGTTGCTAGGAACTAATCCTAAAGTATGATGTATCATCTAATCTAAGGGATGAGGTATGGGTAGCCCCCGGAGGTCAATATCCCTAAGTCTGAAGTCAGCTGAGGGTGCATATTATAACGGGACCTTGACATTGAGGTCTCTAAGTGCTGGAGGGACTATACTGGGATGACTAACCTTCTTTGGGGAGATAATGCACGACTATGGTCCACTATAGTGCCGTCGCTTACCCTTGAGGGTATCATGGGTTTTATCAAACATGTAGCGATCTGTATGAGGTCCGTGGCTAGCTTCAAAACTTATGCCCTACTTCGGGGGTAGTTATGGATTTGAAAAAGTTTTTAAACACCAAGTGTGAAATAAGGTATCATCAATGACCCTTAAAAAAATTTCAAAAAAAATATTTTAAAAATATTCCAAAAATGTGTTTAGTAAAGCCTTGTTCTATCACTTCCAAGTAATAAAAATAAACTATAATTAATTATAAAACATAAAAAATCATTACCTTTAAGAAACATATGATATGTAATGAATTTTTTTGATTTGGTTCGATAATGTCATCCATGATGCTTTGTCTGTTTCCATTTATATGATGTAGCATTACAACTCCATAGAATGGATTCATACATACAGTGACTCAAGGTTTGTTTTGGTATTAATCCTACAAAATCTTAAAAGCTAAAAGACATTTAAAACATGTCATTTAAAACCTTTCCCATTGTCTATTAAAGACAAAACTAAAAAAAGGAAAAGATAGAATAATATTATTGGATAAAAAATTTCTAGATGCGAAAATACACAATTCCAATCACCGATGTATATCATCTTCAATCAACGATCTATCAACATCACATGCCTTTTAATTCATGTGCACTTTTACGCATACAACGCAACATACAAAAGATACAAGAGATCTATATAAATCCATTGGAATTATAAAATGAAATCCATGTACTAAACTACTTCCTCAAAATCCAAAAAATTCTCCCCATTTTGTATCAAATATACAATGGAAGAAATCAAACCAAAGTCTATCACCATTGATTAAACTTACGCATATAAGATAATCAATTAAAGCACACGCTCTATGAAATAAGTGATAGATATCCATGGAAACACGAACATGATAAAAGAAAAACTAATAAGAAGAATCATGTCCATATATCAACATAACAAGGTAAAAAATAATATAAATAAACACAAGTGAATATCAAGAGCAACACAATGTCAAATCTTTGAAATGCCACTAAAGTTATCTAATGGGTATAAGAATGAACTCGAAACCTCAAAAAGTAGATATATCCGATTTATATTATGCACGAACCCTTTGACGCAACTGATAGTTGAAAATAGTAACAAGTCAACATATTATAATAAAAAAAGTGTGTCTTCATAGGTTCGTGACGACCAAGACCTAAAATAAACCTTTTACGTTAACAGTTCAATAAGGCAAAAAAATCACATAGTAGACTAAAATATGCAAACACATTGATCTTCAACTTATAACACCTTTAAACACATTCTTTAAAAAAAATTCTTTTCATTTAGTGAGTGTATTCTTTTATATATATTTTTTTCATTTTATCTTATGTCTCATTTGCACAAAAAATTATGCTTCTTTCCAGTCGTTGCTAACGCCCCTTTCGGTAGCACTCATCATATATCCTCTCATAATTTTTCATTTAGCTCAAAACCAATGGCTTTACAATAATATCCCCAAAATCTAGCAAATAAAACATAACCCAACTGAGTGGAAACAAGTGGGAGTAAAGTTTTTGGATCAAAATTGAAAATACACCCTAGTCAAACATGTATATATGTTTGCAATATGGTAGTGACCATAACATATGTTCTCAGAAAACATCATAGGAATGATTAAGTACTACATGCATAGATTAGTACTACCTTCCTAAGATTCTAATCCAAGAATAAAAATAGCAAGATGTGTTCCAAAAATTTTTAATCATCTCAACAGTAGCTATCCACAAAAATCACAAAACACAAAATCTTTTTGTATTTTGTTAAAATTATTGTCAAAACAAAGAATAGTTTTGTCTTTTTTTCTTAAATGACTCAAAAGAAACAAAATCATTTTTGTTTTTCTCAAAAAAATACAAAAATAAAAATCTTTTTGTATTTTTCAAAAACTATTAAACCAAAGACAAACAAATATGATACACTCTAGGAACTATAACACTGAATAAACGTGGAAAATGGAATCCTAACCTAGAGATGATATTGATGACTCATTCAGAAGGGTGAGATGGATGAGAATCATCACCCTCATCCATTAATCTTGACACATTTTTCTTCGTCATATTTATCATCCTCTTTCTACATTGATCATTAGGAATGTAACCGTTCATGCTTTGGAATTCTCCCATAAGAAATTAGGATGTTCTAACCATGTAATCAACAAATTCTTGGAGTTCGTAAAAATATTCGTTCAAATGTGGAGGAACATACCCATTTCTCACAAGCCATGCAATACTTTCTATGGTAACCTTTACTATTAGAATGGTTGCAAAAGTACAGTTGTGGATGATCTACCTTCTTTGGCTTTGTAGAAATTCCCTGAGGAGGTGTGTTTGTTGACCCTTTAAAAAATTTGACCTTGTTCTTTGTCCTAGATTCTCGCACACCGTTGTAGCCAAGACCCTTTTTTTCTTTAAGGATTGATATGTTGTAAGGATGATATTGTTTAACTTCACAAAATTAACTTCAAGGTAAACTTTAACCTAACTAAGGAAAATATTTATTTATCTTATTGTATTTTGCCTCTAACACATCACATGCACACGATGAATCAAGGAAAGATATCTTCAAGGTACTAACCTCCACTTTTAACTTCTCACTGATAATAGCTTCTCTAATTTCAATCTAATCATTTTTCATTCAATCTCCCTCAAAGTACATATCTCACTCTCATAAAAACTAATCTTTTTAGAGATCTTCTCATTTACCTTCTCCATGGCTTGGTTCAACTAAAGGAGTTCATTCAACCCCACTTGAAATTGTTCTATAGTCTCCTCAGCAAAAATAGTTTCCTCCATTATTTCATCTCCATTAGTATCAAACTCAACACCATTTTTCAACCTTCTCTTCATCAATGTAGATTTTAATACTAACTGTATCCTCGATGGTGGTGAACGCGGTGAATTGTGCTCCACAAGAGACTCATTATCTGAGTTGGTGACACTACCTCTAAGAGTGTCTTCATAAGTTTCTTTTCCTTACTTATCTCCTTTAGCCTAGTTAGACACTCACATTTCAAATTCCCGAATTCTTGTCATTTAAACCACCTCCTAGAGTCATCGTTCAATTTCTTTTCTCCTTGATACTTATCGTCTAGTCTACTAGAAGAATTTTATACCTTGTTGAAAGTATTGCTCTTTGCTCATTTCTTATTATATGTAAACTTTTTGGGATTTGATTTGATGAATTTATTGAATTGTTTAATGAAAAATTCAATCTCAGCCCCATCCTGATTGTAATTGTCATCCGAGAATAAGGGATAACTCTTTTGTACCTTCAACGGGTTCCCTTATCTTTATTAGGATGCCTATAATTTATAACTCGTAGGTTTGAATCGACCTTATGTATCCTATACCTTCATGTTATCTATACCTCATGCGACATTTAAGGATGAGACATGGGGAAGGGACCTAGGTCATTGTTACCTAAGGATTTTTGTAATAACTGTAGATTTTAAGATCTTCTCTCCTAAATAAAAGTGAGAGTTGAAGGTGTGATACCCCATAAAATTCATAAATAGATTTATCAAGTCTAATAAAAAAATCACGGGAACAGAAAACATTTGGTAACATTCTCGTCATAAATTAAAAACTAAAACTGAAAAAGTAACATAAAGAACTATTGAAAAAAAAATACCAACTCAGACATCATAACTACCAATGAAATCAACCGAAGTCTATGGTAGCAACAACAACTCAAGACCTGTAAAAATAGATATAACAACAATGTAAACAACAAGTCTATGTGGAATAATAATATAGTTTAATATGGGCTAAAATCTTAATAAGCATCTTCCTCTAATCTTTTAGTAGATTTTAAGTTATCCAAAATCGAAAAATTCTAGAAATCACATGCGTCTAATCCCGGACCCACATGAACCCAGTGATTTTACATTATTTTTCTCAATTGAATATAATTAACGATTCCATGTTTATATATATATATATATATATATATATATATATATAAAATCTCGAAGAATAATTTCTATATCCATATCCATACATGTACGGCCAATACTAAATACTTTATAACTGACTACCGCGGTATCAAAAAGGTTACCATCGCACGATCCAGGAAAAACTTGTGTCTATATACTGGGAAACTAAAGGTCCATATGTTGAATGGCCTAGGGTAGAACCCATCTATATCTATCATAATATTGCAGTGCCTCCATAATCACGACTAGGGTAAAGTTCACCTTTACCGAAGAGGTCTTCATCATTATTATGACCAGGGTAAATCTCGCCTTTATTTAATAGGTCTCTGTCGTAATCGTGACTCGAGTAAGCTTTTCATTTACTGAAGAGGTCTCTGTCATAATCATGACCAGAGTAAAGTTTACCTTTACCGAAGAGGTATCCATCATGCAACCCAAGGGATAGGCCGTCTCTATCTACTGAAATACCAAAGTGGTGCCCACTGTATGGTCCATGAAAATGTCCCCTCTAATATGTATACCATTAATACTCATACCCAATATATTGTATATTATACTAAAAACTTGTACGACCCTACTCAACCGGTCCAAAAAAAAAAATACCAACCCCGATCATCAAGGTTCCACATAAACTCTCTAGCTATTATTAGTTTAGACGCAAGTTAACTATAATCTATTATATATAACACTAGCCTGATCTCCCAAGGCTTTGCAAGCCTAGGTATCTTGTACACCTAACCATTACCAACATTATAATAATACAATTACTACCTCACACAATGGTTTATCAACACATTCTAAATGATGGGGTGATCTACACAGCCACTAGCTATCTATTTATCTCATAATTTATCTCCATACTTAGCCCTATACTCAAGATACTCAAACAACTATATATAAATACCATATATTCTCATACTAATACCCTAACCTATCTAATTGTACCCCCAAAATAACTACCTATCAAAAATATAACCGACATAACACAACATAAGTCCAAACCTGAAATAACCAACTTAAAATTTCAGCCTCGAACACTGTGGTAAAATATTCATAATAAATTCAATAAAAATATAAAATATACTAAACCAATGCCTAAGAATTCGTAATTCAAAAATTTTCAATTCCATTTCTCCAACAGTGTGCACGGACTCGATCCTAATCATGCGCATTAATTCCGTTCGCAGGGAAATAATTATCCCTTCATATGAACTCCGCAAATCAAAAATTTCAACTTACGTTCTCTTTAACTTTGAGCCCCAATATCCGAACCTACCAGTTCTAATCTTCCATGTATGACTTACCCCAACGTTTTAAGACTTCAATAATACCCAATTAGGATATTGAAACCCTTTACGATCAAAATCTAACAACCTACAAACCTAAATCAACAAACTCTTCTCCAAAAATGTATTGAAGTATGAAATTACTTAAATGTTTCCTCAAATAACCTAAACTAATTTAGATATACACTAACCTTATCAATTTACATAGAATCAAGTTATAATTTAAGGGTTTCTTCATTATTCTAGTGAAGTGTGTAAATATAATTAATGTTAAATTATAAGTTTAAACCCAATTACAAAAATTATGAATTAGATGAGTATAAATCATATTTTTAATTAGATTTTTTTTAGATTCCAATGAATAGAAATATTCTACTACAAAAGAAATTAAAACCAAATTCCAAATAAACTTGTCATAGGCCAAATATGAGAATTTAAGCCTCAAATCCCCAAATCTTTCATTTTCCTTGAGTGACTCCTCTTTCCTTAACCTCTTAATGTTTCTCCCATACTCCAAATGTTATTTAGGTTTAGTCTTATAACCTTATAAACCTACTTCCCATAAAAATTAGCCTTGGCCCCAACCTAACCCACAACCTAATGAGCCCAAAAAACCTTCTCAGAGATATAAAACTCCACCCAAGTTATGTACCAAACGAATCGGATTAAACCCTAACATACGTAGTCAAATCATACATAACATGTCCCAAGATACAATCCTAAGATATGACACTACACAGATTAATTTTATCTAGTACGAGTCTAAATATATATTAACGAATTATCATATGTTAAATCCAATTTTAATATACGAATAATATAACACATATAATTATAAATAGTGACATCACATGTCATAACAAACACTCACACTTAATTTTTACAATTCATGTGTGATGACAAACACACATAATTAATTTATACAATTGAATTATGCACCAAAAAGATGGGGTATTACATTCTTTCCCTCTTTAAAAAGTAATTTCGTCCTTAAAATTAAAATTCATTATACTTCTACTTATAAGTCTAATAATATCTCACCCGTAGAGTCCTCAAATTATACACATAATCTACTCATTCATCAACCTAATACACATTAATAAATCCCATTGTAAGTCACGTTCAGTTAATAATACCACCAAACTATTCAAATCGTTGAAACATTAATTTATCCGGCCTGAACTCTGATCGTTGTGTATGCATAGGAACATTGTGTACGCACTGAGGGTGAGGAGGTAATGCCAAATGATATTGTCCTTCCTTCATCTAAGTTCTAAAAAAGGATCTATGCATCAGAATGCCAACTTCCCCTTGGAATTCGAATTTCATAATTCCTATCCCCGAGGAAATCTTCAAAAGCATATGACCTGCACCATGGGACCCCAAACCATGCTTCTGTTTAACTCAAAAGTTTCTTTTCTTGCTTCGAAAACAGTCACATAATCTATTCTGAACACTACTTCGTCTGAAGTGTTTCAAACCCCTCATAACACGAAGATCTAACCAATTCCTACCTCTGATCAACTTGATCAATATAACTTAAATGACCCCAAATGGCTCTGTGTCCACTCTGGAACCTCTAATCTTAATTAAAATAAATAGGACTACTCTCCCACTTCCATACTGGGATTTCAAACACTTTAAACTCTTCGAATGTGTTTAGTTTTATACCTTCTTCACTGGAAGAAGAACCCTATCAACATAAACTATTCTAAAATTGTTTCATTCTACCAAACATATGAATCCCCTAATTATTGTGTATCAAATATCTTCTGGAATGTAATGTGAATAATAGAACACACACCTTGGTTGGAACTATTTTCCATAGCTTGGGATCCTTTGTCATAAACAACCTCATTTGGAAAAATAACCCTATCCTGTCATCGAATGGAGAACGGGAACTCCTCCCAATTATGGATTAAATAACATGTCCGGTTAGAAAATTCAACGCTTGTGCCTGAACGACCCCTAACACATATTTTATTTTAATGTCCACCACTCCCTCTTCAACATGGTGTTTTTGTTGATTGCACCGAACCACTCCTTCTTCCTGTCAAAATTCACTAAATACACTCCCATTCCATATCGTGTCAGAATATTGTCTTTTAGATATTCTCCTCAGAATTCCACCAATGTTGTTGACCTATTAAAAAAAGAACTCATTATCCTCGACTGTTCCAACAAGTCTTGATTCATAATAATGAACACTAACCGTGTATGGGGACGTTACTCAGTCCCAGATGGTCAATACGTTAACTTAGTGAACTGTCCATCTTTTTAGAGCTTTTCCATGGTAATGTCTTCTCTAAAAAATCTCCTCGTTCTAAATTTATTATGCCTTATCCCACAAAACTCTACATTTCTAATGGAGTTAACCTAATAGGATTCCCTTGCAATGGTCCAATGGTAGTGCCACTCAAAGGATATAACTAATCTCTTACTTAGTTAATTACTCGATATCTATCCAACTAAAGACCCCATAGATCTCGGACTATTCGTAATATCTCTAAGAAATCATAATCTTCCCTAATGTTCTCACATATATACGTAGAAAAACGTTTGCTAGACCTTCTCCCGAGCAAAGCATAACTATAAAAAAAACATTATCTGCACAAAAATGGCAATTGTGAAAAAAATGGTAGCCGATATAAGTGTAATACATATAGCTATAATTCAAAGCTAAATAATATGAATCATATGACAAAATATCTAAATCAACAAAGCGTATGGACATCAAGCCGATAGACAAACTGTCACGTCTCTATAATCACAATGTAACGTAACCCCTACGTTATTAAACACACTACTAATAAAATGTGACAACTACTCGATATCTAAGTAAAACGCATTCACGTGAGCAACAAACATACCCGTAACCATCCCCCGTTGTTACCCTAAAGAATGGTTTCCCTTAAGGGATCAAGTAAATAAGTGACCTCACTTGACAAAAGTGTAACACCTTCCTTCAATGGAACTATCAAAATGGTGGCCCTACTGGAGACCTTGCTAACCTTGCCTTTAAGGTCGTTTTGGTTAAAACTTGTCCCGTTGGCCCTGTTCTCATTGGTTGTGACCTTACTAGACAAAATTCCCTTACCTTTACTAGTCGTAATATATCATATTATCGACTCTTGGAATCTCTCTGGACCTTTCCCCCTATGTTGTTCCCTTTGCTAGTGAGGTCTTCCATACCTGGGTCGACACAACACCATCTCTAGTCATTGGGCCTACTTTGGCATCTATCTTCACAACTTTATTCTTTAGATAATTGTGGAGGTCATACTGATATAAGAAATTAACTCTCACTATCTTGATGTAAGTGGTTATTAATGGTTTACCAATTAAAACCTACCAAGCCCTTGTCATAAGGTTTATGCCAAATCAACACAAATTCTTCTCGCATAGAAGCGAATAATGCGAACATCCCTATTTTCTTCCATATCAATCTCTCCTGGTGAAGATATAAAAATATTTTAACTCCTCCTCGTACTGGCTATCACTTAATCGCACAGTTGAGGTCTTCAAAAAAGGTATTTCTAGTGTCGTTAGGAATGGTGAGTATAAGCATGTCCCTTCGAACCATATGCTAATCACTTACTAAAGGTCTAAATCCCAACAATCCCGATCCAAGTCTACCTCATGCATAGGATTTCTAAGAAAGAAAATCCAAACAAGGAACAGTGCCTATACACTAGGTCTTATTCGAATCATTCATCTAGAAGAATGGCAATAAGCCCCAATTGTGATCATCCTTACACAAATTAAAAATCCTAAATGGTAAAGCTATAAAGTAATCAAATAAAATAACATAAAAAGGTGATGGAGGCACTCGTGACCCTAGGAAACTAGAACCTCGAAAGCTCTGATACCATATATGATACCCTTAAAATTCATAAATAGATTTATCAAGTATAATAGAAAAATCATAGGAATAAAAACATTTGGTAACACTCATAACATAAATTAAAAATTAAAACAAACAAGCAATATAAAGAAGTAAAGAACTATTAAATAAAACTATAGCAACTCTAATAACATAATTGCCAGTAAAATCAAGTCAAGTCTATGGCAACAATAATAACATATGAACTATAAAAACAAATATTACAAAAACATAAATAAAAGATCTAAGTAGGATAAGATTATAATTGAATTTGGGATACCATATTACTAAGCATCTTCCTCTCATCTTTTAGTATCTTTTAAGTTATCCCAAACTCAATAATCCTAGTTATCATATGCGTTTAATCCCAGATCCACCTGAACCCCATGATTACATATTATTATTATTATCAATTTAATATATAATGATTCCTTGTTTAATTATTCTATACATCTCAAGTATGTACATCAAATCTCTAAGTACAATTTTTACATACATATCCATATAAGTAAGACCAATATTAAATAATTTATAACTGATTAGTGGGGTACCGTAGAGGTTACCTTCGTACGGTCTAGGGTAAAGGCTATCTTTACCTATTGGGATACCGAAGTGGCTCCCATCGAACAACCTAAGGTACAACCCATCTCTATGTATCATAATACATCAGTAGTGACCGTCATAATAACGACAAGGGTAAAGTTCACCTTTATCGAAGAGGTATTAGTCGTAATCACGACTAGGGTAAAGTACGCCTTTACCGAAGAAGTCCCTATCAAAATCATAACCAGGATACGATTTTCCTTTACCAAACAGGTCTATATCATATGGTTTAGGCTATAGCTTGTCTCTATATACTGGGCTACCAAAGTGGCACTCGTGACACGGTCTATAAGAATGTCCCCTCTAGGACTTATACCATAAATACTCATACCCAATATACTACACATAATATAAAAAACCACTACGACCTTACTCAACCCGAACAAACAAAACAAATACCTACCTAATCCTCAGGGTTACAACTAAAGTCTCTAACTATTGGTAGTAAATACACACAATAACTATAATATATTATATATAACACTACCCCGATCTCCCAACGCTCTCCAAGTATAGGTATCTTTCACACCTAATCTTTATTAGAATTATCCTAATATAATTAATATTGTACTCAATGGTTTTGAAAAACATTCTAAAAGATCGGGTGATCTATATAATCACTAGCTATCTACTTATCAAATTATTTATCTCCATACACGATGCTATAGTCAAGGCACTCAAACAGCTATATAGAAATACCATCTATTCTCGGATTAATATCCTAACCTCTATAATGGTAACCCCAAAACAACTCCCCAATAAAAACTCTAATCAACTGAACACAATACAAGTCCAAACCCAAAATCATCAACCTACAATTTCAATATGGCACATTCTTAGTAAAATATTCATAATAAATTCAATAAAAATCTAAAAAGTATGAAACCAATCCCCATGAGTTCATAATTCAAAAATACACTATTCCATTTTTGCCAACCATGTGCACGGACTCAATCATAACCGTGTGCATGGACTCAATCTAACTCAAAGGACCCAAAGAAAATATGTGTCATCGTTGGAACCTCTGATCCCAATTAAAATAAATAGGTCTACTCTCCCACTTCTATACTGGGATTTGCAAATGCTAAAAATGTTTGAATATCTCCAATGTTATACCTTCTTCACTAGTAGGATCACCCTCTAAACATAAACTATGCTAAACTTGTTCATAACACCAACAATATGAACTCCTCCAAATACTATACATCTAATCACATATAGGATGTAAAGTAAATCACAAAATGTGCCTCTTGGTCAAAACTACCTCCCGTATGTTGGGAAATTCTGTTATAAACAACCTCCCTTGGAAAAATAACCCTATCCTATCATTTAATGGAGAAAGGTAACACCTCCTAATTATGGCTTGAATACCATCTCCCGATAGAAAATTCAATGCTTGGGACTGAACCACCACTAACACAAATTGAAGTGTAATGACCACCACTTACTATTCAATAAGATTACATCACCGACCACAATGAACCATTATTTCTTGTAGTGAAAAATCACTAATGATGCTCCCAATTCACATCATGTTAGAATGCTATCTTTTCGATATTCTCCTCCCGATTCCACCACTGGTGATAACTTGTTCACAAAAAGAACTGACTTGCATCGTCGGCTCTAATAGGTTTTGATACATAATAACTAACACTCATCATGTCCGTGACCTTACCCAATCCTATGTGGTCCATACATCAACTTAGTGAATCGTTCATATTTTGGGAGCTTCCCCACAATAATGTCTTCTCCGAAAAATCACCTGACTTAAAAGTTATGGTGCCTGCTCCCATGACACCCTACGTTTCTAACGAATTCAACCTAATAAGATTCCCTTAAATCATCCAATGATAAATCCACTGCAAGGATATAACTAGTCTCTAATGTAGTTAGTAACTCGACCACTATTAAATTAAAGACTACAAGGTTCTTCGACTATCTGTAATATCTTTACGAAACCCTAATATCCACTGTTGATGTTAAAAAATAGACTTGATCTAATTTTATAATCACAGATAAAATATAGAATTGCAATGAAATAGTTAAAAGATTGACAAAAGATTTTAAAGTGGTTGGGCTATGTAAGAAGGCCTATGTCCACTGTTATGGCATTATTTTTAGAGATTATAAAAATCTATGTATTCTTGTAAATAAGAATATTCTAGGATATGTTCTGTCTTTCCTTTGATGAAAGGGATACAATGTATTTATAATGACCCGGATATTAAGGGTTGGAATGTCAGGGGATGGAATGACTTTATAAATTTAAGCATTTACACCTGTATAGAATGAATGTGATGATTAGTTATAAGGACCACGTTTTGTAAGACTCTTGGTATGGTGACACTTCATTGGTCTTGATGTTTGGTATTCTTTATGTTGGTCTGCATGCCTGTCGAGTTACTATCTGCTGATTAGAATTTTTTCCACGTAAGAGGACAAGTGTTCACTTCTGATTGGTCCACGTAGATGGATAATGTTTGGTATCAACAGAAGCCCCCAATGTTCTATGCTTGATGCTTGCATGAAAGTATGGAACATTCGATCCTGGAAATATCTGTTGATGCTTGGTGCTTACATCCTCTCTATTGCGAAGCCGTTGTAATGTCAATCGTTAGTATTTTCGATCATTACTTTCACTATTTTCAAGACAAGCTATAAAGGCGGGATATTTTTCCAGATTTTAGCTTACCCAAAATAATAAAATTGTAGCAAATATTTATGATATTTTACGCAATCGTTTGTCCTCGTTCATCCTTTACTTCCATAGTCCTTGCGGAATCCTTAATCTTCCGTAAGAATTCTTTCTTTATCTCTATTTTTCTTCATTTCATTTCTTTCGGAGCCATGATTCACATAGGTGATCATGATTCTCTAGAGAAATTTAGGGAAGAAAGGAAAATACCATATTAGGTTGATTTCGAAATACCCCATGATCCTATAGATGTATATCCTTTGGCTGAGGGTCATTGGATCCCAACCTTATTTATAGATGAGTGTGGTTTCACATTTCCACCGAACTCTTTTCTTGTTCATTTCTGCCAATATTTAGATATCGTTCCAGCAAGAGTATCCCCTAACATCTCGAGGGTTATCAATGGAGTGAATAGAGTAAATAAAATCTATGGGACCCATATTGGGATTCTAAAAATTATGCTCTGCTATAAATGGTCAATTACAGAGGAGAGAACATATTACTTGAAAAATAGACAAGCTAATAGGGCTTTAGTGTTGAATTTTCCTAACTCCAATAAGGATGATTGGGGTCATTCTTTAATAGTTAAGAATTGTCAACATGATCCCCTTGGGAATGGAGTGGCCTACCATGGTACCAGATGGCCTCAGTCAGGGAATGCGAAAGGTTGTTATTTCATTTCTAGCCTTTTTTTATTGGTTTCTTTTCTAATGTATGCTAACTGCCATTGCTTATTACTTTATTGTAGAAGAACGTTAGAGAAAGTTCCCTAAAACGAGTGAAGTAAATTTGGAATAACTGGGGATTGGTTTCGTAATTTTTAACTTTGGTGCTAAATCGAGTGAAGTAAATTTGCACTACTAAATTGAGTGAAGTAAATTTGCAACAACGCTAGTGTTGGTGCAGACGTTTCTACTGGTGGCACTTATTCTTCTTTTAACTCTGATCTTCCCATTTCTATTAGAATGCGAAAAATAAAAATTCCCAATCTTCTGGAGTAGGACTTTACTGCTTGTGCCAAGAAACTAGTTGATACTAATTCCCAAAAGAAGAAGGTTAATGCTAGAAAGAAGTTCCCCAACCATAAAAGGTGATGAGTCTCCTCTTAAGAGACTAAGGAGAGGTTCTATCGATAAGTAGGTTGAGAAGGTTATTGATGCCAATCAATAGGGATTGGTTGATAAGATCCCATATGTTACTGGATTATTTGTAGCCTTTAGTCCTAGCTTGGCAAGGAAGTTTATTAAGGCTGGTATCCTCCCAAACTATAGAGTTGCTGCTATATCCATGTCCCGATCAAAACTATCGAAAAAGGGATACTCAAAGTTTTGCCTTGTTAAGTTTTCATAATTGACGTTGGTTGGATATTGTTCATGTCTTCCTTGATTTATAATGACTTGATTCTTTTCTTGCAATTCTTTATTGATTATAACCAAATGTTGGAGAAGGATAATCATATATGTTCTTCTTTGGGAGAAGTAGAGGAGGCCTTTGAGGGTCTTAGGAAATCCCTAGAGGATTCCATACATGCTTTGGAGACACATCAAAAGATTTGGGAGGAAAATATTGTGGCTGCCGAAAAACAATAACAAAAAGATGATGAAACTCTGACTGTGGCTACTTTTGTCTCTGCTCAAGCTGAGCGCAGGGCAAAGCCTGCTGAAGAGAAAGTAGTCAAACTGTTTGTTGACCTTTATATTGAGAAGATCAAAATAAATAAAACCATAGAGGTATAATTTAACAAGGGATATGATAAGACCATCTCTACTACCTCTTCTCAAATAGCGTATGCCAAGAGTAAATACTTCTAGGAGGGTTGGTCGGTAGCTTTGAAAGAAATTGGAACTACTGAAGATTCAGAGCTATTTCTGAGGCATGACCCAGGCTCCCCCTAACCATGATGATGAAATTTATTATGATGCTAGTTAAGAGGAATCCTCTATGGAAATTGAGTTAATTTCTCCTCCAGCCAATCAAGACAATGATTATGTTAACTTAACTACCCCTCTTGCCGACCAGGAGATAAAACTTGAGGTAGAAAAGGATAAAAAGACGGTGTATACTTTTTTGGCTTCTAGTATTTGTATTTTGAACCTTTCTTTTGTCTTCTTTTTATCTTGTTTTAACGTACTTGTAATTATGACATCTATCAATGAAATAATTTTTTTTTTAATTAACATGTCAAATTTTTATGCTTAGTTATTTCTCCGTCTCCTTTTTTGCGGATCAATTGTTTATTTATCTTTCTAGTTTATTGCCAAGATGGAACGAATTACTTCCACTGGTTATGATCTACTCAAATGCCATAATAACCTATTTAATGTTGCTCATTTAGACTTGATAGATGAAGAGTTAACAGACGTGATCAGCGTAGATGCTTTGAATCAAGCAAGGGATGCATACACTTATCTCAAATTCCTTCTTAATCGAGTTATGGCCAATAATGTTTCATACTCTGAGATGACTGAAGACTTTCAGGCAGACCATACTGAAGACAAATCTTTATTGCATACCAACTATGAAGACAAGTAAAAAGCATTGAGTGAAGGATGGGGTTTTGAGAAGAAACTGGAAAAATATGCTTCTGTATAGAGGAAGAAAGAGTTCGTATTGAATCATGAACTTGATGAATCTAGAGTGATCACCAAGATCTTGGAGGATGAGAATAATAAACTCCGTAATGAGTTGGAGACTTTTAAATAGTCTTATGTTAGCGGTGTCGATGAAGGTGCCTCCTTTTTAGAGTATGAGAATGCCAGGATGATGGAAGAACTTGAAACTATGAAGAAATCCAAACCTGTACGATCTTCTAAATAATAAAGAATAAGCTGACCAACTATTGAGGAAACTAGGACCAAGAAAACTTTCACTGACCACACTGTCCAGCTAAAAGAAAAGAGTCAAGCTATTACTGACCTGTCTACAAAGCTAGAAGCTAAGGACAAATCCATTGTTGACTAGTCCGTATAGTTGAAGGTGAAGGATAGTGTTTTTAAGAAACTTCAACAACAAGTTTAAAGGTTAACCTTTCAATTTCACAAATAACCCAGTGAGATTTTTTATGGAAGTCTACAACAAAGCTTTAGGCCATATGGATGATCACCTTGATCAGACCCATCATGAAGGCTATATATGGGGTTGAACTAATGCTTAACTTTGCTAAAGCATGATCATAATAGCCAGATGTGGTATTAGAACGATCTAGATTTGTTAGACTGTGATAATCCCCCTTTCAGGTTCGACACATCATGGATCCCTGTGGATGCTATTCCTCAATGCATGATCACTAAATACTTAGGGAACTATGGTTTACATGATGTTTATGATATAGTTAGTCCTCCTCACCTGATCAATGTGTCGAGAAGCAGTATTATAAAAATGTTAAAGGATTTGAACTTTATTAATTCTCCCTATACTTTGGATGATCCTCCTACTGGAATAGAAAGAGTGCAACCGTCTCAACCGACCTCCAAAGCTGAAGAAAAACATCTTGTTGAATAATTCTTATGTATTTTTTTATTCATTTGAATGTAATACAGTTTATATGAATGAAAATCTATATGTGGTTAACTCATGATTATTTTAATCAATCAGTCAACTTATGATTGTAATGCCATTGATTATACAAATGCACTTAGATATATTAATCCAAATTTAGCATTAGTTATCAGTGGTGACCAAGTGTATGAGGAATATATGTTTATATTTCAGTATTTAGGAATGTTTACATGCCATCCGGCATTTAACTTAGTCGTGTAAAACTTGTTTGTAACTTTTTAGTTATATACGAAGTTTTACAGCCTTTTTATTCTTGACTTTTCAATGAAAAGTCATATATGAAGTAAATTGTTCTTGAACTTAGTCAGATAATACTTCCTGTTCGTGACTTGTTTATACAAAGCCATACACGAAGTAATAGTTGCTTCTTGTTAGTGACTTGTATGTACGAAGTCATATAGGAAGTTTGCATTTGAGCGAGACATAATTGTGACTCAAGTTGTTGGTGCATTTGGAATTGGATAGATATAATTTTAATGAGTAAGAGATTCTATTTAATGTATACCGCCATACACAGAAAAAAAATCAAAAAAATTGAAGGGATTGAAATCAATATTTTATTGAAACTTGATTCATAGTCATGTAAAACATAGAGAAAAAATAAATACAGTATTAACAATCCCTTAAATCATTGATAATATTTTTGGAGGTTCTTGGCATTCCAAGGGTTTTTGAATTCTTTTTCTTCCAAAGTCTCAAGTCGGTAGGTTCCGGGTCGTATGACAATGGAAATGCAATATGGGCCATAATAATTAGACGAAGCTTGTTGTTCTTCTAGATGACCTTTTTAAGAGCATAGTCACCTTATTTAAGGTTGATAGGCTTAACCCTTTTATTATATAAGCGGGAAATTCTATGATGGTATGCGGCATTTCTCAAGGCAGCATCTTATCGAGCTTACTCCAACATGTCTAGATCTAGTCGAAAAATAATGGAACTAGTTGGAGAATAAAAGTTCAGTACCCTATGGGTTTGTATTCCTATCTCAGCTGGTACCATAGCTTCAGTCCCAAATGCACACATGTAAGGTGTCTCTCTAGTTATTGTTCTCGATGTTGTTCTATAATCCCAAAGAACAAAATGTAATTCATGAATCCATTTGCCCTCAGGTGCATCAAGCCACTTTTTTAATCCGTTAAGAAAAGTCCTATTTGTTACTTTTGTCTGAACATTACTTTGAGGATTGCCTAGTGCAGAATGGAGTTTCTGGATTTTAGACTAAACACAATATACTTTAAACTCATCGTTATCAAATTGAGTGTCGTGGTCTATGATGAAGGCATACGGTAACCCATATCTCCATATAATATTCTTCCAAATGAATTGATACACCTTCTCATATGGCATGTCTACCAATGGTTCTGCCTCCACTCATTTGGTGAAGTAATCAACAATAACGACTAGATAATGGAACCTGCCTCTAGTGGCCGACAGTGGGCTGACTAGGTCCATTCCCCAAATAGTGAATGGCCAAGGTGAAGTTATGGATGTTAGAGTAGAATCGGGCATTTTATGAATTATAGAGAACTTCTAGAATTTGTCACACTTTCTTTCAAAGGTTATATAATTTTCCCTCATAGTCGGCCAATAGTATCCCCGACTGTTGATTCGTTAGAGCAATAATCGACCAGCGGAATCAGCGCCACAAGAACCTTTGTGCACTTCTTTGATAAAATCTTCTACCTCCATTGGATGAAAATGACATAATAAGGAGATCGTCAATCCCCTTTTATATAAAACTCCTTTGTCTAACACATATCTTGCTGCTTTATATCGGAGCTTCTTGGCCTCTTTGAGATTAGGTGGCTGATGCCAACCTCAATATAGGCTTTGATTGGGCCTATCCAGGGAAGGTCCAAAATCCATCGTAATGAAATTAACCATTAAGTCCTCGTCAATGCTCTTATTATCTAGGATCTCTATTGGGATAGTGAACCTGTGTTCAACTTTGGTTGCTGAATCCAGCCAAGCAAGTGCATCTGTTCGGGCGTTAGCTATTCTGGGGATCCTATTCATTTGCATGATTGGAAACCTGGAAATGACTTCCATGGTTTTAGTAAAGTATCTGGTCATTAACTCCCCTTTGAAACTATATAAATAAAGCACTTCGTTGACCAGTAACTATAAATCGTTGTGCGCCACTACTTGCTCAGCTCCTAATGAAAGGGCTAAATCTAGTCCAACTGTTAAAGCTTCGTATTCTACCTCGTTGTTTGATGCTTTAAATTGAAACCTAAGTGCATAGTCAACATTAATATCATTAGGAGTGATGATGCTGAAAATAACACCACCCTTCAAGGTGTTTGTAAGCTCAATTCAATGTTAACAATGGAAGCATAAAGGTGTATACTAGAAGAAGGTGAGGAGAAGAGGAAGATCATCATAATATAAGTGGTTCATCTAATCAGGACTACGTCCACTGTGCAAGTGTGTGATTAATATCACTGTATGAGGGCTCTAATGTCCATAGATACAAACTCTCAAGCTTTCTCTCTCTACTGTATATTTAGATAGAGTTTCAGCTAGGGTTATATTCTTGGGGTCCTTTTATAAGGTAGAGGATGACCTCTATATATAGTGCTTGGGGGGTGTAATGTATCCCCCAAGCATGCAATGAACATATGCATGATGATCGAACCAGTATGATAATGACACCTGGCTGATCTCATGTTGATAATGATGACCTCAAAATTCTCTCACGTGGGTGGAATGATTCGGTTATAACTGATTGTGTACACGTGTTCCCAATAATATACATGATGATAAGGACTTGGCCATCAGTGAATGGTCCCAACCTCAGCCTGGAAGAGGACGAGGTGGTTACCTTGGCTCAGTGGGAGAGCTGAGGTAAGGCATGTTGAACTGTGACATCGGCCATCTGTGAGTGGTCCTAACCTCGGCTTGGAAGAGGACGAGGTGGTGACCTTGGCTCAGTGGGAGAGCTGAGGTAAGGCAATTGTAACGTAGAAGGAACGTCGATTGATCCCCAATCGATATTGTCAACCTTGGGTGGCCTGATTAGTAGTCTATCTCTGTACATCATGAAGATCTCAACTACTGTCTGAACGTGAGACTAGTAACGTCGGCCATGGCCTACCTCTCTTAGGACGAGACTGCTGGCTACCAATCTATAACCCCTCCAACCTCGGCTATCTCCCTGTCCGAGGTTGATGTCTCTGAGCATTTGGGTACATATAGGGCGTATCAATTACCCCCTAGACCTTAGTTACCCGTGTGATCAGGTGCCTAAGGGGTATGTTTGTCCGAGGTTGAATTTCTTTAGGTGTTGAATAATTTCTTGATAAGTGTCAGCTACTAGAGTAGGAAGCGTACTAGACAAGGGTGATGATGTTGGCTGTCTTTTGGGCTCCCAAGGCAATGATGGGCCTTGGGAAGTGTGCATTCATACTTAAGGGTTTACCCCCCTTTTTCTTCATTTTTACATTCCCTCGCCTGAAACTCTCTTTACAAGGGCTTGCTTAAGGAACTGTTGGTGGCTTTTTCTTGCAACTCTCTATCTTTCTTCTTCATAAATTCTCTCAGGTATCGTTTATCTCCCCTTTCTCTCCTTTTGTTGCATTTTTATGCCTTATTCTTCCATTTGTTGTATTTTTTGGCGAGCTTAAGAATTTTTCGATGAGCCTATGAGTTTTCTGGTGAACTGTTCATTCATTGTTCTTGCTTAAAACCCAGTTTTGATCCTTAGTCAAATTACCAACATTGTTTATCTAGGAGAGTTACAAGTGTAGGGTCTGCCTCATATGCTCAGACCCCTTTACCAACTCTTATAGGAATTCCCCTCTCTTAGGGATAAGACCTTAGATAAAATTAAACAAATAGAAAGAACCCAAGAGGAAGATCGTAGGGCAGAGGCGTTCCCTCTTAGGCCTATTTTTCCACCACCTCTGAAGGTCATATACCCTGAACCAACCGAACTAGTTAACTAATCAGAGGTCCCAATTGAACCCTGTCCAATGTCTGAGTCTAAGAAATCTACCTCAAACCCTATGTATGTGGACTCTTTTCAAGAGGCCATGGATTTCTCAACTCGACAAGATCAGGTCCATGATCAAGTCGAGGTTTCGAGTCACGTCTCGTCCCATGCTGAGTCTGGCACATCCAAGTCTTCCTCAGATGTTGAAGTTGTTAAACTAAGTGTGGCTGTTCCACCAATTCTTGAAGCCATTCACCTATCGGCTGTCACGAGTGTTGAGTTCGCTCAGAGGTTCCCAAGTGGTGCCCCATCATCTGCTCAGGCAGATATTGAGCCAGATGATGATGATGGTACCAAGAGTGACGTTGACACCTCTGAGGCGGTCGAGATAGAGAGTACGGTCAGCGAGGTTGACCTTCTAGACTTCAGACACCTATAATCTAAAGCCCCTCTATAAAACTCAGGAGACCTCTGAGGGAAAAGAGAGCTTATGACAGCCGGGATGGTGAGATATGCCTGTATGAGCAGATATTTAAGTTAGGGTTTCATCTGCCCATTCATCCATTCATAAGTGCTATATTGGCCTACATCAACTTGGATCCTTCCCAGTTATCCCCCAATGCCTAGAGGGTGATAATTGGTGCTATTGTCTTATGGAGTGCTATCCATCACACATAACTTCCAGTCCAAGTCTTCATGGGGTGATATGTCCCCTCATGTGCCAGGAATCATTCGAACTATTATCATTTTTTAGCTCGAAAGTCAAATAAAAAGATGCTGCAAATCACCCAAACCTCTAACCATAGTTGGAAGTCACGTTACTTATTTATATCGAGGCTATGGGAATTTGGTCCATGTGCCCCCTCTTCCTCATTAGAGCTGAGAATGCCCCTGAAATGGGGAAAGGTTACAATGGCTGCTAGGGCCGACCCTGGGCTAAGACAACACAATCTTTAGAAGGTCAAAGACCTTCAGGATCAGGGGGAACATGGTTTGCTTGTCAAATTTGAACACCTGATGACTCCTTACTATCTCTTTGAAACCGGGCTTGAGGGGAGTCCTCTGACAGAGCTTAGTAAGTCGCTTTATTATTTACAAGTTATATCTCTGAATTTATGTATCTATGATTTTCTAACTCAGCCCTTGATGTTTTGTAGAGCGCCCAAAAGGAATATCTGACGAACTCTGGGAGATTGTAGCCTCCAGTCTCACGAAGCTCATGAAGAAAGATGGTCATAATGCCCCTCCTCCCTCTCCATGTACCTCAAGGGCTGAGGCTACCAAGAAGAGAAAACCTATCGGCCCTGCCCCTGAATATCAGAGGCAAAAGAGGAACAAGAAGGATGATCGTTCCATCCCATTTTTTATGAAAATGCATTGATTCCTCATCTTGAGAAGTTGAAGATTGGTGAAAGTGTCATTGGCCATAGTCTGACGGCCCTAGATGCTATCGACGATGTCATGACCGAGTCTGACAAGCGCTTTTACCTCTCCCTAGATAAGCCTCTACTGGTTGAATTCTCTCTTTAACATACTATTCAGGTAAGACCTTTAACTATTACTTCTGAATGTGTAACATCGGCATTTGATCTATATCAGACCTTACACTGACATTTTCACATGTTCTGCAGGGTCTTCTCACCATGCATCAATATGTCAACTGGACCTTGGGAAAACTTCCTCTAATCGAGAAGGGCCAAGAGGCCGAGAAGACTGAGGCCACTTTAAACGCTGAAGTGGAATGTCTGGAGGCTGTTCTGAAGAAGGCTGAGACCAGTGTGAAGGGGATGCAGAAGGACATGGACAAGTAGAGGGAAGATCATAACGCTACCCTGAAGGCTCATGCCGACTCTCTTTAACGTAAAGTCGATGTGGTTATCAAGGTTGCCTTGGATGATGCCTCCGAGAAGATCTTGGAGGAGTACAAGGTCTCTGATGAGTTTATCAGTTTCGGATTTAAATATCTAGAGAGAGGGGTCAAGGCTACTAGAAAATGGGCTTCCATGAAGGAGAAGGAATCAGGGAGCCTTGCAGCAGCTGACTTCATCAGCTTGGGTTATGCCGACCCTAAATTTGCTCAAGCCCTGCAGGAAGTTGACGAGGAGGGAGGTGCAGCCCCTACCGAGACTACCCCTAAAGGAGACACCATGGCTGAAGATACTGGTGCCGAAGATGATGGGGTGGAAGTAGCCACCCTCGGCCATGAACATGCAGACGTTTCCACCAACCCTGAGGCTGCAAATACTTGATTCCTTTTATGAAGGTTTGAGCAATTTTAATTACTTTATATTTGTAACCTCTGACAAACTTTGTCACTTTATATTTTTGCATTAACTCCCAACTTAATCTGTCAACCTCTTAGAAGGGCTTTATTTCTTCACTTGATGAATTGTTTATTGAATGATTTTCTTTGCCATGCAATGTGTTCAATTCTGAAGTCTCAATATAAATTTTCACCAGATTAATGATGTTAAGGGTCTGAGGTCATCTAAGTATGATGTCTGACCTCAGACCTTGTCACCAAATCGTGATGTTATAAGGTCTAAGGTCATCAACTAAGATGTTATCCCCATTAAATAATTTTCACCAAATTAATGATGTTGAGGGTCTGAGGTCATCTAAGTATGATGTCTGACCTCAGACCTTGTCACCAAATCATGATGTTATAAGGTTTGGGGTCATTAACTAAGATGTTATCCCCATCAAATAATTTTCACCAAATTAATGATGTTAAGGGTCTAAGGTCATCTAAGTATGATGTCTAACCTTAGACCATGTCACCAAATCATGATGTTATAAGGTATGGGGTCATTAACTAAGATTTCCCCATAAAATATTCTCACCAAATTTAATGATGTTAAGGGTCTGAGGTCATCTACGTATGATGACTGACCTCAGACCTTGTCACCAAATCGTGGTTATAAGGTCTGAGGTCATCAACTAAGATGTTATCCCCATCAAACAATTTTCACAAAATTAATAAGGTTAAGGGTCTGAGGTCATCTAAGTATGATGTCTGTCCTCAGACCTTGTCACCAAACTGTGATGTTATAAGGTCTGAGGTCATCAACTAAGATGTTATCCCCACAAAATATTCACCAAATTAATGATGTTAAGGGTGTGAGGTCATCTACGTATGATGTCTGACCTCAGACCTTGTCACCAAATCGTGATGTTATAAGGTCTGGGGTCATCTACTAAGATGTTATCCCCATCAAATAATTTTCACCAAATTAATGATGTTAAGGGTCTGAGGTCATCTAGGTATGATGTCTGACCTCAGACCTTGTCACCAAATCGTGATGTTATAAGGTCTGAGGTCATCAACTAAGATGTTACCCCGATAAAATATTCACCAAATTAATGATATTAAGGATGTGAGGTCATCTAAGTATGATGTCTGACCTCAGACCTTGTCACCAAATCATGATGCTATAAGGTCTGGGCTCATCTACTAAGATGTTATCCCCATCAAATAATTTTCACCAAATTAATGATGTTAAGGGTCTGAGGTCATCTAAGTATGATGTCTGACCTTAGACCTTGTCACTAACTAAGATGTTATCCCCATAAAATATTCACCAAATTAATGATGTTAAGGGTCTGAGGTCATCCAAGTATGATGTTTGACCTCATAAATCCTGTCACTAGAGCACAATGAACCAAGAATTGACATGGAAACTGATCTTCTCATTAATAATCTCTTCACAAGATGATATATCTATACAAACTCTTCCAACATTATATGTAATACGTCTTTAGATGATCAGAATTCCAGGGATTGGATAAAAGTTCCCCCTCGAGGTTTTCTAGCCTGTAGGTCCCAGGTACAACCTCTTCAATTACTTTGTAAGGATCGTGCCAATTTGGGTGAATCTTATTTTCCTTATGTAATGTCTTCTTCAGCACTAGGTCCCCTATAGATATGGATCTTGATTTTACCATTTGATTGTAGAATTTTACTATTCTTTGCTGGTAGGTTGCCTGCCTAACTTCTGCATCTTACCTTCTCTCTTCAATCAAATATAGGTCGAGTCTTGTCTCCTCCCCATTCTTCTTAGGGTCATAGGTCTGAACCCTACGAGTAGGGAGTCTAACCTCAATTGGTATGATGGCCTCTGAGCCTTGTGATAACTTAAATGGGGTCTCCCCTATTGGCGTCCTAGCTATTGTTCTGTAGGCCTATAGTACAACATAAACCTCTTCGGTCCATCTACCTTTTGCTTCTTCTAACCTATTCTTGATCCCGTCAAGGATCATTCTATTTGTGACTTCGGTTTGACCGTTTTCTTGAGGTCGTCTAGGAGAAGAGAAAAATTTCTTTATCCCAACTCTTTCGCAGTATTTTTCCAGGGAAGAATTCTTGAACTGGGTTCTGTTGTTCGAAATGAGGGTGTTTGTGAGGCCATGTCTGCATATGATGTTCTTCTAAATAAATTGGAAGGTCTTCTTTTCTGTAATCGTGATCATCGTCTCTGCCTATACCCACTTGGAGAAGTAATCAATGGCAACTATTAGAAATTGATAATTATTTGCAGCTCTTGGCAGGGGACCCACTTAGTCAATCCCCCATACCGCGAATGGCCAAGGGGAACTGATAGACATCATAGGCTGATGAGGTTGATGGAGGATTATGGATAATCTCTAACAGTTGTTGAACCTTTTGACGTAAGCTGCAGTATCTTTGGCTAAGGTCGACCACTAATATATTTGCATGACAATCCTCTTCACCAAAGGTTTCCCTCCTATGTGACTGGAGCAAGAACCCTCGTGTACCTCCTGTAGGATGTGTGGAACTTCGGTGGGGTGAATGAATCTGAGGAGGGGTAATAGGAATCCCTTCCTGTACAGGACATCTCCTTTTATGGAAAACTTTGTAGCTCTATACCTCAATTTCCTCCTCTCTAACTTTGACTCCGGTAGCACCCCCTCTCTAATGTATCTGATAAGGGGATCCATCCATGAGTCCCCTAGGTTCAAATTGAGGCAAGGGTTACTGACCTCTTTTTCTTTAATGGTTGCTCTGGGTAAGATCTCAACGGGGACTGTCCTTCTGATATCTATCCTCGTTTTCGAAGCTAGCCTTGCTAATGCGTCTGCATGACTGTTATTTTGCCAAGTTATTCTCTTTATATTTACCTCTCCGAAGCCTTCGAGTATCGTTCTCACCCTCTTCAGGTATTTGGCCATCCTTTCGTCCTTAGCCTCATAAACCCCCAATACTTAATTAATAACCAACCTTGAGTCACTGTGAAGGAGGAGTCATCTTATACCAAGGGTCCTCCCTAAGGAGAGGCCTGCTATCATGGCCTCGTATTCTGAGTCATTGTTGGATGCCTTGAAGTTAAACCTTAGGGCATATTCAATGTTGGTACCATCCGAGGTCGAGAGTATCAACCCCGCACCACTCCCACTTTCGCAAGAGGACCCATCGACAAAGAGGTTCCAGATGTCTTTATCTGATGAGAAGCCACCTTTTAACATTATTCCCTGCCTGAAGAGGTATTGTCCTTCCTCATTCTCGGCTATTCCATCTCTGTCTCCCTTAGTCATAACCGCTTTTGGGTGTCGGAAGACGTTGCTATTTGACTCTTCAGTAGTCTAGAGATTATTCTCAACTTCGACCTCTTCCTATGTGAACTCTGCGATAAAATCTTCTAGTGCCTGCCCTTTGATGTCCGTCCTAGGCTAATATGTGAGTTCATATTCCCCTAACTCAGTGGCCCTTGTCATTAATCTACCCGACTTCTCAGGCTTGTGGAGGACCTGTCTTAATGGGGAGTGGGTGAGGATGACTATGGAATGGGCTTGAAAGTAAAGTTTCATCTTACTAGATGCATGTATCAGGGCGTAGGACAAATTTTTTATCCGAGGATAATTCTTCTCAGACCCCTGAAGGGCCTTACTGTTGAAGTACACAGGCCTTTGTACCCCAACATCCTCCCGTACGATGGACGCACTTATAGTCGATTCAGAGACCGCTAAGTAAACAAACAGCCTCTCTCCCATTATTGGACGAGATAAGAGCAAGGGAGATCCAGGGTAGGACTTGTGATCAAAAGCCTCATCACAGTCTTTGTCCGATTTGAAGGCCTTTCTAAGCACCTTGAAGAATGGAAGACACTTATCTGTAGCACTAGAAATACATCTGTTGAGCGCAATAACTCTTCCGGTGAGCCTCTGAACGTCCTTGATACTCCTTAGTGTCTTCATGTCAAGAAAGGCCTTGATTTTCTCAGGGTTCGCCTCTATTCCTCTTTGATTGGTGATGAATCCAAGAAACTTCCCAGCTCCTACCTCGAAGACACACTTCGCTGGGTTGAGTTTCATCCTGTACAGGTCCATGGTATTGAAGGTCTTTTCCAGGTCTGCCACATGAGTGCTGGCCTTTAAGCTCTTCGTCAACATATCATCTACATATACCTCCATAGTCTTTCATATTTAGTCTTCGAACATCTTATTCACAAGATGTTGATACGTTGCCCCCACATTTTTTAGACCGAAGGGCATCACCTTGCAGCAATATGTCCCTTTATCAGTAATGAAGGCTGTGTTTTCTAAGTCTTCAGCATCCATAAAGATATGATTGTAGCCTAAATAGGCGTCCATGAAGCTCATGAGCTCATGCCCTGCAGTAGCATCTACCATCTGATCTATCCGAGGTAAGGGATAGCTATCCTTTTGGCAAGACTTGTTCAGGTTAGTAAAATCCACGCACATTCTCCATTTTCCATTAACTTTGGGAACAATGATTATGTTTGACAGCCACTCCAGATATATGACTTCCCTGATAAACTCGACCTCTTTCAACTTCCTGACTTCTTCCCGGATGAGGTCATACTTCTCCATGGAGTAAATTCTTCATCTTTGTTTGATTGTCCTAGTAACTTTAGTCATATTGAGTTTGTGACACATAACCTCTGGGTTGATGCCAGGCATATCTGCGTGACTCCAAGAGAAGACACTCTACCTCCTCCTTAAGAAATTTATTATCTCTTCCTTGATTTCTTCTTTTAAGTCTTTTCCTACCTGGATGATTTTTTCCAATTCGTCCTCATTGACGACGATGGATTCTACCTCTTTTGTGACCTCTCATTTCTTTAACTTTATTTCGTCTCTAGGGTCAAGTGTGTCAATGTTATATGTGGTAGTTGCTCTCTTATAAGCTTCTCTCTCTTCAGCCGAGTTGTAGTAGCATTCTCGTGTTATGGTCTGGTCACCCTGCACTTACCCTACCCCATAGGGGGTCAGGAATTTTAGTACGTGGGGGACCGTCGACGACACGACTTGAAACTCTTTAAGGGCTATTCTTCCTATGATGAGGTTATAGGCTGAGAAGAAATTTTCGTCCATAATGAAGAAATTGATCTTTCGAGTTAACCTCTTAGGCCACTCATCGCCCATTCGTACGTCCATCTCATACATGCCCAATGGATAGACCTTTTCACAGCTGAACCCCATTAATGGATGATGATAGGGTACCAGCCTAGATCTGCTAAGGCCTAGGCTTTTGAAGCAGGGCCAGGACATCACATCTGATGAACTTTCTCCGTCTATAAGAATTCTCTGCACCTCACATCCATCAACCCTTGTTGTGATTACCAAAGGGTCATCATGTGGAGCTAGGATGCCTTTGAAGTCTAGTCGAGATAATCCAACTACGAGAGTGTCCATGTCTACCTTTTTCTTTCTGTGTAGTCTCGGAAGACGTCAGGTTTATCACTTCAAGTTTAGCCACTGATTTGGCCTCTTCCACATAAGCTTTTCCATCAGCAACCTCAAAACCACCACCCGCAAGTCCTCCGCATATAGTGCCAATGCCAAAGGAGATCATACCAACCCTCTTCACTGGGGTGTTGTCATCTTTTGGCGGGAGGTCTAGATCATCTTCGTCATCACCGTCTAAGTCACCATCTCTTCTTGCTGGAGTATCGTCACGACATCTGTCGTTCCTCTTCTTTTTGGGGTCCTCTCTTCCCCTTTTGGGAGCTTTGCCATCAATATATTTCCTCAACTTTCCCTACTTCAACATCTTGTCGATCTCATCCTTTAAGGCGAAGCACTTGTCTGTTATATGACCATAGTCTTGATGGAATTAACACCACAAGTTCTGGTTCCTCTTATGCAAAGGAGCCTTCAGCTTTTATGGCCATCTTAGGGATCGATCATTCTTGATCTCATTGAGGATGTGTTCGCAGCTTACCGTAAGAGGGGTATAACGCACAAACTTGTCATCAACTGACCTCTTCTTTCCATCCTCTTTATTTGAAACTTCCCACTGCTACCGCCATTTTCGTCTTAATACTTAGCGGCCATGGCCTCTTCAGCATTCACGACCTTCCCGATAGTTGCCAATAGCTCCGCCATGGATTTTGGAGGGTCTTCTACAAGCATCCACAACAACTTTCCCTTCTGAAGACCTCCAATGAGCGCTATCATGGAAATATTCTCTTCATAATCTTCAACTTCAAGTTTTTCTTTGTTGAACCTGGCGATGTAGTCTCGTAGGCTCTCGTGCTTGCCTTGCTTGACATACAACAGGTGGGTCGTCTTCTTTTGAGGTCTTACCCCGAAGAAAAAATTATGAATGAACCGTTTATCCAATCCATTAAAGTTCTCAATTGAATTCTTTGGAAGAGAAGTAAACCATATGTGCGTAGCTCCTGTCAAGGTCCTAGAGAAGGCCCGTCATTTCATCTCATCTGGTATCGAGTAAATGTCCACCGCCGACTGGTACATCTCAATATAATGCACATGATTGGTGCTACCGTCATACTTGGGAGTCACCGTGGGTGGCTTGAACTTGGCCAGGGTAGGGAAGTTTACTATCTTAGCCACGAATGGAGAGCCCTATGAGAAACCTCTTTGCAGCGGATCCCGACTCCTGATGAGGTCTCCTATCTTTTCCTCAAGATGTTGGATGGAGTCATGCCATGGTCTTGCAATGTCATCCTGGCCAAGGTTATCCCCAACCACCTCTAACGGGTGGACTGAGGGTTTCCCAGCCATGGCACAATGTGTGCTGTTGACCTCTTCTTGGTCGTTTCCTCGTACTTGATGAGGCCGACGTTGTCTCTCTTCCCTTTGTGAGCCGACTGCACTTCTCGACCTTGACAACCTTTGCCGTAGGTCATTACGGGGCCGAGCCTTTCAAAGGCTAACCCTTTGCTCAGTCGATCAAAAGATGATGCTCCTTGTTGGGCTTCTTGACCTCTTCTATCCCCACAACCTTGGCTTCGTTGGATAGGATGAACTGTATTATTTGAAACCTCATACGGCTCCTAAAAATCTCCCGGGACATCTTCCGCCTCTAGATCGTCATACCTGTCCTCAGGGCAAGGGTTTCCTTGCCTCCCCAGGCACAAGCACCTAGGGTCAGCAACATCCCTCCTCCGCTAGGGTGTAGGTTGGTCCTTCCACGGTGCCTGGGGTGGTCCCCTGGTGTCAGGATGAGGCTGAACAGTCGCCGGAGTGATCATCTCCGGTGAGACTCCAGGTGGCCTCATAATATTTTGGCTGAGCTATGCAAATTTATCCTACATTGCTTGTTACGTTGAAGCCAAATACCTCAAGGCTGCGGCCACCTCCGCCATTTTGGATTAGGGCGGTGCCTTGCTGGAGCTAGGTCCTCATGCACCAAGCGATGGAAGAGGTGGTGGTAATTTCGGTGCCATGTATTAGCACAAAAGAACTAGTCTAGTAAATAAGCTTAATACCTTACAGAACCTCTTTCAATGGTGAAATGGCTCCACGCAAGGGGGGAGGCCCGGTTCACCACTAGAGTCTCGGTGAGGTTAAGCATAAGAAATGGAAGAGACAGCTTCTCGTTCCCACAAACGGTGCCAAAATGATGATGCTGAAAATAACACCACCCTTTAAGTTGTTTGTAAGCTCAATTCAATGCCAACAATGGCAGTATAAAGGTGTATAGTAGAAGGAGGCGAGGAGAAGAGGAAGATCACCGGAATATAAGTGGTTCAGCCAATCAGGCCTACGTCCACTGTGCAAGTGTGTGATTAATATCACTGTATGAGGGATCTAATGGCCATAGATACAAACTCTCAAGCTTTCTCTCTACTGTATATTTAGACAGAGTTTTAGCCAGGGTTATATTTTGGGGTCCTTTTACAAGGTAGAGGATGACCTCTATATATAGTGCCTGGGGGGTGTAATGTACCCCCCAAGCATGCAATGAACATGTTCATGAGGATCAAATCAGTATGAGAATTCCACCTAGTTGATCTCATGTAGATAATGATGACCTCAATATTCCCTCACGTGGGGGGGATGATTCGCTTATAACTGATTGTGTACACTTGTTCCTAACAATATACATGCTGATAAGGACTCGGCCATCAGTGAAGGGTCCTAACCTCAGATTGGAAGAAGAAGAGGTGGTTACCTTGGCTCAGTGGGAGAGCTGAGATAAGGCATGTTGAACTATGACATCGACCATCTATGAGTGGTCCCAACCTCGACCTAGAAGAGGACGAGGTGGTGACCTTGGCTCAGTGGGAGAGCTGAGGTAAGGAAATTGTAACATAGTAGGAATGTCGGCTGATCCCCAGCCGAGATTGTCAACCTTGGGTGGATTGATGAGTAGTTTGTCTATGTACATCATGAAGATCTCAACTGCTGTCTGAACGTGAGACTAGTAACGTCAGCCATGGCCAACCTCGCTTAGGACGAGACTACTGGCTACCAATCTATGACCCCTCCAACCTCAGCTATCTCCCTGGCCGAGGTTGATGTCTCTGAGAAGTTGGGTACATATAGGGCGTATCAAGGAGTATTGAGTATTAAACTTGCTCCACTCCCAATTTCACATGAAGAACCATCGACGTATAAAATTCCTAACGGGATATCATTATTGAATCTTTATTTAGATACAATTCCATGGTCGAATATTTTCTTGATTTCTTGTGCATATTGTTTTGCCTGTTCTAGATGAGTTCAGTTAATCGACAATAATTTTAGCTTTCTTTTGAGCTCAACTCTCTTCTTTAGAAAAAATGCTCGGCAAGAAAGTTTTTCTTATCAGGAACCTATGGATAGGTGAATTAGGCAATAAAATCCACCAAATCTTAGCCTTTTAATGACCATGGTTCATAGACAATGTCATATTCTCCTAACTCTACTGCCCAATACATCAACCTTCCTCACTTCTCAGTCTTGTGGAGTGCTTTCCGAAGAGAAGATAAGTATACACAACTATAGTATGTGCTTGAAAATAAGGTTTCATACGTATAGAAGCTTTAATAAGTGCCAAAGCCAATTTTCCAAGCGTGGATACCTAATCTCGGCTCCCCTGAATGCTTTGTTGGTTTAATACATAGGTCTTTGGATCCGATTATCAAATCTAATCAAATTTAAGCTAATCGAAGATTCAGAAACAACTCGGTATAACTATAGTTTCTCTCCCAAGACTTTCGGGATAATAAAAGAGGTGATCATAGGTACTTCTTTAATTCGTGAAAAGCTTCTTCGCATTCTGCATTCCACTCGAACATTTTCCACAACACCTTGAAAAATGGTAAACACCTGTTTGTTGACCTAGACACAAATATATTTAAAGCTACTACTCTTATAATGATCCTTTGTACACCTTTCTTGCAAGCTGGCGATTGCATTTCGATCAAATCTTTGATCTTTACTGGATTAGCTTCAATACCCCTTTTATTGACTATTAAGCCAAGGAATGTTCATTATAGGACCCCGAACACACACTTGGTCGGATTTACCTTCATCTGATGATTTTTTAGTTATTCAAATGTTTGGATAAGATCGTTGATATGATTTGAATCTTTTTTGCTTTTTGTTAACATATAGTCCAAATAAACCTCCATGTTTCTAGCTATCTGTTCTTCAAATACCTTGTTCACAAACCTTTGATACGTCCCTCTAACATTTTTAGCCCAAAGGGCATTACATTGTAGCAATATGTTTCTCGATTGGTGATAAAAGTTATGCTTTCCCTATCTTTTCATTTAATCTTAATCTGGTTATACGCAGAACAGGCATCCATGAAGCTTAAAAGTTCATGTCTGGATGTAGCATCAACCAATTGATCAATTCTAGGTAAGGAAGAGTGGTATTTTGGGTAGGCTTTATTTAAATCGATTAAATCCATGCACATCCTCCATTTATCACTATTCTTCTTTACCATCACAACGTTGGCCAACCCGGATGGATACTTGACATCTTCAATTAATCGAACTTTTTGATGCTTCTCAACCTCTTCGTGGATAGCTTGATTCTTCTTCGGACCGAAAACCCTTCGTCCCTCCTTGATCCACTTGGCATGCTTATTGATATTAAGCTCATGACAAAGGAAATTAGGATCAATCCTAAGCAAATACATTTCCCTGTTGCCTTATAAATATAATTAATTTCTATTTAAGGATTGGATCTAGTGTTGAATCGGTCTATGTAGTTCTTTCTGGTTTATCATCATTCGGGACAATTCTTTCAGTAGCTTCTATAATCTCTCCTTTTACTAATTCTATTTCATCTCGTGGATCTAAAGGTTCAACTTTCAATTCACAATTAGGCTCAGTGGTATCCACTTGATAATTGGTCATTTTCTTCTTCCATTCAATTAAATCCTCTTACTCGACTGAGGAATAGTAACACTCTCTGGCCACCTTTCACAACACCTACACCAAAATGAGTTGGAAACTTCAAGCATTGATGAACTATTGATGGTACAACTTTAAACTTCTTCAATCCTACCCTACTGAGGATAACGTTATAGGCAGATTGAACATTTTTATCCATCATAAAGTAGCTTATTTTCTCTGTACAACTTGTCGGCCTAGTGCCGAATAAGAGGGTACACTTTCTTACCCAAAAATCCTATTAATGTCCTATGGAAGGGTTCAAGTTGACTAAGCTTGAAATCCAAACTCTGAAAGTAAGGGTAAAACTTAATATCTACCGATCTCCCTTTATCAGCCAAAACTCTAGAGCTGATAGTATCTTGGATCCTAAATTTTATAACCAATGAATCGTCATGGGGATAAAGTACCCCAGAGAGATCATTCTTTGAAAAAT
This sequence comes from Sambucus nigra, assembly GCA_949130495.1. Lineage (NCBI taxonomy): Eukaryota > Viridiplantae > Streptophyta > Magnoliopsida > Dipsacales > Adoxaceae > Sambucus > Sambucus nigra. The sequence goes on along the minus strand of OX422213.1, from coordinate 352,269,270 downwards.
CGATCACCAGTTTGTCTTTGTTGACCTTCCTAGCCCGATCATCTTCATTCAGATTAATTCTTTGGATATAAAATAAGCATAGACCGCATTCAAGTAAGCTTTTTATTCAATGGTGTGATTTCCTCCCCCTGCGTCGCAACTTATAATTACATGACAATCAAATGAACTAAAATTGATCATAGTTACCTCACATTCTAGCTATTTGGTCTTTTTCGAAAAGTCGGGATCATCCTTATAATCATCTTCATGGATATATTCCTATCATCTTTGGGCTTGCATGGAGAATTTGGACTTCCTCTTCCTTCTCTGCCTTCTTGCCGATCAACAAACTTTCTTAGTTTTCCTCGGTGAATGAGGTATTTCATCTCATTTTTCAAAGAGATGCAGCTATCTGTTGTATGACCATAATCCTTATGAAATTCATAATATTTAGATCTATCCATCTTATTAGGGGGTGATTTCAACCTTTTAAGCCATCGCAAATCCTTATTGTTTTTAATTTCCTTGAGGATATGGTGAATTCTAACACTAAATGGAGTGTAGGTTCGATATTATTTTAGCTTTTCCTCTTTTTTGGTTTCTGCTCTTTCTAATATTTGTTTACGGTCTTTGTGGCTGAACTCTACTTTGCAGCCATTACTTCTTCGACATTTACTATTTTCCTGCCTTAGCCATGAGTTCGGTCAGGGTTTTAGGAGGATATTTATCCAGAGTATAGTATAGTTTATCGGGAAGCAATCCACTCATAAGAGCAGTGATGTCTATTTTTTCCTTGTAATCTACCACTTCTAATTTCTCGTTATTGAAACGAGTCATGTACTCCTTGGTTGTTTCCCCTACTTTCTACCTTACACTTAAGAGATTGACTACTCTTTTACTAGTTTGTCCCCAAACATAAATTGCTAATAAATAGCTCGGTAACCTGGTTGAAGTTGGTAATTTATCCTCGAGGCAAGTTATTGTGCCATATCTGAGCAGAGCCCGTAATAATAATTGAGAACGCTCGCTATCTCGTATCACTGGGGACCGAATAAATGTCAGTGGAAGATTCATATTATTTAATGTGCATAACTGGATCACTTTTCCCATCATATTTGGGAGTCACCATAGGAGTTTTAAACTTAGATGGGGTAGGAAAATCCATAATTTCTTGAATAAAAAAGGATCCTTTAACAAAACTTAACTATAAGGATTATTCCCTTTCTTCATTTCTCCAAGCCGATTTCATAATCATTAAATTGATCCTTGCCACAAATGATTGCCTACATCAGATTTATAAGAAACATCTCGGTCGCCCCGACTATGTGTATGCGATGAACTCTCTTCTAGAGAAGTCTGCTTGATGCGCACAGATCGTCGGATACTTGATCTTGATTTGATCGTGGCTTCACGTTGGTCAGCTGGATGTTGAGTGTGCCTAGATAATGCTCTAGGAGGGTCTCTTGAGGCGTATTCTTGGAGGGTCTTTTGAGGCATTTTCTTCATTGTCAGTAGAGCATCCATCCTTTTTGGATGGGAGTTATTGGTAATGAATCGGGCCGTAAAAAGTTCGGCTAGGGATTTGAAATTCTTGATCGACCGGTGGGGGAGCCTTTCAAACCACTTCTGTGCTACATCATGAAGGATTGAGGGGAAAATACGGCACATCAGGGCATCCCGGTGACTCCAGAGCGTCATGGCCTGTCGGTATTGCCTGACGTGATTGATGGGATCAGTCTTTCCGTCGTAAATCTTGAACCTTGGAATAACAAATTTCTTGGGAGGTTGATCCTCCTCAATTTCTCTTGTGAAAGGTGACTTTATTTGGGTTTTGTGAGCTCTCCTCGCGAGCTCTCTAGTTGATCTTGTTCCTTGGTGAGCGGGATGCTGGTCCATCTCCCTGCGGACCATGTTTCGTATGTGCTCGTCGCTGCGAGCAGGGCTCTGGTGGCGGCGAGCTCTTCGCAGATGTTCGCGGAGGTCATCGTCTGACTCGCCTCCTTTGTCCCTTTGATATTCTCTCCTAGGGCTCCTTCCTCGGCTGCAAGACTTGCTCGCCTGAGGGCTAGGAGTGCGATATGGGCGTCTACGGTTATCAGGGCGAAGACCCCTTTCTAGTCTTTCCAGTCTTCTTTTTAAGCGAGCATTCTCAGCCTTGTATCTGCGAGAAGACTCCCTCTGCTCGTGGAGCCTTATCTCGTACACATCAATCAACCTAGATATATGTGTGGACCTAGGTGGTCCCTAACACTCTTCTGAAGCTGGTCTTTCCAAGCGAGCTCTCTGATCTGAACGTCGAACTTCAGACCTAATCCTGCGAGGAGCAGGTGGCTCTTGAATATCTCCTGCTTGGGGGGCATTGCTATTGTAACCAGATATCTTAACTTCCTTTCTTGATGTGGGCTCTTCTCAGGGAAAGATAAACGCTTTCCACATACGGCGCTAATTATGGAGGCAATTATTATGCAACACAAATAAATATGAGAGAAAGATTATCAAGACGAGAACATGGAATACAAGATGCCAATCACATAACAAAGGATGTACGTGGTTCAGCCAAGATGTGCCTATGTCCACGGTGGTGCAGTCGATATTATTTCTATATACTCCGGAGAGTGATTACAGAGAATACAACTTGTCTTTTTGCCTTGGACCTAGGGTTTAATATATGCATGTGCATGTAGATGAGTGGGGGTGATGGGTTCCTCCACGTTTTCCATTTCCCCCATAACTTCCCTTTATGGGATCGTGGGGGAGACCTGATCAATTATAAAATATGAGGGGCCTGGACTTTGGGCCGCCAGGACTGGGCTACTCGTCCAGGCCCATAGTTTTGAATTTTGGGTACCCACAATTGCCCCTAAATTTATTGGGCCATGTTTATGGGTCCAATGGATTTAAATGATCAGCCATTATGGATGATTTGTGATTCTTCGAAAATTATGAAGTCGCTTTGGCGGCACCCGCTTCGCTATCCGTGCGCTATGATTATAATTGAAGGCTTGTTGGGATAGCCACTTTTTCATCCGTCGTTTCAGCCTTTCCAGTACTCTTCCTTCTTCTGAGAACTCTAGCGCCTTGTACCTTCTTCTCTGAATCCCCATTCCCATTGCTTCTTAGTCATCTTGGGCTCGTGCTTCTTCATCGCTCGAACCGATCTTCTGTTTTGTAAGTTTCTCATGCCCTTTCTTTGCACTTTCTCTTTGGTTTTTAGAGTGTCTAGAGTTTTTTAATGGCGAAGATTAGAAATAGGTCAATCTTTGAGTTCAGGAAGTTCTATAATATTCCTGAGTGGGTAGATATTGAATGTTGTGCCTCCCCTCCTAGGAACGTTAGGGATATAGAGGATGCCCACTGGATCCATGTTTTGTTGCTCTCCCAGGGGGGACTTACTTTTCCCCCTAATGATCTATTTCTTCATTTTTTTGGTTATTTCGGTATTTTTCCCGCACAGTGCTCGCCCAATGTGTGGAAGATAGTAAATGGCGTCCATAGAATAAACCAGTTGTATGGTACTAGGTTAGGACTTGCCGAGATCTGTTTCTGCTATTCCTTCTCTCGAACTAGCTCAGATGTCTTATACCTCAAAGCTAGGAGTCCTGATAGGGTATTGGTAGTAAACCTACCTGATTCCCATAAGGACTACTGGCAAGAGGGTTTCCTTGTTAGGAATTGGCAGTTCCCTCCCCAATTTGAAGGGTCGAGGTCTGAGAGGTTCACTATCCCTTTTTTCGGGGAAGAATATTTAGGTAGACATTGTATTGTTATTTCAACCTTTGCTGACTTGTGACTTTTCTAACCTTTCTTTGTTTTCTCTTCCACAACGAAGACAAAGAATCTGGAGCCTTCTCTCAGCGAGGTTTGTATCTCGGAGTTAGTGAAAGCTTGGAATATTAGGGAGCCTCTGGGTGACGGTGAGCATCCCAGGTCTGCTGCCTTTTTGCTCGAGTACAAGAACGCAGGCTCCAGCTTCATTGCACGGCCTATGGATAGTGTTCCAGAGTTTGATTCTTTCGGAGATACTACTGCTGAGCCTATCCAGTTGGACGAAGAGGAGAGCAGCTCTGAGAGTAATTTGGGTGGAGGGAGCTCTGACAGTAGCAGTTCTTCTGAAGAGGATTCTGAAGCTAGAGGATCGTCGAGCACTTCCAGTAGTTCAGGCAAATAGATGCCTCCCAGGAAGAACCTGATTAGAGACGATGATGATGAGGACCATGTGCTTCTTACACAGAGGTCAAAGAAACAAAGGTCTTCTTCTGGGGCCGTGGCTACTGGCTCTCGGTCTTCCACTCAGGAGCAAGAGAGGAAGAGGAGAGAGGAAGAGCAGGTGAGAGAGAGGGAGAGAAAGAAGGAGGAGGAGATGAAGAAGGTGGAGGAAAAGAAGAAGTTGGAGGAGAGGAAAATGATGGATAGGAGAGAGAGGAAGAGAGAAGGAAGATGGAGTCGAGAACGAATGCTAGGCAAGCCTTGGTCCTGGTGTCAGCTTTGCCCGAGGGGGCCTCAGTTGCCACTTCCCCTCAGCTGGCTCCTGCATTGATTGAGAGGGCAGTTCTTCCTGCAGATCTCCAGAGGGCGCTGGGGTCTGATCAATTAGCCCTCCTAGCTAGCCAGAGACTGGCCTTGGTAAGGTTCTCTCCCTTTTCAATTCCTTAACAAGTTTTAATTATTTCTCCTTCTTGATTTCTTCTTTATTTTTAGCAGTTTGTGATGGACTTCGCTGTGATCTACCGTTCTCGCGACGAGTTGGTGAGGATGAATGGTGAGCTGGAGCAGTAGAAGTCCTCTCTGGAAGTCAGGGGTTCTCGGATAGAGGCTGATTTGAAGGCTGCTGATGCCGCTCGAGATTCCTCTGATCTGGCCCTTATCAATTCTAACCGAGAGAGGGATGCGATGGTCAAGGAGCTGAGCGAGTTGAGGCAGGACCATAACCTAGCCTGCTCGAGCAAGCTGGGTGTTGTGGAGGAGAACAAGGCTCTGAAAGAGCAGCTGAAGGAGAAGGAGTCCTAGGTAGCCACCATCAAGGAGGATTCATACAACTCCGGATGGACTGCGGCTTATGAAGACGTCAAAGTTCAAATAGGCTATATCAGCCGTTTGAACTTCAAGAAGGCCTGGAACAAGGCCTTCCTAGCTGTTGGTGTTGATGCTGAGTCTCCTTCGTTCGACGAGCATGACCCGGGTCCAAGGACAACCGTGGAAGAAGAAGCCCCTGCCCCAATCATCGAGGGTGTTGATCTTACCTCTTAGACAACCCCTGCCGATGATGGTCCTGCCCAGGAAAATAAAGGCATCTCTGTAGAGGGGGATGCCTCTACTTCTGCTGATAAGGGGAACCAGCCAGCCACCTCTGTGCAGCCTGAGGTTGCTAGTTAATCCTCCCTTAGGACTATTTTTGTACTTTTGCTTGTAATTTTTCCATTTCCTGCTCGATGTACTTGACCTTCATTAATGAAATAAAAAGGCTTATTTTTCCAATGCATTGATTGATTTCTCTTTCCCTTGCCCTTTTATAACTTGTAGTTGACTGATGTAGAGGACTATATTCCTGCCACATCTCAATTGGGCAAGACTCTTGGTCCCAATGCCAGTCCTCAGGTTCGTCAGGCCTTTGTTAGGCTTTGCAAGTCTCTTAGGCCAAGGAACCAAAAATATAAGGATCAGTACGAGATAGTGGCTAAGCTAAAGGATAGGCTCCAAGAGATGGAAGGCATTGGTGCCTCTGTATAAGAGGAAGTCAATGTACTGAGAGCAAGGTTACTTGAGGCCACCGAGATAAATCAAGTTGGGGAATTCCTGCAGCAGGAGAATGAAAACCTAAGGAGGGAAGTTTTGCAACTTAGAGAGCATGCGCCGAGCACTGTTTCAGCGATTCTGCAAGGCTCCTCATCTTCGCGAGTTGGACATACTCCTCCTATGCCACGAGGTTCCACTCGTCCTCCCCTCCCGCGAGCTGGTAAGATCACCAGGGGCGCGAACAGGGAAGCAAAAGAACAGCGGGATAAGGAGATGGAAGGGCTCCGTGATGATGTCCATCGAGCATATGTAACTGCTGCTGGGATTCAAAGGGACGTTACTCGATTGCGGCATTTATTCAAGAAGGTTCCTCGACAAGCATGGGCTGATGATTATGATCAAGGTTGGCTAGATGCTCCCACAAGATTATCCGAGTTCGAAGAAATTTCTTTCATCAGAGGGTGGTTGAGTGCCTTGAAAGAACTCCAGTGTTATGGTATCGTCACGAGATGTCCTCCTCCACTCTGATGCCCAATCCATTCAGGAGGGATGATAGATGGATCCCTATTGATGTTATTCCTCGGTAACTATTAGAGTTGGACTCAGATGAGGTTGTGGAAGAGCTGGTCCCTGCTCCTGATGATGGACAAAGAGCTAGGGTGGTAGACTATCTTGTTCGGAGGCTTCCTCCTTCTTGATTTTTTTGCAAGTTTTTCCTTTTTGATAATGTAAACGCTTTGGGCGAGCTTCGCCGACTAAACGTGTATTTTCTTTGTTGTAAATATAACAAGTTGTTATTGTTTTGTCCTTTTTGATAATGTAAATTCTTTGGGCGAGTTTCGCCGACTAAACATGTATTATCACTATTGTACCTATAAGAGATCAATGAAAAGTTCGTGTTTTGGGAGATTTTGCCGACTAAACGTGTTCATCCAATCTTTTTATATTCTTGCTGCTTCATAATCCTTTTTATTTTTCCATGCAAGTGTCCCCCCAGTCCTGTATAATACCAAAATACCATTATGCCCCATTTTACCTTTTAGGTTGTGTCGTCACACTCCCTTAGGCCTAAGTAGGGCAATTGGCGAGGACACACCTGGTATTGGATGTCTTCATCCGATTAGGATTTTGCTCAACCAAAGTAGGTTTGATGGCCAGTATAAAATCTGGTCGTATTGCCTAAGAATCCTCTGTAGGGATTTATATATTTCCAGGGGCAAGTCTAAGAGGTCTTTCGTGTTTCATGACGATGACCTGAGGAGGGGTATTCCCCTGCTATATCGACCATTGTGCCTGTGATTTGGAAAAAGATATGTGATAAAATGCAGTTTACTGATTTCATTAGTAATAAGGGGAATGAACTATTCCTTTCACATAACAAATACAAGAAAAAGATTCAACAATAGAATTCCTTGAGAATTTAAAAATATAATTTCATGAGATTAGTTGCATTCCATGCTCGTGGTATCTCTCTTCCCTCTATTGTTTCAAAATGATATGCATCTTGCAGGTCGCCCTTACTTATTTTAAAGGGTCCTTCCCAGTTTGGGCCTAGCTTGCCATCTGATGACCTTACTGTGTTGCCCAGGACTTTCCTTAGAACATAGTCCCCAACTTGGAATCTTCTTGGGTTAACCCTTTTGTGGTAATGCCTTGAGAGCTGTTGCTGATAGCTCGCAAGCTTCACCAGGGCTAATTCTCTACGCTCATCGGCGAGGTCGAGTTCAGCGAGCAACGCCCCATCATTCTGGCCTTGGTCGATAAGGTCGGATCTCATTGTTGGCAAGCCCGCTTCTAGTGGAATGACTGCTTCCATGCCATATGTTAGCGAAAATGGGGTTTCTCCTGTTGCTCGCCTAGGAGTTATTCGGTATGCCCATAGGACATGGGGTAGCTTGGTTTCCCATGCGCCCTTGTCTCGCTCTAGTCGCTTCTTCAATCCATCGATCACAGTTTTGTTGGAAGATTCTGCTTGCCCATTGCTCTGAGGGTAGGCCACCGAACTAAAGTTGTGTCTGATCCCGTGCTCGTTATAGAAGTCCTGAAAGGGGACACTCTCGAATTGTGTCCCATTATCAATGATGATGGTTCTGGGGATTCTGAATCGATTGATTATATTCCTCCATATGAATCTTATCATGTCATCATCTCGGATGTTTACCAATGGTTCTGCCTTGATCCATTTGGTGAAGTAGTCAGTTGCAATTAATAGGTGTTTGCGATTGCCGGTAGCAGTGGGTAGTGGTCCCACGATGTCCATCCCCCATTGGACGAAGGGCCACGGGCTGGTCAGGGATTTTAGGTCGCTGGCTAGTTGGTGGACCATTGGAGCGTGAAGCTGGCATTTTGGGCATTTGCGAACATATACTACAGAGTCTTTTTGCATATATGGCCACCAATAGCCTTCCTTCATTGCTCGAAAGGCTAGAGATCTTCCTCCGACATGACTTCCACAGATTCCTTCGTGAAGCTCACGCAGCACTTGCTCGACATCGCCTGGGTGGACACATCTAAGGTAGGTACCGGAGAAGGACTTCTTATACAAGTCGCCTCCGGTGGATAAGTAAAAGCGAGCAGCTTTGACTCTTATTTGGTGGGCGATTTTCTTATCCTCGGGGAGCGTGCCCTCCTTTAAATAGTCTCTTAAGGGGTCCATCCAGCTGGGGGTTAATCCCACCTGGAGTATTTGTTCCACATTTGGCATCTTGCTGTTGTGGTTAATGCTTGGACAAATGAGGAAATCGATCGGAATAACCCTTTTAAGACTAGAATCAACTACCGAGCTTAGGGCTGCTAAGGCGTCGACATGACTGTTTTGCTCTCTGGGAAACTGCTGGATGTTGATCTCCTTAAAGCTCATCATTAGTTTCCTCACCAGGGCGAGGTAGGATGCCATCCTTTCATCCTTCGCGTTGTAATCTCCACTTATCTGATTGGAGACTAGTTGAGAATCGCCGAACACCTATAAACGTTTTGCTCCCAGAATTTGCACCTTGTGGAGATCGGCTATTAGGGCTTCGTACTCTGCTTCATTGTTGGAGGCTGCAAATCCAAGCCTGATTCCTTACACAAGGATGGTGTTTTCTAGGGTGATGAGGATGATGCTACGCCTGCCCCCTTTGAGTTGGAGGCTCCATCAACGAATAGTTTCCAGGTTTCCACTGTTGCTGGGTTCTCTTTTTGCTTTGTTGGTTGAGGTTGGTCGGGGAGTTCTTCGCCAGTGAATTTGGCTATGAAATCAGCGAGGATCTGACCCTTGATAGCGGTCCTTGGTCAAAATTTGATGTCAAACCGACCGATCTCGACAGACCACTTAGACAATCTGCCCAATAAATTCGCTTTCCTTAGGATCGCCTTAAAGGGGTGCGATGTAAGGACGATGATAGTATGAGCTTCAAAATAATGCTTCAGTTTCCTCGAGGCTATCACTAGTGCAAAGGCGAGCTTCTCTAATGGCAGGTGCCTTTGCTTGGCGTCTAATAAGGCCTTGCTCGCGTAGTAAATGGGGTGTTGGATTCCTTCGACCTCGCATATTAACGCCGAGCTGGCAGTGTGACTGGATACCGAGAGGTATAGGTACAAAGAATCCATTGGTTGTGGTATGACAAGCGGCGGTGGAGAGCTTAAGTAAGACTTGAGCTCGTCCAATGCTCGCCAGCAGTCCGGGCTCCATTCTATTAGTTTATTCCCTTTTAGAAGCTAGAAAAAAGGCTTGCACTTCTCGGAGGATTTGGAAATGAAGCGATTTAAGGCAGCGAGCATTCCAGTGAGCTTCTGCACGTCCCAAACTGTTCGAGGTGGTTGTACCCTGTTATTGCATCTATCTGGTCCGAATTAGCTTCTATGCCTCTCTTGTTGACTAAGTATCCAAGAAATTTTCCTGACTGGACACTGAAGGAACACTTGCTCGCATTAAGCTTCATTCGGTACTTCCTGAGGATTTCGAAGGTCTTTGACAGGTCTGAGAGGTGATTTTCCTTCTTCTTTCTCTTAACGAGTATGTCATAAATGTAGACCTCTATTGTGTCTCCCATTTGATCCTTAAACATTTTTGTGACCAGCCGCTGGTAGGTTGCCCCTGCATTCTTGAGCCCAAATGGCATGACTTTGTAGCAATATAACCCCACCGTCGTGATGAACGCCGTTTTGTCCTGGTCTGGGGCATACAAGGGGATCTGGTGATATCCTGAGTATGCGTCCAGGAAACTCATTCGCTCGTGAGCTACAGTGGCATCTACTAGTTGGTCTATCTTTGGGAGGGGGAAACTATCCTTTGGGCATGCTTTGTTGAGGTCAGTGAAGTCGATGCAAACTCTCCACTTCCCATTGTTCTTCGGAACTACTACTGGGTTAGACAACCACTTGGGGAATTTTACTTCCCGTATGGATCCTGCATCCTGCAGTTTTTCGACTTCCTTTTCAACCTCTTTAGCCTTCTCAGGTGCAGTTCTTCGTGCCTTCTGTGTGATTAGCTTGAAGGTGGGGTCGACATGCAGCTGATGACAAACCATATCAGGATCAATGCCAGGCAGCTCGTATGGTTCCCATGTGAAAACATCTACGTTGTGTCTTAGCAAGGTCGTCAACTCCTTCTGTTCTTGATCGGTGAGAGATGCTCCAATGAAGAAGACTATGCTACTGTCACCAATTTCGGCTATAACTTCTACGAGGTCCTCGATGACATGCTCGGAGGGGAGGATCCTGGTCTCCTCTACTCCTGGTCTTCCATACTTTAGTTGCTATTTAGAAGGTATCACACCCTCTTCAACTTCCTTGCTGGGTTGACCGACCTTCTTCTCTGGCTTTGGTTGGATGGCTGCTATGAAGCACTTCCTTGCCATCGCTTGGTCGCCGTGGATCTCCATTACTCCTCGCTCGATTACATACTTGAGCTTCTGATGGTAGGTCAAGGAGACTGCCTTCATTGCATGAAGCCATCCTCTGTCGAGGATGGCCTGGTATGGTGATTCGATGTCAACTACCAAAAACTCAATCATCTTGGAGACGTTCCCAGCACGAACTGGCAGCACTATCTTGCCTAGGGGCATGGTCATTTTCCCAGCGAAGCCGACCAATGTACAGTAGCTTCCTTTAGGTCGACGATGCTCAACTTTAATTTCCTGAATAGGTCGAGGTACATTAATTCGGATGAGCTTCCTTGATCGACGAACAACTTATCGATGTCAAAGTTGGCTATCCTGAGTGTAATGACCAGGGCATCGTGATGTGGGGTCCTTACTCCCATCAAATCTTCATCCGTGAAAATAATATGCTTGTTATAGTTCACGTCCTTTGCTCGTCGACACTTTTCTGACTATGATTTTGCTGGATCGATTTGAAAGGCCTGCATTATCGCTGTAAGTTTTTTCATCTCCATTCGAGCTGAGTTCCCTTGTATTTACTTGACGTCAGATACTCCGTGAATTACGACGAACTCGTGTCCAACATCATCCTCCAGCACATTATCGGGTCTCATCTCTCTGTTGGCAGTCACTTTCTCTGCCATTTTCTCCACAAAGTCGTTCAAATTCCCGGACTGGGCCAATTCTTCGAGGTGAGACTTAAGAGATTTGCAGTGCTCAGTCTTGTGCCCTCCCTCTTTATGAAAAGTGCATGTCAACGCATTGTTCCTCTTCGAGGGATCTCCCCCATCTTCCTGGGCCACTTGATGAATGGCTCATCCTTGATCTTCGCGAGAACCTTATAAATTGGTTCTTTGAAGATGTTGTTGACCGCCTGGAATGCTTTCAATACCTCCTGGTTCCCTCCATTTTTGGAGCCATTTTTGCCCCCGTTCTTTCCTCCTTTCCTCTGGTTCCCAATTTTCTCACCTACCTTGGTAGTGATCTTAGCTCGATCGTTTGCTCTTGTATTAGAGCGGGTGACATCTTCCACCTTTGCGTATTTCTCGATTCGGGCCATAAGGTCGTCAATAGTCATAGCTTCCTTCTTCGTCAGTGATTGGTAGAGGAGGGAAGAATTAGGGAGCCCAATTTTGAAGGAGGCCACTTCCACCTCCTCCGTGCAGTCCTCGATCTCATTGAATAACTCCCAGTACCTCTTCGCGTATTCTCGGAGGGTCTTTTGAGGCATTTTCTTCATTATCAGTAGAGCATCCATCCTTTTGGAATGGGAGCTACTGGTAATGAATCGGGCCGTAAAGAGTTCATCTAGGGATTTGAAATTCTTGATCGACCGGTGGGGGAGCCTTTCGAACCACTTCTGTGCTACATCATGAAGGCTTGAGGGGGAAATACGACACATCAGGGCATCCTGGTGACTCTAGAGGGTCATGGTCTGTCGGTATTGCCTGACTTGATCGATGGGATCAGTCTTTCCATCGTAAATCTTGAACCTTGGAATAGAAAATTTCTTGGGAGCTTGATCCTCCTCGATTTCTCTTGTGAAAGGTGACTTCATCTGGGTTTTGAGAGATCTCCTCGCGAGCTCTCTAGTTGATCTTGTTCCGTGGTGAGCAGGATGCTGGTCCATCTCCCTGTGGACCATGTTTCGTATGTACTCGTCGCTGTGAGCAAGGCTCTGGTGGCGGCGAGCTCTTCGCAGCTATTCGCGGAGGTCATCGTCTGACTCGCCTCCTTCGTCCCTTTGAGATTCTCGCCCAGGGCTCCTTCCTTGGCTGCGAGACTTGCTCGCCTGAGGGCTAGGAGTGCCATATGGGCGTCTCCGTTTATCAGGGTGAAGCTTCCTTTCTAGTCTTTCCAGTCTTCTTTTCAAGAGAGCATTCTCAGCCTCGTATCTGCGAGAAGATTCCCTCTGCTCGTGGCGCCTTACCTCGTACGCATCAATCAACGTGGATATATGTGTGGACCTAGCTGGTCCCTAACTCACTTCTGAAGCTGGTCTTTCCAAGCGAGCTCTCTGATCTGAACGTCGGACTTCAGACCTAATCCTACGAGGAGCAGGTGGCTCTTGAATATCTCCTGCCTGGGGGGCATTGCTGCTGTGACCAGACATCTTAACTTCCTTTCTTGATGTGGGCTCTTCTCAGGGAAAGATGAACGCTTCCCACAGACGGCGCCAATTGTGGAGGCAATTATTATGAAACACAAATAAATATGAGAGAAAGATTATCAAGACAAGAACAAGGAATACAAGATGCCAATCACACAATAAAGGATGTACGTGGTTCAGCCAAGATGTGCCTACGTCCACGGTGGTGCAGTCGATATTATTTCTATATACTCTAGAGAGTGATTACAGAGAATACAAGTTATCCTTTTGCCCCGGACCTAGGGTTTAATATATACATGTGCATGTAGATGAGTGGGGGTGATGGGTTCCACCACGTTTTCCATTTCCCCCATAGCTACCCTTAATGGGATCGTGGGGGGAAACCGGATAAATTATAACAGATGAGGGGCCTGGACTTTGGGCCGTCAGGACTGGGCTACTCGTTTAGGCCCATAGTTCTGAATTTCGGGTACCCACAGTATTGATTTCAGAGATTACAAAAAGCTAGGTATTCTTGTAAATAAGAATATTCTAGGATCTATTCTATCTTTACTTTGATGAAAGGGTTACATCGTATTTATAATGACCTAAATATCAAGGGTTGGAATGTCAAGGGATGGAATGCCTTTATACATTTAAGCATTTACACCCGTAAATAATGAATGTGATGATTGGTTTTATGGACCACGTGTGGTAAGACTCTCGGTATGGTGATGCTTCATTGGTCTTGATGGTTGGTATTCTTTATTTTAGTCGTCATGCATGTCGAATTACTATCTGTTGATTAGAATTTTGGCCACGTAAGAGGACAAGTGTTCACTTTTGATTGGTCCACGTAGGTGAAGAATTTTTTATATCAACATCCCCTAATGTGTTTTCATCTATACATTGACATAAAATTATTAGACCTTCTCCCGAGCCTATGCATAAATATAAGAGACATTATCTTCCTGAAAATAAATTTTTTGAAAACCTAGACTCGGTAATCAATATAAGCACAATACATATAGCTACCACTCAAATATAAATAGTAAGAATCATAAAACCACGTGTTTAAATGCACAAACGATTGAACATCAAGCCGACCAACAAACTTCCACCTTTCTACAATTACAACGTAAAATAACCCCTTACCCGTTGGGGTATCCTTATATAACTAATTCCGGATGAATAAAATCTACATATCTCATAATATTAATAAACACACCACTAATAACTAATGATAACTCCTCGATGTCTTAGTCAAAATCATTTACGTGAGACGTAAACATACCTGAAACCATCCCTCGGTGTTACCCTAGAAGACTGGTTCCCCTGAATGAATCTAGTAATTAAGTGAACACGCTTCCCACAAGTATAAAACCTCCCTCTAACGTAACTATCGAAACTACGGGCCTATTGGATACCCTAATGACTTTTTTTTAATGGTTGTTTTGGCTGAAACTTGTCTTATTGGTCATGTTCTTATCAATATCCATAATTCGCTTGGCTCTAATGGCCATAACATATCATATTGTCTACTCTGGGAACCTATTAGGGTATTCTTACCCTATACGATTACTTTTTCTCAAGAGGTCTTCCCTACATAGGTCAACACTATAGCGTTTCTAGTCACTGGGCCTACTTTGGCCTCGGTCTTCATAAATCTATCCATTAGATTGTTGTGGAGATGTTACTGATGTAGGAAAGTAATTTTCACCATCTGGACATAAGTGGTGATTAACTATTTACCTAATAAAACCCGCCAAACCCTTTACATAAGGTTTATGCCAATTCAAGACAAAGTATTCTCGCATTAAAGAGGATAACACAAACATCCTACATTGTTTTAATCTTTCTCATTGTATAAAGAAAACGATAGTTTAAATCCTCCTCATGTTGTCTATCACACGGTCATGGAGATGAGGTCTTCAAGAAATATACCTGTAATTTCATTATAAATGGTGACTACAAGCATTTTCCCTTGAACCATACGCTAAACACTTGTTAAAGGTATCACGCTCAACTATCCGTAACTACTTATCAAGTCGATCTGATGTGTGGGATGTCTCACAAAGGAAATCCAAACAAGTAAACCTACCAATAAACTCAGTCTCATTCAACTCATTTGTCTTGAACAATGATATGAAACCCCCAACGTTGTCATCATTATACACAATACAAACCCTAAATGGTAATGATCTAGAGTAATCATAGAATGCAATGTGGAAAGTCGATGGACGCACACACAATCCTAGGTAACTAGAATCTGGTATGCTCTGATACCAACTATGACACACATAAAATTCGTAAATAGATTTATCAAGTCTAATAACAAATTCATAAGAAATTTTTTTTTGTTAACTGTCTTACTATAAATTAAAAACTAAAACTAAACAAGTAATATAAAGAAGTAAAGAACTATTGAATAAAATAATACAAACTATGATACCGTAACAACCAATAAAATCAAGCCAAGTCCACGAAAGCAACAATAGCCTAAGACCTTTAAAAATAGTTATAACAACAACATAAATAACAAGTCCAAGTAGAATAAGATTACAATTGAATTTTGCCTACAATATTACTAAGCATCTTGATCTCGTCTTTTAGCAACTTTTAAGTTATTGAAAACACAACAATCATATCTATCACATGCATCTAAACCCAAACCCATGTGAACCCCATGATTACATGTTATTCTTCTCAATTGAATATAATTAACGGTTTCATGTTTAATTATTATACACGTCTCGAGTACACACATTAAATCTTGAAGAATTATTTCTACGTCCATATCCATAAATGTACGACCAGTACTAAATAATTTATAACTTATTAATAGGTCATGGAAGAGGTCACCTTCGCATAGTTTAGTGTAAAGGTCATCTCTACCTACTAGGATACCTAAGTGGTTCCCATAGCATAAATCATGGTATAACTCATCTCTATCTATCATGACACTTCAGTGGTCACCATTGTAATCATGATCGGGGTAAATCTTTCCTGTACCAAAGAGTTCTCCCTTATAATCTTGTTGCCTTAACTAGAGATGTATCAATCGTAAATATGACAAGGGTAAGGCTCACCTTTATTGAATAGGTTTCCATCATATGGTCCATATTATAGCCCATCATCGGGATTCCAAAATGGCTACTATCACACGATCCATAAGAATGTCCCTTCAAGGATGTATACCACAAGTACTCATACCCGATATATTGAACAAAATACACAAAACTAGTACGACCCTACTCAACTAGGTCAAACAAAATAAATACCAACCGAATAGTCAGAGTTACACATAACGTCTTTAACTATTGTTAGTTAATATGCACGTTAGCTATAATATGTTATACATAAAACTATCTTGATATCCCAAGGCTCTCCAAGTCTAGGTATCTTGCATATATAACCCTTACCAATATTATCATAATAAAATTACTACCTTACTAAACTGTTCATGAATACATTCTAAATGGTCGAGAAATATACACGATAACTAACTATCTACTAATCTCATAATTTATCTCAATACTTGAATCTATACTCAAGTTACTCAAACAACTATATAGAAATCCAATCCATTCTCAGATTAATACCCTAAATCTCTATAATCATAAACCCTAAACAAATACCTAATCAAATCTCTAGCCAACTGAACACAACACAAGTACAAACTCGAAATCACCAACCTAGAATTTTAGCCTTGTGCACTATCGATAAAATATTCATTATAAATTCAATAAAAATCCAAAACATACACAACAAGCTCCCAAGCATTTATAATTAAAAAGAATACAAATCCATTTCTTCCAACCATGCATGTGGACTTAATCCTAATCATGCGCATAGATTCCGTTCACACTAAAATATTAAGCCATTCACACAGACTTCACATACTAGATTTTTCAACTGACATTTTCTTGAGCTTCCAACTTTAAAATACAAACCTACCAACCCTAAGCCACCATAGATGAGTTAAACATGGCTATAACACTTAAAAAATACCCTATTATGATATGTAAACCCTTTAGGATAAAAACCTAACATCTTATGAACCTAAATTCACAATTTCTTCTCCAAACATTTACTCAAGTATGAAATTACATAAAGGTATCCAGAAATCATCCAATCTTAATCAAATTTACACTAATCGAATGAATTCACATATATTCAAGTTTTAATTCAAGGGGTTCTTCACTATTCTACTTAACTGTATACATATGATCAATGTTAAATTCACAATCTAAACCCAATTAAAAAAATTGTGAATTAGATGATTGGAAATCATATTTTTAATTAGATTATGCTTAGAATCCAATGAATAGAAATATTTTACTACAAAAGAACTTAAAATAAAATTCTAGATAAACTTGTCTCAGGGCAAATGTGAGAATTTAAGCCCTAAATCTCTTATCCCCTTAAATGCCTCCTCTTTCCTTAGCGTCCTAGGATTTATCCAATCCTCCAAACGTGTTTTAGATTTAGTCTCCTAGCCTTATAAACCTTCTTCCCACGAAATTTCCCTTCGCCCCAACCTAAGCACCGACCTAATGTGTCCAAATAACCTTCTAAATGATCTAAAACTCCATCCAAGTTATGTACCAACCCAATGGGCTTGAACCAACATATTAAGACAAAACAGACGTTCCAAACATCCCAAAAGCCAATCCCATGATATGATACAAACAAAAGGTATTTTTTTCTCGTACGAGTCTAAATATTTATTAACAAATTATCATATGTTAAATGTGATTTTAAAATACGAATAATACAACAAATTTAATTATCAATAATGACATCACATATCACAACAAACACACACACTTATTTTTTACAATTCATATGTGACGAAAAACATACATAATTAATTCATACAATCAAATTATGCAACAAAAATACGGGGTATTACATTCTTCCCCTGTTAAACAAGGAATTTAGTCCTCAAAATTTGAATTGATTATACTTTTACTTGTAAGTCTAAGAATATCTTGCCCATAGTGTCGTCAAACTATACACTAAATGTACTAGTTCATCAACCTAATACACATTAATCCCACTCGTCGTAAGTCATGCTTAGTTAATAATCCTACTAAACCATTCTAATCATTAAAATGTAAACTTCTCCCCTGGACTCCATCCGTCAATTACTCATCGAAACATCGTGTATGCACTGATGATAATGAGGTGAGGTCAAATGACATCGACCTCGCCCCATCCAAGTTTATGGAAGTGACCTATGCATCGGAATGCCAAGTTACCATTGGAACCCGAATTTCACAATTCCAAAGCTCGAAGAGATCTTAAAAATAACTTGACTTGCCTTGTGGCACCCCAAAGCACGTTTCCATTCAAGTCAAAAGTACCTTTTCCTACTCTGGCAAAACACACATGCTCACTAGTGAACACTAATTCTTCTAAAGTGTCTCAAACCCCTTATAACACGAAGAACTAACTATTTCTTATCTCGCATCAACTAGGTCAATCTAACTTAAATGACCCCAAATGGCTTTGTGTCCTCGTTGAAACCTATGATTCTAATTATAATAAATAGGCTTACTCTCCCGCTTCCATACTAGAATTTCGAAGACCACAACTCTTCAAATGTCTCTGGTGTTGTACCATGTTCAATTCTTGCGTAACATCTCTACACAAACTATGATAAAACTACTTCACAGTACCAACCATCATCACTTTTAAGATGTAAAGTGAATAAAAAACAAGTGTTTTGGTCAAAACTACCTTCGATAACTTGGGATTGTAATAACTCATATTTTCAGTGAATTAATAAATTTGATAAAATTAATTATGTTTTCATGTTATGACTCGAGATGTAACCATTTATATTGTTATGTGTTATTTAATTTTGATTTGAAATTGGATTTATGACACACCGATTAATTAAGGAAATTAATTAATATTTGGACTTATACCAAAAAGTTGGAAAATAATTGAGTCGTTAGTTTTTTAGTTATGTTTATTTTTTTATCGGTCTAGTGGGAGGCATAGAATGTCCATTTTTAGTTGAAAATGGTCTAATTTAGTACTATTGGGTTAGTATAGGACTTAGGCGGGTTTTTAGACCATTTAGAGATTATTTTAGACCTTTTTTGTTGAGGGCCCATTTGGGGCCCAACCGTAATTTTGTGGGTTAAGAGTCTTAAAACGACATTAGTAAGCTCATTTATAATAAAACATAATTGGAAATGAACTATGGGAGCTGAAGAGAAGGAACATGAAGCGAAGAGGAGAAATTGAGAGATTCGGCTTTCTTTTTTAACACAAATCATGGGGAAAGTTTTATCTAGAATATTATTATGATTAAATGTGTGTTAATATTATGATTATTCATTAAAATATGAATATAATCATAACCTAAGTTTGATTTGAATGACCAATTTGATT
The DNA here is from genome assembly GCA_949130495.1 of Sambucus nigra. NCBI lineage: Eukaryota > Viridiplantae > Streptophyta > Magnoliopsida > Dipsacales > Adoxaceae > Sambucus > Sambucus nigra. Next base: position 352,250,199 of record OX422213.1, on the reverse strand, counting down.
AATTTTAAGATTAACCTAGTTTAAATATGATTTGGGTTATTTTTCATAACTAATTTGATTGATTCTTAAATGATTTAGAACTAAAAATTTTAAAGGACAATTATAACATGTTTTTTTGTCAAATAGTTAAAAACCACTAATTGTGTGAATTCATTTGAAATCATTTTTTATTAATGAATTTTGTTTAAGTTAGGGTTCTTCGATTATGAGTTGGGTTTTTATGAATCTTGATATAGATATGGTATTTAATGATGGGAATAGGTTTTAATTTGGTGAATGATGGTTTTTATTATTTGAATGTTGGTTGGGTGCTAGGATGACATTATTGGGCTCATTAATGAAGGTTGGAGAGAGAAAATAGGGGCTGAAGATGAACAATCTCGTAATGGGGGAAAATGACAAGGGTCTGTGTTGGCCGATCGATCGGTCCCAGAATGCCAATTGATAGGTGGTATCAGAAATTTCCTAAGTGGGAATTTTATGTAATTAGTTGGAAATTATGGTTTTGAAACTTAGGGATAGGGTTTGTTGGCTCATAGTTTTCATGAATGTATAGAATAATGATATATTCTTGTGATTTAAATTATTCTACGATAATATTTGGGAAAGAAATCGTAGATTTAAGGATTAAATTGAGAATTTAACATTTGATTGAAAAACTGAGTGTAGGATCAATTGGTAATTGGGAATCCAAAACCTAGAGGATTGGGTCTAGTTGGCCAAAATCTGTAGAGTTATTGTGATTGACTAATGGGTCATGTATCCCTTTGGTGAATTTATGAATTTGGTTAAAATCCCTTGGGAAAGGTAGTCAGCACATTCAATGATTTTATATAAATTAGGTATGAATTGATGCCTAAATACGATGCCTTGGGAGATGGATTAGGGCTAGTCGAGATTGAATATAGTTGATGTGTGGATTTTAATGTAGGGTAGGGTGACATTATGCCTAGATTTCAGACTCGATAGGATATGGTTAAGGTATTATGAGATGAATTCAGGTTTATATATGTATTATACCTTTCTACAATAACGATGGTAGAATGCCCCGACAAAGTTCCCATTAGTGAGGGTTATAATTACTTGTGTAGTTTATGCATAATGCATACTATGTGTGATTTCTCGTGGCGTATCCTACTAGTAGAGATTCAATGATGAGGTACGTGAGACATAGTCCACACTCATAACCCATTGAGTGGATGATCTCTTCCTTAGTCATATTTTAACCCCAGGGTCACACGTCTAAGTAATCGCGATCGAGAGAGTATCCAGGGATATTTATTTTATATGTATTAGGCATGGTAGGCTTTATGATTGATGGGTAAACATGGTGATTTATACCTTGACTATGCCGAGGTCTTAGGTTTAGGAAGGCCTAAAAGTATAACTGGTATGTATGAGATATCCCAAAAGGAAATAAGAGTAGGCCTTTGTTATGGGTGGTGCGAGAGGTTATCATTTATTTGTATAAGAAGAGGGTTGTACCTTTATTTTGATGTTAAACGTGAGTAGAGTCTTTCTCATAACATATGTGATAATGGTGTGGTGGTAATAGAGATGGTTGTACAGAGTTATGTGCTATACTAGGGATGTATATGATTATAGTAGGGATGTATAACCACATATTTATTATTCAGATTTGTGTATTACATATACAAAAGATGGGTATATTGTATTATTAGCATGAGATAGTCAAATGTTTATAGACTTAAGATATAAGCTTATTATTGGTATATTGGTTAATTAGTGAGATATACTTTAGGTTAGAGACTACCACACAAATTATGTTTCATATTGAAAGAAATAAACCTAAAGCTAAGAAATTTGAGATTAAAGAATGAAGAGGTAAATCTTTAATCACATGGGCGACATATGGGTTCGGGTTTTAGAACTACATGATATTTTTTGTTGTTGGGTTGGATAACTAATAAATTAAATATATTACAACACGATAGGAAATGTGTAGTTATAAAGTGGCCCAAATTCAATTATAATTCAATTCTACATAGGCATGATGTTTATGTTTTCTTTAAAAACTATTTTTATAGGTCCTTGTTATGGTGTCTGCTATAGGTGTAGGTTTGTTGGAGGAGTATCTCTAGCTAAGTCCCATTTATTACTCCTAGGATTATATGATTCAACCAAGTGAATCTCATTCTATTATGGTACCCTTATCTTTTCTGTTTGGCTGCACATGTATTCTTATATTCAGAGTTCGACTTTTGTATGGACCCGTGTTACAATCGGATATGGATTATGTTTTATTGGTAATGTTTGGTATCAGAGTTGGTTTTATGTTGGTACATATTTCATTAACTTGTCTATATTCATTTTTAGTAGTGAGAAGACGCTATGGGCGAGATATTCTTAGATTTTTTACTATGAATATAATGAATTCAAAATTCCTTGTTTCACGATGATTAATTAATTGAATTCATTAATATTTGGACTCGTAGCAGACAATTTGTAAATAACTTAGCTGTTAGTTATTTGGTTTAGTATTTTTTTGTATTGGTCTAGTGGGATGATTTGAATGTTCATTTTTAGTTTAATGGGTTAGTATAGGACCTAAACGGGTTTTTAAACCATTTAAAGACTATTTTGGACCTTTTTGTTAGAGGCCCATTTGGGTTTCAACCCTAATTTCTTTTACTAAGGTTTATAAAGGGTTACTAAGAACCTCATTTATCATAAAACACAGTCGGGAAGCAACTTTGGGAGATAAAGAGAAGGAACATGAAGAGAAGAGGTGGGATTGGGAGATTTGGCTTGGATTTTTTACATAAATCATGAGGCAAGTTTTATCTAGATTATGATTACAATTGAATGTGTGTTAAATTATGATTATTCATTAAAATCTGAGTATAATCATAACTTAAGTCTGATTTCAATGACCAATTTGATTCATTTAAAGATTAACCTAGTTTGGATAACAATGGAGTAATTTTTCATAAATAATTTGATTATTTCTCTCATTATTTGGAACTAAAATTGTTAGAAATGATTAAAACATGTTTTCTATTGTCAATTAGTTAAAAACCTCTGATTATGTGATTTTTGGATTAGCATTTTTTTGTTGAATCTTGATGTAGATTTAGTATTTGATTATGGGAATAAGTTCTAATTGATAAATGATCATTTTCATCATTTGAATGTTGGTTTGGTACTTGGATGACATTATTGAGTTCATTAATGGAGGTTGGAGAGAGAAAAATGAGGGTTGAAGATGAAGAATCCAGTAATGTGGGAAATAGTAAGGATCTAATGGACCGGTCGATCAATCCCAGACCGCCAATCAATTTGTGGTCTCGGTTATTGCCTATGTGGGGCTTTTATATAATTAATTAGAAATTATGGTTTTGAAACCTACGGATAGAGTCTGTTGTGATTTAAAATGTTGGAGGTTACTATTTGAGGTATTTCGATATTAAGGAAATCATATATTTAATGGGTTAAATTGAGAATTTAATAATTAATTGAAAACCTGAGTGTAGGATGGGTTAGTAATTTTGAAATCGGAAATTTAGAGGATTGATGCTAGTTGGCCAAGATTTGTAGAGTCGATGTAATGGATTAATGGGGCATGTATCACTTGGGTGAATTTAGGAATTTGGTTAAAAATAGATAAGGAATGGTATTTACCACCTTCAATCATTTTAAATAAATTAGGTATGAATTGATTCCTAAATACGATGACTTGGGAGATTGACTAGGGCTAATCCAGATTGAATATAGTTGATGTGTTGATGTGTTGATTTTAATATAGGGTAGGGTGACGTTATGCTTAGATTTAGGAACCCGAGATGATAGATTTACATTAATATGATATGAATTAAAGGCTATAGATGTATTATACCTTTTAATGATAGCGATATTAGTATGACCCGATTGAGCTAGGGTCAGTATGTATATGCGATTTACCTTAGCCCGTTAACAAGATTTATGTATGAATATGCTTTAACCCATTGGTGAGGGTTGTAATTACTTGTGTTTTCAACGTGCAATGGATACCATGTGTGAGTGATCATGACATATCATACCAGGAATAATTCCACGATGCTGTACTTCTGAGGCGGACCACACTAGTACCCAGGTGTGTAGACGAGATCTTCCCCGGTCATATTTTTATCAAGGGTCACACGTCTACGTACCCATGACGAAGAGGGTCTTCGGGTATGTTTCTTTCATAAGTCTTGGGTATGGTAGGCTTTATGACTGATGGGTAGACGTGGTAATTTACCATTTGACCGTGATAAGGTCTTAGATTAGGATGGATTAAAACTATAACTAGTATGTGCGAGAGATTACCGAAAGCAATAAGAGTAGTCCTTCGTTATGTTTTAGCATGGGAGATGCTAATTTATTTGTATAATCCTAGGGTTGTACCTTTGGATGGATGTTAGACATGACTAGAGTCTTTCTCCTAACATATGTGATTATGGTGTGGCGGGACCAGAGATGGTTGTACCAGTTTGTGTGGTATATTAGAGATATATATGACTTATAGTATTAAAATTATTATTGTGTATTACATATACAAGATATGTGTAGATTGTATTATTGACATGGGATAGTCAAATGTGTATAGACTTGAGATATACGCCTGTTATTGGTATATTGGTTACTTTGTGAGAGATATTGTAGGTTCGAGACTACCACACAAGTTATGTTTTTATAATGAAAGGGATAAACATAAAGATGAGAAATTTAATATTAAAGAATGAAGAGGTAAGACTTTAATTATAGGGGTGACAGATGGGTTTAATTTCAATAAATGCATGATATTTTAGGTTGTTGGGGTGGGTAACTAATAACTTAAAATATTTTGAAAAATCAAGAGGAAGGTGTGTGGTTATAATGTGGCCCAGATTAAATTACAATCCTATTCTATATAGGATTTGTTTATGTTTTCTTTCAAAAACTATTTTAAAGGTCCTTGTTGTTATGGTTTTTGTAGATGCAGGTTCGTTAGAGGAGCATCTCTAGGACATCCTATTTTTCACTCCTAAGATTGTAGGAGTCGAGCAAGTGAAGCTCATTCTACTATTGTACCTTTTTATTTTCAGATTGGTTGTATATGTATTCTTATATTCGGAGTTGAACTTTTGTATGGATCCATGTTATATTAAGATATAACGTATGTTGTATTTTTAGTGTTTAGTATCAGAGTTGGTTTTGTGTTGATATGTATTTCATTATCTTGTCTTTTTTCATTTAGTTTTAATTATTCTTGTGCTGAGAATGTTACCGAAAGTTTTCAATTCTCGTGATTTTTATATTAGACTTAATAAATCTAGTTATGGATTTTATGGGATTATGCACTCCTCTATCATAAACAACATCCCTAGAAAAAATAGCCCTCTCATGTCATCGAATAGAGAGAGGGAACTCCTACTAATTACGGATTGAATACAATCTCCTAGTAGAAAATTCAATGTTTGGTCCTGAAGCACCCCTAACATGAATTATGGTGTAATGGTCCCCATTCCCTCTTCAATAAGATGTCATCGTTCAGTAAACCACCCCTTCTTGCCATTAAAATTCACTAATGACGCTCCTAGTAGATATCGTGTTAGAATACTGTCTTTTGGATATTATCCTCCTGATTCCATCAGTGGTGATAACCTATTCACAAAAATAATGCACTTTCCTTAGTTGTTCCAACAATCGTGATACACAACAATGAACACTCATTATGTATAACAACCTTACCCAGTCTTAGATGGTCCATACCTAAAATCAATGAACCGTTCATCTTTTAGGAGCTTCTCTATTATAACATCTTATTTGAAAAATGTCTTGACTCAAAATTTGCATTTCCTGCTTCCACGACCCTCTACATTTCTATCAGAGTCAACCAATAAAATGCCCTCGTATTGGTCTAATTATAGTGCCACTCTAAGGATATAACTAATCTCTTACGTAGTTTATAACTCTACACATCTCCTACTAAAGATGATAATTATCTCAAACTATCTATAATATCTATGCAAAATCGTAATCTTCCCTAATGTGGTCGTATCTATACATATACAAAAGTGTACTAGATCGTGTCCCGAACCTAAGCATAACTGTAAGAAACATTATCTTCTCAAAAATTGCAATTTTGAAAACCTATCCTCGGTAGTCTATATAAGCGCAATAGATATAGCTACCACCTAAAGGTAAATAGTACTAATCATAAGACCACAAGCCTAAATTAATAGAGCGACCGAAAATCAAGCCGACTAATAAACTGCCACGTCTCTACAATCATGACGTAAAGTAGCCCCCTATTTGTCGGGGTATCCACATATAACTAATGCTCGGTGAATAGTATGTATATATATATATATATATATATATTTGTGTGTGTGTGTGTGTGTGTGTGTGTGCGCGCGCGCGCGTGTGTGTATGTTATAATCTTAGTAAACATACTACTAATAAATAATGACAAGTCCTCGATGTCTAAGTAAAACTCATTCACGTGAGCCGTAAACTTATCAGTAGCCATCCTCCGATGGTACCCCTAAAGACTGGTTGCCCTTAAGTCATATAGTAATTAAGTGACCTCATTTTCCACAAGTGTAATACCTTCTTCTTAATGGAACTATCAAAATGGCGGCCCTACTGACGACCCTGCTGACCTTTCCTTGACAAAAACTTATCTCGTTGGAAATATTCTCACTGGCTAGGACCCTAATGGACATATTTCTCTTGACTCTAATGGATGTAACAAATCATATTCTCTACTCTTGGAACCTCTTATGGTCTTCTCCTCTTATGCGATTCTTTTTGCTAGTGAGGTCTTCCCTACTCAGGTTAATTCTACATCGTATCTAGTTACTATGCCTACTTTAGCCTTGGTCTTTAGAACTTTATTCTTGAGATAGCTATGGAGGTCATACAGATGTAGGAAGGTGACTCTCACCATCTAAATGTAAGTGGTAATTAACGATTTACCCAATAAACCTGTTAAACACTTCTCGTAAGATTTATGCCAACTCAAGAAAAAATCTTCTCGCACCGAAATGTATAACATTAACATACCTTCTTTTTATTATTATATCTCAATATCTCCGCATCAAGAAAGAGAAAAATTGTTTAACACATCCTCATACTAGCTATCACACGGTCACACATGTGAGGCCTTTAAGAAATATACTTTTAATCGCGTTAGGAATGGTAAGTTTAAGAATTTCCCCTTGAACCATACGCTAAGCACTTGCAAAGGGTCTCTCACCAAACAGTACCTAACTCCTGACCAAATTCGACCACATGCGCGGGTCATCTCATAAAGATAATCCAAACTAGGAACCCTCATAATACACTTGGTCTTATTCGAACCGTTCGTCTATAATAACGACGCAAAACCCCCAATACATTCGTTATTATACATAATACAAATCCTAAACGATAAAGCTTTAAAGTAAACAGAGAACGAAATGTCGAAAGTCAATGAATGCACTCACGACCCTAGGAGACTAGAACCGGAGATGCTCTGATATAAACTGTGATACATTATAAAATTCATAAATAGATTATTCAGGTCTAATACCAAAATCATGGGAATGAAAAATATTTGGTAACATTCTTTGCAAAAATTAAAAATAAAAGCTGAACAAGTAATATAAAGAAGTAAAAAACTATTGACTAAAATAATACGAACTCTCATACCATAACTGCCAATAAAATCAACCCTAATCTACGACTTGAACAACAACCTAAGACCTTTAAATAATATATATATATATATATATATAATATAAACAACAAGTCTAAGTAGAATACTAATGTATTTGAATTTGGGCTACAATAATACGGAGCATCATAATCTCATATTTGACTAACCTTTAAGTAATCCTAAACCCAAAAATTGTAAGTATCACATGTGTCTAATACTAGATCCATGTGAATTCCATGATTACATATTATTCTTCTCAATTGAATGTATTTAACGGTTTTATGTTTAATTGTTGTATACATCTCAAGTACATAAATCAAATCTCAAATAACAATGTCTACATCCATTTTCATATATGTATGACCAATACTAAGTACTTTATAATTGACTACCAGTATATCGAAGTGGCCACCTGCGTATGGTTTAGGGTAAACTCTGTCTTCATTGATCGAGATATCAAAGTAGTGCACATCTCATGGCCTAGAGTACAACTCGTCTCTATATAGCTAATACTACAGTGGTCGCCAACATAAACATGACTAGAGTAAAGTTTGCCTTTACCAAAGAGGTATCTCTCATAATCATGACAAGGGTAAAGTTCACCTTTACCAAAGAGGTCTCTAGCGTACGAGCCAGGGTATAACCTTTTTTTATACACCAAGATCCCAAAACGGCGTCCGTCATACAGTCGATAAGAATGTCCCCTCTAGGACGTTTACCATAAGTACTCATACTTGATATATTGCACATTCATAAAACTAGTATGCCCCTACTCAACCAGGTTAAACCAAACGAATACCAATCCCCAGAGTTACACATAAAGTCTCCAATTATTATTATTTAATACGCATGTTAATAATAATCTATTATTTATTAAACTATCCCGATCTCCCAAGGCTATCCAAGTCTAGATATCTCACACACATAACCTTGACCATTATTATCATAATATAATTATTACCTTATTCAACAGTTTATCAATACATTCTAAACATTCATGTGATATACACAATCAGTAGATATCTAAATATCTTATAATTTATCTCTGTACTTGGCCCTATACTCAGGGAACTCATAAAACTATATAGAAATACACTATATTCCTCGATTAATACCCTAACATCTCTAATTGTAACCCCAAAACACGCCCCTATCTAAATTTTGGAGAGACGTGAGGAGAGATAGAATGGTGCGATGTCTCGATCCGATTAATGTGACATACTAAAATTTAGAGAGACTTGCGGAGGAGAGATAAAAACAGTGTAGTCACTCGATCCGATTAGGGAAAGATCCTAGATTTTGGTGAGACATAAGGAAAGATAGAAACAGTGCGGTATCTTGATCTAAATTAGGTGACAACCTGAATTTTAAAGAGGTGTGATAAATGAAAAAAATGGTGTGGCCTGAGGAACCAATTAATATGACATATGCAATTTTGGAAAGACACGAGGAGAGGTAGAAATAGTGTAGTGACTAAAGGTTCACGAGAGATGAAATTATATGGAAATGGATGTGAACATACCTCCATAATAGTGATTTCGGAATAACATGTTATCAATCCAGGTGAATCAAAAGTGGTGTAGAGGTGACTTATAGGTTTTCGTCCTTTGGCTCCTTACATGGCATGCTATATGACATTGATCAGAGGAGAAACTAGTGTCTCCTGGTACTCGTGATGTTGGTAAGGAGTGATAGAAAGATTAAGAAGTTTTAGAGGTTGAGGAATGTTAGGAAGACCAACAGTGTGTTAGTTTCTTGATAGGGAGTGTCATGCACCATTGGTGAGTGTTACACGACATTAACTCCCAAAACCCTAAAAATGCAATGAATGTAGAAGGTTGAAATTGCAGTCGTCCTTATTAATTTGAACTATTTCTCATAAATAAAACTTAATTTTTTATCAAGACAAAAGACTTTACCTTTCTCTATAAGAATGGAGATTCCACCACTAGCGGTGTTGCCACTAGTGGAAGAGCCAAGGGATGTGCATCCATATACATCATAGACAAAGCCATACTTTCATTATTGAGCGACTTTTGTCGAGCCCACGAGTTACAAAATATTTTTAGTGATGGTTTCGTGTATGATGATGAGAAGAATACATGAGATAAGAGTGGTCTTCATCCAAAGCCATGCAATCATTTGCAAAACAACCCAATGAGTCATCAACTTTTTTTTAGCATTCTTTACTACTAAAAATGTGCAAGGACCCCCAATTTTAAAATCGTTCACTTTAATTTCCTATATGTACGGAATAAAGATGGTTATTATTTGATTTTATTTTCTTTAAAAAGATGAAAAATTAAATTAAACACAAATTTTAATTTCTAAAAACAAAATTAAAATTAGGCCTAAATAAGTGAATTATGATGAACACACACACACACAAAATTCACTAAAACCAAATTTTAGTTTTTCTCAAAAACATAAATTAACACATAAAGAAAAATATGAGAAATTTACTTTTAGCCCAAAATTAATTTAACAGAAGTCCTAAAATTCGCTTACCCAATATTTTAATTATTACCAAATTAGGACAAACCAAATTAAATATATGACTTGACTTAAATTAACTTAAATTGCACACAATTTAATTTAAGCACCAAAAATAGACAAGTGTGATAATTAAACCAATTTTATCTCTTTTAACCTATGCATGCATTATAAGATTATTTAAGCAAGAAAAATAAACACTATTACACGACGCGCCGATGTACGAGAAAAATCCAAATGGGAAAAACCTCGGACAACCCTAGCCTTAAGTCTTCTAAGTATGGAATTTTTACAAATATAAGATAAATGAATTACTCAACTCAACTTGACACCTTCAAGCCCCTGACGTGTCTTCTTGTACCAACCTCCGCTTAGTCGATAATTTCGGAATTCCACTAGAACCTTGGAATCCACCAATGAGGTCATAGGACAACCGTCAACCCAACCTTTCTACGAGTGGGAACGCCGCATCAAACTTTTTCTCCTTTTTGGAATACAGAAGAACCAAAACAACTCTTTCATGGGATGATAATTAAACCTATGCCAGATGCTCCAAGAAAGATATATAAATATATATATATATATATATATATATATATATATATATATATATATATATATATATATATATATATATATATATATATGTGTGTGTGTGTGTGTGTGTGTGTGTGTGTGTGTGTGTGTGTGTGTGTGGTACTTGGAATAAACTAATCAGTTTTATGGGTGTAAAGACTTGTGTATGAGATAATTTTTCTAGTTAAATTTGACACATGAAAACAAGGACTTTTGTTTTGAAATATTTTCTCTCTCAAATCTCTCAAAGATGTTACAAAAGTCTGTCCCGAAGTTGGTTTAAAAACTGTCAAAAGAGAGTGGTACAAAGAGTGGGGAAATGGGATAAAACTGCCAAAAAAAATTTCCTCCAGAAATCTCGTTCGAACGACATTTCATTCGAGCGAAAAGTCTGTGGACAAAAACGGAAACTCGTCGGCAAACTCCTTCGAACGAAATTCTCGTTCGAACGATAATTTCTAACGAAATGTCAGAATGTGCATTTTTCGATTTAAGCCCACAAACTTTATTTCAAATAAAAATTACACACATTAAAATTATTCCAAGTCTCCTACAAATAGATAAAAGCATTCATACCTTTTGGATACTTGAAACATGATGTTGATGACGTTAAACACGGCACTTGAAACTCGACAATGATGTTCACTTGAAAACCAGGCCGCTACGTCTTCAACTTTACATGACGTAGGCTTGAAAGATACTCAATAACACTATCCTATGACTTAAGCCTTTTTTCTGAATTGAGCCAACACTACATTAAGACTCAATTGGAAATTTGTGTCCTTACAAATATTCCCCTTTGTCTATTCCGGGACAAAAGACAAAACAAAATCCTAAAGGGTCGTCAAGCTCTACTAGACTCAAAAACATCCCACCCAAAAATAAAAATTATAAGCTTGACTCAAAAACCCAAGGATGACTATCTTTGTCGATACCGAAGAAAGTTGTTGTTAGAATAGTTCCTCTACACTTAAGCAAAACATTATACGCATAGAGAATATCAAAGTATTAAATGCAAGTAAATTAAATACTCCCCCTAAATTAATCATTCTCTCCCCCTTTATCCAATATGATCTACCTAAGAAGGTCGCGAGTCCCCCTAAGTTAAATCTTCTAAACTGAGATATGATTATAGTCGGATTAGATACCATTTTTCCCCCATCATTCTCCCCCTTTTTGTTCAGGAATAGACAAAGGATAAAAGAACTAATTAATTACTCAATTTTCCTAATAAGACTAATGGCAATTTCTCCTCCTAAAAACTACATAAGGGATATAAATAAGGGAAAATAAGTAAAACAAAACGATGCTTAAGAGATAGGATCATTAAGAGCTATGGGCAACAAAAGACAATAACTAATCCACGCAAGTATTATGGATGCTAACTATGATGCGAACAAAACGATATCAATTTGAAACATAAGGGACTAAGCATGTGATATAAAACCAATATTTTGCAACAAGTTAGATAGCAATTACGAATTAAAGCATATGTAGAGTATCTAAAATGGCAAAGACTCAAAACAAAACAAAATATCATATATATATATATATATATATATATATATATATATATATATATATATATATATATATATATATATATATATATATATATATATATATATAATATGGGAGAGGGGTGTTTGAATAGTGTCAATAAATTAACGGTTGAGATCGAATTTTTTGGAGGATCTAAAGGGGTGAGATTGCGCCATGTCACCACTTACCATTGTGACATGGCTAAATCGACACAACCTCAAACCCAAAACTCCCGCCCAGTTCAATCTGCCTCGAGCGTCCCAAACGTCCAATCTTTCACTCACTCTTCCCTTTCAAAACTACTACGTTACCTCAGAGTTTCTCTCCAAAACATTCACGCTCTCTCCCATTTTCAACCTGTCTTACCTATTCTTGTCGATTTTCAACCTCTCCAAAACATTCACGCTCTGTACGAAACCAGCTCTGTACGAAACCAGCTCTCTTACCTTACCTCAGAGTTTCCGATTCGTGAGTTTTCTTTGAATCATTTGGTATTTGGTTTTCATTTGAATTTTATTTAGCTAACTATGTTATTTGCCTATTCCATTAAAATATCAGTCCGTGGCTGGAATAAGGGTTTTAATGAACCGGAAATTTGGAGTTGGATTATATTGATATTTTTGGTTTTCAGTCCATGGCTATTTTTAATGTTAATTTCTTGAGAATGATTTTAGGTTTACAATGGTTGGATTTTGATTTATTTTTAGGTGCAGTGGACTTGATTTATTTATTGGCTATTAACATTGGTTGGATTTTGATTTATTTGAATCTGCTATTTACAAGGTTAGTTCTTACTAACTTTAAGTTCTTATTTGGATTTTGATTTTAGGTTTACACTGCTATTAAGTTCTCATTTAGTTGGATTTTGATTTTTAGCTTTACACTGCTATTACCATTGATTGGATTTTGATTTTTAGGTTTACCCTCCTATTTTTAGGTTTACCCTGCTATTTTTAGATTTTTAGGTTTACACTCCTATTTTTAGATTTTTAGGTTTACACTGCTATTTTTAGGATTACACTGCTATTTAAGTTCTTATTAACTTTATCATCTGTTATATTTGATAATTTTGTAGTCTATTATCATTGAGTGGACATGAATCAGATAACCCTTTCTAAACAGCTCGAACGCTTCCGTAGCAGAAACACGGGTGTTGTCATTCGTGATGTATCTGAACTGGACATCATTCATACAGAGGTAACTTCAACCATTTTTTAAATAGCAGAGAAATTTTTTGTTATACCACTTATTTTATTAGCAATTTTTGGTATTAGCAATTTTCGGGGGTTCTGCTATTTTCTTACAGAGCTATTTTATTTTCAGAAGAGAAAACACGCAGAGCAATTTTTGGATAACGGAAAGGGGAAAGGGAAAGAGAATGACCCCCCTTACTTGGTTTGATTCTTTTTTCTTCTGTAATGAAATTCAATTTTCACACCATAACCCTTTGATTATATTTAGACTTAATTTCCTAATTATCTATTAATTAGCAGGAATTTCCACCTACTTTTGCCCGCATATTAGCTCAAAGACGCCGTCGCGAACGAGAACGGTCACAAAATGAAGCCAGTGTTTCCCGACCTACATCAAATCGCGTTGATACAACTTCTCCGTTTCTAAGCACACCTACACTGCAATGTGGACCTCTACGAAACCAGACCCCTATATCAAACATTCGTACGAACATTCCAGAGCGACTTATGGGTAACCTTGAGTCGGTGCGATTTTTTGTAATTTGTACTTGATTTCATTTTTTAAACCATATAACCACTGCAATTTTGAGTTTTCATTTTGTATTCTCCGTATCCGCAGGTATGTTCAACTTCCTATGTCGAAAGACACACTTCCACCTTAAACGTGCCAACGGTGTGACGTTTCTTCCATTTCCATATTCATTATTGTTTTACTTTCATTATATTTCGTCTTCATTTACTAACTATATATAACGTAGCAGGAAATTCCACCTACTTCCGCACGTATCTTGGGTCAGAGACGCCGACGTGAACGAGAACGATCTCAGAATTCCTCCTGTGTTTACCGTTCGGAAATTTCTCCGTTACTGAGCACCCCTACACCGCAATGTTGCCCTATGCGTAATCTCACCCCCGTATCAAACATACTTACGAATATCAGCCCCGTAATCTCACCCCCATTCCAACATTCTGATGATCCAGTTCAATTTGCCTCTTTGGTTCAGCCGCGTAATTTGAACTTAGATTTCGATTGTAACATACTAACGATGGATGTAACTTCGTCTCCAAGAGTTGTGCAACAAGAATCACCTAATCAAGATACAACTTTTAATTCAGATACTCCCCCATTGGGAAATAATATACCATTGACATTTAGGTACATTTACCTACTCACTTCTTTATTTAAATATTTGGTTGTTTTTTGCATCTCTTACACTATGTTTAACAAATAATCTTTTCCTATATTTCAGGACAGGGAGACCATCCTTTCGAAATGAATCGAGTAGCAGGGCACGAGGTCGTGCATATGATACGTCGGGAAGACATGATTTGGGACCTATGAATGTAATATGCCCTCACTATAGTGCATTACACTGGATGGATGAAAGGTTGTCGGGGTCCTCAAAGATAAGACCGCTGTTTGGGAAGTGTTGTTGGAAGAGCCAAATTTGTTTACCTTCCCTCATTGAACCCCCGCCTGAAATTAAGCTTCTATTTGAGGGTGATGATGATCGGTCTAGATCTTTTCGTACTTATACAAGAGAGTATAATGCTGCCAATGCATTTACGAGTTTAGGTGTTCAGATGGATGACCGGGTCCACCATGGCACGGGTCCATCGAGTTTTACGATTCACGGTGAGCTTCGTCATCGTACTGGATCCTTATTACCCGATGTTGGTCACGAACATGATGCGACTTACGCTCAATTGTACATTTATGATCCAGATGTAGCTTTAGATATTCGCCACCAGAGAAATCCTCATTTGAAGAGGGATGTCCTCGATACAATACAACAATCTTTATTGGAGAATAACACATTCACGACCAAATATCGTGAGGCATATGCTATTTTGGATCACTCAAATAGGATGGGCCATGACTTACCTGCTTACCTTCATTATAGTTGTGCAAAGGACCGTCGCACGTATAATTTGCCATCATCCGATGAAATCGCAGTTATTTTACCTGGGGATGGCTCCAACGTCAGTGTTATGCGAGATATTATTGTTCGGCTCAAAGGCGGTAATCAATTAATGCAAATTAACGAGTGACACCCTGCATATTTACCTTTGCATTACGTCTTATTGTTCCCTTATGGGGAACTTGGCTAGCACTCAGAGATGAAGTTATGGGATGTGAAACGTTCGACTAAACAGACTAAGCGTTTAACTCAATTGAATTATTATGGTTATCGTTTGTTTCAACATGCTTCCGAGTACTCCACCCTCTTTAAAGGGGGTAAATTGTTCCAGGAGTTCATTGTTGATGCATGGGCTTCTACCGAGAAAAACCGTCTAACTTATTACAAACTTAATCAAGGGAAACTTCAGGCGGAGTTATACAAAGATCTTAGTGACAGTATGTCGAATGGGTTACAACCAGATCAGATTGGTAAACGGATGATTCTGCCATCGTCTTTCACTGGTAGTGCGAGACATATGTTTGAGATTTATCAAGATTCGATGGCCATCACACGTTTCAACCAGCATCCCGATGTTTTTCTCACCATGAACGCAAATCCAAAGTGGCCAGAAATTACAAAGGAATTGATGCCTCATCAGAATGCCTTGCTTCGTCCCGACTTGGTTGCACGTGTGTTTGAACTTAAACGGAAGGCACTCATGAAGGAGATTGAGAATAAGCATGTATTTGGCAAAAAAGTGGCGCACGTCTTCACAATTGAATTTCAAAAGTGAGGTTTACCTCACATGCATGCTTTATTATTTCTTGATAGTCCAAGCAAGATTAAAACATTTGCCCAGGTCGATAATATAGTGTGTGCTGAATTTCCGATCTTGGACGATGATCCGACACTTTTTGAAACTATTTTGGGTTGTATGGTTCATGGACCGTGCGGTTCACAGTCTCCTCAAGCTCCTTGCATGGAAAATGGTAGATGTACGAAGAAATATCCTAGGGATTTCGCAGACTCCACCACTATGGATAAAGATGGGTATCCAATTTATCGGCGTCGCAATGATGGTCGGGTGTTTACTCTTGCAAATGGGAAAAAAGTTGATAATCGAGATGTCGTTCCATATAATCCACATCTTAGCCGGATGTTCAATTGCCACATCAATGTTGAAGTTTGCGCCGAGCTCCGATGCGTCAAGTACATAAACAAATACATTTACAAGGGATACGATCGCACCACTATGGTCTTAGGAGGTGTAGATGAGATCCAACAATACTTAGATGCTAGATATATTGGCCCACCTGAAGCTACTTGGCGGATATTGGGTAATCCAATGCATGAAGAGAAACCTTCTATTACACGATTGGAACTTCACCTCCCGGGTATGCATCATGTTGTTTTCAATCCAAGTGAGTCGATGGATGAAATTGTGCGCAGGGCTTCGATTCAACAAAGTTCTTTAACGGCGTTTTTCGCATATTGTGCATCTAATGAAGACGCGCGTGCATATACTTATCAAGAGTTTCCCCAACACTATGTTTGGAATAAGAATTCAAAGACTTGGACTCCCAGATCAGAAAATGGGGGTTTCGCAATTGGTAGGATGTACCATGCCAGCCCAAACTCAGGAGAAAGATTTTATTTGCGACTATTGCTAACCGTTGTTAAAGGGCCGCGTTCTTTTGAGTGCTTACGGACTATCAACAATGTCATAAACGATTCTTTCAAGTCCGCGTGTGTGGCTATGGGGCTTTTAGAAGATGATGACGAATGGGTGCAATGTTTACAAGAGGCGGCGATAATGCAGACATGTTATCAACTCAGAAGACTATTCTGCGTTTTACTCACCCAGTGTTTCCTTATAAATCCGGGTCTGCTGTGGGATCAGTTTGCGTTGGATATATGTGACGACCTTGCGCACAAGCTCCGTAGCTTATTCGCTATTCCATGTCCAACGAAAGCCGAAGTAAAAGACTACGGTTTGTATCTGCTAAACGAATTGCTACAGGAGTCAGGCAAGAGTTTGTCTGACTTTCCTCCGATGCCACTCCCTGTCAGAAATTGGAGTACCTCTGGAGAAAATCGACTAATATGGGAGCATCGTCAGCTTCAAGTTGATACAAACCACTCAATTGTGCAAGCTAATGTTGATCGTCTTAATCCAGGGCAGCAAATTGCTTTTGCAGAAATAACTAATTCAGTGTTTGAGGGTAATGGAAAAACTTTCTTTTTGAATGGTGGGGCGGGAACGAGGAAGACATTTTTGTATAACACAATTTCTGCGGTTTGTCGTGGTCTCGGACATATAGTGATTACTGTTGCCTCTTCTGGAATTGCTTCCTTATTATTGGTCGGCGGTCGAACTGCTCATTCGACGTTTTCTATTCCTCTCGACATTCTTGAAAATTCTAATTGCGGGTTTGCAAAACAGTCGATTCAAGCAGAGTTGTTCAAACTAGCGAAGCTCATAATCTGGGATGAAGTGCCAATGCAACATCGGTTCTGTGTTGAGGCAGTTGATCAGTCGTTACAAGATATATGTAATAATAAAAGACCCTTTGGGGGAATCACAGTGGTGCTCGGTGGTGATTTCCGTCAAATATTGCCCGTAATTCCTAAAGCCGTTAGAGAGGAAATCGTTGCCGCCTTTTTAAGGCGGTCCGCGCTATGGAAAGATATACATGTTCTGACCTTAAACTCCAACATGCGCCTCAATAATACCGAAGTTGAAAGTTTGCAATTTTCGAACTTCTTGACTGAGGTATAATATTATATAGATAATCGTTTTGACATTGCTGTTTACATACAATATATATAGATATTGTTTTTTTACTTACTTCTCTTTTTCCTCCAGATTGGGACTAGCCCAGAGGAAACTGTGCTTATGCCTTCGACACTACGCCATTGTAAAAGCGTTGAGGAATTCATGGGGGCTGTATACCCATTATTGCACGTGGAGGGAACTGTTACCTCTACCTTCCTCAATGAAAGAACAATTCTTTCGGCTCGCAATGACGATGTGAATGCCATAAATACAGCCACGCTCAGTATTTTCCTCGGTGAAACAGTTACATACTTTGCTGTCGATAAATTGTGCCCTGATGAAACTAATCCCAGCATAAGTAACTAGTTCCCAAATGAGTTTCTAAATGCCCTTAACCCATCGGGATTACCGCTATTTAAATTGGACTTGAAAGTTGGAAGCCCAATAATGTTGCTACGAAATATTTCCCCGAAAGATGGCCTCTGTAATGGCACCCGCTTGATAGTTACAAAATGTTCCGAGCATGTTATTCAGGCCCAAATCCTTACTCGTGAAAAATTTGGCACATTAGTTTTCATTCCTAGAATCTCTTTAACACCTTCCTCTGCTGAAATGCCAATTAAGATGACGCACCATCAATTTCCAATCAAGTTGGCCTACGCCATGACAATGAACAAATCGCAGGGCCAGTCCGTCAAGTATGTTGGGATTGACTTGCGCACTCCGGTCTTCAGTCATGGCCAATTGTATATTGCATTATCACGTTGCACGAGTGCTAACTGTATATCTATCCCACTTCCCACCGATGAAGGGAGTTCAACTACTAACATTGTATATCCAAAGGTTCTCTTATAATCATTTTTTTGATGTACGTTTTGATGAAGGGAGTTCCAAATAGTGGGATCTTCATTTTTGTATGAACTTTTGGTACTATTTCCACCCATGGTGTTTAATTTAAACTAATACTATTTTGGACCTATTTATAGTTTATTCAAACAGAGTGCCAATTGTATGTTGCATGGTATGTTTTCAAGATCATTTTCTTTGTAAAGGCCTTTTGATTCGGTATAGAGATGATTCAGAGATCATTCAATCTTATTTATTCATCTGTTTTAATTCTAAAGTTTGTTTTTGCCTATTTGCATCATTCAATAATTGTGATTTGATCAGGTGAATAACTATGATTTTATCAGTTTGGATTCTTTTACACACCAAAGGTGTTTGCAGAGTGAAGCTGGTACAAAGGCCTTGATTGAACAATTGAGGATGGCTGCCAGTTTAGCAAAGGTCCCAAACACTAGGATGAGGAGTTATTGGGGAGTGAGTTTAAAGTTGAAGCGAATTTCTGGAATGTGTTTAAATTTCATATTGATCGGAAGAGTGAAGTAGAATCTGTTGCAGTTGTATAGAAGCAATTCAGCTCATTTGGTAAAATGGATGCTCTTCATCCAATTGACTCTTATTTTAGTTGGTACATGAATTGATAGAGAAAGCAAATCTGAACCTAGATGAAGTTAGAGACTGTTGTTGAAATTGTGCTTGCTCCCGGCTCCCAAAACGTAAGTGAATACAGGATCGCTGCATTATACTCTTTAATATTTCTGCATTTAAAGTTGTATATATTTTCTCGATGCTCTATTTATAAAATATTGATCCAAACTCCTTTTCTTTTCGGATTTGTGCAGCTATGTCATTCAAGAAATTAGCCTTTAAGTACCACCCTGATGTGCCACCACATGCCCAAACAGAGGAGTACACGAGGAGGCTCATTCGAGTACAAGATGCTTATGAGACTTTGTCAAACGAGCATATACTTTTTCAAACGAGCATAATATAAGCATGTTGGCTTTGACAACGAGGCAGTAGCATGTTGGCTTTGGCAGCGAGGCAGTAGTGCTGCTTTCGTGGCAGTGGCAGTAGCATTTTATGCACTGTAATGTCTCCTAATTATTTCTTCTGAAACTTGGATATTGGTGATACATGTTGGGTTAGATATAGAATCTGAAATGATAATCTTATTTATGATGTTATAATGTGTACTCTTGATGGAATTAGTTGTATGCAAGTTTGGTGTTATAATGTGTACTCCTGATGGAATCAGTTGTATGCAAGTTGGATTAGCTCAACTCCATTAGTAATATATTAAGGATAAAACATGATTCTTTTATTATATTTGGGAATTAGTTGTATGCAAGTTGGATCATCCATATATGTTGAGGGGATATTGTAGATTGATTGTGGAAGTTATCCAGTTCCGAAAATCATAGGAAAAGGGCCTATGAACCTGCTGGATATGGAGAACCTGCTGCATTGTTCCACTGTTATATGCATTGGCTGTTGACACATGCGCAGATGCACACTCACACACTCTCACGCGTTAGTAATATATGCATTGTTCCACTGTTATATCATTGTCAGTAGGTATTTATCTGATTTGATTTCATGTGTTGTGTATTGAGAGTAAATGTGGAAGCAGAAGATTGGAGAGGGAGGGAGTATGTGGCTGTACGGTCCCGATGGTAGGCAAATTTGGATGTTTGATCCAAATCTGGGATCTCCAGAAGACCTAGCTGATATCTAAAATGGTCGTCAAACTTTTTTCAACAATCGCTTTCTCCGAAAGCACGACTTAGATCTCATTTACCTATGCATTTTATATTACATATCATGTTTGGGAGTTCTAATATGTCATTTTGGAGAGTTCTAATTTGTCATTTTGGAGTACTAATTTGTTTATTTATTTTTATCTGAATCACATATTCATGTGTTCTTTTACTCTGCGAGATCGAAAAAAGGACCATATTGGGACTTTATTATCTTCAGGACCATCACTGCAGATCATCCTCTATCGCCCTCCTCAATATTTTCCTTACTGATGTTCAGGTCTTTTTCTAATGTCCTTTTCCTCTTCATATACTCGCATATTAGTTGATTATGTATGCATAAAACATGTATAAACACACATTAGGACTGAACATACATAGGACAAGCCAAGCATTAAGACTTCTTGGCTTTAGATCACATATTAAGACTGCTTGGCTTCAGAATATTTGCCTTATTGTGTGGCTCGGTGTAAGCATTTCCTTCCTGATCTCCAATCCTCTATTATCAATCTAATGCGTTCTTGATACATTACCTTCCCGATCTTCAATACTCTATTATCAATGGCAGAAACAAGTTTCTAAGTTTTTGTCAATGCTTCTGAAACTTGACGTTCGTTAAAGAGAGCTTAATTGATTCATCAGCTATCATCAAACAAAGCACGTTTGTAATTCCCCAGTAGCAAAATCACATGGGCTCTATTTGAAAAGATAATAAAGTTCTCTAAGTCACTTAAAGCCTTCTAATTTTTTGCCCTGCTGTAGCAATCGATAGCTTCTGAATAGTACTCTTCCCCCATCATAACATACTAATTACCATTATCCTTGAGTTCAATGGCTGCTGAATCCTTGAGGGCATTAACAGAAAGAAGGTTATCTAATTCTCTCTCAGTTTTGGGTTCTGAAAAAACCTCCATCTATAGCGCCATTGCTTATTGTGACTTTACTACTGCCACTACCCACACATATTCCTATTCCTATTCTCAACTTGACATTATCAAGCTTGAATCTTATCATAACATGTCTAGGTTGTTAATTTTTTGAAATGTTCCACACAACAAAAATAATAGTTGTTCAGCTAGATTATGCCAACTTTTGAAAGAAAAAAAATGATATTTATACGTAGCATATGATTCTTTTTCTCGAAAAAAAATTTCAATGGTGTTGATGCATAAAATAAATGGTTTAGGATCCAATATTACTCAAGTTAATATCATACACTAATGCCATTGCTATTTGAATTTTCAGTTGAGCCATGCCTTGAGCGTGAAGCAGCCTTAAGCATTTCAGAAGTATTTTCTTGTAATGTCTTGAGCGTGCCAGAAGTAGCTGAATTCGAGAGTTTTATTACTTCAGAACAACTGCTCCAGATCTGAATGAGGAAAGAGCTATGCTACTTGAGGAGTGGATCAATTCAAGAGCAATTTTGGAGAACTCGGAGATGAATTTAGTTCGAGTGAAGTAGCCGAAGAAATTATATGATGTATTGATCTCATTTAGTGGTATTTCTTCTTTTATTTTATCTCAACTTAGTTATTTTGTATTGATCTCATTTAGTTGTTTTGTTTCAGCACTGATGCACTATATACCGCTGACAACCGAAAAGCTTGCTGGGATTACATCACTCTGTTCTTTGTTTCGTATATAGTGCACTGCTGCACTATATACAACGTACATCCCTGACAGTCGAAAAAATCATTTTGTTGATGAGAAGCGATATGACACGCAGCAGCAGCAGTAGCAGTAGCAGTAGGTAAACGCAGCAGCAGCAACAATAGCTGTAAGACACGCAGCAGCAGCAGCAATAGCTGTAAGACACGTAGCAGCAGCAGCAGCTGTAGGACACGTAGAAGCAGTTTTGCTGAGGAGACACCGAGTTTCCTTAATGATTCTTGGACGTAGGTGAATTACATTGTTTCTATCCTTCTTTTTGGCTATACATTTTATTAGGAGACATTCTTAATGGCCGAGTTTTCATTTATGATGCTCATAACCTATCTTTTTTTATCACCATTGATTGTATCGGTTGATTGATTGCAGGGAGTAGTACGTTGCCGACTATCCCAAACGAGATCCTTTTAAGGAAGTGCTTGCCTCGGGAGCAACCCGGGATCCAACCAATATTTATATGGAAATCAGAAGCGCATTTGTAGAGGGTAAACATGCTCATGTGGATCGCAATAATGCATGAAAGCTCACACGCGCTGAACATTGTGAGAAGAAAGAGCGAAAGTTATTTGATGACCCAAGGACATTACGATCAGGAGAACCAGTTGACAAAGTTGTTTTATTATGTGGTATTTTTGATATTGTATTATGATTTAGAGATTTTTTAAAGAATGTTCAAAGAATTATACTTTGTTAGTACTTGGTTTTTATTTTAGGTTCTATGTTTATTAGTTTGTGATCTGGGGTGATGTTGGCTAGAAATTATGGGATTCTTCATTTGAATTTGATTATATGTTCAGGTTTTATGTTCGTATTTGTATATTTATAATTATGGATGATGTCTATACGAGGTCCAAGAAGTAATATTATTATTAGTAGTAATGTTGTTGGGAGTATTTATTTTTAAAAAGGGGATAGTCTTATAAACAAAGGGGACTCTGCCCAAAATTTCTAAAATCTTTATAGGGTGTTGTATGTATGTATCTAAATACGACGTATGGTCCAATCAACAACGTATACGTTCAAAAATTTATGCCGTGCTTTCAGGCACGAGCATACCCTATATATATATATATATATATATACAAGCACGCATATATATAGATATAAACTCACAAAATGGCACAAAATAGAAACAACATGGGTTTTCCACACTCTTATGCCATAAATGTATCACATGGAAACAAAAGTGATGGGGTGTGAACTAGATACTAAAGAATTTAAATTCCAATCACTTAAAATGTTCACAGAGATCGCATTTGATTGCATAACTTTATCAACTAACATTTAGGCTTTATGTGACAGGATAAAGTGAACTCATGAACAAACAAACACAATGCATACAAGCCTAGCTTGTTGATGATTCTAAAAACCAATAGAGTCATGACATTTAAAATACAACAAGAATAAACATACATTGTGAAAACCGTTGATATACTATCCAAACTCCCTCAAAATAAGCATATTCCTTTTGAATGAAAATATCAAACTAAGCAATTATAGGCCTTGGCTAAATAATTTCTTTTAATACCAAGTTATTTTAGGCCTTTGGGCAACATATTTATTTTTCGTCCATAGAAAACGGTGGCTTACTGGCAAAGGAAAATATTTCCTTTCGGAGCCCTTCCCCGTGCACAATTTTTTTTATATGTGTGTGTGTGTGGTACTTGGAATAAACTAATCAGTTTTATGGGTGTAAAGACTTGTGTATGAGATAATTTTTCTAGTTAAATTTGACACATGAAAACAAGGACTTTTGTTTTGAAATATTTTCTCTCTCAAATCTCTCAAAGGTGTTACAAAAGTCTATCCCGAAGTTGGTTTAAAAACTATCAAAAGAGAGTGGGACAAAGAGTGGGTAAATGGGATAAAACTACCAAAAAAAATTCCATCCAGAAATCTCGTTCGAACGACATTTCATTTGAATGAATTTTCTAACGTAAAGTCTGTGGACAAAAAGGGAAACTCGTTGGCAAACTCCTTCGAACGAAATTCTCGTTCGAACGATAATTTCTAACGAAATGTCAGAATGTGCATTTTTCGATTTAAGCCCATAAACTTTATTTCAAATAAAAATTACACACATTAAAATTATTCCAAGTCTCCTACAAATAGATAAAAGCATTCATACCTTTTGGATACTTGAAACATGATGTTGATGACGTTAAACACGGCACTTGAAACTCAACAATGATGTTCACTTGAAAACCAGGCCGCTACGTCTTCAACTTTACATGACGTAGGCTTGAAAGATACTCAATAACACTATCCTATGACATAAGCCTTTTTTCTGAATTGAGCCAACACTACATTAAGACTCAATTGGAAATTTGTGTCCTTACAAATATTCCCCTTTGGCTATTCCGGGACAAAAGACAAAACAAAATACTAAAGGGTCGTCAAGCTCTACTAGACTCAAAAAGATCCCACCCAAAAATAAAAATTATAAGCTTGACTCAAAAACCCAAGGATGACTATCTTTGTCGATACCGAAGAAAGTTGTCGTTAGAATAGTTCCTGTACACTTAAGCAAAACATTATACGCATAGATAATATCAAAGTATTAAATGCAAGTAAATTAAATGCTCCCACTAAATTAATCATTCTCTCCCCCTTTATCCAATATGATCTACCTATGAAGGTCGCGAGTCAACCTAAGTTAAATCTTCTAAACTGAGATATGATTATAGTAGGATTAGATACCCTTTTTTCCCTATCATTCTCCCTCTTTTTGTTCAGGAATAGACAAAGGATAAACAAACTAATTAATTACTCAATTTTCCTAATAAGACTAAGGGCAATTTCTCCCCTAAAAACTACATAAGGGATATAAATAAGGGAAAATAAGTAAAACAAAACGATGCTTAAGAGATAGGATCATTAAGAGCTATGAGCAACAAAAGACAATAACTAATCCACGCAAGTATTATGGATGCTAACTATGATGCGAACAAAACGATATCAATTTGAAACATAAGGGACTAAGCATGTGATATCAAACAAATATTTTGCAACAAGTTAGATAACAATTACGAATTAAAGCATAGGTGGAGTAGCTGAAATGGAAAAGACTCAAAACAAAACAAAATACCATATATATATATATATATATATATATATATATATATATATATATATATATATATATATATATATATATATATATATATACACACACACACACAATAGATATAAAGTATATACAAGCACGCATATATACAGATATAAACTCACAAAATAGAAACAACATGAGTTTTCCACACTCTTATGCCATAAATGTGTCATATGGAAACAAAAGTGATGGGGTGTGAACTAGATACTAAAGAATTTAAAACCCAATCACTTAAAATGTTCACAGAGATCGCATTTGATTGCAGAACTTTATCAACTAACATTTAGCCTTTATGTGACAGGATAAAGTGAACTCATGAACAAACAAACACAATGCTTACAAGCCTAGAATGTTGATGATTCTAAAAACCAATAGAGTCATGACATTTAAAATACAACAAGAATTAACGAACATTGTGCAAACCGTTGATATACTATCCAAACTCCCTCAAAATAATCATATTCCTTTTTAATGAAAATATCAAATTAAGAAATTATAGGCCTTGCCTAAATATTTTCTTTTAATGCCAAGTTATTTTAGGCTTTTGGGCAACGTATTTGTTTTAGGTCCATAGAAAACGGTGGCTTACTTACAAAGGAAAATATTTCCTTTCAGAGCCCTTCCTCGTGCACAATTTATATATATATATATATATATATAAATCTCACGTGCAACGGATTTTAACATGCACTAGTCGTCCTAGGTCATAGTATGTAGATGACTAGATTGGTAGGATAACACCTCACAAAGCTCAAATATAACATGTGAAGTTAAGATTCAAAAAGTTCGTGCATGTGTGTGAAAAAGGCATATAAAACTGAATCAATTAAGCATGTCAAACTTGAACTATTACATGTAAACATGATAAAGAACATTTTAAGGATTAAAATTTTAACCAAAAGTTCTAGTCACATGGAAGCGGAATGAGAATTCAAACATAACATATGCCACAAAATGTGTGTAAAACCAAAATACACACAAAAATGAAATTATTTTGTATTTTTTCAATTAATGTAAAATAAAAGAAATATAATACAAAAGATAAATAAGTCATAATTTCTAGCATGATATATGAAATAAAGCAATGACTAGAAAAGGACTAAACAAGCATACTACAAGCAAGGATATATGAGATAAAGAACAAAAAGATAGAGTATGCAAACAACTAACACACTCAACCTTTGGATTTAGCAAGGGATGTATCATGTGAAAGTAAATGAGAATCAAAAATCCTATTTTGTAAATCTACCAAGTTGGATATCCTAACCCAAACTATTGATGAATGACGATCTCGGGGTGTAGGAATCTTGGCTACCTTGGTTTCTTTACGTTGGGATTTTCTAGGACATTGTTTAAGATCAAAGAAAAACTTCCTAAGATGACCTTTTTTACCACAATGTGATCAAGTAAAGATATGGCGAAAAGAATTACCTAAGGAATGATCTAAAACATTATTCCTAGCGGATTATCCTAAAACATTGATTTTGGCTTTAATAAAGGAATCGTTAGAAGAATCGAAGCCTAAACCACAAGTGTCATTTTTTATTTGGACCATGCCTAAGATTTTGTCTAGTTTTTCGGACCTACACTCCAAATAAAAATTGACCTTACTAGAGTCTCTCAATTGTTCTTCTAATTCTAAAATTCTAGACTCTAACAAACCAATTCTCTCTTCAAACTCGAGAAGCTCATTTTTTATTGTCTCCATTAAACCTCTAAGGCTATCTCTCTCGCCTTATACATATTCAAGCTTTCCTCGAAGATCTCTCTCTCGTGTCCTAAGGTCTTCAACTAACACACTCTCATCAACAACCATGGTGCTCTCTTAAGCTTACTTCTAACTTCAAATTTGCCCTTTTTAATTTTATAGATTCGACATATAATTATTGAAATGCAAATTAAAGTTCACTCACATCAACCTAATTTTCACTTTTGTTCTCTCTCTCTCTCTCTCTCTCTCTCTCTCTCTCTCTTCTCCACTCTCACTACCATCATATTTTAGAGTTTCATAAAAAAAGGCCTCAGAAGTGTCACCAGACAATTTCTCTACCTCACTAAGATGACAAGCCATGAACGCGATAAAGTTGAGTTCAATGGGGGATTTGGGTACCTCTTCCTTATCACTATCATTAAGGGTGGCATTCTAAGAAATAGGTTGCTTACCCTCTCTCCTTAGTTTAGTGGGCCACTCTGTCGCCCTATGGCCATAACTCTCACAACCATATCACCTATTTGACTTGTCCCTATTGAAATTTTCATTACAAGTTTTAGGGATATTTTCAGCTTTCTAATGCTTAGATATTTCAAATTTCTTAAAATAATTTTTTAAATTTATCTTTGTTAAATTTAATAAATTTATGAAACTTCCTAGCAAACATAGCCATATCTTCTGAGTCACTATCACTCTCATCATCCACAACTTGTTTTTCCTCCTTACGGGCTTTCAAAAAAATGCCCTTATGAATTTTCTTTTCATTTTTGGAGGGGAACATATCTAGTTCATAGTTTTGCAAATCACCTACCAGTTCCTCAAGTTTGGTAGAGTGTAGGGTGGGTAAAGAATTTAACACGGTCACCTTAGGGATAAATCTATCGGGTAGGGACCTAAGGATTTTCTTTATAACTCGATCGTCGGGTATTTTCTCTCCTAAATTAAATGAAGAATTTACTGTATCGGAGAGTCTAGCATAAATCTCATCGAATGTTTCTTTTTCATCCATTTTGATGGTTTCAAAGTGAGTGGTGAGGTTTTGGAGTTTATAAGCTTTTACGACACTTGTTCCCTGGTGAGAGAGTTGTAGGATATACCAAGATTCCTTAGTTGTTTCACACGTCATGATACGTCAGAATTCATCCGGTGTGACCGCACTAAACAAGGCACTTAAAACTCGAGAATTAAAACTAATAGATTTTAGTTCATTCTCATTCCGACGCTCGACGGGTTTGGGGACACGCTCATTATCTATTAAACAAGTAGGTGGGGACCACCCATTAATTACGGATAACCAAGCCCTCTCGTCTATAGCCCCAAGTGCCGAACGCATACGTGCTTTCCAATATGCGTAATTAGAACCATCGAAAATAGAAAATGGTGAAAATGGTGAAAATTCCATTTTTAACCAAAAATATTTAAAAAGGCATTAACGCAATAAATTTGGGCTTCGGCTCTGATACCAATCTGAAAACGTGCAAGGACCCCCAATTTTAAAATCTTTCACTTTAATTTCCTATATGTGCATAATGAACATGGTTACTAACAACAATTTAATTTTTCAAAATTTATTTGATTTTCTTTTCTTTAAAAAGATGAAAAATTAAATTAAACACAAATTTTAATTTCTAAAAACAGAATTAAAATTAAACTTGAATAAGTGAATTATGGTGAACACACACAGACACAAAATTCACGCAAACCAAATTTTAGATTTTGTCTTAAAAATAAATTAACACTTAAGAAAAATATGAGAAATTTACTTTTAGCCTGAAATTAATTTAACATAAGTCCTAAAATTTACCTACCCAATATTTTCAATATTACCAAATTAGGCCAAACCAAACTATATATCTGGCTTGAGTTAAATAAACTTAAATTGCACCCAATTTAATTTAAGCACCAAAAATAGACAAGTGTGATAACTAAACCAATTTTATCTTGTTAACCTATGCATGCATTCTAAGATGATTTAACCAAGAAAAATAAACAATATCACACGACGCACCGATGTATGAGGAAAACCCAAATGGGAAAAACCTCGGACGGACCTAGCCTTAAGTCCTCTAAGTATGAAATTTTTACAAATATAAGACAAATGACTTACTCAACTCAACTTGACTCCTTTAAGCCCCTGACGCGTCTTCTTGTACCAAACTCCGCTTAGTCGAAAATCCCGGAACCTTGGAATCCACCAATGAGGTCTTAGGACATGTTTCATACCAGCCTTTCTCCAAGTGGGAACGTTGCACCAAACTTTTCTACTTTTTGAAATAGAGAAGAAACTAAACAACTCTTTTATGGCATAAGAATTAACCCGATGCCAAACGCTCCAAGAAATATATATATATATATATATATATATATATATATATATATATATATATATATATGTGTGTGTGTGTGTGTGTGTGTAGTACTTGGAATAAACTAATCAATTTTATGGGTGTAAACACATGTGTATGAGAGAATTTTCCAGTTAAATTTGACACATGAAAACAATGACTTTTGTTTTGAAATATTTTCTCTCTCAAAGATCTCAAAGATGTTACAAAAGTATTCAGAAAAGTCTTTCCCAAAGTTGGTTTAAAAACTATCAAAAGAGAGTGGGACAAAAGAGTGGGGAAGTGGCATAAAACAGCCAAAAAAATAATTCCCTCCAGAAATCTCGTTCGAACGAATTTTTGTTCGAAAAGTCAGTGGAGAAAAAAGGAAACTCATTGGCAAACTCCTTCGAACAAAATTCTTGTTAGAACGACAATTTCGGACGAAATGTCAGAATGTGCATTTTTCGATTTAATCCCAAAAACTTTATTTTAAATAAAAAATACACCCATTAAAATTAATCCAAGTCTCCTAAAAATATATAAAAGCATTCATATCTTTTGGAGACTTTAAATACGATGTTGATGACGTTAAATGTGCAACTTGAAACTCGACAATGATGTTCACTTGAGAACCAGGCCGCTACGTCTTTAACTTGACATAACATAGGCTTAAAAGATACTCAATAACACTATCCTATGACATAAGCATTTTTTTTCGAAATTGAGCCAACACTAAATTAAGACTCAATTGGAAATTTGTGTCCTTATAACTACATGCCCATATTTGGATTAAGATAATAAAAGAACCATATATATAGTAGATTAAGATGTTCAATTATGTATACACTGTTGGTGGAATGGGGAATAAATGGATATTTTAAGTGTCATGCAGTACTCTGCAACTACGTCGGACAAAACATTGTTGGTATTAGGTCACATGTATGCTATGTTGACTACCTACTATCAAGGAGTCTCGTGAAACCTAATCGAATTTGCCTATGTGTTGGAGGTAACTTTCCATACATCTTGCATTACATATTTAGTTGTCTTTCTATTCAATTAGTTTCCCTAGTAATGTCACCAAGTTCTTTTTTCTTTATAGTGTTGTCCCTCAGCATACCTGGTGTCTGGCTTAGGTATCATGCACGATTTGGTTACTAGAGGTGTGTGGACTTTCCATCTGATATGGTTGTACAATCCACCTACCATTAAAAAATAAAGTGCATCACTGACAAAGGACTCATCGTCATATGTGAGAATAAAGCCTTGGGGAGAAAATGTTTCATAGCTTCCATCTGACCTAAGAAGCAGAAGAGGGAAAAGGAAGTAGATCCACAGGCCTTCCAAATAATAGCAACTGTATGGGTGATATAGTGTTTTGAAAACTAGGTTTCCCCTTGTTGATCGCATTATAGAACCCCTACAAAGGTTACATTTGATTATAATCAGTCTGAAAAGAAGTTTCTGATCAGCTGTTCACTCATGGAAGAGGAGAAAAAAAAATTGGTTACTTTCCATGAAGTTAAAAAAGACTATTTTCATGGAGGCAATATGATAGGCCTGGAATTGACCCAGAAGTGATGTGTCACAAGCTCCACATGGATTCGTTGCATCCACCAGTGGCTCAAAAGGTGCGATAAACTGTGCTCGAGAAGGCCAAAGTTGTTGAAGAAGAGGTGGGGAAACTTCTAGAGTCACAGTCCATAAAATAAGTTCAATTCCCCAAGTTCTTGTCAAATCCTATAGTTATAAGGAAGAGAAATGGGAAGTGGAGAGTCTGCATAGACTTTACTGATCTGAACTGTGCATGACTGAAGAATAGTTTTCCCTATTAAAGATATACCAGTTCATCGATGACATTTATAACCATTAGATTATGAGATTCCTAAAATATTACTCTCTCTACCACCAAATCCCATTGTTCGCCCTCGACTAGGAAAAGACATCCTTCATCACCACTCTAGGGCTATATTTCTATAGGTAACGCCATTCAGATTGAAGAATGCTGGGGCGGCCTCCCAAAGTCTTATGACAATGTTAAAGGAACAATTAAGAGACACAATTGAGGTATATATGATGATATGCTTATTAAGAGACGGAGGAAGAGGGTTCGACTTGAAGACTTGGAAAAAACATTTTAAGTGCTTCTTTATTACAGGATGAAGTTAAATGTGGTAAAGTCTTCCTTTGGTGTACAATCAGGAAAGTTCCTTAGATACCTAGTCAGTTAAAGAGGTATCAAGGTAAACACCGACCAAATTGAATCCATGGGGAAGGTCCATCCCCTAAGACCGTGCATGAGGTACAAAAATTGACTTGCATGCTAGCCACCCATAACCTCTTCATTTTTAGTTCCTCAAAGAAGTACTGACCTTTCTTTTAAGAACTTAATAATGAAAGTAAGGGGGTATGGAATGACATATGCATCAGTTCACTTGATGAAATTAAGAATTATATGAGAAAACCACTACTAATGATTATTCTAGATAATAGTGGCCCTTTGTACTTGTATCTTGAAGTGTCTAGTGGCGCAGTTAGCTCAACCTTGGTTTGTGAGAAGAATAGAGGCCAGGATATGATTTATTATCGAAGTAAAACATTGTTCGATGCTAAAAATATATACTCTCCATTGGAAAAGCTTGCAAGCTCACTGATGATAACCTTAAGGAAGTGAAAACAATACCTAGAAGCACGTACTATCATTGTTTTAACCTCCGTCCCTCTGATAGTAATGCTTTAGAAGTTTGACCTATCTAGATGGATGTCCAAGTGGTTGATAGAACTTGGGAGTTTTGATATGCAGTTTTAGCCTAGAACCTCAATTAAAGGGAAAGTCATAGAAGACTTCATCGCCAAATTTTTTAATGACTAGGAATTGTAAGAGGCTGGAAATGGAAGTATAGCCTCTGACCCATATCCAATCAAAGAAGGTGATAAATGGGTAATGTATATTGATTGAGCCTCAAATTTCAATGGGGAATGAGTGGGGATAGTATTGGTGTCCCCAGAGAAAACAGTTCTTGAATAGGAAATTTATTTTGGATTTAAAGCCTCCGTTAACGAAGCTGAGTATGAAGCCTTGCTCGATGGACCAAAAAAAACTCTTATTGGGAGCCTGCCACCTTGATGTATTCTGTGAATCTAGGCTAGTATGAAATCAGATATTAGGAAACTACAGTGCTATAGATGAGCACATGGATGCATAACTTGAGGAAGCTCCACAATTGGTCACCCAATTAGTGCATGTACAAGTGAATCAGTTCCTAAGAGGAAACAATAGTCACGTTGATGCACTGGTCATGCTTAATTACGTCATTAAGGGGAACATGAAACAAACGATTGAAATAGAGAACCTCAATCGACCCAATATCAATACAGGAAATATGTTGAGCAAGTTATGGTCATCAATAATACCCTGAGCTGGATGGATCCAATCATGTGATACCCAATGGAAAATGTCATGCCAGTTGATAGGAAAGAAGCACAGAAGGTATGGGTTAAATCATCTCACTTCCACATCCAGACAGATCAAAAAATTTATTGGATCTTTTTTTAGGGCCTTACCTCTAATGCATGCACCTAGACGACACCAAACAAACTGTCAAATAGACTCATGAATGGATATGTGGGAGCCATACAGGGGCAAGTCTCTGGAATTTAGGGCAATGAAAAAGGGATACTGGTGGACATACATGGAAAATGATGTAGTTTCTTACATTAAAAAATAAAAAAACTGTCAGCTCTTCTCTCCATTGGTACACCAACCAGCTAATGACCTCAAGTCCATCATAATTCATTGGCCATTTACAAAGTGGCGACTTGACATCGTCGGCCCATTGCCCCTCACGTCTAGAAATAAAAAATATTTGTAGGTCGATATTGACAAATTTTCTAAATGAGTTGAAGGGGAACCCTTGGCGAACATCCGAGATGTCGATATTACAAAATTAATATGGAGGAACATTACAACACATCTTGGCATCCCTAGAATTGTCATCACAGATAACGGGACTTAGTTCATGAGTATCCCCTTCAAAATCTTTTGCGACAATCATAGTAATAAGAATTACTATAGTTCAATGGCCTACACCAAAGCAACGGGCATGAAGAAGCTTCTAATAAGAAAATCCTCCATGTAATAAAAAGGAGATTGGAAAAATCAAAGGGTACTTGGGTCCACCAACTCCTTGACGTTCTTTGGGTATTGTGGACAACACCTAGGGTATCAATGAGGGAAACACCCTTTGCCTTAAACTAGGACATGTAGGTAGTGATCCCACTAGAAGCAGTTCTGCTGACCATAAAGTCCACCTTACTAGATTTAGATATTAATAACGAAGTAATCAGAGATGATCTTAACTTAGCCGATGAAAAAAGAGAATTAGGTCTAGTAAAACTTACCTCCTACCAATAGTAATTAGTCAAGCAATACAATTGGGGTGTCAATACGAGAGGATTCAAGGTCAGAGACTATGTGCTGAGAAACATTGTAGGCAATAACAAAAATCCCCCTGACCGAAATTAGGGCCCCACTGGGAAAGCCTACTCAATGTCATCTGCGATGAGTTAATGAGAGACCACATATAAATAGTGGAAAGAAGAGAGGTTCCTCGATCTTAGAATGGATTCAATTTGAATAAGTTTTACTTTTAGATTTTTAGTTTATGACTAAGATTATTGTGTTTATTTTAATTTTAAAGTTTCTTTAAGTTGTTCTTTTCAACTTCTCGTAGTTATTTCCTTCATTTGTTCCTGGAGGTAGAAAAATGAGTAGTTAATAAAGAAAACATATTAGTTGCATAAATTATCTTTAACATATTACTTATCCCTCTGATACTTGTCTTGTCTTAAATGTCTTCTCTTATGACTAACTAATTGAGAAATCATAAAAAAACTATGGGCATAAGTTAGTGAACACAAAAGATTTTTGACTAATAATAAACTATGAATAATGGCTTACATCCAATGAAAAGCCTATTGGGAAACCTTA
This sequence comes from Sambucus nigra, assembly GCA_949130495.1. Taxonomy (NCBI): domain Eukaryota; kingdom Viridiplantae; phylum Streptophyta; class Magnoliopsida; order Dipsacales; family Adoxaceae; genus Sambucus; species Sambucus nigra. Next base: position 352,215,644 of record OX422213.1, on the reverse strand, counting down.
GGAATCCACGACCAACAGGGTCATAAAAATCCTCGTCGAGAAACGACCCCACAAACACTTGCAGTTTTTGCTTTTCTTATCCTAGGCCTAAATTTAAATGTGACGACATCACTTAATAGGTAAGACCAAGAGACCATACATCATATAAGGAAGCAAAAATGCAAAAATATCCGTTAAAAATCCTAAGTTATTATAGGGAGACTGAAAATGTAAAAAATTTAAAATAAAATGGTGAATATGGCTGGATCAATTATGATATCGGGATGACTCATTAATTAAACTCCTAACTTTAGTAGGTGGAACATCCTATGCATAAGGACTAATGGTCGCAGTCATATCTTGGATCCTTGATGACCCACCATGACTCACTCTAACAACTAAGTTTTGAGGTCGATAGAGTTCATCATCTCGATTGAGTTCGAATTCACCAAGGTATTTATTTATAAGACTAACCAGAGTGGCATCCACTGGGATCCATGACACATTAAGATTGTAAGGAGGATCTTGATGATCAAATCATCTTGGGTCATACCAATACGGCAACTTAAAATCCTATGGGATCTTCACCACAACAATGGCATTAAGCCAACTGTGTGTATAGCCGAAATGTCGAGCATTGCTCAGGGAAGGATTGATATTTAGAAGAGCCTCATCGAATCCATCCATCCAAATCGGGAGAGGTTATTTATGAAACTGAAATGTGAGTCAATTAATCTTATCGGTTAGACTTTCAATATTTTATACTTTATCGAGAAAAGTCTTCTTGCTCTTCTGCTCAGTAATTTTACTTCTCCTCTTAAAATGAAGACTGACCCTTGGCCTTCTTTAGCCTTCCCTAGATCCTCCCTCAGCTAGGCATTTTTTTCTTTAAAAAATAAGTGTCATCCCTAACTTGTTCGCTTTGCCTAGGCTTTTTTAGTCTTTCAACATCAACCCTAAATTCATTGTTCTCTTTCTCAGTGATAGTGGCGATCTATCTAGTGCCCACTAGATCGACATTCAAAATAAATTCTTTTCTTGAGTAAAAGGATTCCATGATGGCCAGTTTTTCCTCAAACCCACTATTTTTGGTCAAAATGATAAGGTTTCATTAGACGTTGGATTTCCAATTGAATAAAGACTCTTTGTTGTTGCGTTGGGCAGTAAAATCATGTCATGAAAAGCGACATTATCGGTAACTGCCCGACAAAAGAGGCGACAAAGGTTTAAATATGCCTCTTTCTCTTGAGTTGACACATAAGGACCGAGGTTCTCATCAAGCTCATCCTCCTCATCATTGTCATTATAACTAACAACAAGAAGTCTCCAACGTCATTCTTGAAAGTCGCTCAGAATAGCGAACAGTGCTATAAGCCTTACGTCAAACTGCATGAAAAAGTAATATAATTAGGGAAAATAAAAAAGACAACTTACAAAAATCAACCAAAATGGCAATGATCGAATCAAACAATTAATTTCATTAAAAAGAATTATAATAGGGGCATGCCCCTACATCACTGGGAAATAAATAAAATACAACATTCCCTTATATGAATTCCTAAGAAGTTGTTTTGTCGACTATCTCCTTATCGATCACCCCCTCAGTAATTGTCCAGTTGATATTGGAAACCTTCTTATCAGTCACCTGGGTTTGATCAACATCCTTCTCCTCTATAACAACCTCATCATTTTCATTCTCAACTTCTTCCTCAAATTGAAGGGGAACAGGGATGATGTTCATTAAAGAGATCTAACCCCCTCATGTGCTAACCTTGACCAGAGGTTTATCCTCGCCATTCTTATAAAATACCTTTTCAAGGTAAGTAATCTTCATTTCATCATTTGTAAAGGCCTTATCGCAGCCACAAATGAAGGCGTCTTCCTTGGTCTTCTCCATATTAGCCAAGGCTTCCTCAACTTTGGACTTAGCCTCAATTGCCTCCATATTGATGAGGTTGGTCTAAACATTTGAATCTATCGCATCTTTTTTGGCCTGCTAGGCAGTGGCCTCAAGATAAGTAGAATCATCAATCTTCTTCTAAAGAATAACCTTCTCTTCCTCAAATCTCTTAACCTTCTTATTAAGATTCTTTTTCTCAGACGCTCAGTTATCATTGACCCACCCAGAAGATAAAAGAGATTTGCATAACTCCTCAAATGTTACCTTTGTGTTAAAAGAATAATGCCTTCACTTGGTATTCCTCTCCAATAATTGATCGTAATTAATTAAGAACTTTATAATAAAAGGACAAATTCATATGTTAAAAATATAAAAATTTAAAGAAAAAATATAAAGGCCATCAACTTACAAGGGAAAGGATGTGGTTGGCACACTCCAATAAGCTCGAATGGGGCAAGGCAAAGAGCCTTCTCTATCCATGGGGAAAACCCCAGTAATAATCAAGTCCTTGGCCAGATCGAGATGAGAAGCAATAGACTGGGAAACACCCTTGCCTTTATCAACAATCTTCTTGCCTAAAATCTCGAGTTGGGAAAGATTATCCTTCTTTTTCCTCTTTGAAAAAGGTTTGTGCTCCTTGGAAGAGGCGTCAATAAGGTTTACGGGGTTGATGTAACCTACAACATCATGTTTATTGGTCTCTGGATGAAAATTTTCTTTTGTTTTATCGAGGACGAGAAGGTGGAGGAGATATGGTACCAGTATGTGCAGCACAAACATTGACAGAGATCAAGTTAGTGACTTTCCTCTTGGCCATGACATAGGGAGAAAGGGTGTAAGGGACCAAAAAAACATCAAGTATCTCAAAGGATAATAATGTACTCTCCTTAGATAATTCTCCCATCTCTGAGTCCTATGGGACGTGCTCTCCTCAAATAATTCACCCCTCTTTAAGTCATGGGAAATGGAGGGTTCTGGATCATCCCAAGTGATGGGGATGAGAGAACTTCTTTTTGTCGACATTGAATCAAATAAAGTTGTGGTACTCTTATATGTGAGCATAAATTTTGCTGATCTTAAATGCTAGACAACTCCAAGTCTTTGTTGAATGGACCAAATAACCCAAATGTCAATAAAATTGACGCCGCTATCGCGAGGAATATTCCAGTTGTTCTTAGATGCAAAAAGAAACAAAGAAAAGAACAAATCATTATCATTAATAAAGAAAGAACCATAAAGATAAAAAAAATGGCCTTTTAACCTATTCCTTACCCTTCCTAAGGGAATCTTAGCCCTTCATATGCCACACCCCGAGGAAGGGGAGAGTATTACCAATTTTTCATAATCAGACCTTGATCCCAATAATCTTTATTAGAATCAAGAACGTTCACAACTCGGGCTTGATTTTCCACCCTTATCTTCATATAGTTAATATTCTCAATAGTCATCGCCAATTGGTAAAACTTCATGATCTTAGTAATTTCGAGATGGGTTCTATACATCTCATTAATACAATTGAGCCCACTAACGGTACTCCGTGTGTTTGGGGTAACTTGGGTTGTGACCACATTAAAATATTTACAGGTCTCTAAAAATAAGAGATTTGGCGGGAAAGTGGCCCTGCATTTAACTATAAAGATTGAAGACAACTAGCGGCTTTCAGGAAAGGGATTAAAGGTTATAAAGACCATCAACTAATTCTAATGATACCCACGAGGGGATTTCATGACCATGTTTAAATTATTCCAAGGTGTTTTTATCAATAACGTACACCATGTTTAAAGATCACAAACTCAATGAAAGAACTAAATAGAGAAAGTAGAAAAGACTAAAATGAAGAAAGATTTTCGAAGAAATTCTTTCAGTGAAATCAAGAAAATGATGACAATGCAAAGCTCTCATTTGAAAGATTGAAAATTAATTTTTTTTTTAACTGAACTCGAAAATGAGCAAAAATGTGGGAGCCTTGACCTTATAGTTGGAAGTGCTCTCAAGATCCCCCCCCCCCCCCCCCCCCCCCAAAAAAAATGATGATTACACGTGCTCGTGATGATTGATAAAGTGGCAGTTCATTGCCAGAGAGAAGGATAGTATTTTCCAGAGTGCCTCTGGGGAACTTAATGATCAAATGACCATTATGTTTTAAGGATATTTAATATATTTCCCCTCAATGAAACCAGTAAATACTCAAGAATTAATACTTGTCAAAGTCACTAGAAGACTAAGGTATAACAATGCCCAGCCACCTAAAAGTAACACTAAGTTTTAAAAAAATTATGGGAACCAGAGTTATGGTGGAACATAACCTATACATGTTGGGTAAAGGTCCACAACTTTTCTTCACATCAAGTTAATTAACAATCGAGGTTGATATGCCCAAGTATGACCTCGTCTACAACCAAGCCTGGCTCGACTCAGGATGACTTTATGGAAACATGCTCTCACAAAGGATCTTGTAGCAATTGTCTTAGTCTTGTCCTTACATCAGGCCAAGACCACATTCCATCACAATGGGCCTCATATCTTATCTCGTCTACCAGCGAGAAAGTTGATACCTCATGAGAACTGGTTATACGCTCATCTCGTCCTGATGCAAGTCAGCTGAGACTCTACTTGATAGTTACCCACATGTGATCCAATAGCACCTCAGAGGTTTCTTGCTCGGCCGGGCTGACACCTCATCTTGATAGGACACAACTGACAGGGAATATGGAATAGATGACTCATGGGAGAGTCTGCGTGGGTTGTGAACCTCACATGTATAAAACCGTTGCAACAACATCCACCTCATGTATGAAGAGTATCTCACAATCATGATTTACATGCACAAATGACCGGTGGAAGCATGTCATTGTCCACTTGATATTATACATGCCTCTTTCATGCCTAGGGTGTGCATGGCACCACCCCAGCCATATAAATACCTACCTTCTTCCACCTTTAGAAGGATCTCTGATTCACAGCCCTACTGAAACTCTACTAAATTCACTACATAGAGAGAGAAATCTTGAGTGTTTTGTATCCTAAGTTCATTAAAGACCTTTTCTTAGTGGATTTCACACACACTCACACAATGGAGTAGGCATAGATAGGCTAAACCACTTATATTATTTGTTATCTCCCTCTTTACATCACCTCATTCTCTCTCTCTCTCTCTCTCTCTCTCTCTCTCTATATATATATATATATATATATATATATATATATATATATATATATATATATATATATATATATATATATATATATATATATATATATCGGTTCATACTCCATTAATAAACTAGTTTGAGCTTGCATTTTTACATTGTCTTGGTGATACCATATCTGGTATCATCAATCTGGCACCGTCCGGGGGGAATGAAGTACAAATTATTCCTCCTCCTTATTTATCTTATACTCTCTATTGAAAGAGGTCCAGCTGAGCCTCTCAAGTTTTTCTTTAGTTTTTTAGCTTTTCCTATTCACCAGAGATATGGCCTTCGATCTGCCTCTAGGCATCGACCCAAGCTCTAGCTAAGTCCCACTGTAGTTAGTAATGGCTGAGGTGTCATCACTGCACTCATTGGCAGCCAGACAATAAAAGATATAAGAGAAACTTGGTGCAGTCAGCCAAAATATTGTTACTAGTCAGGGAAGTCATCCCAGATCTAGCGACCAGGGGACCACCCTAGGCGTCGTATAAAGATCACACTCCTGAGTAAAGGCATAGAGACGTGGCCGACCCTAGGCGTTTATGCCTGGGGAGGCCGAGTAAAGAACTTTATGATGATATGGAGGATCAATGTGATGACAAGGATGATAAAGAGTACTAGGAACTTTATCAAATCTCTTGAAACATTATGCGCCCTATTCAGCCCTACAGAGGACATGGTGACAGGATAAGGTGAGACTATAGGCCTTGGGCATCATCTTTAGATAGACTAAGCAGAGGGTCAGCCTTTGATACGCTCAGCCCAATAGAAGATGAGTTGAGTAATCGCCTCTCCAAATCTTAAAACATTGATGGATCTATGAGAAATAATAGATATGGAAACCATATTCCTCCCCAAGGAAGAGATGAGGAACAATGTGAGGTTAACAACTGACAGAGAACGTCTACTAGAGATCCATCTGTTCGCCCATCTAATAGAGAATGGGATGGAGATAATGTTGTCTTGGCTGAGAGAGAGGTTGCAGCTACAACAGAGAGACCTTGGAATGATTCCATACAGTGATTGGAGGACAAGATAGGGTATATACTAAAGATATAAGACCCTTTGTAAAGGGGTGAAATTGAAGTCTCCCCCTTTATGGCAAACATTATGAGTTATCCAACCCTGACTAAATTCAAGTCGTCGGTAGTCACTCCTAAAAATGATGAGAGCACTAATCCTATTGATCATCTGGACATGTATTAATCCGCTACTGATATTTACTCAATCTCATATGAGATGAGGTGTTGGGCCTTCTACAACACACTTACTAGTGCTTCTCATATGTGATTCACCTCCCTTACCAAAAACTCAATAGAAAATTTTAAGCAGTTAGGAGAGAGGTTTGTACATAATTTTTGCTTTGGAGTGAAGTCCCAAAAAGACACGACACACCTGCTGTAAGTTAAGAAGGATAAGAATGTAAGTTTTTTAGTTCAAATTTCAAGTTTTATCTGTGAGATGAATCATTTTACCAAGTTTGTCAAATTTGTTTTTATGTATGTTTATGTTATGGGATGTAATTATTTTTGTGTTTTTTATTTATTTTTTCTTTTGCAAGTGACATGATTATACTTGAACACCGTAATCTTGTATACTCCATTTCATTTTTATTGTGTGCCTACATATTTTTATTGTCTATGTTCGTTTATCTATTTTTTTAAATAAAGTTTTCTTGATTTAGGGTTTTAACGGACTTGGCCCTAAATTAAATGGCATGTGTTCTAGAAAATGCTCAACTGGTATTCAATTGAAACTTTTGTTATTAGGCATGGGCATGTAATGTCATAAGCGTGACTATTGTTACACATTTTTGGTGATGCGTATAAAGAGTCCCTGAAAACATTTGAAGTGCAAGTACATTGATACTCAAGAATGACATTAGACTATTCCATTTTTTATTCTGAAACAACTCAATAATCTACATTCATCGTTTTTCCATGATCTAAGTTTTCCGGCGCAGTTAGGCCTCTTTTACGTAGCTAAAGATGTGTTTTTGATGATTCTGGTAAGTTTTAACTTGATAATAACTTTATATTAGGAAATTAGAATCATGTCTGTGATATTGTAATTTTGTACAATTAATAATTTTTAAGTATTATTTAAAAAATTATTTTTCCTTTATTTTCTCTTCACTTATTGTTATTAAGTCATTTGTTCATTTATTAAACCAACAATTTATGAAAGGATGCTTTTACCAACTATTATGAAAGGATGTTAAAATTTAGTTTCCCCTATTTTTTGAGTTCTTTTGCATTTTTATTTTTTAATTAATCTTTCTTTGTTTAGTTATGGATCATATTTCTTGGAGGCGAACTTCCTACATATTGTGGACATGTCTAATTAAAGGATGTCCCAGAGCCATGATTTTGGCCCTCTTGATGTTCACATTCAAAGTAATCCTCGATTATTCTACACCGCTCCCGGTATTGGGTGTTGATTTACCGACTGGTAGTGTGTCGTTCTTCTAGTTCTAATCGGGCATGATGTGGCATTTATAATTTCATCACTGGACATGAAGCGCATGCAGAGGTGGGAATTGTCTTGGACATTTGATGCCCCCAATATATTGCAGGTGGTGTGGTACTGTGGTTCTTTGAAAGAGGGCTAGATCATTCAGCTGTTTTTTCATTTTAGTTGTATAAAATTATGAACAATCACGTATAACATTCAGGATATTAAATGATGTGATTTGTCCCGTTGTAAAAATCAGGTAGTAGTGGCGAGTTTCCCTAAAATGCTTCTCTCTGCCTTAAAACAACATCGTCAAATAGCAGTAACGACTAGTTTCTGAGTTCCTGGTGGGGAGTAGAGTTAAATTTCAAGCAGGTATGATTTGGTTTATAGGTTCTAAATTAATGATTTTATGGATTGATTGGTTTTAACTTAATGGGATGCAAGGGCATAAATTAATAGTCCTATTGTTGATGGCTTTAAATTATCTTATTAATTTTTGGAATTCTTATTAACTCCGTATGTGGCTTTTACAGTCGTGACGTAGCTTACGCAACGAGAATTCCAGAACCAAAATGCAATACCTTGCATGACTAAACATTACTATTAAGGCATTTGTTCAATGGAATGAAACCGAGACATTGAGATTGCAGTAAATTATAACAAGTTTTTATTAAATTTTTTAATTTTCTACTTGGTTTTATTTTTTATCTCATGGATTTGGATGGTTTCTTAGTCTGATCACTAGGTTTAACATTTTTTTCGCTATCTATACATTTTACTCTCAATTTTTCTTCAGTTAAGTTCTTCATTCTTTGTGTATCTTTTAATCTAAGTTATCATTTTTTAGTATGTCGCATATGATTTGTATGTATAAGATGGAAACTAATTGTTGGATAATATAGGCTGGAAACTAATCTGACTTTATCATTTCTTTATATGCTTTATTACTGGATAATATCAGATGAAAACTAGTTGAGAACCGATATATTTGTGTGTTATACAATTATGAGAACCGGTATTAACCGCCTCTGATTTATGTTTTTCCAAAATTTCCAACATATACAAGTATAAATAATAACAAAAATAACTTGCACACTTACTGCTTTTACTTCAGATTTTTTTTACTATGTAAAATTGTGATATTTAGTGCTTATAGTTATTTTTTTGTGCAGAAATAAGAAGGCGAGTTAGAAAGTTATTAAGTTAAAGAGGAAATGAAATGGAGACAACAATTGGGTTTCTCAAATTTTATATAGACCCTCAAATTCTGTATGGACCCACAAACTATATATAGACCCTCAAGCCTCTAGCACAAACTGTATATAGCTCCCGAGCAGGGAGTTTCACTGTTGGAATGCCTATTCAGGTATGTCACTTTGTTGTTATGAGTTATGCTCGGGCAATTTTAAAATTTGTCTCTAAAACAATTTTCAGACCGTGTTAGTTTCTTTCTTATGTATTCTTTCTTATGTATTTACTACACAAGACCCTCAAATTGGTTCCCATATTTAAACTGTGTTAGTAATTGTGACCAAAGATTAACATTTAAAACTAATATTAACCACAGTAAATGAAATAACAGATAAAACTTTACAAAAACATGAATCCAATTGTTTCAAGGACTATGAATGGAATTTCCAAACCAATACAAACCGATGGACAAATTCGGATTTTTTTATGCCATCTTTGGATCAACTTTGGTGCTTGGTATTAGGATTTTACATTTGGAATCTTTTTGGTGACCAATTGAACTTCTATAGAGATGTTTAATTAATTAACTTAACTGTTTTAAGTCTTCTAGTTTTAAGTATCAACCTTATTAAGTACCGAAAGTGTTTTCCTATACAACAAAGATGGTTGAAGTGCATGAGATATTCAATTTTATGCTTATGAATTGCCTGACATGAGAACCTTGACACATTTTTTTAGTACTGTGCCTTCTCCATCAACATTGGTTGCCGTCACCACAATCACAACACCGTTGAATATCTCACGCACTACCACCAGTAGCGCCTTTGTCAACCACCATAGACGTGGTAATCTTGCTTGGATATCGTGCACCACAATGCCGTCAATTTGATCAGAAGGTTATGGATGAAAGTATCAAATTTACCAATGATCATAAGGTTATGGATGAAAGTGCACATCCCAGTGATCATGAAGAAATATAGGTGGTAAAGATGAGTGAACATGAAAATTCTTTTCATGGAGAAAATTTGTTGTCCACTACTGATGTAGATTTGTGCTAACGAGGGTTCAAGTGACAGTAGCTAAGAGTGTCAACTCAATCTTCAGTTGGAAACACAAGTGGTTAGGGATATATCTTTAATGTTTCTCTTTTGAGCCTAACACATCCCAGGTACTCTTTTTCGTCTGTTGAATTTTTTTACGCACAATCAAAGATTACTTTATCAGCTTGAGAGATGAACAATTGGACTAGAAAAATTATAATAACACCATAATTGGACTCAAGACAACCGTGAAACATTCATATACCATAGTACTGGATGAAATAAAAAATGTAATTTAATGTTTCGAACAAGAGAAGTGATTGCCATTTTCACCAAATGTAACAGCTACCTTATGTAAAGTTCCCCCATTCCCACATTTAGGACATAAATGCTACCAATCTCTGTAGTCACCTTAAAGCAATCATGGAATTTCAGTATCCACCTGTGTAGCTCATGGATCTGCATTCCTCCAGGTGCTAGCAGCCGTAAACTCAAGCGGATTTAACCGAACCAACCTTCGGTGTGTTTCTTAACTGATCTTCCACCGATATAAATAGCTACATATACATACATATCGATAGAGATACTTAAAAGGAGTATGCCCCGTAACACCCGGCCTAATTAAATACCGGGTGGCCAGTCCCATACCAAATTAAAACAAAATATACAGTTGGCTCATTCTTAGCATCACTGCCGAAAACATTTACAACTCACCCAATACCCAATTAATCTGGTGTTAAAAACTTTCCAAATTTTAATTTAACAAAATCCATTTCTAGTTTATGAATATCACAACACATTTTATTCTACAACACTGATAACCAAATAGATAACACAAGAGAATTTAAATGAAATTGGAATAAACATTCCCAAATAATATAAATCCATTTCAGAAATCCCAACAATATTAAATGTATTAAAAAGACCCGAATATAATAGTATTTGACCCCGATAGAAAAAGATAACTGAATCCTTCGGGCGACATGCCCTAACTAGAAGACCACTGTGAATCAAAAGAAGATAAGCGTCTAAGGAATACTCCATAGCTCCATAGCTCGTCAAGATCAACTAAGGTTGGCGTCCCTGTTGCTGGACACCTGATATAGAAGATACAATAGAAAAGAAAATATGCAAGGAAACGGGCCAGTCTCCGATTGTGAAAAATGATTTGTAAAACAACAAGTATTTAACAAGTGCAATAAAGCATTTATTATGTACATGTTAGATCCAACTCTCACTTGCTATTCTCACCTCTCAACTAGAGTGCACACTTAACGTTTCCTATTAACCTCCTAGCTAATGGTTCCTCTTTTCTAGTTTCCAAAACATGGTCCCACTCCCATATCATAACCCCGTATGTCCCATACCATACATCAAATAATCATTCATTTACATTATTTATTTAAATGAATCATTGCTCATTAACGTGAATCATTTCTCATTAATATGAATTAAGTTTTTCAATTCTATAAGAATAAACATTCATTAACTTAATTCCATTCTTTTTCTCAATTCACCATTATCTACAATTATCACACAGTAGATGATTTAACCACAATATATCCATTCATTTAATTCATTATATATATATATATATATATATATATATATATATATATATATATATACATATATAATAGGTCACCCCGAGTCATAGCTGCGGTGCAATGCATAACTCTGCTATCATGCCCCATTATCGCAGGTCGCCGAATAGGGGACAATAGGCTCGGCAAGGATTCCTCGAACCACAAACAACAACATACAATTGGAGGTGAACATAGTTCTCGTATCCATGGGTCACGCACATACATACGTACCCACAGTCAGCGGACTTATCAACTCCCTGATAAGCCTTTCATAGACCTATGTTCTTTCGTGACAAATCAAAGATCCCATGGATTCATCAGGATATGACTGCCCTCACGCGCAAACCTCCCGTCGTTAGCAAGTAAGCTAGGTATGTCATAAACATAATCATCAATCAATTAAATAGGCATTATCATACCTATGATATACTAACAACAAGGTACTCACATTAACCTTAAATTATACGTAGCATTATATCTCTTTAAATCCCATGTACTAAAATATCATATCTTTACTTCATAATTTAATTATCCTCGCATCCTATAACATCTCTCCACTCCCGACGTCGTCAAGGTTCATGCACGGAGCGTCTCGCAAAGCGAAATCCAAAAAAGGAACCCCTCCAATACACTACTACTTAACTTTGTCGATCGAGGAGGTAAGTCAACTTAAAATATGCGATCGGGATAACCTCATACCCTCTTTCAACCAAATGTGTTATAAACTCCCATCTCTATCCAGGAGCCATACCACTACGCTCTTGTACTACACTCAGCCCTTGCGAAATCAATAATGAGTCCTTGATGTTCAAATTGTAACCCTAAGGCTACCCTCACTCAATACACAAGGTTACAATAGGTTTTTTCTCAACATATATTCAGTACGAAGTCAGTTATACCCTACTGGTCCATATCGCCATATCCCCCGAATTACTACAAATTAAATTCTCCATTTAATTAAGGTTTAAAACCGATAGTTTCAAATCTCTTATAAACACATCTTCTTTCACTTAAGATTAAACCCTCTTGTAAACTTAAGGATACCTAGGTGTTATATTCAATCACCCCTACTGGTCCTATATTTAATCCTCATGCATACCAATTAGAATCCAATAATTGAATCTAGAAATCGAAATTCCTTTAAATTAATTATCATTATACTAATTAATTGAAATCCCAATCAAACTAATTTAAATCTTACCTAGACCTTACTGATCTTATTTAAGTCCCATAATATCCAATTAACAATCACCAAAGATTTGGGATAAGAACCAACATTTAAAAGAAACAACTATAGAAATTTTGGGGAGGTCGATCGATCGAAAGCAGGGGGTCGATCGATCGAAAGCAGGGGGTCGATCGATCGATCACTCAGGTCATAGCCTGGTTTTTTTGCATTTCAGGAACTACGGGTTTAGCCATTTTTGAGCATTCAAACCATCATATTAACATCCCAAATGACTTATAATCTCCACTAAATGATATATCAACATATATGAATGATTTCTAATGTTCTAAACATCGTAGAATCATCAAGAGATTGGATTAAAAGCATGTTTATCTCCTCTTTTCCAGAAAATTATAAAACTAATATCCTCAAGAACACAACAATGGTTTTCAGATTTTTCTTCCATAGATATATGATTATTTCGTGGATTATTATCATCCTACAACATGAGTTTACTTCCTATATCATTTCAGTTTCTAGAAATCCATATAACAACTCCATTATGTCTTCCAAACATGAAAAATCATCTCCTTTCATAATTATTCTAACATGGACAATATGCGAACTTAATTTGCAAATATCAAACACTTGCCTCTATTGAAGGTCTGATCCTTTGGTGTAGTATATCTCAGGTGGTTGTCCCTTCTCCGGTCAAACTCCGGTGGGGGTTGGTGGTGGTGATCCTTGGTTTTAGTTCTTCTCCTTCCCAAATAGGCTTTTCCCTTCCCAAGCAACCTTTCACTCTCTCTAGGAAGATGACTTATCTATTTTGTGTAGAGGAGATTAATAACCCATGTACACTTAATCTCCACATACTTATAATAGGACAAAACTCGAAATCACTATTCATCCCCCTTGTAAAAATGACCAAAATTCCCTTTTGGGTTGTCTTTTTATTTCCAAATGACCCGAGACTCAAAATTAACATCCAAATAGACTTTTATGACTATTTCGAACCTTCCGGACGCAACGACGCAGTCAAAATGACCATAAGGTCGATAGAAAATAAGTTTACTTTTGAAATCTCATAATTTAATTTCGACACGTCCCATACCGCATCCGACTAAAAATCCAAGTTACTGAATTTAATTCACACAGCCATATCAATAGCTTCACATTCATATATTACCTAAATATCTTTAAGTAATATTTAGAATCATACATTTTAATATCCACAATTCGGATAAAACCCAAATGAGTTAATTAATAATAAAATCCAATTAATCCATTAATTTAAAATATAACCCATTTTAAAAGTCATAAAAATTACGGGGTATTACATACTTCCCCCCTTATAACATAATTTCATCCCGAAATTCAGGAATATAAGTCATACCGGTAGGGTCAACTCTGAGTATAAATCTCACATCGCAAGAAATCTAAGACGTACCGCCCATACAGTACATTATCAAAAATCCCTATTGATGTTATACTCCCAACCTCACCATATAGTTTCAAGTGGATCGAATATAAACTTTACCCAATCTTCCCTATACCATTCACGTATCTGAGTTCAGAAGAAGGATCCTTATAATTTCACAATTTTGAATCCAACCATCCAGGGCGCCCATACACCATATCGTACCACTTCCATTATAAGATTTATAAAAAATTAATAAACTCATATCCCAAAGACCTAACTTATTTCGACTCCCAACGGTTATTAGTTTCATTCGTGGGGTGTCTCGCAAGCGAAATCCAAACAAGGAACCCCCCCCCCCCCCCCCCGATACACTACTACCTAAAGTTGTCGGTCATCGAAACTCCTCAGGTCTTTAGTCAATAGTTTATAACCTCTCTACAGGTTTTATCAATTTCAAATAAAGTCTACTCATCTACTCTCTTATAAAAGACAAGATGCTAGCTATAGTAGTACACACGCTCTCAAATACCACAAGTCAACCCACACCAATAGTCACATCACGATCGGACATGACCAAAGTAAGTAATTTTACGATAAAAATCAAACCCACATAATGACATGAAAATATAGGTATCCTACACCCCCTCGGTGAGTACGTAAATAACAGTGCTATTGTCTAAGTTTAGCAACCCTTTCAGCCCCCACAATATTAATTGCTACAAAAATCAGTATGCGCCTCATGACTCCTTAACTAGAAAACATACCCTCATTCGCGGGTGGTGGTTGTTGAATCCCGATATTATAACTTTTCTCCAATGAGTCAAGAAAAAAATTTATCCCAAATTTTCAGTTCTAGATAACCACACTCAACTTTATGTCCAAGCCTTTGAATATATTGCCTTCGTTAGGTAACACACATAATTTTCACATTTCAAGAACTTCTACTAATGACTCCCCTCAAATTTTCCATAATAGGGGTGACCTCGACTACGGTCATCATACTCGAACATACTTCATAACCTCCTAGGTACGATCTTCGCTATCCATCCAATGGCCCTCATCTGCCATACTTCATTGTTCGATCACGCCCGAACGCAAATAATATTCACTAATATATACATAATCTTACCAAGGAAATCAACAATCCTAAACATAGGGCTCTACATCAAGGAACGCAAAGCTGAAAACACAGTAAGCCGTACAGATCCAAAAAGACACTAGAACCTGATGCTCTGATACCACCTGTAACACCCCGCCTAATTAAATACCGGGTGGCCAGTCCCATACTAAATTAAAACAGAATATACAGTTGGCTCATTCTTAGCATCACTGTCGAAAACATTTACAACTCACCCAATACCCAATTAAGTTGGTGTTAAAAACTTTCCAAATTTTAATTTAATAAAATCCATTTTCAGTTTATGAATAACACAACATATTTTATTCTACAACACTGATAACCAAATAAATAACGCAAGAGAATTTAAATTCAATTGGAATAAACATTCCCAAATAATATAAATCCATTTCAGAAATCCCAACAATATTAAATGTATTACAAAGACCCGAATACAATAGTATTTGACCCCGATAGAAAAAGATAACTGAATCCTTTGGGCAACATGCCCTAACTAGTATGAATAAAAAGAAGATAAACATCTAAGCAATACTCCATAGCTCGTCAAGATCAACTAAGGTTGGCGTCCCTGTTGCTGGACACCTGATATAGAAGATACAATAGAAAAAAAAATATGCAAGGAAACGGGTCAGAGACCGATTGTGAAAAATGGTTTGTAAAACAACAAGTATTTAACAAGTGCAATAAAGCATTTATTATGTACATGTTAGATCCAACTCTCACTTGCTATTCTCACCTCTCAACTAGAGTGCACACTTAATGTTTCCTATTAACCTCCTAGTTAATGGTTCCTCTTTTCTAATTTCCAAAACATGAGTCCATTCCCATATCATAACCCCATATGTCCCATACCATACTTCACATAATCATTCATTTACATTATTCATTTATATGAATCGTTGCTCATTAACGTGAATCATTTCTCATTAATATGAATTAAGCTTTTCAATTCTATAAGAATAAACATTCATTAACTTAATTCCATTCTTTTTCTCAATTCGCCATTATCTACAATTATCACACAGTAAATGATTTAACCACAATATATCCATTCATTTAATTCATTACATATATATATACACACATATATAATAGGTCACCCCGAGTCACAGCTGCGGTGCAATGCATAACTCTGCTATCATGCCCCATTATTGTTGGTCGCCGAATAGGGGACAAAAGGTTCGGTAAGGATTCCTCGAACTACAAACAACAACATACAATTGGAGGCGAACATAGTTCTCGTATCCATGGGTCACTCACATACCTACGTACCCACAGTCAGAGGACTTATCAACTCCATGATAAGTCTTTCATAGACCTATGTTCTTGAGCAACAAATCAAAGATCCCATGGATTCATCAGGATATGACTGCCCTCACGCGCAAACCTCCCATCAATAGCAAGTAAGCTAGGTATGTCATACACATAATCATCAATCAATTAAATAGTCATTATCATACCTATGATATACTAACAATAAGGTACTCACATTAACATTAAATTATACGTAGCATTATATCTCTTTAAATCCCACGTATTAAAATATCATATCTTTACTTCATATTTTAATTATCCTCACATCCTATAACATCTTTCCACACCCGACGTCGTCAAGGTTCATGTGCGGAGCGTCTCGCAAAGCAAAATCCAAACAAGGAACCCATCCAATACACTACTAATTAACTTTGTCGATCGAGGAGGTAAGTCAACTTCAAATATGCGATCGGGATAACCTCATACCCTCTTTCAACCAAATGTGTTATAAACTCCCATCTCTATCCAGGAGCCATACCACTATGCTCTTGTACTACACTCAGCCCTTGCGAAATCAAAAATGAGCTTAAACTGAGTCCTTGATGTTCAAATTATAACCCTAAGGCTACCCTCACTCAATACACAAGGTTCCAATAGGTTTTACTCAACATATATTCAGTACGAAGTCACTTATACCCTATTGGTCCATATCGCCATATCTCCCGAATTACTACAAATTAAATTCTCCCTTTAATTAAGGTTTAAAACCGATAGTTTCAAATCTCTTATAAACACATCTTCTTTCACTTAGGATTAAACCCTCTTGTAAACTTAAGGATACCTAGGTGTTATATACAATTACCCCTACTGGTCCTATATTTAATCCTCATGCATAACAATTAGAATCCAACAATTGAATCTAGCAATCGAAATTCCTTTAAATTAATTATCATTATACTAATCAATTGAAATCCCAATCAAACTAATTTAAATCGTACCTAGGGCTTACTGATCTTCTTTAAGACCCATAATATCCAATTAACAATCACCAAAGATCTACCAAAGATTTGGGATAAGAACCAACATTTAAAATAAACAACTATAGAAATTCTGGGGAGGTCGATCGATTGAAGGCTGGGGGTCGATCGATCGATCACTCGGGTCATAGCCTGGTTTTTCTGCATTTCAGCAACTACGGGTTTAGCCATTTTTGAGCATTCTAACCTTCATATTAACATCCCAAATGACTTATAATCTCTACTACATGATATATCAACATATATGAATGATTTCTAATGTTCTAAACATCCTAGAATCATCAAGAGATTGGATTAAAAGCATGTTTATCTCCTCTTTTCCAGAAAATTATAAAACTAATATCCTCAAGCACACAAAAATGGTTTTCAGATTTTTCTTCATAGATATATGATTATTTCATGGATTATTATCATCCAACCACATGAGTTTACTTTCTATATCATTTCAGTTTCTAAAAATCCATATAACAACTCCATTATGTCTTCCAAACATGAAAAATCATCTCTTTTCATAATTATTCTAAAATGGATAATATACGAACTTAATTTGCAAATATCAAACACTTGCCTCTATTAAAGGTCTGATCCTTTCGTGTAGTATATCTCAGTTGGTTTTCCCTTCTCCGGTCAAACTCCGGTGGTTGTTGGTGATGGTGATCCTTGGTTTTAGTTCTTCTCCTTCCCAAGTAGGCTTTTCCCTTCCTAAGCAACCTTTCACTCTCTCTAAGAAGATGACTTCTCTATTTTGTGTAGAGGAGATGAATAACCCACGTACACTTAATCTCCACATACTTATAATAGGACAAAACCCGAAATCACTATTCATCCCCCTTGTAAAAATGACCAAAAGGCCCTTTTGGGTTGTCTTTTCATTTCCAAATGACACGAGACTTAAAATTAACATCCAAATAGACTTTTCTGACTATTTCAGACCTTTCGGACGCAATGACGCAGTCAAAATGACTATAAGGTTGATAGAAAATAAGTTTACTTTTTAAATCTCATAATTCAGTCCCGATACGTCCCATACCACGTCCGACTAAAAATCCAAGTTACTGAATTTAATTCACACAGCCATATCAATAGCTTCACATTCATATATGTCCTAAATATCTTTAAGTAATATTTAGAACCATACATTTTAATATCCACTATTTGGATAAAACCCAAATGAATTAATTAATAATAAAATCCAATTAATCCATTAATTTAAAATATAACCCATTTCAAAAGTCATAAAAATTATGGGGTATTACATGCCCTAACTCAATTTCACAACCACAGTTAACACGTCAGTGGGACTATGCAAGTCTGTTGTTTGACAAAATGGCCATGTGATAATTCAAAATTCTACAAGTGTACGAGTTTATCTTATCTAGATATTTTGATAGTTAGATTTAGTTTTTAGAGTAAATTTATATTTTAGAATATTATTTTTACGTAATATTTGGGATCTGGGTTTTAAATTAGGGGTTATGAATTTAGATTTAAGTTCTTCTCTTTTTATCCTTGATTTTGTTTCATTTGTTCGTGTTAAGACTGTGTAAATGAAGTTCTACATTACATCAAGCAACTCTAACCATCATTATAATCTTCCTTCTCACTTTTGATAATGTAACAACATATTCTATGGTAGAGAATGCTTTATGTGTTAGATTCTTTATTATGGGTGATTATTGTTACTTTATGTTCAAGTTGATCTCATATCTGTAGGCAACCTGCAAAATGTAATTGAATGCCAAACTAATCTCATATATGTACGCTTATGAAAGCCTTAAATCTTTCTATTTTTTTCTTCTTTAATATTAGAAATGATTACCATGTTGTTGTGTGGAAGTTTTGATTGAAATGAAAACTTTTACAATGATAATGTATTTAAACACATCTTTTAAACGTCAATACTTCTTTGGGCAGCCGGAAAATAAGATATTATATTTGTGGTACGTGGATGCCATCAGGTTCATGGAGAATGTGACACCCCGCCTAGTTAAATATCGGGTGATCAGTCATTTATTCAATTAAATCAGAATATCCAGTTGTTTCAGATTATGCATCACTGTCGAAAACTTTATTATTAAACACTAACCACCTAATATTTAAAAAGGTTGATGTCAAAATTTTATCTTTCAAATTATATAAAAATAGGTTATGACATAATTAAACATTCACCACTCACATCAATCTCATCTGATTAACATAACTTCAATAATAAATGAAGCTGGAGAAAACATTTCCATTCTAAGTCCCTAAATACAATAATGCAACCTAAATAAAACCAACAACTGAATGAAGTAAATAACTAAATCCAAAAATCTCTGAATATTAGAATAGAAAAGAGGCAACATACTCAAACTGATGAAATAACTCAGAAGGAAGAAATGATATACACAGAGGCATCTACTACCAAGGTCCTATAACTTCCACGGTAGCTACAGCTCGTCGAGTTAATGGAACACCTATGCTTAGTGTCCCTGTGGCTGGGCACGTAAAATAATTTGACAAGAAAAGAGATTTGCAGAAAACGGGTTAGGGCCCGAGTTGAAAACAGTTTAAAAATTAGCAAGTGCTTAAAATGAATTTATAGCACATATATTAATCATGTTAGGTTATCGTACTCACTTCAGATGCTCTCCTCTCATCTAATGTGCACGCCTAACGTTCCATCAAACCCTACTAGTTTCTACTCCCATGCTAACTAGTTATTTCCCATCTAACATCTAATTATAGACCAGTATTGTTACCATGTATGTCCCTCGCAATGTACATAATCCTATAATCAACTTCTCTTTAACATGGATAAGCGTTGTTTCAATTTAATATAGGTAAAGTGTTCACCAACTTAGTTCATTTCTGATTTCACTATTATTTATGTCTACTTAATTCACATAGTAGATAGTATCATAAGTATATATATACATACTCTCTATTATATCTATATATATTCAATTCTTCACCTCGAGACACAGCTGAAGTGAATGCATGCTATGTTATCATGTCCTGGTGCATCGCTCATTTCATAATGGACTAAAGGTTCAATCTCTCGTGAACCATCAAAACAAACACACATATTGGAGGAGAACATAGTTCCAATCCGATGGGCTACGCACATACCTACGCACCCATACACATTCACGCAATAATCATTCAACCAATATGTAGTACACAACTTATTATAGTCATTAGGTATTCACGCAAGCTAAGTTCCGGAATTTATATGTAGTATATTCGTCCCTACTACCCATAATTCTTTAACTATATAATTTACCTCTCTATCGTAAATACTCTTTAAAATTATATTATTCCAACCCATTCCCTTAGTAGTTACACAAGTCCTCTCACTACTAAATTATGAAAAGAACCTACCCTAGAATAATGTTTGTCATATTCTCTCACTTAAAGGAACCTAGAAGGATTTTTAACTCATTTGGGAAAAAAATAGAGTTTTTGAAATCTCGTTAGAATCTTGGGATTCTCATTCGAATGAGGTCGTTCGAACGAGTTTCTCACTTTGAACGAACTCTAAATCTCGTTATTAATCTCGTTGGAGTTATCGTTCGAACGACCTGGGTAGGTCTTCGAACAAGAATTTCAGGACCGTCTTGTCTTCAAAAAATTTTATTTTTCCCAAATCATTTAACAACCAAATTACTTCAAACTCATTCTAATACAAATTTAACAAATCTAAACCATATCCCCTAGTATTAGAACACTTTTCCATCTATTTTTAACATCAAATCCCTAAAATTATAGCATGAATTTTGGTTAATTTTCTCAAATCATCAACAAGCCCTAGTTTCACATAACCTCCATTAATAACCATTTAATCCCAAATTTAATTTCGTGAAATTGACATATAAAACCCATAATTATCATACCCAAAACATGGATATTCAACTACATGCAAACCTATACTCCCAAATAAATATTAATACTCAAATTCAATCCTTAATTCATAATATCATGGTTATTCCATCAACTACATTTAACATGAATCATATATGCTCTAAAAATTTAGCAAGATAAACACTTGCCTTTTTGGGAACTTCTGATTCGTTGGATGAAATTTGTATAGGGGTAATCATCTCTTCACGATCTATGCATTGGTATAATTTTTGGTGTGAAAGCTTGAGTCTTTATCCCTGGGCTCCTATGGAGATCTTCTTCTTCCTCTTTGGCTCTCTCTCTCTCTCTCTCTCTCTCTCTCTCTCTCTCTCTCTCTCTCTCTCTCACACACACACACACACACACAGGTTTGGACACTCACAGATAGACTATTGCCTACGTAATCTTCCTTTTTAATTTTCTATTTTCGTCCATTTTAATTCCCAAAAATCTGAAACGATTAAAATACCCCTTTGGGGTGTCTGGTTGGCTTAAACTACCCCAAAACCCAAATAAAACACCCGAGTAGGGTTTTATTTACTATATCGACCCTTCCGGACTCATCGGAGCACTCGAAACGGTCATACGAGTTACTTAAAAATAAATTATCTTACTTATCCAATAAAGTCGTACCGATACGACTCACATGCGCGTCCCAACTAAGTATATTGTAACTACCATATTTTTCACTCTCGGCCATAATAATATTTTCTTAATCATGTATTACTTTACTCTCTAAGTAATATTCAACATAATTATCATCAATAAATACTAACTCTCATCACGCTAGTAATTATTACATTTAAATTCGGATTAATTATAAATAAATTTTCTCCATTTAATTTAATTAATCTTAATTCCATAATTAAAATAAAGACCCTAAAAAATACGAGGTATTACAGTGAGCCCCTCTTTTCATGATAAATTATTGATGATTCTCTTTTTATTTTTTTTTACCAAAGTTCCTATTTTTGCATATGTTCTCACACGTGTTTTTATTTTTTATGATTTTGAGCAAGTACATGATGCAACTTCTATAGCTTTTTGAGATGTCAAGAAATCGTGTTGAATGAAGAAATTAAGTGGGCTTAGAGATCACGAAGAGATAAAAGTTTTGGGATCCAACAAAGACTTTTAATTGTAGTGGTTTACTTCGTTACCAATATAGATTTATTACTTGCAATATTGTATACTATGTGAATGAACTATTTGACTATATGACATGTGTGATGTATAATTTATGAGATGTTTGATATAAAACATATATTTGGATTTAGGAGCTTTAAACTTTGGTTTATTTGAATTTTTCCCTTCTTCTATTGAAAATATTTCAATTATGTTGGTTATAGGATGTAGAAATGGAGTTTGTTTTGATGGATTAAGCATTGTGGATAGTCCTATAAATAAAGGAAATTTTGTCCAATTTTTTTAAAATTGTTTACACATTTGTATTGTAAAAGAAATTTTGCAACTTAAATTTATATGATTCAATACTTTGAAAATTTACACTTACAATATATTTAAAATTTATTATTTTTATTATACACGACTTTATACTTTTCAAAATTATATGCGTGACTTTATTTGAATTTTTTATCGTTTCGTGGTTACGTACTTTTTGAAATTTTTGCCGTTTTGCGATTAAGCACTTTGGAAATTTTTAACGTGCCTTTAGGAACGAGCATTCCGCTAGTGTCTCTCTCTCTCTCTCTCTCTCTCTCTCTCTCTATATATATATATATATATATATATATATATATATATATATATATATATCAGTTCATACTCCATTAATACACTAGCTTGAGCTTGCATTTTTACATTGATTTCGTGATACCATTTCTAGTATCATCACAAGTCACATAGGATTCCCGCATGTATATTCCTTGAAACGGTTGAAACAGATAAGAGATGGGTCCTAACTTCTATGAATAGCTATTACAGAAACTTAGAAATCTCCTAATCTCCTCTACAAATGTAAACATGCACCTCTTAAGGATGGGCATGTGAGACTGTAATGTTGACCAGTACTACAACTCTATCAAACTATTCTCTAATTTAATAAAAGATATACCTCAAACCTCATGGACATAGGCATGTTGTCGAACCACATATATACATGTGCTATGTGCTTTCGATCCTCATTCCTGAGTGTTTTTCCTTATTTAGCTCGTGTGCATCGAATACAAACATTATAAGAAATCATCACCTACAATTCTCGTTACTTATCACTTTCCCCCCAAACATTCAGGCATAACTAACCAATCCATATCCAATCCCATACCTAGAGATCACCAAAAACCCATGCATATTTTCGAGTCTCACACCTACGAATTACCTAAAACCATACTCCATTCCCTAGTCCCTCTCCTGGGATATAATCAAAATAACACATATCTCCTAGTCTAATGCCTAGGAAATACCAAAGTCATAAATTTTACCTTATTCCATAAATAGGAAACATCCAACCGTGAACGTGACCATTCCATAGTATCATACATAGAGAACATCAATTACAAATAATATATATCCACGTATTGTATTTAACCCGATAGTCCCAACGATGTCATTGTTTACCATATGTCAATTCTATAATTATTATACTTTCTAGTCCAATTATTAGGCCCCAATAAATCATTTTTCTAATTTTTTTTATTTTTTTTCTTGAAATTAACCTTCCAATCAACCCATATTCATAAAATTTGGTGAAAATACGTTTTGTAGCTATTTTTAAAAATCCACAAAAACTGGGCGTAGGCCCTTATAAATAATGTATTTTTATCAATTTTTTGTGGATTTTTTAAAAATAGCTACAAAATGTATTTTGACCTAATTTTGTGAACATGGGTTTATTGAAAGTTAATTTCTATTAAAAAATAAAAAAAATTGAAAAAATATTTTTAAAGGCCTAGAACTAGGTGTGATTCATAGAGCATGACGTAGGTGAGAATTGTCATATATATATATATATATATATATATATATAGAGAGAGAGAGAGAGAGAGAGAGAGAGAGACATACATATAACATTTAATGTGAGCTATATAAATTTCACCATATGATTTGGATATTCAATAAAATATTTTATTAATTTGTCAAAATCCCATAGTTTAATGTTGGTGAGATTTAATCAAATCAACGCATAAAACATTTTAAACAAGCGTATTCACAATTTTAAACAACAATGTTTAATATTGTAAGCAATATTCATCATTGATTTAATCTCATAAGCATTAACATATTTTTGAAATGCTTATAAATCGTATAAGTAATTCAATACAATTTCAAATATCAACTATAGGAGGATAGTGATACAGGGGTCTATGTGTTTCTTGAGAGGGTGAGGCATGACTTACCTTCAATTAACATTGAAGGAATAATCTGATGAAATAAATTTTTGGGTGTAATATTTAATCTACAATAATAATAAATACTTGATCTCCATGAAAGGACCTTTGAGATTTTTGGAGAAGAGGGTGAGAGAATAAGCACTCTATCAATAAGAGAGACACTAGCACATTGTAAAAACACCAACATGGACTCAAATACTTTGAAGCTAGAACTTGATCTTCAATGTCTATTTTCTTAAGGTATAACCATGATCCTCCATTTAAGCAGAGTATTCTTGTCTTTTCTCTCATTGTCATTTCTAGTGCGGCTAAGACCTCTATTTATAGTGGGTGTGAGTGAATTTGGTTTTCATCAGAATGTGAAATGTGTCCTCATCAAATGAGGTAGTTAAACATGTCTATATTATTAAATAATATTTTGAAATTTGTGGGACAAAAAAGTGACGTGATCGAGGAAAACCTCTATGGTGTCCCAAAAAGCCGATTTACAAATTATACGAGTGTCAAGTCCATTTTTCAGTGAGACTAAATAAATAAATAAATATAAAAATGACATTTCTCTAGAGTGAATGTCACTTATGCAATGAGCATGTATTTCCAAGAGATCGGGATTACTCCTGAATAGCCGTTAATGGAATTATGACTTTTTGATTGGCATGAACCCCATCGAGTGACTGTAAATGAAATCTACTACTTGAGGTGCGTGAATCCTTGTCAAGTATCTATTTATGAAAATTACTTGTTGAGGGGCCTTGAACCTCCTCTAATAACTATAATGCGAATGACCTCTCGTGTGACCTTAAGGCCCCACAAGGATAGTGTCATTTTCTCGAGTAATCGTAAGTTACTCAGGACTTTTAGTTCTTTTATCTCTTATATTAGAATGGTTTAGAATTTACCTTACTTAACGAACCTTACTCCTCAGTCTCTAAGCTAAAACACGTAAATATCCCACTACCTACTTTGGTGGGACCTTAGGCAACTTTGTAACACCCCGCCCGCCCGGGGAGAGCGAACGGTGTGCTACTATTAATAAAACTAATCAAATTCACAAATAACAAGGTATAGAGCATCTAAAAACCCACAATATATAAATAAAAGAAATCTACTAATCTTAATCTCTTCAAATAAATACCATCAAAAGTATTCTTGCTTTTAAAAATAATAACCAATATATTTGAGCAATGAAAATAGTTTTATCTCAAAATTTATTTTTCCTCTTTATTTCGAAAATACCCCAAAAATTACGCGAATTGTTACACACTCGAGCCCTGCAAAATGGAACCACTAACTAGAATGAAGTACCATTCTTGATAACCTATAACATAAATTACAATCAGTACATTTTAATTAGTATTTTGAAGATATGACACCCCTCTACATTGTCCCCTTCGTATAAAAGGCATTTGTTTTGTGCAAGAGTTGAGTATGCACAATCTCATCATCATGAATATTTTCATACTTTTTATTTATGTTAGGAATAACCACCTCAACCTACTTTCTCATTCATTTTTATGC
Source organism: Sambucus nigra (assembly GCA_949130495.1). Taxonomy (NCBI): domain Eukaryota; kingdom Viridiplantae; phylum Streptophyta; class Magnoliopsida; order Dipsacales; family Adoxaceae; genus Sambucus; species Sambucus nigra. The sequence continues at coordinate 352,189,527 of OX422213.1, read as the reverse complement.
TTTTAAGTGCCTATATGAACCACATTTTGCTTAGGGGAAAACTCTTGACTTGTACTTTATCGTTCGTGGATGGCTTTATAATATTTCTCTGGTGCATAAGTGTCTTGGGGTGTCGAGATACTTGTGCATGCAATCTGAAATACTTTATCGTTATCCTAATTACAATTATACTTTATTTTTTGACTTGATCAATGAATCATGAACCCCTTGTGCAAAATACATGTGCACAAGCAAATTTAAAAGTTAGGGTGTAAATGTGTTTCTAGGGGATAGCACTACCTATGATACCTCATAAAATTTAATACTGGATTGATCAGTTCTAATACAAACTCATGGAAATAAAACAATTGAATATCATTTTAATCATTATTGTAATAAAAACTAAATGCATAAAATAAAATAAATAATCGAAACATATTGTAGGTGAACCATATAACTCTTATACCAAACAAACAACCAACATTAGTACCATCATGTAACTACATGTGTATCAATGTAAATGCAACTATTGAAATGATCTTTAAATGGAGGCGACACAATTCTCTATGTCCTGAAAAATATTAATAGGAGACATAACGAAAAAGGCTAAGTAGCATAATAATGTAATTGATTTTGGGCTATAACATAACTAGACACCTTCCTTCATTCTTTTAGTTTCTTTAAAGTTAACCCAACCCAAAACAATCCCAGATACCACATGCGTCGACACCCTAGCCCATATGTTCCCCTTAATTAAGTCTTAATCATCGTTATTTACTTTTATATACAAATTCCATTTCCTATTCATTTACATGTCACAATTTTACAATATCACGGGGAAAATTAGTCTCTACATCCACATAATATAAGTAAGGGTATTCGCTACGTAATCATCTTTTGCATGTCAATTTTCTACTATCTCAATAGAAGTATTCGTTACATTTATGTCCACATAATACAGGAATTGTCCAACACTAGTACCGAATAAATGAGCCCTTCTCAAGACCACACATAATGAAAGAAATAATATAGCCTTCGGGGATCGCTCGCTCATATTAGGCATAGTTATAGGATGACCCATACCTATAACAATTAAATCACATCCAAAGGGATCACTACTATTCCTTCACCCCAATCATATAACCCCTGTGGCCATCCCCGATCCTCGTCGCGGGCAGGCACGTGAAGGGAGGATCCTCGGTTCCCTCGCGTCCCTCTCGAGAGTGCTTCGACCGACGTCGTTTGAGATGAGGTGTAAAAATGTAGAGAGATTTAGAGTCGCCAGTCTATTTTACTCAAAATAGACAAAAGAAAAAGGGGAAACCATCCCGAAGGACGTCATCCATATACAAACTGGTGCATACGAAACCAAATTGATTCGACAAGGGTTCGGAGGCTAAGTTACGAAATGGGAAGGTGTTAGGAACCCATTCTGCCCTTTCCGTCTCTCTTGGATGTTTGATATTTTCATTTTTTAATTTCCCCGTGATATGTGTGCATGTGTATATATATAGTGGAGATAGGAATCACCAACTTGTATCATGGCAGAGATAAAGTGAGTCATCCATCGGAAGGTATAAAAATAATATTAGAAATTAAGATTTACGCGATTACCCTTACGTTGATCGTTATAATGGAATGACAACGCATATGGAGTAATATGTCACTAAGAACAAGTATATAGAATATAAGAAAATTAGATTTAGAGAAGATAGAAATTGAGAGAGAAAGTGAGAATAGGACTCGAGTCTCGGGTTGTACACCGAGACGCCTACGTACCCTATAAAGGCATCAAAGTCCACGTAGTTCGCATACAAAACTAGGGGTGGGGTTTATCCCATAAATACAAATGGGGGATCTCTTATTTGTGAATTTTTTTGTGTGTATAAAAGATGTTTTATTTGTGAGAAAATGGTGAGAAAAGTATGAGAATCCCTATTTGGAATTTATGAGCAAACCCTCTTTTCTTTATTTTTTCGGGTTTTATTTATATGAAAATAAGAGTTGCGCAATAATAATAAATAAAAGTATATTAGGATGTGTGAGATGTGATAATAAAATTTCTAAGTAATAAAACAAGTATTGAGAATTTAAGAGAATTTAAGAGAAAGTTGGACCTTCCTGAAGATCTTGAGCTTGATCTTGAATATTGGAGATAAACCCTTGCACTTGGATGATGATGGAGAGTGGATCCCTTTGCAAATGAGGTGAAGGAATACTTTTATAGGCCCAGGTCACTACCGATCAGCATAGACCTGTTCCTGCCTATCGGCACCTGCCGATAGGCAAGGTCTGGAACCTGCCATTTGGTAGTGTGTTTCAGGCATCTTTGGAAAATTGGCTGCCGAGGTAAAACCGTTGGTCAGAATCACACACGGGATAGACCGTTTGAAATTTAATTCAGATACCCTTAAAAGTTCTTTGGACTGCTCTTGGGTTCGAGAGTTGACTTTAGGTCAAATATGGCTCGAAAGCGTTTGTCAGTCCATTGAACGGGGAAACGTTCGGACGCAAACGGATCGTTTATCCGCATGGTAAGTCTGAATCGCGCACGAGATGGACCGTTGGAAAGGTTAGGAGATGTTTTTTGACATTCCAAAGAGTTTGACCCGGTTTGTAGAGTTGACTTTGGTCAGCCGAGCCCTGGAAGCATTCGATGACCTCTTGGAGTCAAACAGATCGTTCGTCCGCATGGTAAGTCAGAATGGAGCATGGAGGGGACCATTAGAAAGGGGTTTAAGTTCCTTTGAATATTAATTCAGCCTCGGTTGAGCTGAAGAGTTAACTTAGGTCAAACAGCGCCCGGTGGCCTCCGGATCAAGTTTCGAACGCAAATGGATCATTTGTTCGCATGGTAAGTCAGAATCATACACGAGAAGAACCATTGGAAAGGTATTTTAGTTCCCTTCTAAGATTCATTCAGATTTGGTCGAGCTAAAGAGTTTGAATTTTTGGTCAAATGGAGCTCGGGAGTGCCCGATGGCTTCTAGGTCGGTATTTGAGGTATGACCTGGGTTTGTAGTGATAAAGGGAGGTACTTGGTACCTAAGGAGAGTTAGGGGTAACAACATGGGGTGTCTATAGAGCCCCTCGAATAGACACCACATGATGCTTTTGATGGGGTATGAGCGATTCAGAGGGTCGAGGTCGATTCTGAGGACCTGATGGGTGTGCTCGGGATGACCAATTTTGGGGGTTAAAGCGAAATCAGCGGGCTTAAGTGATAAGGGTGACCGATTTTGTGGGTCAAAGCCAATTCTGCGGGCTTAGGGTGAAGATCTAATAACTGAGGTCAATTTTGACCTAAGAGTGGTGACGACCAAGGACCGAGGTCAATTCTGACCTAAGAGTGGTGACAATCGAGGACCGAGGTCAACTCTGACCTAATTCAGGTGATGATCCAAGATCGAGGTCAATTTTGACCTAAAAGTGGCAATAATTGAGAACCGAGGTCAATTCTGATCGAACTGAGGTGACGATCCAAGACTGAGATCAATTTTAACCTAAGAGTTGTGAAGACCGAAGATAAAGGTTAATTCTGACCTAAATCAGGTGACGATCTAAGACTGAGGTCAATTCTAACCTAAGAGTGGTGACGACTGAGGATCGAGGTCAATTCCGACCTAACATAGGTAACGATCCAAGACTGAGGTCAATTCTGACCAAAGACTGGTGACGATTGAGGATTGAGGTCAATTCTAACCTAACTCTGGTGACGATCTAAGATCGAGGTCAATTCTGACCTAAGAGTGGTGACGATCAAGGATCGAGGCCAATTCTGACCTAACTCAGTTGATGATCCAAGACCGAGGTCAATTCTGACCTAAGAGTGGTGACGACCTAGGACCGAGGTCAATTTTGACCTAACTCAGGTGATGATCTAAGACCGAGGTCAATTCTGACCTAAGAGTGGTGGCGACCGAGAACCGAGGTTAATTATGACCTAGCTCAGGTGACGATCCAAGACCAAGGTCAATTATGACCTAAGAGTGGTGACGACCTAGGACCGAGGTCAATTCTGACCTAACTCAGGTGACGATCCAAGACCAAGGTCAATTATAACCTAAGAGTCATGACAACTGAGGACCGAGTTAAATTTTGACCTAACTCAGGGGACGATCTAAGACCGAGGTCAATTCTGACCTAAGAGTGGTGACGACCGAGGACCGAGGTCAATTCTAACCTAACTCAGGTGATGATCCAAGACTGAGGTTAATTCTGACCTATGAGTGGTGACGACCGAGGACCGAGGTCAATTTTGACCTAACTCAGGTGACGATCCAAGACTGAGGTCAATTCTGACCTAAGAGTGGTGATGATCGAGAATCGAGGTCAATTCTGACCTAGCTTAGGTGACGATCCAAGACCAAGGTCAATTATGACCTAAGAGTGGTGACGACCAAGGACCGAGGTCAATTTTGACCTAACTCAGGTGATGATCCAAGATCGAGGTCAATTCTGACCTAAGAGTGGTGGCGACCGAGAACCGAGGTCAATTCTGACCTAGCTCAGGTGACAATATAAGATCGAGGTTAGTTCTGACCTAAGAGTGGTGACGACCGAGGACCGAGGTCAATTCTGACCTAACTCAGGTGACGATACAAGACCAAGGTCAATTATAACCTAAGAGTCATGACAACTGAGGACCGAGTTAAATTTTTACCTAACTCAGGGGACGATCTAAGACCGAGGTCAATTCTGACCTAAGAGTGGTGACGACCGAGGATCGAGGTCAATTCTAACCTAACTCAGGTGACGATCTAAGACTGAGGTTAATTCTGACCTATGAGTGGTGACGACCAAGGACCGAGGTCAATTTTGACCTAACTCAGGTGACGATCCAAGACTGAGGTCAATTCTGACCTAAGAGTGGTGATGATCGAGAATCGAGGTCAATTCTGACCTAGCTCAGGTGACGATCCAAGACCAAGGTCAATTCTGACCTAAGAGTGGTGACGAGCGAGGACCGAGGTCAATTCGGACCTAACTCAGATGACGATCCAAGATCGAGGTCAATTATAACCTAAGAGTCGTGACAACTGAGGACCGAGGTTAATTCTGACCTAACTGAGGTGACAATATAAGATCGAGGTTAGTTCTGACCTAAGAGTGGTGACGACCGAGGACCGAGGTTAATTCTAACCTAACTCAGGTGACGATCCAAGATCGAGGTTAATTCTGACTTAAGAGTGGTGATGACCAAGGATCGAGGTTAATTCTGACCAAACTCATGTGAAGATCCAAGACCGAGGTCAATTTTGACCTAAGAGTGGTGACGATCGAGGAACGAGGTCAATTCTGACTTAACTCAGGTGATGATCTAAGATCGAGGTCGATTCTGACCTAAGAGTGGTGATCACCTAGGACCGAGTTCAATTCTGGCCTAACTCAGGTGACGATCCAAGACAGAGGTCAATTCTTACCTAAAAGTGGATAAAGATTGGATTTTGATTCTGCTGGAGAAAGTGATTTGTGATTTTGATCTGAGCTGGGGAGCTGATAGATGGAGAAGCTTTTGTTTCTTTAGGAGGCCTCGCAGGGGGGAACAACCAATTTTGGTTCTGAAAGAACTCCGTTGGGGAAGTGATCAGATGATCCTTAGGGATCCTCTGGTGCTTTGTCGGGAGGAGAATCGCTTGGTTTTTGAGGATTTCGCTGGGAAAGAGGGGTTCCGCTTGAGGGAATGCGAGATTTTCCTGGTGAAAATGTTCTGAATCCTTTTTGGGATTTTTAAGAATTTTTGAGGATTTTTTTGGGCTTTTTGGTATTTTTTGGGCATTTTTGTACGAAATTTAAGGGGGGTGTTGATCGGTATGGTATGAGGGGTGCCATTAGGCAGTCGCATAGACTTTTGGACTAAGGTAAGGAGTCAGTGCCGATCGGTATGGTGGGGGTCAGTGACGATCGGCATGGCGTTTGACATCCTACATAAAGGAGGGAATTCCTTCATTTTTTCACAACTTCTTTGTTTTCTCTCTTTCTGCGATTCCTCTGCAAATCGTTCTAGCATTCCAATCTTCAAGAAATGGTTTCTTTTATGAGCACTGCAGTCCACATGGAGTGGTTGACCATTGACGACTGGGCGAATGTGAAGTGGAGGGTCAGGGCTCCTCTTGCTTTGGGGAGTGAGAACTCCTTTTATGCGTTTGAGCCTATTGCAGATGAGTGGACTTTGCTGCGGGAGCCGTCACATCATCACTCTTCGAAAGTGAATCATGGCGGTTACGTAAGGGACCTGACCTTTGGTATTCATTTCTTTTTGGTGATTTTTCTTTCTTTCTTGACTTCTGATGAGATTTTCTCCTTTTTTCCAGTTCGATATTTCATTGAAGAACATGCATGCCCGCGGGACGATGGGGCCCAGGGATGTCTGGGAGCATCCCCCACCTGTGGTGTGTTGGGTGATATCATCAGTAAGTTTTGGGAGGTTGGCATCTGCACTGGATGAGACACCTCATTCGACGGCGATCCTATGCGCTTTGGGGGAGAGGTGGTGGGATACTACCCACACCTTCCATTTTGGATTTCGGGAGATGACTCTGACTCCCATAGACGTGCAGCTGCTATTGGGGCTTGATTGTGATGGAGAGAAGATAGAGGTGGATCTCTCTTTGTGGGTGAGACCGGAGGCAGTGCGTGCGACACTTGATAATGTAGGGAGGATAGTTTCCGGGGATTCTATCCGTCTGTCCCTGCTGAAGGATGTTCTATTGGGCAGGGTGATTGATGTGGAGGATGGGTTGTAAGTGAGGCAGATGGCCCGATTATTTATTTACTGGTGTTGGGAAGTTTTATGGTGACGTCGAGCGGCGACGCCGTCCATTTGTTGTTCTTATCGTACTTGAGGATGTTTTCGAACATCCCTTTCTATGATTGGGGGAGTCTGACTTTGGCGACCCTATACTCTTCTCTGGATGCATTCAGCAGATGCTTCCGGTAAACTTTTACTGGGGCCACGTACCTTCTTGCGGTATTCTTCAGTTTGTGCATTTATTTTCATGCATTCTCATTTTCCTTATGCGTCTCTTTTTGTTTGTGAATTCTTATCTCTGACAGACGTGGTTTTATGAGGTGATTGGGTGCAATACCCCATTAATCGCTCTGAAGGACGACACCCTTGGGGACTTCTGTTGATTGTATTTATGGCATAAGGCCAATCGGCAGTCGAAGGGATCTCTCTCTCTGGAGGCAGTGCGTCAGGTCTTGAATAACCTGGCCAGTGGTAGGGTAAGACTCTTTCCATTTCAGTCTTGGTTTTTTGCGCCTTCTGATCTTGTAATGATTTATGCCTGCTTGGATATATTCAGGTGACCTTTTATCCCTGGGGGACAACCATTCAGGATGCGGGGATGATCGGGGTGAACGCGCAGATGAGGCGTTTGCTGGCGCATGAGTTTGGCCATTCCTGGTATCTCGGGGAGAGGGTGGTTCGCCAGATTGCTGAGGTGGAGGTGGTGGTGCCACCTGAGCAGCCTCCTACGTCTATGAGGTTGGAGCGACTGCTGTTGGAATATGCGAGGATTGCTGTGATGATTGGCGAGTCCTACTTGTTGTACACCAATACGGTTACGTCGTATGACTATATGGATTTTGTGACGAGCTGGTTGATGGCGCCCAGCGTATATGATGCCCTACCTTTCCCTTCTGCGGGTTCAAGTCGGGCGGTGAGATCTTCCCACAGTGGCAGTGGTCCGTCGGCATCTGTGGCGGAGACTTCAGAGGTTCCTTTTGTGCGGTTGAACACTCCTTCGTACAACATTCGAAGGGCTAATGGAGGGATGGTGTCTATGCTTCATCGTCCTCATGCGATGGATCCGAAGGAGTTGGGTTTGATAGAGGAGGTCCTCCGACCTACGGTATCCCTTTCTATTCTTCTCTTTCTTTCTTTTTTGCTTTGGTCATTTCTTCTTTGATACTGATTTTACCTTTTCTTGCAGTAAGTTCGAGTGCCGACCACTTATCAGAGACTGGATATCTTCGACGACTGCCCATATTCGGGATGTGGTTCCTATTCCTTCTTGCTTGGTGCCATATGCTTCGTTCGGAGAGGAATCTGTCTCGGGTTGTGGTGGTGAATTGTCTCACCGTAGGGGAAAGAGAGCACGTCGCAGGGGTGGAAGCTCTTAGTGTGTGTGTGTGTGTGTGTGTGTGTGTGTGTGTGTGTGTGTGTGTGTGAGAGAGAGAGAGAGAGAGAGAGAGAGAGAGAGAGAGAGAGAGAGAGAGAATATGGGTTAGGGCCGAATCCCGCTATTTTTGCTTTTTTCTTATTATTTCCTGCAAAATTGATGTAACACGGAAATAAATAGATGCAATGCAATGGAGTTTTTTATTATCTTTTATTAATGATGAATGAATGCATGCACATGCGCTTTTTACTTTTCTGCTGAGACCGTAAAAAGGAGTATTTTTGGTATTTTTTGAAGGAAAGTTTTAAATTAAAAGGGGAAATAATATAAGGAGGAAAAGGTATTTTGAAATTCTGTTGAGAATATCAATTTATTTTTATTGAGTTTTCTGATTTGACAAAAGAGGAAAAAAGGGGAATTTCTAAAAATAGGGGGTTGCCGATCGGCAAGCACCTTGTCCTGCCTATCGGCAGTTCAGTCCAGTCCCATCACTTCAAGGCTTTGATTGGTACCCTCTTCAGCCTTTTGTATTTTGTGGGGTAGGATTCCCTTCGATTTCTGCAAGGATTATGTCCCTTATAAGGGTTCTCAAGTATAAAAAGGGGTAAGGGTGGAGTGTTTTCATCACACCTTTGCAATCTTACTTGCCCACTATCTCTTAGCTTTGCAAGATGGCTCTCCCTAGTAGCATTGAGTTTGTTAACTACCTCAAAGCCTTGAAAGCATGTGCTATTATAATGTCGACTATGATGATTTCAACATGCGTCGAGTCTCCTTGTGGCGCAATCGGCCTATTGAATGGAACATGTTGATGGCGGGGGTACAATTCTGGTACCCCGAAGACCATGTACTTTGCTTTGGGTTGGATGAAGTTTGTCCTACCTACGAGGAATTTTCTGTCATGCTGGGTGTAAATCCTAGTGTTATTGTGGCTTTGCTCGAATTTTCCAGTTCTCCCAGGGATTTGTTGGCTGGGCTTCTTCATATTTCACCTTCGTTGCTAGATGAATGATCTCCCTCCCGGCAGTGCTGCAATCTGTGCATTTACGGGAAGTAAGTGATGCTGGCTATGCTGGAGACATTGCTCTGGGCCTGGTTTCAAAATTACTGCTGGTGATCATGGAACTACTGGTGGACCCGCAACTTGCAGCCAATACTTCGTGGATGTCATATCGTCACAATCCTGCGACGGTAATTCTGGCAGAGAAGCTCAATGGTTTGGATACCTGGCGAGCAGGTCATTCTGACTTCCTGAGGGGTAGCTCCGTGATGTTGTTCATGTGGTTGTATGAAAGACTCCGCTTAGTGACTCCTCCATAGTATCATTTATCAATTGTTCCCAACTTCTTTTTGCATCACTTCTTATATGTTGGCCTGGATATTGTGAGTTGGGATAATTGGTTTGTGGAGCACGGGGCTTGGAGTTTGTACTGGTCAGTGCCTTGGTGGGGGAAGTTGCAGCCTATTCTAGAGCTAGGAGAGTACTCATATGTGTGGCTGGTTGGTCTTAGACAAATCGTATTCTATTTCCCTTGGAGGATTCTGTGCCAATTCGGTTGGGCAGAGGTCGTGCCACCTCGGGCACTAATTTTTTTTCCGGTAGACATTTTGATCGAGCGCCTGCATCTATTGCTTGGATCTCTGTGGGAGAATCGACCAGTCCCTCTCAGTCTGTCGAGAGAGCTTGGTATGTCCCTAGGGATTATGTGAAGTGGTTATGGAGGAGAGTAGTCAGCTAGATGTTGGCAGTGGAGACTGGACAAAGGTAGTTTATTTTATTTAACACCATGGAAGGGGGTGTTGTTGTTTTTTTCGAAGTTGTTTCGGGCTTATCGGTCCATAGAGTGTTTACGACACTCTATTCAGGGAGGGGAAATTTGGGGGCCCCAGGATATAGATGACGAGGGTGCAGGATCCTCTGGTAGCTGTGGGTAGGACTCTTGGAGAGTTTAGATGTGGGGATTTTATTTGGATTTTTATGGCAGTAGGGGGAAGGGAGTTATCCGTTCCTTTTCTTATGTAATTTGTGCAGTAATTTCTTATTAATGAAATAAGTAAGCTTCTGATCATCTAGTTGTGCCTTTCGATGAATTTTGTAATTTTGAATTATTAATACCGATCGATAAGGAATACATAATCCTTTTGTTCAATTATTTGTTAGAATGAACTATTGTTCTCGGAGATAAGAAAAAAATAGTATTTTGTGAAAAAGAAAGGGTCATGCACCTGTATGAGCTGCCTACGTACCTCTGGGGATTTTAAAAATTCTTCACTTTGTTTTTCTTGAAAAATGTTTTTTTTTTTGCAGAGGATTAGGCCCACGTAATTCTGGGTAGAGGGAAATGAAGATAGTTTTTTTTTTTAGAATAGAAGGGAGATGACAAGAGTCGTAGCGCGCAGAGATTTCAGACTAGGGTTATAATTTCTTGAGACGTTCCAGGTTGACTGGGCAAGCCATCTCCACCTTATCTAGGTCAGTGATCATGGCGGCACTACCGGATAATATTTTCTTCACAATGTAGGGTCCGATCCAATTGGTCTTGAATTTTCTTTTGGGGTCCCAGATGGGTTCTATTATCTCCTTGAGGGCTAAATACCCTTCCCGGACATCACGATCCTTAACTATATTATTTAACGATAGAGCTATTAGGCGATGGTACCCCTATATGTGGTAAAGAGCTTTCAATCTCCTTTCATCTAGGGGGGTCATCTCGTCGATATGGCTTTGGCACCAGCCTTCTTCATTAACTTTGCTTTCGAGCATAACGCGTAGCGAGGGTATTTCCAGCTCCACAGGTAGGACTACTTCCATGTCGTAGACCAAAGAGTAGGGGGTAGCCCCAGTAGAGGTTCGAATTGAGGTTTGATAGCCCCAGAGGGAGTATGGGATCCGGTCGTCCCAATCCCTACAGCTTTCGATCATCTTACTGATGATGGCTTTGAGGTTCTTGTTAACGGCTTCAACTGCACCATTGGTCTGAGGTTAGTAGGGAGAAGATTTGTGTCTCTGAATCTCATACTCGTTGACTACTTATGTGACTTCTTCTTCGAAATTCAACCCGTTATCTGATATTAACTCGTGCGGGACCCCATATCTGCAGATGATATTATTCTTGAGGAATTTGGCCCCTTTCTTGGCATTCAATACTGCGTATGACTCAGCTTCGACCCATTTGGTGAAGTAATTAATGGGAACTAGGATGAACTCATGTCCGTTGGAAGACATTGGTGTAACCTTCCCTATGATGTCGACACCCCAGGTGGAGAACGGCCAGGGAGAGGTCATGTTGTATAATTCTCGTGGAGGCATGTGTTGAAGATTGGAGAACTTTTGGCATTTGAGGCATCTCTGGACATAAGCGGTGAAATTTTGGGCCATGGTGGTTCAGTAGTAACCCTATTGGATGATCTTCTTGGAAAGGATGTGACTGTTCATATGGGGCCCGCACTCCCCACTATGGATCTTCTGCATTATCTTCTTAATTTCAGCCCCTGCGATACGGTGTAGATGAGTTCCATCGAAGTTCCTCTTGAGTAGAACTTTATGATAGATGATGTACTGAGCGACCAGTCTTTGGAGGGTTGTTCGGTCTTTCTTGTTGGAACCCTGGGGATACCTACCATGTTTGAGGAGGCACCAGATATCATAATACCAGCAATCGGCTAGTTCAGGGTTATCGGTGGAGACAAGATCAATATGGTAAGAGTCGGTTAGTTTGTCTTTCTTTTGAACTAGGAAGGGGGTTATTGTTATTCCTTCGGGCATGTCGACTATGGAGGCCAAGGTAGCGAGATCATCGGCTAGGTTATTCTTTGCTCGAGGTAGGTAATGGAAGGTGATATCTTGGAATTGGGAGGCTAACTCTTCTAAGTGGGCATGAAAGGGTGAGAGCTTTTCGTCCTTGACTTTCCACTTTCTGAGCACTTGATTGATGATGAGGGTAGAATCCTCATAAACATCAAGGTATTGAATACCTTTCTTGACAGAAACTTTGAGGCCTACTGTATATGCCTCATATTCCGTCATGCTGTTGGTGCAAGAGAAATCTAATTTGATGGAGACGGGAGTGTGGGAGTCATCAGGGGCGATCAGAAGTATCCTAACTCCATATCCCTTTTTATTGGCAGCTCCGTCAAAGAACATTTGCCATCGAAGGTTGTCTTGAGCGGTGTAGAGGATATTTTCATCTGGGAATTCAGAGATCTAGACATTTGCTTCTTCTACGGGGTAATTAGCGATGTAGTCAGAGATGGCTCTTCCTTTAATGGATTTCTGCGTGACGTACATGATATAGAACTCGGTTAGTAGCATCAACCATCGGGCCATTCGGCTGGATAAGTCGGGTTTCTCAAGCAGGTATCTGATGGGATCTATTCGGGATACAAGTTTAATGGGGGAGGCGAGCATGTAGTGTCATAACTTTTGGGTGACCCAGACAAGTGCGGTACTCTCCTTTTCCAAAGCAGTGTAGTTGACCTCGTACCTAGCCAATTTATGACTGGCGTAATAGATGGCTATTTTTTTACAGGAGTCTTCAAGGTATTGGGCTAGTAAAGACCCAGCTGCAATGTCAGTTATGGTTAGGTATAGGAGCAAAGGGAGACCAGACTGTGGTGGCATGAGCATTAGAGGTTGGGTCAGATATTGTTTGATTCGGTCAAAAGCTTCTTGGCAGGCCTCGTTCCAAACCTTGGTTGAATCCTTTTGGAGGAGTTAGAAGATCGGTTCAGAGATGGAGGTTAGCTAGCTGATGAATCGGCTAATATATTGTAATTTTGCAAGAAAGCCTCGGACTTCATTCTCTGTTCGGGGCAGTGGCATCTCAAGTATGGCCTTTAGCTTTGCAGGATCTGCTTCTATACCCTTCTCACTGACCATGAATCCCAAGAGTTTTCCATTTGTAACGCCAAAGACACACTTCTGTGGATTGAGTCTCATCTGATACCATCGCAATCGTTTCTAAGAACTTACGGAGAGCGAGGGCATGACCTTCTCTAGTTTTGGACTTGATAATCATATCATCTAGATAAACCTCAACTTCTTTGTGAATCATATCGTACAGGATGGTAGTGGAAGCCCTTTGGTAGGTATCCCCAGCATTCTTGAAACCAAATGTCATAAAAATGTAGCAAAAGGTTCCCCATGGGGTGATGAATTCGGTTTTTTCTTAGTGGTCTGGGTGCATCTTAATTTGGTTATATCTGTCAAACCCGTCGACGAATGACTTGAGAGCATGACTGGTTGTGTTGTCCATGATCATGTCGATATTGGATAGCGGATAATCATCCTTTAGAGAAGCTTTGTTTAAATCTCGGTAGTCCACACACATTCGAACCTTCCCTCCTAATTTCGGCATAGGTACTATGTTGGCTAGCCATGCGGGATATTCGATCACATAAATGAATCCCATGTTCAACTGTTTGACCACCTCTTCTTTAACCTTGAGCGACCATTCGGTGCTGAGCTTTATCAATTTTTGTTTCACCAGCTTGTAATCTGGGAGAGTGGGGATCTCGTGCTGAGCTATTTCAGGATTAATGTCAGGCATATCATCATAGGACCATGCGAAGACATCCACAAATTCCTTTAGCAATTCTTCAAGTTATGCGCACTCATGCTCGTTAAGGGTATCCCCTATCCTAATCTCGCGCAGTCGGATACTAGAATCGAGATTAATAACAACAGTCTCTTCTTCATTAACTTAAATGCGGTTATGTTGTTTATTATTAACCTTATTTAGATCATTTAAGAATTGTTCATTTGCAAAATCATCATTATCAAAAGTTCGATTAGAATCCAAACAATTAATGTAAGGCACAATAAGATACTCAAAATCTTCATTTATTTCATTGATAGGAAAAACAGCATTAAGAACCTTATCAAAAGAGGTCTCAATTACATTTGAACAAGGATAGACAACAGAAGAAGAAAAAGGGTAAACATTGCGTTAAGGTATATTTTAAGAGGTATAACTGGTGCAGCATACCAGTTGAGGAGGGGTGTCTCAGCATCTTTAATCAGATGGGATGGATCCATTGATGTAGTGCCGGAATGAACCATGAAGAGTGACAGCCCTAGTGTCTGTAAGTTGAAGGAATATTTGAAATAACTTTACTCAGACTCTTTGGTATCTTTCATGAGCAGTTGTACTCGGTGTTGGAAACTCTAGGCCTATGGGTAGCTATCTTGGAAAAATATCTTCATTCCAGGCTTCATCTTCTTATCTGTGTGGTCATACCATGGTTCTAGAAAACCGCAAAAGGAGAAGTCTTCGCCTTCTTTGATGAATCTTCGATTCAAGGAGTCTCCTGGGATAGTTGGGATGCAGTCTAATCTTCTCTTTGGTCGAGACTGGTGGATCATTCTGAGTTCTTATTCTGATGGTTGATACCCCAAGCCACAAGGAGGGAAAGCTTTCTTCAATTCGATGGGCTCAAGTATCCCTTGCTGCCTTTTCCCTAGCCCCAGTCCGAGAATGAAGTGCATGATTCTGAACATCTAAATCACATTGACATTGCCATAAGGGTCATATTCTGGGCAAACCCTTTCTTTGAAACTGTCCCCTGTCGGGAGTAGGAGTGGCTCAACTCTGAATCCTGATAGGAGCATATCATTTGACCCGTGCTATATCTCAAGGATTGGACTGCTGGTTCTTGCACCCTCGACATTTTTATCGTCGTCCAAAATGGTGTTAACCCTTTCGTCGATGAAGAACTTAAATTTCTGATGGAGTGAGGAAGACACACCCTTGATACTAGGGAGCCACGGTCGTTCGAGCAACAGGTTGAAGGATGTTTATGACTTAGAATTCAACAACAGGGTTTATCGGGTCAACCCCTATTACAAGTTTTATGGATCCCATCACCTCCCGACGAGTATTATCGTAGGCACGTACAGCGGCGGAGGTTAGAGCGAGGTCGCTTTCTTTTAGGCCTAAACACTTGAAGGTCCTCAGTGGATAAACATTCAAGGTGGATCCATTATCGATAAAAGAGAATGTCACGTCCTTCCCCATAACTTCGATGGAGATGCGGAGTGCATGATTGTGACTTGGCCCAATTCTGGGGATTTTTTCTTCAGAAAATGATAGCATTCGGGTAGAGGTCAAGGATCCAACCAAATTTACTACTTCTTCTAATGTGGTAGAAGGACGAACTGTGGGTCCAGTGAGCAGCCTGATTAAAGCATTTCTCTGCGCTGGGAAGACATGAAAAGCCCCCATAGAGTAATGTTAGCTTTAGTTTTCTTCAGTTGATCGAGGATCTTTCTCTCCTCGATGGTCATCTCTGGCATAGGAAGGTTTTCAATGCCTTTCCCTTTGTCATTTGCTGGTAATGAGCTTGGAACCTGGTAATGTCTCCCTGATCTGGTCATGTTATTTACTGAAGAAGGGAAGAACATGAAAACTATTTCCTTATCAATATCAGGTTGTTCTGTTACCCCGTTTACTTCTCCGAGGAGTTATTCAAATGATATCATCCCACATATATCGGCCACTGGGCCAGTTTTTCCTGAAGCTTGTTCTTCACTCGAATGCTCAAATTCTTCCCCCCATCCGGTGGCAATAATTTTGTCTTTCCATGTAAAGTCAATGCATTCCCCAACTTCAACGGCTTCCTCATACAGGTCTTCCCATTATGTGGAGATATGTGTAGTTGGAGGGACCAAGCGCCCTTGTAGCTTCAAATTATCAAGTAAACCGGTGATACTACAAATGCTGTTGGTTTGCCCAAATAATTCTGCCATAATCTGGAAAACATCATCTAGGCTGACTTCAACGATTGGTACCACCCACTTGCCTGAATCTTGGGCCCACTTTCGTGCTTCCAAGAACAGTCTACTAAACCTTTGGCAATCGATGACCATCTTTGAGGGCAATTTCAGCCCGAACTCTAGGATTTGGTTTAACACCTCTCATAATTCCATATTTCCATTTTCAGAACGGGTATGGACAACGATGCATGCTCTGGTAAGGAGTGATAGTTCCTGATCGGCGAGGCTAGTAGGGGGGTAGGATGAAATATCGACAAATTTGAAGACGTTTAGGAGAGTATATGGGTGTGATTTGAGTTGAGGGATCAAAATCTGGGTTTTCTTCTAAGAAGATGGCATTGGTATGATTTGGGAGTGGATTGTGAGTAGTGTTTGGCTTAGGATTGGCTGGTGGGGCGATGGTAGCCTGGTCAATGAGATCTTGGATTATGTTTTGGAGGTGAAAGCATTGGTCAGTGGTATGACCAGCAGTTTGGTGAAAGGTAGAATGAGCGTCGGCCTTGAAGTTTCTTGGGAGTGGATTTGGCAATGGATGGGGATCCAAGGGTTTGATGAGGTTTGGTCTTGACAGGGTTTGGTAAACTTTGGAGAGGGGAGTATGGAGCTCATTATATTCCATTTGGATGGGGTCAGGGTGTCTTTCTAGTGCCCGTGATGTGGTTGGTTGAGAGATGTTGTTGATGGTTGAGACTGTAGCACTAGTAGGCTTGTCATAATTTCTTGGGGTGAACTGTCCGGAAATCTTCTTTGGTTCAACCTCTGTTTTAATAAGGCTTTCCTCGATTTCTACTCCTGCTTCTTTGAGAGCTCGTAAGTGGGTCCCATCGTTGCTCGGACATGGGGTAAGAAGTTCTTCTTCACTATGTTGACGTGTTCTTCCTCAGATGGTCGATTAGTCATGGTAGCTGCTCACTCCCTCCACCGGGTTATGAAGTTACTAACTGATTCCCCAAGGTTCTATTTGAGCAACTCTAAATCACGACGGGTGACCTCAAGCTCTTCATTGTATTTGTACTACGATATGAATTCTCGGGCTACATCCTCCCACCTACGGATTCTGGACTCCTCGTGAGACAAAAACCATCGGAGGGAACGTTCCTTCAAAGTTTGTTAAAATAATTGGGACATCACTTCTTCAGAAGCCCCTAGTAGAGTCATGGAACGATGATAACGGCGAATATGAACAATCGGGGGTCCACTCCCTTCGAACTTCTCGATATTTGGCATCTATAACTTATCGAGTAACCTCGCTTTAGGATAAGGAGACATGTGGGTGTAGTCTATGTAATTTCCAGAGATTTTGACTTGGTCAAAATTCTTGGTGAGCATCTTAAGATCCTCTTTGACTTTATCCAACTCCTCCTCTTTTGGATCAACGACCATAGGCAGGTGGTGTGAATATCTATTGCATGATTTCTTATGTGTATGACATACCTACGCTGCTTGCTATCACGGGAGGTTTCCTCGTCGGGATAGTCATATCCTGATGAGTCTTTGGGGGGATTTTTGACTTGTAACTCAGAATATATAACCTAGGAAAGGCCTATTGTGAGAACGATAAGGTGGCGGTCATATATGTTCGTAGGTATGCGCATAGCCCATAGGCTTGAAACTATATTTTCCTCCATGCTGTGTGATTTGTATTTATGGTTCGAGAGAGATACCGAACCATTAGTCCTTCATTTAGTACGTGATGTACCGGGACTTGATAGCAGAGTATGCATGCACCACAGCTCAGCCCAAGGGTATTATGTTAGTGTATATATATATATATATATATATATATATATATATATATATATATATATATATGTGTGTGTGTGAGTGTGTGTGTGTGTGTGTATGTATATATATAATTAGAGTGATATATATATTGTAAGGACATTGTTCATCACAATTAATTATGTCATATACCGCTACAAGTTATCGAAGGATTGAGGATGCTAATATCTACAAAATATGGATCCGAATTTCAAGTGGACTTCAACATTCATGCCCAATAAAATGATTTTGGTAAAATTATGTTTAAGTTCCATTTACACTTCATATTAACAGTGTTGGGATATTTTATGAATTTTTTTATAACTTGTTTTTATAAAAACATTTTCTAATAAAAGAGTTTTTATATAAAAGTTTTCTGATCCCGTAACAGGTTTTGCTTTTAGAGGTTATCAACTTTTTTCAAAGTCTGAAGTTATTTTGGGATCACCGCCTCAGTCGTTCAAATGACAGCGTGTCTCATTTGAACGTGATGTTGTTTCGTTCAAACGATAGCGTATGTCATTCGAACGACAGGAGTTTTAGGTTGGAACATCATCGCCTCAGTTTTGTTATATATTGGGTGCCAGACTACTTATTTTTGGGCGTGGAGTAACACTTCTTTTAACATAATACATTTTATAGTGTTTGTTTGCTTCTCCAACAATTGAAAGTGATCAAATCTTTTGTTTTACAATTCACAATTCCTAATTACTCTTGTGTGAGTTATTTTATGGAACCCAATACATATTTGCTAGGAGTTTATGCTGATACACTAGGTGCCATGGAAGGTACTGGTCTGACAATAGGTTCCACTTACAGGAGGTACTAGGCTGATTGACTGCGTGTCATAGGGAGTGTTGCGGTGTTCCTGGGATGACGATGACGAACCGACACCTGCGGGTATTTCGTATGTCAATTTTATTTTCATTATAATCCATGTAAATCGACTTTTACAAAATATAGTGGAAATAAAAATGTTTTTGGCCTTCGGGAATTTTTTCCTAAAATCTATGTTTGTTAGCTTAATCATTGCATGGTTTAATTTATTGATTTGATTTGACACGTAGATTCATGTTTAGGAGTTGAATAAAATTAAAGTTTGGTTTGAGAAGATTTAGAGATCCAATTAAATAAGTTTGATTTAGAAATTTGCGAATCCATTTGAATCAGTATCGCACACAGTATTTTACAAATTGGTATTAGAGGAGGTCATGCTAATTTATCACGTATTCCTATTTTTAGAATATATTGTGTGATATTGATTATTTTTGTGTGATATTGATTATGCTAATTAAAAATCACAACTTTTTGATGGATCACTTATATAATAGAATGCCTATTTTTGACGGGTCCAATTATGCCTATTGGAAAGTCCGTATGAAATCGCAACTAAAAGCCCTTGACGAACGTGTTTGGTTGCTTTGTGAAAGAGGGTGGACTCCTCCCACTATCACTGCTAATAATTTCACCTCTCTGAAACCTATGTCGGATTGGAATAAAGATGATTTTAAAATGTCTAATTTTAATTCTCGTGGTTTGAGTGTTATTTCTGGAGCCGTCACCCCCTGATGAGTTTCATCGAATTATGAGTTTCACCATGTCTAAAGAGGCATGTGATGTCCTTCAATTGACACATGTGGGTACGAACGTGGTTAAAGAATCAAAGTTACAAAATTTGGCCACCCAATTTGAGACTATCACCATCTCTGAGTCTGAATATTTTGATGAGTTTTATGCACGTTTGTCGAACATTGTTAACTCAAGTTTTAATTTAGGTGAGCCAATTGACAACATGTTTGTCATTAAAAAGATTTTAAGATCTTTCCTTCAACGTTTTATTCCTGAAGTCACTGTTTTGAATTCTTTAGGAAAGTTAAATTCACTTGGTTATAAGAGCTCGTTGGAGACCTACAAACTTATGAGATTGACGTGTTTTACCAAACCATTAAGGCTAAAATTAGAGGTGTTGCTTTAAAGACTCAAGTTAGGAAGAAAAATAAGGAGAGAGTTTATGAGTCTGATTCTGAGGGAGAGTTTACTATTGATGATGTGTCCTTATTTGCAAAGTTTTTTAAAAAGTTTCTCAAAATGAACAAAAATAATTTTTTCAATATAAATTCTTCTGAGAAAAATAAAAAGAAAGAAAATGCCAAAGAAGGTAGTGAAGAATAGAGAGAGAGAGGTGATAAATAAGAAGAGAGTGAGAAAAAATTAGAAGATATGACTTATTTTTAATGTAAAGGCAAAGACATAGAGCATTTGAGTGTCCTACTAGGTTAAGGAGAAAAGGGAAGAATGTAACCATGCCTGCAACTCTTAGTGATAGTGAGGGAGATGAGTCCGGTAAAGGTTTAGCACATGGGATGTGTGTAGCTTTTTCGAGTAGTGTGAGCACACCTACTTTGTCCCACGATGATAGTATTCACGATAGCGACGATGATGAGTCGAGTGTTTCTAGTGGGGGTGAGAGCGAGTTCGAGAGTGGAGATGAAAGTGAGCTCCAAAAAGATTTTAGGGATTTGTACTCCAAGACCTTGAAAACAAAAAAGTATAATAGGGATTTAGTTTGTCATAATTTATATTTGGAGAGAGAGATAGAGAAGTTTTAAGGAAGGAAAAGTGTGACTTGACTGACATGGTGTCTAGTCTTATGATACGTGTATCCCAACTCGAGAGTGATCTCGAATGTGCCCATGAGGTCAAAGTCCCTTTAGAGAATGCATCAAACAAGGTTGAAAAGATGGTTCTCAATCCCAATTTGGGTAGTGATGAGAGTATAGGAATAAGTCATGACGGTGCATCCACTTCTTTTGTTTCACTCAATTCGGTTCCTACTTTAGTGAGAGATTCACATGGCTCTCGAACCGACCTACCTAGGCGTCCCGTACCTATTAGGAGAGCGCATAGGAGAAATTTTGAGAGAGGTGCACCTAGGCCTGTTTATGTTTTCTCCCATTGCAAAAAGAGAGGACACTTTTAGGAGTTTTATTTTAGGTTGGGTAATGTGTCAGGCTTTGCTTGTACACATGTTAGCACACATGCACCCACCCATGATACTTTGCTTGAACATAATGATATAGAGTTTTCACATATTCAAGAGCAAGTATTTTTTTTGTTCAAGGCCTCCCATGATTTAATGGAAGCTTTTCATAGATGTCACCATCTTTGGAAAACTCCTCCTCACCTAATGGATGAGGTTTAGACTTTTTGCTAGCATAGGATGATTTACATGATGACACGTTTTGCCTATTGCTAGTATGTATCATTTTGTAGTTTACATTGTTTTCTTATTTTGGCACTGTTTCAGCCCTGTTTTTTATCTGAATGCCCATTCCAGGAACTATTTTCACGAAAAAAAATCACTGAACAAAACTACACAACATTTTGGGAATTCTGTGAAAAATTATTTTTTTTCGTTCGAGCGAGATGAGTGTTCGTTCCAACAACTCCTAATGTCGCGCGAAGCAGTTCTCACGAGAACCCTTGTCATTCGAGTGACATGGCGCTTCGTTCGAGTGACCCCTGGAGAATTTTGTCTCTTCTCTTTGTAGTCCCCCAGTTCATATTGCTATATTATTTGGTACTTCTAGGTTGATTCTGAACAGTGTTTGAAAAAAATACAAAAATATTTTATTTTGATGAATTTTTTGAAAAATCAAAAAAGAGCTTTGTATTTTGTTTACACTGTATATGAATGATCATTTAGGATGACCAAGTCACAATATCATTCCATATCCATGTGACTATTTGATAGTGTTTTGAGATGATATATAGTGCCACGACCTACATGTTTGACTCATTTGTCCATTATTGCACACATGCACGGATTTGTTTGACTTTTGTGCTTGTCTATCACATGTTTATTGAGTGTTTCCATCTCAATTCTGTCTATAGAACGAGTCAAATGTGATAAAACTTGATAAAAAGTAGTGCATGATATAAACCATTTGTGAGTTTGTGTGATTTATTTTGAAAAACAGAAAAGGACTGCGAAAGGTATTTCATTTTTTTCCTTTGCGATAAAATCACCCTTTAAATGGACCTGAGGAATTGAAAATTATCCGAGGTCCAATGAGGTTTAAAAGATCCCCAAGAAATTAAAAGGCAATAAAAAGAAATATATGCCAAAAATGTGACAATAGGTTTTAGTTTCATCACCTCATAAGAAAAATAAAAAGAATTATCTTTTAATGAGGGAGTTTGGATGGAATTTATAATGGTTTTCACATCCTTGAAAGTCATGAAAAAGCACTACATAGTTTTGGACTTTATTGGTATGGAAATCATTTACACTTTTATTTGTTGATATGATTAAGACGATGTCATCTAAATTCGACAATTTTACACCTAAGGACTATTTTGATGTTCATTCGTTAGGAGTACACTTACGCATCTTGCACACATGTCATGATTGAGTCAATTTTCCCATCCAATTTGTTCACACCCATTCATTATGTTTCCACGATTTGGTTATCTTAGGACGGCTTTGCCCTTGCCTTGACGCTTCAACCTAGTGGAACACTCAAAAGCCTTATGACCTCTACCTTCGCATTCATAGCATCTCTCTTCATCTCTCATGGGGGTGTTCGTTATCTTTTTCATCTTTCTTGCCATATATATTTTTCCCAAAATTCTTTTTATCTTTAAAATTGCCATTTTTTTATTTGAGATTTTTTTTGAAATTTTTGGCAAAAAGAACCAAGTTGTCTAAATCAAATTCTCCCTTAGAATCAAACGCTTCTATCTCTCTTTGTTTAGACACCTCTTTACTTTTAACGGACCCCTCACCCTCTCTAGTCTAGGCTTTAAGTGCAATTCCCTTATATTTTGGTTTAACAGACTTAGTAAACATGTCAATTTCATAGATTTGTAAGTCTCCAACCAATTCCTCTAATTTAAGCATGTTTAAATTATCCATAGAATTTAGCACAGTGACTTTACGGATAAAACGCTTAGGTAGTGATCTTAGAATCTGTTTAACAACTCGTCCATTAGGAATGTGTTCACCAAGATTAAAGCTAGTGTTTACAATATCAAATAATCTAGCATAGAATTCATTAAAACATTCAGACTCAAGCGTGGTGATAGTTTCAAATTGAGTTGTTAAGTTTTGCAATTTTGATTCTTTCACAGCATTAGTTCCTTCATGGGTAAGTTATAAAACATTCCATGCCTCTTTTGACGTGGTGCACGTCCTTATCCTCCGAAACTTGTCAGATGTGACGGATCCAGAAATTGCACTTAGCCCTTTAGAGTTAAAAGTTGACCATTTGAATTCATCCTCAGTCCATTCAATCACAGGTATTAAACGGGTCACGTTATCAACGGTGACGGAGGGAGGTGTCCACCCTCTTTAACCAAAATCCAAAATCTTTCATCGAAGGCTTTAGAGATTATTTCATACGAGCTTTCCAGTAATCATAATTAGTCCCATCAAAAACTGGTATTTTATTATATAATTTCTCCATTTTGAACACGCCATTTTTCAAAAATTAATTTTTCTGAAAATTGATATCTCAGAAAAATTTTGCGGAAAATTACACGGTATAATTGTGTAATTGGCTCTGATACCAATTTGAGAGTGCACGTGCATTCAAATGAATTAATTATTTAATTAAATTCCAATTTGAGTCCCAACAATTTTTAACACTTGCAAACAAACGTGATTGATAAATAAATTAATCTAAGCATGCATGACAACCACAAGTGAGGAAAAAATCCCCCAAGGTCCAAACCATTTATTTCATTATAATCTTATAAATCACAACTTACACGGATTACAATGAAATAATTTGACACACGAATACCCACAGGCGTCGGTCGGCATCATCAGCAATGGAACAACCTCAGTAGCCCCACAAGAACAATCAAGTCTATTTCAGCAACGATCCATACACGGCAGACCTTAATATCCCCAGACTTCAATTAGTACCATGAACAGTACCAAAATCAACAGCATAAGATTTCGAAAAAATATGTCTTAGGTTCCATAAAACAATTCATAAAAAGTAGATGGGATTATGAATTAAATGGAAAAAAAATTTCGGACCCTTAACTGTGAGAAGAATACATACTGGAAAAATTATAGAACACAAAGAATTTTTCTTTTCAAAAGGTGTTCTACCAAAAAAAAACTTTTCTTCTCTACGTTTTAAAACTGTACGAGCTGTGCATTATATAGAAGATATTTGTTAAGCACAGACAAACATGGGCACGCTGCTGTTTAACATTCACTAGCTTGATGCTTTTTATCAGATGCGTGTTACTTCTAAAAAGAAATAGAGGTAGAGCCGTGTTCCTTTTTGAAACAAATGGAGGCGTCTTATTAAAAGACTCCTTGAATTTTACACATGCCAATCATTAGCAAAGATTAAAAAACAGCGCCAACATATGTACTAGCTAGGAATGTGCGAAAAAAAGATAGAGGATAAATTTTTCATTTAGCCAATCATTGGTGCATCATTTACCAATTCAATGGCCCCCTCTTTTTCAGCCAGCATAGGCGCGTGGCATCAGTTTTCATTGGCGCAATTGCCAATCAGCGGCATGATAGCTCAACACATAAAAAGAGGCATGTTAACCCCCCTTTTTAAAGCTCCACTAGCTGCCGAAAACACCAATGATATCTTTAAAACCCAAAACTCCTTTTATTCCCTTTTAAAAAAATGCATCCTTTATTCCATTCGTACGAAACAAAAAGAAAAATTAATTTTTTGAACACAAAAATTATAAAAGCTTTTTTAAAAATCATTTTTTAAACGCAAACCTCCTTTTATTTTTTTTAAAAGAACCTACACCAAATTGTACGAAAACAGTCCTTTTTATAAAAAAACTTATTTTTTTAAAAAAAATTATTTATAATTCTAATAAAAAAATCCCAACACTTTTAATATAAATGCAAATGGAACTTAAAACATATTTTTACCAAATTTATCTCACCGGTTCTTGAATGTTGAAGGTCACTTGAAATTCGGATCCGTAGTTTGTAGATGTTAGCATCCTCGATTACTTGTTGACTTGCAGCGGTATACGACATAACTAATTGTGATGGACAATGTCCTTACAAATCTCCCCCTATGTCTATGTCGGTATAAAATAAAAAATTCGAATTATTAATCACAAGAATGACCTATACAAATCTACCCTCCCAAGACAATCATGGAAAGATAAAATGATAAGTCTACATATTTTCAAACTTTGCTTCAACAATAAACTTTTCAAAACTCCAGACTTGTTCTCATCAGGGTGTGTAATAATTTGATCTTAAATCTTCGTACCTACACACATGAGATAAAGAAAAAAACTTGTGACTTATTGAGTTTGAAATGATATACACATAATTAATGTTAGCACAATCAAATCTCCCCCATACTAAAACTCCCCCATAATATCATAATTCGTTCTCCCCCCTTTTATTCGTTCGAAATAGACGAGGAAAAGAATAAATCACATAAAGAAAATCAAGGTGTCACGAAAAACAGAACAAACAAACTATTTTTTATTTTTCAAAATTTTTTTACAAAAAAAAA
The DNA here is from genome assembly GCA_949130495.1 of Sambucus nigra. Classification (NCBI taxonomy): domain Eukaryota; kingdom Viridiplantae; phylum Streptophyta; class Magnoliopsida; order Dipsacales; family Adoxaceae; genus Sambucus; species Sambucus nigra. Next base: position 352,164,358 of record OX422213.1, on the reverse strand, counting down.
TGATGTTACAAAAATCACACACCATGAATTTATACTAAGACGACCAAATCATGGAAACGGAATGAAGGGGTGTGAACAAATTCGATATGAAAATTAACTCAATAACATCATATGTGCAAGATGAATAAGCGTACTCCTAACAAATGAACATAAAAAATAGTCATTTGGCGTAAAATTGTTCAATTTAGATGACATCGTCTTAAATCAAAATCAACAAATCAAAATCAACATGATTTTCATACTACTAACGTCCAAAATGATTTCATGCTTTTTCAAGACTTTTTAAGGATGTGCAAAGCCGTTTGAATTCTCTAACCAAACTCCCTCATATATATTTTCTTTTTGAGGTGATCTAAATGCCCAAACATTGGAGAATTGGAGAATAAACCTAATGTCCCATTATTGGCAAGTATTTCTTTTTATTGCCTTTCAATATTTTCGATCATTGTTAAACCTCTTTGGACCCCGGATAATTAAAATTCCTCAATTTTTTAGGTCCAATTTAACTGGCGGCTTAATCGCAAAGGATAGATGAGTACCTTTCGTATACTTCACCGTTTAGAAAATTCACACAAACTTACGGAAAAATGGTAAAAACATGCACACCTTTTATTATCTTGTTTTATCGCATTTGGTTCATTTTAATAGAAAGAATTGAGATGAGAACACGTAACCAACATGTGATTTGTTAAGAAAAAACATCAAACAAATTCGTGCGTGTGTGCAATAAAGGACCATGTGAGTCAAACATGTAGGTAGCAACACTATAGAAACTCAAAGACTCTAAACTTTGTAAAGCACGTGAATGACATAACATATTGTCTCAAATCACTATCAAACAGTCACATGGATATGGCATGAAGATGTGACATGGTCATCCTAAGTGTTCATTCATAAACGGTGCAAAACAAACTACATAAATCTTTTTGAGTTTTTCTGGATTTCTGAAATAAATGAAAATATTTTTGTATTTTACATTTTTTTAAGAAATAAGAAAAGAACCAAATGTATATAAATACAAAAATGATACAAACTAGAAATATGAGAAGAATTATGTGAGCACGAAAAAAAATGCATCATATATGAGACACGAAACTCGGGGCATCTAAAGGTTTCGTGAAAATATCATTTAACTGAAGGTCAGTGGGTACGAAACTCGGGGAGACGACTTTCTCCTCAACTAACTGACAGATAAAGTGCTCGTGTATCCTGATGTGCTTTGTACGCGAATGTTGGACCGAATTATGAAAAATATATATCGCACTCGTGTTATCACAGGAGATGGTATTGGTGTCCTGTGAAATCCCATAATCCTCCAACATTTGTTTCATCCATAAGAGTTGCATGCAACAACTCCCGATGGTGATGTACTCAGCCTCCGTAGTGGACAAAGATATAGAGTTTTTCTTCTTTCTCATCCAGGAGACAAGAGCAGAACCAAAGTAGAGACACCCACCAGAAGTGCTCCTACAACCATATAAATCCCTGGCCCAATCGGCATATGAATAGGAAAATAGATGGTCATCGATATCAAAGGAATACCAAATACCGTAGGACAGAGTCCCACTCACATATTTGATAATACATTTTAAAGCGAGTAAGTGTGACTCTTTCGGGGACACTTGATATCGCGCACAGACTCCAACATTAAAGGCTATATCGGGATGACTGGCAGTCAAGTAAAGAAGACTACCTGTCATACTCTGATACAAGGTTTGCTCTACGTCCTTACCTTAAGTGTCCTTACTAAGCTTGGTAGAAGTACTCATAGGTGTACGTGCATGCTTAGCGGAGTCTAACTATATTTATTTACTAGGTCTATAGCATACTTGGATTGGGAGATGAACATCCTATCCTTTAAGTGACGAACATGGAGACCAAGGAAAAAGTAAGCTCACCTACGATGCTCATCTCAAACTCATTTTTCATCTCCTCCTCAAAGTGGTGAGCATGCTGGGAGCACGTGGATCCAAATACTATGTCATCCACATAGACCTAGGCAACCAAAATAGCATCGTCATCTCTTCTAATGAACAACGTCATATCAATTCCCCCTCTCTTGAAGCCACAGGCTAAGAGATAGGAAGTGAGCCTCTCGTACCAAGCACGGGGTGCTTGCTTCAAACCATACAAGACTTTCCTCAGATACTAGACGTGCTCTAGGTGCTTAGGGTCTTCAAACCCTTTCGGTTGTTCCACATAAACCTCCTCCTGTAGAATGCCATTTAGAAAGGCACTCTTGACATCCATCTGTTATAGCTTGGAGCGCAGATGACATGCGATGGAGAGTAGTAAGCGAACGGACTCAAGACTCGTAAATAGAGCAAATGTCTCCCCAAATTCTACACCCTCTATCTGTGTGTAGCCTTGAGCGACCAAACTATCCTTGTTTCTGATTATTGTACCATTTTCATCTATTTTATTCTTAAAAATCCACCTGGTACCTATCACATTCATCTCACTAGGTCGGGGGACAAGTTCCCAGACATTTTTCTTTCTAAACTGAAGCAACGCATCCTGCATAGCAGATATCCAGTGTTCATCCTTGAGTGATTCTTTGTGATTCTTGGTCTCGACTATGGACATGTAGTAAAAATGACTAATTACGTTCTCTAGTTGAGCAAGAGTCTTGACCGCTAAGGTGGGATCACCTAAAATGGTGGCAGGGTCATGACTTTTGTGAACCCAAGCAGGTGTGTCCCCTAACACAAGAGTAAGGTCAACAGGGTGTGTGTGTGAGGGACAAGTAAATTACTTCCTGAAAAGTCATCCTCACACTGAAGGCTGGGATCAACAAACGTCGGAGGTTCGTTATCTTTCACATTGATGTTTATTGACTCCATAACCTTAGAGTTGCTCAGGTTGTAAACCTGGTATGGTCTACTGTTTGATAAATATCCAACCAAAATTCCCTCGTCGCTCTGAGAGTCAAACTTTTCTAATTGCTCTCTATCCCGTAGGATGTAGAATTTACTCCCAAAGACATGAAACTATGCAATGTTGGGTTTCTTGCCAGTCCATAATTCATAAGGTGTCTTAAGTGTGTGTGGAGGTAGGTAAACCCTATTCACCACGTGGCACGCGGTAGACGCCGCCTCTGCCAAAAATCTCCAAGCAACCTTAAGACCCAAAAGCATAGATTTAGCCATTTCCTGAATCGTCTGATTCTTCCTCTCATTAATCCCATTTTGCTGAGGATTCCTTACGGCCAAAAATTCATGTTTAATTTTGTGGCTATCACAATAAAGATATACCTTTTCTTTAGTAAATTCTGTGTCGTTGTCACTACATATCCTGTTAATAGTGACTCCATGTTGGTTTTGCAGGACACAGCACTTGGTCGTTAAAAACTCTATAGCATCAAATTTCTCTCTCAAAAAACCTACAATCGAATATCTGGAGAAAGAATCCACCATCACGAGGATATACCTCTTACCACCCAGATTCTCAATACGAGTAGGACCCATAAGATCCATGTGAATCAGCTCAAGCACGCGAGAGGTGATAATGGAATGTAACTTCCTATGGGGACTACGAACTTGTTTACCCAAATAACAGGGTCCACAAACTGTGGAAGTTATCTTTCCAAGTGATGGCAAGCCACGTACTAGGTCCTTTTTAACAAGACGATCTAAATCTCTAAAGTTCATGTGACCTAGACGTTATTTCCACAGATCCATAAGAGTGATCGTGGCGCTGTTGCAGACAAATGAGGACTTGGGTATAATCCCATAGCAGTTATCGTCGGTCCTCAACCCTTGCAATAATAGTTTACCGTCTTGATCATAGACATTACAAGCATTCCAGTCAAACTTTACTGCAAAGTCAATATGGCATAGCTGGCTAATGCTGAGTAAATTAGCTTTTAAACCTTTCACGTACAAAACATTCTCTACCTTAGGAAATCCAGGTATCTCTATAGTCCCTCGTCCTACTATGCTAGATTATCTCCCATCTCCAAATGTGACCTTTCCTTCCTTTCAATCCTCGAGGGAGGTAAAGAAGGATACGTCACCAGTCATGTGCCTGGGGTAGCCAGTGTCAAAATACCATTGGGAGGTATTATGTTCTTTGAGAGAGACATGAACAACAAGGTACTTTTTTGTCTTTCTTAGGTACCCAAGAAGTGGGAACCTTTTGTTTACCCTTTTTGTTGCTGGTTTTAATCGGGATGCGAGAAGAATTCACTTACGGCAAAGACATCCATCAGAATTCCTCCATCAAACTCTGTGATGTGGTGGCTAAAAACTCAATAAGCTCTCTCAAACTAGTAAAATCATCAGTACGATGTGATGGAGGATATGTAAGTGAAGTCGACCCAAACTATAGCAAAACTCTCTCAGGTGGCCTTTTTTTGCAATACGTACAAAAGAACATAGTTTTAGGCTGACCTTGCAATCTTAGAGGTGGATGCACCATCAAAACCAATTCTCGGTCTTTCACCAAATCCCAAGGCGGGGGCGAGGAGCATCTTTCCCATCTTACCAAATCTATCCTCGATTTGAACCTTGACTTATCGTGTTCTCTCAAGATCATGAGTGAGATGGGCAACAAGGGCTTCCAAAATCTTTCGAGCCTCTTCGGAAGCACAGAGGTCTCTCGTTAGATTAGCCACTTGTTTAGTCAAGTCCCCCTTTTCTTTCTCAAAACTCTTCTCTCTATCATCACAAACTAACTCTCTCTCTTAGTCTCTCCTAATTCCTTTTCAACAATGACGATCCTAATAACTAACGCTTTGTTACGCATTTTAGTTTTAAATGATTCGGTATATAAATCAACATAGGTGTGTTTAATATCACTCTCGCTCTCACTTCCAGCATCCTCTCCCTCACTCTCATTACTGTCAAGGTATCCATGTGAGATGACATCATCATCGTCGTGAGATGCAGTGGGAGAACCTCCATGACTAGCCATGAATGTGGTGAAGTTGCATTCATGCGGTGATTCATCTCCAGAATCCACTGACTTGACCTCATTGTAGTCACTCAATCTGGCATTTAGGCCACCTTTGCCCTTGACTTGACGCTTCAACCTAGTGGAACACTCAAAAGCCTTATGACCTCTACTGTCGCATTCATAGCATCTCTATTCATCTCTCTTGGGGGTGTCCTTTTTATCTTTTTCGTCTTTCTTGCCATATTTATTCTTCTCAAAATTCTTTTTATCTTTAAAATTATCATTTTTTAATTTAAGAAATTTTTGGCAAAAAGAACCAAGTTGTCTAAATCAAATTCTCCCTCAGAATCGGATGTTTCGATATCTCTTTGTTTAGACGCCTCTTTTCTTTTTAACGGGACCCCTCACCCTTTCTAGCCTGGGCTTTAAGTGCGATTCCCTTATCTTTTGGTTTACTTAGGAAACATGTCAATTTCATAGGTTTGTAAGTCTCCAACCAATTCCTCTAATTTAAGAGTGTTTAAATTATCCATCGAATTTAGCACAATGACTTTAGGGATAAAACGCTTAGGTAGTGATCTTAGAATCTTTTTAACAACTCGTGACTTAGGAATGTGTTCACCAAGATTAAAGCTAGTATTTGTAATATCAGATCATCTAGCGTAGAATTCATCAAAACATTCAAACTCAAGCATGGTGATAGTTTCAAAATGAGTTGTTATGTTTTGCAATTTTGTTTCTTTCATAGAATTAGTTCCTTCATGGGTAAGTTGCAAAACATCCCATGCCTCTTTAGACGTGGTGCATGTCATTATCCGTCGACACTTGTCAGGTGTAACAGATCCAGAAATAGCACTTATCCCTTTAAAGTTAAAAGTCAACCATTTAAATTCATCCTCAGTCCATTCAGTCACAGGTTTTAAACGGGTCACGTTATCAACGGTGACAGAGGGAGGTGTCCACCCTCTTTCAACCAAAATCCAAACTCTTTCATCTATGGCTTTTAGATATTATTTGATACGAGCTTTTCAGTAAGCATAATTAGTCCCGTAGAAAACTAGCATTTTATTACATAATTTATCCATTTTGAACACGCCCTTTTTCAAAAATCAATTTTTTAGAAAATTGATATCTCAGAAAAATTTTGTGGCAAATTACACGGTATAATTGTGTAATTAGCTCTTTTGAGAGTGCGCGTGCGTTCAATTGAATTAATTATTTAATTAAATTCCAATTTCAATCCCAACAATTTTTAACTCTTGCAAACAAATGTGATTGAACAATAAATTAATTTAAGCATGCAAGACAACCACAAATGAGGAATAAATCCCTGAAGGGAAAAACTATTTATTTCACTATAATTTTGTAAATCACAACTTACACAGATTACAATGAAATAATTTGATACATGAATATCCGTTGGTGTTGGTCGGCGTCGTCAGTAATGGAACAACCTCGTCAGCCCTGTAAAAACACTCAGTTTTATTTCAGCAAATATCCATACACAGTATACCTTAATATCCTCAGACTTCAATTAGTACCATGAACAGTACCAAAATCAGCAGCATAAGATTTCAGAAAAATATGTCTCGGGTTCCACAAAACAATTCATAAAAAGTAGATGGGATTATAAATTAAATGGACAAAAGGTTTTGGACCCTTAACTGTGAGAAAAAGACATACTAGAAAAATTATAGAACATAAAGAATTTTTCTTTTTAGAAGTTGTTCTTCCAAAAAAAACTTTTCTTCTCTACGTTTTAAAACTGTACGAGGTGTGCATTATATGGAAGAGATTTTTTAAACAAGGATATCAGGTGCATGTTACTTCTAAAAAGAAACAGAGGCAGAGGCGTGTTCGGTTTTTAAACAAATGGAGGCGTCTTATTAAAAGACTCCTTGAATTTTACACATGCCAATCATTGGCAAAGATTAGAAAATGGGGCCAGCATATGTACTAGCTAGGAATGTGCGAGAAAAAGATAGAGGAGAATTTTTTTATTTAGCTAATAATTGGCGCATCATTTACCAATTCAATGGCCCCCTCTTTTTCAGCCAGCACGGGCATGTGGCATCAGTTTTCATTGGTACAATTGCGCTTCATTGGCATGATAGCTCAACACATAAAAATAGGCATGATAACACCTTTTTTAAAGCTCCACCAGCTGCCGAAAACACCAATGATATCTTTTAAACCCAAAACTCCTTTTATTCCCTTTTAAAAAAACAAAAGCATCTTTTATTCCATCTGTATGAAACAGAAAGAAAAACAAATTTTTAAACACAAAATTTATAAAGATTTTTTAAAAATCTTTTTTTAAACGCAAACCTCCTTTTAGTTTTTTTAAAAAGAACCTACACCAAAGTGTACGAAAATAGTCATCTTTAAAAAAACTTTTTTTTTTAAAAAAATTATTTATAATTCTAATAAAAAAATCCCAACACTTTTAATATAAACGAAAATGGAACTTAAAACATATTTTACCAACATTATCTCGTCGGTGATTGAATGTTGAAGGTCACTAGAAATTAGGATTCGGAGTTTGTAGATGTTAGCATCCTCGATTCTTTGTTAACTTGTAGCGGTATATGACATAACTAATTGTGACTAACAATATCCTTACAAATGGGTTTTTTCCTTGGCTTACCGTGACACCCTGATTTGGTTTATGGGGTTTATTCTTTTCCTTGTCTATTTCGGAAAAATAAAAAGGGGGGAACGGATTATGACTTTATGGGGGAGTTTAAGTATGGGGGAGATTTGATTATTCTTTCATGTTTATGCTTTATATTATTTCAGTTTCGATACTTCACGAGGTATTTTCTTTGTCTCATGTGTGTAGGTACAATTAAAGTTTTTTGGATTTCACTCCGTGATGAGAAAAGCTTAAAATGTTGAAAAGTTAATTGTTGAAGTAACGTTTAAAGACTTGTTATTTTATCTTACCACTTTTATTTTTGGGAGGGTAGATGTGTATAGGTCATATTAAGTTGATAATTCGCATATTTTTATTTGTACCAGCATAGACATAGGGGGAGATTTGTAAGGACATTGTTCATCACAATTAATTATGTCATATACTTTTACAAGTCATCGAAGGATTGAGGAGGATAACATCTATAAAAGACGGATCCGAATTTCAAGTGGACTTCAACATTCATGCCCAACAATATGATTTTGGTCAAATTATGTTTAAGTTCCATTTACATTTCATATTAAAAGTGTTGAGATATTTTATGAATTTTTTTATAAATGGTTGTTTTTAAAAACATTTTCTTATAAAAGAGTTTTTATATAAAAGTTTGTTGATCCCGTAACAGGTTTTTCTTTTAGAGGTTTTCAACTTTTTTCAAAGTCTGAAGTTATTTTGGGATCACCACCTCAGTCATTCAAACGAAAACATATCTCGTTCGAACGCGATGCTATTTTGTTCAAACGACATCGTGTGTCATTCAAACGATAAGAGTTTTAGTCTGACACTGCACCACCTCAATTTTTCTATTTATTGGGTGTCAGACTACTTGTTTTTGGGCGTCGAGAAACACTACTTTTAACAGAATACATTTTTGAGTGTTTGTTTTCTTCTCCAACAATTTAATGGATTCAAAGCTTTTGTTTTACAACTCACAAATCCCAATTACTTTTGTGTGAGTTGTTTTGTGTAACTCAATATATATTTGTTGGGAGTTTATGCTACACTAGGTGCCTTGGAAGGTACTGGGCTGAAAATAGGTGCCACTTGCGAGAGGTACTGGGATGATCGACTGCATGTCATAGGGAGTGTTGCGGTGTTCCTGGGCTGACGAAGACGAACCGACACCTGTGGGTATTTCGTATGTCAATTGTATTTTCATTATAATCCGTGTAAATCGACTTTTACAAATTATATGGGAAATAAAAAGGTTTTTGCCCGTTGGGGATTTTTTCGTGAAATATGTGTTTATCATTTTAATCATTGAATGGTTTAATTTATTATTTTGATTTGACACGTAGATGCATGTTTGGGGGCTGAATAAAATTAAAGTTTGGTTTGGGCAAATTTAGACATCCAATTAAATAAGTTCGATTTGAAAATTTGCGAATCGATTTGAATCAGTATCGCACACGGTTATATATATACTTGTGATTAAATTCTACCACGTGTACTTACTATATGGGTAAGATTGTGATATCTAAATTCATTTAATAATGTGGGAACTTGACTTAAAATGAGAAATTCATAATTTCCAAATAGACATAAAAATTCGATAGGTATTGTATGGGTGATAGGGGTGGGTAGTATGAGTTATTAGTTTATAAGCTTAATGAACTCGAACTAGTTAGGCAGGATAGTGGTATATAGAATGGTTTAGAAGTGCGTTAGGGGTGCACATGAGTTGAGAGGTGAGAATCTCAAGTGAGAGTTCGTAAAGCTAACATGTATATAGTATCTGCTTCTAAACATTTTAAACACTTGCTAAACATTTTTAAACAGTTTTTACTCAGGATCTGACCCTTTTTTCTCCAAATCTATTTTCTTTGTGCAAATCAATTTAGTTGCCCAGCCACAGGGAGGCCCAGCTTAGGAGTTCATTTATATTTGTCGTTGTGATAGTTGTCGTAGACGATTGCTGGTCCTAGTTTGGTAGATGCTTCCATTCCTTTCAAATCTGATGCATCCTTTACATTATCTCAGTCGGGCATGTCTCCCTTCTTCAATAAGAAATTGTTTCCAGAGACATTATTTTTCCTTAATTATTTAGTTGTGGATTGAGTTTTTATATGGATTGTTGTATTAGAGTTTCAGACTGGGGTGTTTACTCCCATCATATGTTATTTGATTCACTATTTCATTCTTTGTGGTGTTGATTTATTTACTATGGTGAATGTGATACTTAATTGTTTAATTATTTTAAATCTTTCCATGTAATAAAAAGATAAAATTTGACACTAGCTTTTCAAATACGAGGTGGTTAGTAAATATTAAAAATATTTTTGGTAGTGATGCTAAGAATGGACCAATCTGAATATTCTATTTTTTTGTAATTTAATAAAGGTCTGATCACTCGATATTTAATTAAGCGGGGTGTCACAACGCTTTATCTTTTTATTACCTTGGTTGTATTCTCAAACTTATTGTGTTGTTTCATTAGGTAGAGAAATCTTAACAAGATAAGTAAATAGACAAGGAGGAACTATGTCTTATATAAAATAACTTAAACTTGCATGAGCATTGAATTTGCTAATATTGGTGATACCTCACACTTTTTGTTACTATATTTTGTTTTTCAATTTGAGTAAAAATGCTGAATCATGTTCATGTTGAGAAAACAACAATAAAGTCAATTTGAAACTTGAACTTCTATAAAAAAAAATTTATATAGATATTCTTACTAGCTCTACTTCTCGAATCCAAGCATGTGAGAGGATAGATCAACGATAATATTTTAGCACCATAACATAAATTTTTATTAAATGCATATCAATAGAGTGAATATATTTAAAAAATTAATATGACTATAAGTAATGCCAATAATATAGTAATAAATATCTTACGAAATTAGTTATAATTTAAACAATGGAGCCAAGCATGTTCGAGCGAAGGATTAAGAAATACTCTCTTCCTCAAATAATGAATTACTTTGGTTTAGAAAATATAATGAAATGTGAACCTAATCACCAAAACTATTATGAGTAAAATATCAAGAAATTACTGATCAACTTACTTGAGTATTCCTAAAATAAACTTTGTTAAAACATGGAAACACGCGAGTTATAAATTCGAGCAACCTTTTTCTTGTGAACTTGAACACACATACATACGGGTTGTAACTTCGAGCAATAATATTTTCAATCTCGTGTGTTGTAAATTCGAGCAGCCATATTCTCAAACTCGTGGGTAGTAAACTCAACCAACCCTAATATTTTAAAATACACAAACAAGTGGGTTGTAAATTAGAGAAACCCCGTCCATGTGAAATACACAAATATGTAGGTTGTAAATTCAAACAACACTATTCTTTTATATAAATAATATATTTACTAAATCATGTGCATATTATACAAAATTCCTATAGTTATATTGTGAAACATTTCTCCATAATGCAGCATGGGATACATGGAGGTTGAATTTCTTTGAGCCGAGTAACGACTTATCTCAATAGATATTCGTATCGTTATCGCATTCCTTGAGAAAACATAAATTCAAGTTGCTAGTTAGGGGTGCAACCAGTATGGGTTTTTACCGTACCGTACTGTTTTGGACAAAGGAAAAATGGTTTTGGTTTCATATTATGAAATAACGAAAACCAATTTTACCGAACCCGAAAATACCGTAAAAAATTTGGTTAGTTTTGGTTTCTAGATATAAAAAACCAATTTATCGAATTTACCGTACCGACTTATCGTACCGAATTTACCTTACGAAAATTATCGAATTTACCGTACCAAACTTACCAAATTTATCGTACCGCAATACCGTACCAAACTTACCGCATATTACCATATCATTTTCCAAATAAAAATTATATTTAAAAAAATATAAATACCCAATTATCTTGATCCTTTATTTTTTTAAACCAATCTCATCCGTTCAATTCCTTTACTATAAATTCCACCATTCAAAGCAAACAAAAACCTAAACAGACAAATCATCCGCTCGCAAATAGAAATCATGCTCTCTCCAAATCTCAAGTACCTTCTTCTCCCAAGCACGCACACCTGTTGGTAACTTCTCTCTCCAAAGCACACGTTTTTTTTCTTATTCAGAAGATTATACGGTATAAAGGAACTACTTCTGAATAAGTTACCATATGCTTTAATCCAAACCCAATGCTTGATGGTAATTTATACCTGTTGCCAAAACAGGTAGTTACCGAAACAGTGATGACAAAGATGTGGAAGGGAAAGATTCACCTAAGCTCTACTAACCTCCGTAATTTATTGAAAAATAAATATGTGGAAGGGAAAGATTCCACCAGTGTTGCCTCACCTAAACACCATACCCCCAATTCTATTTAAGGTGTAGTAGTATGTGGGATTGCCACATACTTGAACCAATAAAATACCAGAACACAAATCAATTTAAGGTGTAGTAGTATGCCGTCAAATTTTTTTGTGTGCTGAATTTGTATCATGTCGAGAGAAAAATTAGATGTTGTTGGTTGTCTGCTCGCCAAAATCAAACAATCCGTTTGATAAATGCAGATGTTGGCCAAAATCAAAGGTAGATGTTGTTGGTTGTCAATATTTTGGAGACTAAATGTAATTTCAATATTTTTATTTTAAATGTTATTTCAATAATTCAATAAATGTAATTTCAAAAAACCTCGTATAACTCTTTTTTTCATATCTTTTGTGATTAAACTATAATTTTTATTTAAAATATAATTTTAAACTATAATTTTTAAACTATAATTTTTAAACTATAATTTTTATTATAATATTTAAACTATTTTTATTATACTTTTTATTATAATATTTAAACTATAATTTTTAATTTAAATGTTATTTCAATATTTTCTAGAATAAACAATCACTAATTTCAAAAAATTTAAAGGTTTTTGTATTTTCAATATATTTTTCACTTGTTTGGATTTTTATAAAAAAATCAGTCATTTCTTGATTTAAAATATGTTTCTCAGATTTCGAAGTATTTTTTTTAGAATAATCCCTCCCCGTTGTTTAAGATGTGTTGTTTAAGATGTGTCCCCGAGGGAGTTAAAGAAAGTGTGAAGTGTATCTCTTCTACTTAATCATGCTCCTTAGTTATGTTATAAGACATAAATTTATCACACTTATTTTGATTGTTGTCTATATTTGAAACTATATATTTGATAAAATCTTAAAAACTTCCAAATTAATTTATAATGTTTTTTTTTAATTTGTAGGTTTTAATCAACAATTGATTTGAAAGGTAATATATGTGCGCTCATAGCAACCTCTGAGGTGTTGGGAAAGAGAAAATGGAACAAAAAAATTGGGAGTACTATAATAATGAATATTTTGAGCATTATGCAATGATTGAGAGAAAGGGACAGATTGAGTGCATATATTGTAAACAACGTTTTCCGGATATTGAACCAACAGATAAACTTTGGGCTCATTTAGGAGATTGCGTAGAATGGAATAATGTTAATCGTATTCAGACTAATAAAAAAATATATACTAAGCATCAACTTTACAAGTGGTCTGTTAAGGACCTCTACCCTAAAAAAATGCATAAAATTTGCTAAGTTACTAAAAAGGTGGACAATGGCGCTTAATAACACGGATTAGAGTATCACGTGGGATTATTTTTTGAGAGAGTTTAAAAATAGTGTATTTTTGATAATATGAATTAAATAGTATATTTTTTGTTAATACTTCCAAATGTTTTTACTCTCTAACCTTCTAACTTGTATTGGAGAAATACACGACATTTTATGTCTTTTTGTAATGAAATATTAAGTACATCTTTCTCGTTAAGCATATCCCTTATTTATTATTTGTTGTTACTCATACTTATTATTTATTTAATATTTTGTATTTTGTATTTGTTATTAGATGTCAGCGATGGATGAAACAAATAATAATGATGTTGAAATAAGCAAGGGTAGCACTGAAGTGAGTCAAAAATGAACAAAGGGAGGTACTAAAACTGTCACAAAGTCAAACCGAGGTAATTCTCTCATTTGGACTTATATTAATAGACATATGCTTGATGGTAAATATATGGGTACTTGTGATAATGTTCATTGCGGAGCAAAGTTTAATTCTCTTTCAGCTAACGGAACTACTTTTTTGTGGAATCATCTTAAAAGGAGATGTAAGAAATATTTACAATCCGAAATAACTAATAAACAAATAATTTTATCAATGAAAGGAACTCAAAAAACTAATTGGAAGTTTGATCAAGATATAGCCCGCAAAACTCTTACGAAAATGATTATTCTTTGTGAACTTCCATTTAGTTTCGTCGAAAATGAGGGTTTTTGGTTATTTGTTAAAGAGTTAAATCCTAGGTTTTATGTAGTTTCTCAAACTACTATCACAAAATATTATTGGAAAATTTATATTAAAGAATTATTTTATGATATCCTCTACACGCATCTCCCTGACCACTGATTTATGGACATCTATTCAAAATTTGGGATATATGTGTTTGACCGCTCATCATGTGGATAAGGATTGGAAGTTACAAAAGAAAATCCTTAATTTTTGTGTCCTTCCACACCCACATAAAGGTGAGGCCATTTCTAAATCCGTGGAGTCATGCTTGCTAGGTTGGGGTTTAAAAAAGTTGACAACAATTACTCTTGATAATGAAAAAAATAATGATAGGTGTGTTGATGATTTGAGAAAAAGATTTAACAAAAAAATAGGTTATTGTTGGGTGGTGAGTTTTTTCACGTGAGATGTTTTGCACACATTAGCAACCTTGTTGTAAAGGATGAAATTTTTGAAATTAAGGAGACAGTGAAGCGACTTCGTAGGAGTGTGAAATATATGAGAAGTTCTCCGTCAAGGTTACAAACATTTAAAATGTATGCCGCAGAAGAAAGGATATCATCAATAAAATGGGTATGCCTAGACGTGAAAACAAGGTGGAATTCTACATACCTTATGATTGGTGCGGCAATGCAATATCAAAAGGCATTTGAACGCCTTGATGACAAAGATGATATATACAAAATAGAGGTTAATAGCAAAGGATATGGTGTCATGTGTGAGAGTGATTGGAAGACATTGAAAGCATTGCACCCATTTTTGGAAGAATTATATCTTCTAACAAAACGTATTTTCGGTTCTCATTATATCACTTCAAATTCTTCCTTTGATGAAGTAACTTCCACTAAAGACTTACTCTTAGAATATTTAGAGAGTGATGATCTTTTTTATCGTAACATGGCTATCAAAATGAATGGCAAATTTGACAAGTATTGTGACATTTCTTCTTTAAATTTAGTCTTCGTTATTGCTATTATCTTGGACCCTTGGCATAAATTGCAATATGTGGAGTATTGGTATAATGAATATTTTTCTAAGGATCACACACTTTCTCAAGTAGAAAGAGAGTGTAAAGTGCTTGACTTAATTGAAAGATTGAAAGGGTTGATGTAACAAATGTATTAACACTACAAGTTGGAAAATTACTCTTTTGGTGAAAGTGAGTCAAGTGTGGTTAATTGTAATGGTGATATTTGGGGTAATTTAGTTGGAAATGTTGACAAGCGTGCTTTGAAGAAAAAAAATTCAAAGTATTTGAAGAAGAAGAAGAATGTTGAATTGATGAATGATTTGGATCGATACTTGCATGATGGTATAGAGGCTCTTGATGATCAAAATTTTGATGTTTTAACTTGGTGGAAGGGTAAGATTCCTACATACCGTGCACTTGCATTGATGGCACATGAAGTCTTGTCCATTCCTTTGACATCGGTGGTTTTTGAGTGTGCTTTTAGTACAAGCAAAAGAGTCCTTGATCCATTTCATAGCTCTTTGACACCAAAAATGATGGAATGTTTAGTATGTGCCCAATATTGGATTAGAAGCTCCACAACCATTGAAATTGAAGAATCACTTAAAGCACATGAAGGCATTGAAGCTTGTATGTATTTTATATTCATAAGTTTTAAGTTGATTTATTTTGTTCACTTATTTTTTTGTATTTATTGATATGCATTTGTTGTTGTGCTTGTAGGTGTGATGGATGAGTTCAATGGATTAAACATTGGTTCGGATTAATCGACATTGATCTTTTGAAAAATGAGGTATTTTATGGTTGTTTTAATGTTGTATTTAAGTTTTATTAGTGTTGTTTTTAGTGCGTTTTAGGACTGTTTTTAGTGCGTTTAGGTGCTCTTTTTAGTGTCGTTTTTAGTGTATTTTAGGTACTACTTTTAGTGCGTTTTAGGTGCTATTATAGTGCTATTTTTAGTGCTTTTTAGGTGCTATTTTTAGGGCGTTTTACGGCTTTTTAGTGCTTTTTAGGGTTCTTTTTAAGGCTGCTTTTAGAGCTGTTTTGAAGTAATTTTAGGATTATTTTTAGAACTACTTTTAAGGAGTTTTAGGGCTGTTTTTAGGGTGTTTTAAGACTGTTTTATGGGCATTTTATGGACTGTTTTTAAGGCTATTTTATGAATGTTTTTGGAGCTGTTTTTAAGGCGTTTTAGGACTATTTTATGGATGTTTAAAAGCATTTTAATGTTGTTTTTAGGAATGTTTCTCTAAGTTTTTTGTAATATTATTTTTTCTCGTCTTTATTTACAAGTGAAGTGAAAACATTGGAGGTAAAAGAGAAGAATAATGATGTTGTTTATTGTGCAGGGTGGTGGTGTTTTATTTTATCTTTTGAATGATGGTGTCTTTTGGAGGAAAGTGAGAAGAATGATTTACGTCGAGCTTTTTTCTTTTGTCTTTTGTAGTTTATTTTGCATGATGGTGTTGTTTTATTTTGCTATTATATTGTAATTTTTAATTTTGGGAGCTTAATGTGTATTAATATGGATTAGACGCAATTAACTATGAAATATAAGTTGTTTCTTCATGATCTTTATTTTATTTTTGGGGCATTTTGTATTATATTTTTGTTTCAAGTAATGCATTTAACCGATTAAATGAGTTTAAAATTTTACTAGAATCATATTGTCGAAATATCGAATTTACCGAATGCATAAACCGATATGAAATTCTTGTATTTATCGGGAAAAAAACGAATTGAAACCAAAATTATCGAAACTAAAAAAAATGAAAAAAACGAAAAATCGGTCGGTTTGGTTTTGATTTTTGTTTTAACGTATCGATCGGTAAATTGGTACGGTACGGTTTTACCATTTAGATTGTGGTTCTGGTATTGGTAAGCGGTCGTTACCGACCATACCGTACCGGTTGCACCCCTATTGCTAGTTGAGCAACTAATACTTTTAATGTTCTTAGGGTGTCTTTCTCTTATTCAATAATATCCTTTCTCTTATTCAACAATATCCATTCTCTTAGAGACATAATCCTTACATTAATAAGTAATTATACACTGAGAAAATCATGGGTTCCTACTTGACTCATTTTATTTTATGTCCCACATTTAAATCAACTCAAATAATATTGTGTATAGTGAATCACACAAATCAGTTTGGAGCAAGGGCGGATGCACATGGGGGCCAAGGGGGGCCTTGGCGCCGGTTCAATTTTTGTGTGTGTGTGTGTATATATATATATAGAGAATTTTTTGTTAAAATTTCAAACTTTAAGGTATATCTCTAAATATATTCAAAACTGAGGGTGTAAGATTGTAATTAATTAAAAATCTAAACCTAAAGTAAAGATCGGGTCTCTCTCGTTTATCTCCTTTATTTTTTTTACATCCTAAAACTTTCTCTTTCACTCCTGAGTCCCTCCCGTCTACCGCCTCTATCCAGCGCCAACCCCTCCGCTCCTGTCCAGCCCTCCGTCCGCTGCCTGAGCACCTCCCTCCTCCGTCCTCCCCTGCCCAGCCCAGCCCAGCCCCTCCGGCGAGACACTACAAACTCATCAGGTATTTTTTTAACCTTAAGCTGATTTTTGTGTATGATTTTTGTGTATACTGGCCGGAGCTACTAACTCATCACCATCAAGAATTTTTTTAACCTTAAGCTGATTTTTTGTATGTATGATTTTTTTGGAGAAATTGGATGTATGATTTTTCGTTGTCCCCCCAAACATATATCCGTCCCTTGTCAAATTTATGTAATATGTGTCCCAAACATATATGCCCAAAAAAAACTCGAAACATATAATTTATAGTCAATTTGGATGAAGTATAATTTATATAAAACTTGAAATAACCCAAAAAATATTCATCTCGGAGGCTCCCGACCCAAACTCCCGGCACCAATCGAAATTTTGGCCCCAATTAACCAAAAATTCTAGATCCACCACTGAATTAGAGGGAACAATAGTAAAATCCCCCAAAGCATCAATTTAACTAATACTACTGATAATAATATATGTTTATTATTATATTAATTGGCTTGCTAAAAGCGATGTGTCTTTTTAAAAGAATGTCCTTGCCATATGTTCCCACGCTTTTTTCTCCGATAAACATATAAATATATATTCGATCATGTAATTGAGTTTATCCATATGAATAGCGATTTCGGCTTTTAATGAGCCATATTGTCCAAACCAAATAAAAACTTGCTCTCTTACTTTTTCACTTCCTCGTCTCTTTCCTCACTAATATTTTATTTCTCCCTTGTTTCAGTGTCAATCACAAGAGAGCAAAAGTTATTTTACTTTTCATTGAAAAAAATAAAATAAAAAAATTAGTGGCTTCTTGTATACTTTAAGTTATCCTCCCATCTTCCTCCCATTCAGATCAAGGAAGAAATAGATCAAAAGTGCTAGGAACCAAATTTAATCACAGTGTTATCTTTGATTGTAACAAGTCAGGTTCCATTTTTGCAACGCGTTGGAAAATTTGATCAACATTGGGGTAGAGGTCGTTGAGTTTTAGTGACCTGCTCATGCTGTTCTTCTACCTTCATGTTTTTCGTTCATTTTATCATCTTTTTTTTTCATAAAGGTCGATCAACTAAACCTGAGGAGGTATCCTCGTGTACTTTTTACTCTATGTTCCATATGCTTCATTTATTTTGAGCTTGCTGAGTTGATGGGCGTATGTATCTGGTGCAAATGTTTTGAAAATGAAACCTGAGTGTCTCGATATCGCTCGCATGTGCTCTTAGAATTATTTTGTATAATTCTCCATTATCTATTTCACAATTATATTAATTTTAAGAGTTACTTTTGTATCAAGAGTCAAAAACACTCTTGGGATCTATCTTAATAGAGGGTTGATATTAAGTGACGATTGGAGATTTGAGTTTTGTCCCTACTTATAAATAAGTGACCGATTTTCATCATTCAGACACTCTAAAATGACAACATAATGAATTTATAGGAAAGGGAGAAAAAGTAGAGGAAAGTAAATTTTAAAATACCTTTTTGACCGTTGAAATGCATTGGAATTGGAGTATATTCTTCTTATATACAAGATAAAGTTGTGTTTCGAAATCGAGGACGATCAGACATCGTTAAGGTTAACTGCTCCGTTAATATTTTTAATTGTGACAATTATGGATGTATGTTATTTTAACACTTGTTATGTTCCGCATAATGCTTATATGTGATAGTCATGAAGATCCAATGTCCTTTTATTAAGAACATTTGTATATGAAAATTTAATCAAATTAATGTATTATTGATTAATATTATGTGGTTCTTAAAAATGATTTTACATGTGGTATCAGAGTTAAAGTTTAAGATCTCATGATATTCCTTTATTGGTGTTTGCCCATAACGGAGTCTATATTAAATTAATTTTCATGTGTGCTTGGAATTTTTTTTTGTGACATTTTTTTTTGTCGCCTATACCCACCACTAGTCAGAATGTAAAAGATCAAAATTTGATCAACATTTTTTGAAATTGTTATGGTCGATTGAAAACGTCGAAATAAACAAAACTCATTGTCTTCAATGGGCCCTACCCCAGTTTTGAGTTTTAATGTCGTTTAGACCTTTAAAAATGCATTTTTGCCATTTTAGATAATAATGTCAAATCTTATAACTATCGTTTAAAATTTAATTTTGTGATTCTACAAATTGAAAAGTGATCCTTGAGTAATTCTCTACATCCCTGAGGTACTAACTCAAATTTTTCATTTTTGGCAAAAATTACGATTTTTCCAAATATTATGTATTTTTCCATCATGGGGGTTGTTTTCTTTGTTTATGGTTTGTCTGATATTCATATTATGTATTATTTGTATTGACCAAAAGGTTTAATATAAAAATTTGAATATTAGATGTATGATTATGGGTTTGACAATAATATTTCGATAAATTAGATTATTGTGCATAATCTATTTTTGGTGGCTCAAATGTCCGAATTGATGTTTCAAGAATAATATTTATATGATGTTGGATGGGGGAGACATTAATGTGTCTTAATCTATAATTGTAAATATAAATATTCTATTATTGTGTATGCATCTATATTTGGACCCTTAATTATACATTAAGTTTTGAGTATAATACTTTTTAGGGCATTAATTTTACATAAATAATGTTTACGACAATATCTCATTCCAGAAAATTGATTTTTGAATTCCACAATATATTATGAGATTTTGTAGTAATTATCTACATCCCATAGTGTTAACTATTTTTTTTTTTTTTTGCAAAAGTTATGATTTTGTCATATATTATGCATGTGTTTTCACTATGGGAGTTGTTTTATTTATTCATTAATGTATGTTTG
Source organism: Sambucus nigra (assembly GCA_949130495.1). NCBI lineage: Eukaryota > Viridiplantae > Streptophyta > Magnoliopsida > Dipsacales > Adoxaceae > Sambucus > Sambucus nigra. Next base: position 352,144,206 of record OX422213.1, on the reverse strand, counting down.
TGTTGGATTGGAAACCGAACACATGTTATGATCATTTCATGAATATTGAATGTATGAATATATTTTTTAGACTAATATTCATATTTTACGTGCATTTAAATGCCAAACACGAGTCAAACGTATTTCATATGGTAGGATAGTAGACTTGTGTTATTGTTAATATTCATATTTTTATGAGCACATGTCAATGATTGATAACATTGAATATTAAATATATTAGAATTTAATATTAATATTTTTACGAGTCTCGTGCAAAACACATGTCAATGATGCATAATATTAAATATTAAATATATTAAAAAAAAATTATTCATATTTTTATGAATCTCGTGCAAAACACATGCCAGTGATTCATAACATTGAATATTTAGTATATTAGGATTTAATATTCATATTTTTATGAATCTCGTGCAAAACACATGCCAATGATTCATAACATTCAATATTAAGTATATTAGAATTTCATATTCATATTTTTATGAGTCTCGTGCAAAACACATGCCAATGATTCGTAACATTGAATATTAAGTATATTAGAATTTAATATTCATATTTTTATGAGTCTCGTGTGAAATACATGGCAATGATTCATAATATCGAATATTAAATATATTAGAATTTTTTATTCTTATTTTTATGAATCTCGTGCAAAACACATACCAATGATTCATAACATTAAATATTAATTTTTTTATGAGTCTCGTGCAAAACACATGTCAATGATTCATAATAGTGAATATTATGTTATTATTAATATTAATGTTTTGATGAGTCTCGTTCCAAACACATACCAACGATTCATATTATTGAATATTATGTTATTGTTGTTTTTAATATTTTGATGAGTCTCGTGCAAAACACAGGCTAATAATTCATACTGTTGAATATTATGATATTCGTGTTTGAACGAGTCTCGTGCCAAACGCAGGCCAACGATTCATGTAGTTGAATATTATCATCATTATTTATTCTAATGCTAGTACTTCCATTAAGTTGAATTAAATATCAAATACCATCAACTTAATGTTATAACCATATCATGCATTAGTGTGACCATGAAAGATTTGGATCAATATCTATGATTTGTTACTCATACATAAGTGATGAAGTGAAAGTAAATGATTCATATTTTTCATTTACTATTGTTCATATAATATCTCATGAAAACTCCTTGTCTATTTCATTTTTACATTATGTCTAGTTTTTTGTGAATTTAAAATTAAAAATAGACAAAAATAATATAATTTATTCATGTATTACAGGTATTTTACACATGTATGCTTATCTCTAATATTTATATAATGTAAGGATTGGTGTTCGTTAAAGTACTCAATTCAATAATAGATAAATATTGGTCTAATGCTTCATGCATATTTTGGTTACATACTGCTCCATGTATGATATTGAATGCTACGATTTTTGATGTTGCACACATATTATTGTTTATTCAATTATTGTGATTCGGTAGCCTTCAAGTCCAATTACAATTATTGAGCAACAAATTAAGTGGTGCTATATATTTTGGGAAGGCAATAATGGTCATCAAATGTTGATGTCATTATTTCTTTCATTATGATATCACAAACCCAAACATTAATAATTTAGATCATTACTCATGCGATATTTAATGAACAAAATTCAGAAAAGTTATTGCCTTGTGTATGTAAGTCTTTACTTAATATAATATTTATATTATGAACTGTTTGGTAATCACCATAGTGACCCAACTATAATGAGCATGGATACTAACTGTAAAGATGATAGCAGTAGTAACCTGTGATACTTATAATTGTGGAGTATGTTAAGTTTAATTATCAAATAAGATTGTTCCATACAGGGAGTTGATTTTGACAGTTTGAATAAACTTTATATAACATATACATTATTCAAGCATATATCATGTATATTCAATACTCCAGTATCTACAAGCATCATATAATTGCTAATCAATGGTTACTAATGAGAAAAATAAAATGCACATTAGGTACTAGCGAGATATTAACATATGTGTTGTCAAATCAAAGCATTAATGTAGTGAGAAATTTATCTCATATCTTTCACACGTTATGATATAGTTTTGCTTATCTCGATTATTATGTTGGATTTTTTTTAAGCCCACTAATGATGATCAATATTGTGTGGAACACTTCATATAAAATTTGAAGTAATAAAACAAACTAAGTTGGTTTACCTGTTACACACTCAGACTAACAATGATAGAGATAATATATATCTTTTATGATTTGAAATGAGTTTTTATCTTCGTAGAGTTTGTGAGTTAAACTTATTGTGTTATATAAAGTATTTACTTTTGATGCAAGGATTCTTTATAAAACAAACTATAAATGCAAATAATATTTCTTCTCTTTCATTTTTGAGGAATCAAGTCATTTGTCGTTTCATAAACCCTCAATGCTTCCAATTTTCTTGAAAAATATTTGTCTGGACTTGATTATGAGGGATATTTTTTTAAAGGCATCTTTCAGTCCTTCTCAAAGGTTATGATATTCCTTTGATGTTTTGTATAAAATAAAGTTTTGAATATATTTCTTTTAAAGATTGTTTTGCTCCTGTATCATAATCACCGTATTTTTTTTATGAAACTCTTTAATCTTGTCCCAAATTAAATCTAGATTTCTTTTGATAATTTTATGGACAAGATTTTTGCAATATCTCTAATAAATATTGATCATCGAATTATGTAGTTAAGGTATTACAATATCGAATACAAGGGTGACTTATGTGGTCCAAGTGGGAGATTTTGAGAATTCCCTTAAAGTGGACCTACATAGATCATATAATCGTCATTAACATGTACTTATTGGATTATAGAAAACCAAATTCATTATTAATGGTGAAATTAGTGAGAGTTGAAAATCATGAAATGTGATTATAAAGGAAGGAAGGGTATTTATCCCATTATCGATAACTTTCTTCAGTATTTATTCTTTTAGTTGTTGGATTGCTTAAACAACAAAGAACAAATAAATGATCGACCACTAAATTATTGTATTGTCACTATGAGACAAATGTATATAAAATCATAAGTAATAGTATTTCGAAGATCTTAAATGGAGTCTACTATTATAAGTGATTATGTGGTGTATCTACATGAATATGAATTTGGCATAAGGATAAATAAATATTTGGTTTTGTTTTCAAAAATCATAAGAAGTAATTGGACTACAAGATCTCACTGAATTACATTTAAGTTGAGTTTGAAGAGGTCATAAATAATTTGTAGTCAAACATTTTTTCTGTAATGAGAAAAGGGTTATAAATGAACCTTCTCACCTTTTCCAAGGACTTCATTTTTTTCAAGGACGTACAATTCTTATGAGGTGAGTAAATCATTATGATGAGAGTTACATTTAATGTATATGAAAACTATTATTCTTATCATATTTTACACATGTTATATAGAAATGATTGTATAAACTTAATTAAGTTTTCCACCTATGGTATTTTCAGAAGTAATACCATTATATTTTCTAATTATTTTATATTCAATTTATACAACTTATGATCAGTGAGAGTAAGTTAATATATTCAATTTATTGTAAAGTAAAGAAACAAAATGTTATATAAATTTTCAACATGTAATGGATGAAGTTATGAGATACTAAAATATTATATGCTCACATTAAAGTTGAATGTTCATTTTTGGGCGAACAATTATTACAACTTAGATTTACTAGTTTTGTGGAAAGTTTGATGTTCACTCTTATCTATTTATGTTTATTTTGGTTTAACTACCAATATAATGAAGTAATGCAACACAATCCATTGACTATTATATAAATCTGAATATGTAGCATGCTTTGATGCAACAACTTATTGATTATGGCGATGTAATTTAAATTTTGGGACTTGGATTTATCGACACTATTGCCAAGTTGCTGAAATATTGTGATACTGTCGTTGTAATCTTCTTTATTAAGAAACATTTTATATTATATGAGGAACTAAGCACATTGAATGTAAATACCTTTTAAAGAAGAAATTCTGAAACAAGTGTCAATTAACACATTTGTACAAGTGTTAATATAGAAAATCCACATGACTAGCCTATCGTGAAAGATATTAAAGAAGCATGCTTAAGATACGAGTCTTTAAATATAGCTAATAGAATCTTGATGTGGTGGATTTTTTAGTGCTTATTTTGACACTACCATATGACATCATACCGTGTTAAAGGATCATTTATTTATGTCATTATTGTACACATGCATATAAATGAAAGAATGTGACAGAAATAGTCTTTTACAAAGGCATTATTGGACCATTATGAAATAACCCTATTTATACACCTTATTGGATGAGTTGTTAGTATTGTGGTACATGGAAGCGATCATGTTCCTGAATTAGTGTGTGAGTGCCATGACTCGCATTAATGATTTGTTTCATGTAGGTGTTTATGGAAAACCATCTAATGATGACTCAAGGATTATTGAGCGCTTTATGATAATTATGGATCAAGTGGGAGACTTTTAGAATTATTTTATACAATTATCCATTATATGCTCCATAATTATATTAATTCTAAGAGACACTTTGGTTAATGAATGGGTACTCCAAATACCAAGAGTCAAAAGGACTCTTGGGCATCTACCTTGATAAACGGTTGATATTAAGTGACTGCTGGAGATTTAGGTCATGTCCCTGCCTATAAATAAGTGACTAATTTCCATCATTAAGGAACTCTAAAATGACAACATAACGAATTTATAGGAAAGGGAGAGAAATCTAAATTCTCAAGGATAGTAAATCTCCAAATACCTTTTTGGTCATACTGAGAGATCTGATCGTTGGAATGCGTTGGAATTGGAGTATGTTCTTGCTGTATACAAGATAAATCTTTTTTTTAAATCCAGGACGATCAGACATCGTTAAGGTTCACTACTCCGTCAATATTTTTAATTGTGACAATTACGGAGGTATGTTATTTTAACACCTTTTATGTTCCGCATAATGCTTATATGTGATAATCATGAAGATCCAAAGTCCTTTTATTAAGAACATTTGTATATGAAAATTTAATCAAATTAATGTATTATCGATTAATATTATGTTGTTCTTAAAAATTATTTTACATGTGCTTGATATAATATTTGAGAGGGACTCGTTTTCTACTAGGATAATTGATATTTACAAAACAAATGTTTGTAAATTCTAGATTGAGGAAGTCACATAGTTTTTTATTCAAGTAAGAGGCACAATTTTTTTATTTGATCAAGGTGCATACATTTGTTTAAGGGGTAATAAATGATATGAAAATTTCTATTTTTTCACTCTCTCAAAATATATTTGACAACTCTTAACTCATTTAAAAATCAATCAAATCTTTAAAAGTTCATAACTTCAAATATATGTAATCTATAATTAAAAAGGACTTATCCATTAAAAAAGATCAATGAAATTTAATTCATCTTTGACCCAATACATGAGACTAGCCTTGAATTATTCATTTTTTTACTCGAGTGAGTAGAGAAACTTGGGTGAGCGAGTCATGATACATTTTGGTTTGAGAAACACATGACAGATTTTGGGTCGACCATATTGAGAACCATTAGAGTACGAGTAAATTACGAACAATATTGGTTCAAGAAAGTCGCAAAGAATTTTGGGTCGAGCAAGTCATAATACATTCTCGTTTGAGAAAGTTGAAAAACAATATGGTTCATGAAAGTCGGAGACAATTTTGGTTCGATAAAGTCTCAAACAATTTTGGTTCGAGCAAGTTGTGCATAGTTTTGGTTCGTGTGAGTCAGTATACATATGGATGAAGTCTATGTACACAAAAGATTATTAATAGTATTCATTTTGAGAAGTCTACTGATTTCTTTCTCTTCGAGTAAGGCTTTACTTTGTATGTATAAAGCTGGGATTATATGCATATGGGTTACCCAATTTTAATTTCTAAAGGGTTTCTCACCGAATAGTTGGATTACTAGAGGATTTCTTGTTTAATTTTTTTTTCTTTTTCTTGATCTTAGAGAGAACGTGACGAGGAGTCATATTTATTTGTGTCCCTCCATCCCCACTCGAAAGTATTTTAACCCCACTCCACCTTTATATCAAATGACTATAATACTCTTAAACTTCACTATCTCTTTTTCTTTCATTCAAAACACATTTTATCACCAACTAAAACAAATCCATTTGATAAAAATAAAAAAATTATATTTTCAATAATAAAAAAAACTTCTTTTTCATAAAAAAATGTTTTTAATAAATTATGTTCTAAAAATATTTATTTACATTTTTTATAACTGTTTTAAAAAACATTTCAACTGTTTTACTTATCTATTTTTAAAAAAAAAAACTATTTATAAAACGTAAAATTCGTTCCCTTAAAAATGTGTTTATTTTGTTTACAAATTATGTTTTTACTTAAAAACTATTTTTTTGTACTATTTAAAAAATAAATTTTTACTATAAAAAAACGGTCCGCGTCAGCAGATATGTATAGGTGTTACGACAACCTATACATACCGCTGGTGTGGGTCATTTTTTTGTATATATTGATCAGCTCCAGCGATATCTATAGGTGGTTGGACCTTCTATACAAAGCACTGGCGCAGATCATTTTATTTTTGAAATGGTAAAAAGATAATATTGCAAATCGTACAAAAAAAGATTATTTTTAATATAATACAATAAAAGACTATTTTTTTATTAAACAAAACTATTTTTTTTCCCCAAACAGTGAAGCTTTATTCAAACCAACAGTATTTTACTAGAGATGTTTGCTGCAGCATACCGAAGTACAAAACTACGACACCTATTAAGACAAAAAAAGGAAAACATAACTAGGAACTGACTGAAAAGGCAGAGAAAAAAAGGACGGATAACCAAAAAACAAGCAAAAGAATCCGCACACATATTAGCTTCCCAGAAACAAAACGATAGGACTACATGGTGAAAATACTTGAGGCCATCAAGGATTGGTTGCAAAATGTCTGAATGTGTCTGATGATGAGCCTAGTTTCTGGCAATCATTTGGAATGCAACTTGGCAATTTGTTTCTATTTCAATACAATTTATCCCTATTTGAAAAGCTAAATCAAGCGTGATTTTAAAGCCCATAGTTCATCCAGTAAAGATGACACATGTCCCATGTTTTTAGAAAAACCTAGGATAAACTCTACCCATTCATTTCGAAGTAATCCACCAATGGAAACAAAACTCGTGATATGAGATTTCTCTCCATCAGTGTTAGATTTAACAAACCCAAACGAGGGAGGCGTCTACGCAATGTGTAATGGAATCAACGGGGTTTGATTCCGCCCTGTAATCTATTTGTTATAGGAGTGGAGGAATTGGCTTACTTAGTCAGATATAGAATGAATTAAAATGGATTTCACAATTGGTTTATGGTTAAATAAAGCCTCATTATGAGCAAGCTAGAGGTGACGGAGAGCTAAAAAAGTTTTGATGCCATTAATAGTGAGGTCCGCTGCCTGACCCGTGTCTCTCAGACGACGGAGAATAGATAAATGATCCATATCAAGCATTAGTTCTAGCATGCGCATATGATATGTGGCTGGGAAGGTAGTGAAGATGTGAGCATTAGAGTCTGGGAGATCACATAGCAGACAGGTTGGAGCCATAATTTTATGATAGTAGTAAATGCAGTCCGCTGTAAGTAGCGCTTGATGGATAAGAAACCACAGAAAGAGTTTAACTTTTGGTGGTAGGGTGATTTTCCACAGCCACGTCCATGGTAAAGATGGAAGATGATGTTTGATCCTCGTTGAATTTAACCAGAGACAAGTTTCTTTAATGGTAAATGTTTTCCCTTGACTCGGCCACCAGAAAGGGGAGTCTTCTTACGCAGTGGGTGAAATGTAGATGGATTGAATAAAGAGGAGAAAATCAAGTGGCAGAAAATATGCTAGTAATTGCAGATTCCACTGATAATTCTAAATGAAACGAGAAAGGGGTTATAACAAAACGTTGGGCACTATTTGGGGGAATCGTTGTTCCAGTGTTTCTTGAATGACCCAAATATGTTTTATCAAAATGGCTACAGTATTAAAAAAGGTCAATCTATGGTATTCTATTTATTTCAATTTGTATATGGAAGGAGTACAAATATTCCACATATTATAGAGTTAGTATATTACACATATTATAATACTTTCTGTTTTTTGTACTCTTTTGAAAATAATATGTTTACGTCTTGTATATTTTTATTGATCTCCCGTGAGAATTGCGAGAAAGTTCTTGTGTATTTAGCATAGCAGAGACTTAAATAACAATGATATGTAGAAGGAATACATACATTAAATGCGTACTGTTGGGGTTGTCTCATTCACCTGTAACTTTTTGGCTACCATCATATATGAAGTAATATAATAAAAATGGTAATTACACTTAATTATCCAACCTATAAAATTATTAGCACCTTTACATCTAATCTAGGCGCGTGCCTAATGTTAATGTTTTTTAATAAAAACAACATCAACTACTAAAAGGACTATCCATAGCATTAAATACTCTAAAAAGACCTCTACTGCTTTTATAAAAACTAAAATAAGGACAGTAAGATACTGATATAGGCATTAGTCTTGCCAATCATTTCTCTTTTTGTTGTGACAAAAAAATGAATGAAATCAATTGTCAAGGAAATAATATTCTCTAATATATTTAATTAGTGGTTTTGAACTATCACTGTATTATGAATATTTCGAGTAATGAAAGCTTGATTCCTCCCTTTTAACATATATATAGGCAATTGGCGTATCATTATGAAGCATGCCATTTCTTTTCGAGGATGTGTATATACATTTCATTTGGTGGTGCTCCCGAGATCGATTAAATATGGTAATTTTTGTAGACTTGAATACAAGTAGCGTTATATAACAGAAGGGTGTCACTTTTCATTTTAGGCATAGACTGGGTGCTCAAGGGTATAGTCAAATATACTATCACATGTCAAATGAGTTCATTGCACATACTCGAAAAGAATCATTTATCAATATAAATAATTGATATCTAAGTACAATGCATGTAAAGATGAGAACAAAAACAATATGACAAATATATTCAACAAAAGTAAAGAAGTAAAATAGTTTACTTCCCTAAGGTTAGATGATTGGGGACAAGAGTTTTCAAGACATTATTGTTGAATACACTAATTTCTTCCCCTTTAGTTTCCATATACAATAACAATACGTCCTCCACAGAATTGTCAAATGTGCAAGGATAGTGATACTAGGGTGTATGTGTTTCTTGATAGGGTGACGTGTGACTTGCTTTTTAAAGAATAATGGAGTAATCATGTGAAATAACTTTTCTGCTGTAATATTCAATCAATAATAATAGGAAATACTTCATCTTCATGAAAGGACCTTTGAGAACATTGTAGAAGAGGGTGAGAAAATAAGATAATTAATAATAATAGAAAGAATAATAATGTGTAAAAGCACCAAGTGTGTGTGAATAAATATTATGGGCTCAAATATTTTGAGGCTAAAACTTGAGCTTCAATGGCTTTTTTCTTGAGGTTATAACTATGACCCTCCATTTGTGCAGAGTATTCTTCCCTTTCCTCTCATCGTCTTTAATAGTGGCCGCTAAGGCCTTTATTTATAGTGGGTGGGAGTGAATTAGGGTTTCCCCACAATGTGACATGTATCATCATTAAATGAGGTAGTTAAAATTTTTTGTATTATAAAATATTATTATGAGACTTATGGGACACGAAAATGACATGACTGGGGACAACCTTTGTGTTCGTCCCAAAAAGATGATTTATGATTTATACGCATGTCAAGTATCCTTTTTCATGAGCCTAAATAAATAAATATTAAACTGTCATTAAAATTGGCCTTCTATGAAGTGCATGGAACTTTTACAATGAGCATGTCTTACCAAGAGACCGTGCACTGTCTCGATTAACTTTAAATGAAAGTATGATTTCTCGACGGACTTGAACCCCATCGACTGATTATAAATGAAATATACTAATTGAGGTGCACGAAGATTCCTTGTGTGACTATTTACGAAAATGACTTGTTGAGGGGATTTCAACCCCCTCAACTAACTATTGTGAACGATCTCTTGAGTTACCTTAAGACCCCATGAAGATAGTGTGACTTGTGGTTCTTTGCCCTCTTATATTAGATTGGTTGAGCATTTAACTTATTCAACGAACATTACTCTCCATCCTCCAAGCCAAAACTCTCAAAGATCCCACTGGCTACTTTGGGGGTCTTGTAGGCCCCTTGAGCCATACTAACTCAAACCACTTACTCGAAAAATTACTCTTATTGATAACTTGAAATATGAATTATAATTAGTAATAGAAATAAATGAAAAATCAATATGAATTTTAATTAGAAATAAGAATCTCTTGGACCCCTCTCCATACGGATTGACCATTTTAAATAACATATTTTAATGTTTTAAGAAATATTTATCATTTATGTAGTTTTATATGCATTAAAATATTTTTTATATCATTAGAAAGTTAACATAAAATTCGAAACAATTTCCAATATCCTAAAAATGCTAGAGTTGAACTATTAAATCCAATTTCAATAGTTCATAACAATAGATTTATTATTAGGTTATCACTTCCCCTATAAAATAATACAAAACATGCACAATAATGATTTAGGAAACATTTAAATCAAATAATACTTAAGGAGAAAAATTGAGATTTTCTTACGTAATGAAAATGTTCTAAAAAACCGATTACCACAAGTTGTTCCTCTGTTAAAAAGATCCAATTTATCTTCTTTGGATTTCATTAAAATTTCAGTGTAAAGATATTATATTTAGGGTAATATTTGAATTAAAGAAGTTTGGGAGGGTCATGTGTTGGTTTTCTAAGGCACACAATGTGTTTTCGTACATAAAAAAAGTTCCAGCGTCCTTATATAAAACATGAACTTCCACACAAACACACTAGCAAAACCGCTATAGTAGTCAATTCAACCCACTAGAGTTGTCCCTAGCCGTGATCGTAGCGCAACCCACCCTGGATAGTCGGTCCAAAACCTATATAAAAATTGGCACCCCTCAGTCGTGGTTCTTCATGCACAATCCCTTCTCCCTCTATATATGTTCACGCAATTCAATTAATTATTTTTTAGTTAAAGGTCTACAACTTTGAAAATCTAACCAAATTTGAAATACCATACGTGATTGGCTTTAAGAGTCCTAGCATGGAGTCTAAGATAAGTAAAAAAGATGGAAATGCCATAAGGTTTTCACTCAATCCCCCAAATTACTAAGTAAATAAAAGATCAAACTATTCATTGAATTAGCCAAAAAATTACAAATTCATTTAAATTAAGTATTTTTCTCATTAAATTCAATTTCCACTCCCACACTTCATAATAACAAATTAATCCATTTAATTAATTAAATACATCTCTAAAACATATAGGGTATTGTAGTCTTCACCCTACTACATGAATTTTTTACTCGAAATTTGAGAAAGCATACCCATAGCAATGTAATTCATAATAATATCATAGGCTCATATACGCCTAAAATAGTATACCATAATTGGGGCGCCCATACACCACGTCCCACGTGAACATACCCCACATGTAACATATACATATAACTCGTATGTATAAATCACATCCTACAAAATAACATAACATACCATAATAACCCACTAGCCAAGTTGTAAATCCTCAGTTAGCTAAAACCAATTTCATCTTTAATATCAACACAAATGCTTCCTCAAACAAATCACTAGATCCAACTACGATCCCCAACATGTCCCTGACATAAACTCTCCCTCTCCCTATAAAGACAAGAACAATATATATACTACACCTAAATCCTAAGGAGTGTGACACCCAGCTTATTAAAATAACGGGTGGCTAGCCCTCTACTAAAATAAAATGAGGATCTCATTTGGCCCATTCTTGGCATCACTATTGGAAATCCAATTAATTATGAATAACCTATTAAACATGCCTGATGTTAATTTCAAACATTAATTAAATTAACGTAGATAAAACCATTCACCATAAACTATGCCATATAAATAATTAAATCCACAACCACATAATCAAATATGAATACCAAAAAATAAAATAAAATCCACTAACTGAATAAACCATCGGTTTACAATCCCTTATAATAATCCACTAAAACTGAATTAAATAAAAAATTAAATAAATTTGACATTGGGCGACATGTCTGGATAATAATATGCTGAGTCCTATCTAAAGTCTCAAATATAGAAAATGACTAAGCAAAACCTGCAACACTCCACATCGCTTGCAGCTCCGATTACCTTAAAATGATACTCATGCCTGGCGTTCCTTTTGTTTGGACACCTAAAATGTAATGCCCCAACCCGAATTTATTCATTACCCGTGGTCAACCCAGTCTGATCCGAGCATTATATGTGAAGTGTAATGAAATAACCAACATAATGTTGCTAGTCCAGTTTTATTTAATTGGCATTTCACTTGGTTAGAATTTGGTTTCCATTTCAAATAGAAGTATATGAGGGACCCACAGGGAGCGTTCCCTGAATCCAATCATATGAAGCTTCTAATGTAAAACTAAAGGGAATACTTACCTGTACAACGCCCTCAAAATATGAAGCCTCACCCCACCTTCCATAGCAAAGACAAGGCAATGACCCGAATGCACAGTGGAAAATATACAAGAATGCAAGATATAATCGAACGACCATGTTACGTCTATATGCATATGCGATTGCCTTATATGTAAATACATGCATATACATTAATACATGGAACCGTATTTATTCAAAAAATGTTGTATACCTCGATTGACTTACCATAATCTTGTTGAAGAAATATCTTTTTCTTAACTTGACATTTATTCATTGATTTAACACACCCGATTGAATACTTCAAAAACTACACCTTGTTTTGGGAAAATCATTTTTTTTCCGAAATTACCCCTTTATTGACACCAATTCGTGTAATATTTTCTTTGAAAATCACTCTTTCAACACACGAAAACACCGTGTTAGAAAATACTTATTTTTCTTTGTATGGACATTTTTCTCATGTCCAACATGTTACATTTATGTATGTCGTACGCCGCTACATTTGGCACGTCACCTCACGATCTCACATGACGGCCTTTGTCCTATTTTCGGGAATCAAGCATTCAACATCTCCATTCATGTGTCCCATATCCGCCTCAACGACTTCACATTCCATGATTTGAGGGACTTTATGCAAGTGGTACATAAGAGAAGTCAAAATAGTGAAAGAAATGCAAGATAGGAAATTTCAATGGAATTTTTGTAATTTTACAGCCATATTTCAGAGGTCTGGTCAACTAGAAATTTGTAGATATCAATTCCAAAAAGATACTGGAAGAAACGGAACCTCAATCCGAGCTACGATGAAGGAGTTATGAACTTTTGAAGATGGAGAAAATTCCTTGAAGAATGCTGTTTTCTTTTAACCCAAAACTAGTGAGGTACGACAAACCGCATGGGGAACCGGTCCAGGGGGGAAATGGTTCGGGGTACACTAGAACCGGTTGGGGGTACCTGATGCTGGCAAGAGTCCCAAAATTTTAATATTCATTTTGGATTCCTTTAAAAGCCAACTTCGGGGGAGTTATTTTGCAAGTCTTGCAAAGAAGTTTTTGAGAGTTCTATCACCTCAAGTCTTCATATTTTTGAGTCCCAAAACTCATGTTTTGATTCACACATCATTGCAAAACCTTTGTGAATCCGTTTGCAACCCAAGAACACAACCTCGTGTTTGTTCAAACCTATGACACTCTGACTAATTAAATACCGGGTAGCTACTCCTTTATTAAATCAATACAAAATGTCAAGTTGGTTCAGTTAATAGCATCACTGTCGAAAACATTTTAATAATTACTAACCACCTAGTATTTAAAAGTAAGTTGCCAAATTTTAAGTTAAGTCTGATTAACATGCAATAAACGAATAATGGAAGAACAACATAATCCATTCACCATAACGAAGTAATGAAATAACTAACAAATAATAATAGGTCCGGAGGAAATCTCCTCACAACAATCCCACAACTGAAAGTAAAATGACAAGTCTGAATCCTGAATTAATTACATGCCCAAAGTCTGAATAACTGAAATAAATGAAATGCCTCTAAAGAAATGGGCGACATGCCCTACAACTGATAAATGCTGAATATAGAGTCAATATAGATGAAGCGTCTACAAGCAAAGTCCTGTAACTTCCACAAATAGCTAAAGCTCGTCACCTGAATGAGGATCCTAAGCATGGTGTCCTTGTGGCTTGGCACCTAAAATGGTTTTTACAAAAATAGATTTGAAAGCAAATGGGTCAGAGCCCGAAAGTGGAAATCATTTTTAAAAACAGCAAGTGTTTTAATAACATTAAAACATTAAATGCAAAATACATGTTAGGACGTGCACTCACATGAAATTCTCACCTCTCGACTACATATGCAGTCCTAACGTACCGTACCCATCTAAATGACATACATATCTAACCAAACCGTAATAAGTTCTACCCTTTACTACTCGATTTCCATTTTACATTCTAGCGTTATCAAATCAATAGAGGGCTTTACTTAAACTCATATTCTCAATTAGTAATACAATTCATTTCAGGTTATCCCTTTATGTTTTCTTAAAACGTTTCCATATTTATACACACAATATCACATGAAAGTTCCCATTAATTAAGAGTATATTATTCACGTCATAAATATACAATACAAGCACCCCAAGACTAAGTTGCGGTGCACACATACTCTGCTATCCATCCCGGTACATCACGTACATAAGGATCACGCATTCCGAATCTCTCAGGAATCGTTCTCAGATGACAACATCACAAATAATGGAGGCGAACATAGTCACATCACATGGGCCACGCACATACCTGCGCTCCCACGATCAGCAGACTTATTAACATCCCAATAAGTCCTTCTCTGACCTATGTTCATCGAGGTACCAGTCTAAATCCGGGCAACACAAGGATTAGAGGTCCCTAAGCAAACATAAACCTCCCGTGATAGCAAGTATGGTAGGTATGTCATACACATAAAAGCAATACATATACTAAGTATGTACACATCTTCGTAATCACCATAATATATTGGTGGTACACTTCTCATTCTCGTACCGACATATAAAGCTGCACAATTTATATGTTCCCGATTAATATAATTATTTCGGCCGTCAATAGTTCTCGCGTCGTAATAGGCACTCACGTCCTAATTCATAATTCTCCTTAGGGTCAAACTACACTTCTAGGTTTTACTCCTCATTATATCCCAAACATCCCAAATATATCAATTAATCCACAAGGAATGGCCATCTCTACATATAAGCAAGGTTATGGGACACTCGGGATCAAAACAGTCTAAAATGCCCAAACTGTCAGCTCGTTAGAAGTCTCGTTCGAACGAGGCTGTTCGAATGAGAGTTCGTTTGAACGAACTCGGCCTTCTAACGAGATCTCTTTCGAACGAAAGTCATCGAACGAACATCACCCTCGTTAGAAGTCAAACTGTCAACTCGTTAGAAGCTCTTTCGAACGAGCTCGTTCGAACGACATGGGCAGGTCTTCTAACGAGTGGCCAGATTCGAGCCCAGATTTTCCTTAATCTGTTTCTCCATCTTTTATTCACCTATAATCTGACCTAAATGTCATTCCAACAATGTTTCAAGGTATCTAATCCTTCCTAAACATGTTTCAACCGTATTACAACATTTATATGGGTTCAAATCACCCTAAACTACATCAAATTATAAAATCTCCACCATTTTCCCCAAATCTCAAGAACATGAACCCTAGAAAAATAAAGTCATTCATAGACATAACTAAATCCATTTTTATGATGTAAAAGATGTATTTTCATATGACTAATCATCCTATCAATGTTCTACATGCAGTTTCCTCAATAGATTCTTAAATCTCTACATCCAATTAAATGGGTTTTCATCATACTCCAAGAACACTACAATTTATTTAAATTTCTTACGCATGGAAGAAGCATTCTCTGCAAAATAATGAAATTAAACCACTTGCCTTATGTGTATCTCTGGATTTGATGACGAATATGATGAATTTCTCTCTCTCTCTCTGCAGAATTCTCCTCTCTTCTCTCTCTATAAGCCTTCTTCTCTAATGGTGGCAATAGAGGCTAGGGTTTGTCTTAGGAACTTTTGGGGCTAATTCTAATAACCCCCGTAGCCCTCTAATCAGTTAATGGATGGTAATGGGTTAGTGGGTCTTTTAATTTTCCATTTAAAACTCCTAAAATTCGTTAATCAAAAATCCCAAAATTCTAAAATTACCAAACTACCCTTATACGTTGCCGGTATGGCCTAAAAATGCCCCGGGACCCAAACTAAACCCCCGGCTAGTGTTTTCTGACTATTTCGACCCTTCCGAATGCGTTGGCGCACTCAAAATGACCATATGGCTTATAGAAATAAAATTTACTTTTTAATTATCATAATTATATTCCATGACGCGACTGTCACACGCGTCTCAACAAGATTTCCAAATTGCCGTATTTCTATCTCACGACAAATCAATAATTCCATATTCATATATAGCCATATATACTCATTAATATCAAATACAAACTCGCATCTCGCTAGTATTTTTATCCGGATTAATTTCCAATTAATACGCATTTAATTCAATTAATCCCATAAATAAATAAATATCACAAAAATACGGGGTATTACATACTTCCCCCCTAATAATAGAATTTCGTCCCGAAATTCGGAACTAGAAAGTAACTGGTAAGAACAACTCTGGATAACGTTCTTGCATCTCATCCTCGCGCTCCCATGTGGACTCCTCAACATTATGATGTCGCCACTGAACACGCACTAACGGAACTATCTTTGACCGTAGTTCCCGCTCACTTCGGTCCAAAATAGCAATCGGCCCTTCCTCGTAGGAGCTATCAGGCTGGAGATCGATGTCCTCCAAAGCAATATGAGAATGAGCCAAATCGTCTCTAAGGTATTTCCTTAGCGAGGAAATATGAAATACATCGTGAATCCGATGCAAATGCTCCGGTAACCCAAGTCTATACGCAACCGGTCCAATGCGCTCAATAATAGGAAATGGTCTCACATATCTCGGCGCCAACTTCCCTTTCTTCCCGAAACGCATAATCCCCTTCATAGGAGATACTCTGAGCAAAACCTGGTCCCCCACTTTAACTCCCTGAAGAACCTCTTTGCATCAGCATAGCTCTTCTGCTAATCCTGAGCTACCCGAATGCGACTCCGAATCAATTCTATCCTCGTCGAAGTATCCTGAATCACTTCCGGCCTAAGTAGTTTGTTGTCCCCCACCTCCAACCAACATGCTGGGGAACGACAAGGTCTACCGTACAACGCCTCAAATGGAGCCATACCAATGGTGAACTGGTAGGAGTTATTGTAAGCAAACTCCACCAGTGGAAGATATTGCTCCCATCCACCTTCGAAATCAATGATGCACATACGCAACATGTCCTCTAACATCTGGTTTGTACGCTCGGTCTTCCCATCGATATGCGGGTGATACGCTGTACTCAATCGCAATTCCGTGCCCATAGCCTCCTGAAAACTCTCCCAAAACCGTGAAACGAATATCTTGTCTCTGTCAGACACGATATTTAGGGGCACACCATGAAGTCTCACTATCTCTGCAATAAAGAGCTGGGCATACTGTCCCGTAGTGTAGTCTGTCCTTACGGGTAGAAAATGAGCAACTTTGGTCAACCTGTCCACAATTACCCAAATGGAGTCGTGACCTCTTTGTGATGTAGGCAACCCCGTGATAAAGTCCATGGATATGCTCTCCCACATCCACATGAGGACCTCCAACGGCTGTAGCAGTCCTTCCGGTCTCTGATGATTCACTTTTACTAGATGACAAGTGGCGCATTTAGAAACAAACACGGCAATATCTCTCTTCATCTCACTCCACCAATACTGTCGTCTCATGTCTTGGTACATTTTGTCCCCACCGGGATGTACTGCGAATCGTGAGCCGTGGGACTCTGCCATCACCTCGTGTCGCAATTCCTCCCCTTCCGAAACTACCAATCTCCCATTGAAGCGTAATCCCCCGTCTAAGCTAACGGTATAGGATTCGGCTCCCTCTACTTGTAATCAAACTATCTGCTCCTGACAGAACGAGTCATTTTACCTGTGCCCTTACTACCTTCATGACAATCTGTGGCGTAACGGTCATCACAGACATGAATGATCGAGCCACTGCATCCTGGTGTCCCAACTCCTTCCACTTGGACTTCCAAACCCCTGCCACCTCATCTAATGGCCTATGGCTCAACGCGTCTGCTACCACGTTAGCCTTCTCCGGGTGATACTGGATATTAAACTGATAGTCCTTCACAAACTCAAGCCACCTTCGCTGCCGCATATTAAACTCCTTTTGCGTGAATAGGTACTGTAGGGACTTGTGGTCCGTGAACAATCGAAACTTTTCCCCCAAAAGGTAATATCTCCAAATACGAAGGGCAAATACAACTGTCGCCAACTCCAAGTCATGAGTGGGGTAATTCTTCTCATGAGGCTTTATCTTACGGGATGCATAAGCAATGGCCTGACTCTCCTGCTGTAATACACCTCCAAGTCCTTGCAAGGATGCATCGGTGTAGACTAGATACTCAACTCCCGGTCTCGGCAATGCTCACACAGGTGCTAAGGTCAACTTATCCTTCAACTCATCGAATGCCAACTGACAGGCATCACTCCAGATGAATGGCACACCCTTACGAGTCAGATGGGTCAAAGAACCTGCTATCTTCGAAAATCCCCGAATGAACCTCCTGTAGTATCCTGCTAGGCCCAAGAAACTACGGATCTCCGTCGGTGTCGTGGGCTGTCCCCACTCCCTCACCGTGGATACTTTCCCCGGATCAACAGATATACCCCGGTCGAAAATAATGTGTCCCAAAAATTGGACTTCCTTCAGCCAAAACTCGCACTTCTCATATTTTGCATACAGCTCGTTCTGAAGTAGCGTCTGCAAAACTTGCCTCAAATGCTCGGCGTACTCCTCCTCTGTCTGGGAGTAAACCAGAATATCATCAATGAAGATAATGACAAACTGATCTAGGAATCTCTGAACACCCTATTCATCAAGTCGATAAACACGGCTGGAGCATTTGTCAAACCAAAAGGCATAACCCGAAACTCATAAGAACCTCCTCCCTGATACGCAACTAATGGTATCCCGACCTCAAATCAATCTTCGAGAAGAAATAAGCTCCTCTCAGCTGGTCGAATAAGTCATCTATTCGAGGCAACAGATACTTATTCCGTATCTTGACCTTATTCAACTCTCGGTAGTCCACACACAGTCTCAGTGAACCATCTCTCTTCTTCACGAACAACACAGGGGCACCTCACGGCGAAGTACTCCTCCGTATAAACCCCTGACCCAATAATTGCTCAATCTGATCTCGTAGCTCTCGCATCTCTGCCGGAGCCATACGGTACGGTGCGCATGCTATAGGTCTCGTATCTGGCAATAAGTCTATGACAAAGTCTATCTCTCGACTGGGGGGTAGGCCTTGTATCTCCTGAAACACATCGGAATACTCCTTGACAACTGGGATCGAATCTAAAGGAATCACAACCTCCTTAAAGGTATCCTCCTCTATGTAATACAAATGAGCGGTCGAACCTCCCTCTGGGCAAGGCATCGCCACTACAAATATCTCTTGCCCTGGAATGGCAAAAACAATACTCCCACCAAAGCAATCAATCATGGCTCTATAATCAGCGAGCCAATCCATACCGATAATCACATCGTGCACATGCATATCTAATACCAACATGTCTGCAGGTAATACCAAACTACCAATCTCTACCCCCACTCCCCGACATATAAAGAAAATAAGCGACCCACTCCCCAATGGTGAGTCTACACACGTCACTGTGCTCTCTGTTGTGGCTAACAACCCTAAGGCCTTCGCAAAATGTGTAGCTATAAAACAGTGTGTTGCCCCCGTATTAAACAAAACCCGACCCATAGTAGCATGGATAGAAAAAATACCCTCAATCGCGGGTGGTGCCTGTGGAGCTGCTGCCTGGTGGACGTTATATACACGTCCATATTGTAACTGCCCCTGCTGCACAGGAACTGCTGGAATGGCTGGTAGTGCTGGCACCTGGGCTGGAGCTGGGAGAGCAGGTGGAAAAAGTGGCCTCTGTGGCTCATGTCGAGCACCCTGCTGCTGCTGCGGGCCCCTGCCCCTATCAGGACAGTCCTGGCATTTATGTCCAGTCTTGCCACAAACGAAACACTTCCCCAGGAAGTTCCCCCCTCTTTGTCCCTGCTGTCCCCGGCCCTGGTGGCCATTACTGTTCCTCCACTGGCCCTGATGGCCCTGCTGAAACTGCTATTGACTATTCTGACCCTGCTGGTTCTGATGGCCGTTCGAACCCTGATGGCCCTGCCGGAAACCTCCCTGTCCGTGCCTGAAATTTCCTGACCTAAACCTCTTGTGATCCCCCTGCTGGGAACCCTGATCACCCTGCCTCTGCCCTTGAACAGAATGTGCCCCACTGGCACCATTTCCCCCAGTCCTGCCCTGATGGCTGGACTCTCCTGATCTCTTGCCTTCAGTCAAGTGAAAGTGATGGTCCTGGCAGTGTAACAGTGCAGTGTTAACCACATCAGAGTAAGTGGCCAACGATAGGTTCCCCAACAAATGCTGACGGATCCTCCAAGTCAACCCGTCTGTAAATTTCTGTATTTTCTTCTCCTCTGTCGGTATCTCATACGAAACAATATTCAGAAGATCAGTGAATTCGGCCTCATACTCGGCCACAGTCTTACCCTCCTGCTTGAGGCTCATCAACTTCCTCCTCATCTCCGTGTGAACAGCTGACGGAAAGTACTTGTGGTCAAACCGCACCCAAAACTCCTGGATAGTGAGAGTATCTCTCTCCTCCACGGTGGTAATAGACTCCCACCACTGTAGTGCAGACCCCACTAGCTTAAAGGTAGCTAGTATCTGCTTTTGGACATCGGTGCACTCATACATCCTCAAGTTCCGCTGAATATCCTTCCTCCACTGACTCGAAACTACCACATCGGAGCTACCTGCGAACTCCAGAGGGTGTGCTTTCTGAAAAGCATCACATACACGTTCCCAAGCAGACGGGAATGCATGTGTCTGAACTGGTACGGCTATCGGCGCCTGAGGTGGTGCCTGCTGAACTACTGCTAGTGCGGCATTTACCTCTTGGGCCACAATGGCTGCAACCTCGACGGCATTCATCGTGCCCTGAACTGGTACGGGTTGTGGTTCTGGCGTTGCATCCCTGGGAATCCTTTGTGCACGTCTTGGAGGCATCTGAAATAAGAATGAAGTTTATAAGTTCGCAGTTATAAACTCAAAATAGCTGAAGAATGTAGCATATACAAAAGAATACAACAGCCCTAAAATATAGGGCTCTACATCAAAGAAAGCTCAGCGGAAACATAATAAGCCGTACAGATCCTAATGGACACTAGAACCTGATGCTCTGATACCACCTGTTACACCCCGACTAATTAAATACCGGGTAGCTACTCCTTTATTAAATCAATACAAAATGTCAAGTTGGTTCAGTTAATAGCATCACTGTCGAAAACATTTTGATAATTACTAACCACCTAGTATTTAAAAGTAAGTTGCCAAATTTTAAGTTAAGTCTGATTAACATGCAATAAACGAATAGTGGAAGAACAACATAATCCATTCACCATAACGAAGTAATGAAATAACTAACAAATAATAATAGGTCCGGAGGAAAACTCCTCACAACAATCCCACAACTGAAAGTAAAATGACAAGTCTGAATCCTGAATTAATTACATGCCCAAAGTCTAAATAACTGAAATAAATGAAATGCCTCTAAAGAAATGGGCGACATGCCCTACAACTGATAAATGCTGAATATAGAGTCAATATAGATGAAGCGTCTACAAGCAAAGTCCTGTAACTTCCACAAACAGCTACAACTCGTCACCTGAATGAGGATTCTAAGCATGGTGTCCTTGTGGCTGGGCACCTAAAATGGTTTTTACAAAAATAGATTTGAAAGAAAATGGGTCAGAGCCCGAAAGTGGAAATCATTTTAAAAACAGCAAGTGTTTTAATAACATTAAAACATTAAATGCAAAATACATGTTAGGACGTGCACTCACATGAAATTCTCACCTCTCGATTACATATGCACTCCTAACGTACCGTACCCATCTAAATGACAATCATATCTAACCAAACCGTAATAAGTTCTACACTTTACTACTCGATTTCCATTTTACATTCTAGCGTTATCAAATCAATAGAGGGCTTTACTTAAACTCAAATTCTCAATTAGTAATACAATTCATTTCAGGTTATCCCTTTATGTTTTCTTAAAACGTTTCCATATTTATACACACAATATCACATGAAAGTTCCCATTAATTAAAAGTATATTATTCACGTCATAAATATACAATACAAGCACCCCGAGACTAAGCTGCGGTGCAGACATACTCTGCTATCCATCCCGGTATATCACGTACATAAGGATCACGCATTCCGAATCTCTCAGGAATCGTTCTCAGATGACAACATCACAAATAATGGAGGCGAACACAGTTACATCACATGGGCCACGCACATACCTGCGCTCCCACGATCAGCAGACTTATTAACATCCCAATAAGTCCTTCTCTGACCTATGTTCATCGAGGTACCAGTCTAAATCCGGGCAACACAAGGATTAGAGGGCCCTAAGCGAACGTAAACCTCCCGTGATAGCAAGTATGGTAGGTATGTCGTACACATAAAAGCAATACATATACTAAGTATGTACACATCTTAGTAATCACCATAATAAATTTGGTGGTACACTTCTCATTCTCGCACCGACATATAAAGCTACACAATTTATATGTTCCCGATTAATATAATTATTTAGGTTGTCAATTGTTCTCGCGTCGTAATAGGCACTCACGTCCTAATTCATAATTCCCCTTAGGTTCAAACTACACTTCTAGGTTTTTCTCCTCATTATATCCCAAACATCCCAAATATATCAATTAATCCACAAGGAAGTGTCATCTCTACATATAAGCAAGGTTACGGGACACTCGGGATCAAAACAGGCTAAAAAGCCCAAACTGTCAGCTCATTAGAAGTCTCGTTCGAACGAGGTTGTTCGAACGATAGTTCGAACGAACGAACTGGGCCTTCTAATGAGATCTCGTTCGAACGAAAGTCATCGAACGAACATCACCCTCATTAGAAGTCAAACTGTCAACTCGTTAGAAGCTCGTTCGAACGACCTGGGCAGGTCTTCTAACGAGTGGCCAGATTCGAGCCCAGATTTTCCTTAATCCGTTTCTCCATCTTTTCTTCACCTCTAATCTCACCTAAATGTCATTCCAACAATGTTTCAAGGTATCTAATCCTTCCTAAACATGTTTCAACCGTATTACAACATTTATATGGGTTCAAATCACCCTAAACTACATCAAATTATCAAATCTCCACCATTTTCCCCAAATCTCAAGAACATGAACCCTAGAAAAATCAAGCCATTCATAGACATAACTAAATCGGTTTTTATGATGTAAAAGATGTATTTTCATCCGACTAATCATCCTATAAATGTTCTACATGCAGTTTCCTCAATAGATTCTTAAATCTCTACAGCCAATTAAATGGGTTTTCATCATACTCCAAGAACATTACAATTTATTTAAATTTCCTACGCATGGAAGAAGCATTCTCTGCAAAATAATGAAATTAAACCACTTTCCTTATGTGTATCTCTGGATTTGATGACGAATCTGATGAATTTCTATTTCTCTCTCTGCAGAATTCTCCTCTCTTCTCTCTCTACAAGCCTTCTTCTCTAATGGTGGCAATGGAGGCTAGGGTTTGTCTTAGGAACTTTTGGGGCTAATTCTAATAACCCCCGTAGCCCTCTAATCAGTTAATGGATGGTAATGGGTTAGTGGGTCTTTTAATTTTCCATTTAAAACTCCTAATATTCGTTAATCAAAAATCCCAAAATTCTAAAATTACCAAACTACCCTTATACGTTGCCGGTATGACCTAAAAATGCCCCGGGACCCAAACTAAACCGCTGGCTAGTGTTTTCTGACTATTTCGACCCTTCCGGACGCGTTGGCGCACTCAAAATAACCATACGGTTTATAGAAATAAAATTCACTTTTTAATTATCATAATTATATTCCATGACGCGACTGTCACACGTGTCTCAACAAGATTTCCAAATTGCCGTATTTCTATCTCACGAAAAATCAATAATTCCATATTCATATATAGCCATATATACTCATTAATATCAAATACTAACTCGCATCTCGCTAGTATTTTTATCCAGATTAATTTCCAATTAATACGCATTTAATTCAATTAATCCCATAAATAAATAAATATCACAAAAATACGGGGTATTACAAAACCCTTGTGGAGAAGACCATCTTTCTTCTTCATTGCTGCCCTCTTGGAAAGGGGAAATTCCAGCCGACAAACTTGTGGAGAAGCCGTTTCTCTTCTTCATTACAAACCACCTGGATTTCCCGTGGTAGATTTTAGCTGAGACATCGAAACCAACGCCTGAGGGTATTTCGTATGTCGCACTTATTTTTATTGTAATCCGTGTAAGCCGTTTTCTTACAAATTATAGTGAAATAAAAGGTTTTGCCCCTTTGGGGGATTTTTCCTGAAATTGTTTGTTTTATCCCGAATGCTATATTTTATTTGATAAATCATCTAGATGCCTGTTTTAGGGTTTAACTAAAATTTGGGATTAATTAAAATTGGATTTTATTTGAGAAGTCATAATATTTTCGCTGTAGCGATTCTAAATTCTTTGATAAACACACGCTTGTATTAATAAGGGTTTAAACCTATTTAGTTTGCTTACCAAGCATTTGCTCACTTCATTTCACCATTCCCTTACCTTATGGACATTAATCATTTCACTTTACTTGTTCATTTTACCCCTTACCGGGATATTTATTAATTCATTCAAGTTAGATAGTATTTTTCACGTACTCACTACTTAACCCATTTCTTAACATGTTCCATTTTCATTATCTTTTTGTCGGAATCTTCTAATATTCACATACTTTAATGGGCTCCACACTGTCGGTTATGCTACCATATGCTCTGTCTAGTGGTTCCGGTGTCATTCGAGTACTTATTAATGTGTTTTAACATGTTGTAAATGACCACATTATTCCAATTTTTCTCTTTTTTCGACCGAAGTCAAAGCCCGGGGGTTTCACCATAATTCGTGTTCCACTTTTAAATATTTATTTCTTGTCTCTTTTACTCTAACATTGATTTTGTCCCAAAATTATGTTCACTTGGGACCTTTTTGTGTAAAACCCTTTCTAGCATTTTTATTTCAAAAAAATGTTCCACTTTACATAAATTTACCCATTTGTTTCCAAACTTGTCCTTTTCTTCCAATTTGAGAAGTGTTAATCTCCCAAAAATATCATTAAGTTATACACACCAACTTCTCAATATTTTAACCCATTAACTTTATTCAACACCTTTTCCAACCATTATCGAAGTTAGACATTTATTCACTTTCTTTATCAAGGAAATACAATTACAATTGAACACTACTTTATAAGAAAATGCAGTTTTTCCTTTATTACTACATGTAGTCTTACAACCTTAAACTTATCACACATCCAACATCCTTATCACACACTTCAAACACTAGGATTTACATTTTTCTTATTTCTTGTTCAAACCTACTGGAATCTTCATTAAACTTATTTATGTGTTCATTATTAAAATACTACAAGTTTGCATGCATAAGAAGATGGATTTTAATTCCAAAAATCCTATTCGATGGGTTCAACACAAAATTTATTCTAGAATTTCATAACATTCGCAAAATATATCTTTCAAGACATAAGGGACATTTTTATTTTTTTAAATCTCAAATATATGTCTAACTTTTATAAAATCTTCATTTTTGGAAAAACCTTCAGAACATCATTTCATTAAAAAAATTATCAAGATAAATATCATTTTCGAAACATTTCATTCCATAAAATGTTTAGCATCAAACTTTTAAAAATACACCATTTCATAGATATTCCACTCTTAAATTTCAAGAAAATTTTGAAATACTCATTCATAATTTACTTTCTAACAAAATAATATTTTTTAGTAATTTTATTCCATAAAAGTATTAAAACCAAATTTACTAGAAACCATCATTTTATTTTTATGCATCTTACTCTTATTATCTAACAATAAGGCTACTAATATAAAAATAGATTATTAATACTAACAGTAGAGTTTTTCGCCTCAAATGAAGATCCAACAATGGTATGATGAAATGTCTAAGAAGATGGAAACCTCCCATCTCCTAAGATGGCCTCAAGGAGGTTGCCTAGCTCCATAAGTATGCTCCAAGAAAAACACCCCTGCAACTCCATAAATTCGTAGCTTTACTCAACAATGGTAAAATGGGTATGTATGGCTCAAATATGTATGAATACATGTAAAGTAAGGTGGTATAAGGTGGAGGGATGGTGGCTTGTGGTGGAGAGAGGGTATGCTAAAAATGGTGGGGGGAACCCACCCCCACTTTCTCTCTTTTCTTCTAACTCGAATAAACCCAAATAACACATAAAACCCTTATAAAAATATCCCCAAACCTCAAAATCCCCATTTTCCCCCTAATCTGGATTCACAGTGCTCGACACCTCATCAATCCAATAACCCAAAATGTGACAGCACACATGGGCAACCCGATATACACCTTCCTATTATGCTCAGATGAACGAGAATGGCCTCTCATTTAAAAGATAATGGCTCCATTAAATTTCGAACGACCTTTTAACGAGTTTGTTCAGGTATGCAATTGGGTCTCATTCGATATTCTCTTTGAATGACCTAGGGTCCTAATTCGAAGCACCTGAACCTCGTTCGAATAACTCTGGATTCGTTCAAACCTTCTACTTTCCAAAAATTTCAATATCTTCTATTTATAATTTAGACATGAAAATAATAAAATATTAGGGGTGGGTATTAGATAAAAGGTTTTGAAAGTATTTTGATACGAGTCAGAACCCAAATCCTTTTGAAAATATTTTACAAGTAATTAAAATACATTAATAAATATGAGTGTATTCTTCCATATTTAAACTGGTGGCACACTCTTATGAGATAATGCTCATCCCTTAACTATAGTGTGCAGCTAACGTATGCATTTTAACATCTAGTTATTCTACATGACCTCACCAGTCTTAGTATACCCTTAAGACTATACGCTACCATGTCTCAAGAGTATTTTATATAAATATCTTTAAAATCCCCCTAACAACTATAATTCTCAGTTATATTTAATCAATTCATTTCAAATAACTTTCACTAGTTATTAATTCAATATTCACAACTTAGTGTCTTATGCCCGTACATAATTTTCTTCACTTTTATATACGTCTTTTAAGATCACATAAACTATACATACATATATATCAGTAAACATTTATGTATAATCGCCATCCCCCAGAGTAATAACTCATTGGTTGTGAATCTCTAACATGCTATCTAGCTCCAAGGAATACACACCTCTAGCAGGTCAACCGGGTCAAAATTTCACCACTGAACCTCAAATATAAATATAAACCGGAGTTGTATAGAGTCATACATATGTGGCTCATAGCTATACCACATTCCCCACCTGATTCTAAACTCACATAGTGCGGTTGTACGACAGACCGATGACCCTGGGGACCGATATTACACCTGTTGGGATTCGTCATGAAAGATCGCCCACAACGCGCATTTTTACCGATAGCATATCCACTAGGATATGTATCTTGAATATATATCACGCACACATATATAATCATACATATATACACTTTTTACATACCCGTATATATAATAATAATAATAATAATAATAATAATAATAATAATAATAATAATAATAATAATAATAATAATAATAATAATAATAATAATAATAATAATATTAATATTAATATACCCGGCTGACTGTGTATGTTACTCGTAGAACTAGTTTATACTTACCGAGTCACATCTTAATTCCTAATTATTTAAATATTAACCTATTTAATTAATTGATCATTATAATACAATTCTGGGAAGGTAACCATTCTCAACCAACCCGTATCCACTTCTAACCAAAATTTCATCACGAATTCAATATTTTAATTTCTCGAGTATTATTCATCCCAAATACCCTAAATCGCACCCCCACAATTTTTCCAACCATCCCAAGGAATTATAGCAGTCTTACAATAATATTCTAGAAGTCCTAAATCATTCACAGACATTATAAATCCTCACGGAATGAAAACCATAGAAAATTCCATCAAATTAATCCAACTTGGGCATAACAGTGCTGTCGAACCGGTTTGCCTCTGTAGAACACCCAAAAATAACCAGTTTTGTTTAGTTCGAAATTCTATCAAATGTTATTCAATTCAATCCAACATATAACCCAGTCTAACAAGCAATTTCCATTCGCCATCAGGCCTAACTATGAATTTAACATTTCTCATATTTCAATTCATATACATCATCAATTTCAGGGGATTCATCACCCTATTAGAGATTTGTATTATTCTCACTAATAATACAATAATTCACAATTTCATAATCTTTTCAATCAAGATTCTATCTTTCTAAATGGGATCTTATTTTCAGATTTCAAATTATATAATCCACATATCCATCCTATGAAATCATGTCCCCCAAACCCATTTTCATATAAATCCCACCAAAACCAATTTTCACCAACAATAATATTAATTGAATTATAAACATAAAATACTAAATAAGTTAATCACTTGCCTTAAGGGTGGTAAAGTCTGATTGTGTCTTTGTTGATGATAATCCTAGCCCAGCAACCTCCAAAATCTTCTCCCAATTAATCTTCTCTTGAGTCCCTTTGGCGTTCCTCTTGTGTTCTTTGAGTTTCTTCCTCTTTTCTCTCTAACACCTCTCTTAACCTTTTGACATAAAAACTTAAACTCTTAATATAACCAAGTGACTCTTATCTAACCCCAAACCTTTCATTTTATAAGACTAATCCCAAAATCAGGTTAACATAAAATGACCCTGTATACCCCTATGCGGGTCCTATTTAGTCTAAAAAAGCTTCGAAATACAATCACTACCCTCGAGTACTTAATTTTGACTATTTTGACTTATTCTGGATCAACCGTGCACTTGAAATCATCACCGAGTCACCCATCATCAATTTTCCATCTTATTCCCAACACGATCCCACACGCCCGCCCCAAGTAAGAGATCATCTTCCTGTCGTTTTTACCCACTTACAACGTAATATAAATTAATACAACTTCATTTACTTATCACACAAATAAATATAATAACACATAAATATTAATCCATTTCTCAATAATTAATATTTATTCAATTCACTTTAATTTTTAATTTAATTTAATTACTGTGCACGTGTAATTTAAATATTCCCAAAAATATAGGGTGTTACAGGGAGTATAGATCGACGAAATGTATCAATGATCAACAAATGAAAACCTATAATGGACTTATAACCCTAGATACCTAAGGCCGTGCTTTGATGCTAACTTTAATAATCTGTATATTTTCCCAACGGCAGTGATCGGTCATCGATACCAGTATATATCGGTCATTATAATTAAAATGTCATTATTAGATGTGACATAATTATGGTACATTTGAAACTTTTCCAGCAAGATAGAAATGAGACAATCCCATAATAATTAAACAATCCACCACAGTAAAGTTCCATCACCATGTTAAAACTCCAATAATATAAGACACAAGTTATATAATGTAATCAACAATAATATTTCCAAATAAAACCATAAACCTCAGTTTTGTTTAAGGACCCAGGAAATCTACATATAAATGTATCATAAATAAATGACTGAAAAGGAAATTGAATTATGGAATAAAAATAAACTCTAGTTGAACGTCTTTCTACTCCAAACTATGCAACTAACAACAACCTTACCTGAAATGTTAGTCAACCCGAATGGGCTATGGATCACTATAAGAGTACAAGTTATGTTTCCCTATTAGGGTTATATGAACCTAGTGATAACAATTAGATGAGATAAATATGATAATAAAATATTTTAATTAAAGATGAGCAACACAAATGGCACATCAAACAAACTAAACTGAAGCAACTAACGGGCTTTCCAATTATATTTCTATCAACATATTATTAACTTCCTTATTATTTTGTATTAATTTTAACAGAACTATAACATGTTTAGGTTCTACATAACCTTGCACATACCATTTCGTGCCACCCCATTATACATCACTATACACCATAGTCATAGCCGTCATTATAGCTAGATTTACTTAGATCTTGTACATACTAGGGTAGCCAGATAGTCCTAGACACTGCACATACCATAATGCACACATAAAACTGTTAGTATAGAAGTTTGCCTACGTCCCATACATATTGTAACAACTTACCAACCATAGACCCTCCACATATCGTTGTTCCCACATAAAGAGTTTCAAAGTATCTAAGCCATTGAAGGTCGTGCACATACAGTGTAGCTAGTCAACACACACTCGAACATACAATGACACCAAAAATCCATTAATCTCTACTTATTATCTAAGGTTTTTAATATATTCTTATATTATTTTATTATGTTTCATGATTTATAAATTGCCCAAAAAATTCTCGGTTATCCCAAACCAAACATCTTTAGTCCCATACCTAAAGATCACCAAAACCCATACATATTTCCATTCCCATACCTAGGAAATACCCAAAATAAAAAACTATTCCCTAGTACCTCTCCTAGGATATAATCAAATTAACTTGTATATCCATGTAAAATACCTAGGAAATAGCCAAGGCATAAACTAATAATGTAAAATTTGTTTATAAATATATTAGTTGTCTTTACTCTGTGTCAAAGCATTTGTGTATTATATTATTCAAGCCAAAAATCTTATATTGATATTGACATTTGGTAGAGAGAGTATTGGTAACTAAACATCATGAACATTGAACTTTGACGATCATACTTGACTTCTCTATAATACAAAGAATTCCATTTTTGATCTCATTAAAGATGTATCCTTTGTCCTTAGATTATAGTTGAATGTCTATGGCTATGTGCGTACGTGTGCGCGCGCGCACACACACACACACACACACATATTTTTTCATTATATTTTGATAAAATGATGTTTTGAAATGAACGAGTGATTTTTATTTCCGAGAAGTGTTGTGTACAACATTTAATAAAGAACGATTTTCAAGTTTTATCAAGGAGAAAACATTTTCTTCCTTGATTCGCTCACATGGCTACATATTTACCCCATGTGCATGTCCATCACATTTTAGGCATGATGTATTTTCTCCCTAGAAGCATGTGCATGACTACAAATTATCACTATGCACATGACTGTATGATAATCACCCAAAACTGTACAATTTATATTCCGAATAGATGTATTTTAGTTGCTAATTCTCGATAATACGGGTCTTACGTGCTAAATGTTTATTTTGTAGGCCGAATGCACGTTGCGGTGTTCAAATGCGTATTTCAAGGCAATTGTGCATTTTATGGAGCTAATTACCTCTCCCGTGCCCTAATCCTAGCCTTAGCTTTCCCCGAACCCCGTGTGTGTCTAATTTGTCCCTTTTTATTATTTTTTTAGATTTTTAGTTTGATTCATTTTTAATTTTAGAATTTATGTTAGATTTGTTTTCTAATTTCTAGGATTTATTTTCTATTTTTTATATTTCTTTTTATTACTATATTTTTATTTCATCTTTATTTTTATTAGTTATTAGTTTTATTTTATTAGGATTTTAATTTTTAGGATTTCATTTATTTATTAGTTTTTACAGTTTCTTTTTAGGATTTTAATTTTAAGTTTTATTAAATTTTATTTTTATTTTTATTTTATTTCTTTTTAGTTTCATTATTTTTATTTGATTCTTTATTTTATTTTAGCATAGAATTTTATTTTTTAGGTTTTTAGTTTATTTTATTAATTTTATTTTAGGTAGTGTTATTTTAAGGGTCCAAATTAAACACACCTACACTTATCCTAAACACACCCAACCAACACTCACCCTCACCCTAACATTGTACACCCTCACCACACACAAACACTACCTCTCCCTTATTCACCTTCTTCCTCACCATCTCATTCTCTCTCCTCTCTCATCTAAACCCATTAACACAGCATAACCAAAAACCCACAACCATCTCCTCCCTTATCCCTCTGGCCAGAAAATCGAAACCCCAAACCTCCCTCCGGCGGGTCGTCAACCCCCTTACCCCCTCTGCCCCGGCGACCTGCGTCTATCCAGCGGTGGCGATACCACACCCTGCAACCCTTAAACCACTCGAACACCTCTCTCCCTCTCGGCCTGCCCCTCCGGAGATTCCAACACACTCGCGACCTGACCAGCCCCACTGCCTCCGACCAGCCTTGACCCCCTTCGGCGGCGACCATCGCCGGCGATCCCACGGCCGAGACCTCCTCTTTCGATCCCCTCTCTCTCTCTCCTCAACCCATTTCCAAAACCGACCCATTAACCCCTTCCAATCCAAAACCCATTTCATTCCCACTTCCCACTTCCCAAACCAAAAACGTGAGTTGCCAAAGACCAAGCCAACTAAAACATAACCCAAATGCCACATGTGCCTTATACCACCTGTTACCCATTTTACCCTTAAAAATCCCCAACTAACCTCTTCTAACCAAAACACCCAAAATACCCCCTCAAACCAAATCTGAGTTTATTCACACCTCACACCCCCATGCACATGTGCTCTCACCTTTCGCACATGTTCACCATAGCCAATTCTCATTTTTACCCCCATGCTCCATGCCTACTATAAATTGAAGAAGAAGACCCCAAATCAAATATCTAGAGCTTTTTGATAGGAATTGTAGAGAAAAACACCTTTTGTAAATAGTTTTATTTTATTCTTTTTATTTTTGTGTGTGAGATTAAATATTGTATGAGAATTAATTGAGTGGATATTTTAATTTCATATCACTTGGATGCTCAATTAAGAGGTGTATGCTTAAAATTGGAAGAGTAGAGTTCAACTTTCTCAAAGAGATTTTGTTTACTTGTTCTATTCTATTCTCTATTATTTTAGTAGCCTTGATTATTAATTTGTCATGTTTAATATCTTGTTTGGCTAAATCCCTTTCAAGGGGTGGGGTAAAACCCTTATTTGATGTTATTTTATTTTAATTAGTTTAATTACTTGAAATATCCCTTTGAATGTTAATTTTGATCCCCCACCCATTGATTTACGCCTCGAGAGAGGGTAAATGATTTTCGAGAGAAAATCGAAATCCAAGTGATAATACCCATTTTAGATTCGAACTAGATATAGGGGTTTCTTAAGTGGGGTATTATCACTTGAATTTCAACTCTAAATTTATTTTATATGATTGACATAAATTCTAATTGATCGGTCCTAGCGCGTGATTAATTAAAAGGAGTGTAGATCTATTTTCTAGAGTTGTGGGGTGTTAAACTTAACTTTCTAAAAGATTACTATTCCAATTACACTTGCAACGAGAGTTGGTTTGTAATTTTGATATTAATTTGGGAGAATTCAAATAATTAAATTAATTAATTAGAATAACTAAATTTTGTGGTGTAATCCCATTCCCTCATTGTTCTCACAATTATTTACCTCACTTTATCTTTTATTTTAGTTTAGACTTTATTTTTCATTTTAGTCACTTTTTAGTTAGTTGTTTAGATCTTTATTTTAGTTTAGCGTTATTTCATCATCACCTCACCCTATTGTTTTAATATTTGAAAAAGCTAAAAAAAACTTAGAAAAGTGAAAAAGCACAAAAAGAAAATAAAAAGTGAATTACATGTGAATTTGTTCCATTTGCTTTACTCCCTAGAAAGTGTATTGATACCCTTACTTACCTCTACACTTGAGTTTATTATAATTTGTAGGTATGTGAGGTTTTGACTAACTTAGCTTTCATCAACAACGACATACACGCAAAAGTCAAGTCATCACTGTACATTTTAGGCATGTATTTTTTACGTGCATAAAATCATGTGCATGGTGCCAATTTATCCCTACGCACACGAGGAACCCAAACTTCAAAAAAATCATATAAAGAAAATAATTTTCCCTTCTTTTCAAAATATATGTGTTATTCTTTACTTCTCTAATATCGAGAGAGTATTTTTTTAGGTTTAAAGCATTTTAATTGCTTCTCATTATTCAAAATCACTCGTTCCTTCAAAAATTGAGAGAAAACCTATAACTACACTTGATATATGATTTGTAAGGAATTGGGTGTGTTTTAAAATCAATCCACTTAGCCTAAATCCAATTTCATCTTTCTGCCTCAGAATTGAAGACTTACACTCCATCTGAGGAAGGTTGTTTGAGATATTAGAAAGTTCAATCATGGTGTGACTCTAAGGAGGAAATTGAGACTTCCTTGTTCATCCTATGGGGCTTCAGAAGGATCATTTATCATCGATATGGGAGTGTTCATTGTTCATAGATAACTTCTTATTAGGGAATAAAAAAGAACTATCTTCGTGCATTGTATAAAATATGTTTAAGTTGAATGAGAGATTAGGATGCATCAAGATTTTTTAACCCTATGTTGGGGGTTTTCATCATAAATTTGTCTTATGGACTGTTTGTGCATTTTTACCTTGTTTTCTTTATCTACATTACTTGGATCAAGTTTAGATCTTGATCAATTCTTCAATTTCACCTTATGATTTGCATATATTAATTGTTTGTTAAAATTAAGCTAGAATTCCTTATTGAATACATGAATTATTGATCTACATCTCTCCCTTATTATATTAATTAATTAAACATTGTGCTAGGATTTTTTAGTTGATAAGAAAATTAAAATTGGATAAAATAAGAAAATGTTTGTAATTAAACATATTCACCACCCCCCATTTAGGTTTATTTGAGTAAATCACTTAATATATAACACACCTAACCCTCAATTGGTACAAGAATGGTTACCCTTCAAGCATTAGCATGTTAGAGGTTATCTTGCATTTTTGTGTGTTTCTATTATTTTTCATTGCGACTAGATCTATTTATCTTGTGCTTGGTCTATTTTTTTAAAATGGATCAATACCGCGATAGTAGTTCCACGAATTGGCCATCATACTTTGATGGATGTAACTATTGGCATTAGATGGTGAAAATGCTTACATACTTGATATCCATAAGTGAAAGAGTGAACATGAGAGCTGAAGACTATTGGATTTATCTTATGATAGAGGAATATGGAGTGAGAGTGAAAATACCAAGAGTTTTGTGGATGGATGATGAATTTGTAAATATAAATTACAATTCTATAGCATTCAATGCGTTCTTTGTGTACGTGGTTAATCAAGAGTATATAAATATACTCAATTGTGAATTAACTATAGAATCATGGGATATTTTGAGAGTGACATATAAGGTAACATCTAACATTAAGTGAGGTAGGTGGAAAATTATTATGACTAAGTTTGAGACATTAAGAATTAGTGAGGAAGAAATCTATAATGAATACTACACCAGGTAACCAAAGGAGTATCTGCCTCACTTAGTCCTAGTGAGAAAATTATATAAAATAAAGTTTTTCAAGAAGAAGTTGAGAATGTCAGCCTCTAGATTTAGTACCAAACTTTATATCCTTAGTGATATTAGCGGTGTCTATGCTTATAGTCTTGAAGATATTATTGGATCACTTAAAATTTATGATCAAGAACAAAATGTGAGTGTGTCAAAATCGAGTAAGGATTTAGCATATGTGGTTGAATTGAGTGAGAAGAATGTTTCAAGTAAAGGTAATGAAAAACAAAATGATAATTGTAACAACCCAGGTTTTTGAGCGACTATTTTATACTATTTTGCCTGATGGTCTAATTTTATAAAATAGGGGATGTTGGAGTAAATATTATTTCCCGTGAGACTTATGGATAATATTTACTATCTTTTGTCTATTTACCGTTATGAGAAGGTAAATAGCATTATATTATGATATTTTATGTCGTTATATGTAAAACGAAGGTTATGACCTATATTTAAATTTGGGTATAATTAATGAAATAAAATGAAATTGGAACGTAAAAATAGTTCACACTTTCCCGAATGCCAAAATAGGGGGTGCGGTTGTTTTTAGAATAGTCGAGATAGTCGAAATAGGTGCCCAGTTGTAATTTTTGAGATTCGGGCATTTTAAGGGGGTTATGACTCAAATAAGTGGTTACGAGTCATTTTAATGGTGTATTAGCAATTAAAGGTGGGGATTTATGTTTTAGAACCCGTATAAGTCCCCCACCCCCTTTCTTTTCTTCATTTTTGGGAGAGAAGCCAAAGGAGAGAGAGAGAAGAGAGAGTTGGGAGAAAATGGGAGAAAGAGAGAAAATGGAAGATTTGGGCCGGATTCCGTCGCTACCGGAGGTGATCCGAGACTACGAACCTCGAGGCAAGTTTCTTACTTGCTAGATATTGATTTAATGTGATAAATCTGCATGTGTAGTTAAATTTTGGGGAGGTTTAAACCATAAATGGGTTTTTGTAGATTTTGGTGTTTAATCCCTTAATCTTGTGTTTTAATTTGATTTGAGGTGAAATAATTAATTGTATGATGTTTAGAAGTGATTGGGTAGCATTATTTGTTGTTGTGGTTGGGTGAAATAGCGGGTAGAAGCTTGGATGGCTCGTTAATGGCCGAAACAGTGTCTCAGAGAAGAAGCTGTCCTCCAGGATCGATCGATCGAGCCTGAGGGATCGATCGATCGAGGCCTTCGATCAATCGACGGCAAGGGGTTGATCGATCGACCCCTTCTGAAATGGTGAGATTTTTCTAGTTTTGTTTTAGCCCATTTCTTTTAGGTTCGAGGTTTAGGAACCTTCCTTTGGGAAGTAATGAGGAGTCTTAGAGGGTTGTTTTGGGTAGACTAATGTCCTAGGTTAAGATGTGATATTTGGGTTACCTGAGGGCTAGCTTTTGTAGGTTAATGTCCGATTGGTATAGGAGTTTAACCTAAAGATAAATTGGAAGATTTAAAATATTAATGTTGAGCTTTTGGGAGACACTCCATTATGGAGACTCACTTTGAGGGTTTATGAAATTATATGAACTCTTGGAGGCTATTTTGAGGATTAGTGGAACTTTGGGTCTAAGGTCAGTAATAAAATATGACTTAATAAGAATGAAATACACATTCTAAAACTTGGTGCTTAATGGTTAAATGGATGATTTTTGGAAATGTAAAATATGATGTTTTCAAAATGGAAAAAGTAATGTTTTTCATAAATGTTAATTTATGGATACACACCTCTCTAAATCGCTATCATAAGGGAAGTTGCACGCGTTGTGGTGAAGCCCCCTGGCTAATGAATGCAGGGTGGATATAGTCCCTAGGCCATGTGAGCGCTTGTGATTGTATATTTTTCTGCGATGGTTAGGAGATTCCGGGTGTGGTCTTGACTATCCCGCAGGCACATGGTCGCTTCCCGACGCTTCCCGACGTTTCAATTAATTAATGATTAATTTCCTTCTTTGGAATATTAGAGGGGTGGGGAATTCACCTTCTATTCAAAGACTCAAGAAATTGATTAAGGCCCATAATTTCAGTGTAATTTGCTTAATGGAACCAAAAATCGAAGCTGGGAATCTAATAAACCTGTGTAGAAGAATTAATTTCTTTGGAGGTGTTGCAAATGTTTCTAACAAAATTTGGGTTCTTTGGAAATTTGATTGGCCTATGAATGTTGTCCAAAACAGAAATCAAATCATTTGTATTAAATTGGAGCTTCCCAATCTTTCAAACTTAATTTTTTTGTCCCGTGTTTATGCCAAATGTAAATTAGCAGGCAGAAGATCCTTATGGGCGGATATAGAAAATTTTGCAAACTCAATTCAAGGTCAATGGATTATGGGGGTGATTTTAATGTTGTTCGCTCTCAGGATGAAAAAGTGGGGGGACGGGGTATAAATAATTTGGTGGTTAAGGAATTTAATGATTATATTCTTCATTCTGGACTTCTTGAGCTTGATCATATAAGTTCCAAATTCACGTGGTGTAATAATAAAGATGGGATTAACTAGATTTTGGCTCGGCTTGACAAAAATTTTTACAACTCTCTTTGGAGTACTAATGACTTTCAAACAACGATTAACACCTTCATCGAACAAACTCTGATCATTCTCCTTTAGTTCTCAGTGTTAAATCACCATTGGATGGTATTCCTAAAGCATTTAGGTTTATTAATTCCTGGACAAAGCACCAGGTTTTTTTTAGCATTGTTTCAGATTCTTAGAGTAATGAAGTGATTGGGGAGCCATTTTACATTTTTTTCTTCCAAACTTAACATTTAAAGTATGACCTTAAGGCTTGGAACTCAAATGTGTTCAAAAATATCCATCAAAGGGTGAAAAATGCTGAAGATTTACTTATATCCAAAGAAAGTGCCTATGACATGGATCCAATTCCAGAAAATAGGTTAGAATCTTTCAAAGCAAAAGCACTTTTTAACAAAGAATTGAGTATGGAGGAGGATTTTTGGCGTCAAAAGGCAAGGGTTAAGTGGGCTACTGAAGGGGACTATAATACTAGTTTTTTCCACTCTATGTCTACGGTGAAAAAAAATAAACTCCTTATCCATAGCATTAAAAATGAGGATGGTGTTAAAATTGATAACCATCACTTGGTTGAGGAAGAATTAGTTAGTCACTTTAAAGATATTCTAACGCAGTCCCTAGATTATCTAATGGATTTTAATCTTTTGGAGGTCATCCCATCTACAATTTCACAAGAGGACAATGTCATGCTTACAAGAATACCGGATTTAGAAGAAATAAAATCCACTGTCTTTGGAATGGATAAAAATAGTGCGGCGGGCCCGGATGGATTTAATGGATGGTTTTTCCAACATTGTTGGGACATTATTAAAACTGATATCTTAAATGCTATTGTGTCCTTTTTTGCAGGTCATGACATCCCAAGAAGTTGGTCTTCTACAAATATTATTCTCATTCCAAAAAAACCTAACCCAAGCTATTGCCCAGATTATAGGCCTATTAGCTTATGTAATTTTTGTAATAAAATAATTACAAAAATCATGAATAATAGGCTTGCAATCTTTCTTCCAAAAATCATCTCATTTTCTCAGGCGGGTTTTGTCAAAGATCGCAACATTATGGATAACATTCTTTTGGCTCAAGAGCTTATGGCTAATTTCAACAAAAAGTTCGGGGATCCAATGATCTAATCAAATTAGACATGTCGAAAGCTTATGATTGTGTGTCCTGGTTATGTATTACTAAAGTTCTCCGTGCGTTTGGCTTTTCAGAAATATGGATTGATCTCGTTTGGCGGGCAATATCGAATTGTTGGTATTCCATTTGCGTTAATGGAAAAGCTTGTGGTTTTTCAAATCATATTGTGGCGTGCATCAAAGTGACCCTCTTTCTCCAAGCCTTTTTATCATAGTTACTAAGATTCTCACTAGAGGTCTTCACAAACTCATGGTTCAAGGTATTGTTAAAAAAAATTCAACTCCTGTGGCTTGCGAAATCATCACTTCTCTGTCCTTTGCCGATGACTGTCTAATTTTCACCAATGGAAGTAAGAAAAGCCTTCTCGGCTTAATGAATTTTTTACACCAGTATGAAGCTATCACTGGATAACTTATTAACAGCTCGAAAAAAACGTTTCTATGCCCGAATAGTACTGCCACTGTTCGCCATCATATCATTAAGACCAATATTGGTTTCAAGGAGTCAGCACTGCCTCTTAATTATCTCGGTGTTTCGCTATACACAGGTAGGAGGACTGCTGCGCTCTTTCGAAGGTTGGAGGCTGTAATTCGCCAAAAAATTGATACTTGGTATGGGAAAATGCTTAGTCATAGGGGACGTCTGATACTGCTTATGGCATCGCTGCATTCCATGTCATTCCATCTATTTTGTGTCCTTAACCCACCTATAGCTGTCATTTAGAGATTAGAGAGACTGTTCGCCAATTTTATCTGGGGCTACGACGAAGGAAAATCGAAGCACAAATGGGTTAATTGTCATCGCATCTGTTTGCCTCATTCAAAAGGTGGTGTTGGTATTAAAAAATTGGAAGACATCATAAAGGCTTATTCTTGTAAACTTTGGTCTTCTTTTTACAAAGCTAATTGTACTTGGGCTCGATATATGCATCACAGATACAGGTCACTTGCTGACTTTGATTTCTTTGGCTTACCTTCCTTTTCAAGTCCGATATGGAGGAGAATGCAGAAATGTTGGGAATGTTACCATGATAATGTTGACGAAAAAAATTCAGCTTAATGGATGGAAAATGAGGATGGCAAGTTCACTATTAATTCAACATGGAATATTGTTCGTCACAGGGATTGTACTCTTTTTTCCTTCTCAATCATTTGGAATCCAAGAATTTTTCCAAAAGTTTCATTCTTTATGTGGCGCCTTCTTCAACAGGCTCTTCCTTTAGATTCAAAATTGAAAACTCTGCATATCTTCTTGGCCTCAAAATGTAGATGTTGTCCTATTCCTGTAGAAGAAGATTTTGATCAGTTATTCGGCTCAAGTTCCATTGCTCAACAAGTATGGCACCACTTCTCAGGCATGATGGGATATAGATTTAAATTTTCCTCTATAAAAAGACTTCTTATGTCTTAGTGGATAAATTTAAGAGGGAAAAACATTAAATCGCTTCTATCTATTATGGTCCCTTGTTACATTTGTTGGAGGATTTGGTGTGCGCGAAACAAAAAGGAATATGAAGAAGAACACATGAAGGCTTAAAAAATTATTGATCTTGTTCATGAAGATATTCGAATCTCTTTCAAAGCTCGCCCCTACAAAGGCTCTAAATTTAGATACATGTTAGATTTTATCTCAGATTTTTCTATTTCCGGCTTTGTAAGCCATTTGTTAAGGGCCTTTCTTCACTAATCCTAATAAAGTTTCCTTTTTGTTAAAAAAAATATTCAAGAAAACTAACCCTCTTAAACATTAAAATTAACTAAAAAATGATTAAAACAGTAGCCACAATACATTAAGCAAGTAACTTGAAAAAAAAATTCCTCCTGAAAGATATTAACATTCATATAATATATCCTAAGGCCAGAAAATATCGATACATGTATCCTAGTTAACAGTCCCTCACATACAAATACAAACATAAAATAACTATGTTATAACCTAAAATACATGTGTAATTAGGGAAATGTCTCTCTATATAAGTTGTATCAATCTCATTATGATAACGATGTGTTTTTACCCGTTCGGTATGGGATGTTGAAGTACTAGAAGCATGATGAGGATTAATACTCTACAAAAAACTCTAAATTTTTCTTCTCATGTTAGTCTAATCTGTAGTAGCGTTTGTTTGTGTATAATCTCTAATACTTCGAGCTCTTGTCCATGTTCTGAATTTCGATCTTCATCATGTTGTATATGTCGAGCTTATCGTCCTTCAGCGTAATTCTATAATCATTCCCTCCTCTCATTCTTGAATTCATCATCCAATAAAGACGTGTAACTATTGATCATCTAAAATTTTCCAAACATATTGACGATAACATTATATTGGCATACATATGTGAAGTCGTATATGAGATATGTAAGTGTGATTGGGTACTTACATTATTTGAAATTGGTTCTTTCCATAGTAGGTAAGAGATTTAGCTTAAAGATATTGAGTCATGATCTAGATTCCATGCTAATGTTCTTCATACATGTGAATGAAGTTATGTTTATTTAATGTGTGTAAATGGAAGTCAATTAAAGTCAACATTCACAACAATGTTTGGTATGTTTAGTACTTGAGTGGTGCTTTTTCATAAAACATACATAATTTTTCCTGGGCATTGCCATAAAGTAGATGATATCGTACTGTATCCGTAAATTCTCCCATTTCTCATCAGATTGTTATATTCGCACATAATCTTTCTCTACTATGACAAGTGAACATTTCACTCACGCAATTTCTCTATTCAACCTACCAATTTTTAAAGTGCCATATTTAACTAAATACTTACATTTTTGGAAGCTAAAAATTTAATTAAAATCATGTTTTCATTTAATATCAACCCGTTGATTGAGTGTTAGTATTAAAATATATCATATATTATTTTTCTAAGTTTGTCTCATACATCAATAAATTGAGTTTTTTTATTGTTGAATAAAATCTCAAAGCTTCAACATAAAAATAAAAACACAACACAAACTTCATAACTTCAAATGAAATGGAAGTTACATCAAAGTTAACCATAAGAATGTCCATTTTCCATGTTCAATGAAACAACTAACCCAAAATATGCTTCATGCACATATGAAGAGAAAAATGAATCGTAGAGCACATCAACTTATATCAAAATGACGTATAAAAGGAAATTGACCGTCAATTGATAGTAAAATACACACACCAACTCATTGTGATAGGTGAGAGGAACAAATAAAAGATCGGATTAAATAAACATGATACCTCAGTAGTGCAATTTAATAAGAATTCAAAAAATATGAAAGCACCAGTCTAAATGTATAATCACAAAACACAATAGTTTACACTGGTATAAGAAAATTCTAGACCAAGAATCCATCTAGTGATTTGGTAGCCTACATTTTCTTGATCATATGTTGCTCAATGGACAGACATATATGAATAGACATAATCATCACAGAGGTACATTTATGTGTATAATTTCATATAAACCAAGGCATGCTAACTCAAATAGTAACTGGAGTTCCTATATTGTGCATATTATTTTCTAATTAAGAAGTGTCAAAATTAAGTAAATCAAACCTCTTCACGTTATAATTAAATATTCAGTGTATATAGAAATTTCGTAAAGAACACCACATAATATGGTAATCGAGTACCACCTATCATTTTAAAGACCATAGGTGACTATAAAAATATTAATAGAACACAAAAAACTATTATTTTAGAGATTCTAAGGTGTATACAATTTCTGAAAATGACAATATCTTAATTCTAAAGGCCATATTGAGATATATACTACATTTCTTTAATATATGCTCCATGTTTTTTTAGTTTATCATAAAACAATCAAGATATGTTCTAGATTAGCACTCTTCCTTAATCCAATCTTTCACCCCTTTTTGTCATGGGATTGGCATACTAAAGAAACATTAAGTTAAATAATAATGTTAAGCAACATCACACATTGAGTTATTTCAATCAAAGTTAAACAAAAATAGAATATACAAATCAAGGAATCTAGAACATATTTGATTAATAGAGATAAAAAATAACGTGATCTAGCTAAATCATGTAACACCAATACGATTCGAAGTGCACTATGATATAGATAGAATAAGGCATGTGTGGGTTATTATCCAGAGGGATAATCATGTAAGAGTCAAGCTTGATTAATCCATGGCGTGACAAATAAAATCACATAACACATAATGAGGTAAGTTTCACAAAATGATAATCATGATAAACAAGTGATATAAATAGATCTCATATATATGTAAAATAACGTACGAAATGTCATAAGATGTCAAAAATAATTTTAAAAAAGGCTTCACCAAAAATTGTACTCAAAAGAGAGATAGTGAACTTTTGGGAAAGTGATGAGAAAATGAAAGTTTGTTATGTTTTAAACATAATTTATCGTTGCAGCGAGGTGTGTTGCAGGCTGGGCACTTCAGTGGAGCAATGACATTTGTCACTACTACGGTAACCGTTCGCTTGTTGAACGAATGATCGAAAAAATACCAACGTCTCAAATTGAGCGCTCAAGCAAGGAATAACACGTATATTGTAACAACGCACTCTAAATATACTTTTAGTCCCCCTAAAAGGTCAAAATTCCACATAAGCACTAGGCTTTTACAAAGTACCAAAATACTCCTAAAAGAAGAATTAATTTAACTTACACTTTCCTACATCAATTAAAACCCCAACTTTCACTAAAAGTTCGACCAAATGATTTATATTTCATATGAATATCATAAACAAATCCATTAGTTTTGAATAAACTGCACACAAGCCCCTAAAATTTTACAAAGTAACTTAAGAGACCAAAATTCTATACAAAAACATATATAAGGACCTAAACCAAAGCCTAAACTTATTTATACTTGCTCCCCTACTTACATGGGACTAGCTATACTACAACAATGGCATGTACCATGTGGAGTAACGTGGGTACCCATTTTCCATCTACATATACCATGGTCGAACTTGTAAAAACTTAGGTGAAACTCACCTCCCAAACCAACAAATAAACTCCTCCCCACCAACCCTATCAAAGGGCCTCTTCATCTCAGTAAAAAACAATAACAGTTGAGAGCTTTTCCAACCTAAAATTTTGAGAGTTTTGGCATTTCTGTTATTTTATGTATGAATGTTTGTTTCTTTAATTTGGTTATGTTTATGCACTTATATAGAATCAAAATATGCATGTACATATTTTAGTTAATGTGTGAATGCACTAAAACGACTTAAAACCACAAAAATCAACTAAAGCTTGAGCTTCAATGGTGGATTCTTCTTCCATGACTTTGAACTAGTTTCAAAGTGAGGTAAGTTGTGCTTAGGTTCTTAAGAACCTAGGTGCAATATTTAATTTAACCAATAATAGGTTCTGATACCTCAATTTAAAGCTTAAAGTTTTCGGGCCTAGAATTTTTAGAAAACAAATTCAATAGTTTTACTCGGCAAATATCCCCCAAACTAATCTTGTTTTGCTACATTTTCAAAATAAAAAACCATTATGCTGTCAGAATGAGAA
Organism: Sambucus nigra; assembly: GCA_949130495.1. Classification (NCBI taxonomy): domain Eukaryota; kingdom Viridiplantae; phylum Streptophyta; class Magnoliopsida; order Dipsacales; family Adoxaceae; genus Sambucus; species Sambucus nigra. The sequence continues at coordinate 352,099,416 of OX422213.1, read as the reverse complement.
TCACATCCTTCAGTCACCTATGTTTAGTCAAATTTTTTCCATTTTTACCTAACCGCATTAGCTCAATTTATTCCCACCAAAATCCTTGAAAACAATATGGTTGGATTCCTCTTCAAAAGTTATGAAATTTTTATTCAGGAACCAACTCAAATGAATTTCTAAAATGTCACAAATTTAATGTCAATGTTTCCAAAGCCTAAACTCAACTGTCGAAAGGTTGAAGATGAGTGTGTTACATGTGCGTGAGTGAGGGTCAAACAAGGCGCGTGAATTGGTTGTCTTAGCACGTGGGGGGGAGGGGGGGGGAGTCTCTAATAAGAAAAATCTGACTTCATTCCAAAAATATTTATATTTTTATTCTGAACAAAATGGTGTATTACATCTCCCTGTTTGGATCCCTGGAAATTATTATCTCGAGAAAGACAGTTTTATAGTTTAAATTTAAGTTTTAATTTTATACATAAACTCCTGACCAAATTTTCAAGCATTTCAAAACACCCTCAAACCTTTTGCACAAATTCTTTAGTTAAAATTAAGCCATTCTGTCTCTTGTCACTAAATCCCAAACCATAAAGAAATGAAGAAAAATATCATTTTAAAACTTTTAAAACTTATATATTGTATTCTCTTCATTATTTTTACACTAAAACTTCTTAAAATTTAGCATCCTACTTCATCACGTACGCATCAATTTAGGCCAATATGACCTACTTATATTCTCCATGATTTGAAACTATCCAGTCAACCACAGTGAATTAGACTCACAAACTTGAAGCATGAAAATTCAAAGTAGATGATTTTAATTTCAGTATTAAACAAACTGAGCTTATGTCATTCAAAATTACTGATTGTTATATCACTTTTTGATAATTCGGAACTCATGTTTCAGTTACAAACTCATTTGTCTTGTTCATGTTTATCCCATGTATTGATTTTCTCGATATTACGGTTACCCATAAACTCAATAAATCGCTGTAACCTATAAATTTAGCACACCACTGAATTGACTTAAACCCTTAATTGTGGTATTACCCTACATCCTATTAGATATAATTACATATCACCCTGCAATTTATGACAATTATTAGTGAAACTGCTTGAAGCATACCTTACGCTTCAGAGATTAGACCCCAATATACTGTGGAAGTTCTAATTAGCCTATAGGACTCCGATGTTGAGTGCCTAGTTTTTATTTTCTACATACATATGAGTTCCACTCCAGCTAGTTGTGCCAAGCCATTATTATTATTATTATTATTATTATTATTATTATTATTATTATTATTATTATTATTATTATTATTATTATTATTATTATTATTATTATTATTATTATTATTATTATTATTATTATTATTATTATTATTATTATTATTTCCCAATGATTTTGGGATTCCCTGTCCAAGTTTATGATATGCTTTGGACGATATGGTAATGGTATGTCTATGCATTTAAAGATCAATAATCGATAATTTATGGGTTATCTTGTTATAGTCTGAACCTCATTATGGTAACTTGCTACACATCTTATCTGATTACACTCCACCATATTATTCATTTACATATCATTAGACTCCAGTATACCCTGACCATGATATGATATTTGAGTTTGTCTCCATACTTTTATAATATCAACATTAATCTAGTTACTCTATAACAAATGCATTTTATCCCCTACCTTGTATAGAAATAAAATAATCTACTTGGCATGTATGCTTAATTTTTTCCTTTCCAGATGGTGAAGAACCTGAGGAAGATGAGATACCTCTGGCACATTTGGACTTTTATTCTATATTACCTCGAAAAATATTTCTGGTTACGTACTTATGGGTGGTAGAAGACAAGGATGGTAGTCCCTGCTGGAATATCTACACTACAACTTATAAATCCCGTGACTCCCAATTTTTTTTATAAGTGTAATCTTATATATGGCATGTACGAATAATTATTTATTTCCGTTTGTTTCAGACTCAGCTATGTAATAAGATTCTGGGCATCCCCATAACAAAAATTTATTAATTTCCGTTACATTTAATTCACTTGTTATATTTATCTTGATCCTTATTTACCATTAAAAACATAAAATTCTTGGATGCGACAACATGGTATTAGTGCATCGTTGGGTTATATGCTTATATGGGACCAAATACAAGAATCTTTCGCCTATAAATTATACCATTATTATCATGAATTCTTCCTTTATCACATTTTGTTACTCATAATGTTTTGTAGTAATGAATATTTGGGACGATATTTGTCTTGATATTCAGGATTAAGCTCAGAAATGGTTTAAATGTATAATTAAGGAGGACTGCTACACAAATCTTTATCAACACATAAGGAGGATTAATCATCACTAGGCAATTGCTACTATTGAGATCAAACATAGCCTGCTTATTATTCGACTTATGGGGATATGCTCAAGTAACCCAATATGATAAGAGATTCTCTAAAGACCCTTACACTCTTCAACAAGCAATCCATGTCGTATGAGCGTCGAGTTTCCTAATAAAGTTTCAATTACTCCCCTTATTAGTCAATCGACTATCGTTCTTTTTCTCCAACCACTACTATATTTAACCCCACGAATACCACTACTTCCCCATATGATTCAGATCCCTTAGAAAGAAACCCAGATCCTGACTTTGAATGAAAGGTTCCTTAAATGACTTGAAGAATATCATGGGAATATGAATGTAAATAAATAAAATCTATAGGTATGCATGTTCAAGTAGAGGAAACCCATATTCCCAAATGACAGTAGTCGATCAAACTAATAGTTCTTATGTATTAGTTAAGCGATCTTTTATTGTAAAATAGGTTTGACGGCTAGGTAATTTTCTTTGTTCCTTTTCTACATTGACTGGGTACTATTATGTAACCCAGTGTGACATATTATAACAAGTTTATTGCCATATCTTTACTTATAATTTTACCCTCGATACATTGTTTATATAAGATGGTTAATACTCGAGCAACTACTAGTGAAAATCAAGAGGAACGATCTATTCCACATATGTCAAATCCAACTACCACCAATGAAGGAATTTTACATTGTATAAAAGAATTAATTATACTAACCCAACAATAACAAAATATTCTTCGACCCCTCGTTAATAATGACATATCAAAAGAAACTTGGAGAATGAATTCCCTTAAGGAATTTCTGAGATACCCCTTAGAATTCTTTTGAAACCCGGTTAGGTTGAAGTGGAAAAATATATCTGTCAAATAATTAATGTGTTGAACGGGGCAGGCATTGGGCTTGAACTTAGGGTAAGATTGTTTTCATATTTGTTCAAAGGAGAAGCGGACTTCTGGTGGCATTCTATTCCATGTTCTTAAAATTTGAATGAACTAACTTCGGCGCAGTTTGAAGAAATCTTCCTAAATAAGTACTTTTCAAAGTCCATAAAAGATAAAATGACTAGAGCTTTCCTAAGCCTACAATAACAAAAAATGACTGTGGCCTAGTGTGAGGCTAAATTCAGTGAATTATCCCGATATGCTCGGGAATACGTTGACACTAAACCTAAAAGGTGAAAACATTTTGAATAAGGTCTACGCCAAAACATTAAATCCTCCATCATCCCTTTTCAAGTGCAAGTGTTTAACCGAATGATCAAAATATCGTCCCTTAGAGAAAAATGCCCCGCCTCTACCAACTTACCCCGAATCTCCAGTCTTTCTCGAAATCCCTATGTGATTAGGAACAAGAAGAATCAATTAGATCATCCTTACAATAAGAGTAAGGATGACCGAATATTCAGCTAAATTCAACATAGTGACAATAGACCTTTGATGCGTTGTCATGAATGAAACCAAGCAGGACATCTTATACCCTAGTGTTATATTGTACACATGCCTCATCCTTCTACCTACTCTAACGTTATCACATATCCTTTAAATAATCCATCACCGCAAAAAAAATGTGAAAGAAAGCAAGAATCACTCAATAGGAACTAATGTCGAAATTCCTCCTTTCTCCAAAAAAAATCCAAATTACTACGGCGTGGTCGAAGGTAATCTTCCTTTTTATAATATTTTAGCACATATATTACTTTATTATGGATCAACACACTCTTTCATTAGTAATTCATGTATGACTCGTTCGCAATTATCCTTTTGTAATACCCCATAATTTTAATAATTTTTAAAATGGGTTATATTTTAAATTAATGGATTAATTAAATTTTATTATAAATTAATTCATTTGGGTTTTATCCGAATTGAGGATATTAAAATGAATGATTCTGAATATTACTTAAAGATATTTAGGTAATATATGAATGTGATGATATTGATGTTGCTGTGAGTTATAAATTTAGTAATTTGAATTTCTAGTCGAACGCGGTATGGGATGTATCGGGACTAATTTGTTAAATTAAAAAGTAAGCTTATTTTCTATCAACCTTATAGTCATTTTGAGTGCGTCGTTGCATCCAGAAGGGTTGAAATAGATAGAAAAGTATATTTGGATGTTGGTTTTAGGTCTTAGGTCATTTGGAAATGAAAAGACAACCCAAAAGGGCTTGATCATTTTTACAAGGGGGTGAATACTGATTTTAGATTTTGTATTATTATAAGTATTTGGAGATTAGTTGTATGTGGGTTCATTCATCACTTCTACACAATATTGAGAGGTCATCTTCTTAGAGAGAGTGAAAGGTTCCTTGGAAGAAGAGAAGTTTGCTTGGGAAGGAGCAGAACCAAAGGCCAAAGGTCACCACCACAAACCACCACCGGAAGTGACCGGAGAAGGAGAGAAACACCTATGTTTTACAACCCCAAAGGATCAGACCTTCATTATAGGCAAGTATTTGATGATTGCAATCTAAGTTTTTATATTTTCCCAGTTAGGATAGTTATAAAAAGATGAGATTTTTCATGTTTGGAAGATAAAAATAGAGTTGTTAATTGATTTCCAAAAAATGGAGATATATAGGAATCAAACTCATGTTTTAGGTAGATAGTAATCCATGAAATAATCATAAATCTGTTGAAGAAATTCTGAGAATCAATGGTGTGTTCTTGAAGATATCATATATATAATTTTCTGAAAAAGAGGATAAACATATGCTTTCAATTAAAACTCTTGATGATTCTAGGATGTTTAGAGCATTAGAAATCATTCAAATATGTTTGTGTATCATGTAGTAAGGATTATAAGGAATTTGGGTTGTTAATATGAAGGTTTGAATGATCAAAAGTGATGAAACCCGTAGTAGAATAAATGCAGAAAATTGGGCTGTTATCTGGGCGATCGATCGATCGACCCCCTGCCTTCGATCGATCGACCTCCCCAGCATTTGTGAAGTTGTTTCTTGTTAATGATTCTTCTTATCCCAAACCTTTTCTAAATATTTGGTGATTATTAATTGGATATAATGGGACTTAGGAAGGTTCAGTAAGCCCTAGATAAGAATCGAATTAAGTTGATTGGGATTTTTTAATTGATTAGAATTATGATAATTAAATTAAAAGAAATTCTGGTTGCTAGATTCATGTGTTGGATTCTAATTTGTATGCATGAGGTTTAAGGATAGGTCTAGTAGGGGAAATTTAATAAATCAACTGGGAAACCCTAGGTTTATAAGAGGGTTCAGTCCTAAGTGAAAGAAGATGTGTTTATAAGAGATTAGAAACAATCGGTTATAACCCTTATTAAAGGGGAGTTTGAGTCGTAGTAATTCGGGAGATAAGATGATATGGACCAGTAAGATATGAATGATTTCTTACTGAATAAATATATTTAGGAAAACCTATTAAAACCTTGAGTAATGAGTGAGACTCGGGGAGCATAAAATTTGAGAAGTAAAGTCATAATAATTTAATACGTAGGATTTAAAGAGATATAATTCTACGTATGGGAATTATCTTAGGGTAGCGTGATTACCTTGTGTAATACCCCGCACTTTTAAAGGTATTTCAATTATACTGTGAATTTAATTTGGTAATTTGAGGAATTATTATGAATAGTAATTCTGGGATTAATGAGTGGAATTAAATAAATTCAATACTATAAAGTGAATAGTAAATATTAGTTTTCGAGTGACAGATTAATATTTACGTGGATTATATTTCGAGACTAAGTATATGAGTAGATAATTTTTATTACATGTTGCAGTTGGGTAAAGCGACAAAGGAAAATATTTTAAATTGGAAAACATACGTATAGAACGTGTTGGGTCAAAATAGTGAATTTTAGTTAAGTGACTCGGATGGAGATTTTGACTCCGCCATTGGGTTCAGAATGGACGACATAGTCAAAATAGAGTACCCGTGGGTAGTATTTGGGTTCCGGACATTTTTGGACTAGTAGGGACTCGTAAATGAGTACACGAGTCATTTAACAATTGGGTATATACCCAATTTTGGATTTAAAGAGGTGACAACCCTCATTTCCCCCAAATATAAGCCCTTAGAGAGAGAGAGAGAGAGAAGAGAGAAAGAAGAGAAGAAAGAAGAAGAAAGAAAAGAAGAGATTTCCGGTCAAAATTCGCGGGATTCGACTCGTGGTTGTCGAATTTAATCCATGAGGCAAGTGTTTAACTTGCTTTATGATTTAGTGTGTTTAATTTCTCACATGGTAGTTGGTATAAAACTAAAGATTTTTGGGTTGAAATTTCGTGGATCAAACGGGTTTTCGAAAGATTAAAACGGATATAACTCGATTTATACCCAAAATGAGAAACTTGAAATTAATTGAAATTAATTGTTGGATCTGTGTTCTAGGATGATTAGAACCCTTTAAATGTGTGTAGAGGAGATAAAAAGCTTGGAGGTGATTTAATGGAGGTTTGGATTTTTGGAGAAGAACGTGAATAGTGACCAGCGTCACTCGGAAATTGGAAAAATAAAAGGCTAAAATTGTTTGGAGATAAATATTTGGGGTTCCTAAAAATAGTGTGGGGACTTCTAAATATTTTTTTTAGTAAGGCGTGTATTTTGGATTAGTTGAAAGTAAAATCCAAGATTTACCCAAATAGGGGTGTTCGTGAGGAATAATACTTAAAGAGATATTTAGGTGTGATTTGAATATTAAATAAGGGAATACGTATTGGGGTATTTTAATTGTGTGACGACTTATATTATTGCGAATAAGAATATTCGAGGCTATTTGTTATCGCTATAAGAGTTTGGATATTATAGCCATAAAAGATTGAGAAGAGATAAATAATATATATCGATGTTGTTGATATAATCATTGTGCGGTGAGAAAAGTTCAGAAAATAATATATTGAAAGTTGGTAAAATGGATAAATGCGTAGGATATCCAGGATATAAATATATTACATATGGAATGTATTGTATGGGCTATGAGTATGCCCTTATATTATATATGTGTAAAAATCATGCTCGCGCTACTTGCTATCATGGAGGTTACCGCGTCGGGAGAGTCTTATCTCGATGGGACCTTTATGGGGGATATTGACTTGTACCCTAGAACATAGGACTCCTTGGTACAGGCTATCTGATTGATAATCAGACGGTCCTAAGAGACGTGAGGGTATGTGCTGGCCTCTTAGTGACTTGGAACTATGATTCGCCTCCATTTGTATGTGTTTTGTGTTAATACAGTTCGAGAGTGAGTTGGAAGTAGTATTTCCCTTAGTTTGTGTGATACAGGGACTTGAGAGAAGAGTATGCCAGCACCATAGATCTTATGTGGGGTGCCATTAGTATATATATTATATGCGTGACTAATACATATACGTATATTTATATGGAAACTTTATACTATGAGTATAAATATACAAGTAAGGAATAAATGCTTCAACTTTATAACGATATAAGGGGTTTCTTAACCAGGGTGCAATAGTGCAATATATTGTTATATAAATTGATGTGTATTCATAAAGAGAATAATGTGTGTATACCGAAATCTTATTTGGTGTCCAATATGGATAACTAATATACTTGTTGCGAAAAGTATATTGTATATATATGAGATGAGATGAGATATCATATAACCTAACCCTGTATAAAAAGGAGAAGAATGAATAAAGTGATATACTCCTTTTGGTAGATTTATATCCGGATTTAAATGAATATGGATCATAGGTTCTAATGAGAACTATCAATGAATAAAGTATGGTATAAATATGTTATGTACTGAAGGCCTAATGGATCCCGATGATCAACATTGTCACGTAGTAGTGTATCGGGGGGGTTCCTTGTTTGGATTTCGCTTCGCGAGACACCCCACGCACGAACGTAACATAATGTTGGGAATGGGGAGAAGTTTAGTCCTTAGTACCCGAATTGATGAGGTTTATTAGAATATGGGTTATTACATTAGTTAGGCAGGGTAGCTTAACTAGGTTTTTTAAAATGGTATGCGGTAGTTGTGCACTGTTAGAAGAGGGGTGAGGTGTATCTCATGTGATAGCGATACCAGTTTAAATATGAGAAATAACATATTTTAAAATATGGATTTTAAGAACTTGCTAAAATGTTTTCAAAAATCGGGCTTTGACCCATTTATCTATTTTCCCTCTTACTATATCTATATATATATTGGTGTCCAGACACAGGGACGCCTGAATGATGATTCTTTCGAGTCAGACGTTTGTTGCAGCAGCTGTGGATGCAAGCAGACACTTTCATTATTGAAATTTAGATAGGAGGTATTGTAGAAATATTCGGTCTTATGGCCCAACTGTACTCATTTATTTTTTATCGCCTTTTAGTGCGGCATTCGATTTGGTTGTATTATTGTACCGAGTGTTCGGTTATCTTATTTTATTTCATTTCAGTTGGTGAATGTAAACTGTTGTTGTTGTTTTATTTGAATGGTTTGGTTAAAAATATTTGTTAATTTAAAATTTTGACGCCGGTCTAATAGGATATCTCTTAATACTATAAAATGCAAAACAAGGCATTTATTATGCTTTGCAATTAGCCTATCCACGTGGACATCACTTCACTATCTCTATCTATATACTACTGCATTGAAATAGAGTTTTTTCTTTCTCTCTCCTTCAATGCATCTACGAAAACTTTATAGAAAAATGAACTAAAGTCTGTTCCTGTTCCCGAAATTTCTTGGTTTCCAACTCTACTTTTATATTCATCTTTTCATCTTCAATTTTACGTATAAAATATGGTGATCTGGGCCCTCTGCCCTCTTCAATCACCGACTGTGTCCTCTCCAATTGCCTCTCATTATTGTTATCTTAATATTTCATTTTCTCTCACTCATTTTGAGAAACTATTCACATATTTATATGACGTCTCTTTGTTTTCTTTCCCCTATATGACAACCTGATTGGGGTTTGAGATCAGGAACATTTACATCCTCGCGGACCTTAAGAACCTCGGGCCCACCAAACCATGGCAAAACCACCGCTCTGCAATTTGTGGCGATGGCCCTAAACCCCTCCCTTTTAGATGAAGTATTAAGTGTTAACAAGGTTTTCAACCCCTTGGCCTTCGATCCAAATAGGAACGACATCTTTCAGGTCTCAGTTATATTTCAGGGCCCTCACAACCGGAAAAGTACACACTCAGAATCGTTTTTTTTTGCAGGTTCAATTTAGTGTTATAATAATAATTTCTCACTATTTTCCAGTTCTACATTTGGGACACCGAAAAAGGTCTCTCTCTCTCTCTCTCTCTCTCTCTCTCTCTCTCTCTCTCTCCATAACTCATTCTGAACCAGTGAGTTTTTACGAATTTGGGGGTTTTGTGTTTGGTTTTTACTAAAACTTTTGTTTGTTGCAGCAACTATATTCATTTTTTATTCTTCTAATATTACAGTCTTTTGGGGAGTTGTTGGGTTCAATTTAAATCTTGGATTCTTAAATAAGCGTCTCTTTAATTTTGATTCTACAGGTGATCTTTGTGATGTTTTATCAAAGATAAGTTTGTTGATTGTAAGGATACCTACTATAGCAGCGTTTAGTTCCCTTAAGGACTTCCAATTTCACCAACATAGTAACATAGATAATAAAATAAGAGGTCATTCATATTTTGTTATGTTGTTATTTTTGTTTTATAGGTACACAGGTGTTCGTGCTTCAAAATTTCATTTTCATTTGGAGGGGTTATTATTAATGTCAATTTACCTTAAATAATCTCTAAGGTTAGGGAATATTCATTATTTTGATCTCTCATCAGCTTCACCTTTAATATTCTATAAGGTTTAAAATGATTCGGGATTAGGATTTTTATGATTTAATTTTTACAATTTTAACAATTGAAAACTACAAAGAATTTTATGCGTCTAGAGAATACGATTTATGTTTCCTGTGATCATGTTATAATGTTATATTTTGATCACTTTTCATTTATAATATCTACATTTTACATCCTTGAAATATTTAGGGACTATGGTTTTGCCACGTCCATTAAATGTATCAGTTGATTCTTATGTTAATTTTATTTTTACTGTTAGCCTAATTACTAACTCAATAATCAAATCAGATTGACCTTTGTCCATACATAAATTTTGTTGCCTTTTTTCATTGATACCAATCATTCATGTGTTAATTGTTCTGCATATTTTTTCTTTGGGGTTTTTTATATTGACTTTAGTTTTGGATTTTGATTCTCTGAGTATTGAGTTTTAACAATCTTGCCAATGGGTGTTTGTTCTGTATTATTGTACCATATTGGCTCCATCTTTATGTTTTATTTTTCGTGTTTGAGTAATCCATGATAGGTATTAGTTAGCTACAGTCAAATTTCTCTTCTTTACCTTGAGGATGACAACATTGTTAATGTAGAAGCTTTTATTAATAAAACTTCATTTTTGGTTAGTAACAGTCAGAATGAAGTTTCACTACGTTATTATGACATTTCCCAAATTTAAAAGTGCCAAATTGGACACGAAATGATGAAGAAACTCTGGAGCAAGATCTAGCTGCTGCTGTGATATGCACAACTTTGGCTACTGCAGGTCCTCAGCATTCTCACATATTTTTTGCCACTCTGTACAAAGATGAAGGTCACTCCAAGTTAAAGATTTATCTACTTTTACAAAAGGTGTATTTAGAGACGATAACATGTTTTGGATGTTAGTGTTTTTTTGTAAAGATTTGTATGAATACATTTTTTAGCTATTAGATATATTTTACAATGTGTTCTGCACCATGCCATTTTTTTACCTCTGTATAAATTATTGATCCATTTTTGTTGTTCAAAGTGTAATCAATTTTTCTCAGGGAAGATTGTTAGCTTTGAGGTGATGAATTATATATGTTCCTGTAAGTTGTTTCAAGTCTTTGTGGCCATGTGTCTTTTTCCCTCCTTCCAAAACAATGGAGAATTTGACGTCAATCTCACCCTACGAAACATTGGATCATCCTCTCATGCTCACTAATATCCAATCCCAGGATAACTCATTATATTTCTCTTTAATTACTGAAACGTGTTATGCTTGCCCGTGCATCGCACGGGTTACATCTAGTTAGTAATTAAATTGGTTTTCGACAGTGATGCTAAGAATGAACCATATGAGACACCTGTTTTAATGTTATGTAGGAGTGATCGCCCGGTATTTTATTAGGCGGGGTGTCACAGGTGGTATCAGAGCATCAGGTCTAGCGTCCTTAGGAATCTGTGCGGACGTACTATGCTTGCAGCATTGCTTTTGATTTGATATAGAGCCTTATGATTAGGATTGTTGATATCCTCTTATGAGATTTCGTTCTCTTTCCATTATGTAAGATTATAGTAAATCTTTTGCACGCTCATTCGGGATTCGTGTGCTGATCGACGAAGGGCGACCATGGAAGTCCATTGTGAGGGCAGCCGGAGGCGGGGCTTAGTTAGAGCTATAAGTTGATGTTGGAAATGAGGACCACGGTAAAGGTCAAATTTTCCTTGCGGCATTATATTGGATTGTTACAATGACTACTATAGAATAGTAATTATAATTATCTATGTACCGCTATAGTAGAGTATGCTGCTAAACTTGAATTACCCAGTGAAGTTAGATGGGGAAAAAGCTTAAAAGTCTTTGATGAGGACCGTGCGTTGAAGTTGATCTAGGCAGAAATAGTGTAATTTCACTTCTAGAAAGTTGAATGCTCGGAAGCTTTGGCTTAGAGTTGGGTATGGAAATACCTATATGTGAAAATTTGTGGAAAATTTTTTCACTTGTTGGAGCAATATGAATAATGAGTGACATGGTTAAGTGAACTTAGTACCGGAGTAAGGTTGGTACAATGGAGAAAGAGGATTCTCCAGTGGAATAATAGACTCACTAGTAAATTGGACTTACGTAGAGTGAGTTGTAGTTGTATTAGTGCAAGGTATGAAATACGCAATAAAAATTAAAGTTGTGAGACTTTGTGATTTTAAGAGTCTAATGGGATAAAGACTCTTGGGATTCGAATTGAAATTTTGGATGTAATTGGAATACGAGCTAGTTGTGATAATCTTAATATTTATTTATATTATAAGTGAATACTTATGGGATTAAATCGAATATGTATATTCGGGAAATATGGGCTAATGTTACGAGAGATTTACACGATTAGCCGGATTATACTGTATATATATACGAGCATATTGAGACGTATATATATGATATGTTTAAATATATCTGTATGTGATTGGTATATTTGTATGAAACATACCCCTCGAGTGCTATCATGGGAAGTTATGCATTTTGGGTGAGGCCCTGGCTTGAGGAGAAGGGAGCGTATAGTCCCCAGGTCATAGTGTCCATTTTATATTGTGTGATTTTTATCAGGAATGAGACGTGGTGGGTATTTTTCGTTATCATTTTCTCGGAGGAACTATGATTGCTTCCCATTCATTGTGATTTGGTTTTTACCAAGTTGGTGTGATAGTCCGACTGCTGGTACCCAGGATGATGTGCGAGTAATTCCCTGGAAGATGGTAGCATTGAGAGATTGCATCCATCGAGTTATAGCTATGAGGGATGGTTATTATACTTATATAGTGTGTGATATATAAGTACGGATATACTTGATGTGTATAGTATAATGTATATATATATATATATATATATATATATATATATATATATATATATATATATATATACATGGATATACTAAAGAATGGAATGCAAGATAAATTCTGGATGAGCCCGCCTTTATCATATACTTAGATGGAACTTTGATGAGGAAGTGTTTCATTACCACGATTTTAGTGCATGGGGACCTTATAGATATAATTTAAGGTATGCATGATTTATTATTGAGCTGTGAGTTTAAGCTCATTGTTGTTTGCCCTAAGGACTTAGTATTAGTACAAGCACTTGGTGGTGTGGTTCCTGGAAAGAATTAAGAGTTCTGACGTCGATAGGGGAGATGGGATTATCCAAGTGGCATATTTGAACTAACGAACCTCCACGACTGACAAAGTTAAGTAATAGTGTATAGGAGGGGTTCCTTGTTTGGATTTATCTTGCGAGACGCTCCACGCACGAACCATAATAATGTCGGGAGTGGAGAGATGTTATAGAATGCAAGGATGTTGGTTTTGACGATAAGTCACCCAGTGTAGAGGAAACACGATTGAGTGAGAGTCGTTTGATGATTATATAATTATATAGAGATATAAGTGCTATGAAGAAGCACTGAAATTTTCCTCTCACCGCAAGTATGTGGGTGAGTTAAGGTGAAGGAAATCGATTTGAGACGTATATCTAGGTCTTGAATAAAAGGGAAATTCAGAGGAAATACATTTTGGGTATGATGTTAATAACGATTTTATCAAGAGTAGGCTCCCTGATTAGTTGGGATTTCCATTTGGTCAACATAGAAGGATTTTTTTTTGGTAAAAGAACATTAGTAGGTTAACGAATAGGAATTTGAATGTCCCATTGGTGTCCCTTAGACCGTTATATATCGATGACCGACGATGAGATGGAGTAGTGTAATGAGAGGGTTCCTTGTTTGGATTTCGCTTTGCGAGACGTCCCATGCATGAAACCGAGAAAATGTCGAAAGTCGAGAGAGGTCTTGGACACTATGGATATGATTAGAATAGTACTCATATTACGTGTATTAGAAACACCTTAATCTTAAGACTACCACGAAGTAAGGGCAATAAGGCACTGATATAGGAAGAATATTTTGATATAACCACAAGAAGATCGATGGGATAATCTTTAAGAAGGATTAAATTTCCAAGTTTCGGGAGAATTAAATTTCAAATTATTCGGGTTAAGAGATACCTAGGTGTTAGTACCAGGTCAATGAAATGAGGTCCATTATTTAGAGTGAGTGTGATATATAACAACGTTTGTAATGGTGGTGCATATATGCACGGATGATAGGGGGTATGGGTACCATGATTAGTAAATCCCAAAAATGTCCGAGATGGAAGGACGTGAAAATAAATATGTATAATATATGCCTAAAGGGAGACTATAAACAAGGTAAAATGGTATGAAGAATTCAATGTCGTGTGAGAATGACGATAATTCAAGCATTTATGTGCAATGAGAGCTAGCACACTCGAGATGGGTTGAAAGGCTGTGGAAATCCATTTGAAAGGTACCTCTTAATGAAAAGAATACCAAATTATTGTGAGAAAGTAGAGAGGAGTATTACTCGAACGAGTATTGACGAGTGGCTTGCACATGATTGTTTTGTTAGAATACTCCAAGGAAAGACAGAGTATATGTAGTACCAAATTTTGGAAGAGTATATGAGAGTTAATACTTTAATTATTCGGTATAGGGATTGTAACTTGGAGATTAAGACAGACATAGTAATTTGAATATTTATACAATACGTAGCGATAAGAATAAAATACGTATGAGAAGTGTATGATTAGACTGGGAATATGCCTATGAATCTTAATAGGATGTGTGTATGCCTATTTTGTGATATTATTATTAAGAGCACTAATGGGTGTTAACCCGGGGGTGCAGGATTAGTATGTATATATATATATATATGTATAGGGATGATATGCCTATATGTATATATATGGATTTGTGAATATTTCTACTGTGTGAGACTAGTAGACATGGCATTAATAATAAATATTTTGCGCCAAGTCGTCTAAATAAAAAGGTGCAAAATTTGTGTAAATTTATAGAGATGCGGAGACTATATATATATGAGCATACGCCTTGAGATGGCTGGAATATAGTGGGAGACCATTGTGTTAGGCTGTATTTAAATTTGGTTAAACTAGGACGTAATGTATAAACCGATCCTAGAGTAGTGGTACAGGCTATATCCGAATTTCGAGGGCGAAATTCTTTTGTAATGGGGGAAATATGTAATACCCCGCACTTTTAAAGGTATTTAAATTATACTCTGAATTTAATTTGGTAATTTGAGGAATTATTATGAATAGTAATTCTGGGATTAATGAGTGAAATTAAATAAATTCAATATTAAAAAGTGAATAGTAAATATTAGTTTTCGAGTGACAGATTAATATTTACGTGGATTATATTTCGAGACTAAGTATATGAGTAGATTATTTTTATTACATGTCGCAGTTGGGTAAAGCGACAAAGGAAAATATTTTAAATTGAAAAACACGTGTAATGAACGTGTTGGGTCGAAATAGTGAATTTTAGTTAAGTGACTCGGATGGAGATTTTGACTCCGCCATTGGGTTCGGAATGGATGAGACAGTCAAAATAGAGTACCCGGGGGTAGTATTTGGATTCCGGACATTTTTGGACTAGTAGGGACTCGTAAATGAGTACACGAGTCATTTAACAATTGGGTATATACCCAATTTCGGATTTAAAGAGGTGGTAGCCCTCATTTCTCCCAAATATCATCCCTTAGAGAGAGAGAGAACAGAGAAAGAAGAAGAAAGAAATTAAGAGATTTCCGGCCAAAATTCGCAGGATTCGACTCGTGGTCGTCAGATTTAATCCACGAGGCAAGTGTTTAACTTGATTTATGATTTAGTGTGTTTAATTTCTCATATGGTAGTTGGTATAAAACTAAAGATTTTTGGGTTGAAATTTCGTGGATCAAACGGGTTTTCAAAAGATTAAAATGGATATAACTCGATTTATACCCAATATGAGAAACTTGAAATTAATTGAAATTAATTGTTGGATCTGGGTTCTAGGATGAGTAGAACCCTTTGAATGTGTGTAGAGGAGATAAAAATCTTGGAGGTGATTTAATGGAGGTTTGGATTTTTGGAGAAGAAGGTGAATAGTGACCAGCGTCACTTCCGGACTGTTTCGGATAGGAAGACTGCTGATTCAGCTCTCGATCAAAACACAAAAGTTGTAGATCTTTTCGATATGGTCGCGTGACCGCTGACTACGTATTTTTCTAATTTTTATTCGAATTTTTATTATTTTTATAAGATGACAATTTCGGGGTGAAATCACCAACTCGAAAATCCACTCGGAAATTGGAAAAATAAAAGGCTAAAATTGTTTGGAGATAAATATTTGGGGTTCCTAAAAATAGTGTGGAGACTTATAAATATTTTTTTTGTAAGGCGTTTATTTTAGATTAGTTGAAAGTAAAATCCAATATTTACCCAAATAGGGGTGTTTGTGAGGAATAATACTTAAAGAGATATTCAGGTGTGATTTGAATATTAAATAAGGGAATACGTATTGGGGTATTTCAATTGTGTGACGGCTTATATTATTGCGAATGAGAATATTCGAGGCTATTTGTTATCGCTATAAAAGTTTGGAGATTATAGCCATAAAAGATTGAGAAGAGACTCCGCCATTGGGTTCAGAATGGACAAGATAGTCAAAATAGAGTACCCGGGGTTAGTATTTGTGTTCCGAGCATTTTTGGACTAGTAGGGACTCGTAAATGAGTACACGAGTCATTTAACAACTGGGAATATACCCAGTTTCGGATTTAAAGAGGTGGCAACCCTCATTTCTCCCAAATATCAGCCCTTAGAGAGAGAGAGTACAGAGAAAGAAGAAGAAAGAAAATAAGAGATTTTCGGCCAAAATTCGCGGGATTCGACTCGTGGTCGTCGGATTTAATCCACGAGGCAAGTGTTTAACTTGATTAATGATTTAGTGTGTTTAATTTCTCATATGTTAGTTGGTATAAAGCTAAAGATTTTTGGGTTGAAATTTCGTGGATCAAACGGGTTTTCGAAAGATTAAAACGGATATAACTCGATGTATACCCAATATGAGAAACTCAAAATTAATTGAAATTAATTGTTGGATCAGGGTTCTACGATGATTAGCACCCTTTGAATGTGTGTAGAAGAGATAAATCACTTTGGAGATGTTTTAATGGAGGTTTGGAATTTTGGAGAAGAAGGTGAATAGTGACCAGCGTCACTTCCGGACTATTTCGGATAGGAAGACTGCCGATTTGGGTCTCGGTTAAAACACAAATGTTTTAGATCTTTTTGATACGGTCATGTGAGCACTGACCACGTATTTTTCTAATTTTTGTTCAAATTGTTATGATTTTTATAAGATGGAAGTTTCGGGGTGAAATCACCAACTCGGAAATGCACTCGAAAATTGGAAAAATAAAAGGCTAAAATTGTTTGGAGATAAATATTTGGGGTTCCTAAAAATAGTGTGGGGACTTATAAATATTTTTTTTTATTAAGGCGTGTATTTTGGATTAGTTGAAAGTAAAATCCAAGATTTCCCCAAATAGAGGTGTTCGTGAGGAATAATACTTAAAGATATATTTAGGTGTGATTTGAATATTAAATAAGGGAATACGTATTAGGGTATTTTAATTGTGTGATGGCTTATATTATTGCGAATGAGAATATTGGAGGCTACTAGTTATCGCTATAAAAGTTTGGAGATTATAGCCATAAAAGATTGAGAAGAGACTCCGGCATTGGGTTCGGAATGGATGAGATAGTCAAAATAGAGTACCCGGGGTTAGTATTTGGGTTCCGGGCATTTTTGGACTAGTAGGGACTCGTATATGAGTACACGAGTCATTTAACAATTGGGTATATACCCATTTTCGGATTTAAAGAGGTGGCAACCTTCATTTCCCCCAAATATCAGCCCTTAGAGAGAGAGAGATAGAACAAAGAAAGAAGAAGAAAGAAAATAAGAGATTTCCGGCCAAAATTCGCGGGATTCGACTCGTGGTCGTCGGATTTAATCCACGAGGCAAGTGTTTTACTTGATTTATGATTTAGTGTGTTTAATTTCTCAGATGGTAGTTGGTATAAAACTAAAGATTTTTGGGTTGAAATTTCGTGGATCAAACGGGTTTTCGAAAGATTAAAAAAGATATAACTCGATGTATACCCAATATGAGAAACTCGAAATTAATTGAAAGTAATTGTTGGATTTGGGTTCTAGGATGATTAGAACCCTTTGAATGTATGTAGAGGAGATAAAAATATTGGAGATGTTTTAATGGAGGTTTGGATTTTTGGAGAAGAAGGTGAATAGTGACTAGCGTCACTTTCGGACTGTTTCGGATAGGAAGACTACCGATTTAGCTCTCGGTCAAAACACAAAAGTTGTAGATCTTTTTGATACGGTCACGTGAGCGATGACCACGTATTTTTTTGATTTTTTTTCTAATTTTTTTTATTTTTATAAGATCGCAGTTTCGGGGTGAAATCACCAACTCGGAAATGCACTAGGAAATTGGAAAAATAAAAGGCTAAAATTATTTGGAGATAAATATTTGGGGTTCCTAAAAATAGTGTGGGGACTTATAAATATTTTTTTAGGAAGGCGTGTATTTTGGATTAGTTGAAAGTAAAATCCAAGATTCACCCAAATAGGGGTTTTTGTGAGGAATAATACTTAAAGAGATATTTAGGTATGATTTGAATATTAAATATGGGAATACGTATTGGGGTATTTTAATTGTGTGACGGCTTATATTATTGCGAATGAGAATATTCGAGGCTATTGGTTATCGGTATAATAGTTTGGAGATTATAGCCATAAAAGATTGAGAAGAGACTCCGTCATTGGGTTCAGAATGGATGAGATAGTCAAAATAGAGTACCCGGGGTTAGTATTTGGGTTCCGGGCATTTTTGGACGAGTAGGGACTCGTAAATGAGTGCACGAGTCATTTAAAAATTGGGTATATACCCAATTTCGGATTTAAAGAGGTGGCAGCCCTCATTTCTCCCAAATATTAGCCCTTATAGAGAGAGAGAACAGAAAAGAAAATAAGTGATTTTCGGCCATAATTCGCGGGATTCGACTCGTGGTCGTCGGATTTAAACCACGAGGCAAGTGTTTAACTTGATTTATGATTTAGTGTGTTTAATTTCTCATATGGTAGTTTGTATAAAACTAAAGATTTTAGGGTTGAAATTTCGTGGATCAAACGGGTTTTCGAAATATTAAAACGGATATAACTCGATGTGTACCCACTATGAGAAACTCAAAATTAATTGAAATTAATTGTTGGATTTGGGTTCTACAAAGATTAGAACCCTTTGAATGTGTGTAGAGGAGATAAAAAACTTGGATATGTTTTAATGGTGGTTTGGATTTTTGGAGAAGAAGGTGAATAGTGATCGGCGTCACTTCCGGACTATTTCGGATAGGAAGACTGTCGATTTAGCTATCGGTCAAAACACAAAAGTTATAGATCTTTTTTATACGGTAACCCGAGCGCCGACCACGTATTTTTCTGATTTTTTTTCAAATTGTTATGATTTTTATAAGATGGCAGTTTCGGGGTGAAATCACCAACTCGGAAATGCACTCGGAAATTGGAAAAATAAAAGGCTAAAACTGTTTGGCGATAAATATTTGGGGTTCCTAAAAATAGTGTGGGGACTTATAAATATTTTTTTAGTAAAGCGTGTATTTTGGATTAGTTGAAAGTAGAATCCAAGATTTCCCCAAATAGGGGTGTTCGTGAGGAATAATACTTAAAGAGATATTTAGGTGTGATTTGAATATTAAATAAGGGAATACGTATTAGGGTATTTTAATTGTGTGACGACTTATATTATTGCGAATGAGAATATTGGAGGCTACTAGTTATCGCTATAAAAGTTTGGAGATTATAGCCATAAAGGATTGAGAAGAGACTCCGACATTGGGTTTGGAATGGATGAGATAGTCAAAATAGAGTACCCGGGGTTAATATTTGGGTTCCGAGCATTTTTGGACTACTAGGGACTCGTATATGAGTACACGAGTCATTTAACAATTGGTTATTTACCCAATTTCGGATTTAAAGAGGTGGCAACCCTCATTTCCCCCAAATATCAGCCCTTAGAGAGAGAGAGAGAGAACAAAGAAAGAAGAAGAAAGAAAATAAGAGATTTTCGGCCAAAATTCGCGGGATTCGACTCGTGGTCGCCGGATTTAATCCACGAGGCTAGTGTTTTACTTGATTTATGATTTAGTGTGTTTAATTTCTCAGATGGTAGTTCGTATAAAACTAAAGATTTTTGGGTTGAATTTTCGTGGATCAAACGGGTTTTCGAAAGATTAAAACGTATATAACTCGATGTATACCCAATATGAGAAACTCGAAATTAATTGAAATTACTTGTTGGATCTAGGTTCTATGATGATTAGAACCCTTTGAATGTGTGTAGAGGAGATAAAAAGCTTGGAGATGTTTTAATGGAGGTTTGGATTTTTGGTGAAGAAAGTGAATAGTGACCAGCGTCACTTTCGGACTGTTTCGGATAGGAAGACTGCCGATTTAGCTCTCGGTCAAAACACAGAAGTTGTAGATCTTTTTGATACGGTCACGTGAGCTAGCACCACGTATTTTTTTTGATTTTTTGTCAAATTGTTATGATTTTTATAAGATTGCAGTTTTGGGGTGAAATCACCCACTCGGAAATGCACTCGGAAATTGGAAAAATAAATGGCTAAAATTGTTTGGAGATAAATATCTGGGGTTCCTAAAAATAGTGTGGGGACTTATAAATATTTTTTTATGAAGGCGTGTATTTTGGATTTGTTGAAAGTAAAATCCAAGATTTACCCAAATAGGGGTGTTCGTGAGGAATAATACTTAAAGAGATATTTAGGTATGATTTGAATATTAAATAAGGGAATACGTGTTGGGTTATTTTAATTGTGTGACGGCTTTTATTATTGCGAATGAGAATATTAGAGGCTATTGGTTATCGCTATATAAGTTTGGAGATTATAGCCATAAAAGATTGAGAAGAGACTCCGTCATTGGGTTCAGAATGGACGAGATAGTCAAAATAGAGTACCCGGGGTTAGTATTTGGGTTCCGGGCATTTTCGGACTAGTAGGGACTCGTAAATGAGTACACGAGTCATTTAACAATTGGGTATAAACCCAATTTCGGATTTAAAGAGGTGGTAGCCCACATTTCTCCCAAATATTAGCCCTTATAGAGAGAGAGAACAGAGAAAGAAGAAGAAAGAAAAAAAGTGATTTTCGGCCAAAATTCGCGGGATTCGACTCGTGGTCGTCGGATTTAAACCACGAGGCAAGTGTTTAACTTGATTTGTGATTTAGTGTGTTTAATTTATCATATGGTAGTTGGTATAAAACTAAAGATTTTTGGGTTGAAATTTCGTGGATCAAACGAGTTTTCGAAAGATTAAAACGGATATAACTCGATGTATACCCAGTATGAGAAACTCAAAATTAATTGAAATTAATTGTTGGATTTGGGTTCTACGATGATTAGAACCCTTTGAATGTGTGTAGAGGAGATAAAAAACTTGGAGATGTTTTAATTGTGGTTGGGATTTTTGGAGAAGAAGGTGAATAGTGACCAACGTCACTTCCGGACTATTTCGGATAGGAAGACTGTCGATTTAGCTCTCGGTCAAAACACAAAAGTTATAGATCTTTTTGATACGGTCACCCGAACGCCGACCACGTATTTTTCTGATTTATTTTCAAATTGTTATGATTTTTATAAGATGGCAGTTTCGGGGTGAAATCACCAACTCGGAAATTGGAAAAATAAAAGGCTAAAATTGTTTGGAGATAAATATTTGGGGTTCCTAAAAATAGTGTGGGGACTTATAAATATTTTTTTTAGTAAGGCGTGTATTTTGGATTAGTTGAAAGTAAAATCCAAGATTTCCCCAAATAGGGGTGTTCGTGAGGAATAATACTTAAAGAGATATTTAGGTGTGATTTGAATATTAAATAAGGGAATACGTATTAGGGTATTTTAATTGTGTGACGACTTATATTATTGCGAATGAGAATATTGGAGGCTACTAGTTATCGCTATAAAAGTTTGGAGATTATAGCCATAAAAGATTGAGAAGAGACTCCGGCATTGGGCTCGGAATGGATGAGATAGTCAAAATAGAGTACCCGGGGTTAGTATTTGGGTTCCGAGCATTTTTGGACTACTAGGGACTCGTATATGAGTACACGAGTCATTTAACAATTGTTTATATACCCAATTTCGGATTTATAGAGATGGCAACCCTCATTTCCCCGAAATATCAGCCCTTAGAGAGAGAGAGAGAGAGAACAAAGAAAGAAGAAGAAAGAAAATAAGAGATTTCCGGCCAAAACTCGCGGGATTCGACTCGTGGTCGTCCTATTTAATCCACGAGGCAAGTGTTTTACTTGATTTATGATTTAGTGTGTTTAATTTCTCAGATGGTAGTTGGTATAAAACTAAAGATTTTCGGGTTGAAATTTCGTGGATCAAACGGGTTTTCGAAAGATTAAAACGTATATAACTCGATGTATACCCAATATGAGAAACTCGAAATTAATTGAAAGTAATTGTTGGATATGGGTTCTAGGATGATTAGAACCCTTTGAATGTGTGTAGAGGAGATAAAAAGCTTGGAGATATTTTAATGGAGGTTTGGATTTATGGAGAAGAAGGTGAATAGTGACTAGCGTCACTTTCAGACTATTTCGGATAGGAAGATTGCCGATTTAGCTCTCGGTCAAAACACAAAAGTTGTAGATCTTTTTTATACGGCCACGTGAGCGACGACCACGTATTTTTTTGATTTTTTTTCAAATTTTTTTGATTTTTATAAGATCGCAGTTTCGGGGTGAAATCACCAACTCGGAAATGCACTAGGAAATTGGAAAAATAAAAGGCTAAAATTGTGTGGAGATAAATATTTGGGGTTCCTAAAAATAGTGTGGGGACTTATAAATATTTTTTTAGGAAGGCGTGTATTTTGGATTAGTTGAAAGTAAAATCCAAGATTTACCCAAATAGGGGTTTTTGTGAGGAATAATACTTAAAGAGATATTTAGGTATGATTTAAATATTAAATAAGGGAATACGTATTGGGGTATTTTAATTGTGTGACGGCTTATATTATTGCGAATGAGAATATTCGAGGCTATTGGTTATCACTATAATAGTTTGGAGATTATAGCAATAAAAGATTGAGAAGAGACTCCGTCATTGGGTTCAGAATGGATGAGATAGTCAAAATAGAGTACCCGGGGTTAGTATTTGGGTTCCGGGCATTTTTGGACTAGTAGGGACTCATAAATTAGTACACGAGTCATTTAACAATTGGGTATATACCCAATTTCGGATTTAAAGAGGTGGCAACCCTCATTTCTCCCAAATATCAGCCCTTAGAGAGAGAGAGAGAGAGAACAAAGAAAGAAGAAGATAGAAAATAAGAGATTTCCGGCCAAAATTCGCGGGATTCGACTCGTGGTCATCGGATTTAATCCACGAGGCAAGTGTTTTACTTGATTTATGATTTAGTGTGTTTAATTTCTCAGATGGTAGTTGGTATAAAACTAAAGATTTTTGGGTTGAAATTTCGTGGATCAAACGGGTTTTCGAAAGATTAAAACGTATATAACTCGATTTATACCCAATATGAGAAACTCGAAATTAATTGAAATTAATTGTTGGATCTGGGTTCTAGGATGATTAGAACCCTTTGAATGTGTGTAGAGGAGATAAAAACCTTGGAGATGTTTTAATGGTGGTTTGGATTTTTGGAGAAGAAGGTGAATAGTGACCAGCGTCACTTCCGGACTATTTTGGATAGGAAGAATGCCGATTTAGCTCTCGGTCAAAACACAAAAGTTATAGATCTTTTTTATGCGGTCACCCGAACGCCGACCACGTATTTTTCTGATTTTTTTTCAAATTGTTATGATTTTTATAAGATGGCAGTTTCGGGGTGAAATCACCAACTAGGAAATGCACTCGGAAATTGGAAAAATAAAAGGCTAAAATTGTTTGGAGATAAATATTTGGGGTTCCTAAAAATAGTGTGGGGACTTCTAAATATGTTTTTTGTAAGGCGTGTATTTTGGATTAGTTGAAAGTAAAATCCAAGATTTCCCCAAATAGGGGTGTTCGTGGGGAATAATACTTAAAGAGATATTTAGGTGTGATTTGAATATTAAATATGGGAATACGTATTGGGGTATTTTAATTGTGTGACTGCTTATATTATTGCGAATGAGAATATGCGAGGCTATTTGTTATCGCTATAAAAGTTTGGAGATTATAGCCACAAAAGA
The DNA here is from genome assembly GCA_949130495.1 of Sambucus nigra. NCBI lineage: Eukaryota > Viridiplantae > Streptophyta > Magnoliopsida > Dipsacales > Adoxaceae > Sambucus > Sambucus nigra. Next base: position 352,075,068 of record OX422213.1, on the reverse strand, counting down.
TTGAGAAGAGACTCCGGCATTGGGTTCGGAATGGATGAGATAGTCAAAATAGAGTACCCGGGGTTAGTATTTGGGTTCCGATCATTTTTGGACTACTAGGGACTCGTATATGAGTACACGAGTCATTTAACAATTGTTTATATACCCAATTTCGGATTTAAAGAGGTGGAAACCCTCATTTCCCCCAAATATCAGCCCTTAGAGAGAGAGAGAGAGAACAAAGAAAGAAGAAGAAAGAAAATAAGAGATTTCCGGCCAAAATTCGCGGGATTCGACTTGTGGTCGTCGAATTTAATCCACGAGGCAAGTGTTTTACTTGAATTATTATTTAGTGTGTTTAATTTCTCAGATGGTAGTTGGTATAAAACTAAAGATTTTTGGGTTGAAATTTCGTGGATCAAACGGGTTTTCGAAAGATTAAAACGTATATAACTCGATGTATACCCAATATGAGAAACTCGAAATTAATTGAAATTACTTGTTGGATCTAGGTTCTATGATGATTAGAACCCTTTGAATGTGTGTAGAGGAGATAAAAAGCTTGGAGATGTTTTAATGGAGGTTTGGATTTCTGGTGAAGAAGGTGAATAGTGACCAGCGTCACTTTCGGACTGTTTCGAATAGGAAGACTGCCGATTTAGCTCTCGGTCAAAACACAGAAGTAGTAGATCTTTTTGATACGGTCACGTGAGCGACCACCACGTATTTTTCTGATTTTTTTTCAAAATTTTTATGATTTTTATAAGATGGCAGTTTCGGGGTGAAATCACCCACTCGGAAATGCACTCGGAAATTGGAAAAATAAATGGCTAAAATTGTTTGGAGATAAATATTTGGGGTTCCTAAAAATAGTGTGGGGACTTATAAATATTTTTTTAGGAAGGCGTGTATTTTGGATTAGTTGAAAGTAAAATCCAAGATTTACCTAAATAGGGGTGTTCGTGAGGTATAATACTTAAAGAGATATTTAGGTATGATTTGAATATTAAATAAGGGAATACGTATTGGGTTATTTTAATTGTGTGACGGCTTATATTATTGCGAATGCGAATATTAGAGGCTATTGGTCATCGCTATAAAAGTTTGGTGATTATAGCCATAAAAGATTGAGAAGAGACTCCGTCATTGGGTTCGGAATGGACGAGATAGTCAAAATAGAGTACCCGGGGTTAGTATTTGGGTTTTGGGCATTTTTGGACTAGTAGGGACTCGTAAATGAGTACACGAGTCATTTAACAATTGGGTATATACCCAACTTCGGATATAAAGAGGTTGCAACCCTCATTTCTCCCAAATATCAGCCCTTATAGAGAGAGAGAACTGAGAAAGAAGAAGAAAGAAAATAAGTGATTTTCGGCAAAAATTCGCGGGATTCGACTCGTTGTCGTCGGATTAAAACCACGAGGGAAGTGTTTAACTTGATTTATGATTTAGTGTGTTTAATTTCTCATATGGTGGTCGGTATAAAACTAAAGATTTTTGGGTTGAAATTTCGTGGATCAAATGGGTTTTCGAAAGATTAAAACGGATATAACTCGATGTATACCCAGTATGAGAAACTCAAAATTAATTGAAATCAATTGTTGGATCTGGGTTCTACGATGATTATAACCCTTTGAATGTGTGTAGAGGAGATAAAAAACTTGGAGATGTTTTAATGGTGGTTTGGATTTTTGGAGAAGAAGGTGAATAGTGACCAACGTCACTTCCGGACTATTTCGGATAGGAAGAATCCCGATTTAGCTCTCGGTCAAAACACAAAAGTTATAGATATTTTTGATGCGGTCACCTGAGCGTCGACCACGTATTTTTCTGATTCTTTTTCAAATTGTTATGATTTTTATAAGATGGCAGTTTCGGGGTGAAATCACCAACTCGGAAATGCACTCGAAAAATTGGAAAAATAAAAGGCTAAAATTGTGTGGAGATAAATATTTGGGGTTCCTAAAAATAGTGTGGGGACTTCTAAATATTTTTTTAGTATGGCGTGTATTTTGGATTAGTTTAAAGTAAAATCCAAGATTTACCCAAATAGGGGTGTTCGTGAGGAATAATACTTAAAGAGATATTTAGGTGTGATTTGGTTATTAAATAAGGGAATACGTATTGGGGTATTTTAATTGTGTGACTGCTTATATTATTACGAATGAGAATATTCGAGGCTATTAGTTATCGCTATAAAAGTTTGGAAATTATAGCCATAAAAGATTGAGAAGAGACTCCGCCATTGGGTTCAGAATGGACGAGATAGTCAAAATAGAGTACCCGGGGTTAGTATTTGGGTTCCGAGCATTTTTGGACTAGTAGGGACTCGTAAATGAGTACACGAGCCATTTAACAATTGGGTATATACCCAATTTCGGATTTAAAGAGGTGGCAGTCCTCATTTCTCCCAAATATCAGCCCTTATAGAGAGAGAGAACAGAGAAAGAAGAAGAAAGAAAATAAGATATTTTCGGCCAAAATTCACGGGATTCGACTCGTGGTCGTCGGATTTAATCCACGAGTTAAGTGTTTAACTTGATTTTTGATTTAGTGTGTTTAATTCCTCATACGGTAGTTGGTATAAAACTAAAGATTTTTGGGTTGACATTTCGAGGATCAAACGGGTTTTCGAAAGATTAAAACGGATATAACTCAATGTATACCCAATATGAGAAACTCAAAATTAATTGAAATTAATTGTTGGATCTCGGTTCTACGATGATTAGAACCCTTTGAATGTGTGTAGAGGAGATAAAAAACTTGGAGTTGTTTTAATGGTGGTTTGGATTTTTGGAGAAGAAGGTGAATAGTGACCGGCGTCACTTCCGGACTATTTCGGATAGGAAGACTGTCGATTTAGCTCTCGGTCAAAACACAAAAGTTATAGATCTTTTTGATACGGTCACCTGAGAGCCAACCACGTATTTTTATGATTTTTTTTCAAATTGTTATGATTTTTATAAGATGGCAGTTTCGGGGTGAAATCACCAACTCGGAAATGCACTCGGAAATTGGAAAAATAAAAGGCTAAAATTGTTTGGAGATAAATATTTGGGGTTCCTACAAATAGTGTGGGGACTTATAAATATTTTTTTTAGTAAGGCGTGTATTTTGGATTAGTTGAAAGTAAAATGCAAGATTTAACCAAATAGGGGTGTTCGTGAGGATTAATACTTAAAGAGATATTTAGGTGTGATTTGAATATTAAATAAGGGAATACGTAATAGGGTATTTTAATTGTGTGACGGCATATATTATTGCGAATGAGAATATTGGAGGCTACTAGTTATCGCTAAAAAAGTTTGGAGATTACTGCCATAAAAGATTGAGAAGAGACTCCGGCATTGGGTTCGGAATGGATGAGATAGTCAAAATAGAGTACCCGGGGTTAGTATTTGGGTTCCGAGCATTTTTGGACTAGTAGAGACTCGTATATGAGTACACAAGTCATTTAACAATTGGGTATATACCCAATTTCGAATTTAAAGAGGTGGCAACCCTCATTTCCTCCAAATATCAGCCCTTAGAGAGAGAGAGAGAGAGATAACTCAGAAAGAATAAGAAAGAAAATAAGAGATTTCTGGCCAAAATTCACGTGATTCGACTCGTGGTCGTCGGATTTAATCCACGAGGCAAGTCTTTTACTTGATTTATGATTTAGTGTGTTTAATTTCTCAGATGGTAGTTGGTATAAAACTAAAGATTTTTGGGTTGAAATTTCGTGGATCAAACGGGTTTTCGAAAGATTAAAACGGATATAACTCGATGTATACCCAATATGAGAAACTCGAAATTAATTGAAATTAATTGTTGGATCTGGGTTCTATGATGATTAGAACCCTTTGAATGTCTGTAGAGGAGATAAAAAGCTTGGAGATGTTTTAATGGATGTTTGGATTTTTGGAGAAGAAGGTGAATAGTGACCAGCGTCACTTCCGGACAGTTTCAGATAGGAAGACTGCCGATTTAGATCTCGCTCAAAACACAAAAGTTGTAGATATTTTTGATACGGTCACGTGAGCGATGACCATGTATTTTTTTGATTTTTTTTCAAATTGTTATGATTTTTATAAGATGGCAGTTTCGGGGTGAAATCACCAACTCGAAAATGCACTCGGAAATTGGAAAAAGAAAAGGCTAAAATTGTTTGGAGATAAATATTTGGGGTTCCTAAAAATAGTGTGGGGACTTATAAATATTTTTTTAGGAAGGCGTGTATTTTGGATTAGTTGAAACTAAATTCCAAGATTTACCCAAATATGGGTGTTCGTGAGGAATAATACTCAAAGAGATATTTAGGTATGATTTGAATATTAAATAAGGGAATACGTATTGGGGTATTATAATTGTGTGACGGCTTATATTGTTGTGAATGAGAATATTCGAGGCTATTGGTTATCGCAATAAAAGTTTGGAGATTATAGCCATAAAATATTGAGAAGAGACTCCGTCATTGGGTTCAGAATGGACGAGATAGTCAAAATAGAGTACCCGGGGTTAGTATTTGGGTTTTGGGCATTTTTGGACTAGTAGGGACTCGTAAATGAGTACACAAGTCATTTAACAATTGGGTATATACCCAATTTCAGATTTAAAGAGGTGGCAGCCCTCATTTCTCCCAAATATCAGACCTTATAGAGAGAGAGAACTGAGAAAGAAGAAGAAAGAAAATAAGTGATTTTCGGCCAAAATTGGCGGGATTCGACTCGTGGTCATCGGATTTAATCCACGAGGCAAGTGTTTAACTTGATTTATGATTTAGCATGTTTAATTACTCATACGATAGTTGGTATAAAACTAAAGATTTTTGGGTTGAAATTTCGTGGATCAAACGGGTTTTTGAAAGATTAAAACGGATATAACTCGATGTATACCCAATATGAGAAACTCGAAATTAATTGAAATTAATTATTGGATCTGGGTTCTACGATGATTAGAACCCTTTGAATGTGTGTAGAGGAGATAAAAAACCTGGAGATGTTTTAATGGTGGTTTGGATTTTTGGAGAAGAACGTGAATAGAGACCAGCGTCACTTCCGGACTATTTCGGATAGGAAGACTGCCGATTTAGCTCTCGGTCGAAACACAAAAGTTATAGATCTTTTTGATACGGTCACGTGAGAACCGACCACGTAGTTTTTTGATTTTTTTCAAATTGTTATGATTTTTATAAGATGGCTGTTTCGGGGTGAAATCACCAACTCGGAAATGCACTCGGAAATTGGAAAAATAAAAGCCTAAAATTGTTTGGGGTTCCTAAAAATAGTGTGGGAACTTCTAAATATTTTTTTTAGTAAGGCCTGTATTTTGGATCAGTTGAAAGTAAAATCCAAGATTTACCCAAATAGGGGTGTTCGTGAGGAATAATACTTAAAGAGATATTTAGGTATGATTTGAATATTAAATAAGGGAATATGTATTGGGGTATTTTAATTGTGTGACTTCTTATATTATTGATAAGGAGAATATTCGAGGCTATTGGTTATCGCTATAAAAGTTTGGAGATTATAGCCATAAAAGATTGAGAAGAGACTCCGCCATTGGGTTCAGAATGGACGAGATAGTCACAATAGAGTACCCGGGGTTAGTATTTGGGTTCTGGGCATTTTTGGACTAGTACGGACTCGTAAATGAGTACACGAGTCATTTAACAATTGGGTATATACCCAATTTCGGATATAAAGAGGTGGCAACCCTCATTTCTCCCAAATATCAGCCCTTATAGAGAGAGAGAATAGAGAAAGAACAGAAAAGAAAATAAGTGATTTTCGGCCAAAATTGGCGGGATTCGACTCTTGGTCGTCGGATTTAATCCACGAGGCAAGTGTTTAACTTGATTTATGATTTAGTGTGTTTAATTTCTCATATGGTAGTTTGTATAAAACTAAAGATTTTTGGGTTGAAATTTCGTGGATCAAACGGGTTTTCGAAATATTAAAACGGATATAACTCGATGTGTACCCACTATGAGAAACTCAAAATTAATTGAAATTAATTGTTGGATTTGGGTTCTACGATGATTAGAACCCTTTGAATGTGTGTAGAGGAGATAAAAAACTTGGAGATGTTTTAATGGTGGTTTGGATTTTTGGAGAAGAAGGTGAATAGTGACCGGCGTCACTTCCGGACTATTTCGGATAGGAAGACTGTCGATTTAGCTATCGGTCAAAACACAAAAGTTATAGATCTTTTTGATACGGTACCCCGAGTGCCGACCACGTATTTTTCTGATTTTTTTTCAAATTTTTATGATTTTTATAAGATGGCAGTTTTGGGGTGGAATCACCAACTCGGAAATGCACTCGGAAATTGGAAAAATAGAAGGCTAAAATTGTTTGGAGATAAATATTTGGGGTTCCTAAAAATAGTGTGGGGACTTATAAATATTTTTTTTAGTAAGGCGTGTATTTTGGATTAGTTGAAAGTAGAATCCAAGATTTGCCCAAATAGGGGTGTTCGTGAGGAATAATACTTAAAGAGATATTTAGGTGTGATTTGAATATTAAATAAGGGAATACGTATTAGGGTATTTTAATTGTGTGACGACTTATATTATTGCGAATGAGAATATTGGAGGCTACTAGTTATCGCTATAAAAGTTTGGAGATTATAGCCATAAAGGATTGAGAAGAGACTCCGGCATTGGGTTTGGAATGGATGAGATAGTCAAAATAGAGTACCCGGGGTTAGTATTTGGGTTCCGAGCATTTTTGGACTACTAGGGACTCGTATATGAGTACACGAGTCATTTAACAATTGGTTATTTACCCAATTTCGGATTTAAAGAGGTGGCAACCCTCATTTCCCCCAAATATCAGCCCTTAGAGAGAGAGAGAGAGAACACAGAAAGAAGAAGAAAGAAAATAAGAGATTTTCGGCCAAAATTCGCGGGATTCGACTCGTGGTCGTCGGATTTAATCCACGAGGCAAGTGTTTTACTTGATTTATGATTTAGTGTGTTTAATTTCTCAGATGGTAGTTCGTATAAAACTAAAGATTTTTGGGTTGAATTTTCGTGGATCAAACGGGTTTTCGAAAGATTAAAACGTATATAACTCGATGTATACCCAATATGAGAAACTCAAAATTAATTGAAATTACTTGTTGGATCTAGGTTATATGATGATTAGAACCCTTTGAATGTGTGTAGAGGAGATAAAAAGCTTGGAGATGTTTTAATGGAGGTTTGGATTTTTGGTGAAGAAAGTGAATAGTGACCAGCGTCACTTTCGGACTGTTTCGGATAGGAAGACTGCCGATTTAGCTCTCGGTCAAAACACAGAAGTTGTAGATCTTTTTGATACGGTCACGTGAGCGACCACCACGTATTTTTTTGATTTTTTGTCAAATTGTTATGATTTTTATAAGATAGCAGTTTCGGGGTGAAATCACCCACTCGGAAATGCACTCGGAAATTGGAAAAATAAATGGCTAAAATTGTTTGGAGATAAATATTTGGGGTTCCTAAAAATAGTGTGGGGACTTATAAATATTTTTTTATAAAGGCGTGTAGTTTGGATTTGTTGAAAGTAAAATCCAAGATTTACCCAAATAGGGGTGTTCGTGAGGAATAATACTTAAAGAGATATTAAGGTATGATTTGAATATTAAATAAGGGAATACGTGTTGGGTTATTTTAATTGTGTGACGGCTTTTATTATTGCGAATGAGAATATTAGAGGCTATTGGTTATCGCTATATAAGTTTGGAGATTATAGCCATAAAAGATTGAGAAGAGACTCCGTCATTGGGTTCAGAATGGACGAGATAGTCAAAATAGAGTACCCGGGGTTAGTATTTGGGTTCCGGGCATTTTTGGACTAGTAGGGACTCGTAAATGAGTACACGAGTCATTTAACAATTGGGTATAAACCCAATTTCGGATTTAGAGAGGTGGTAGCCCAAATTTCTCCCAAATATTAGCCCTTATAGAGAGAGAGAACAGAGAAAGAAGAAGAAAGAAAAAAAGTGATTTTCGGCCAAAATTCGCGGGATTCGACTCGTGGTCGTCGGATTTAAACCACGAGGCAAGTGTTTAACTTGATTTGTGATTTAGTGTGTTTAATTTATCATATGGTAGTTGGTATAAAACTAAAGATTTTTGGGTTGAAATTTCGTGGATCAAACGAGTTTTCGAAAGATTAAAACGGATATAACTCGATGTATACCCAGTATGAGAAACTCAAAATTAATTGAAATTAATTGTTGGATTTGGGTTCTACGATGATTAGAACCCTTTGAATGTGTGTAGAGGAGATAAAAAACTTGGATATGTTTTAATGGTGGTTGGGATTTTTGGAGAAGAAGGTGAATAGTGACCGGCGTCACTTCTGGACTATTTCGGATAGGAAGACTGTCGATTTAGCTCTCGGTCAAAACACAAAAGTTATAGATCTTTTTGATACGGTCACCCGAACGCCGACCACGTATTTTTCTGATTTATTTTCAAATTGTTATGATTTTTATAAGATGGGAGTTTCGGGGTGAAATCACCAACTCGGAAATGCACTCGGAAATTGGAAAAATAAAAGGCTAAAATTGTTTGGAGATAAATATTTGGGGTCCCTAAAAATAGTGTGGGGACTTATAAATATTTTTTATATTTAGGCGTGTATTTTGGATTAGTTGAAAGTAAAATCCAAGATTTACCAAAATAGGGGTGTTCATGAGGAATAATAATTAAAGAGATATTTAGGTGTGATTTGAATATTAAATAAGGGAATACGTATTGGGGTATTTTAATTGTGTGACGACTTATATTATTGGGAATGAGAATATTCGAGGCTATTGGTTATCGCTATAAGAGTTTGGAGATTATAGCCATAAAAGATTGAGAAGAGACTCTACCATTGGGTTAAGAATGGACGAGATAGTCAAAATAGAGTACCCGGCATTAGTATTTGGGTTCCGAGCATTTTTGGACTACTAGGGACTCGTATATGAGTACACGAGTCATTTAACAATTGTTTATATACCCAATTTCGGATTTATAGAGATGGCAACCCTCATTTCCCCGAAATATCAGCCCTTAGAGAGAGAGAGAGAGAGAGAACAAAGAAAGAAGAAGAAAGAAAATAAGAGATTTCCGGACAAAATTCGCGGGATTCGACTCGTGGTCGTCCTATTTAATCCACGAGGCAAGTGTTTTACTTGATTTATGATTTAGTGTGTTTAATTTCTCAGATGGTAGTTGGTATAAAACTAAAGATTTTTGGGTTGAAATTTCGTGGATCAAACGGGTTTTCGAAAGATTAAAACGTATATAACTCGATGTATACCCAATATGAGAAACTCGAAATTAATTGAAAGTAATTGTTGGATCTGGGTTCTAGGATGATTAGAACCCTTTGAATGTGTGTAGAGGAGATAAAAAGCTTGGAGATGTTTTAATGGAGGTTTGGATTTTTGGAGAAGAAGGTGAATAGTGACTAGCGTCACTTTCGGACTATTTCGGATAGGAAGATTGCCGATTTAGCTCTCGGTCAAAACACAAAAGTTGTAGATCTTTTTTATACGGCCACGTGAGCGACGACCACGTATTTTTTTGATTTTTTTTCAAATTTTTTTGATTTTTATAAGATCGAAGTTTGGGGTGAAATCACCAACTCGAAAATGCACTAGGAAATTGGAAAAATAAAAGGCTAAAATTGTTTGGAGATAAATATTTGGGGTTCCTAAAAATAGTGTGGGGACTTATAAATTTTTTTTTAGGAAGGCGTGTATTTTGGATTAGTTGAAAGTAAAATCCAAGATTTACCCAAATAGGGGTTTTTGTGTGGAATAATACTTAAAGAGATATTTAGGTATGATTTAAATATTAAATAAGGGAATACGTATTGGGGTATTTTAATTGTGTGACGGCTTATATTATTGCGAATGAGAATATTCGAGGCTATTGGTTATCACTATAATAGTTTGGAGATTATAGCAATAAAAGATTGAGAAGAGACTCCGTCATTGGGTTCAGAATGGATGAGATAGTCAAAATAGAGTACCCGGGGTTAGTATTTGGGTTCCGGGCATTTTTGGACTAGTAGGGACTCATAAATTAGTACCCGAGTCATTTAACAATTGGGTATATACCCAATTTCGGATTTAAAGAGGTGGCAACCCTCATTTCTCCCAAATATCAGCCCTTAGAGAGAGAGAGAGAGAGAACAAAGAAAGAAGAAGAAAGAAAATAAGAGATTTTCGGCCAAAATTCGCGGGATTCGACTCGTGGTCGTCGGATTTAATCCACGAGGCAAGTGTTTTACTTGATTTATGATTTAGTGTGTTTAATTTCTCAGATGGTAGTTGGTATAAAACTAAAGATTTTTGGGTTGAAATTTCGTGGATCAAACGGGTTTTCGAAAGATTAAAACGTATATAACTCGATGTATACCCAATATGAGAAACTCGAAATTAATTGAAATTAATTGTTGGATCTGGGTTCTAGGATGATTAGAACCCTTTGAATGTGTGTAGAGGAGATAAAAAACTTGGAGATGTTTTAATGGTGGTTTGGATTTTTGGAGAAGAAGGTGAATAGTGACCAGCGTCACTTCCGGACTATTTCGGATAGGAAGAATGCCGATTTAGCTCTCGGTCAAAACACAAAAGTTATAGATCTTTTTTATGCGGTCACCGGAACGCCGACCACATATTTTTCTGATTTTTTTTCAAATTGTTATGATTTTTATAAGATGGCAGTTTCGGGGTGAAATCACCAACTAGGAAATGCACTCGGAAATTGGAAAAATAAAAGGCTAAAATTGTTTGGAGATAAATATTTGGGGTTCCTAAAAATAGTGTGGGGACTTCTAAATATGTTTTTAGTAAGGCGTGTATTTTGGATTAGTTGAAAGTAAAATCCAAGATTTCCCCAAATAGGGGTGTTCGTGAGGAATAATACTTAAAGAGATATTTAGGTGTGATTTGAATATTAAATATGGGAATACGTATTGGGGTATTTTAATTGTGTGACTGCTTATATTATTGCGAATGAGAATATGCGAGGCTATTTGTTATCGCTATAAAAGTTTGGAGATTATAGCCACAAAAGATTGAGAAGAGACTCCGGCATTGGGTTCGGAATGGATGAGATAGTCAAAATAGAGTACCCGGGGTTAGTATTTGGATTCCGATCATTTTTGGACTACTAGGGACTCGTATATGAGTACACTAGTCATTTAACAATTGTTTATATACCCAATTTCGGATTTAAAGAGGTGGAAACCCTCATTTCCCCCAAATATAAGCCCTTAGAGAGAGAGGGAACAAAGAAAGAAGAAGAAAGAAAATAAGAGATTTCCGGCCAAAATTCGCGGGATTCGACTTGTGGTCGTCGAATTTAATCCACGAGGCAAGTGTTTTACTTGAATTATTATTTAGTGTGTTTAATTTCTCAGATGGTAGTTGGTATAAAACTAAAGATTTTTGGGTTGAAATTTCGTGGATCAAACGGGTTTTCGAAAGATTAAAACATATATAACTCGATGTATACCCAATATGAGAAACTCGAAATTAATTGAAATTACTTGTTGGATATAGGTTCTATGATGATTAGAACCCTTTGAATGTGTGTAGAGGAGATAAAAATCTTGGAGATGTTTTAATGGAGGTTTGGATTTCTGGTGAAGAAGGTGAATAGTGACCAGCGTCACTTTCGGACTGTTTCGAATAGGAAGACTGCCGATTTAGCTCTCGGTCAAAACACAGAAGTAGTAGATCTTTTTGATACGGTCACGTGAGCGAACACCACGTATTTTTCTGATTTTTTTTCAAAATTGTTATGATTTTTATAAGATGGCAGTTTCGGGGTGAAATCACCCACTCGGAAATGCACTCGGAAATTGGAAAAATAAATGGCTAAAATTGTTTGGAGATAAATATTTGGGGTTCCTAAAAATAGTGTGGGGACCTATAAATATTTTTTTAGGAAGGCGTGTATTTTGGATTAGTTGAAAGTAAAATCCAAGATTTACCCAAATAGGGGTGTTCGTGAGGTATAATACTTAAAGAGATATTTAGGTATGATTTGAATATTAAATAAGGGAATACGTATTGGGTTATTTTAATTGTGTGACGGCTTATATTATTGCGAATGAGAATATTAGAGGCTATTGGTTATCGCTATAAAAGTTTGGAGATTATAGCCATAAAAGATTGAGAAGAGACACCGTCATTGGGTTCGGAATGGACGAGATAGTCAAAATAGAGTACCCGGGGTTAGTATTTGGGTTTTGGGCATTTTTGGACTAGTAGGGACTCGTAAATGAGTACACGAGTCATTTAACAATTGGGTATATACCCAACTTCGGATATAAAGAGGTTGCAACCCTCATTTCTCCCAAATATCGGCCCTTATAGAGAGAGAGAACTGAGAAAGAAGAAGAAAGAAAATAAGTGATTTTCGGCAAAAATTCGCGGGATTCGACTCGTGGTCGTCGGATTAAAACCACGAGGGAAGTGTTTAACTTGATTTATGATTTAGTGTGTTTAATTTCTCATATGGTGGTCGGTATAAAACTAAAGATTTTTGGATTGAAATTTCGTGGATCAAATGGGTTTTCGAAAGATTAAAACGGATATAACTCGATGTACACCCAGTATGAGAAACTCAAAATTAATTGAAATCAATTGTTTGATCTGGGTTCTACGATGATTATAACCCTTTGAATGTGTGTAGAGGAGATAAAAAACTTGGAGATGTTTTAATGGTGGTTTGGATTTTTGGAGAAGAAGGTGAATAGTGACCAGCGTCACTTCCGGACTATTTCGGATAGGAAGAATGCCGATTTAGCTCTCGGTCAAAACACGAAAGTTATAGATATTTTTGATGCGGTCACCTGAGCATCGACCACGTATTTTTCTGATTCTTTTTCAAATTGTTATGATTTTTATAAGATGGCAGTTTCGGGGTGAAATCACCAACTCGGAAATGCACTCGGAAATTGGAAAAATAAAAGGCTAAAATTGTTTGGAGATAAATATTTGGGGTTCCTAAAAATAGTGTGGGGACTTCTAAATATTTTTTTAGTATGGCGTGTATTTTGGATTAGTTTAAAGTAAAATCCAAGATTTACCCAAATAGGGGTGTTCGTGAGGAATAATACTTAAAGAGATATTTAGGTGTGATTTGAATATTAAATAAGGGAATACGTATTAGGGTATTTTAATTGTGTGACGGCATATATTATTGCGAATGAGAATATTGGAGGCTACTAGTTATCGCTAAAAATGTTTGGAGATTATTGCCATAAAAGATTGAGAAGAGACTCCGGCATTGGGTTCGGAATGGATGAGATAGTCAAAATAGAGTACCCGGGGTTAGTATTTGGGTTCCGAGCATTTTTGGACTAGTAGGGACTCGTATATGAGTACACGAGTCATTTAACAATTGGGTATATACCCAATTTCAAATTTAAAGAGGTGGCAACCCTCATTTCCTCCAAATATCAGCCCTTAGAGAGAGAGAGAGAGAGATAACTCAGAAAGAATAAGCAAGAAAATAAGAGATTTCTGGCCAAAATTCACGGGATTCGACTCGTGGTCGTCGGATTTAATCCACGAGGCAAGTGTTTTACTTGATTTATGATTTAGTGTGTTTAATTTCTCAGATGGTAGTTGGTATAAAACTAAAGATTTTTGGGTTGAAATTTCGTGGATCAAACGGGTTTTCGAAAGATTAAAACGGATATAACTCGATGTATACCCAATATGAGAAACTCGAAATTAATTGAAATTAATTGTTGGATCTGGGTTCTATGATGATTAGAACCCTTTGAATGTCTGTAGAGGAGATAAAAAGCTTGGAGATGTTTTAATGGATGTTTGGATTTTTGGAGAAGAAGGTGAATAGTGACCAGCGTCACTTCCGGACTGTTTCGGATAGGAAGACTGCCGATTTAGATCTCGCTCAAAACACAAAAGTTGTAGATATTTTTGATACGGTCACGTGAGCGATGACCATGTATTTTTTTGATTTTTTTTCAAATTGTTATGATTTTTATAAGATGGCAGTTTCGGGGTGAAATCACCAACTCGGAAATGCACTCGGAAATTGGAAAAAGAAAAGGCTAAAATTGTTTGGAGATAAATATTTGGGGTTCCTAAAAATAGTGTGGGGACTTATAAATATTTTTTTAGGAAGGCGTGTATTTTGGATTAGTTGAAACTAAATTCCAAGATTTACCCAAATAAGGGTGTTCGTGAGGAATAATACTCAAAGAGATATTTAGGTATGATTTGAATATTAAATAAGGGAATACGTATTGGGGTATTATAATTGTGTGACTTCTTATATTGTTGTGAATGAGAATATTCGAGGCTATTAGTTATCGCAATAAAAGTTTGGAGATTATAGCCATAAAATATTGAGAAGAGACTCCGTCATTGGGTTCAGAATGGACGAGATAGTCAAAATAGAGTACCCGGGGTTAGTATTTGGGTTTTGGGCATTTTTGGACTAGTAGGGACTCGTAAATGAGTACACAAGTCATTTAACAATTGGGTATATACCCAATTTCAGATTTAAAGAGGTGGCAGCCCACATTTCTCCCAAATATCAGACCTTATAGAGAGAGAGAACTGAGAAAGAAGAAGAAAGAAAATAAGTGATTTTCGGCCAAAATTGGCGGGATTCGACTCGTGGTCATCGGATTTAATCCACGAGGCAAGTGTTTAACTTGATTTATGATTTAGTGTGTTTAATTACTCATACGGTAGTTGGTATAAAACTAAAGATTTTTGGGTTGAAATTTCGTGGATCAAACGGGTTTTTGAAAGATTAAAACGGATATAACTCGATGTATACCCAATATGAGAAACTCGAAATTAATTGAAATTAATTGTTGGATCTGGGTTCTACGATGATTAGAACCCTTTGAATGTGTGTAGAGGAGATAAAAAACTTGGAGATGTTTTAATGGTGGTTTGGATTTTTGGAGAAGAACGTGAATAGAGACCAGCGTCACTTCCGGACTATTTCGGATAGGAAGACTGCCGATTTAGCTCTCGGTCGAAACACAAAAGTTATAGATCTTTTTGATACGGTCACGTGAGAACCGACCACATAGTTTTTTGATTTTTTTTCAAATTGTTATGATTTTTATAAGATGGCTGTTTCGGGGTGAAATCACCAACTCGGAAATGCACTCGGAAATTGGAAAAATAAAAGCCTAAAATTGTTTGGAGATAAATATTTGGGGTTCCTAAAAATAGTGTGGGGACTTCTAAATATTTTTTTAGTATGGCGTGTATTTTGGATTAGTTTAAAGTAAAATCCAAGATTTACCCAAATAGGGGTGTTCGTGAGGAATAATACTTAAAGAGATATTTAGGTGTGATTTGAATATTAAATAAGGGAATACGTATTAGGGTATTTTAATTGTGTGACGGCATATATTATTGCGAATGAGAATATTGGAGGCTACTAGTTATCGCTAAAAATGTTTGGAGATTATTGCCATAAAAGATTGAGAAGAGACTCCGGCATTGGGTTCGGAATGGATGAGATAGTCAAAATAGAGTACCCGGGGTTAGTATTTGGGTTCCGAGCATTTTTGGACTAGTAGGGACTCGTATATGAGTACACGAGTCATTTAACAATTGGGTATATACCCAATTTCAAATTTAAAGAGGTGGCAACCCTCATTTCCTCCAAATATCAGCCCTTAGAGAGAGAGAGAGAGAGAGATAACTCAAAAAGAATAAGCAAGAAAATAAGAGATTTCTGGCCAAAATTCACGGGATTCGACTCGTGGTCGTCGGATTTAATGCACGAGGCAAGTGTTTTACTTGATTTATGATTTAGTGTGTTTAATTTCTCAGATGGTAGTTGGTATAAAACTAAAGATTTTTGGGTTGAAATTTCGTGGATCAAACGGGTTTTCGAAAGATTAAAACGGATATAACTCGATGTATACCCAATATGAGAAACTCGAAATTAATTGAAATTAATTGTTGGATCTGGGTTCTATGATGATTAGAACCCTTTGAATGTCTGTAGAGGAGATAAAAAGCTTGGAGATGTTTTAATGGATGTTTGGATTTTTGGAGAAGAAGGTGAATAGTGACCAGCGTCACTTCCGGACTGTTTCGGATAGGAAGACTGCCGATTTAGATTTCGCTCAAAACACAAAAGTTGTAGATATTTTTGATACGGTCACGTGAGCGATGACCATGTATTTTTTTGATTTTTTTTCAAATTGTTATGATTTTTATAAGATGGCAGTTTCGGGGTGAAATCACCAACTCGAAAATGCACTCGGAAATTGGAAAAAGAAAAGGCTAAAATTGTTTGGAGATAAATATTTGGGGTTCCTAAAAATAGTGTGGGGACTTATAAATATTTTTTTAGGAAGGCGTGTATTTTGGATTAGTTGAAACTAAATTCCAAGATTTACCCAAATAAGGGTGTTCGTGAGGAATAATACTCAAAGAGATATTTAGGTATGATTTGAATATTAAATAAGGGAATACGTATTGGGGTATTATAATTGTGTGACTTCTTATATTGTTGTGAATGAGAATATTCGAGGCTATTAGTTATCGCAATAAAAGTTTGGAGATTATAGCCATAAAATATTGAGAAGAGACTCCGTCATTGGGTTCAGAATGGACGAGATAGTCAAAATAGAGTACCCGGGGTTAGTATTTGGGTTTTGGGCATTTTTGGACTAGTAGGGACTCGTAAATGAGTACACAAGTCATTTAACAATTGGGTATATACCCAATTTCAGATTTAAAGAGGTGGCAGCCCACATTTCTCCCAAATATCAGACCTTATAGAGAGAGAGAACTGAGAAAGAAGAAGAAAGAAAATAAGTGATTTTCGGCCAAAATTGGCGGGATTCGACTCGTGGTCATCGGATTTAATCCACGAGGCAAGTGTTTAACTTGATTTATGATTTAGTGTGTTTAATTACTCATACGGTAGTTGGTATAAAACTAAAGATTTTTGGGTTGAAATTTCGTGGATCAAACGGGTTTTTGAAAGATTAAAACGGATATAACTCGATGTATACCCAATATGAGAAACTCGAAATTAATTGAAATTAATTGTTGGATCTGGGTTCTACGATGATTAGAACCCTTTGAATGTGTGTAGAGGAGATAAAAAACTTGGAGATGTTTTAATGGTGGTTTGGATTTTTGGAGAAGAACGTGAATAGAGACCAGCGTCACTTCCGGACTATTTCGGATAGGAAGACTGCCGATTTAGCTCTCGGTCGAAACACAAAAGTTATAGATCTTTTTGATACGGTCACGTGAGAACCGACCACATAGTTTTTTGATTTTTTTTCAAATTGTTATGATTTTTATAAGATGGCTGTTTCGGGGTGAAATCACCAACTCGGAAATGCACTCGGAAATTGGAAAAATAAAAGCCTAAAATTGTTTGGGGTTCCTAAAAATAGTGTGGGAACTTCTAAATATTTTTTTTTAGTAAGGACTGTATTTTGGATCAGTTGAAAGTAAAATCCAAGATTTACCCAAATAGGGGTGTTCGTGAGGAATAATACTTAAAGAGATATTTAGGTATGATTTGAATATTAAATAAGGGAATATGTATTGGGGTATTTTAATTGTGTGACTTCTTATATTATTGATAATGAGAATATTCGAGGCTATTGGTTATCGCTATAAAAGTTTGGAGATTATAGCCATAAAAGATTGAGAAGAGACTCCGCCATTGGGTTCAGAATGGACGAGATAGTCACAATAGAGTACCCGGGGTTAGTATTTGGATTCCGGGCATTTTTGGACTAGTAGGGACTCGTTAATGAGTACACGAGTCATTTAACAATTGGGTATATACCCAATTTCGGATTTAATGAGGTGGCAGCCCTCATTTCTCCCAAATATCAGCCCTTATAGAGAGAGAGAACATAGAAAGAAGAAGAAAGAAAATAAGTGATTTTCGGCCAAAATTGGCAGGATTGGACTCGTGGTCGTCGGATTTAAACCACGAGGGAAGCGTTTAACTTGATTTTTGATTTAGTGTGTTTAATTTCTCATACGGTAGTTGGTATAAAACTAATGATTTTTGGGTTGAAATTTCGTGGATCAAACGGGTTTTCGAAAGATTAAGACGGATATAACTCGATGCATACCCAATATGAGAAACTTGAAATTAATTGAAATTAATTGTTGGATCTGGGTTCTACGATGATTAGATCCCTTTGAATGTGTGTAGAGGAGATAAAAAACTTGGAGATGTTTCAATGGTGGTTTGGATTTTTGGAGAAGAAGGTGAATAGTAACCAGCGTCACTTCCGGACTATTTCGGATAGGAAGACTGCCGATTTAGCTCTCGGTCAAAACACAAAAGTTGTACATCTTTTTGATACGGTCACGTGAGCGCTGACCACATATTTTTTTGATTTTTTTTTAAATTGTTATGATTTTTTTAAGATGGCAGTTTCGGGGTGAAATCACCAACTCGGAAATGCACTCGAAAATTGGAAAAATAAAAGGCTAAAATTGTTTGGAGATAAATATTTGGGGTCCCTAAAAATAGTGTGGGGACTTATAAATATTTTTTATATTTAGGCGTGTATTTTGGATTAGTTGAAAGTAAAATCCAAGATTTACCAAAATAGGGGTGTTCATGAGGAATAATAATTAAAGAGATATTTAGGTGTGATTTGAATATTAAATAAGGGAATACGTATTGGGGTATTTTAATTGTGTGACGACTTATATTATTGGGAATGAGAATATTCGAGGCTATTGGTTATCGCTATAAGAGTTTGGAGATTATAGCCATAAAAGATTGAGAAGAGACTCTACCATTGGGTTAAGAATGGACGAGATAGTCAAAATAGAGTACCCGGCATTAGTATTTGGGTTCCGGGCATTTTTGGACTAGTAGGGACTCGTTAATGAGTACACGAGTCATTTAACAATTGGGTATATATACCCAATTTCGGATTTAAAGAGGTGGCAGCCCTCATTTCTACCAAATATCAGCCCTTATAGAGAGAGAGAACAGAGAAAGAAGAAGAAAGAAAATAAGTGATTTTAGGTCAAAATTGGCGGGATTCGACTCGTGGTCGTCGGATTTAAACCACGAGGGAAGTGTTTAACTTGATTTGTGATTTAGTGTGTTTAATTTTTCATACGGTAGTTGGTATAAAACTAAAGATTTTTGGGTTGAAATTTCGTGGATCAAACGGGTTTTCGAAAGATTAAAACGGATATAACTCGATGTATACCCAATATGAGAAACTCAAAATTAATTGAAATTAATTGTTGGATCTGGGTTCTACGATGATTAGAACCCTTTGAATGTGTGTAGAGGAGATAAAAAACTTTGAGATGTTTTAATGGTGGTTTGGATTTTTGGAGAAGAAGGTGAATAGTGACCAGCGTCACTTCCGGACTATTTCGGATAGGAAGACTGCCGATTTAGCTCTCGGTCAAAACACAAAAGTTATAGATATTTTTGATACGGTCACGTGAGCACCAACCACGTATTTTTTTGATTTTTTTTCAAATTGTTATGATTTTTATAAGATGGCAGTTTCGGACTGAAATCACCAACTCGGAAATGCACTCGGAAATTGGAAAAATAAAAGGCTAAAATTGTTTGGAGATAAATATTTAGGGTTCCTAAAAATAGTGTGGGGACTTCTAAATATTTTTTTTAGTAAGGCGTGTATTTTGGATCAGTTGAAAGTAAAATCCAAGATTTACCCAAATAGGGGTGTTCGTGAGGAATAATACTTAAAGAGATATTTATGTATGATTTGAATATTAAATAAAGGAATACGTATTGGGGTATTTTAATTGTGTGACTGCTTATATTATTGATAATGAGAATAATCGAGGCTATTGGTTATCGCAATAAAAGTTTGGAGATTAAAGCCATAAAAGATTGAGAAGAGACTCCGCCATTAGGTTCAGAATGGACGAGATAGTCACAATAGAGTACATAGGGTTAGTATTTGTGTTCCGGGCATTTTTGGACTAGTAGGGACTCGTAAATGAGTACACGAGTCATTTAACAATTGGGTATATACCCAATTTCGGATTTAAAGAGGTGGCAGCCCTCATTTCTCCCAAATATCAGCCCTTGTTGAGAGAGAGAACAGAGAAAGAAGAAGAAAGAAAATAAGTGATTTTCGGCCAAAATTGGCGGGATTTGACTCGTGGTCGTCGGATTTAATGCACGATGAAAGTGTTTAATTGATTTATGACTTAGTGTGTTTAATTTCTCATATGGTAGTTGGTATAAAACTAAAGATTTTTGGGTTGAAATTTCGTGGATCAAACGGGTTTTCGAAAGATTAAAACGGATATAACTCGATGTATACCCAATATGAGAAACTCGAAATTAATTGAAATTAATTGTTGAATCTGGGTTCTACGATGATTAGAACCCTTTGAATGTGTGTAGAGGAGATAAAAAACTTGGAGATGTTTTAATGGTGGTTTGGATTTTTGGAGAAGAAGGTGAATAGTGACTAGCGTCACTTCCAGACTATTTCGGATAGGAAGACTGACGATTTAGCTCTCGGTCAAAAGACAAGAGTTACAGATCTTTTTGATACGGTCACCGGAACACTGACCACGTATTTTTATGATTTTTTTTCAAATTGTTATGATTTTTATAAGATGGCACTTTCGGGGTGAAATCACCAACTCGGAAATGAACTCGTAAATTGGAAAAATAAAAGGCTAAAATTGTTTGGAGATATATATTTGGGGTTCCTAAAAATAGTGTGGGGACTTCTAAATATTTTTTTTTGTAAGGCGTGTATTTTCGATTAGTTGAAAGGAAAATCCAAGATTTACCCAAATAGGGGTGTTCGTGAGGAATAATAATTAAAGAGATATTTAGGTGTGATTTGAATATTAAATTAGGGAATTCGTATTGGGGTATTTTAATTTTGTGAATGCTTATATTATTGCAAATGAGAATATTTGAGGCTATTTGGTATCGCTATAAAATTTTGGAGATTATAGCCATAAAAGATTGAGAAGAAACTCCGCCATTGGGTTCAAAATGGACGAGATAGTCAAAATAGAGTACCCGGGGTTAGTATTTGGGTTCCGGGCATTTTTGGACTAGTAGGGACTCGTAAATGAGTACACGAGTCATTTAACAATTGGGTATATACCCAATTTTGGATTTAAAGAGGTGGCAGCCCTCATTTCTCCCCAAATACCAACCCTTATAGACAGAGAGAACAGAGAAAGAAGAAGAAAGAAAATAAGATATTTTCGGCCAAAATTCGCGGATTCGACTCGTGGTCGTCGGATTTAATCCTCGAGGCAAGCGTTTAACTTGATTTATGATTTAGTGTGTTTAATTTCTCATATGGTAGTTGGTATAAAACTAAAGATTTTTGGGTTGAAATTTCGTGGATCAAACGGGTTTTCAAAAGATTAAAACGGATATAACTCGATGTATACCCAATATGAGAAACTCGAAATTAATTGAAATTAATTGTTGGATCTGGGTTCTACGATGCTTAGAACCCTTTGAATGTGTGTAGAGGAGATAAAAAACTTGGAGATGTTTCAATGGTGGTTTGGATTTTTGGAGAAGAAGGTGAATAGTAACTAGCGTCACTTCCGGACTATTTAGGATAGGAAGACTGCCGATTTCGCTCTCGGTCAAAACACAAAAGTTGTAGATCTTTTTGATACGGTCACGTGAGCGATGAACGTATATTTTTTTATTTTTTTTCAAATTGTTATGATTTTTATAAGATGGGAGTTTCGGGGTGAAATCACCAACTCGAAAATGCACTCGGAAATTGGAAAAATAAAAGGCTAAAATTGTTTGGAGATAAATATTTGGGGTTCCTCAAAACAGTGTGGGGACTTATAAATATTTTTTTTAGTAAGGCGTGTATTTTGGATTAGTTGAAAGTAAAATCCAAGATTTACCCAAATAGGGGTGTTCGTGAGGAATAATACTTAAAGAGATATTTAGGTCTGATTTGAATATTAAATAAGGGAATACGTATTGGGGTATTTTAATTGTGTGACGGCTTATATTATTGCGAATGAGAATATTCGAGGCTATTGGTTATCGCTATAAAATTTTGGAGATTATAGCCATAAAAGATTGAGAAGAGACTCCGCCATTGGGTTCAGAATGGACGAGATAGTCAAAATAGAGTACCCAGGGTTAGTATTTGGGTTCCGGACATTTTTGGACTAGTAGGGACTCGTAAATGAGTACACGAGTCATTTAACAATTGGGTATATACCCAATTTCGGATTTAAAGAGGTGGCAGCCCTCATTTCTCCCAAATATCAGCCCTTATAGAGAGAGAGAACAGAGAAAGAAGAAGAAAGAAAATAAGAGATTTTCGGCCAAAATTCGCGGGATTCGACTCGTGGTCGTCGGATTTAATCCACGAGGCAAGTGTTTAACTTGATTTATGATTTAGTGTGTTTGATTTCTCATATGGAAGTTGGTATAAAACTAAAGATTTTTGGGTTGAAATTTTGTGGATCAAACGGGTTTTCGAAAGATTAAAACGGATATAACTCGATGTATACCCAATATGAGAAACTCAAAATTAATTAAAATTAATTGTTGGATGTGGGTTCTACGATGTTTATAACCCTTTGAATGTGTGTAGAGGTGATAAAAAACTTGGAGATGTTTTAATGGTGATTTGGATTTTTGGAGAAGAAGGTGAATAGTGACCAGCGTCACTTCCGGATTATTTCGGATAGGAAGACTGCCGATTTAGCTCTCAGTCAAAACACAAAAGTTATAGATCTTTTTGATACGGTCACGTGAGCGATGAACGTATATTTTTTTATTTTTTTTCAAATTGTTATGATTTTTATAAGATGGGAGTTTCGGAGTGAAATCACCAACTCGAAAATGCACTCGGAAATTGGAAAAATAAAAGGCTAAAATTGTTTGGAGATAAATATTTGGGGTTCCTCAAAACAGTGTGGGGACTTATAAATATTTTTTTTAGTAAGGCGTGTATTTTGGATTAGTTGAAAGTAAAATCCAAGATTTACCCAAATAGGGGTGTTCGTGAGGAATAATACTTAAAGAGATATTTAGGTCTGATTTGAATATTAAATAAGGGAATACGTATTGGGGTATTTTAATTGTGTGACGGCTTATATTATTGCGAATGAGAATATTCGAGGCTATTGGTTATCGCTATAAAATTTTGGAGATTATAGCCATAAAAGATTGAGAAGAGACTCCGCCATTGGGTTCAGAATGGACGAGATAGTCAAAATAGAGTTCCCAGGGTTAGTATTTGGGTTCCGGACATTTTTGGACTAGTAGGGACTCGTAAATGAGTACACGAGTCATTTAACAATTGGGTATATACCCAATTTCGGATTTAAAGAGGTGGCAGCCCTCATTTCTCCCAAATATCAGCCCTTATAGAGAGAGAGAACAGAGAAAGAAGAAGAAAGAAAATAAGAGATTTTCGGCCAAAATTCGCGGGATTCGACTCGTGGTCGTCGGATTTAATCCACGAGGCAAGTGTTTAACTTGATTTATGATTTAGTGTGTTTGATTTCTCATATGGAAGTTGGTATAAAACTAAAGATTTTTGGGTTGAAATTTTGTGGATCAAACGGGTTTTCGAAAGATTAAAACGGATATAACTCGATGTATACCCAATATGAGAAACTCAAAATTAATTAAAATTAATTGTTGGATGTGGGTTCTACGATGTTTATAACCCTTTGAATGTGTGTAGAGGTGATAAAAAACTTGGAGATGTTTTAATGGTGATTTGGATTTTTGGAGAAGAAGGTGAATAGTGACCAGCGTCCCTTCCGGATTATTTCGGATAGGAAGACTGCCGATTTAGCTCTCAGTCAAAACACAAAAGTTATAGATCTTTTTGATACGGTCACCTGAATGCCGACCACGTATTTTTATGATTTTTTTTCAAATTGTTATGATTTTTATAAGATTTCACTTTCGGGGTGAAATCACCAACTCGAAAATGCACTCGGAAATTGGAAAAATAAAAGGCTAAAATTGTTTGGAGATAAATATTTGGGGTTCCTCAAAACAGTGTGGGGACTTATAAATATTTTTTTTAGTAAGGCGTGTATTTTGGATTAGTTGAAAGTAAAATCCAAGATTTACCCAAATAGGGGTGTTCGTGAGGAATAATACTTAAAGAGATATTTAGGTCTGATTTGAATATTAAATAAGGGAATACGTATTGGGGTATTTTAATTGTGTGACGGCTTATATTATTGCAAATGAGAATATTCGAGGCTATTGGTGATCGCTATAAAATTTTGGAGATTATAGCCATAAAAGATTGAGAAGAGACTCCGCCATTGGGTTCAGAATGGACGAGATAGTCAAAATAGAGTACCCGGGGTTAGTATTTGGGTTCCAGACATTTTTGGACTAGTAGGGACTCGTAAATGAGTACACGAGTCATTTAACAATTGGGTATATACCCAATTTCGGATTTAAAGAGGTGGCAGCCCTCATTTCTCCCAAATATCAGCCCTTATAGAGAGAGAGAACAGAGAAAGAAGAAGAAAGAAAATAAGAGATTTTCGGCCAAAATTCGCGGGATTCGACTCGTGGTCGTCGGATTTAATCCACGAGGCAAGTGTTTAACTTGATTTATGATTTAGTGTGTTTGATTTCTCATATGGTAGTTGGTATAAAACTAAAGATTTTTGGGTTGAAATTTTGTGGATCAAACGGGTTTTCGAAAGATTAAAACGGATATAACTCGATGTATACCCAATATGAGAAACTCAAAATTAATTAAAATTAATTGTTGGATGTGGGTTCTACGATGTTTATAACCCTTTGAATGTGTGTAGAGGTGATAAAAAACTTGGAGATGTTTTAATGGTGATTTGGATTTTTGGAGAAGAAGGTGAATAGTGACCAGCGTCACTTCCGGACTATTTCGGATAGGAAGACTGCCGATTTAGCTCTCAGTCATAACACAAAAGTTATAGATCTTTTTGATACGGTCACCTGAATGCCGACCACGTGATTTTATGATTTTTTTTCAAATTGTTATGATTTTTATAAGATTTCACTTTCGGGGTGAAATCACCAACTCGGAAATGCACTCGGAAATTGGAAAAATAAAAGGCTAAAATTGTTTGGAGATAAATATTTGGGGTTCCTAAAAATAGTGTGGGGACTTCTAAATATTTTTTGTAGCAAGGCGTGTATTTTTGATTAGTTGAAAGTAAAATCCAAGATTTACCCAAATAGGGGTGTTCGTGAGGAATAATACTTAAAGAGATATTTAGGTGGGATTTGAATATTAAATAAGGAAATACGTATTGAGGTATTTTAATTGTGTGACTGCTTATTTTATTGCGAATGAGAATATTTGAGGCTATTGGTTATCGCTACAAAAGTTTGGAGATTATAGCCATAAAAGATTGAGAAGAGACTCCGCCATTGGGTTCAGAATGGACGAGATAGTCAAAATAGAGTACCCGGGGTTAGTATTTGGGTTTCGGGAATATTTGGACTAGTAGGGACTCGTAAATGAGTACACGAGTCATTTAACAATTGGGTATATACCCAATTTCGGATTTAAAGAGGTGGCAGCCCTCATTTCTCCCAAATATCAGCCCTTATAGAGAGAGAGAACAGAGAAAGAAGAAGAAAGAAAATAAGAGATTTTCGGCCAAAATTCGCGGGATTCGACTCGTGGTCGTCGGATTTAATCCACGAGGCAAGTGTTTAACTTTATTTGTGATTTAGTGTGTTTAATTCCTCATGTCGTAGTTGGTATAAAACTAAAGATTTTTGGGTTGAAATTTCGTGGATCAAACGGGTTTTCGAAAGATTAAAACGGATATAACTCGATGTATACCCAATATGAGAAACTCGAAATTAATTGAAATTAATTGTTGGATCTGGGTTCTACGATGATTAGAACCCTTTTAAGGTGTGTAAAGGAGATAAAAAACTTGGAGATGTTTTGATGGTGGTTTGGATTTTTGGAGAAGAAGGTGAATAGTGACCCGCATCACTTCCGGACTATTTCGGATAGGAAGACTGCCGATTTAGCTCTCGGTCAAAACACAAAAGTTATAGATATTTTTGATACGGTCACGTGAGCGCCGACCACGTATTTTTTTGAGTTTTTTTCAAATTGTTATGATTTTTATA
This sequence comes from Sambucus nigra, assembly GCA_949130495.1. Taxonomy (NCBI): domain Eukaryota; kingdom Viridiplantae; phylum Streptophyta; class Magnoliopsida; order Dipsacales; family Adoxaceae; genus Sambucus; species Sambucus nigra. The sequence goes on along the minus strand of OX422213.1, from coordinate 352,048,973 downwards.
AGATGGAAGTTTCGGGCTAAAATCACCAACTCGGAAATGCACTCGGAAATTGGAAAAAGAAAAGGCTAAAATTGTTTGGAGATAAATATTTGGGGTTCCTAAAAATAGTGTGGGGACTTATAAATATTTTTTTAGGAAGGCGTGTATTTTGGATTAGTTGAAAGTAAAATCCAAGATTTACCCAAATAAGGGTATTCGTGAGGAATAATACTTAAAGAGATATTTAGGTATGATCTGAATATTAAATAAGGGAATACGTATTGGGGTATTTTAATTGTGTGACTGCTTATATTATTGCGAATGAGAATATTCGAGCCTATTTGTTATCTCTATAAAAGTTTGGAGATTACAACCATAAAAGATTGAGAAGAGACTCCGCCATTGGGTTCATAATGGACGAGATAATCAAAATAGAGTACCCGGGGTTAGTATTTGGGTTCCGGGCATTTTTGGCCTAGTAGGGACTCGTAAATGAGTACACGAGTCATTTAACAATTGGGTATATACCAAATTTCGGATTTAAAGAGGGGGCAGCCCTCATTTCTCCCAAATATCAGCCCTTATTGAGAGAGAGAACAGAGAAAGAAGAAGAAAGAAAATAAGAGATTTTCGGCCAAAAGTGGCGGGATTCGACTCGTGGTCATCGGATTTAATCCACGTGGCAAGTGTTTAACTTGATTTATGATTTAGTGTGTTTAATTTCTCATACGGTAGTTGGTATAAAACTAAAGATTTTTGGGTTGAAATTTCGTGGATCAAACGGGTTTTCGAAAGATTAAGACGGATATAACTCGATGTATACCCAATATGAGAAACTTGAAATTAATTGAAATTAATTGTTGGATCTGGGTTCTACGATGATTAGAACCCTTTGAATGTGTGTAGAGGAGATAAAAAACTTGGAGATGTTTCAATGGTGGTTTGGATTTTTGGAGAAGAAGGTGAATAGTAACCAGCGTCACTTCCGGACTATTTAGGATAGGAAGACTGCCGATTTAGCTCTCGGTCAAAACACAAAAGTTGTACATCTTTTTGATACGGTCACGTGAGCGCTGACCACATATTTTTTTAATTTTTTTTTAAATTGTTAAGATTTTTTTAAGATGGCAGTTTCGGGGTGAAATCACCAACTCGGAAATGCACTCGAAAATTGGAAAAATAAAAGGCTAAAATTGTTTGGAGATAAATATTTGGGGTTCCTAAAAATAGTGTGGGGACTTATAAATATTTTTTATATTTAGGCGTGTATTTTGGATTAGTTGAAAGTAAAATCCAAGATTTACCAAAATAGGGGTGTTCATGAGGAATAATATTTAAAGAGATATTTAGGTGTGATTTGAATATTAAATAAGGGAATACGTATTGGGGTATTTTAATTGTGTGATGGCTTATATTATTGAGAATGAGAATATTCGTTGCTATTGGTTATCACTATAAAAGTTTGGAGATTATAGCCATAAAAGATTGAGAAGAGACTCCGCCATTGGGTTAAGAATGGACGAGATAGTCAAAATAGAGTACCCGGCATTAGTATTTGGGTTCCGGGCATTTTTGGACTAGTAGGGACTCGTTAATGAGTACACGAGTCATTTAACAATTGGGTATATACCCAATTTCGGATTTAAAGAGGTGGCAGCCCTCATTTATCCCAACTATCAGCCCTTATAGAGAGAGAGAACAGAGAAAGAAGAAGAAAGAAAATAAGTGATTTTAGGCCAAAATTGGCGGGATTCGACTCGTGGTCGTCGGATTTAAACCAGGAGGGAAGTGTTTAACTTGATTTGTGATTTAGTGTGTTTAATTTCTCATACGGTAGTTGGTATAAAACTAAAGATTTTGGGGTTGAAATTTCGTGGATCAAACGGGTTTTCGAAAGATTAAAACGGATATAACTCGATGTATACCCAATATGAGAAACTCAAAATTAATTGAAATTAATTGTTGGATCTGGGTTCTACGATGATTATAACCCTTTGAATGTGTGTAGAGGATATAAAAAACTTTGAGATGTTTTAATGGTGGTTTGGATTTTTGGAGAAGAAGGTGAATAGTGACCCGCGTCACTTCCGGACTATTTCGGATAGGAAGACTGCCGATTTAGCTCTCGGTCAAAACACAAAAGTTATAGATATTTTTTATACGGTCACGTGAGCGCTGACCACGTATTTTTTTGATTTTTTTTCAAATTGTTATGATTTTTATAAGATGGAAGTTTCGGGCTGAAATCACCAACTCGAAAATGCACTCGGAAATTGGAAAAAGAAAAGGCTAAAATTGTTTGGAGATAAATATTTGGGGTTCCTAAAAATAGTGTGGGGACTTATAAATATTTTTTTAGGAAGGCGTGTATTTTGGATTAGTTGAAAGTAAAATCCAAGATTTACCCAAATAAGGGTATTCGTGAGGAATAATACTTAAAGAGATATTTAGGTATGATCTGAATATTAAATAAGGGAATACGTATTGGGGTATTTTAATTGTGTGATGGCTTATATTGTTGTGAATGAGAATATTCGAGGCTATTGGTTATCGCAATAAAAGTTTGGAGATTATAGCCATAAAAGATTGAGAAGAGACACCGTCATTGGGTTCAGAATGGACGAGATAGTCAAAATAGAGTACTCGGGGTTAGTATTTGGGTTTTGGGCATTTTTGGACTAGTAAGGACTCGTAAATGAGTACACAAGTCATTTAACAATTGGGTATATACCCAATTTCAGATTTAAAGAGGTGGCAGCCCTCATTTCTCCCAAATATCAGACCTTATAGAGAGAGAGAACTGAGAAAGAAGAAGAAAGAAAATAAGTGATTTTCCGCCAAAATTCGCGGGATTCGACTCGTGGTCGTCGGATTTAATCCACGAGGCAAGTGTTTAACTTGATTTATGATTTAGTGTGTTTAATTTCTCATATGGTAGTTGGTATAAAACAAAAGATTTTTGGGTTGAAATTTCGTGGATCAAACGGGTTTTCGAAAGATTAAAACGGATATAACTCGATGTATACCCAATATGAGAAACTCAAAATTAATTGAAATTAATTGTTGGATCTGGGGTCTACGATGATTAGAACCCTTTGAATGTGTGTAGAGGAGATAAAAAACGTGGAGATGTTTTAATGGTGGTTTGGATTTTTGGAGAAGAACGTGAATAGTGACCAGCGTCACTTCCGGACTATTTCGGATAGGAAGACTGTCGATTTAGCTCTCGGTCGAAACACAAAAGTTATAGACGACCACATAGTTTTTTGATTTTTTTTTCAAATTGTTATGATTTTTATAAGATGGCAGTTTCGGTGTGAAATCACCAACTCGGAAATGCACTCGGAAATTGGAAAAATAAAAGCCTAAAATTGTTTGGGGTTCCTAAAAATAGTGTGGGGACTTCTAAATATTTTTTTTAGTAAGGCCTGTATTTTGGATCAGTTGAAAGTAAAATCCAAGATTTACCCAAATAGGGGTGTTCGTGAGGAATAATACTTAAAGAGATATTTAGGTATGATTTGAATATTAAATAAGGGAATATGTATTGGGGTATTTTAATTGTGTGACTTCTTATATTATTGATAATGAGAATATTCGAGGCTATTGGTTATCGCTATAAAAGTTTGGAGATTATAGCCATAAAAGATTGAGAAGAGACTCTGCCATTGGGTTCAGAATGGACGAGATAGTCACAATCGAGTACCTGGGGTTAGTATTCGGGTTCTGGGCATTTTTGGACTAGTAGGGACTCGTAAATGAGTACACGAGTCATTTAACAATTGGGTATATACCCAATTTTGGATATAAAGACGTGGCAACCCTCATTTCTCCCAAATATCAGCCCTTATAGAGAGAGAGAACAGAGAAAGAAGAAGAAAGAAAATAAGTGATTTTCGGCCAAAATTGGCGGGATTCGACTCTTGGTCGTCGGATTTAATCCACGAGGCAAGTCTTTAACTTGATTTATGATTTAGTGTGTTTAATTTCTCATACGGTAGTTGGTATAAAACTAAAGGTTTTTGGGTTGAAATTTCGTGGATCAAACGGGTTTTCGAAAGATTAAAACGGATATAACTCGATGTATACCCAATATGAGAAACTCGAAATTAATTGAAATTAATTGTTGGATCTGGGTTCTACGATGATTAGAACCCTTTGAATGTGTGTAGAGGAGATAAAAAACTTGGAGATGTTTTAATGGTGGTTTCGATTTTTGGAGAAGAAGGTGAATAGTGACCGGCGTTACTTCCGGACTATTTCGGATAGGAAGAGTGCCGATTTAGCTCTCGGTCAAAACACAAAAGTTATATATCTTTTTGATACGGTCACCTGAGCACCGACCATGTATTTTTTTGATTTTTTTTCAAATTGTTATGATTTTTATAAGATGGCACTTTCGGGGTGAAATCACCAACTCGGAAATGCACTCGGAAATTGGAAAAATAAAAGGCTAAAATTGTTTGGAGATAAATATTTCGGGTTCCTAAAAATAGTGTGTGGACTTCAAAATATTTTTTTAGTAAGGTGTGTATTTTGGATTAGTTGAAAGGAAAATCCAAGATTTACCCAAATAGGGGTGTTCGTGAGGAATAATACTTAAAGAGATATTTAGGTGTTTTTGAATATTAAATTAGGGAATACGTATTGGGGTATTTTAATTGTGTGACTGCTTATATTATTGCGAATGAGAATATTCGAGGCTATTTGTTATCGCTATTAAAGTTTGGAGATTATAGCCATAAAAGATTGAGAAGAGACTCCGCCATTGGGTTCAGAATGGACGAGATAGTCAAAATAGAGTACCCGGGGTTAGTATTTGGGTTCCGGGCATTTTTGGACTAGTAGGGACTCGTAAATGAGTACACGAGTCATTTAACAATTGGGTATATACCCAATTTTGGATTTAAAGAGGTGGCAGCCCTCATTTCTCCCCAAATATCAGCCCTTATAGAGAGAGAGAACAGAGAAAGAAGAAGAAAGAAAATAAGATATTTTCGGCCAAAATTCGCGGGATTCGACTCGTGGTCGTCGGATTTAATCCACGAGGCAAGTGTTTAACTTGATTTATGATTTAGTGTGTTTAATTTCTCATATGGTAGTTGGTATAAAACTAAAGATTTTTGGGTTGAAATTTCGTGGATCAAACGGGTTTTCGAAAGATTAAAACGGATATAACTCGATGTATACCCAAGATGAGAAACTCGAAATAAATTGTTGGATCTGGGTTCTACGATGATTAGAACCCTTTGAATGTGTGTAGAGGAGATAAAAAACTTGGAGATGTTTCAATGGTGGTTTGGATTTTCGGAGAAGAAGGTGAATAGTAACCAACGTCACTTCCGGACTATTTAGGATAGGAAGACTACCGATTTAGCTCTCGGTCAAAACACAAAAGTTGTAGATCTTTTCGATACGGTCATGTGAGAGCTGACCACATATTTTTTTGATTTTTTTTGAAATTGTTATGATTTTTTTAAGATGGCAGATTCGGGGTGAAATCACCAACTCGGAAATGCACTCGAAAATTGGAAATATAAAAGGCTAAAATTGTTTGGAAATAAATATTTGGGGTTCCTAAAAATAGTGTGGGGACTAATAAATATTTTTTATATTTAGGCGTGTATTTTGGATTAGTTGAAAGTAAAATCCAAGATTTACCCAAATAGGGGTGTTCGTGAGGAATAATACTTAAATAGATATTTAGGTCTGATTTGAATATTAAATAAGGGAATACGTATTGGGGTATTTTAATTGTGTGACGGCTTATATTATTGCGAATGAGAATATTGAGGCTACTGGTTATCGCTATAAAATTTTGGAGATTAAAGCCATAAAAGATTTAGAAGAGACTCCGCCATTGGGTTCAGAATGGACGAGATAGTCAAAATAGAGTACCCGGGGTTAGTATTTGGGTTCCGGACATTTTTGGACTAGTAGGGACTCGTAAATGAGTACACGAGTCATTTAACAAATGGGTATATACCCAATTTCGGATTTAAAGAGGTGGAAGCCCTCATTTCTCCCAAATATCAGCCCTTATAGAGAGAGAGAACAGAGAAAGAAGAAGAAAGAAAATAAGTGATTTTCGGCCAAAATTCCCGGGATTCGACTCTTGGTCGTCGGATTTAATCCACGAGGCAAGTGTTTAACTTGATTTATGATTTAGTGTGTTTAATTTCTCATATGGTAGTTCGTATAAAACTAAAGATTTTTGGGTTGAAATTTTGTGGATCAAACGGGTTTTCGAAAGATTAAAACGTATATAACTCGATGTATACCCAATATGAGAAACTCAATATTAATTAAAATTAATTGTTGGATGTGGGTTCTACGATGTTTATAACCCTTTGAATGTGTGTAGAGGTGATAAAAAACTTGGAGATGTTTTAAAGGTGGTTTGGATTTTTGGAGAAGAAGGAGAATAGTGACCAGCGTCACTTCCGGACTATTTCGGATAGGAAGACTGCCGATTTAGCTCTCAGTCAAAACACAAAAGTTATGGATCTTTTTGATACCATCACGTGAGCGCTGACCACGTATTTTTCGGATTTGTTCTCGAATTGTAATGATTTTTATAAGATGGAAGTTTCGGGGTGAAATCAACCACTCGGAAATGCACTCGGAAACTGGAAAAATGAAAGGCTAAAATTGTTTGGATATAAATATTTAGGGTTCCTAAAAATAGTGTGGGGACTTATAAATATTTTTTTAGTAAGGCGTGTATTTTGGATTAGTTGAAAGTAACATCCAAGATTTACCCAAATAGGGGTGTTCGTGAGGAATAATACTTAAAGAGATATATAGGTGGGATTTGAATATTAAATAAGGGAATACGTATTGGGGTATTTTAATTGTGTGACTGCTTATTTTATTGCGAATGAGAATATTTGAGGCTATTTGTTATCACTATAAAAGTTTGGAGATTATAGCCATAAAAGATTGAGAAGAGACTCCGCCATTGTGTTCAGAATGGACGAGATAGTCAAAATAGAGTACCCGGGGTTAGTATTTGGGTTTCGGGAATTTTTGGACTAGTAGGGACTCGTAAATGTGTACACGAGTCATTTAACAATTGGGTATATACCCAATTTCGGATTTAAAGAGGTGGCAGCCCTCATTTCTCCCAAATATCATCCCTTATAGAGAGAGAGAACAGAGAAAGAAGAAGAAAGAAAATAAGATATTTTCGGCCAAAATTCGCGGGATTCGACTCGTGGTCGCCGGATTTAATCCATGAGGCAAGTGTTTAACTTTATTTATGATTTAGTGTGTTTAATTCCTCATATGGTAGTTGGTATAAAACTAAAGATTTTTGGGTTGAAATTTCGTGGAACAAACGGGTTTTCGAAAGATTAAAACGGATATAACTCGATGTATACCCAATATGAGAAACTCGAAATTAATTGGAATTAATTGTTGGATCTGGGTTCTACGATGATTAGAACCCTTTTAAGGTGTGTAAAGGAGATAAAAAACTTGGAGATGTTTTGATGGTGGTTTGGATTTTTGGAGAAGAAGGTGAATAGTGACCAACGTCACTTTCGGACTATTTAGGATAGGAAGACTGCCGATTTAGCTCTCGGTCAAAACACAAAAGTTGTAGATCTTTTTGATACGGTCACGTGAGCGCTGACCACGTATTTTTCGGATTTGTTCTCGAATTGTAATGATTTTTATAAGATGGCAGTTTCGGGGTGAAATCAACCACTCGGAAATGCACTCGGAAACTGGAAAAATGAAAGGCTAAAATTGTTTGGATATAAATATTTAGGGTTCCTAAAAATAGTGTGGGGACTTCTAAATATTTTTTTAGTAAGGCGTGTATTTGGGATTAGTTGAAAGTAACATCCAAGATTTACACAAATAGGGGTGTTCGTGACGAATAATAGTTAAAGAGATATTTAGGTGCGATTTGAATATTAAATAAGGGAATACATATTGGGGTATTTTAATTGTGTGACTGCTTATATTATTGCGAATGAGAATATTCGAGCCTATTTGTTATCTCTATAAAAGTTTGGAGATTGTAGCCATAAAAGATTGAGAAGAGACTCCGCCATTGGGTTCAGAATGGACGAGATAGTCAAAATAGAGTACCCGGGGTTAGTATTTGGGTTCCGGGCATTTTTGGACTAGTAGGGACTCGTAAATGAGTACACGAGTCATTTAACAATTGGGTATATACCCAATTTTGGATTTAAAGAGGGGGCAGCCCTCATTTCTCCCAAATATCAGCCCTTATTGAGAGAGAGAACAGAGAAAGAAGAAGAAAGAAAATAAGAGATTTTCGGCCAAAATTGGCGGGATTCGACTAGTGGTCGTCGGATTTAATCCACGAGGCAATTGTTTAACTTGATTTTTGATTTAGTGTGTTTAATTTCTCATATGGTAGTTGGTATAAAACTAAAGATTTTTGGGTGGAAATTTCGTGGATCAAACGGGTTTTCGAAAGATTAAAACGGATATAACTCGATGTATACCCAATATGACAAACTCGAAATTACTTGAAATTAATTGTTGGATCTGGGTTCTACGATGATTAGAACCCTTTGAATGTGTGTAGATTAGATAAAAAACTTGGAGATGTTTCAATGGTGGTTTGGATTTTTGGAGAAGAAGGTGAATAGTGACCAGCGTCACTTCCGGACTATTTAGGATAGGAAGACTGCCGATTTAGCTCTCGGTCAAAACAAAAAAGTTGTAGATATTTTTGATACGGTCACGTGATCGTTGATCACGTATTTTTCGCATTTTTTTTCGAATTGTTATGATTTTTATAAGATGGTAGTTTCGGGGTGAAATCACCAACTCAGAAATGCACTGAGAAATTGGAAAAATGAAAGCCTAAAATTGTTTGGAGATAAATATTTGGGGTTCCTAAAAATAGTGTGGGGACTTCTAAATATTTTTTTTAGTAAGGCGTGTATTTTGGATTAGTTGAAAGTAAAATCCAATATTTACCCAAATAGGGGTGTTCGTGAGGAATAATACTTAAAGAGATATTTAGGTGTGATTTGAATATTAAATAAGGGAATACGTATTGGGGTATTTTAATTGTGTGACTGCTTATATTATGGCGAATGAGAATATTCGAGGCTATTTGTTATCGCTATAAAATTTTGGAGATTATAGCCATAAAAGATTGAGAAGAGACTCCGCCATTGGGTTCAGAATGGACGAGATAGTCAAAATAGAGTACCCGGGGTTTGTATTTGGGTTCCGGGCATTTTTGGACTAGTAGGGACTCGTAAATGAGTACACGGGTCATTTAACAATTGGCTATATACCCAATTTCGGATTTAAAGAGGTGGCAACCCTCATTTCTCCCAAATATCAGCCCTTATAGAGAGAGAGAACAAAGAAAGAAGAAGAAAGAAAATAAGAGATTTTCGGCCAAAATTCGCGGGATTCGACTCGTGGTCGTCGGATTTAATCCATGATACAATTGTTTAACTTGATTTATGATTTAGTGTGTTTAGTTTCTCATATGGTAGTTGGTATAAAACTAAAGATTTTTGGGTTGAAATTTCGTGGATCAAACGGGTTTTCGAAAGATTAAAACGGAAATAACTCGATGTATACCCAATATGAGAAACTCGAAATTAATTGAAATTAATTGGTCGATCTGGGTTCTACGATGATTAGAACCCTTTGAATGTGTGTAGAGGAGATAAAAAACTTGGAGTTGTTTTAATGGTGGTTTGGATTTTTGGCGAAGAAGGTGAATAGTGACCAGCGTCACTTCCGGACTATTTCGGATAGGAAGACTGCCGATTTAGCTCTCGGTCAAAACACAAAAGTTATCGACCTTTTTGATACGGTCACCTGAGCGCTGACCACGTATTTTTCTGATTTTTTTTCAAATTGTTTTGATTTTTATAAGATGGCAGTTTCGGGGTGAAATCACCAACTCGGAAATGCACTCGGAAATTGGAAAAATAAAAGACAAAAATTGTTTGGAGATAAATATTTGGGGTTCCTCAAAATAGTGTGGGGACTTCTAAATATTTTTTTTATTAAGGCGTGTATTTTGGATTAGTTGAAAGTAAAATCCAAGATTTACCCAAATATGGGTGTTCGTGAGGAATAATACTTAAAGAGATATTTAGGTCAGATTTGAATATTAAATTAGGGATTACGTATTGGCGTATTTTAATTGTGTGACGGCTTATATTATTGAGAATGAGAATATTCGAGGGTATTGGTTATCGCTATAAAAGTTTGGAGATTATATCCATAAAAGATTGAGATGAGACTCCGCCATTGGTTTCAGAATGGACGAGATAATCAAAATAGAGTACCCGGGGTTAGTATTTGGGTTCCGGGCATTTTTGGACTAGTAGGGACTCGTAAATGAGTACACGAGTCATTTAACAATTGGGTATATACCCAATTTCGGATTTAAAGAGGTTGCAACTCTCATTTCTCCCAAATATCAGCCCTTATAGAGAGAGAGAACAGAGAAAGAATAAGAAAGAAAATAAGTGATTTTCGGCCAATATTCGCGGGATTTGACTCGTGGTCGTCGGATTTAATCCATGAGGCAAGTGTTTAACTTGATTTATGATTTAGTGTGTTTAATTTCCCATATGGTAGTTGGTAGAAAGCAAAAGATTTTTGGGTTGAAATTTCGTGGATCAAACGGGTTTTCGAAAGATTAAAACGGATATAACTCGATGTATACCCAATATGAGAAACTCAAAATTGATTATTGGATCTGGGTTCTACGATGATTAGAACCCTTTGAATGTGTGTAGAGTAGATAAAAAACTTGGAGATGTTTTAATGGTGGTTTGGATTTTTGGAGAGGAAGGTGAATAGTGACCAGCGTCACTTCCGGACTATTTCGGATAGGAAGACTGCTGATTTTTCTCTCGGTCGATACACAAAAGTTATAGATATTTTTGATACGGTCACCAAAGCACTGACCTCTTATTTTTCTGATTTTTTTTCAAATTGTTATGATTTTTATAAGATGGCACTTTCGGGGTGAAATCACCAACTCGGAAATGCACTCGGAAATTGGAAAAATAAAAGGCTAAAATTGTTTGGAGATAAATATTTGGGGTTCCTAAAAATAGTGTGGGGACTTCTAAATATTTTTTTTAGTAAGGCGTGTATTTTGGATTAGTTGAAAGTAAAATCCAAGATTTACCCAAATAGGGGTGTTCGTGAGGAATAATACTTAAAGAGATATTTAGGTGTGATTTGAATATTAAATAAGGGAATACGTATTGGGGTATTTTAATTGTGTGACTGCTTATATTATTGCGAATGAGAATATTTGAGGCTATTTGTTATCGCTATAAAAGTTTGGAGATTATAGCCATAAAAGATTGAGAAGATACTCCGCCATTGGGTTCAGAATGGACGAGATAGTCAAAATAGAGTACCCGGGGTTAGTATTTGGGTTCCGGGCATTTTTCGACTAGTAGGGACTCATATACGAGTACACGAGTCATTTAAAAATTGGGTATATACCCAATTTCGTATTTAAAGAGGTGGCAGCCCTCATTTCTCCCAATTATCAGCCCTTATAGAGAGAGAGAACAGAGAAAGAAGGAGAAAGAAAATAAGAGATTTTCGGCCAAAATTCGCGGGATTCGACTCGTGGTCGTCGGATTTAATCCATGAGGCAAGTGTTTAACTTGATTTATGATTTAGTGTGTTTAATTCCTCATATTGTAGTTGGTATAAAACTAAAGATTTTTGGGTTGAAATTTCGTGGATCAAACGGGTTTTCGAAAGATTAAAACGGATATAACTCGATGTATACCCAATATGAGAAACTCGAAATTAATTGAAATTAATTGTTGGATCTGGGTTCTACGATGATTAGAAACCTTTGAATGTGTGTAGAGGAGATAAAAAACTTGGATATGTTTCAATGATGGTTTGGATTTTTGGAGAAGAATGTGAATAGTGACCAGCGTCACTTCAGGACTATTTAGGATAGGAAGACTGCCGATTTAGCTCTCGGTCAAAACAAAAAAGTTGTAGATCTTTTTGATACGGTCACGTGACCGATGACCACGTATTTTTTTTTATATTTTTTCAAATTGTTATGATTTTTATAAGATGGCAGTTTCGGGGTGAAATCACCAACTCGGAAATGCACTCGGAAATTGGAAAAATAAAAGGCTAAAATTGTTTGTAGATAAATATTTGGGGTTCCTCAAAATAGTGTGGGGACTTATAAATATTTTTTTTTGTAAGGCGTGTATTTTGGATTAGTTGAAAGTAAAATCCAAGATTTACCCAAATAGGGGTGTTCGTGACGAATAATACTTAAAGAGATATTTAGGTTTGATTTGAATATTAAATTAGGGAATACGTATTGGCGTATTTTAATTGTGTGACGGCTTATATTATTGAGAATGAGAATATTCAAGGCTATTGGTTATCGCTATAAAAGTTTGGAGATTATATCCATAAAAGATTGAGATGAGACTCCGCCATTGGGTTCAGAATGGACGAGATAATCAAAATAGAGTATTCGGGGTTAGTATTTGGGTTCCGGGCATTTTTGGACTAGTAGGGACTCGTAAATGAGTACACGAGTCATTTAACAATTGGGTATATACCCAATTTCGGATTTAAAGAGGTGGCATCTCTCATTTCTCCCAAATATCAGCCCTTATAGAGAGAGAGAACAGAGAAAGAAGAAGAAAGAAAATAAGTGATTTTCGGCCAAAATTCGCGGGATTCGACCCGTGGTCGTTGGATTTAATCCACGAGGCAAGTGTTTAACTTGATTATTGATTTAGTGTGTTTAATTTCCCATATGGTTGTTGGTAGAAAACTAAAGATTTTTGGGTTGAAATTTCGTGGATCAAACGGGTTTTCGAAAGATTAAAACGGATATAACTCGATGTATACCCAATATGAGAAACTCAAAATTAATTGAAATTAATTGTTGGATCGGGGTTCTACGATGACTAGAACCCTTTGAATGTGTGTAGAGGAGATAAAAAACTTGGAGATGTTTTAATGGTGGTTTGGATTTTTGGAGAGGAAGGTGAATAGTGACCAGCGTCACTTCCGGACTATTTCGGATAGGAAGACTGCTGATTTAGCTCTCAGTCAAAACACAAAAGTTATTGATATTTTTGATACGGTCACCAAAGCACCAACCTCGTATTTTTCAGATTTTTTTTTAAATTGTTATGATTTTTATAAGATGGCACTTTCGAGGTGAAATCACCAACTCGGAAATGCTCTCGAAAATTGGAAAAACAAAAGGCTAAAATTGTTTGGAGATAAATATTTGGGGTTCCTCAAAATAGTGTGGGGACTTCTAAATATTTTTTTTAGTAAGGCGTGTATTTTGGATTAGTTGAAAGTAAAATCCAAGATTTACCCAAATAGGGGTGTTCGTGAGGAATAATACTTAAAGAGATATTTAGGTGTGATTTGAATATTAAGTAAGGGAATACGTATTGGGGTATTTTAATTGTGTGACTGCTTATATTATTGCGAATGAGAATATTCGAGGCTATTTATTATCCCTATAAAATTTTGGTGAATATAGCCATAAAAGATTGAGAAGAGACTCCGCCATTGGGTTCAGAATGGACGAGATAGTCAAAAAAGAGTACCCGGGGTTAGTATTTGGGTTCCGGGCATTTTTGGACTAGTAGGGACTCGTAAATGAGTACACGAGTCATTTAACAATTGGGTATATACCCAATTTCAGATTTAAAGAGGTTGCAGCTCTCATTTCTCCCAAATATCAGCCCTTATTGAGAGAGAGAACAGAGAAAGAAGAAGAAAGAAAATAAGTGATTTTCGGCCGAAATTTGCGGGATTCGACTCATGGTCGTCTGATTTAATCCACGAGGCAAGTGTTTAACTTGATTTATGATTTAGTGTGTTTAATTTCCCATATGGTAGTTGGTAGAAAACTAAAGATTTTTGGGTTGAAATTTCGTGGATCAAACGGGTTTTCGAAAGATTAAAACGGATATAACTCGATGTATACCGAATATGAGAAACTCAAAATTAATTGAAATTAATTGTTGGATCTGGGTTCTACGATGATTAGAACCCTTTGAATGTGTGTAGAGGAGATAAAAAACTTGGAGATGTTTTAATGGTGATTTGGATTTTTGGAGAGGAAGGTGAATAGTGAGCAGCGTCACTTCCGGACTATTTAGCATAGGAATACTGCCGATTTAGCTCTCGGTCAGAACACGAAAGATGTAGATCTTTTTGATACGGTCACGTGAGCACTGACCACGAATTTTTCGTATTTTTTCTCTAATTGTTATGATTTTTATAAGATGGAAGTTTCGGGGTGAAATCACCAACTCGGAAATGCACTCGGAAATTGAAAAAATAAAAGGCTAAAATTGTTTGGAGATAAATATTTGGGGTTCCTAAAAATAGTGTGGGGACTTCTAAATATTTTTTTTAGTAAGGCGTGTATTTTGGATTAGTTGAAAGTAAAATCCAAGATTTACCCAAATATGGGTGTTCGTGAGGAATAATACTTAAAGAGATATTTAGGTGTGATTTGAATATTAAATAAGGGAATACGTATTGGGGTATTTTAATTGTGTGACTGCTTATATTATTGCAAATGAGAATATTCGAGCCTATTTGTTATCGCTATAAAATTTTGGAGATTATACCCATAAAAGATTGAGAAGAGACTCCGCCATTGGGTTCAGAATGGACGAAATAGTCAAAATAGAGTACTCGGGGTTAGTATTTGGGTTCCGGGCATTTTTGGACTAGTAGGGACTCGTAAATGAGTACACGAGTCATTTAAAAATTGGGTATATACCCAATTTCGGATTTAAAGAGGTGGTAGCCCTCATTTCTCCCAAATATCATCCCTTATAGAGAGAGAGAACAAAGAAAGAAGAGGAGAGAAAATAAGAGATTTTCGGCCAAAATTCGCGGGATTCGACTCGTGGTCGTCGGATTTAATCCACGGGGCAATTGTTTAACTTGATTTATGATTTAGTGTGTTTAATTTCTCATATGGTAGTTGGTGTAAAACTAAAGATTTTTGGGTTGAAATTTCGTGGATCAAACGGGTTTTCGAAAGATTAAAACGGATATAACTCGATGTATACCCAATATGAGAAACTCGAAATTAATTGAAATTAATTGTTGGATCTGCGTTCTACGATGATTAGAACCCTTTGAATGTGGGGAGAGGAGATAAAAAACTTGGAGATGTTTTAATGGTGGTTTGGATTTTTGGAGAAGAAGGTGAATAGTGACCAGCGTCACTTCCGGACTATTTCGGATAGGAAGACTGCCGATTTAGCTCTCTGTCAAAACACAAAAGTTATTGATCTTTTTGATACGGTCACCTGAGCGCCGACCACGTATTTTTCTGATTTTTTTTCAAATGTTATGATTTTTATAAGATGTCACTTTCGGGGTGAAATCACCAACTGGGAAATACACTCGGAAATTGGAAAAATAAAATTCTAAAATTGTTTGGAGATAAATATTTGGGGTTCTTAAAAATAGTGTGGGGACTTCTAAATATTTTTTTTAGTAAGGCGTGTATTTTGGATTTGTTGAAAGTAAAATCCAAGATTTACCCAAATAGGGGTGTTCGTGAGGAATAATACTTAAAGAGATATTTAGGTGTGATTTGAATATTAAATACGGGAATACGTATTCGGGTATTTTAATTGTGTGACTGCTTATATTATTGCGAATGAGAATATTCGAGGCTATTTGTTATCGCTATAAAAGTTTGGAGATTATAGCCATAAAAGATTGAGAAGAGACTCCGCCATTGGGTTCAGAATGGACGAGATAGTAAAAATACAGTACCCGGGGTTAGTATTTGGGTTCCGGGCATTTTTAGACTAGTAGGGACTCGTAAATGAGTACACGAGTCATTTAACAATTGGGTATATACCCAATTTCGGATTTAAAGAGGTGGCAGCCCTCATTTCTCCCAAATATCAGCCCTTATAGAGAGAGAGAACAGTGAAAGAAGAAGAAAGAAAATAAGAGATTTTCGGCCAAAATTCGCGGGATTCGACTCGTGGTCGTCGGATTTAATCCACAAGGCAAGTGTTTAACTTGATTTATGATTTAGTGTGTTTAATGCCTCATATAGTAGTTGGTATAAAACTAAAGATTTTTGGGTTGAAATTTCGTGGATCAAACGGGTTTTCGAAAGATTAAAACGGATATAACTCGATGTATACCCAATATGAGAAACTCGAAATTAAATGAAATTAATTGTTGGATTTGGGTTCTACGATGATTAGAACCCTTTGAATGTGTGAAGAGGAGATAAAAAACTTGGAGATGTTTCAATGGTGGTTTGGATTTTTGGAGAAGAATGTGAATAGTGGCCAGCGTCACTTCAGGACTATTTAGGATAGGAACACTGCCAATTTAGCTCTCAGTCAAAACACAAAAGTTGTAGATCTTTTGGATACGGTCACGTGAGCGATGACCACGTATTTTTTTTATTTTTTTTCAAATTGTTATGATTTTTATAAGATGGCAGTTTCGGGGTGAAATCACCAACTCGGAAATGCACTCGGAAATTGGAAAAATAAAAGGCTAAAATTGTTTCGAGATAAATATTTGGGGTTCCTCAAAATAGTGTGGGGACTTATAAATATTTTTTTTAGTAAGGCATTTATTTTGGATTAGTTGAAAGTAAAATCCAAGATTTACCCAAATAGGGGTGTTCGTGACGAATAATACTTAAAGAGATATTTAGGTCTGATTTGAATATTAAATTAGGTAATACGTATTGGCGTATTTTAATTGTGTGACGGCTTATATTATTGAGAATGAGAATATTCGAGGCAGTTGGTTATCGCTATAAAAGTTTGGAGATTATAGCCATAAAAGATTGAGATGAGACTCCGCCATTGGGTTCAGAATGGATGAGATAATCAAAATAGAGTACCCGGGGTTAGTATTTGGGTTCCGGGCATTTTTGGACTAGTAGGGACTCGTAAATGAGTACACGAGTCATTTAACAATTGGGTATATACCCAATTTCGGATTTAAAGAGGTTGCAGCTCTCATTTCTCCCAAATATCAGCCCTTATAGAGAGATAGAACAGAGAAAGAAGAAGAAAGAAAATAAGTGATTTTCGGCCGAAATTCGCGGGATTCGACTCGTGGTCGTCGGATTTAATCCACGAGGCAAGTGTTTAACTTGATTTATGATTTAGTGTGTTTAATTTCCCATATGGTAGTTGGTAGAAAACTAAAGATTTTTGGGTTGAAATTTCGTGGATCAAACGGGTTTTCGAAAGATTAAAACGGATATAACTCGATGTATACCCAATATGAGAAACTCAAAATTAATTGAAATTAATTGTTGGATCTGGGTTCTACGATGATTAGAACCCTTTGAATGTGTGTAGAGGAGATAAAAAACTTGGAGATGTTTTAATGGTGATTTGGATTTTTGGAGAGGAAGGTGAATAGGGAGCAGCGTCACTTCTGGACTATTTAGCATAGGAATACTGCCGATTTAGCTCTCGGTCAAAACACGAAAGTTGTAGATCTTTTTGATACGGTCACGCGAGCGCTGACCTCGCATTTTTCGGATTTTTTCTCTAATTGTTATGATTTTTATAAGATGGAAGTTTCGGGGTGAAATCACCAACTCGGAAATGCACTCGGAAATTGGAAAAATGAAAGGCTAAAATTGTTTGGAGATAAATATTTGGGGTTCCTAAAAATAGTGTGGGGACTTCTAAATATTTTTTTTAGTAAGGCGTGTATTTTGGATTAGTTTAAAGTAAAATCCAAGATTTACCCAAATAGGGGTGTTCTTGAGGAATAATACTTAAAGAGATATTTAGGTGTGATTTGAAGATTAAATAAGGGAATACATATTGGGGTATTTTAATTGTGTGACTGCTTATATTATTGCAAATGAGAATATTCGAGGCTATTTGTTATCGCTATAAAATTTTGGACATTATAGCCATAAAAGATTGAGAAGAGACTCCGCCATTGGGTTCAGAATGGATGAGATAGTCAAAATAGAGTACTCGGGGTTAGTATTGGGGTTCCGGGCATTTTTTTACTAGTAGGGACTCGTAAATGAGTACACGAGTCATTTAACAATTGGGTATATACCCAATTTCGGATTTAAAGAGGTGGCAGCCCTCATTTCTCCCAAATATCAGCCCTTATAGAGAGAGAGAACAAAGAAAGAAGAGGAGAGAAAATAAGAGATTTTCGGCCAAAATTCGCGGGATTCGACACGTGGTCGTCGGATTTAATCCACGAGGCAATTGTTTAACTTGATTTATGATTTAGTGTGTTTAATTTCTCATATGGTAGTTGGTGTAAAACTAAAGATTTTTGGGTTGAAATTTCGTGGATCAAACGGGTTTTCGAAAGATTAAAACGGATATAACTCGATGTATACCCAATATGAGAAACTCGAAATTAATTGAAATTAATTGTTGGATCTGGGTTCTACGATGATTATAACCCTTTGAATGTGGGTAGAGGAGATAAAAAACTTGGAGATGTTTTAAGGGTGGTTTGGATTTTTGGAGAAGAAGGTGAATAGTGACCAGCGTCACTTCCGGACTATTTCGGATAGGAAGACTGTTGATTTAGCTCTCGGTCAAAACACAAAAGTTATAGATATTTTTTATACGGTCACCTGAGCGCCGACCACGTATTTTTCTGATTTTTTTTCAAATGTTATGATTTTTATAAGATGGCAGTTTCGGGGTGAAATCACCAACTCGGAAATGCACTCGGAAATTGGAAAAATGAATGGCTAAAATTGTTTGGAGATAAATATTTGGGGTTCCTAAAAATAGTGTGGGGACTTCTAAATATTTTTTTTAGTAAGGCGTGTATTTTGGATTAGTTTAAAGTAAAATCCAAGATTTACCCAAATAGGGGTGTTCGTGAGGAATAATACTTAAAGAGATATTTAGGTGTGATTTGAAGATTAAATAAGGGAATACGTATTGGGGTATTTTAATTGTGTGACTGCTTATATTATTGCAAATGAGAATATTCGAGGTTATTTGTTATCGCTATAAAATTTTGGACATTATAGCCATAAAAGATTGAGTAGAGACTCCGCCATTGGGTTAAGAATGGACGAGATAGTCAAAATAGAGTACTCGGGGTTAGTATTGGGGTTCCGGGCATTTTTGTACTAGTAGGGACTCGTAAATGAGTACACGAGTCATTTAACAATTGGGTATATACCCAATTTCGGATTTAAAGAGGTGGCAACCCTCATTTCTCCCAAATATCAGCCCTTATAGAGAGAGAGAACAAAGAAAGAAGAAGAGAGAAAATAAGAGATTTTTGGACAAAATTCGCGGGATTCGACTCGTGGTCGTCGGATTTAATCCACGAGGCAATTGTTTAACTTGATTTATGATTTAGTGTGTTTAATTTCTCATATGGTAGTTGGTGTAAAACTAAAGATTTTGGGGTTGAAATTTCGTGGATCAAACGGGTTTTCGAAAGATTAAAACAGATATAACTCGATGTATACCCAATATGAGAAACTCAAAATTTTTTGAAATTAATTGTTGGATATGCGTTCTACGATGATTAGAACCCTTTGAATGTGGGTAGAGGAGATAAAAAACATGGAGATGTTTTAATGGTGGTTTGGATTTTTGGAGAAGAATGTGAATAGTGACCAGCGTCACTTCAGGACTATTTCGGATAGGAAGACTGCCGATTTAGCTCTCGGTCAAAACACAAAAGTTATAGATCTTTTTGATACGGTCACGTGAGCACCGACCACGTATTTTTCTGATTTTTTTTCAAATGTTATGATTTTTATAAGATGTCACTTTCGGGGTGAAATCACCAACTCGGAAATACACTCGGAAATTGGAAAAATAAAAGGCTAAAATTGTTTGGAGATAAATATTTGGGGTTCCTCAAAATAGTGTGGGGACTTATAAATATTTTTTTTAGTAAGGCGTTTATT
Organism: Sambucus nigra; assembly: GCA_949130495.1. Lineage (NCBI taxonomy): Eukaryota > Viridiplantae > Streptophyta > Magnoliopsida > Dipsacales > Adoxaceae > Sambucus > Sambucus nigra. The sequence continues at coordinate 352,029,055 of OX422213.1, read as the reverse complement.
TTGGATTAGTTGAAAGTAAAATCCAAGATTTACCCAAATAGGGGTGTTCGTGACGAATAATACTTAAAGAGATATTTAGGTCTGATTTGAATATTAAATTAGGTAATACGTATTGGCGTATTTTAATTGTGTGACGGCTTATATTATTGAGAATGAGAATATTCGAGGCTGTTGGTTATCGCTATAAAAGTTTGCAGATTATAGCCATAAAAGATTGAGATGAGACTCCGCCATTGGGTTCAGAATGGATGAGATAATCAAAATAGAGTACCCGGGGTTAGTATTTGGGTTCCGGGCATTTTTGGACTAGTAGGGACTCGTAAATGAGTACACGAGTCATTTAACAATTGGGTATATACCCAATTTCGGATTTAAAGAGGTTGCAGCTCTCATTTCTCCCAAATATCAGCCCTTATAGAGAGAGAGAACAGAGAAAGAAGAAGAAAGAAAATAAGTGATTTTCGGCCGAAATTCGCGGGATTCGACTCGTGGTCGTCGGATTTAATCCACGAGGCAAGTGTTTAACTTGATTTATGATTTAGTGTGTTTAATTTCCCATATGGTAGTTGGTAGAAAACTAAAGATTTTTGGGTTGAAATTTCGTGGATCAAACGGGTTTTCGAAAGATTAAAACGGATATAACTCGATGTATACCCAATATGAGAAACACGAAATTAATTGAAATTAATTGTTGGATCTGCGTTCTACGATGATTAGAACCCTTTGAATGTGGGTAGAGGAGATAAAAAACTTGGAGATGTTTTAATGGTGGTTTGGATTTTTGGAGAAGAATGTGAATAGTGACCAGCGTCACTTCAGGACTATTTCGGATAGGAAGACTGCCGATTTAGCTCTCGGTCAAAACACAAAAGTTATAGATCTTTTTGATACGGTCACGTGAGCACCGACCACGTATTTTTCTGATTTTTTTTCAAATGTTATGATTTTTATAAGATGTCACTTTCGGGGTGAAATCACCAACTCGGAAATACACTCGGAAATTGGAAAAATAAAAGGCTAAAATTGTTTGGAGATAAATATTTGGGGTTCCTCAAAATAGTGTGGGGACTTATAAATATTTTTTTTAGTAAGGCGTTTATTTTGGATTAGTTGAAAGTAAAATCCAAGATTTACCCAAATAGGGGTGTTCGTGACGAATAATACTTAAAGAGATATTTAGGTCTGATTTGAATATTAAATTAGGTAATACGTATTGGCGTATTTTAATTGTGTGACGGCTTATATTATTGAGAATGAGAATATTCGAGGCTGTTGGTTATCGCTATAAAAGTTTGCAGATTATAGCCATAAAAGATTGAGATGAGACTCCGCCATTGGGTTCAGAATGGATGAGATAATCAAAATAGAGTACCCGGGGTTAGTATTTGGGTTCCGGGCATTTTTGGACTAGTAGGGACTCGTAAATGAGTACACGAGTCATTTAACAATTGGGTATATACCCAATTTCGGATTTAAAGAGGTTGCAGCTCTCATTTCTCCCAAATATCAGCCCTTATAGAGAGAGAGAACAGAGAAAGAAGAAGAAAGAAAATAAGTGATTTTCGGCCGAAATTCGCGGGATTTGACTCGTGGTCGTCGGATTTAATCCACGAGGCAAGTGTTTAACTTGATTTATGATTTAGTGTGTTTAATTTCCCATATGGTAGTTGGTAGAAAACTAAAGATTTTTGGGTTGAAATTTCGTGGATCAAACGGGTTTTCGAAAGATTAAAACGGATATAACTCGATGTATGCCCAATATGAGAAACTCAAAATTAATTGAAATTAATTGTTGGATCTGGGTTCTACGATGATTAGAACCCTTTGAATGTGTGTAGAGGAGATAAAAAACTTGGAGATGTTTTAATGGGGATTTGGATTTTTGGAGAGGAAGGTGAATAGCGAGCAGCTTCACTTACGGACTATATAGCATAGGAATACTGCCGATTTAGCTCTCGGTCAAAACACGAAAGTTGTAGATCTTTTTGATACGGTCACGTGAGAGCTAACCACGTATTTTTCGGATTTTTTCTCTAATTGTTATGATTTTTATAAGATGGCAGTTTCGGGGTGAAATCACCAACTCGGAAATGCACTCGGAAATTGGAAAACTGAAAGGCTAAAATTGTTTGGAGATGAATATTTGGGGTTCCTAAAAATAGTGTGGGGTCTCCTAAATATTTTTTTTAGTAAGCCGTGTATTTTGGATTAGTTGAAAGTAAAATCCAAGATTTACCCAAATAGGGGTGTTCGCGAGGAATAATACATAAAGAGATATTTAGGTGTGATTTGAATATTAAATAAGGTAATACGTATTGGGGTATTTTAATTGTGTGACTGCTTATATTATTGCAAATGAGAATATTCGAGGCTATTTGTTATCGCTATAAAATTTTGGAGATTATAGCCATAAAATATTGAGAAGAGACTCCGCCATTGGGTTCAGAATGGACGAGATAGTCAAAATAGAGTACTCGGGGTTAGTATTTGGGTTCCGGGCATTTTTTTACTAGTAGGGACTCGTAAATGAGTACACGAGTTATTTAACAATTGGGTATATACCCAATTTCAGATTTAAAGAGGTGACATCCCTCATTTCTCCCAAATATCAGCCCTTATAGAGAGAGAGAACAAAGAAAGAAGAGGAGAGAAAATAAGAGATTTTCGGCCAAAATTCGCGGGATTCGACACGTGGTCGTCGGATTTAATCCACGAGGCAATTGTTTAACTTGATTTATGATTTAGTGTGTTTAATTTCTCATATGGTAGTTGGTGTAAAACTAAAGATTTTTGGGTTGAAATTTCGTGGATCAAACGGGTTTTCGAAAGATTAAAACGGATATAACTCGATGTATACCCAATATGAGAAACTCGAAATTAATTGAAATTAATTGTTGGATCTGGGTTCTACGATGATTAGAACCCTTTGAATGTGGGTAGAGGAGATAAAAAACTTGGAGATGTTTTAAGGGTGGTTTGGATTTTTGGAAAAGAAGGTGAATAGTGACCAGCGTCACTTCCGGACTATTTCGGATAGGAAGACTGTTGATTTAGCTCTCGGTCAAAACACAAAAGTTATAGATATTTTTTATACGGTCACCTGAGCGCCGACCACGTATTTTTCTGATTTTTTTTCAAATGTTATGATTTTTATAAGATGTCACTTTCGGGGTGAAATCACCAACTCGGAAATGCACTCGGAAATTGGAAAAATAAAATTCTAAAATTATTTGGAGTTAAATATTTGGGGTTCTTAAAAATAGTGTGGGGACTTATAAATATTTTTTTTTAGTAAGGCGTGTATTTTGGATTTGTTGAAAGTAAAATCCAAGATTTACCCAAATAGGGGTGTTCGTGAGGAATAATACTTAAAGAGATATTTAGGTGTGATTTGAATATTAAATACGGGAATACGTATTCAGGTATTTTAATTGTGTGACTGCTTATATTATTGCGAATGAGAATATTCGAGGCTATTTGTTATCGCTATAAAAGTTTGGAGATTATAGCCATAAAAGATTGAGAAGAGACTCCGCCATTGGGTTCAGAATGGACGAGATAGTCAAAATAGAGTACCCGGGGTTAGTATTTGGGTTCCGGGCATTTTTGGACTAGTAGGGACTCGTAAATGAGTACACGAGTCATTTAACAATTGGGTATATACCCAATTTCGGATTTAAAGAGGTGGCAGCCCTCATTTCTCCCAAATATCAGCCCTTATTGAGAGAGAGAACAGAGAAAGAAGAAGAAAGAAAATAAGAGATTTTCGGCCAAAATTCGCGGGATTCGACTCGTGGTCGTCGGATTTAATCCACGAGGCAAGTGTTTAACTTGATTTATGATTTAGTGTGTTTAATTTCTCATATGGTAGTTGGTGTAAAACTAAAGATTTTGGGGTTGAAATTTCGTGGATCAAACGGATTTTCGAAAGATTAAAACGGATATAACTCGATGTATACCCAATATGAGAAACTCGAAATTAATTGAAATTAATTGTTGGATCTGCGTTCTACGATGATTAGAACCCTTTGAATGTGGGTAGAGGAGATAAAAAACTTGGAGATGTTTTAATGGTGGTTTGGATTTTTGGAGAAGAATGTGAATAGTGACCAACGTCACTTGAGGACTATTTCGGATAGGAAGACTGCCGATTTAGCTCTTGGTCAAAACACAAAAGTTATAGATCTTTTTGATACGGTCACGTGAGCGCCGACCACGTATTTTTCGGATTTTTTTTCAAATTTTATGATTTTTATAAGATGTCACTTTCGGGGTGAAATCACCAACTCGGAAATACACTCGGAAATTGGAAAAATAAAAGGCTAAAATTGTTTGGAGATAAATATTTGGGGTTCCTCAAAATAGTGTGGGGACTTAAAATTTTTTTTTTTAGTAAGGCGTTTATTTTGGATTAGTTGAAAGTAAAATCCAAGATTTACCCAAATAGGGGTGTTCGTGACGAATAATACTTAAAGAGATATTTAGGTCTGATTTGAATATTAAATTAGGTAATACATATTGGCGTATTTTAATTGTGTGACGGCTTATATTATTGAGAATGAGAATATTCGAGGCTGTTGGTTATCGTTATAAAAGTTTAGAGATTATATCCGTAAAAGATTGAGATGAGACTCCGCCATTGGGTTCAGAATGGACGAGATAATCAAAATAGAGTACCCGGGGTTAGTATTTGGGTTCCGGGCATTTTTGGACTAGTAGGGACTCGTAAATGAGTACACGAGTCATTTAACAATTGGGTATATACCCAATTTCGGATTTAAAGAGGTGGCAACTCTCATCTCTCCCAAATATCAGCCCTTATAGAGAGAGAGAACATAGATAGAAGAAGAAAGAAAATAAGTGATTTTCGGCCAAAATTCGCGGGATTCGACTCGTGGTCGTCGGATTTAATCCACGAGGCAAGTGTTTAACTTGATTTATGATTTGGTTGGTTTAATTTATCATATGGCAGTTGGTAGAAAACTAAATATTTTTGGGTTGAAATTTCGTGGATCAATCGGGTTTTCGAAAGATTAAAACGGATATAACTCGATTTATACCCAATATGAGAAACTCAAAATTAATTGAAATTAATTGTTGGATCTGGGTTCTACGATGATTAGAACCCTTTGAACGTGTCTAGAGGAGATTAGAAACTTTGAGATGTTTTAATGGTGGTTTGGATTTTTGGAGAGGAAGGTGAATAATGACCAGCGTCACTTCCGGACTATTTCGGATAGGAAGACTGTTGATTTAGCTCTCGGTCAAAACACAAAAGTTATAGATATTTTTGATACGATCACAAAGCACCAACCTCATATTTTTCTGATTTTTTTTCAAATTGTTATGATTTTTAAAAGATGGCACTTTCGGGGTGAAATCACCAACTCGGAAATGCACTCGGAAATCGGAAAAATAAAAGGCTAAAATTGTTTGGAGATAAATATTTGGGGTTCCTAAAAATAGTGTGGGGACTTCTAAATATTTTTTTTAGTAAGGCTTGTATTTTGGATTAGTTGAAAGTAAAATCCAAGATTTACCCAAATAGGGGTGTTCGTGAGGAATAATACTTAAAGAGATATTTAGGCGTGATTTGAATATTAAATACGGGAATACGTATTCGGGTATTTTAATTGTGTGACTGCTTATATTATTGCGAATGAGAATATTCGAGGCTATTTGTTATCGCTATAAAAGTTTGGAGATTATATCCATAAAAGATTGAGAAGAGACTCCGCCATTGGGTTCAGAATGGACGAGATAGTCAAAATAGAGTACCCGGGGTTAGTATTTGGGTTCCGGGCATTTTTTGACTAGTAGGGACTCGTAAATGAGTACACGAGTCATTTAACAATTGGGTATATACCCAATTTCGGATTTAAAGAGGTGGCAGCCCTCATTTCTCCCAAATATCAGCCCTTATAGAGAGAGAGAACAAAGAAAGAAGAAGAGAGAAAATAAGAGATTTTCGGCCAAAATTCGCGGGATTCGACTCGTGGTCGTCGGATTTAATCCACGAGGCAATTGTTTAACTTGATTTATGATTTAGTGTGTTTAATTTCTCATATGGTAGTTGGTGTAAAACTAAAGATTTTGGGGTTGAAATTTCGTGGATCAAACGGATTTTCGAAAGATTAAAACGGATTTAACTCAATGTATACCCAATATGAGAAACTCGAAATTAATTGAAATTAATTGTTGGATCTGCGTTCTACGATGATTAGAACCCTTTGAATGTGGGTAGAGGAGATAAAAAACTTGGAGATGTTTTAATGGTGGTTTGGATTTTTGGAGAAGAATGTGAATAGTGACCAACGTCAGTTTAGGACTATTTCGGATAGGAAGACTGCCGATTTAGCTCTCGGTCAAAACACAAAAGTTATAGATCTTTTTGATACGGTCACGTGAGCGCTGACCACGTATTTTTCTGATTTGTTTTCAAATTTTATGATTTTTATAAGATGTCACTTTCGGGGTGAAATCACCAACTCGGAAATACACTCGGAAATTGGAAAAATAAAAGGATAAAATTGTTTGGAGATAAATATTTGGGGTTCCTAAAAATAGTGTGGGGACTTCTAAATATTTTTTTTAGTAAGGCTTGTATTTTGGATTAGTTGAAAGTAAAATCCAAGATTTACCCAAATAGGGGTGTTCGTGAGGAATAATACTTAAAGAGATATTTAGGCGTGATTTGAATATTAAATACGGGAATACGTATTCGGGTATTTTAATTGTGTGACGGCTTATATTATTGCGAATGAGAATATTCGAGGCTATTTGTTATTGCTATAAAAGTTTGGAGATTATATCCATAAAAGATTGAGAAGAGACTCCGCCATTGGGTTCAGAATGGACGAGATAGTCAAAATAGAGTACCCGGGGTTAGTATTTGGGTTCCGGGCATTTTTGGACTAGTAGGGACTCGTAAATGAGTACATGAGTCATTTAACAATTGGGTATATACCCAATTTCGAATTTAAAGAGGTGGCAGCCCTCATTTCTCCCAAATATCAGCCCTTATAGAGAGAGAGAACAAAGAAAGAAGAAGAGAGAAAATAAGAGATTTTCGGCCAAAATTCGCGGGATTCGACTCGTGGTCGTCGGATTTAATCCACGAGGCAATTGTTTAACTTGATTTATGATTTAGTGTGTTTAATTTCTCATATGGTAGTTGGTGTAAAACTAAAGATTTTTGGGTTGAAATTTCGTGGATCAAACGGGTTTTCGAAAGATTAAAACGGATATAACTCGATGTATACCCAATATGAGAAACTAAAAAATAATTGACATTAATTGTTGGATCTGGGTTCTACGATGATTAGAACCCTTTGAATGTGTGTAGAGGAGATAAAAAACTTGGAGATGTTTTAATGGGGATTTGGATTTTTGGAGAGGAAGGTGAATAGTGAGCAGCGTCACTTACGGACTATTTAGCATAGGAATACTGCCGATTTAGCTCTCGGTCAAAACACGAAAGTTGTAGATCGTTTTGATACGGTCACGTGAGCGCCAACCACGTATTTTTCGGATTTTTTCTCTAATTGTTATGATTTTTATAAGATGGCAGTTTCGGGGTGAAATCACCAACTCGGAAATGCACTCGGAAATTGGAAAAATGAAAGGCTAAAATTGTTTGGAGATAAATATTTGGGGTTCCTAAAAATAGTGTGGGGACTTCTAAATATTTTTTTTAGTAAGGCGTGTATTTTGGATTAGTTGAAAGTAAAATCCAAGATTTACGCAAATAGGGGTGTTCGTGAGGAATAATACTTAAAGAGATATTTAGGTGTGATTTGAATATTAAATAAGGGAATACGTATTGGGGTATTTTAATTGTGTGACTCCTTATATTATTGCAAATGAGAATATTCGAGGCTATTTGTTATCGCTATAAAATTTTGGAGATTATAGCCATAAAAGATTGAGAAGAGACTCCGCCATTGGGTTCAGAATGGACGAGATAGTCAAAATAGAGTACTCAGGGTTAGTATATGGGTTCCGGGCATTTTTGGACTAGTAGGGACTCGTAAATCAGTACACGAGTCATTTAACAATTGGGTATATACCCAATTTCGGATTTAAAGAGGTGGCAGCCCTCATTTCTCCCAAATATCAGCCCTTATAGAGAGAGAGAACAAAGAAAGAAGAGGAGAGAAAATAAGAGATTTTCGGCCAAAATTCGCGGGATTCGACTCGTGGTCGTCGGATTTAATCCACGAGGCAATTGTTTAACTTGAATTATGATTTAGTGTGTTTAATTTCTCATATGGTAGTTGGTGTAAAACTAAAGATTTTTGGGTTGAAATTTCGTGGATCAAACGGGTTTTCGAAAGATTAAAACGGATATAACTCGATGTATACCCAATATGAGAAACTCGAAATTAATTGAAATTAATTGTTGGATCTGGGTTCTACGATGATTAGAACCTTTGAATGTGGGTAGAGGAGATAAAAAACTTGGATATGTTTTAATGGTGGTTTGGATTTTTGGAGAAGAAGGTGAATAGTGACCAGCGTCACTTCCGAACTATTTCGGATAGGAAGACTGTTGATTTAGCTCTCGGTCAAAACACAAAAGTTATAGATATTTTTTATACGGTCACCTGAGCGCCGACCACGTATTTTTTTGATTTTTTTTCAAATGTTATGATTTTTATAAGATGTCACTTTCGGGGTGAAATCACCAACTCGGAAATGCACTCGGAAATTGGAAAAATAAAATTCTAAAATTGTTTGGAGATAAATATTTGGGGGTCTTAAAAATAGTGTGGGGACTTCTAAATATTTTTTTTTAGTAAGGCGTGTATTTTGGATTTGTTGAAAGTAAAATCCAAGATTTACCCAAATAGGGGTGTTCGTGAGGAATAATACTTAAAGAGATATTTAGGTGTGATTTGAATATTAAATACGGGAATACGTATTCGGGTATTTTAATTGTGTGACTGCTTATATTATTGCGAATGAGCATATTCGAGGCTATTTGTTATCGCTATAAAAGTTTGGAGATTATAGCCATAAAAGATTGAGAAGAGACTCCGCCATTGGGTTCAGAATGGACGAGATAGTCAAAATAGAGTACCCGGGGTTAGTATTTGGGTTCCGGGCATTTTTGGACTAGTAGGGACTCGTAAATGAGTACACGAGTCATTTAACAATTGGGTATATACTCAATTTCGGATTTAAAGAGGTGGCAGCCCTCATTTCTCCCAAATATCAGCCCTTATTGAGAGAGAGAACAGAGAAAGAAGAAGAAAGAAAATAAGAGATTTTCGGCCAAAATTCGCGGGATTCGACTCGTGGTCGTCGGATTTAACCCACGAGGAAAATGTTTAACTTGATTTATGATTTAGTGTGTTTAATTTCTCATATGGTAGTTGGTATAAAACAAAAGATTTTTGGGTTGAAATTTCGTGGATCAAACGGGTTTTCGAAAGATTAAAACGGATATAACTCGATGTACACCCAATATAAGAAACTCGAAATTAAATGAAATTAATTGTTGGATCTGGGTTCTACGATGATTAGAACCCTTTGAATGTGTGTAGAGGAGATAAAAAACTTGGGGATGTTTTGATGGTGGTTTGGATTTTTGGAGAAGAAGGTGAATAGTGACCAGCGTCACTTCAGGACTATTTAGGATAGGAAGACTGGCGATTTAGCTCTCGGTCAAAACACAAAAGTCGTAGATCTTTTTGATACGGTCACGTGACCGATGACCACGTATTTTTTTTTATTTTTTTTCAAATTTTTATGATTTTTATAAGATGGCAGTTTCGGGGTGAAATCACCAACTCGGAAATGCACTTGGAATTTGGAAAAATAAAAGGCTAAAATTGTTTGGAGATAAATATTTGGGGTTCCTCAAAATAGTGTGGGGACTTATAAATATTTTTTTTAGTAAGGCGTGTATTTTGGATTAGTTGAAAGTAAAATCCAAGATTTACCCACATAGGGGTGTTCGTGACGAATAATACTTAAAGAGATATTTAGGTCTGATTTGAATATTAAATTAGGTAATATGTATTGGCGTATTTTAATTCTTTGACGGCTTATATTATTGAGAATGAGAATATTCGAGGCTATTGGTTATCTCTATAAAAGTTTGGAGATTATATCCGTAAAAGATTGAGATGAGACTCCGCCATTGGGTTCAGAATGGACAAGATAATCAAAATAGAGTACCCGGGGTTAGTATTTGGGTTCCGGGCATTTTTGGACTAGTAGGGACTCGTAAATGAGTACACGAGTCATTTAACAATTGGGTATATACCCAATTTCGGATTTAAAGAGGTGGCAGCTCTCATTTCTCCCAAATATCAGCCCTTATAGAGGGAGAGAACATAGATAGAAGAAGAAAGAAAATAAGTGATTTTCGGCCAAAATTCGCGGGATTCGACTCATGGTCGTCGGATTTAAGCCACGAGGCAATTGTTTAACTTGATTTATGATTTAGTGTGTTTAATTTCTCATATGGTAGTTGGTAGAAAACTAAAGATTTTTGGGTTGAAATTTCGTGGATCAAACGGGTTTTCGAAAGATTAAAACGGATATAACTCGATTTATACCCAATATGAGAAACTCAAAATTAATTGAAATTAATTGTTGGATCTGGGTTCTACGATGATTAGAACCCTTTGAACGTGTGTAGAGGAGATTAGAAACTTGGAGATGTTTTAATGGTGGTTTGGATTTTTGGAGAGGAAGGTGAATAGTGACCAGCGTCACTTCAGGACTATTTCGGATAGGAAGACTGTTGATTTAGCTCTCGGTCAAAACACAAAAGTTATAGATATTTTTTATACGGTCACCAAAGCACCAACCTCATATTTTTCTGATTTTTTTTCAAATTGTTATGATTTTTATAAGATGGCACTTTCGGGGTGAAATCACCAACTCGGAAATGCACTCGGAAATCGGAAAAATAAAAGGCTAAAATTGTTTGGAGATAAATATTTGGGGTTCCTAAAAATAGTGTGGGGACTTCTAAATATTTTTTTTAGTAAGGCTTGTATTTTGGATTAGTTGAAAGTAAAATCCAAGATTTACCCAAATAGGGGTGTTCGTGAGGAATAATACTTAAAGAGATATTTAGGCGTGATTTGAATATTAAATACGGGAATACGTATTCGGGTATTTTAATTGTGTGACTGCTTATATTATTGCGAATGAGAATATTCGAGGCTATTTGTTATCGCTATAAAAGTTTGGAGATTATAGCCATAAAAGATTGAGAAGAGACTACGCCATTGGGTTCAGAATGGACGAGATAGTCAAAATAGAGTACCCGGGGTTAGTATTTGGGTTCCGGGCATTTTTGGACTAGTAGGGACTCGTAAATGAGTACACGAGTCATTTAACAATTGGGTATATACCCAATTTCGGATTTAAAGAGGTGGCAACCCTCATTTCTCCTAAATATCAGCCCTTATTGAGAGAGAGAACAGAGAAAGAAGAAGAAAGAAAATAAGTGATTTTCGGCCAAAATTCGTGGGATTCGACTCGTGGTTGTCGGATTTAACGCACGAGGCAAGTGTTTAACTTGATTTATGATTTAGTGTGTTTAATTTCTCATATGGTAGTTGGTATAAAACTAAAGATTTTTGGGTTGAAATTTCGTGGATCAAACGGGTTTTCGAAAGATTAAAAGGGATATAACTCGATGTATACCCGATATAAGAAACTCGAAATTAAATGAAATTAATTGTTGGATCTGGGTTCTACGATGATTAGAACCCTTTGAATGTGTGTAGAGGAGATAAAAAACTTGGAGATGTTTTGATGGTGGTTTGGATTTTTGGAGAAGAAGGTGAATAGTGACCAGCGTCACTTCAGGACTATTTAGGATAGGAAGACTACTGATTTAGCTCTCGGTCAAAACACAAAAGTCGTAGATCTTTTTGATACGGTCACGTGACCGATGACCACGTATTTTTTTTTATTTTTTTTCAAATTGTTATGATTTTTATAAGATGGCAGTTTCGGGGTGAAATCACCAACTCGGAAATGCACTCGGAAATTGGAAAAATAAAAGGATAAAATTGTTTGGAGATAAATATTTGGGGTTCCTAAAAATAGTGTGGGGACTTATAAATATTTTTTTTAGTAAGGCGTGTATTTTGGATTAGTTGAAAGTAAAATCCAAGATTTACCCAAATAGGGGTGTTCGTGACGAATAATACTTAAAGAGATATTTAGGTGTGATTTGAATATTAAATTAGGTAATATGTATTGGCGTATTTTAATTGTTTGACGGCTTATATTATTGAGAATGAGAATATTCGAGGCTATTGGTTATCTCTATAAAATTTTGGAGATTATATCCGTAAAAGATTGAGATGAGATTCCGCCATTGGGTTCAGAATGGACGAGATAATCAAAATAGAGTACCCGGGGTTAGTATTTGGGTTCCGGGCATTTTTGGACTAGTAGGGACTCGTAAATGAGTACACGAGTCATTTAACAATTGGGTATATACCCAATTTCGGATTTAAAGAGGTGGCAGCTCTCATTTCTCCCAAATATCAGCCCTTATAGAGAGAGATAACATAGATAGAAGAAGAAAGAAAATAAGTGATTTTCGGCCAAAATTCGCGGGATTCGACTCGTGGTCGTCGGATTTAATCCACGAGGCAAGTGTTTAACTTGATTTATGATTTAGTTTGTTTAATTTCTCATATGGTAGTTGGTAGAAAACTAAAGATTTTTGGGTTGAAATTTCGTGGATCAAACGGGTTTTCGAAAGATTAAAACGGATATAACTCGATTTATACCCAATATGAGAAACTCAAAATTAATTGAAATTAATTGTTGGATCTGGGTTCTACGATGATTAGAACCCTTTGAACGTGTGTAGAGGAGATTAGAAACTTGGAGATGTTTTAATGGTGGTTTGGAATTTTGGAGAGGAAGGTGAATAGTGACCAGCGTCACTTCCGGACTATTTCGGATAGGAAGACTGTTGATTTAGCTCTCGGTCAAAACACAAAAGTTATAGATATTTTTGATACGGTCACCAAAGTACCAACCTCATATTTTTATGATTTTTTTTCAAATTGTTATGATTTTTATAAGAGGGCACTTTCGGGGTGAAATCACCAACTCGGAAATGCACTCGGAAATCGGAAAAATAAAAGGCTAAAATTGTTTGGAGATAAATATTTGGGGTTCCTAAAAATAGTGTGGGGACTTCTAAATATTTTTTTTAGTAAGGCTTGTATTTTGGATTAGTTGAAAGTAAAATCCAAGATTTACCCAAATAGGGGTGTTCGTGAGGAATAATACTTAAAGAGATATTTAGGCGTGATTTGAATATTAAATACGGGAATACGTATTCGGGTATTTTAATTGTGTGACGGCTTATATTATTGCGAATGAGAATATTCGAGGATATTTGTTATCGCTATAAAAGTTTGGAGATTATAGCCATAAAAGATTGAGAAGAGACTCCGCCATTGGGTTCAGAATGGACGAGATAGTCAAAATAGAGTACCCGGGGTTAGTATTTGGGTTCCGGACATTTTTGGACTAGTAGGGACTCGTAAATGAGTACACGAGTCATTTAACAATTGGGTATATACCCAATTTCGGATTTAAAGAGGTGGCAGCCCTCATTTCTCCCAAATATCAGCCCTTATTGAGAGAGAGAACAGAGAAAGAAGAAGAAAGAAAATAAGAGATTTTCGGCCAAAATTCGTGGGATTCGACTCGTGGTCGTCGGATTTAACCCACGAGGCAAGTGTTTAACTTGATTTATGATTTAGTGTGTTTAATTTCTCATATGGTAGTTGGTATAAAACTAAAGATTTTTGGGTTGAAATTTCGTGGATCAAACGGGTTTTCGAAAGATTAAAACGGATATAACTCGATGTATACCCGATATAAGAAACTCGAAATTAAATGAAATTAATTGTTGGATCTGGGTTCTACGATGATTAGAACCCTTTGAATGTGTGTAGAGGAGATAAAAAACTTGGAGATGTTTTGATGGTGGTTTGGATTTTTGGAGAAGAAGGTGAATAGTGACCAGCGTCACTTCAGGACTATTTAGGATAGGAAGACTACCGATTTAGCTCTCGGTCAAAACACAAAAGTCGTAGATCTTTTTGATACGGTCACGTGACCGATGACCACGGATTTTTTTTTATTTTTTTTCAAATTGTTATGATTTTTATAAGATGGCAGTTTCGGGGTGAAATCACCAACTCGGAAATTGGAAAAATAAAAGGATAAAATTATTTGGAGATAAATATTTGGGGTTCCTAAAAATAGTGTGGGGACTTCTAAATATTTTTTTTAGTAAGGCGTGTATTTTGGATTAGTTGAAAGTAAAATCCAAGATTTACCCTAATAGGGGTGTTCGTGAGGAATAATACTTAAAGAGATATTAAGGTGTGATTTGAATATTAAATAAGGGAATACGTATTGGGGTATTTTAATTGTGTGACTTCTTATATTATTGCGAATGAGAATATTTGAGGCTATTTGTTATCGCTATAAAAGTTTGGAGAATATTGCCATAAAAGATTGAGAAGAGACTCCGCCACTGGGTTCAGAATGGACGAGATAGTCAAAATAGAGTACCCGGGGTTAGTATTTGGGTTCCGGGCATTTTTGGACTAGTAGGGACTCGTAAATGAGTACACGAGTCATTTAACAATTGGGTATATACCCAATTTCGGATTTAAAGAGGTGGCAGCCCTCATTTCTCCCAAATATCAGCCCTTATTGAGAGAGAGAACAGAGAAAGAAGAAGAAAGAAAATAAGAGATTTTCGGTCAAAATTCGCGGGATTCGACTCGTGGTCGTCGGATTTAACCCACGACGCAAGTGTTTAACTTGATTTATGATTTAGTGTGTTTAATTTCTCATATGGTAGTTGGTATAAAACTAAAGATTCTTGGGTTGAAATTTCGTGGATCAAACGGGTTTTCGAAAGATTAAAACGGATATAACTCGATGTATACCCAATATAAGAAACTCGAAATTAATTGAAATTAATTGTTGGATCTGGGTTCTACGATGATTAGAACCCTTTGAATGTGTGTAGAGGTGATAAAAAACTTGGAGATGTTTTGATGGTGGTTTGGATTTTTGGAGAAGAAGGTGAATAGTGAGCATCGTCACTTCCGGACTATTTAGGATAGGAAGACTGCCGATTTAGCTCTCGGTCAAAACACAAAAGTCGTAGATCTTTTTGATACGGTCACGTGAGCAATGACCACGTATTTTTTTTTTATAATTTTTCAAATTGTTATGATTTTTATAAGATGGCAGTTTCGGGGTGAAATCACCAACTCGGAAATGCACTCGGAAATTGGAAAAATAAAAGGCTAAAATTGTTTGGAGATAAATATTTGGGGTTCCTCAAAATAGTGTGGGGACTTATAAATATTTTTTTTAGTGAGGCGTGTATTTTGGATTAGTTGAAAGTAAAATCCAAGATTTACCCAAATAGGGGTGTTCGTGACGAATAATACTTAAATAGATATTTAGGTGTGATTTGAATATTATGTAAGGGAATACGTATTGGGGTATTTTAATTGTGTGACTGCTTATATTATTGCGAATGAGAATATTCGAGGCTATTTGTTATTGCTATAAAATTTTGGAGATTATATCCGTAAAAGATTGAGATGAGACTCCGCCATTGGGTTCAGAATGGACAAGATAATCAAAATAGAGTACCCGGGGTTAGTATTTGGATTCCGGGCATTTTTGGACTAGTAGGGACTCGTAAATGAGTACACGAGTCATTTAACAATTGGGTATATACCCAATTTCGGATTTAAAGAGGTGGCAGCTCTCATTTCTCCCAAATATCAGCCCTTATAGAGAGAGAGAACATAGATAGAAGAAGAAAGAAAATAAGTGATATTCGGCCAAAATTCGCGGGATTCGACTCGTGGTCGTCGGATTTAATCCACGAGGCAAGTGTTTAACTTGATTTATGATTTAGTGTGTTTAATTTCCCATATGGTAGTTGGTAGAAAACTAAAGATTTTTGGGTTGAAATTTCGTGGATCAAACGGGTTTTCGAAAGATTAAAACGGATATAACTCGATGTATACCCAATATGAGAAACTCAAAATTAATTGAAATTAATTGTTGGATCTGGGTTCTACGATGATTAGAACCCTTTGAACGTGTGTAGAGGAGATTAGAAACTTGGAGATGTTTTAATGGTGGTTTGGATTTTTGGAGAGGAAGGTGAATAGTGACCAGCGTCACTTCAGGACTATTTCGGATAGGAAGACTGTTGATTTAGCTCTCGGTCAAAACACAAAAGTTATAGATATTTTTTATACGGTCACCAAAGCACCAACCTCATATTTTTCTGATTTTTTTTCAAATTGTTATGATTTTTATAAGATGGCACTTTCGGGGTGAAATCACCAACTCGGAAATGCACTCGGAAATCGGAAAAATAAAAGGCTAAAATTGTTTGGAGATAAATATTTGGGGTTCCTAAAAATAGTGTGGGGACTTCTAAATATTTTTTTTAGTAAGGCTTGTATTTTGGATTAGTTGAAAGTAAAATCCAAGATTTACCCAAATAGGGGTGTTCGTGAGGAATAATACTTAAAGAGATATTTAGGCGTGATTTGAATATTAAATACGGGAATACGTATTCGGGTATTTTAATTGTGTGACTGCTTATATTATTGCGAATGAGAATATTCGAGGCTATTTGTTATCGCTATAAAAGTTTGGAGATTATAGCCATAAAAGATTGAGAAGAGACTACGCCATTGGGTTCAGAATGGACGAGATAGTCAAAATAGAGTACCCGGGGTTAGTATTTGGGTTCCGGGCATTTTTGGACTAGTAGGGACTCGTAAATGAGTACACGAGTCATTTAACAATTGGGTATATACCCAATTTCGGATTTAAAGAGGTGGCAACCCTCATTTCTCCTAAATATCAGCCCTTATTGAGAGAGAGAACAGAGAAAGAAGAAGAAAGAAAATAAGTGATTTTCGGCCAAAATTCGCGGGATTCGACTCGTGGTCATCGGATTTAATCCACGATGCAAGTGTTTAACTTGATTTATGATTTAGTGTGTTTAAATACCCATATGGTAGTTGGTAGAAAACTAAAGATTTTTTGGTTGAAATTTCGTGGATCAAACGGGTTTTCGAAAGATTAAAGCGGATATAACTCGATGTATACCCAATATGAGAAACTCAAAATTAATTGAAATTAATTGTTGGAGCTGGGTTCTACGATGATTAGAACCCTTTGAATGTGTGTACAGGAGATAAAAAACTTGGAGATGTTTCGATGGTGGTTTGGATTTTTGGAGAAGAAGGTGAATAGTGAGCAGCGTCACTTCCGGACTATTTAGCATAGGAATACTGCCGATTTAGCTCTCGGTCAAAACACGAAAGTTGTAGATCTTTTTGATACGGTCACCTGAGTGCTGACCATGCATTTTTCGTATTTTTTTTTCTAATTGTTATGATTTTTATAAGATGGCAGTTTCGGGGTGAAATCACCAACTCGGAAATGCACTCGGAAATTGGAAAAATGAAAGGCTAAAATTGTTTGGAGATAAATATTTGGGGTTCCTAAAAATAGTGTGGGGACTTCTAAATATTTTTTTTAGTCAGGCGTGTATTTTGGATTAGTTGAAAGTAAAATCCAAGATTTACCCAAATAGGGGTGTTCGTGAGGAATAATACTTAAAGAGATATTTAGGTGTGATTTGAATATTAAGTAAGGGAATACGTATTGGGGTATTTTAATTGTGTGACTGCTTATATTATTGCGAATGAGAATATTCGAGGCTATTTGTTATCGCTATAAAATTTTGGAGAATATTCCCATAAAAGATTGAGAAGAGACTCCGCCATTGGGTTCAGAATGGACGAGATAGTCAAAATAGAGTACCCGGGGTTAGTATTTGGGTTCCGGTCATTTTTGGACTAGTAGGGACTCGTAAATGAGTACACGAGTCATTTAACAATTGGGAATATACCCAATTTCGGATTTAAAGAGGTGGCAACCCTCATTTCTCCTAAATATCAGCCCTTATTGAGAGAGAGAACCGAGAAAGAAGAAGAAAGAAAATAAGAGATTTTCGGCCGAAATTCGCGGGATTCGACTCGTGGTCGTCGGATTTAATCCACGAGGCAAGTGTTTAACTTGATTAATGATTTAGTGTGTTTAATTTATCATATGGTAGTTGGTATAAAACTAAAGATTTTTGGGTTGAAATTTCGTGGATAAAACGGGTTTTCGAAAGATTAAAACGGATAAAACTCGATGTATACCCAATATAAGAAACTCGAAATTAATTGAAATTAATTGTTGGAGCTGGGTTCTACGATGATTAGAACCCTTTGAATGTGTGTAGAGGAGATAAAAAACTTGGAGATGTTTTGATGGTGGTTTGGATTTTTGGAGAAGAAGGTGAATAGTGAGCAGCGTCACTTCCGGACTATTTAGCATAGGAATACTCACGATTTAGCTCTCGGTCAAAACACGAAAGTTGTAGATCTTTTTGATACGGTCAC
The DNA here is from genome assembly GCA_949130495.1 of Sambucus nigra. Classification (NCBI taxonomy): domain Eukaryota; kingdom Viridiplantae; phylum Streptophyta; class Magnoliopsida; order Dipsacales; family Adoxaceae; genus Sambucus; species Sambucus nigra. Next base: position 352,010,537 of record OX422213.1, on the reverse strand, counting down.
GTGAGCGCTGACCATGCATTTTTCGTATTTTTTTTTCTAATTGTTATGATTTTTATAAGATGGCAGTTTCGGGGTGAAATCACCAACTCGGAAATGCACTCGGAAATTGGAAAAATGAAAGGCTAAAATTGTTTTGAGATAAATATATGGGGTTCTTAAAAATAGTGTGGGGACTTCTAAATATTTTTTTTAGTAAGGCGTGTATTTTGGATTAGTTGAAAGTAAAATCCAAGATTTACCCAAATAGGGTTTTCGTGAGGAATAATACGTAAAGAGATATTTATGTGTGATTTGAATATTAAATAAGGGAATACGTATTGGGGTATTTTAATTGTGTGACTGCATATATTATTGCAAATGAGAATATTCGAGGCTATTTGTTATCGCTATAAAAGTTTGGAGATTATAGACATAAAAGATTGAGAAGTGACTCCGCCATTGGGTTCAGAATGGACGAGATAGTCAAAATAGAGTACCCGGGGTTAGTATTTGGGTTCCGGGCATTTTTGGACTAGTAGGGACTCGTAAATGAGTACACGAGTCATTTAACAATTGGGTATATACCCAATTTTGGATTTAAAGAGGTGGCAGCCCTCATTTCTCCCAAATATCAGCCCTTATAGAGAGAGAGAACAAAGAAAGAAGAAGAGAGAAAATAAGAGATTTTCGGCCAAAATTCGCGGGATTCGACTCGTGGTCGTCGGATTAAATCCACGAGGCAAGTGTTTAACTTGATTTATGATTTAGTGTGTTTAATTCCTCATATGGTAGTTGGTATAAAACTAAAGATTTTTGGGATGAAATTTCGTGGATCAAACGGGTTTTCGAAAGATTAAAACGGATATAACTCGATGTATACCCAATATGAGAAACTCGAAATTAATTGAAATTAATTGCTGGATCTGGGTTCTACGATGATTAGATCCCTTTGAATGTGCATAGAGGTGATAAAAAACTTGGAGATGTTTCAATGGTGGTTTGGATTTTTGGAGAAGAATGTGAACAGTGACCAGCGTCACTTCAGGACTATTTAGGATAGGAAGACTGCCAATTTAGCTCTCAGTCAAAACACAAAAGTTGTAGATCTTTTGGATACGGTCACGTGAGCGATGACCACGTATTTTTTTTTTCAAATTGTTATGATTTTTATAAGATGGCAGTTTCGGGGTGAAATCACCAACTCGGAAATGCACTCGGAAATTGGAAAAATAAAAGGCTAAAATTGTTTGGAGATAAATATTTGGGGTTCCTCAAAATAGTGTGAGGACTTATAAATATTTTTTTTAGTAAGGCATGTATTTTGGATTAGTTGAAAGTAAAATCCAAGATTTACCCAAATAGGGGTGTTCGTGACGAATAATACTTAAAGAGATATTTAGGTCTGATTTGAATATTAAATTAGGTAATACGTATAGGCGTATTTTAATTGTGTGACGACTTATATTATTGAGAATGAGAATATTCGAGGCTATTGGTTATCGCTATAAAAGTTTGGAGATTATAGCCATAAAAGATTGAGATGAGACTCCGCCATTGGGTTCAGAATGGACGAGGTAATCAAAATAGAGTACCCGGGGTTAGTATTTGGGTTCCGGGCATTTTTGGACTAGTAGGGACTCGTAAATGAGTACACGAGTCATTTAACAATTGGGTATATACCCAATTTCAGATATAAAGAGGTGGCAGCTCTCATTTCTCCCAAATATCAGCCCTTATAGAGAGAGAGAACAGAGAAAGAAGAAGAAAGAAAATAAGTGATTTTCGGCCAAAATTCGCGGGATTCGACTCGTGGTCGTCGGATTTAATCCACGAGGCAAGTGTTTAACTTGATTTATGATTTAGTGTGTTTAATTTCTCATATGGTAGTTGGTAGAAAACTAAAGATGTTTATGTTGAAATTTCGTGGATCAAACGGGTTTTCGAAAGATTAAAACGGATATAACTCGATTTATACCCAATATGAGAAACTCAAAATTAATTGAAATTAATTGTTGGATCTGGGTTCTACGATGATTAGAACCCTTTTAACGTGTGTAGAGGAGATAAGAAACTTGGAGATGTTTTAATGGTGGATTGGATTTTTGGAAAGGAAGGTGAATAGTGACCAGCGTCACTTCCGGACTATTTCGGATAGGAAGACTGCTGATTTAGCTCTCGGTCAAAACACAAAAGTTATAGATACTTTTGATATGGTGACCAAAGCACCGAACTCCTATTTTTCTGATTTTTTTTTAAATTGTTATGATTTTTATAAGATGGCACTTTCGGGGTGAAATCACCAACTCGGAAATGCACTCGAAAATTGGAAAAATAAAAGGCTAAAATTATTTGGAGATAAATATTTGGGGTTCCTAAAAATAGTGTGGGGACTTCTAAATATTTTTTTTAGTAAGGCGTGTATTTTGGATTAGTTTAAAGTAAAATCCAAGATTTACCCAAATAGGGGTGTTCGTGAGGAATAATACTTAAAGAGATATTTAGGTGTGATTTGAATATTAAATAAGGGAATACGTATTGGGGTATTTGAATTGTGTGACTGCTTATATTATTGCGAATGAGAATATTCGAGGCTATTTGTTACCGCTATAAATGTTTGGAGAATATAGCGATAAAAGATTGAGAAGAGACTCCGCCATTGGGTTCAGAATGGACGAGATAGTCAAAATAGAGTACCCGGGGTTAGTATTTGGGTTCCGGGCATTTTTAGAATAGTAGGGACTCGTAAATGAGTACATGAGTCATTTAACAATTGGGTATATACCCAATTTCGGATTTAAAGAGGTGGCAGCCCTCATTTCTCCCAAATATCAGCCCTTATTGAGAGAGAGAACAAAGAAAGAAGAAGAAAGAAAATAAGAGATTTTCGGCCAAAATTCGCGGGATTCGACTCGTGGTCGTCGGATTTAACCCACGAGGCAAGTGTTTAACTTGATTTATGATTTAGTGTGTTTAATTTCTCATATGGTAGTTGGTATAAAACTAAAGATTTTTGGGTTGAAATTTCGTGGATCAAACGGGTTTTCGAAAGATTAAAACGGATATAACTCGATGTATACCCAATATAAGAAACTTGAAATTAATTGAAATTAATTGTTGGATCTGGGTTCTACGATGATTAGAACCCTTTGATGTGTGTAGAGGAGATAAAAAACTTGGAGATGTTTTGATGGTGGTTTGGATTTTTGGAGAAGAAGGTGAATAGTGACAAGCGTCACTTCCGGACTATTTAGCATAGGAAGACTGCCGATTTAGCTCTCGGTCAAAACACGAAAGTTGTAGATCTTTTTGATATGATCATGTGAGGGATGACCACGTATTTGTTTGATTTTTTTTCAAATTGTTATGATTTTTATAAGATGGCAGTTTCGGGGTGAAATCACCAATCCGAAATGCACTCGGAAATTGGAAAAATGAAAGGCTAAAATTTTTTGCACATAAGTATTTGGGGTTCCTAAAAAAAGTGTGAGGACTTCTATATATTTTTTTTAGTAAGGCGTGTATTTTGGATTAGTTGAAAGTAAAATCCAAGATTTACCCAAATAGGAGTGTTCGTGAGGAATAATACTTAAAGTGATATTTAGGTGTGATTTGAATATTAAATAAGGGAATACGTATTGGGGTATTTTAATTGTGTGACTGCTTATATTATTGCGAATGAGAAAATTCGAGGCTATTTGTTATCTCTATAAAAGTTTGGAGATTATATCCATAAAAGATTGAGAAGAGACTCCGCCATTGGGTTCAGAATGGACGAGATAGTCAAAATAGAGTACCCGGGGTTAGTATTTGGGTTCCGGGTATTTTTTGACTAGTAGGGACTCGTAAATGAGTACACGTGTCATTTAACAATTGGGTTTATACCCAATTTCGGATTTAAAGAGGTGGCAGCCCTCATTTCTCCCAAATATCAGCCCTTATAGAGAGATAGAACAGAGAAAGAAGAAGAAAGAAAATAAGAGATTTTCGGCCAAAATTCGCGGGATTCGACTCATGGTCCTCGGATTTAATCCATGAGGCAAGTGTTGAACTTGATTTAAGATTTAGTGTGTTTAATTTCACATATGGTAGTTGGTATAAAACTAAAGATTTTTGTGTTGAAGTTTTGTCGATCAAACGGGTTTTCGAAAGATTAAAACGGATATAACTCGATGTATACCCAATATGAGAAACTCGAAATTAATTGAAATTAATTGTTGGATCTGGGTTCTACGATGATTAGAACCCTTTGAATGTGTGTAGAGGAGATAAAAAACTTGGAGATGTTTTGATGTTGGTTTGGATTTTTGGAGAAGAAGGTGAATAGTGACCAGCGTCACTTCCGGACTATTTAGGATAGGAAGATTGCCGATTTAGCTCTCGATCAAAACACAAAAGTTGTAGATCGTTTTGATACGGTCACGTGAGCGCCAACCACGTATTTTTCTGATTTTTTCTCAAATTGTTATGATTTTTATAAGATGGCACTTTCGGGGTGAAATCACCAACTCGGAAATGCACTCGGAAATTGGAAAAATAAAAGGCTAAAGTTGTTTGGAGATAAATATTTGGGGTTCCTAAAAATAGTGTCGGGACTTATAAATATTTTTTTTAGTAAGGCGTGTTTTTTGGATTATATGAAAGTAAAATCCAAGATTTACCCAAATAGGGGTGTTCGTGAGGAATAATACTTAAGGAGATATTTAGGTGGGATTTGAATATTAAATAAGGGAACACGTATTGGGGTATTTTAATTGTGTGACGACTTATATTATTGCGAATGAGAATATTCGAGGCTATTGGTTATCGCTATAAATGTTTGGAGATTATAGCCATAAAAGAATGAGAAGAGACTCTGCCATTGGGTTCGGAATGGACGATATAGTCAAAATAGAGTACCCGGGGTTAGTATTTGGGTTTCGGGTATTTTTCGACTAGTAGGGACTCATATATGAGTACACGAGTCATTTAAAAATTGGGTATATACCCAATTTCGGATTTAAAGAGGTGGCAGCCCTCATTTCTCCCAAATATCTGCCCTTATATAGAGAGAGAGAAGAGAGAAAGAAGAAAAAAAAATAAGAGATTTCCGGCCCAAATTCGCGGGATTCGACTCGTGGTCGTCGGATTTAATCCACAAGTCAAGTGTTTAACTTGATTTACGATTAAGTGTGTTTAATTTCTCATATGGTAGTTGGTAAAAAACTAAAGATTTTTGGGTTGAAATTTCGTGGATCAAACGGGTTTTCGAAAGATTAAAACGGATATAACTCGATGTATACCTAGTATGAGAAACTCGAAAATAATTGAAATTAATTCTTGGATATGGGTTCTAGGATGATTCGAACCCTTTGAATGTGTGTAGAGGAGATAAAAAGCTTGGATATGTTTTAATGGAGGTTTGGATTTTTGGAGAAGAAGGTGAATAGTGACCAGCATCACTTCCGGACTATTTCGGATAGGAAGACTGCCGATTTAGCTCTCGGTTAAAACAAAAAAGTTAAAGATCTTTTTGATACAATCACCTGAGCGCCGACCACGTATTTTTCTGATTTCGTTTCAAATTGTTATGATTTTTATAAGATGGCACTTTCGGGGTGAAATCACGAACTCGAAATTGGAAAAATAAAAGGCTAAAATTGTTTGGAGATAAATATTTGGGGTTCCTAAAAATAGTGTGGGGACTTCTAAATATTTTTTTTAGTATGGCGTGTATTTTGGTTTAGTTGAAAGTAAAATCCTAGATTTACCCAAATAGGCGTGTTCGTGAGGAATAATACGTAAAGAGATATTAAGGTGTGATTTGAAAATTAAATAAGGGAATACGTATTGGGTTATTTTAATTGTGTGACTTCTTATATTATTGCGAATGAGAATATTCGAGCCTATTTGTTATCGCTATAAAATTTTGGAGATTATATCCATAAAAGATTGAGAATGGACTCCGCCATTTGGTTCAGAATGGACGAGATAGTCAAAATAGAGTACCCAGGGTTAATATTTGGGTTCCGGGCATTTTTGGACTCGTAGGGACTCGTAAATGAGTACACGAGTCATTTAACAATTGGGTATATACCCAATTTCGGATTTAAAGAGTTGGAAACCCTCATTTCTCGAAAATATCAGCCCTTATAGAGAGAGAGAACAGAGAAAGATGAAGAAAGAAAATAAGAGATTTTCGTCTAAAATTCGCGGGATACGACTCGTGGTCGTCAGATTTAATCCACGAGGCAAGTGTTTAACTTGATTTATGATTTAGTGTGTTTAATTTCTCATATGGTAGTTGGTATAAAACTAAAGATTTTTGGGTTGAAATTTCGTGGATCAAACGGGTTTTCGAAAGATTAAAACGGATATAACTCGATGTATACCCAATATAAGAAACTCGAAATTAATTGAAATTAATTGTTGGATCTGGGTTCTACGATGATTAGAACCCTTTGATGTGTGTGGAGGAGATAAAAAACTTGGAGATGTTTTGATGGTGGTTTGGATTTTTGGAGAAGAAGGTGAATAGTGACAAGCGTCACTTCCGGACTAGTTAGCATAGGAAGACTGCCGATTTAGCTCTCGGTCAAAACACGAAAGTTGTAGATCTTTTTGATATGATCATGTGAGCGATGACCACGTATTTGTTTGATTTTTTTTCAAATTGTTATGATTTTTATAAGATGGCAGTTTCGGGGTGAGATCACCAACTCCGAAATGCACTCGGAAATTGGAAAAATGAAAGGCTAAAATTGTTTGCACATAAGTATTTGGGGTTCCTAAAAAAAGTGTGAGGACTTCTATATATTTTTTTTAGTAAGGCGTGTATTTTGGATTAGTTGAAAGTAAAATCCAAGATTTACCCAAATAGGGGTGTTCGTGAGGAATAATACTTAAAGTGATATTTAGGTGTGATTTGAATATTAAATAAGGGAATACGTATTGGGGTATTTTAATTGTGTGACTGCTTATATTATTGCGAATGAGAAAATTCGAGGCTATTTGTTATCGCTATAAAAGTTTGGAGATTATATCCATAAAAGATTGAGAAGAGACTCCGCCATTGGGTTCAGAATGGACGAGATAGTCAAAATAGAGTACCCGGGGTTAGTATTTGGGTTCCGGGTATTTTTTGACTAGTAGGGACTCGTAAATGAGTACACGTGTCATTTAACAATTGGGTTTATACCCAATTTCGGATTTAAAGAGGTGGCAGCCCTCATTTCTCCCAAATATCAACCCTTATAGAGAGATAGAACAGAGAAAGAAGAAGAAAGAAAATAAGAGATTTTCGGCCAAAATTCGCGGGATTCGACTCATGGTCCTCGGATTTAATCCATGAGGCAAGTGTTTAACTTGATTTATGATTTAGTGTGTTTAATTTCACATATGGTAGTTGGTATAAAACTAAAGATTTTTGGGTTGAAGTTTTGTCGATCAAACGGGTTTTCGAAAGATTAAAACGGATATAACTCGATGTATACCCAATATGAGAAACTCGAAATTAATTGAAATTAATTGTTGGATCTGGGTTCTACGATGATTAGAACCCTTTGAATGTGTCTAGAGGAGATAAAAAACTTGGAGATGTTTTGATGTTGGTTTGGATTTTTGGAGAAGAAGGTGAATAGTGACCAGCGTCACTTCCGGACTATTTAGGATAGGAAGATTGCCGATTTAGCTCTCGATCAAAACACAAAAGTTGTAGATCGTTTTGATACGGTCACGTGAGCGCCAACCACGTATTTTTCTGATTTTTTCTCAAATTGTTATGATTTTTATAAGATGGCACTTTCGGGGTGAAATCACCAACTCGGAAATGCACTCGGAAATTGGAAAAATAAAAGGCTAAAGTTGTTTGGAGATAAATATTTGGGGTTCCTAAAAATAGTGTCGGGACTTATAAATATTTTTTTTAGTAAGGCGTGTATTTTGGATTATATGAAAGTAAAATCCAAGATTTACCCAAATAGGGGTGTTCGTGAGGAATAATACTTAAGGAGATATTTAGGTGGGATTTGAATATTAAATAAGGGAACATGTATTGGGGTATTTTAATTGTGTGACGACTTATATTATTGCGAATGAGAATATTCGAGGCTATTGGTTATCGCTATAAAAGTTTGGAGATTATAGCCATAAAAGAATGAGAAGAGACTCTGCCATTGGGTTCGGAATGGACGATATAGTCAAAATAGAGTACCCGGGGTTAGTATTTGGGTTTCGGGTATTTTTCGACTAGTAGGGACTCATATATGAGTACACGAGTCATTTAAAAATTGGGTATATACCCAATTTCGGATTTAAAGAGGTGGCAGCCCTCATTTCTCCCAAATATCTGCCCTTATATAGAGAGAGAGAAGAGAGAAAGAAGAAAAAAAAAATAAGAGATTTCCGGCCCAAATTCGCGGGATTCGACTCGTGGTCGTCGGATTTAATCCACAAGTCAAGTGTTTAACTTGATTTACGATTAAGTGTGTTTAATTTCTCATATGGTAGTTGGTAAAAAACTAAAGATTTTTGGGTTGAAATTTCGTGGATCAAACGGGTTTTCGAAAGATTAAAACGGATATAACTCGATGTATACCTAGTATGAGAAACTCGAAAATAATTGAAATTAATTCTTGGATATGGGTTCTAGGATGATTCGAACCCTTTGAATGTGTGTAGAGGAGATAAAAAGCTTGGATATGTTTTAATGGAGGTTTGGATTTTTGGAGAAGAAGGTGAATAGTGACCAGCATCACTTCCGGACTATTTCGGATAGGAAGACTGCCGATTTAGCTCTCGGTTAAAACAAAAAGGTTAAAGATCTTTTTGATACAATCACCTGAGCGCCGACCACGTATTTTTCTGATTTCGTTTCAAATTGTTATGATTTTTATAAGATGGCACTTTCGGGGTGAAATCACGAACTCGAAATTGGAAAAATAAAAGGCTAAAATTGTTTGGAGATAAATATTTGGGGTTCCTAAAAATAGTGTGGGGACTTCTAAATATTTTTTTTAGTAAGGCGTGTATTTTGGTTTAGTTGAAAGTAAAATCCTAGATTTACCCAAATAGGCGTGTTCGTGAGGAATAATACGTAAAGAGATATTAAGGTGTGATTTGAAAATTAAATAAGGGAATACGTATTGGGTTATTTTAATTGTGTGACTTCTTATATTATTGCGAATGAGAATATTCGAGCCTATTTGTTATCGCTATAAAATTTTGGAGATTATATCCATAAAAGATTGAGAATGGACTCCGCCATTTGGTTCAGAATGGACGAGATAGTCAAAATAGAGTACCCAGGGTTAATATTTGGGTTCCGGGCATTTTTGGACTCGTAGGGACTCGTAAATGAGTACACGAGTCATTTAACAATTGGGTATATACCCAATTTCGGATTTAAAGAGTTGGAAACCCTCATTTCTCGAAAATATCAGCCCTTATAGAGAGAGAGAACAGAGAAAGATGAAGAAAGAAAATAAGAGATTTTCGTCTAAAATTCGCGGGATACGACTCGTGGTCGTCAGATTTAATCCACGAGGCAAGTGTTTAACTTGATTTATGATTTAGTGTGTTTAATTTCTCATATGGTAGTTGGTATAAAACTAAAGATTTTTGGGTTGAAATTTCGTGGATCAAACGGGTTTTCGAAAGATTAAAACGGATATAACTCGATGTATACCCAATATAAGAAACTCGAAATTAATTGAAATTAATTGTTGGATCTGGGTTCTACGATGATTAGAACCCTTTGATGTGTGTGGAGGAGATAAAAAACTTGGAGATGTTTTGATGGTGGTTTGGATTTTTGGAGAAGAAGGTGAATAGTGACAAGCGTCACTTCCGGACTAGTTAGCATAGGAAGACTGCCGATTTAGCTCTCGGTCAAAACACGAAAGTTGTAGATCTTTTTGATATGATCATGTGAGCGATGACCACGTATTTGTTTGATTTTTTTTCAAATTGTTATGATTTTTATAAGATGGCAGTTTCGGGGTGAGATCACCAACTCCGAAATGCACTCGGAAATTGGAAAAATGAAAGGCTAAAATTGTTTGCACATAAGTATTTGGGGTTCCTAAAAAAAGTGTGAGGACTTCTATATATTTTTTTTAGTAAGGCGTGTATTTTGGATTAGTTGAAAGTAAAATCCAAGATTTACCCAAATAGGGGTGTTCGTGAGGAATAATACTTAAAGTGATATTTAGGTGTGATTTGAATATTAAATAAGGGAATACGTATTGGGGTATTTTAATTGTGTGACTGCTTATATTATTGCGAATGAGAAAATTCGAGGCTATTTGTTATCGCTATAAAAGTTTGGAGATTATATCCATAAAAGATTGAGAAGAGACTCCGCCATTGGGTTCAGAATGGACGAGATAGTCAAAATAGAGTACCCGGGGTTAGTATTTGGGTTCCGGGTATTTTTTGACTAGTAGGGACTCGTAAATGAGTACACGTGTCATTTAACAATTGGGTTTATACCCAATTTCGGATTTAAAGAGGTGGCAGCCCTCATTTCTCCCAAATATCAACCCTTATAGAGAGATAGAACAGAGAAAGAAGAAGAAAGAAAATAAGAGATTTTCGGCCAAAATTCGCGGGATTCGACTCATGGTCCTCGGATTTAATCCATGAGGCAAGTGTTTAACTTGATTTATGATTTAGTGTGTTTAATTTCACATATGGTAGTTGGTATAAAACTAAAGATTTTTGGGTTGAAGTTTTGTCGATCAAACGGGTTTTCGAAAGATTAAAACGGATATAACTCGATGTATACCCAATATGAGAAACTCGAAATTAATTGAAATTAATTGTTGGATCTGGGTTCTACGATGATTAGAACCCTTTGAATGTGTCTAGAGGAGATAAAAAACTTGGAGATGTTTTGATGTTGGTTTGGATTTTTGGAGAAGAAGGTGAATAGTGACCAGCGTCACTTCCGGACTATTTAGGATAGGAAGATTGCCGATTTAGCTCTCGATCAAAACACAAAAGTTGTAGATCGTTTTGATACGGTCACGTGAGCGCCCACCACGTATTTTTCTGATTTTTTCTCAAATTGTTATGATTTTTATAAGATGGCACTTTCGGGGTGAAATCACCAACTCGGAAATGCACTCGGAAATTGGAAAAATAAAAGGCTAAAGTTGTTTGGAGATAAATATTTGGGGTTCCTAAAAATAGTGTCGGGACTTATAAATATTTTTTTTAGTAAGGCGTGTATTTTGGATTATATGAAAGTAAAATCCAAGATTTACCCAAATAGGGGTGTTCGTGAGGAATAATACTTAAGGAGATATTTAGGTGGGATTTGAATATTAAATAAGGGAACATGTATTGGGGTATTTTAATTGTGTGACGACTTATATTATTGCGAATGAGAATATTCGAGGCTATTGGTTATCGCTATAAAAGTTTGGAGATTATAGCCATAAAAGAATGAGAAGAGACTCTGCCATTGGGTTCGGAATGGACGATATAGTCAAAATAGAGTACCCGGGGTTAGTATTTGGGTTTCGGGTATTTTTCGACTAGTAGGGACTCATATATGAGTACACGAGTCATTTAAAAATTGGGTATATACCCAATTTCGGATTTAAAGAGGTGGCAGCCCTCATTTCTCCCAAATATCTGCCCTTATATAGAGAGAGAGAAGAGAGAAAGAAGAAAAAAAAAATAAGAGATTTCCGGCCCAAATTCGCGGGATTCGACTCGTGGTCGTCGGATTTAATCCACAAGTCAAGTGTTTAACTTGATTTACGATTAAGTGTGTTTAATTTCTCATATGGTAGTTGGTAAAAAACTAAAGATTTTTGGGTTGAAATTTCGTGGATCAAACGGGTTTTCGAAAGATTAAAACGGATATAACTCGATGTATACCTAGTATGAGAAACTCGAAAATAATTGAAATTAATTCTTGGATATGGGTTCTAGGATGATTCGAACCCTTTGAATGTGTGTAGAGGAGATAAAAAGCTTGGATATGTTTTAATGGAGGTTTGGATTTTTGGAGAAGAAGGTGAATAGTGACCAGCATCACTTCCGGACTATTTCGGATAGGAAGACTGCCGATTTAGCTCTCGGTTAAAACAAAAAGGTTAAAGATCTTTTTGATACAATCACCTGAGCGCCGACCACGTATTTTTCTGATTTCGTTTCAAATTGTTATGATTTTTATAAGATGGCACTTTCGGGGTGAAATCACGAACTCGAAATTGGAAAAATAAAAGGCTAAAATTGTTTGGAGATAAATATTTGGGGTTCCTAAAAATAGTGTGGGGACTTATAAATATTTTTTTTAGTAATGCGTGTATTTTGGATTAGTTGAAAGTAAAATGAAAGATTTACCCAAATAGGGGTGTTCGTGAGGAATAATACTTAAGGAGATATTTAGGTGGGATTTGAATATTAAATAAGGGAATACGTATTGGGGTGTTTTAATTGTGTGACGGCTTATATTATTGCAAATGAGAATATTCGAGGCTAATGGTTATCGCTATAAAAGTTTGGAGATTATATCCAAAAAAGATTGAGAAGAGACTCCGCCATTGGGTTCAAAATGGACGAGATAGTCAAAATAGAGTACCCGGGGTTAGTATTTGGGTTCCGAGCATTTTTGGACTAGTAGGGACTCGTAAATGAGTACACGAGTCATTTAACAATTGGGTATATACCCAATTTCGGATTTAAAGAGGTGGCAGCCCTCATTTCTCCCAAATATCAGCCCTTATAGAGTGAGAGAACAAAGAAAGAAGAAGAAAGAAAATAAGAGATTTTCGGCCAAAATTCGCGGGATTCGACTCGTGGTCGTTGGATTTAATCCACGAGTCAAGTGTTTAACTTGATTTATGATTTAGTGTGTTTAATTTCTCATATGGTAGTTGGTAAAAAACTAAAGATTTTTGGGTTGAAATTTCGTGGATCAAACGGGTTTTCGAAAGAATAAAACGGATATAACTCGATGTATACCCAGTATGAGAAACTCGAAATTAATTGAAATTAATTGCTGGATCTGGGTTCTACGATGATTAGATCCCTTTGAATGTGTATAGAGGAGATAAAAAACTTGGAGATGTTTAAATGGTTGTTTGGATTTTTGGAGAAGAAGGTGAATAGTGACCAGCGTCACTTCCGGACTATTTAGGATAGGAAGACTGCCGATTTAGCTCTCGGTCAAAACAGAAAAGTTATAGATCTTTTTGATACGGTCACGTGAGCGCCGGCCACGTATTTTTATGATTTTTTCTCAAAATGTTATGATTTTTATAAGATGGAAATTTCGGGGTGAAATCACCAACTCGGAAATGTACTCCGAAATTGGAAAAATAAAAGGCTAAAATTGTTTGGAGATAAATATTTGGGGTTCCTAAAAATAGTGTGGGGACTTATAAATATTTTTTTTAGTAATGCGTGTATTTTGGATTAGTTGAAAGTAAAATGCAAGATTTACCCAAATAGGGGTGTTCGTGAGGAATAATACTTAAGGAGATATTTAGGTGGGATTTGAATATTAAATAAGGGAATACGTATTGGGGTGTTTTAAATGTGTGACGGCTTATATTATTGCAAATGAGAATATTCGAGGCTAATGGTTATCGCTATAAAAGTTTGGAGATTATATCCAAAAAAGATTGAGAAGAGACTCCGCCATTGGGTTCAAAATGGACGAGATAGTCAAAATAGAGTACCCGGGGTTAGTATTTGGGTTCCGAGCATTTTTGGACTAGTAGGGACTCGTAAATGAGTACACGAGTCATTTAACAATTGGGTATATACCCAATTTCGGATTTAAAGAGGTGGCAGCCCTCATTTCTCCCAAATATCAGCCCTTATAGAGTGAGAGAACAAAGAAAGAAGAAGAAAGAAAATAAGAGATTTTCGGCCAAAATTCGCGGGATTCGACTCGTGGTCGTCGGATTTAATCCACGAGTCAAGTGTTTAACTTGATTTATGATTTAGTGTGTTTAATTTCTCATATGGTAGTTGGTAAAAAACTAAAGATTTTTGGGTTGAAATTTCGTGGATCAAACGGGTTTTCGAAAGAATAAAACGGATATAACTCGATGTATACCCAGTATGAGAAACTCGAAATTAATTGAAATTAATTGCTGGATCTGGGTTGTACGATGATTAGATCCCTTTGAATGTGTATAGAGGAGATAAAAAACTTGGAGATGTTTAAATGGTGGTTTGGATTTTTGGAGAAGAAGGTGAATAGTGACCAGCGTCACTTCCGGACTATTTAGGATAGGAAGACTGCCGATTTAGCTCTCGGTCAAAACAGAAAAGTTATATATCTTTTTGATACGGTCACGTGAGCGCCGACCACGTATTTTTATGACTTTTTCTCAAAATGTTATGATTTTTATAAGATGGAAATTTCGGGGTGAAATCACCAACTCGGAAATGCACTCGGAAATTGGAAAAATAAAAGGCTAAAATTGTTTGGAGATAAATATTTGGGGTTCCTAAAAATAGTGTGGGGACTTATAAATATTTTTTTTATTAATGCGTGTATTTTGGATTAGTTGAAAGTAAAATGCAAGATTTACCCAAATAGGGGTGTTCGTGAGGAATAATACTTAAGGAGATATTTAGGTGGGATTTGAATATTAAATAAGGGAATACGTATTGGGGTGTTTTAATTGTGTGACGGCTTATATTATTGCGAATGAGAATATTCGAGGCTATTGGTTATCGCTATAAAAGTTTGGAGATTATATCCATAAAAGATTGAGAAGAGACTCCGCCATTGGGTTCAAAATGGACGAGATAGTCAAAATAGAGTACCCGGGGTTAGTATTTGGGTTCCGAGCATTTTTGGACCAGTAGGGACTCGTAAATGAGTACACGAGTCATTTAACAATTGGGTATATACCCAATTTCGGATTTAAAGAGGTGGCAGCCCTCATTTCTCCCAAATATCAGCCCTTATAGAGTGAGAGAACAAAGAAAGAAGAAGAAAGAAAATAAGAGATTTTCGGCCAAAATTCGCGGGATTCGACTCGTGGTCGTCGGATTTAATCCACGAGTCAAGTGTTTAACTTGATTTATGATTTAGTGTGTTTAATTTCTCATATGGTAGTTGGTAAAAAACTAAAGATTTTTGGGTTGAAATTTCGTGGATCAAACGGGTTTTCGAAAGAATAAAACGGATATAACTCGATGTATACCCAGTATGAGAAACTCGAAATTAATTGAAATTAATTGCTGGATCCGGGTTCTACGATGATTAGATCCCTTTGAATGTGTATAGAGGAGATAAAAAACTTGGAGATGTTTAAATGGTGGTTTGGATTTTTGGAGAAGAAGGTGAATAGTGACCAGCGTCACTTCCGGACTATTTAGGATAGGAAGACTGCCGATTTAGCTCTCGGTCAAAACAGAAAAGTTATATATCTTTTTGATACGGTCACGTGAGTGCCGACCACGTATTTTTATGATTTTTTCTCAAAATGTTATGATTTTTATAAGATGGAAATTTCGGGGTGAAATCACCAACTCGGAAATGCACTCGGAAATTGGAAAAATAAAAGGCTAAAATTATTTGGAGATAAATATTTGGGGTTCCTAAAAATAGTGTGGGGACTTATAAATATTTTTTTTAGTAATGCGTGTATTTTGGATTAGTTGAAAGTAAAATGCAAGATTTACCCAAATAGGGGTGTTCGTGAGGAATAATACTTAAGGAGATATTTAGGTGGGATTTGAATATTAAATAAGGGAATACGTATTGGGGTGTTTTAATTGTGTGACGGCTTATATTATTGCGAATGAGAATATTCGAGGCTATTGGTTATCGCTATAAAAGTTTGGAGATTATATCCATAAAATATTGAGAAGAGACTCCGCCATTGGGTTCAAAATGGACGAGATAGTCAAAATAGAGTACCCGGGGTTAGTATTTGGGTTCCGAGCATTTTTGGACTAGTAGGGACTCGTAAATGAGTACACGAGTCATTTAACAATTGGGTATATACCCAATTTCGGATTTAAAGAGGTGGCAACCCTCATTTCTCCCAAATATCAGCCCTTATAGAGTGAGAGAACAAAGAAAGAAGAAGAAAGAAAATAAGAGATTTTCGGCCAAAATTCGCGGGATTCGACTCGTGGTCGTCGGATTTAATCCACGAGTCAAGTGTTTAACTTGATTTATGATTTAGTGTGTTTAATTTCTCATATGGTAGTTGGTAAAAAACTAAAGATTTTTGGGTTGAAATTTCGTGGATCAAACGGGTTTTCGAAAGAATAAAACGGATATAACTCGATGTATACCCAGTATGAGAAACTCGAAATTAATTGAAATTAATTGCTGGATCCGGGTTCTACGATGATTAGATCCCTTTGAATGTGTACAGAGGAGATAAAAAACTTGGAGATGTTTAAATGGTGGTTTGGATTTTTGGAGAAGAAGGTGAATAGTGACCAGCGTCACTTCCGGACTATTTAGGATAGGAAGACTGCCGATTTAGCTCTCGGTCAAAACAGAAAAGTTATAGATCTTTTTGATACGGTCACGTGAGCGCCAACCACGTATTTTTATGATTTTTTCTCAAAATGTTATGATTTTTATAAGATGGCAATTTCGGGGTGAAATCACCAACTCGGAAATGCACTCGGAAATTGGAAAAATAAAAGGCTAAAATTGTTTGGAGATAAATATTTGGGGTTCCTAAAAATAGTGTGGGGACTTATAAATATTTGTTTTAGTAATGCGTGTATTTTGGATTAGTTGAAAGTAAAATGCAAGATTTACCCAAATAGGGGTTTTCGTGAGGAATAATACTTAAGGAGATATTTAGGTGGGATTTGAATATTAAATAAGGGAATACGTATTGGGGTATTTTAATTGTGTGACGGCTTATATTATTTCGAATCAGAATATTCGAGGCTATTGGTTATTGCTATAATAGTTTGGAGATTATAGCCATAAAAGATTGAGAAGAGACTCCGCCATTGGGTTCGGAATGGACGAGATAGTCAAAATAGAGTACTCGGGGTTAGTATTTGGGTTCCGGGCATTTTTGGACTAGTAGGGACTCGTAAATGAGTACACGAGTCATTTAAAAATTGGGTATATACCCAATTTCGGATTTAAAGAGGTGGCAACCCTCATTTCCCCCAAATATCAGCCCTTAGAGAGAGAGAACAAAGAAAGAAGAAGAAAGAAAATAAGAGATTTCTGGCCCAAATTCGCGGTATTCGACTCGTGGTCGTCGGATTTAATCCACGAGGCAAGTGTTTAACTTGATTTATGATTTAGTGTGTTTAATTTCTCATATGGTAGTTGGTATAAAACTAAAGATTTTTGGGTAGAAATTCCGTGGATCAAACGGGTTTTCGAAAGATTAAACGGATATAACTCGATGTATACCCAATATGAGAAACTCCAAAATAATTGAAATTAATTGTTGGATCTGGGTTCTAGGATGATTCGAACCCTTTGAATGTGTGTAGAGGAGATAAAAAACTTGGAGATGTTTTAATGGAGGTTTGGATTTTTGGAGAAGAAGGTGAATAGTGACCAGCGTCACTTCCGGACTATTTCGGATAGGAAGACTGCCGATTTAGCTCTCGGTCAAAACACAAAAGTTATAGATCTTTTTTATATGGTCACCTAAGCGCCGACCACGTATTTAACTGATTTTTTTTCAAAAATGTTATGATTTTAATAAAATGGCAGTTTCGGGGTAAAATCACCAACTCGGAAATGCACTCAGAAATTGGAAAAATAAAATGCTAAAATTGTTTGGAGATAAATATTTAGGGTTCCTAAAAATAGTGTGGGGAATTATAAATATTTGTTTTGGTAATGCATGTATTTTGGATTAGTTGAAACTAAAATCCAAGATTTACCCAAATAGGGGTGTTCGTGAGGAATAATACTTAAGGAGATATTTAGGTGGGATTTGAATATTAAATAAGGGAATACGTATTGGGGTATTTTAACTGTGTGACGGCTTATATTATTGCGAATGAGAATATTCGAGGCTATTGGTTATTGCTATAAAAGTTTGGAGATTATAGCCATAAAAGATTGAGAAGAGACTCCGCCATTGGGTTCGGAATGGACGAGATAGTCAAAATAGAGTACTCGGGGTTCGTATTTGGGTTCCGGGTATTTTTGGACTAGTAGGGACTCGTAAATGAGTACAAGAGTCATTTAACAATTGGGTATATACCCAATTTCGGATTTAAATAGTTGGAAACCCTCATTTCCCCCAAATATCAGCCCTTAGAGAGAGAGAGAACAAAGAAAGAAGAAGAAAGAAAATAAGAGATTTCCGGCCCAAATTCGTGGGGGTTCGAATCGTGGTCGTCGGATTTAATCCACGAGGCAAGTGTTTTACTTGATTTATGATTTAGTGTGTTTAATTTCTCATATGGTAGTTGGTATAAAACTAAAGATTTTTGGGTTGAAATTTCGTGGATCAAATGGGTTTTCGAAAGATTAAAACGGATATAACTCGATGTATACCCAGTATGAGAAACTCGAAAATAATTGAAATTAATTGTTGGATCTGGGTTCTAGGATGATTTGAACCCTTTGAATGTCTGTAGAGGAGATAAAAAGATTGGATATGATTTAATGGAGGTTTGGATTTTTGGAGAAGAAGGTGAATAGTGACCAGCGTCACTTCCGGACTGTTTCGGATAGGAAGACTGCCGATTTAGCTCTCGGTCAAAACACAAAAGTTATAGATCTTTTTGATACGGTCACGTGAACGTTGACCACGTATTTTTATAATTTGTTTTCAAATTTTTATGATTTTAATAAAATGGCAGTTTCGGGGTGAAATCACCAACTCGGAAATGCACTCGGAAATTGGAAATTGGAAATTGGAAAAATAAAATTGTTTGGAGATAAATATTTGGGGTTCCTAAAAACAGTGTGGGGAGTTCTAAATATTTTTTTTAGTAAGGCGTGTATTTTGGATTAGTTGAAAGTAAAATCCAAGATTTACCCAAATAGGGGTGTTCGTGAGGAATAATACTTAAAAAGATATTTAGGTGTGATTTGAATATTAAATAAGGGAATACGTATTGGGGTATTTGAATTGTGTGACTGCTTATATTATTGCGAATGAGAAAATTCGAGCCTATTTGTTATCTCTATAAAAGTTTGGAGATTATTGCCATAAAATATTGAGAATGGACTCCGCCATTGGGTTCAGAATGGACGAGATAGTCAAAATAGAGTACCCGGGGTTAGTATTTGGGTTCCGGGCATTTTTGGACTAGTAGGGACTCGTAAATGAGTACGCGAGCCATTTAACAATTGGGTACATACCCAATTTCGGATTTAAAGAGGTGGCAACCCTCATTTCTCCAAAATATCATCCCTTATAGAGAGAGAGAACAAAGAATGAAGAATAAACAAAATAAGAGAGTTCCAGCCAAAATTCATGGGATTCGACTCGTGGTCGTCGGATTTAATCCACGAGTCAAGTGTTTAACTTGATTTATGATTTAGTGTGTTTACTTTATCATATGGTAGTTGGTATAAAACTAAAGATTTTTGGGTTGAACTTTCGTGGATCAAACGGGTTTTCGAAAGATTAAAACGGATATAACTCGATGTATACCCAATATTAGAAACTCAAAATTAATTGAAATTAATTGTTGGATATGGTCTCTACGATGATTAGAACCCTTTGAATGTGTGTAGAGGAGATAAAAAACTTGGAGATGTTTTAATGGAGGTTTGGATTTTTGGAGAAGAAGGTGAATAGTGACCAGCGTGACTTCCGAACTATTTAGGATAGGAAGACTGCCGATTTAGCTCTCGGTCAAAACAAAAAAGTTATAGATATTTTTGATATGGTCAGCTGAGCGCTGACCACGTATTTTTCTGATTTTTTTTCAAATTGTTATGATTTTTAAGATGGCAGTTTCGGGGTGAAATCACCAACTCGAAAATGCACTCGGAAATTGGAAAAATAAAAAGCTAAAATTGTTTGGAGATAAATATATGGGGTTCCTAAAAATAGTGTTGGGACTTATAAATATTTTTTTTAATAAGGCGTGTATTTTGGATTAGTTGAAAGTAAAATCCAAGATTTACCCAAATAGGGGTGTTCGTGAGGAATAATACTTAAAGAGATATTTAGGTGTGATTTGAATATTAAATAAGGGAATACGTATTGGGGTATTTTAATTGTGTGACTGCTTATATTATTGCGAATGAGAATATTCGAGGCTATTTGTTATCTCTATAAAAGTTTGGAGATTATAGCCATAAAAGATTGAGAAGAGACTCCGCCATTGGGTTCAGAATGGACGAGATACTCAAAATAGAGTACCCGGGGTTAGTATTTGGGTTCCAGGCATTTTTGGACTAGTAGGGACTCGTAAATGAGTACACGAGTCATTTAACAATTGGATATATACCCAATTTCGGATTTAAAGAGGTGGCAGCCCTCATTTCTCCCAAATATCAGCCCTTATAGAGAGAGAGAACAAAGAAAGAAGAAGAAAGAAAATAAGAGATTTCCGGCCAAAATTCGCGGGATTTGACTCGTGGTCGTCGGATTTAATCCACGAGTCAAGTGTTTAACTTGATTTATGATTAAGTGTGTTTACTTTCTCATATGGTAGTTGGTATAAAACTAAAGATTTTTGGGTTGAACTTTTGTGGATCAAACGGGTTTTCGAAAGATTAAAACGGATATAACTCGATGTATACCCAATATGAGAAACTCAAAATTAATTGAAATTAATTGTTTGATATGGGTTCTACGATGATTAGAACCCTTTGAATGTGTGTAGAGGAGATAAAAAACTTGGAGATGTTTTAATGGTGGTTTGGATTTTTGGAGAAGAAGGTGAATAGTGACCAGCGTCACTTCCGGACTATTTCGGATAGGAAGACTGGCGATTTAGCTCTCCGTCAAAACACAAAAGTTATTGATCTTTTTGATACGGTCACCTGAGCGCCGACCACGTATTTTTCTGATTTTTCTTCAAATTGTTATGATTTTTATAAAATGGAAGTTTCGGGGTGAAATCACCAACTCGGAAATGCACTCGAAAATTGGAAAAATAGAAGGCTAAAATAGTTTGGAGATAAATATTTGGGGTTCCTAAAAATAGTGTGGGGACTAATAAATATTTTTTTTAGTAAGGCGTGTATTTTGGATTAGTTGAATGTAAAATCCAAGATTTACCCAAATAGGGGTGTTCGTGAGGAATAATACTTAAGGAGATATTTAGGTGGGATTTGAATATTAAATAAGGGAATACGTATTGGGGTGTTTTAATTGTGTGACGGCTTATATTATTGCGACTGAGAATATTCGAGGCTATTGGTTATCGCTATAAAAGTTTGGAGATTATATCCATAAAAGATTGAGAAGAGACTCCGCCATTGGGTTCAAAATGTACGAGATAGTCAAAATAGAGTACCCGGGGTTAGTATTTGGGTTCCGAGCATTTTTGGACTAGTAGGGACTCGTAAATGAGTACACGAGTCATTTAACAATTGGGTATATACCCAATTTCGGATTTAAAGAGGTGGCAGCCCTCATTTCTCCCAAATATCAGCCCTTATAGAGTGAGAGAACAAAGAAAGAAGAAGAAAGAAAATAAGAGATTTTCGGCCAAAATTCGCGGGATTCGACTCGTGGTCGTCGGATTTAATCCACGAGTCAAGTGTTTAACTTGATTTATGATTTAGTGTGTTTAATTTCTCATATGGTAGTTGGTAAAAAACTAAAGATTTTTGGGTTGAAATTTCGTGGATCAAACGGGTTTTCGAAAGAATAAAACGGATATAACTCGATGTATACCCAGTATGAGAAACTCGAAATTAATTGAAATTAATTGCTGGATCCGGGTTCTACGATGATTAGATCCCTTTGAATGTGTATAGAGGAGATAAAAAACTTGGAGATGTTTAAATGGTGGTTTGGATTTTTGGAGAAGAAGGTGAATAGTGACCAGCGTCACTTCCGGACTATTTAGGATAGGAAGACTGCCGATTTAGCTCTCGGTCAAAACAGAAAAGTTATAGATCTTTTTGATACGGTCACGTGAGCACCGACCACGTATTTTTATGATTTTTTCTCTAAATGTTATGATTTTTATAAGATGGCAATTTCGGGGTGAAATCACCAACTCGGAAATGCACTCGGAAATTGGAAAAATAAAAGGCTAAAATTGTTTGGAGATAAATATTTGGGGTTCCTAAAAATAGTGTGGGGACTTATAAATATTTGTTTTAGTAATGCGTGTATTTTGGATTAGTTGAAAGTAAAATGCAAGATTTACCCAAATAGGGGTTTTCGTGAGGAATAATACTTAAGGAGATATTTAGGTGGGATTTGAATATTAAATAAGGGAATACGTATTGGGGTATTTTAATTGTGTGACGGCTTATATTATTTCGAATCAGAATATTCGAGGCTATTGGTTATTGCTATAATAGTTTGGAGATTATAGCCATAAAAGATTGAGAAGAGACTCCGCCATTGGGTTCAGAATGGACGAGATAGTCAAAATAGAGTACTCGGGGTTAGTATTTGGGTTCCGGGCATTTTTGGACTAGTAGGGACTCGTAAATGAGTACACGAGTCATTTAAAAATTGGGTATATACCCAATTTCGGATTTAAAGAGGTGGCAACCCTCATTTCCCCCAAATATTAGCCCTTAGAGAGAGAGAACAAAGAAAGAAGAAGAAAGAAAATAAGAGATTTCCGGCCCAAATTCGCGGTATTCGACTCGTGGTCGTCGGATTTAATCCACGAGGAAAGTGTTTAACTTAATTTATGATTTAGTGTGTTTAATTTCTCATATGGTAGTTGGTATAAAACTAAAGATTTTTGGGTAGAAATTCCGTGGATCAAACGGGTTTTCGAAAGATTAAAACGGATATAACTCGATGTATACCCAATATGAGAAACTCCAAAATAATTGAAATTAATTGTTGGATCTGGGTTCTAGGATGATTCGAACCCTTTGAATGTGTGTAGAGGAGATAAAAAACTTGGAGATGTTTTAATGGAGGTTTGGATTTTTGGAGAAGAAGGTGAATAGTGACCAGCGTCACTTCCGGACTATTTCGGATAGGAAGACTGCCGATTTAGCTCTCGGTCAAAACACAAAAGTTCTAGATCTTTTTGATACGGTCACCTAAGCGCCGACCACATATTTAACCGATTTTTTTTCAAAAATGTTATGATTTTAATAAAATGGCAGTTTCGGGGTAAAATCACCAACTCGGAAATGCACTCAGAAATTGGAAAAATAAAATGCTAAAATTGTTTGGAGATAAATATTTGGGGTTCCTAAAAATAGTGTGGGGAATTATAAATATTTGTTTTGGTAATGCATGTATTTTGGATTAGTTGAAACTAAAATCCAAGATTTACCCAAATAGGGGTGTTCGTGAGGAATAATACTTAAGGAGATATTTAGGTGGGATTTGAATATTAAATAAGGGAATACGTATTGGGGTATTTTAATTGTGTGACGGCTTATATTATTGCGAATGAGAATATTCGAGGCTATTGGTTATTGCTATAAAAGTTTGGAGATTGTAGCCATAAAATATTGAGAAGAGACTCCGCCATTGGGTTCGGAATGGACGAGATAGTCAAAATAGAGTACTCGGGGTTCGTATTTGGGTTCCGGGCATTTTTGGACTAGTAGGGACTCGTAAATGAGTACAAGAGTCATTTAACAATTGCGTATATACCCAATTTCGGATTTAAATAGTTGGAAACCCTCATTTCCCCCAAATATCAGCCCTTAGAGAGAGAGAGAACAAAGAAAGAAGAAGAAAGAAAATAAGAGATTTCCGGCCCAAATTCGCGGGGGTTCGAATCGTGGTCGTCGGATTTAATCCACGAGGCAAGTGTTTTACTTGATTTATGATTTAGTGTGTTTAATTTCTCATATGGTAGTTGGGATAAAACTAAAGATTTTTGGGTTGAAATTTCGTGGATCAAATGGGTTTTCGAAAGATTAAAACGGATATAACTCGATGTATACCCAGTATGAGAAACTCGAAAATAATTGAAATTAATTGTTGGATCTGGATTCTAGGATGATTTGAACCCTTTGAATGTCTGTAGAGGAGATAAAAAGATTGGATATGATTTAATGGAGGTTTGGATTTTTGGAGAAGAAGGTGAATAGTGACCAGCGTCACTTCCGGACTGTTTCGGATAGGAAGACTGCCGATTTAGCTCTCGGTCAAAACACAAAAGTTATAGATCTTTTTGATACGGTCACGTGAGCGCTGACCACGTATTTTTATAATTTGTTTTCAAATTGTTATGATTTTAATAAAATGGCAGTTTCGGGGTGAAATCACCAACTCGGAAATGCACTCGGAAATTGGAAATTGGAAAAATAAAATTGTTTGGAGATAAATATTTGGGGTTCCTAAAAACAGTGTGGGGAGTTCTAAATATTTTTTTTAGTAAGGCGTGTATTTTGGATTAGTTGAAAGTAAAATCCAAGATTTACCCAAATAAGGGTGTTCGTGAGGAATAATACTTAAAAAGATATTTAGGTGTGATTTGAATATTAAATAAGGGAATACGTATTGGGGTATTTGAATTGTGTGACTGCTTATATTATTGCGAATGAGAAAATTCGAGCCTATTTGTTATCTCTATAAAAGTTTGGAGATTATTGCCATAAAATATTGAGAATGGACTCCGCCATTGGGTTCAGAATGGACGAGATAGTCAAAATAGAGTACCCGGGGTTAGTATTTGGGTTCCGGGCATTTTTGGACTAGTAGGGACTCGTAAATGAGTACACGAGCCATTTAACAATTGGGTACATACCCAATTTCGGATTTAAAAAGGTGGCAACCCTCATTTCTCCCAAATATCATCCCTTATAGAGAGAGAGAACAAAGAATGAAGAAGAAACAAAATAAGAGAGTTCCAGCCAAAATTCGTGGGATTCGACTCGTGGTCGTCGGATTTAATCCACGAGTCAAGTGTTTAACTTGATTTATGATTTAGTGTGTTTACTTTATCATATGGTAGTTGGTATAAAACTAAAGATTTTTGGGTTGAACTTTCGTGGATCAAACGGGTTTTCGAAAGATTAAAACGGATATAACTCGATGTATACCCAATATTAGAAACTCAAAATTAATTGAAATTAATTGTTGGATATGGTCTCTACGATGATTAGAACCCTTTGAATGTGTGTAGAGGAGATAAAAAACTTGGAGATGTTTTAATGGAGGTTTGGATTTTTGGAGAAGAAGGTGAATAGTGACCAGCGTTACTTCCGGACTATTTCGGAAAGGAAGACTGCCGATTTAGCTCTCGGTCAAAACAAAAAAGTTATAGATATTTTTGATGTGGTCAGCTGAGCGCTGACCACGTATTTTTCTGATTTTTTTTCAAATTGTTATGATTTTTAAGATGGCAGTTTCGGGGTGAAATCACCAACTCGAAAATGCACTCGGAAATTGGAAAAATAAAAGGCTAAAATTGTTTGGAGATAAATATATGGGGTTCCTAAAAATAGTGTTGGGACTTCTAAATATTTTTTTTAATAAGGCGTGTATTTTGGATTAGTTGAAAGTAAAATCCAAGATTTACCCAAATAGGGGTGTTCGTGAGGAATAATACTTAAAGAGATATTTAGGTGTGATTTGAATATTAAATAAGGGAATACGTATTGGGGTATTTTAATTGTGTGACTGCTTATATTATTGCGAATGAGAATATTCGAGGCTATTTGTTATCGCTATAAAAGTTTGGAGATTATAGCCATAAAAGATTGAGAAGAGACTCCGCCATTGGGTTCAGAATGGACGAGATACTCAAAATAGAGTACCCAGGGTTAGTATTTGGGTTCCAGGCATTTTTGGACTAGTAGGGACTCGTAAATGAGTACACGAGTCATTTAACAATTGGATATATACCCAATTTCGGATTTAAAGAGGTGGAAGCCCTCATTTCTCCCAAATATCAGCCCTTATAGAGAGAGAGAACAAAGAAAGAAGAAGAAAGAAAATAAGAGATTTCCGACCAAAATTCGCGGGTTTGACTCGTGGTCGTCGGATTTAATCCACGAGTCAAGTGTTTAACTTGATTTATGATTAAGTGTGTTTACTTTCTCATATGGTAGTTGGTATAAAACTAAAGATTTTTGGGTTGAAATTTCGTGGATCAAACGGGTTTTCGAAAGAATAAAACGGATATAACTCGATGTATACCCAATATGAGAAACTCAAAATTAATTGAAATTAATTGTTTGATATGGGTTCTATGATGATTAGAACCCTTTGAATGTGTGTAGAGGAGATAAAAAACTTGGAGATGTTTTAATGGTGGTTTGGATTTTTGGAGAAGAAGGTGAATAGTGACCAACGTCACTTCCGGACTATTTCGGATAGGAAGACTGGCGATTTAGCTCTCCATCAAAACACAAAAGTTATTGATCTTTTTGATACGGTCACCTGAGCGCCGACCACGTATTTTTCTGATTTTTCTTCAAATTGTTATGATTTTTATAAAATGGAAGTTTCGGGGTGAAATCACCAACTCGGAAATGCACTCGAAAATTGGAAAAATAAAAGGCTAAAATAGTTTGGAGATAAATATTTGGGGTTCCTAAAAATAGTGTGGGGACTAATAAATATTTTTTTTAGTAAGGCGTGTATTTTGGATTAGTTGAATGTAAAATCCAAGATTTACCCAAATAGGGGTGTTCGTGAGGAATAATACTTAAAGAGATATTTAGGTGTGATTTGAATATTAAATATGGGAATACGTATTGGGGTATTTTAATTGTGTGACTGCTTATATTATTGCGAATGAGAATATTCGAGGCTATTTGTTATAGCTATAAAAGTTTGGAGATTATAGCAATAAAAGATTGAGAAGAGATTCCGCCATTGGGTTCCGAATGGACGAGATAGTCAAAATAGAGTACCCGGGGTTAGTATTTGGGTTCTGGGCATTTTTGGACTAGTAGGGACTCGTAAATGAGTACAAGAGTCATCTAAGAATTGGGTATATACCCAATTTAGGATTTAAAGAGGTGGCAACCCTCATTTCCCCCAAATATCAGCCCTTAGAGAGAGAGAGAACAAAGAAAGAAGAAGAAAGAAAATAAGAGATTTCCGGCCCAAATTCGCGGGGGTTCGAATCGTGGTCGTCGGATTTAATCCACGAGGAAAGTGTTTTACTTGATTTATGATTTAGTGTGTTTAATTTCTCATATGGTAGTTGGTATCAAACTAAAGATTTTTGGGTTGAAATTTCATGGATCAAACGGGTTTTCTAAAGATTAAAACGGTTATAACTCGATGTATACCCAATATGAGAAACTCGAAAATAATTGAAATTAATTGTTGGATCTGGGTTCTAGGATGATTCGAACCCTTTGAATTTGTGTAGAGGAGATAAAAAACTTGGAGATGTTTTAATGGAGGTTTGGATTTTTGGAGAAGAAGGTGAATAGTGACGAGCGTCACTTCCGGACTATTTCGGATAGGAAGGCTGCCGATTTAGCTCTCCGTCAAAACACAAAAGTTATTGATCTTTTTAATACGGTCACCTGAGCGCCGACCACGTATTTTTCTGATTTTTCTTCAAATTGTTATGATTTTTATAAAATGGAAGTTTCGGGGTGAAATCACCAACTCGGAAATGCACTCGAAAATTGGAAAAATAAAAGGCTAAAATAGTTTGGAGATAAATATTTGGGGTTCCTAAAAATAGTGTGGGGACTAATAAATATTTTGTTTAGTAAGGCGTGTATTTTGGATTAGTTGAATGTAAAATCCAAGATTTACCCAAATAGGGGTGTTCGTGAGGAATAATACTTAAGGAGATATTTAGGTGGGATTTGAATATTAAATAAGCGAATACATATTGGGGTATTTTAATTGTGTGACGGCTTATATTATTGCGAATGAGAATTTTCGAGGCTATTGGTTATCGCTATAAAAGTTTGGAGATTATAGCCATAAAAGATTGAGAAGAGACTCCGCCATTGGGTTCAGAATGGACGAGATAGTCAAAATAGAGTACTCGGGGTTAGTATTTGGGTTCCGGGCATTTTTGGACTAGTAGGGACTCGTAAATGAGTACAAGAGTCATCTAAGAATTGGGTATATACCCAATTTAGGATTTAAAGAGGTGGCAACCCTCATTTCCCCCAAATATCAGCCCTTAGAGAGAGAGAGAACAAAGAAAGAAGAAGAAAGAAAATAAGAGATTTCCGGCCCAAATTCGTGGGGGTTCGAATCGTGGTCGTCGGATTTAATCCACGAGGCAAGTGTTTTACTTGATTTATGATTTAGTGTGTTTAATTTCTCATATGGTAGTTGGTATCAAACTAAAGATTTTTGGGTTGAAATTTCGTGGATCAAACGGGTTTTCTAAAGATTAAAACGGTTATAACTCGATGTATACCCAATATGAGAAACTCGAAAATAATTGAAATTAATTGTTGGATCTGGGTTCTAGGATGATTCGAACCCTTTGAATTTGTGTAGAGGAGATAAAAAACTTGGAGATGTTCTAATGGAGGTTTGGATTTTTGGAGAAGAAGGTGAATAGTGACGAGCGTCACTTCCGGACTATTTCGGATAGGAAGACTGCCGATTTAGCTCTCCGTCAAAACACAAAAGTTATTGATCTTTTTGATACGGTCACCTGAGCGCCGACCACGTATTTTTCTGATTTTTTTTCAGAATGTTATGATTTTAATAAAATGGCAGTTTCGGGGTGAAATCACCAACTCGGAAATGCACTCGGAAATTGGAAAAATAAAAGGCTAAAATTGTTTGGAGATAAATATTTGGGGTTCCTAGAAATAGTGTGGGGACTTATAAATATTTGTTTTAGTAATGCGTGTATTTTGGATTAGTTGAAAGTAAAATCCAAGATTTTTCCAAATAGGGGTGTTCGTGAGGAATAATACTTAAGGAGATATTAAGGTGGGATTTGAATATTAAATAAGGGAATACGTATTCTGGTATTTTAATTGTGTGACGGCTTATATTATTGCGAATGAGAATCTTCGAGGCTATTGGTTAT
This sequence comes from Sambucus nigra, assembly GCA_949130495.1. Lineage (NCBI taxonomy): Eukaryota > Viridiplantae > Streptophyta > Magnoliopsida > Dipsacales > Adoxaceae > Sambucus > Sambucus nigra. Next base: position 351,981,548 of record OX422213.1, on the reverse strand, counting down.
CACTATAAAATTTTGGAGACTATAGCCATAAAAGATTGAGAAGAGACTCCGCCATTGGGTTCGGAATGGACGAGATGGTCAAAATAGATTACTCGGGGTTAGTATTTGGGTTCCGGGCATTTTTGGACTAGTAGGGACTCGTAAATGAGTACACGAGTCATTTAAAAATTGGGTATATACCCAATTTCGGATTTAAAGAGGTGGAAACCCTCATTTCCCCCAAATATCAGCCCTTAGAGAGAGAGAGAACAAAGAAAGAAGAAGAAAGAAAATAAGAGATTTCCGGCCCAAATTCGCGGGGGTTCGAATCGTGGTCGTCGGATTTAATCCATGAGGCAAGTGTTTTACTTGATTTATGATTTAGTGTGTTTAATTTCTCATATGGTAGTTGGTATCAAACTAAAGAATTTAGGGTTGAAATTTCGTGGATCAAACGGGTTTTCGAAAGATTAGAACGGTTATAACTCGATGTATACCCAATATGAGAAACTCGAAAATAATTGAAATTAATAGTTGGATCTGGGTTCTAGGATGATTCGAACCCTTTGAATGTGTGTAGAGGAGATAAAAAACTTGGAGATGTTTTAATGGAGGTCTGGATTTTTGGAGAAGAAGGTGAATAGTGACCAGCGTCACTTCCGGACTATTTCGGATAGGAAGACTGCCCATTTAGCTCTCCGTCAAAACACAAAAGTTATTGACCTTTTTGATACGGTCACCTGAGCGCCGACCACGTATTTTTCTGATTTGTTTTCAGAATGTTATGATTTTAATAAAATGGCAGTTTCAGGGTGAAATCACCAACTCGGAAATGCACTCGGAAATTGGAAATTATAAATTGGAAAAATAAAATTGTTTGGAGATAAATGTTTGGGGTTCCTAAAAATAGTGTGGGGACTTCTAAATATTTTTTTTAGTAAGGCGTGTATTTTGGATTAGTTGAAAGTAAAATCCAAGATTTACCCAAATAGGGGTGTTCGTGAGGAATAATACTTAAAGAGATATTTAGGTGTGATTTGAATATTAAATAAGGGAATACGTATTGGGGTATTTGAATTGTGGGACTGCTTATATTATTACGAATGAGAATATTCGAGCCTATTTGTTATCAATATAAAAGTTTGGAGATTATTGCCATAAAATATTGAGAATGGACTCCGCCATTGGGTTCAGAATGGACGAGATAGTCAAAATAGAGTACCCGGGGTTAGTATTTGGGTTTCGAGCATTTTTGGACTAGTAGGGACTCGTAAATGAGTTCACGAGTCATTTAACAAGTGGGTACATACCCAATTTCGGATTTAAAGAGGTGGCAACCCTGATTTCTCCCAAATATCAGCCCTTATAGAGAGAGAGAACAAAGAAAGAAGAAGAAACAAAATAAGAGAGTTCCAGCCAAAATTCGTGGGATTCGACTCGTGGTCGTCGGATTTAATCCACGAGTCAAGTGTTTTACTTGATTTATGATTTAGTGTGTTTACTTTATCATATGGTAGTTGGTATAAAACAAAAGATTTTTGGGTTGAAATTTCGTGGATCAAACGGGTTTTCGAAAGATTAAAACGGATATAACTCGATGTATACCCAATATGAGAAACTCGAAATTAATTGAAATTAATTGTTGGATCTGGGTTCTACAATGATTAGAACCCTTTCAATGTGTGTAGAGGAGATAAAAAACTTGGAGATGTTTTAATGGAGGTTTGGATTTTTGGAGAAGAAGGTGAATAGTGACCAGCGTCACTTCCGGACTATTTCGGAAAGGAAGACTGCCGATTTAGCTCTCGGTCAAAACAAAAAAGTTATAGATCTTTTTGATACGGTCACCTGAGCGCCAACCACGTATTTTTCTGATTTTTTTTCAAATTTTTATGATTTTTAAGATGGCAGTTTCGGGGTGAAATCACAAACTCGGAAATGCACTCGGAAATTGGAAAAATAAAAGGCTAAAATAGTTTGGAGATAAATATTTGGGGTTCCTAAAAATAGTGTGGGGACTAATAAATATTTTTTTTAGTAAGGCGTGTATTTTGGATTAGTTGAATGTAAAATCCAAGATTTACCCAAATAGGGGTGTTCGTGAGGAATAATACTTAAAGAGATATTTAGGTGTGATTTGAATATTAAATATGGGAATACGTATTGGGGTATTTTAATTGTGTGACTGCTTATATTATTGTGAATGAGAATATTCGAGGCTATTTGTTATAGCTATAAAAGTTTGGAGATTATAGCCATAAAAGATTGAGAAGAGATTCCGCCATTGGGTTCCGAATGGACGAGATAGTCAAAATAGAGTACCCGGGGTTAGTATTTGGGTTCTGGGCATTTTTGGACTAGTAGGGACTCGTAAATGAGTACAAGAGTCATCTAAGAATTGGGTATATACCCAATTTAGGATTTAAAGAGGTGGCAACCCTCATTTCCCCCAAATATCAGCCCTTAGAGAGAGAGAGAACAAAGAAAGAAGAAGAAAGAAAATAAGAGATTTCCGGCCCAAATTCGCGGGGGTTCGAATCGTGGTCGTCGGATTTAATCCACGAGGAAAGTGTTTTACTTGATTTATGATTTAGTGTGTTTAATTTCTCATATGGTAGTTGGTATCAAACTAAAGATTTTTGGGTTGAAATTTCATGGATCAAACGGGTTTTCTAAAGATTAAAACGGTTATAACTCGATGTATACCCAATATGAGAAACTCGAAAATAATTGAAATTAATTGTTGGATCTGGGTTCTAGGATGATTCGAACCCTTTGAATTTGTGTAGAGGAGATAAAAAACTTGGAGATGTTTTAATGGAGGTTTGGATTTTTGGAGAAGAAGGTGAATAGTGACGAGCATCACTTCCGGACTATTTCGGATAGGAAGGCTGCCGATTTAGCTCTCCGTCAAAACACAAAAGTTATTGATCTTTTTAATACGGTCACCTGAGCGCCGACCACGTATTTTTCTGATTTTTCTTCAAATTGTTATGATTTTTATAAAATGGAAGTTTCGGGGTGAAATCACCAACTCGGAAATGCACTCGAAAATTGGAAAAATAAAAGGCTAAAATAGTTTGGAGATAAATATTTGGGGTTCCTAAAAATAGTGTGGGGACTAATAAATATTTTTTTTAGTAAGGCGTGTATTTTGGATTAGTTGAATGTAAAATCCAAGATTTACCCAAATAGGGGTGTTCGTGAGGAATAATACTTAAGGAGATATTTAGGTGGGATTTGAATATTAAATAAGCGAATACATATTGGGGTATTTTAATTGTGTGACGGCTTATATTATTGCGAATGAGAATATTCGAGGCTATTAGTTATCGCTATAAAAGTTTGGAGATTATAGCCATAAAAGATTGAGAAGAGACTCCGCCATTGGGTTCAGAATGGACGAGATAGTCAAAATAGAGTACTCGGGGTTAGTATTTGGGTTCCGGGCATTTTTGGACTAGTAGGGACTCGTAAATGAGTACAAGAGTCATCTAAGAATTGGGTATATACCCAATTTAGGATTTAAAGAGGTGGCAACCCTCATTTCCCCCAAATATCAGCCCTTAGAGAGAGAGAGAACAAAGAAAGAAGAAGAAAGAAAATAAGAGATTTCCGGCCCAAATTCGTGGGGGTTCGAATCGTGGTCGTCGGATTTAATCCACGAGGCAAGTGTTTTACTTGATTTATGATTTAGTGTGTTTAATTTCTAATATGGTAGTTGGTATCAAACTAAAGATTTTTGGGTTGAAATTTCGTGGATCAAACGGGTTTTCTAAAGATTAAAACGGTTATAACTCGATGTATACCCAATATGAGAAACTCGAAAATAATTGAAATTAATTGTTGGATCTGGGTTCTAGGATGATTCGAACCCTTTGAATTTGTGTAGAGGAGATAAAAAACTTGGAGATGTTCTAATGGAGGTTTGGATTTTTGGAGAAGAAGGTGAATAGTGACGAGCGTCACTTCCGGACTATTTCGGATAGGAAGACTGCCGATTTAGCTCTCCGTCAAAACACAAAAGTTATTGATCTTTTTGATACGGTCACCTGAGCGCCGACCACGTATTTTTCTGATTTTTTTTAAGAATGTTATGATTTTAATAAAATGGCAGTTTCGGGGTGAAATCACCAACTCGGAAATGCACTCGGAAATTGGAAAAATAAAAGGCTAAAATTGTTTGGAGATAAATATTTGGGATTCCTAGAAATAGTGTGGGGACTTATAAATATTTGTTTTAGTAATGCGTGTATTTTGGATTAGTTGAAAGTAAAATCCAAGATTTTTCCAAATAGGGGTGTTCGTGAGGAATAATACTTAAGGAGATATTAAGGTGGGATTTGAATATTAAATAAGGGAATACGTATTCTGGTATTTTAATTGTGTGACGGCTTATATTATTGCGAATGAGAATCTTCGAGGCTATTGGTTATCACTATAAAATTTTGGAGACTATAGCCATAAAAGATTGAGAAGAGACTCCGCCATTGGGTTCGGAATGGACGAGATGGTCAAAATAGATTACTCGGGGTTAGTATTTGGGTTCCGGGCATTTTTGGACTAGTAGGGACTCGTAAATGAGTACACGAGTCATTTAAAAATTGGGTATATACCCAATTTCGGATTTAAAGAGGTGGAAACCCTCATTTCCCCCAAATATCAGCCCTTAGAGAGAGAGAGAACAAAGAAAGAAGAAGAAAGAGAATAAGAGATTTCCGGCCCAAATTCGCGGGGGTTCGAATCGTGGTCGTCGGATTTAATCCATGAGGCAAGTGTTTTACTTGATTTATGATTTAGTGTGTTTAATTTCTCATATGGTAGTTGGTATCAAACTAAAGAATTTAGGGTTGAAATTTCGTGGATCAAACGGGTTTTCGAAAGATTAGAACGGTTATAACTCGATGTATACCCAATATGAGAAACTCGAAAATAATTGAAATTAATAGTTGGATCTGGGTTCTAGGATGATTCGAACCCTTTGAATGTGTGTAGAGGAGATAAAAAACTTGGAGATGTTTTAATGGAGGTCTGGATTTTTGGAGAAGAAGGTGAATAGTGACCAGCGTCACTTCCGGACTATTTCGGATAGGAAGACTGCCCATTTAGCTCTCCGTCAAAACACAAAAGTTATTGACCTTTTTGATACGGTCACCTGAGCGCCGACCACGTATTTTTCTGATTTGTTTTCAGAATGTTATGATTTTAATAAAATGGCAGTTTCAGGGTGAAATCACCAACTCGGAAATGCACTCGGAAATTGGAAATTGGAAATTGGAAAAATAAAATTGTTTGGAGATAAATGTTTGGGGTTCCTAAAAATAGTGTGGGGACTTCTAAATATTTTTTTTAGTAAGGCGTGTATTTTGGATTAGTTGAAAGTAAAATCCAAGATTTACCCAAATAGGGGTGTTCGTGAGGAATAATACTTAAAGAGATATTTAGGTGTGATTTGAATATTAAATAAGGGAATACGTATTGGGGTATTTGAATTGTGGGACTGCTTATATTATTACGAATGAAAATATTCGAGCCTATTTGTTATCAATATAAAAGTTTGGAGATTATTGCCATAAAATATTGAGAATGGACTCCGCCATTGGGTTCAGAATGGACGAGATAGTCAAAATAGAGTACCCGGGGTTAGTATTTGGGTTTCGAGCATTTTTGGACTAGTAGGGACTCGTAAATGAGTTCACGAGTCATTTAACAAGTTGGTACATACCCAATTTCGGATTTAAAGAGGTGGCAACCCTGATTTCTCCCAAATATCAGCCCTTATAGAGAGAGAGAACAAAGAAAGAAGAAGAAACAAAATAAGAGAGTTCCGACCAAAATTCGCGGGATTCGACTCGTGGTCGTCGGATTTAATCCACGAGTCAAGTATTTTACTTGATTTATGATTTAGTGTGTTTACTTTATCATATGGTAGTTGGTATAAAACAAAAGATTTTTGGGTTGAAATTTCGTGGATCAAACGGGTTTTCGAAAGATTAAAACGGATATAACTCGATGTATACCCAATATGAGAAACTCGAAATTAATTGAAATTAATTGTTGGATCTGGGTTCTACAATGATTAGAACCCTTTCAATGTGTGTAGAGGAGATAAAAAACTTGGAGATGTTTTAATGGAGGTTTGGATTTTTGGAGAAGAAGGTGAATAGTGACCAGCGTCACTTCCGGACTATTTCGGAAAGGAAGACTGCCGATTTAGCTCTCGGTCAAAACAAAAAAGTTATAGATCTTTTTGATACGGTCACCTGAGCGCCAACCACGTATTTTTCTGATTTTTTTTCAAATTGTTATGATTTTTAAGATGGCAGTTTCGGGGTGAAATCACAAACTCGGAAATGCACTCGGAAATTGGAAAAATAAAAGGCAAAAATTGTTTGGAGATAAATATTTGGGGTTCCTAAAAATAGTGTGGGGACTTCTAAATTTTTTTTTTAGTAAGGCGTGTATTTTGGATTAGTTGAATGTAAAATCCAAGATTTACCCAAATAGGGGTGTTTGTGAGGAATAATACTTAAGGAGATATTTAGGTGGGATTTGAATATTAAATAAGGGAATACGTATTGGGGTATTTTAATTGTGTGACGGCTTATATTATTGCGAATGATAATATTCGAGGCTATTGGTTATCGCTATAAAAGTTTGGAGATTATAGCCATAAATGATTGAGAAGAGACTCCGCCATTGGGTTCGGAATGGACGAGATAGTCAAAATAGAGTACTCGGGGTTAGTATTTGTGTTCCGCGCATTTTTGGACTAGTAGGGACTCGTAAATGAGTACACGAGTCATTTAAAAATTGGGTATATACCCATTTTCGAATTTAAAGAGGTGGTAACCTTCATTTCCCCCAAATATCAGCCCTTAGAGAGAGAGAGAACAAAGAAAGAAGAAGAAAGAAAATAAGTGATTTCCGGCCCAAATTCGCGGGGTTTCGAATCGTGGTCGTCGGATTTAATCCACGACGCAAGTGTTTTACTTGATTTATGATTTAGTGTGTTTAATTTCTCATATGGTAGTTGGTATAAAACCAAAGATTTTTGGGTTGAAATTTCGTGGATCAAACGGGTTTTCGAAAGATTAAAATGGATATAACTCGATGTATACCCAGTATGAGAAACTCGAAAATAGTTGAAATTAATTGTTGGATCTGGGTTCTAGGATGATTTGAACCCTTTGAATGTGTGTAGAGGAGATAAAAAGCTTGGATATGATTTAATGGAGGTTTGGATTTTTGGAGAAGAAGGTGAATAGTGACCAGCGTCACTTCCGGACTGTTTCGGATAGGAAGACTGCCGATTTAGCTCTCGGTCAAAACACAAAAGTTATAGATCTTTTTGATACGGTCACGTGAGCGCTGACCACGTATTTTTCTAATTTGTTTTCAAATTGTTATGATTTTAATAAAATGGCAGTTTCAGGGTGAAATCACCAACTCGGAAATGCACTCGGAAATTGGAAATTGGAAAAATAAAACTCTTTGGAGATAAATATTTGGGGTTCCTAAAAACCGTGTGGGGACTTCTAAATATTTTTTTTAGTAAGGCGTGTATTTTGGATTAGTTGAAAGTAAAATCCAAGATTTACCCAAATAGGGGTGTTCGTGAGGAATAATACTTAAAGAGATATTTAGGTGTGATTTGAATATTAAATAAGGGAATACGTATTGGGGTATTTGAATTGTGTGACTGCTTATATTATTGCAAATGAGAATATTCGAGCCTATTTGTTATCGCTATAAAAGTTTGGAGATTATTGCCATAAAAGATTGAGAATGGACTCCGCCATTGGGTTCAGAATGGACGAGATAGTCAAAATAGAGTACCCGGGGTTAGTATTTGGGTTCCGGGCATTTTTGGAATTGTAGGGACTCATAAATGAGTACACGAGTCCTTTAACAATTGGGTACATACCCAATTTCGGATTTAAAGAGGTGGCAACCCTCATTTCTCCCAAATATCAGCCCTTATAGAGAGAGAGAGCAAAGAAAGAAGAAGAAACAAAATAAGAGTGTTCCGGCCAAAATTCGCGGGATTCGACTCGTGGTCGTCGGATTTAATCCACGAGTCAAGTGTTTAACTTGATTTGTGATTTAGTGTGTTTAGTTCCTCATATGGTAGTTGGTATAAAACTAAAGATTTTTGGGTTGAAATTTCCTGGATCAAACGGGTTTTCGAAAGATTAAAACGGATATAACTCGATGTATACCCAATATTAGAAACTCGAAATTAATTGAAATTAATTGTTTGATCTGGGTTCTACGATGATTAGAACCCTTTGAATGTGTGTAGAGGAGATAAAAAACTTGGAGATGTTTTAATGGTGGTTTGGATTTTTGGAGAAGAATGTGAATAGTGACCAGCGTCACTTCCGAACTATTTTGGATAGGAAGACTGCCGATTTAGCTCTCAGTCAAAACACAAAAGTTGTAGATCTTTTAGATACGGTCATGTGAGCGCTGACCACGTATTTTTCTGATTTTTTCTCGAATTGTTATTATTTTTATAACATGGCAGTTTCGGGGTGAAATCACCAACTCGGAAATCCACTCGAAAATTGGAAAAATAAAAGGCTAAAATTGTTTGGAGATAAATATTTGGGGTTCCTAAAAATTGTGTGGGGACTTAGAAATATTTTTTTTAGTAAGGCGTGTATTTTGGATTAGTTGAATGTAAAATCCAAGATTTACACAAAGAGGGGTGTTCGTGAGGAATAATACTTAAGGAGATATTTAGGTGGGATTTGAATATTAAATAAGGGAATACGTATTGGGGTATTTTAATTGTGTGACGGCTTATATTATTGCGAATGAGAATATTCGAAGCTATTGGTTATCGCTATAAAAGTTTGGAGATTATAGCCATAAAAGATTGAGAAGAGACTCCGCCATTGGGTTCGGAATGGACGAGATAGTCAAAATAGAGTACTCGGGGTTAGTATTTGGGTATCGGGCATTTTTGGACTAGTAGGGACTCGTAAGTGAGTACAAGAGTCATCTAACAATTGGGTATATACCCAATTTCGGATTTAAAGAGGTGGAAACCCTCATTTCCCCCAAATATCAGCCCTTAGAGAGAGAGAGAACAAAGAAAGAAGAAGAAAGAAAATAAGAGATTTCCGGCCCAAATTCGCGGGGGTTTGAATCGTGGTCGTCGGATTTAATCCACGAGGCAAGTGTTTTACTTGATTTATGATTTAGTGTGTTTAATTTCTCATATGGTAGTTGGTATCAAACTAAAGATTTTTGGGTTGAAATTTCGTGGATCAAACGGGTTTTCGAAAGATTAAAACGGTTATAACTCGATGTATACCCAATATGAAAAACTCGAAAATAATTGAAATTAATTGTTGGATCTGGGTTCTAGGATGATTCGAATCCTTTGAATTTGTGTAGAGGAGATAGAAAAATTGGAGATGTTTTAATGGAGGTTTGGATTTTTGGAGAAGAAGGTGAATAGTGACCAGCGTCACTTCCGGACTATTTTGGATAGGAAGACTGCCGATTTAGCTCTCGGTCAAAACACAAAAGTTATTGATCTTTTTGATACGGTCACCTGAGCGCCGACCACGTATTTTTCTGATTTTTTTTCAAAATGTTATGATTTTAATAAAATGGCAGTTTCGGGGTGAAATCACCAACTCGGAAATGCACTCGGAAATTGGAAAAATAAAAGGCTAAAATTGTTTGGAGATAAATATTTGGGGTTCCTAAAAATAGTGTGGGGACTTATAAATATTTGTTTTAGTAATGCGTGTATTTTGGATTAGTTGAAAGTAAAATCCAAGATTTTCACAAATAGGGGTGTTCGTGAGGAATAATACTTAAGGCGATATTTAGGTGGGATTTGAATATTAAATAAGGGAATACGTATCGGGGTATTTTAATTGTGTGACGGCTTATATTATAGCGAATGAGAATATTCGAGGCTATTGGTTATCGCTATAAAAGTTTGGAGATTATAGCCATAAAAGATTGAGAAGAGACTCCGCCATGGGGTTCGGAATGGATGAGATAGTCAAAATAGAGTACTCGGGGTTAGTATTTGGGTTCCGGGCATTTCTGGACTAGTAGGGACTCGTAAATGAGTATAGGAGTCATTTAAAAATTGGGTATATACCCAATTTCGGATTTAAAGAGGTGGCAACCCTCATTTCCCCCAAATATCAGCCCTTAGAGAGAGAGAGAACAAATCAAGAAGAAGAAAGAAAATAAGAGATTTCTGGCCCAAATTCGCGGGGGTTCGAATCGTGTTCGTCGGATTTAATCCACGAGGCAAGTGTTTTACTTGATTTATGATTTAGTGTGTTTAATTTCTCATATGGTAGTTGGTATAAAACTAAAGATTTTTGGGTTGAAATTTCGTGGATCAAACGGGTTTTCGAAAGATTAAAACGGATATAACTCGATGTATACCCAGTATGAGAAACTCGAAAATAATTGAAATTAATTGTTGGATCTGGGTTCTAGGATGATTTGAACCCTTTGAATGTGTGTTGAGGACATAAAAAGCTTGGATATGATTTAATGGAGGTTTGGATTTTTGGAGAAGAAGGTGAATAGTTACCAGCGTCACTTCCGGACTGTTCCGGATAGGAAGACTGCCGATTTAGCTCTCGGTCAAAACACAAAAGTTATAGATCTTTTTGATATGGTCACGTGAGCGCTGAGCACGTATTTTTCTAATTTGTTTTCAAATTGTTATGATTTTAATAAAATGGCAGTTTCTGGGTGAAATCGCCAACTCGGAAATGCACTCGGAAATTGGAAATTGGAAAAATAAAATTGTTTGGAGATAAATATTTGGGGTTCCTAAAAACCGTGTGGGGACTTCCAAATATTTTTTTTAGTAAGGCGTATATTTTGGATTAGTTGAAAGTAAAATCCAAGATTTACCCAAATAGGGGTGTTCGTGAGGAATAATACTTAAAGATATATTTAGGTGTGATTTGAATATTAAATAAGGGAATACGTATTGGGGTATTTGAATTGTGTGACTGCTTATATTACTGCGAATGAGAATATTTGAGCCTATTTGTTATCGCTATAAAAGTTTGGAGATTATTGCCATAAAAGATTGAGAATGGACTCCGCCATTGGGTTCAGAATGGACGAGATAGTCAGAATAGAGTACCCGGGGTTAGTATTTGGGTTCCGGGCATTTTTGGACTAGTAGGGACTCTTAAATGAGTACACGAGTCATTTAACAATTGGGTACATACCCAATTTCGGATTTAAAGAGGTGGCAACCCACATTTCTCCCAAATATCAGCCCTTATAGAGAGAGAACAAAGAAAGAAGAAGAAACAAAATAAGAGAGTTCCGGCCAAAATTCGCGGGATTCGACTCGTGGTCGTCGGATTTAATCAACGAGTCAAGTGTTTAACTTTATTTATGATTTAGTGTGTTTACTTTATCATATGGTAGTTGGTATAAAACTAAAGATTTTTGGGTTGAAATTTTGTGGATCAAACGGGTTTTCGAAAGATTAAAACGGATATAACTCGATCTATACCCAATATGAGAAACTCGAAATTAATTGAAATTAATTGTTGGATCTGGGTTCTACGATGATTAGAACCCTTTGAATGTGTGTAGAGGAGATAAAAAACTTGGAGATGTTTTAATGGAGGTTTGGATTTTTGGAGAAGAATGTGAATAGTGACCAGCGTCACTTCCGGACTATTTAGGATAGGAAGACTGCCGATTTAGCTCTCGGTCAAAACACAAAAGTTATAGTCTTTTGATACGGTCACGTGAGCGCCGACCACGTATTTTTCTGATTTTTTCTCGAGTTGTTATGATTTTTATAAGATGGCAGTTTCGGGGTGAAATCACCAACACGGAAATGCACTCGAAAATTGGAAAAATAAAAGGCAAAAATTGTTTGGAGATAAATATTTGGGGTTCCTAAAAATAGTGTCGGGACTTATAAATATTTTTTTTAGTAAGGCGTGTATTTTGGATTTATTGAAAGTAAAATCCAAGATTTACCCAAATAGGGGTGTTCGTGAGGAATAATACTTAAGGAGATATTTAGGTGGGATTTGAATATTAAATAAGGGAATACGTATTGGGGTATTTTAATTGTGTGACGACTTATGTTATTGCGAATGAGAATATTCGAGGCTATTGGTTATCGCTATAAAAGTTTGGAGATTATAGCCATAAAAGATTGAGAAGAGACTCCGCCATTGGGTTCGGAATGGACGAGATAGTCAAAATGGAGTACCCGGGGTTAGTATTTGGGTTCCGAGCATTTTTGGATTAGTAAGGACTCGTAAATGAGTACACGAGTCATTTAAAAATTGGGTATATACCCAATTTCTGATTTAAAGAGGTGGCAACCCTCATTTCTCCCAAATATTAGCCCTTATAGAGAGAGAGAACAAAGAAAGAAGGAGAAAGAAAATAAGAGATTTCCGGCCAAAATTCGCGGGATTCGACTCGTGGTCGTCGGATTTAATCCACGAGGCAAGTGTTTAACTTGATTTATGATTTAGTGTGTTTAATTTCTCATATGGTAGTTGGTATAAAACTAAAGATTTTTGGGTTGAAATTTCGTGGAGCAAACGGGTTTTCGAAAGATTAAAACGGATATAACTCGATGTATACCTAGTATGAGAAACTCGAAATTAATTGAAATTAATTGTTTGATCTGGGTTCTACGATGATTAGAACCCTTTGAATGTGTGTAGAGGAGATAAAAAACTTGGAGATGTTTTAATGGTGGTTTGGATTTTTGGAGAAGAAGGTTAATAGTGACCAGCGTCACTTCCGAACTATTTAGGATAGGAAGACTTCCGATTTAGCTCTCGGTAAAAACACAAAAGTTGTAGATCTTTTTGATACGGTCATGTGAGCGCTGACCACGTATTTTTCTTATTTTTTCTCAAATTGTTATTATTTTTATAAGATGGCAGTTTCGGGGTGAAATCACCAACTCGGAAATGCACTCGAAAATTGGAAAAATAAAAGGCTAAAATTGTTTGGAGATAAATATTTGGGGTTCCTAAAAATAGTGTGGGGACTTATAAATATTTTTTTTTAGTAGGGCTTGTATTTTGGATTAGTTTAATGTAAAATCCAAGATTTACCCAAATAGGGGTGTTCGTGAGGAATAATACTTAAGGAGATATTTATGTGGGATTTGAATATTAAATAAGGGAATACGTATTGGGGTATTTTAATTGTGTGACAGCTTATATTATTGCGAATGAGAATATTCGAGGCTATTGGTTATCGCTATAAAATTTTGGAGATTATGGCCATAAAAGATTGAGAATAGACTCCGCTATTGGGTTCGGAATGGACGAGATAGTCAAAATAGAGTACTCGGGGTTAGTATTTGGGTTCCTGGCATTTTTGGACTAGTAGGGACTCGTAAATGAGTACAAGAGTCATTTAACAATTGGGTATATACCCAATTTCTGATTTAAAGAGGTGGAAACCATCATTTCCCCCAAATATCAGCCCTTAGAGAGAGAGAGAACAAAGAAAGAAGAAGAAAGAAAATAAGAGATTTCCGACCCAAATTTGCGGGGGTTCGAATCGTGGTCGTCAGATTTAATCCACGAGGCAAGTGTTTTACTTGATTTATGATTTATTGTCTTTAATTTCTCATATGGTATTTGGTATCAAACTAAAGATTTTTGGGTTGAAATTTCATGGATCAAACGGGTTTTCGAAAGATTAAAACGGTTATAACTCGATGTATACCCAATATGAGAAACTCGAAAATAATTGAAATTAATTGTTGGATCTGGGTTCTAGGATGATTCGAACCCTTTGAATGTGTGTAGATGAGATAAAAAGCTTGGAGATGTTTTAACTGAGGTTTGGATTTTTGGAGAAGAAGGTGAATAGTGACCAGCATCAGGTACCGGACTATTTCGGATAGGAAGACTGCCGATTCAGCTCTCGGTCAAAACACAAAAGTTGTAGATGTTTTATTTACGGTCACGTGAGCGCACACCACGTATTTTTTTGATTTTTCTTCGAATTTTTATGATTTTTATAAGATGGCAATTTCGGGGTGAAATCACCAACTCGGAAATGCACTCGAAAATTGGTGAAATAAAAGGCTAAAATTGTTTGGAAATAAATATTTGGGGTTCCTAAAAATAGTGTGGGGACTTCTAAATATTTTTTTTAGTAAGACATGTATTTTGGATTAGTTGAAAGTAAAATCCAAGATTTACCCAAATAGGGGTGTTCGTGAGGAATAATACTTAAAGAGATATTTAGGTGTGATTTGAATATTAAATAAGGGAATACGTATTGGGGTATTTTAATTGTGTGACTGCTTATATTATTTCAAATGAGAATATTCGAGGCTATTTGTTACCTCTATAAAAGTTTGGAGATTATAGCCATAAAATATTGAGAAGAGACTCCGCCATTGGGTTCAGAATGGACGAGATAGTCAAAATAGAGTACCCGGGGTTAGTATTTGGGTTCCAGGAATTTTTGGACTAGTAGGGACTCGTAAATGAGTACACGAGTCATTTAGCAATTGGGTATATACCCAATTTCGGATTTAAAGAGGTGGCAACCCAAATTTCTCCCAAATATCAGCCCTTATAGAGAGAGAGAACAGAGAAAGAAGAAGAAAGAAAATAAGAGATTTTCGGCCAAAATTCGCGGGATTCGACTCGTGGTCGTCAGATTTAAACCACGAGGCAAGTGTTTAACTAGATTTATGATTTAGTGTGTTTAATTTCTCATATGGTAGTTGGTATAAAACTAAAGATTTTTGGGTTGAAATTTCGTGGATCAAACGGGTTTTCGAAAGATTAAAACGGATATAACTCGATGTATACCCAATATGAGAAACTCGAAATTAATTGAAATTAATTGTTGGATCTGGGTTCTACGATGATTAGAACAATTTGAATTTGTGTAGAGGAGATAAAAAAGGTTGGAGATGTTTTCATGGAGGTTTGGATTTTTGGAGAACAATGTGAATAGTGACCAACGTCACTTCCGGACTGTTTCGGATATGAAGACTGCCGATTTAGCTCTCGGTCAAAACACAAAAGTTGTATATATTTTTTATACGGTAACGTGAGTGCTGACCACATATTTTAATTATTTTTCTTCGAATTGTTATGATTTTTATAAGATGGAAGTTTCTGGGTGAAATCACCAACTCAGAAATGCACTCGGAAATTGGAAAAATAAAAGGCTAAAATTGTTTGGAGACAAATATTTGGGGTTCCTAAAAATAGTGTGAGGACTTATAAATATTTTTTTTAGTAAGGCGTGTATTTTGGATTAGTTGAAAGTAAAATCCAAGATTTACCCAAATAGGGGTGTTCGTGAGGAATAATACTTAAGGAGATATTTAGGTGGGATTTGAATATTAAATAAGGGAATACGTATTGGGGTATTTTAATTGTGTGACGGCTTATATTATTGCGCATGAGAATATTCGAGGCTATTGGTTATCGCTATAAAATTTTGGAGATTATAGCCATAAAAGATTGAGAAGAGACTCCGCCACTGGGTTCGGAATGGACGAGATAGTCAAAATAGAGTACTCGGTGTTAGTATTTGGGTTCCGGGCATTTTTGGATTAGTAAGGACACGTAAATGAGTAAAAGAGTCATTTAACAATTGGGTATATACCCAATTTTTGATTTAAAGAGGTGGCAGCCCTCATTTCTCCCAAATATCAGCCCTTATAGAGAGAGAGAACAGAGAAAGAAGAAGAAAGAAAATAAGAGATTTCCGGCCAAAATTCGCGGGATTCGACTCGTGGTCGTCGGACTTAATCCACGAGGAAAGTTTTTAAATTGATTTACGATTTAGTGCGTTTAATTTCTCATATGGTAGTTGGTATAAAACTAAAGATTTTTGGGTTAAAATTTCGTGGGTCAAACGGGTTTTCGAAAGATTCAAACGGATATAACTCGATGTATACCCAATATGAGAAACTCAAAATTAATTGAAATTAATTAATGGATCTGGGTTCTACGATGATTAGAACCCTTTGAATGTGTGTAGAGGAGATAAAAAACGTGGAGATGTTTTAATGGTGGTTTTGATTTTTGGAGAAGAAGGTGAATAGTGACCAGCGTCACTTCCGCACTATTTTGGATAGGAAGACTGCCGATTTAGCTCTCGGTCAAAACACAAAAGTTGTAGATCTTTTTGATACGGTCACGTGAGCGCTAACCACGTATTTTTTGGATTTTTTCTCGAATTTTTATGATTTTTATAAGATGGCAGTTTCGGGGTGAAATCACCAACTCGGAAATGCACTCGGAAATTGGAAAAATAAAAGGCTAAAATTGTTTGGAGATAAATATTTGGGGTTCCTAAAAATAGTGTGGGGACTTATAAATATTTTTTTTAGTAAGGCGTGTATTTTGGATTAGTTGAAAGTAAAATCCAAGATTTACCCAAATAGGGGTGTTCGTGAGGAATAATACTTAAGGAGATATTTAGGTGGGATTTGAATATTAAATAAGGGAATACGTATTGGGGTATTTTAATTGTGTGACGGCTTATATTATTGCGCATGAGAATATCCGAGGCTATTGGTTATCGCTATAAAATTTTGGAGATTATAGCCATAAAAGATTGAGAAGAGACTCCGCCACTGGGTTCGGAATGGACGAGATAGTCAAAATAGAGTACTCGGTGTTAGTATTTGGGTTCCGGGCATTTTTGGATTAGTAGGGACACGTAAATGAGTACAAGAGTTATTTAACAATTGGGTATATACCCTATTTTTGATTTAAAGAGGTGGCAGCCCTCATTTCTCCCAAATATCAGCGCTTATAGAGAGAGAGAACAGAGAAAGAAGAAGAAAGAAAATAAGAGATTTCCGGCCAAAATTCGCGGGATTCGACTCGTGGTCGTCGGATTTAATCCACGAGGAAAGTTTTTAAATTGATTTACGATTTAGTGCGTTTAATTTCTCATATGGTAGTTGGTATAAAACTAAAGATTTTTGGGTTAAAATTTCGTGGGTCAAACGGGTTTTCGAAAGATTCAAACGGATATAACTCGATGTATACCCAATATGAGAAACTCAAAATTAATTGAAATTAATTAATGGATCTGGGTTCTACGATGATTATAACCCTTTGAATGTGTGTAGAGGAGATAAAAAACATGGAGATGTTTTAATGGTGGTTTTGATTTTTGGAGAAGAAGGTGAATAGTGACCAGCGTCACTTCCGCACTATTTTGGATAGGAAGACTGCCGATTTAGCTCTCGGTCAAAAAACAAAAGTTGTAGATCTTTTTGATACGGTCACGTGAGCGCTGACCACGTCTTGTTCGGATTTTTTCTCGAATTTTTATGATTTTTATAAGATGGCAGTTTCGGGGTGAAATCACCAACTCGGAAATGCACTCGAAAATTGGAAAAATAATAGGCTAAAATTGTTGGGAGATAAATATTTGGGGTTCCTAAAAATAGTGTGGGGACTTATAAATATTTGTTTTAGTAATTCGTGTATTTTGGATTAGTTGAAAGTAAAATCCAAGATTTACCCAAATAGGGGTGTTCGTGAGGAATAATACTTAAAGAGATATTTAGGTGGGATTTGAATATTAAATAAGGGAATACGTATTGGGGTATTTTAATTGTGTCATGGCTTATATTATTGCGAATGAGAATATTCGAGGCTATTGGTTATCGCTATAAAATTTTGGAGATTATATCCATAAAATATTGAGAAGAGACTCCGCCATTGGGTTCGGAATGGACGCGATAGACAAAATAGAGTTCCGGGAATTTTTGGACTAGTAAGGACTTGTAAATGAGTACACGAGTCATTTAACAATTGGGTATATACCCAATTTTGGATTTAAAGAGGTGTCAACCTTCATTTCCCCCAAATATCAGCCCTTATAGAGAGAGAGAACAGAGAAAGAAGAAAGAAAATAAGTGATTTTCGGCAAAAAATCGCGGGATTCGACTCGTGATCGTCGGATTTAATCCACGAGGAAAGTGTTTAACTAGATTTATGATTTAGTGTGTTTAATTTCTCATATGGTAGTTGGTATAAAACTAAAGATTTTTGGGTTGTAATTTCGTGGATCAAACGGGTTTTCGAAAGATTAAAACGGATATAACTCGATGTATACCCAATATGGGAAACTCGAAATTAATTGAAATTAATAGTTGGATCTGGGTTCTACGATGATTAGAACCCTTTGAATGTGTGTAGAGGAGATAAAAAAGGCTGGAGATGTTTTAATGGAGGTTTGAATTTTTGGAGAAGAATGTGAATAGTGACCAGCGTCACTTCCGGACTATTTCGGATAGGAAGACTGCCGATTCAGCTCTCGGTCAAAACACAAAAGTTGTAGATGTTTTCTATACGGTCACGTGAGCGCCCACCACGTATTTTTTTCATTTTTCTTCTAATTTTTATGATTTTTATAAGATGGGAGTTTCGGGGTGAAATCACAAACTCGGAAATGCACTCGGAAATTGGAAAAATAAAAGGCTAAAATTGTTTGGAGATAAATATTTGGGGTTCCTAAAAATAGTGTGGGGGCTTCTAAATATTTTTTTTAGTTGGCGTGTATTTTGGATTAGTTGAAAGTAAAATCCAAGATTTACCCAAATAGGGGTGTTCGTGAGGAATAATACTTAAAGAGATATTTAGGTGTGATTTGAATATTAAATAAGGGAATACGTATTGGGGTATTTTAATTGTGTGACTGCTTATATTATTGCGAATGAGAATATTCGAGGCTATTTGTTATCGCTATAAAAGTTTGGAGATTATAGCCATAAAAGATTGAGAAGAGACTCCGCCATTGGGTTCAGAATGGACGAGATAGTCAAAATAGAGTACCCGGGGTTAGTATTTGGGTTCCCGGGCATTTTTGGACTAGTAGGGACTCGTAAATGAGTACACGAGACATTTAACAATTGGGTATATACCCAATTTCGGATTTAAAGAGGTGGCAGCCCTCATTTCTCCCAAATATCAGCCTTTATAGAGAGAGAGAACAGAGAAAGAAGAAAGAAAATAAGTGATTTTCGGCAAAAAATCGCGGGATTCGACTCGTGGTCGTCGGATTTAATCCACGAGGAAAGTGTTTAACTAGATTTACGATTTAGTGTGCTTAATTTCTCATATGGTAGTTGGTATAAAACTAAAGATTTTTGGGTTGTAATTTCGTGGATCAAACGGGTTTTCGAAAGATTAAAACGGATATAACTCGATGTATACCCAATATGAGAAACTCGAAATTAATTGAAATTAATTGTTGGATCTGGGTTCTACGATGATTAGAACCCTTTGAATGTGTGTAGAGGAGATAAAAAAGGCTGGAGATGTTTTAATGGAGGTTTGAATTTTTGGAGAAGAATGAGAATAGTGACCAGCGTCACTTCCGGACTGTTTCGGATAGGAAGACTGCCGATTCAGCTCTCGGTCAAAACACAAAAGTTGTAGATGTTTTCTATATGGTCACATGATCCCCCACCACGTATTTTTTTCATTTTTCTTCGAATTTTTATGATTTTTATAAGACGGGAGTTTCGGGGTGAAATCACCAACTCGGAAATGCACTCGGAAATTGGAAAAATAAAAGGCTAAAATTGTTTGGAGATAAATATTTGGGGTTCCTAAAAATAGTGTGGGGACTTCTAAATATTTTTTTTAGTAAGGTGTGTATTTTGGATTAGTTGAAAGTAAAATCCAAGATTTACCCAAATAGGGGTGTTCGTGAGGAATAATACTTATAGAGATATGTAGGTGTGATTTGAATATTAAATAAGGGAATACGTATTGGGGTATTTTAATTGTGTGACTGCTTATATTATTGCGAATGAGAATATTAGAGCCTATTGGTTATCGGTAGAAAAGTTTGGAGATT
The DNA here is from genome assembly GCA_949130495.1 of Sambucus nigra. Taxonomy (NCBI): domain Eukaryota; kingdom Viridiplantae; phylum Streptophyta; class Magnoliopsida; order Dipsacales; family Adoxaceae; genus Sambucus; species Sambucus nigra. The sequence goes on along the minus strand of OX422213.1, from coordinate 351,961,703 downwards.
ATAGCCATAAAAGATTGAGAAGAGACTCCGCCATGGGGGTCAGAATGGACGAGATAGTCAAAATAGAGTACCCGGGGTTAGTATTTGGGTTCCGGGCATTTTTGGACTAGTAAGGACTCGTAAATGAGCACACGAGTCATTTAACAATTGGGTATATACCCAATTTTGGATTTAAAGAGGTGGCAGCCCTCATTTCTCCCAAATATCAGCCCTTATAGAGAGAGAGAGAAAAGAGAAAGAAGAAGAAAGAAAATAAGAGATTTCCAGCCAAAATTCGCGGGATTCGACTCGTGGTCATCGGATTTAATCCACGAGGCAAGTGTTTAACTGGATTTATGATTTAGTGTGTTTAATTTCTCATATGGTAGTTGGTATAAAACTAAAGATTTTTGGGTTGAAATTTCGTGGATCAAACGGGTTTTCGAAAGATTAAAACGGATATAACTCGATGTATACCCAATATGAGAAACTCAAAATTAATTTTTGGATCTGGGTTCTACGATGATTAGAACCCTTTGAATGTGTGTAGAGGAGATTAAAAACTTGGAGATGTTTTAATGGTGGTTTGGATTTCTGGAGAAGAAGGTGAATAGTGATCGACGTCACTTCCCGACTATTTCGGATAGGAAGACTGCCGATTTAGCTCTCGGTCAAAACAAAAAAGTTGTAGATCTTTTTGATTCGGTCACGTGAGCGCTGACCACGTATTTTTCTGATTTTTTATCGAATTGTTATGATTTTTATAAGATGGCAGTTTCAGGGTGAAATCACCAACTCGGAAATGTACTCGGAAATTGGAAAAATAAAAGGCTAAAATTGTTTGGAGATAAATATTTGGGGTTCCTAAAAATAGTGTGGGGACTTATAAATTTATTTTTTAGTAAGGCATGTATTTTGGATTAGTTGAAAGTAAAATCCAAGATTTACCCAAATAGGGGTGTTCGTGAGGAATAATACTTAAGGAGATATTTAAGTGGGATTTGAATATTAAATAAGGGAATACGTATTGGGGTATTTTAATTGTGTGACGGCATATATTATTACGAATGAGAATATTCAAGGCTATTGGTTATCGCTATAAAAGTTTGGAGATTATAGCCATAAAAGATTGAGAAGAGACTCCGCCATTGGGTTCGGAATGGACGAGATAGTCAAAATAGAGTACCCGGGGTTAGTATTTGGGTTCCGGGAATTTTTGGACTAGTAGGGACTCGTAAACGAGTACACAAGTCATTTAACAATTGGGTATATACCCAGTTTCGGATTTAAAGAGGTGGCAACCCTCATTTCTCCCAAATATTAGCAAATAGAGAGAGAGAGAATAAAGAAAGAAGAAGAAAGAAAATAAGAGATTTTCGGCCAAAATTCGCAGGATTCGACTCGTGGTCGTCGGATTTAATCCATGAGGCAAGTGTTTAACTTGATTTATGACTTAGTGTGTTTAATTTCTCATATGGTAGTTGGTATAAAACTAAAGATTTTTGGGTTGAAATTTCATGGATCAAACGGGTTTTCGAAAGATTAAAACGGATATAACTCGATGTATACCCAATATGAGAAACTCGAAATTAATTGAAATTAATTGTTGGATCTGGGTTCTAGGATGATTTGAACCCTTTGAATGTGTGTAGAGGAGATAAAAAAGGTTGGAGATGTTTTGATGGACGTTTGGATTTTTGGAGAAGAATGCGAATAGTGACCAGCGTCACTTCCGGACTGTTTCGGATATGAAGACTGCCGATTTAGCTCTCGGTCAACACAAAAGTTGTAGATCTTTTTGATACGGTCACGTGAGTGCTGACCATGTATTTTTATTATTTTTCTTCGAATTGTTATGATTTTTATAAGATGGAAGTTTCGGGGTGAAATCACCAACTCGAAAATGCACTCGAAAATTGGAAAAATCAAAGGCTAAAATTGTTTGGAGATAAATATTTGGGGTTCCTTAAAATAGTGTGGGGACTTCTAAGTATTTTTTTTAGTAAGGTGTGTATTTTGGATTAGTTGAAAGTAAAATCCAAGATTTACCCAAATAGGGGTGTTCGTGAGGAATAATACTTAAAGAGATATTTAGGTGTGATTTGAATATTAAATAAGGGAATACGTATTGGGGTATTTTAATTGTGTGACTGCTTATATTATTGCGAATGAGAATATTCGAGGCTATTGGTTATCGTTATAAAAGTTTGGAGATTATAGCCATAAAAGATTGAGAAGAGACTCCGCCATTGGGTTTAGAATGGACGAGATAGTCAAAATAGAGTACCCGGGGTTAGTATTTGGGTTCCGGGCATTTTTGGACTAGTAGGGACTCGTAAATGAGTACACGAGTCATTTAACCATTAGGTATATACCCAATTTTTGATTTAAAGAGGTGGCAACCCTCATTTCTCCCAAATATCAGCCCTTATAGAGAGAGAGAGAACAGAGAAAGAAGAAGAAAGAAAATAAGAGATTTCCGGCCAAAATTCTCGGGATTCGACTCGTGGTCCTCGGATTTAATCCACGAGGCAAGTGTTTAACTAGATTTATGATTTAGTGTGTTTAATTCCTCATATGGTAGTTGGTATAAAACTAAAGATTTTTGGGTTGAAATTTCGTGGATCAAATGGGTTTTCGAAAGATTAAAACGGATATAACTCGATGTATACCCAATATGAGAAGCTCAAAATTAATTGAAATTAATATTTGGATCTGTGTTCTACGATAATTAGAACCCTTTGAATGTGTGTAGAGGAGATAAAAATCTTGGAGATGTTTTAATGGTGGTTTGGATTTTTGGAGAAGAAGGTGAATAGTGATTGGCGTCACTTCCGGACTATTTCGGATAGGAAGACTGTCGATTTAGCTCTCGATCAAAACACAAAAGTTGTAGATCTTTTTGATACGGTCACGTGAGCGCTAACCACATATTTTCTGATTTTTTCTCGAATTGTTATGATTTTTATAAGATGGAAGTTTCGGGGTGAAATCACCAACTCGAAAATGTACTCGGAAATTGGAAAAAAAAAAGGCTAAAATTGTTTGGAGATAAATATTTGGGGTTCCTAAAAATAGTGTGGGGACATATAAATATTTTTTTAAGTAAGGCGTGTATTTTGGATTAGTTGAAAGTAAAATCCAAGATTTACCCAAATAGGGTGTTCGTGAGGAATAATACTTAAGGAGATATTAAGGTGGGATTTGAATATTAAATAAGGGAATACGTATTGGGGTATTTTAATTGTGTGACTGCTTATATTATTACGAATGAGAATATTCGAGGCTATTGGTTATCGTTATAAAAGTTTGGAGATTATAGCCATAAAAGATTGAGAAGAGACTCCGCCATTGGGTTCGGAATGGACGAGATAGTCAAAATAGAGTATCGGGGGTTAGTATTTGGGTTCCGGGCATTTTTGGACTAGTAGGGACTCATAAACGAGTACACAAGTCATTTAACAATTGGGTATATACCCAGTTTCGGATTTAAAGAGTTGGCAACCCCCATTTCCCCCAAATATTAGCAAATAGAGAGAGAGAGAGAACAAAGAAAGAAGAAGAAAGAAAAAAGGAGATTTTTGGCCAAAATTCGCAGGATTCGACTCTTGTTCGTCGGATTTAATCCATGCGGCAAGTGTTTAACCATATTTATGACTTAGTGTGTTTAATTTCTCATATGGTAGTTGGTATAAAACTAAAGATTTTTGGGTTGAAATTTCATGGATCAAACGGTTTTTCGAAAGATTAAAACGAATATAACTCGATGTATACCCAATATGAGAAACTCGAAATTAATTGAAATTAATTGTTGGATCTGGGTTCTAGGATGATTAGAACCCTTTGAATGTGTGTAGAGGAGATAAAAAAGGTTGGAGATGTTTTAATGGAGGTTTGGATATTTGGAGAAGAATGTCAATAGTGACAAGCGTCACTTTCGGACTGTTTCGGATATGAAGACTATCGATTTAGCTCTCAGCCAAAACACAAAAGTTGTAGATCTTTTTGATACGGTCAGGTGAGCGCTGACCACGTATTTTTGTTATTTTTCTTCAAATTGTTATGATTTTTATAAGATGGAAGTTTCGGGGTGAAATCACCAACTCGAAAATGCACTCGAAAATTGGAAAAATAAAAGGCTAAAATTGTTTGGAGATAAATATTTGGGGTTCCTAAAAATAGTGTGGGGACATCTAAATATTTTTTTTAGTAAGGCGTGTATTTTGGATTAGTTGAAAGTAAAATGCAAGATTTACCCAAATAGGAGTGTTCGTGAGGAATAATACTTAAAGAGATATTTAGGTGTGATTTGAATATTAAATAAGGGAATACGTATTGGGGTATTTTAATTGTGTGACGTCTTATATTATTGTGAATGAGAATATTCGAGGCTATTGGTTATCTCTATAAGAGTTTGGAGATTATAGCCATAACAGATTGAGAAGAGACTTCGCCATTGGGTTCGGAATGGACGAGATAGTCAAAATAGAGTACCGGGGGGTAGTATTTGTGTTCCGGGAATTTTTGGACTAGTAGGGACTCGTAAATGAGTACACGAGTCATTTAACAATTGGGTATATACCAAATTTCGGATTTAAAGAGGTGGCAACCCTCATTTCCCCCAAATATCATCCCTAAGAGACACTACCCGGGGGTATAATTTGGGTTCCGGGAATTTTTGGCCTAGTAGGGACTCGTAAATGAGTACACGAGTCATTTAACAATTGGGTATGTACCAAATTTCGGATTCAAAGAGGTGGCAACCCTCATTTCCTCCAAATATCAGCCCTAAGAGAGAGAGAGAGAGAGAGAGAGAGAGAAGACAGAGAAAGAAAAGAAGAAAGATGAAGAAAGAAAAGAGAAGAAAATAGGAGATTTTCGGCCAAAATTCGCGGGATTCGACTCGTGGTCGTCGGATTTAATCCACGAGGCAAGTGTTTAACTTGATTTACGATTTAGTGTGTTTAATTTTTCATATGGTAGTTGGTGTAAAACTAAATATTTTTGGGTTGAAATTTCGTGGATCAAACGGGTTTTCGAAAGATTAAAACAGATATAACTCGATTTATACACAATATGAGAAACTTTAAATTAATTGTGGGATCTGGGTTTGAGGATGACTAGAACCCTTTGAATGTGTGTATAGGAGATAAAAAGCTTGGAGATGTTTTAATGGAGGTTTGGATTTTTAGAGAAGAAGGTGAATAGTGACCAGCATCACTTCCGGACTGTTTCAGATAGGAAGACTGTCGATTCAGCTCTCGGTCAAAACACAAAAGTTGTAGATGTTTTCTATACGGTCACGTGAATGCTAACCACGTATTTTTTTTATTTTTCTTCGAATTGTTATGATTTTTATAAGATGGTAGTTTCGGGGTGAAATCACCAACTCGGAAATTGGAAAAACAAAAGGCTAAAATTGTTTGGAGATAAATATTTGGGGTTCCTAAAAATAGTGTGGAGACTTCTAAATATTTTTTTTAGTAAGGCGTGTATTTTGGATTAGTTGAAAGTAAAATCCAAGATTTACCCAAATAGGGGTGTTCATGAGGAATAATACTTAAAGAGATATTTAGGTGTGATTTGAATATTAACTAAGGGAATACGTATTGGGGTATTTTAATTGTGTGACGGCTTATATTATTGCGAGTGAGAATATTCGAGGCTATTGGTTATCGCTATAAGAGTTTGGAGAATATAGCCATAAAAGATTGAGAAGAGACTCCGCCACTGGGTTCGGAATGGACGAGATAGTCAAAATAGATTACCCGGGGGTAGTATTTGGGTTCTGGGCATTTTTGGACTAGTAGGGACTCGTAAATGAGTACACGAGTCATTTAATAATTGGGTATATACCAAATTTCGAATTTAAAGAGGTGGAAACCCTCATTTCCCCCAAATATCATCCCTAAGAGAGAAAGAGAGAGAGAAGAGAGAGAAAGAGGAGCAGAAAGATGAAGAAAGAAAAGAGAAGAAAATAGGAGATTTTCGGCCAAAATTTGCGGGATTCGACTCGTGGTCGTCGAATTTAATCCACGAGGCAAGTGTTTAACTTGATTTATGATTTAGTGTGTTTAATTTCTCATATGATAGTTGGTATAAAACTAAAGATTTTTGGGTTGAAATTTCATGGATCAAACGGATTTTCGAAAGATTAAAACGGATATAACTCGATTTATACCCAATATGAGAAACTTGAAATTAATTGAAATTAATTGTTGGATCTGGGTTCGAGGATGATTAGAACCCTTTGAATGTGTGTAGAGGAGATAAAAATCTTGGAGATGTTTTAATGGAGGTTTGTATTTTTGGAGAAGAAGGTGAATAGTAACTAGCGTCACTTCCGGACTGTTTCGGATAAGAAGACTGCTGATTCAGCTCTCGGTCAAAACACAAAAGTTGTAGACCTTTTTGATGCGGTCACGTGAGCGCAAACCATGTATTTTTCTAATTTCTCTTCGAATTGTTATGATTTTTATAAGATGGAAGTTTCGGGGTGAAATCACCAACTCGGAAATGCACTCGGAAATTGGAAAAATAAAAGGCTAAAATTGTTTGGAGATAAATATTTGGGGTTCCTTAAAATAGTGTGGGGACTTCTAAATATTTTTTTTAGTAAGGTGTGTATTTTGTATTAGTTGAAAGTAAAATCCAAGATTTACCCAAATAGGGGTGTTCGTGAGGAATAATACTTAAAGAGATATTTAGGTGTGATTTGAATATTAAATAAGGGAATACGTATTGGGGTATTTTAATTGTGTGACTGCTTATATTATTGCGAATGAGAATATTCGAGGCTATTGGTTATCGTTATAAAAGTTTGGAGATTATAGCCATAAAAGATTGAGAAGAGACTCCGCCATTGGGTTCAGAATGGACGAGATAGTCAAAATTGAGTACCCGGTGTTAGTATTTGGGTTCCGGGCATTTTTGGACTAGTAGGGACTCGTAAATGAGTACACGAGTCATTTAACCATTAGGTATATACCCAATTTTGGATTTAAAGAGGTGGCAGCCCTCATTTCTCCCAAATATCAGCCCTTATAGAGCGAGAGAGAACAGAGAAAGAAGAAGAAAGAAAATAAGAGATTTCCGGCCAAAATTCTCGGGATTCGACTCGTGGTCGTCTGATTTAATCCACGAGGAAAGTGTTTAACTAGATTTATGATTTAGTGTGTTTAATTCCTCATATGGTAGTTGGTATAAAACTAAAGATTTTTGGGTTGAAATTTCGTGGATCAAACGGGTTTTCGAAAGATTAAAACGGATATAACTCGATGTATACCCAATATGAGAAGCTCAAAATTAATTGAAATTAATTTTTGGATCTGTGTTCTACGATGATTAGAACCTTTTGAATGTGTGTAGAGGAGATAAAAAACTTGGAGATGTTTTAATGGTGGTTCGGATTTTTGGAGAAGAAGGTGAATAGTGTCCGGCGTCACTTCCGGACTATTTCGGATAGGAAGACTGTCGATTTAGCTCTCGGTCAAAACACAAAAGTTGTAGATCTTTTTGATATGGTCACGTGAGCGCTAACCACGTATTTTCTGATTTTTTCTCGAATTGTTATGATTTTTATAAGATGGCAGTTTCGGGGTGAAATCACCAACTCGGAAATGTACTCGGAAATTGGAAAAATAAAAGGCTAAAATTGTTTGGAGATAAATATTTGGGGTTCCTAAAAATAGTGTGGGGGCTTATAAATATTTTTTTTAGTAAGGCGTGTATTTTGGATTAGTTGAAAGTAAAATCCAAGATTTACCCAAATAGGGGTGTTCGTGAGGAATAATACTTAAGGAGATATTAAGGTGGGATTTGAATATTAAATAAGGGAATACGTATTGGGGTATTTTAATTGTGTGACGGCTTATATTATTACGAATGAGAATATTCGAGGCTATTGGTTATCGTTATAAAAGTTTGGAGATTATAGACATAAAAGATTGAGAAGAGACTCCGCCATTGGGTTCGGAATGGACGAGATAGTCAAAATAGAGTACCGGGGGTTAGTATTTGGGTTCCGGGCATTTTTGGACTAGTAGGGACTCGTAAACGAGTACACAAGTCATTTAACAATTGGGCATATACCCAGTTTCGGATTTAAAGAGGTGGCAACCCCCATTTCCCCCAAATATTAGCAAATAGAGAGAGAGAGAACAAAGAAAGAAGAAGAAAGAAAATAAGAGATTTTCGGCCAAAATTCGCAGGATTCGACTCGTGGTCGTCGGATTTAATCCATGAGGCAAGTGTTTAACCAGATTTATGACTTAGTGTGTTTAATTTCTCATATGGTAGTTGGTATAAAACTAAAGATTTTTGGGTTGAAATTTCATGGATCAAACGGTTTTTCGAAAGATTAAAACGGATATAACTCGATGTATACCCAATATGAGAAACTCGAAATTAATTGAAATTTATTGTTGGATCTGGGTTCTAGGATGATTAGAACCCTTTGAATGTGTGTAGAGGAGATGAAAAAGGTTGGAGATGTTTTAATGGAGGTTTGGATATTTGGAGAAGAATGTCAATAGTGACAAGCGTCACTTCTGGACTGTTTCGGATATGAAGACTGCCGATTTAGCTCTCAGCCAAAACACAAAAAGTTGTAGATATTTTTGATACGGTCACGTGAGCTCTAACCACGTATTTTTTTTCAAATTGTTATGATTTTTATAAGATGGAAGTTTCGGGGTGAAATCACCAACTCGGAAATGCACTCGAAAATTGGAAAAATAAAAGGCTAAAATTGTTTGGAGATAAATATTTGGGGTTCCTAAAAATAGTGTGGGGACTTCTAAATATTTTTTTTAGTAAGGCGTGTATTTTGGATTAGTTGAAAGTAAAATGCAAGATTTACCCAAATAGGGGTGTTCGTGAGGAATAATACTTAAAGAGATATTTAGGTGTGATTTGAATATTAAATAAGGGAATACGTATTGGGGTATTTTAATTGTGTGACGTCTTATATTATTATGAATGAGAATATTCGAGGCTATTGGTTATCTCTATAAGAGTTTGGAGATTATAGCCATAACAGATTGAGAAGAGACTTCGCCATTGGGTTCGGAATGGACGAGATAGTCAAAATAGAGTACCCGGGGGTAGTATTTGTGTTCCGGGAATTTTTGGACTAGTAGGGACTCATAAATGAGTACACGAGTCATTTAACAATTGGGTATATACCAAATTTCGGATTTAAAGAGGTGGAAACCCTCATTTCCCCCAAATATCAGCCCTAAGAGAGACTACCCGGGGGTAGTATTTGGGTTCCGGGAATTTTTGGCCTAGTAGGGACTCGTAAATAAGTACACGAGTCATTTAACAATTGGGTATATACCAAATTTCGGATTCAAAGAGGTGGCAACCCTCATTTACCCCAAATATCAGCCCTAAGAGAGAGAGAGAGAGAGAGAGAGAGAGAGAGAGAAGACAGAGAAAGAAGAGAAGAAAATAGGAGATTTTCGGCCAAAATTCGCGGGATTCGACTCGTGGTCGTCGGATTTAATCCACGAGGCAAGTGTTCAACTTGATTTACGATTTAGTGTGTTTAATTTTCATACGGTAGTTGGTATAAAACTAAATATTTTTGGGTTGAAATTTCGTGGATCAAACGGGTTTTCGAAAGATTAAAACATATATAACTCGATTTATACCCAATATGAGAAACTTGAAATTAATTGTGGGATCTGGGTTTGAGGATGATTAGAACCCTTTTAATGTGTGTAGAGGAGATAAAAATCTTGGAGATGTTTTAATGGAGGTTTGGATTTTTAGAGAAGAAGGTGAATAGTGACCAGCATCACTTCCGGACTGTTTCGGATAGGAAGACTGTCGATTCAGCTCTCGGTCAAAACACAAAAGTTGTAGGTGTTTTCTATACGGTCACGTGAATGCTAACCACATATTTTTTTTTATTTTTCTTCGAATTGTTATGATTTTTATAAGATGGTAGTTTCGGGGTGAAATCACCAACTCGGAAATGCACTCGGAAATTGGAAAAACAAAAGGCTAAAATTGTTTGGAGATAAATATTTGGGGTTCCTAAAAATAGTGTGGGGACTTCTAAATATTTTTTTTAGTAAGGCGTGTATTTTGGATTAGTTGAAAGTAAAATCCAAGATTTACCCAAATAGGGGTGTTCGTGAGGAATAATACTTAAAGAGATATTTAGGTGTGATTTGGTTATTAAATAAGGGAATACGTATTGGGGTATTTTAATTGTGTGACGGCTTATATTATTGCGAATGAAAATATTCGAGGCTATTGGTTATCGCTATAAGAGTTTGGAGAATATAGCCATAAAAGATTGAGAAGAGACTCCGCCACTGGGTTCGGAATGGACGAGATAGTCAAAATAGATTACCCGGGGGTAGTATTTGGGTTCTGGGCATTTTTGGACTAGTAGGGACTCGTAAATGAGTACACGAGTCATTTAATAATTGGGTATATACCAAATTTCGAATTTAAAGAGGTGGCAACCCTCATTTCCCCCAAATATCAGCCCTAAGAGAGAAAGAGAGAGAGAAGAGAGAGAAAGAGGAGAAGAAAGATGAAGAAAGAAAAGAGAAGAAAATAGGAGATTTTCGGCCAAAATTTGCGGGATTCGACTCGTGGTCGTCGAATTTAATCCACGAGGCAAGTGTTTAACTTGATTTATGATTTAGTGAGTTTAATTTCTCATATGATAGTTGGTATAAAACTAAAGATTTTTGGGTTGAAATTTCATGGATCAAACGGATTTTCGAAAGATTAAAACGGATATAACTCGATTTATACCCAATATGAGAAACTTGAAATTAATTTAAATTAATTGTTGGATCTGGGTTCGAGGATGATTAGAACCCTTTGAATGTGTGTAGAGGAGATAAAAATCTTGGAGATGTTTTAATGGAGGTTTGTATTTTTGGAGAAGAAGGTGAATAGTAACTAGCGTCACTTTCGGACTGTTTCGGATAAGAAGACTACTGATTCAGCTCTCGGTCAAAACACAAAAGTTGTAGAACTTTTCGATGCGGTCACGTGAGCGCGAACCATGTATTTTTCTAATTTTTCTTCGAATTGTTATGATTTTTATAAGATGGAAGTTTCGGGGTGAAATCACCAACTCGGAAATGCACTCGGAAATTGGAAAAATAAAAGGCTAAAATTGTTTGGAGATAAATATTTGGGGTTCCTAAAAATAGTGTGGGGACTTCTAAATATTTTTTTTAGTAAGGCGTGTATTTTGGATTAGTTGAAAGTAAAATCCAAGATTTACCCAAATAGGGGTGTTTGTGAGGAATATTATTTAAAGAGATATTTAGGTGTGATTTGAATATTAAATAAGGGAATACGTATTGGGGTATTTTAATTGTGTGACGACTTATATTATTGGGAATGAGAATATTCGAGGCTATTGGTTATCGCTATAAGGGTTTGGATATTATAGCCATAAAATATTGAGAAGAGATAAATAATATATATCGATGTTGTTAATATAATCACTGTGCGGTGAGAAAAGTTCAGAAAATAATATATTGAAAGTTGGTAAAATTGATAAATGCATAGGGCATTCAAGATATAAATATATTACGTATGGGGTGTATTGTATGGGCTATGAGTATTACCTTATATTATATATGTGTAAAAATCATGCCCGCGCTACTTGCTATCACGGAGGTTACGCACCGGGACAGTCTTATATCGATGGGACCATTATGGGGGATATTGACCTGTACCCTAGAACATAAGACTCCTTGGTACAGGCTATCTAATTGATAGTCAGACGGTCCTAAGAGATGTGAGGGTATGTTCTGACCTCTTAGTGACTTGGAACTATGCTTCACCTCCATTTGTATGTGTTTTGTGTTAATACAGTTCGAGAGTGATTCCGAACTTGTATTTCCCTTAGTTTGTGTGATACGGGGACTTGATAGCAGAGTATGCCAGCACCATAGATCTTATGTGGGGTGCCGTTAGTATATATATTATATGCGTGACTAATATATATATGTATATTTATATGGGAACTTTCTACTGTGCGTATAAGTAGATAAGTAAGGAATAAATTCTTCATCTTTATAACGATATAAGGGGTTTCTTAACCAGGGTGCAATAGTGCAATATATTGTTATATAATTTGATGTGTATGCATAAAGAGAATAATGTGCGTATACCGAAATCTTATTTGGTGTCCTATATGGATAACTAATATACTTGTTGTGAAAAGTATATTTTATATATATGAGATGAGATATCACATAACCTAACCCTGTAAAAAAAAGGAGAAGAATGAATAAAGTGATATACTCCTTCCGGTAGATTTATATCCGAATTTATATGAATATGGATCATAGGTTCTAATGAGAACTATCAATAAATACGGGATGGTATAAATATGTTTTGTAATGAAGGCTTAATGGATCCCGATGATCAACATTGTCACGTAATAGTGTATCGGGGGGTTCCTTGTTTGGATTTCGCTTCGCGAGACACCCCATGCACGAACGTAACATAATGTTGGGAATGGGGAGAAGTTTAGTCCTTAGTATCCGAATTGATGAGGTTTATTAGAATATGGGTTATTACATTAGTTAGGCAGGGTATCTTAACTAGGTTTTTTATAATGGTATGCGCTAGTTGTGCACTGTTAGAAGAGGGGTGATGTGTATCTCATGTGAGAGCGATACCAGTTTATATATGAGAAATAACATATTTTAAAATATGGATTTTAAGCACTTGCTAAAATATTTTGAAAAATCGGGCTCTGACCCATTTATCTATTTTCCCTCTTGATATATTTATATATATATAGGTGTCCAGACATAGGGACGCCTGTATGATGATTCTTTCGAGTCACACGTTTGCTGCCGCAGCTGTGGATGCAAGCAGGTTTATATTAGATGCTTCCATCATTGAGATCTAGATAGGAGATATTGTAGAAATATTCGAGCTTATGGCCCAACTGTACTCATTTATTCTTTTATCGCCTTTTAGTGCGACATTCAATTTGGTTGTATTATTGTACCGAGTGTTCGGTTATCTTATTTTATTTCATTTCAGTTGGTGCATGTAAACTATTGTAATCGTTTTATTTGAATGGTTTGGTTAAAAATATTTGTTAATTTAAAATTTTGACACCGGCCTAATAGGATATTAGTAATTAAATTGGTTTTCGATAGTGATGCTAAGAATGAACCATATGAGACTCCTGTTTTAATGTTATATAGGAGTGATTGCCCGGTATTTTATTAGGCGGGGTGTCACACCTTGTTGATATTATATTATAGGTATATGGTAATGCCTATTTGATTGATTGATGATTTATGTGTATGACATACCTAGCTTACTTGCTATCGATTGGAGGTTTACGTGTGAGGGCAGTCACATCCTGATGAATCCTTGGGATTTTGATTTTTTTGCTCGAGAACATAGGTGTATGAAAGACTTATCAGGGAGTTGATAAGTCCGCTGACTATGGGAACGTAGGTATGTGCATGGCCCGTGGGTATGCAATATGTTCGCCTCCAATTTTTGTGTTGTTGTTTGTGGTTCGAGGAATCCTTACCGAACCTTTAGTCCCCTATTCGGCGACCAGCGATACTGAGACATGATAGCAGAGTAATGCATGCACCGCAGCTGTGTCTCGGGGTGCCGTATTATATTTATATATATATATATATAATGAATTAAATGAATGCATATAGTGGTTGAATCAATCTACTGTGTGATAATTGTAGATAACGGTGAATTGAGAAAAAGAATTGAAATAAGTTAATGAATGTTTATTCTTCTAGATTTGAAAATCTTAATTCATATTAAGGAGAAACGATTCATATTAACGGGAAATGTATATGAATGATTATAAGACGTATGGTATGGGACATACGGGGTTATGATATGGGATGGAATCATATTATGGAAACTAGTGTGGAGGAACCATTAACTAGGAGATTAATAGGAAACGTTAAGCGTGCACTCTAGATGAGAGATGAGAATAGCAAGTGAGAGTTGGATACTAACATGTACATAATAAATGATTTATTTCACCTATTAAATACTTACTGTTTTCAAAATCATTTTACATCGGGCTCTGACCCGTTTCCTTGCATATTCTCTTTTCTATTGTACCTTCTATATCAGGTGTCCAACAGGAGGGACGCCAACCTTAGAGGATTATTACTATCCATGGAGCTATGGACTATTGCTTAGACGCCTATCTTCATTTGATTCACAATATTCTCTTAGTTAGGGCATGTCGCCCAAAAGAATTCAGTTATCTCTTTTCTATCTAAGTCAAATACTCTTGTACTAGTGTCATTTTAATACATTTATTATTGTTGGCATTATTGTATTGGATTATTATGTGGGAATGTTTATTCCAATTTCATTTGAATTCTTTTGTGTTATCTGTTCATTTATTAGTATTGTAGAATAATATGTGTAGTGTTATTCGTAAACTAAAAATGATTTTATTGAATTAAAATTTGGAAAGTTTTTAACACCAGCTTAATTGGGTATTGGGTGACTTGTAAATGTTTTCGACAGTGATGCTAAGAATGAGCCAACTGTATATTCTGTTTTAATTTGGTATGGGAATGGACACCCGGTATTTAATTAGACGGGGTGTTACAGGTGGTATCAGAGCATTAGGTTCTAGAGTCCTTTAGGGTCTGTACAGCTTAGTGTGTTTTCAGCTTAGCGTTCTTTGATGTAGAGCCCTATGACTAGGATTATTGCTTTTCTATTTACGCCTACGTCCATCAGGCAGCGATTCAACCACCACCACCCGCGAATGAGGGTATGTTTTCTATCTAAGGAGTTATAGGGCGCATACTGATTTATATAGCAATTAATATTGTGTGGGCAAAAGGGTTACTAAACTTAGCCTATAACACTGTTATTTACGTAGACTCATCGAGGGGTTGTGGGACACCTATATTTTTCATGTTATCACGTGGGTTTGATTTTTATTACAAAATTACCTACTTTAGGCATATCCGAACATGATGTGACTAACGGCGTGGATTGACTTGTTATATGAGAGCGTATGTACTACTACAACCAGCATCTTGTCTTTAACAAGAGGGTAAATGAGTAGACTTTTATTTGAAATCGATAAAACCCGTAGAGAGGTTATATACTATTGACTAAGGACCTGAGGAGTTTCGATGACCGACTACTTTAGGTAGTAGTGTATCGGGGGGGTTCCTTGTTTGGATTTCTCTTGCGAGACGCCCCATGCATGAAATTAATAACGTTGGGAGTCAAAATAAGTTAGGTATTTAGGATATGAGTTTATAACCTTTGTGATAAATATATTAATGAAAGTTGTACGATAGGTGTATGGGCGCCCTAGATGGTTGGATTGTAGTAGCTTTTAGATTTATGAAACAGTAAGTATTTTTTTAGATTACGGAACGTGGAGGTTGTGACTTCAGGATTTATTTGTTTAATAAGTGAGGACCATTTTTCCCAAACTTTGTCACGAGGATGATATAGGAAAGATTAGGTATAGTTTAAATTTGATTAAGTTGGAACTATATGGTGAGGCTTGGTGTATAACATTAATGGGGCTTTTCGATAATGTACTGTATAGGCGGTACGACCTAGATTACTAGCGATGTGAGATTTATACTCAGAGTTTACCGTACCAGTACAGTTTATTTTTCTGAATTTCAGGACGAAATTCTGTTATAAGGGGGGAAGTATGTAATACCCCGTAATTTTAATGACTTTTAAAATGGGTTATATTTTAAATTAATGGATTAATTGGATTTTATTATAAATTAATTCATTTGGGTTTTTTCCGAATTGAGGATATTAAAATGAATGATTCTGAATATTACTTAAAGATATATAGGTAATATATGAATGTGATGTTATTGATGTTGCTGTGAGTTATGAATTAAGTAATTTGAATTTCTAGTTGGACGCGGTATGGGACGTGTCGGGACTAATTTGTTAAATTAAAAAGGAAACTTATTTTCTATCAAACTTATAGTCATTTTGAGTGCGTTGTTGCATCTAAAAGGGTTGAAATAGTCAGAAAAGTCTATTTGGATGTTGGTTTTGGGTCTCAGGTCATTTGGAAATGAAAAGACAACCCAAAAGGGCATTTTGGTCATTTTTACAAGGGGATGAATAGTGATTTCGGATTTTGTCTTATTATAAGTATTTGGAGATTAGTTTTACGTGGGTTCATTCATCTCTTCTACACAATACTGAGAGGTCATCTTCTTAGAGAGAGTGAAAGGTTGCATGGAAGAAGAGAAATTTGCTTGGGAAGGAGGAGAACCAAAAGCCAAAGGTCACCACCACCAACCACCACCGGAAGTGACCAGAGAAGGGGAGAACCACCTGTGATTTACAACCCCAAAGGATCAGAAATTCATTAGAGGCAAGTATTTGATGATTGCAATCTAAGTTTGTATATTGTCCATGTTAGGATAGTTGTAAAAAGATGAGATTTTTCATGTTTGGAAGATAAAGATAGAGTTGTTAATTTATTTCTGAAAAATGGAGATATATAGGAATCAAACTCATATTTTTGGCAGATAGTAATCCCCAAAATAATTATAAATCTGTTGAAGAAATTCTAAGAATCAATGGTGTGTTCTTGAAGATATCATATATATAATTTTTTGCAAAAAGAGGATAAACATATGCTTTTAATTCCAACTATTGATGATTCTCGGATGTTTAGAGCATTAGAAATAATTCACATATATTGATATATCATGTAGTAAGGATTATAAGGAATTTGGGTTGTTAATATGAAGGTTTGAATGATCAAAAGTGATGAAAGCCGTAGTAGAAGAAATGCAGAAAATTGGGCTGTTATCTAGGCGATCGATCGATCGACCCCGGCCTTCGATCGATCGACCTCCCCAGAATTTGTGAAGTAGTTTCTTGTTAATGCTTGTTATTGTCCCAAACCTTTTATAAATCTTTGGTGATTATTAATTGGATATAATGGGACTTAGGAATGTTCAGTATGTCCTAGATAAGAATCGAATTAATTTGATTGAGATTTAATTGATTAGAATTATGATAATTATATTGAAAGAAATTTCAATTTCTAGATTCATGTGTTGGATTCTAATTTGTATGCATGAGGATTAAGGATAGGTCCAGTAGGGGAAATTTAATAAATCAACTGGGCAGCCCTAAGTTTACAAGAGGGTTCAATCCTAAGTGAAAGAAGATGTGTTTATAAGAGATTAGAAACAATCGGTTTTATCCCTTATTAAAAGAGAGTTTAACTCGTAGTAATTCGGGAGATAAGATGATATGTACCAATAGGATATTAGTGAATTCTTACTGAATAAATATATTGAGGAAAACCTATTTAAACCTTGAGTAATAAGTGAGACTCAGGGAGCTTAAAATTTGAGAAGTAAAGTCATAATAATTTAATACGTAGGATTTAAAGAGATATAATGCTACGATGGGAATTATATTAGGGTAGTGTGATTACCTTGTTGATATTATATTATAGGTAGATGATAATGCCTATTTGATTGATTGATGATTTATGTGTATGACATGCCTAGATTACTTTCTATCGATGGGAGGTTTGCGTGTGAGGGCAGTCACATCCTGATGAATCCATGGGATTTTGATTTGTCGCTCGAGAACATAGGTCTATGAAAGACTTATCAGGGATTTGATAAGTACGCTGACTATGGTAACATAGGTATGTGCGTGGCCCGTGGGTATGAGAAATACGTTCTCCTCTAATTTTTGTGTTGTTGTTTGTGGTTCGAGGGATCCTTACCGAACCTTTAGTCCCCCTATTGGACAACTAGCGATACTGGGACTTGATAGTAGAGTAATGCATGCACCGCAGTTGTGTCTCGGGGTTCCATATCATATATGCGTATTGTGGGTACCCGAAAATAGATTGATAGGACTGGACAAGTAGCCCAATTGTAGAGGCCCTAAGTCCAGACCCCCCATATCTTAATCGACTATGATTTAGTCTCCTCCCATGATCCCATTAAGGGGGGTTCTTGGAGAATATGGAAAACGTGGGGAAGTCCAACACCCCCACCCCCTAAAATAAACATGTATATAATAAACCCTAGGTCCGGGGCAAAGGACACACTGTATTCTCTATAATCACTCTCCGGAGTATATATAAATAATACTGACTGCACCACCGTGGACGTAGGCATCTTTGCTGAACCACGTACATACTTTATTTTGTGATCGGCATTTTGTATTTCTTTTTCTTCTTGGTGATTGCGCTTCTCTTATCTCTTTGTGTTAAATAATAATTGTCACAACAATTGGCGCCGTCTGTGGGAACGTTTATCTTCACTATGAAAGCCCACACCAAGAAAAGAGTTCAAAATGTCTGGTCATAGTAGTAATGCTCCCCAGGCAGGAGACATCCTAGAACCTCCTGCTCCTCACAGGGTTAGATCTGAAGTTCGACGTTCAGATCAGAGGACTCGCCTAGAAAGGCCATCCTCAGAAGAAAGCCAAGGACCAGCGAGGTCCACACAAATATCCAAGCTGATTGATGCATATGAGGCGAGGCTCCACGAGCAGAGGGAGTCTTCTCGCAGGCACGAAGCTGAGAATGCTCACCTCAAAAGAAGATTAGAAATAATGGAGAGAGAACTCCATGGTACCAAGAGACGTCCATACCGCACTCCTAGCCCTCAGACGAGCAAGTCTCGGAGCCAAGGAAGGGTTCCCATGTGCAGATCCTAAAAGGATGAGGAAAATGAGTTAGAGGACGACCTGCTCGAGCAACTACGACTAGCTCACCATCATAGGAGCCCAAATCACAGCAATGAGAACATACGAAGTATGGTCCAAAGGAAGATGGACGAACACCCTGCACATCACGGTGCCAGATCGTCCCGAGAAATCACAAGGCGAACTCTCAAAACTCAGATGAAATCTCCCTTCTCGAGAGAAATAGAAGAAGAAAAAGCCCCCAAGAAGTTTGCTATTCCAAGGTTCAAGATTTATGATGGTAAGACTGATCTTATTGATCACGTCAGGCAGTACCGACATGCCATGACTCTCTGGAATAATCGAGATGCACTAATGTACCGAATTTTTCCCTCGAGCATGCATGACGTAACATAAAAATGGTTCAAAAGGCTCCTCCACCAGTCCATCAGGAGTTTCAAGTCCCTAGCCGAGCTCTTTACGGCCCGGTTCATTACTAGTAGCTCCCATCCCAAAAGGATGGATGCTTTCCTAACAATGAAAAAGACACCTCAAGAGACCCTCCGAGACTACACAAAGAGGTACTGGGAGTTATTCAACGAGGTCGAGGATTGCTTGGAGAAAGTGGCCGTGGCCTCTTTCAAAATTGGGCTACCCAGCTCTTCCCTTCTATACCAGTGCATGAAGAAGAAGGAAGCCATGACCATCGACGACCTAATGGACCGCATCGAGAAGTATGCCAAGGTGGAAGATGTCACCCGCCTCAGCACAGGAGAAAATGGTCCAGCTAAGCCTGCTGCCAAGGGCAGTGATAAAACTGAGAACCAGAAGAAAGGAGTAAAGAACGGGGGAAAATAGCTCCAAGAGAGGAGGCAACAATGATGTGTCAATAGAATTTCAAGCTGTCAACACCGTTTTCAGAGAACCAATTTACAAAATTCTTGCAAAAATTAAAGACGAGTCATTTATTAAGTGGCCCAGAAAGATGGGAGGAGATCCCTCGAAGAGCAACAATGCGTTAATATGCTCTTTTCACAAAGAGGGAGGACATAAGACTGAGCATTGCAAAGCCCTTAAGTCCCACCTTGAAGAGCAGGCCCAGTCTGAGCACCTGACCGAATTCGTGGAGAAAAGGGAAAATAATGTTACTGCCCATAGAGAAGCAAGGCCTGACAACGTAGTCGACGACGATGTCGACCATGAATTAGTAGTAATTCATGGGGCCTCCAACGTGAAACAGATTCAGGGCAATTCAGCTCGCATGGAGGTAAAAAAGCTTACAACAATGATGCAAGCTTTTCAAATTGATCTAGCACAAGCATAGTCAGGAAAGCATCGGTGAGCAGATGACGTCGACAATAGTAAGCATATCATGCTTACAGATGAAGATCTGGTGGGGGTGAGAACCCCACATCACGATGCTTTAATCATTACTCTTAAGATAACAAACTATGACGTTGATAAATTGCTCGTTGACCAAGGGAGCTCGTCTGAGGTGAAGTACCTTGACCTGTTCAGAAAATTAAAATTAAGCATTGTCGACCTGAAGGAAGCTACTGTCCCTTTGGTTGCCTTCACTGGAAAGATGACTATGCCCTTGGGAAAGATCGTGCTGCCAATAAGGGCAGGAAATGTTTCTAAAATGATTGAATTTTTGGTGGTCGACATTGAATCGCCATATCAGGCTATCCTCAGCAGAGGATGGTTACATGCAATGAAGGCAGTCTCCTCGACCTACCATCAAAAACACAAGTATGTGATCGAGCGTGGAGTAATGGAGATCCATAGAAATCAAGCGATGGCGAGAAGATGATTCATAGAATCCATCAGCCTAAAACCAGAGAAGAAGGCTGACAAGCGCAACGAGAAGGTTGAAGAATAAGGAGGTCTGATACCTTCAAAATAGCAATTAAAATACGGAAGGCCCGGATTAAAGGAGACCAGGCTCCTCCTCTCTGAACATGTCATCAAGGACCGGGAGGAAATCACAGTTGGAGATTGCGATGATAGCAGGATCTTCTTGATTGGATCTTCTCTCACAGATCAGGAAAAGAAGGAATTGACTACCCTCCTAAGATACAATGTAGACGTCTTTGCGTGGGAGCCATACGAGATGCCCAGAATTGATCATAGTATGGTTTGTCATCAGCTTCACATCGATCCCACCTTCAAACCAATCGCGGAGAAGGCACGACGAACTGCACCCGAGAAGGAAAAAGTCGTGGAAAAACTTCTGGATGCAAGATCCATACGGGAGGTACAATTCCCCAAATGGTTATCCAACCCAGTAGTAGTTCCAAAAAGCAACGGGAAGTGGAGCATTTGCATTGACTTCACTAACCTCAATAGAGCGTGCCCGAAAGACAGTTTCCCCCCCCCCCCTAAAAATTTATCAACTGGTAAACGCAACTACAGCTCACGAGAGGATGAGCTTTATGGACGCATACTCAGGGTATCATCAGATCCCTCTGTATACCCCAGAGCAGGACAAAACAGCATTCATCACCACGGTTGGGTTATACCGCTACAAGGTCATGCCCTTCGGGCTAAAAAATGCTGAGTCAACCTACCAACGGCTGGTCACCAAGATGGTCAAGGACCAAATGGGAGACACCATGGAGTTCTACATCGATGATATGCTCGTTAAAATTAAGAAGAAAGAAGACCACCTCTCAGACCTGTCAAACACCTTCGAAATCCTCAAGAAGTACTGAATGAAACTTAACGCGAGCAAGTGTTCCTTCGGTGTCCAGTCAGGAAAATTTCTTGGGTACTTGGTCAATAAGAGAGGCATCAAGACTAACCTAGACCAGATCGATGCAGTAAACAGGGTACAACCTCCTCTCATAATTAGGGATGTACAGAAGCTCACCGGTATGCTCGCTGCCTTAAACCGCTTTATCTTTAAGTCCTCCGAGAACTGCAAGCCTTTTTTCCAGCTTCTAAAGGGAAACAAAATGGTAGAATGGAACCAATATTTCTCGCGAGCTTCGGACGAACTCAAGTCTTACCTCAGTTCCCCACCACTGCTCATCATACCATAGGAAACAAATTCCTTGTACTTGTACCTCTCCGTTTCCAACCACACTGTCAGTTCTACATTAATGTACGAAGTTGCAGGAATCTGGCACCCCATTTATTATGTGAGCAAGACCCTACTAGATGCCGAGCAGAGGTACCTACCACTGGAGAAGCTCGCCTTTGCACTAGTAGTGGCTTCGAGGAAGCTGAAGCACTATTTCAAAGCCCACACTATAATCGTCCTTACATCGCACCCCCTTAAAGCAATCCTGAGGAAGGCGGATTTGTCGGGAAGACTGTCTAAATGGTCAGTCTAGCTCAGACGATGTGACATCCAATTTCAACCAAGGAATGCAATCAAGGGGCAGGTCCTTGCTAATTTCATAGTTGAATTCACAGGTGAGCAATCTTCCAACCAACCTCAACCAGTAAGAAAAAAGGGGAACGACGCGACGGAAGAAACCTAGAAATTGTTCACTGATGGAGCCTCCAACTCAAAGCGGGTAGGAGTAGGCATTGTCCTCATTACTCCAGAGGATACAATACTTGAACAAGGAATCAGGCTTGGATTTACAGCCTTCAACAACGAAGCAGAATACGAAGCCTTAATAGACGGCCTCCAGAAGGCGCACACTTTGGGAGCAAAGCAATTATAGGTGTTCGGTGATTCTCAATTAGTCTCCAATCAGATAAGTGGAGACTACAATGCAAAAGATGAAAGAATGGTAGCTTACCTCGCCTTAGTGAAAATACTAATGGCTAGCTTCGAAAAGATCAATGTCCAGCAATTTCCCAGAGGATAGGACAGCCATGCTGACGCCTTAGCAACCCAAAGTTCAGCAGTCGATTCCAACCTAAAAATAACAATCCCCATCGATTTCCTCGCTCATCCGAGCATTAACCATAGCAGCAAGCCGCTAGGCGTGGAGAAGATGCTCCAAGTGGAGTTAGCACCCAGCTGGATGGACCCTTTAAGAAACTATTTAAAGGATGGCACACTCCCAGACCACAAAAAGATTTCCCACCAGATAAGAGTCAAAGTTTCTCGCTTTCACTTATCACCAGAGGGAAAGCTATATAAGAGATCTTTTTTTGGTCCATACCTTTAATGAGTTCACCCAAGAAATGTCGAGCAAGTTCCAAGTTCTTCGACCTCGCTGAAGAAAAAACAAAAAAAGTCAGAAAGATCACCAATCAGTAAAAAAATTAAAAGAACAGAGCAAAGTACACCTATGTATTCTTCCCCATAAAAGGGAACAGAGAACCTATCAGACCTCGACCCCTCATACTGGGGAGAAAACTGCTAATTTCTAGCAAGAAAGCCCTCTTGCCAATAGTCCTTATGGTAATCAGGTAGGTTTACTACCAATAACATGTGAGGACTACTGGCTTTGAGATAGAGAACACCAGAACTAGTTCGAGAAAAAGAATAACAAAAACAGACCTCGGCGAGCCCTAACTTGGTACCATATAACTGATTTATTCTATGGACACCATTGATTATCTTCCACACATTGGGCGAACACTGTGCAGGAACAATGTTGAAAGAACCAAAGAAGTGAAAGAATAGGTTGTTGGGAGGAAAAGTAAGTCCCCCTTGGGAAAGCATCAAGACATGGATCCAATGGGCACCCTCTATCTCAATGTCTACCCATTTTGGGATATTATAAAACTTTCTAAACTCAGACACTGACCTATTACCAATATTTGCCATTGGGAAACCCTAAAAAACTACAATTTCAAAGAGAAAATGCAGAGATAAGTCAGAGGAAAATTACAAGATGAAATTTTGACTCGAACGATGAAGAATCACGAACCCAAATGACAAAGAAGATCAAAGGTAATGAGAATGGAGACTGGGAGAAGAAAATGTGAATCGCTAGATCTCACAAAAAATGGGAAAGTACTGAGAAGGTTGAAATGACGGTCGAGAAATGGGCTTATGATAGCTTTCTAGTGCTACTAATCATAATGCACAGACCACGAAGCAAGTGCCGCCTAAACATCCTCGAACCTTGGTAAGAGTTGCAAGGTGTACAAATAAAACATTATGACAAATCATTTAAGTTTATTGAGCCCAAAGTATGGCCCAACAAACTTAGGGGCAAATGTGGGTACCCGAAAATAGAATGATAGGCCTGGACGAGTAGCCCAATTATAGCGAACCAAAGTCCAAACCCCCCATATCTTAACCTACTATGATTTAGTCTCCTCCCATGATCCCATTAAGGGGGGTTCTAGGAGAAGATGGAGAACGTGGGGAAGTCCAACACCCCCACTCCCTGAAATAAACATGTATATAACAAACCCTAGGTCTGGGGCAAAGGACACACTGTATTCTCTGTAATCACTCTTCGGAGTATATAGAAATAATATTGACTGCACCACCATGGACGTAGGCATCTTTGCTGAACCACGTACATCCTTTGTTGTGTGTTTGACAGTTTGTATTTCTTTTTCTTCATGGTGATTGTGCTTCTCTTATCTCTTTGTGTTGAATAATAATTGTCACCACACACACACACACACACAAACACACACACACACACACACACACACATATATATATATATATATATATATATATAATGAATTAAATGAATGTATATAGTGGTTGAATCAATCTACTGTGTGATAATTGTAGATAATTGTGAATTAAGAAAAAGAATTGAAATAAGTTAATGAATGTTTGTTCACCTAGATTTAAAAATCTTAATTCATATTAAGGAGAAACGATTTATATTAATGGGAAATGTATATGAATGATTATACGGCGTATGGTATGGGACATACGGGGTTATGATATGGGATGGAATCATATTATGGAAACTAGTGAGGAGGAACCATTAACTAGGAGGTTAATAGGAAACGTTAAGAGTACACTCTAGGTGAGAGGTGAGAATAGCAAGTGAGAGTTGGATACTAACATGTACATAATAAATGCTTTATTGAAGTTGTTAAATACTTACTGTTTTCAAAATCATTTTACATCGGGCTCTGACCTATTTCCTTGCATATTCCCTTTTCTATTGTACCTTCTATATCAGGTGTCCAGCAGTAGGGGCACCAATGTTAGGGGATTATGACGATGTATGGAGCTATGGAGTATTGCTTAGATGCCTATCTTCATTTGATTCACAGTATTCTCTTAGTTAGGGCATGTCCCCAAAGGAATCTAGTTATCTCTTTTCTATCTGAGTCAAATACTCTTGTACTCGTGTCATTTTAATACATTTATTATTGTTGGGATTATTGCATTGGATTATCATGTGGGAATGTTTATTCCAATTTCATTTAAATTCTTTTGTGTTATCTGTTCAGTTATTAGTATTGTAGAATAATATGTGTAGTGTTATTCGTAAACTAAAAATGATTTTATTGAATTAAAATTTGGAAAGTTTTTAACACCAGCTTAATTGGGTATTGGGTTACTTGTAAATGTTTTCGACAGTGATGCTAAGAATGAGACAACTGTATATTGTGTTTTAATTTAGTATGGGACTGGCCACCCGGTATTTAATTAGGTGGGGTGTTACACCTTTAGTCCATTAGCTCACCCTTTTACTATAGGAATGCCGACCGAATAGATGGTTATTACTAACAGGATTTGTAGACGCCATACTTTAAATTTTGGAACTAAGACATTAACTATAGATTTAATAGTCCTTGATTTAACGAAGTTAGATTTAATAATAGAAATGAACATTTTATCTCCGAACTTTGCTCACATTGACCATTATGCAAAGACGATGACATTTAAACCACCCCATCAAAATTCATTTCATTTCTAAGGACAAAATTCCCACCAACCTCTAATTTTTGAATAGGTTAAAAAGAAACATCCACCCTTTCTAAAATCTTAGACGGATACAAAGATGTAATTTTGGAAGATTTACCCGAAATACCCCCACCTCGAGAAATTGATTTTTTTATCAATCTGTTGCCAAATACCTCCACTATCTCAATACCCCCTTAGCGCATGGATCCTTTAGAATTATGAGAACTTCGAACACAACTAGATGACGTACTCAATAAAGTATTTATATGCCCCAGTACATAACCTTGGGGAGATCTAGTTTAATTCATGCGAAATAAAGACATATATTTTCGGTTATGGTAGATTATGAAAAATTGAACCAAACGACTCAAGAATAAATGTCCATTTCCTAGGATAGGTGATTTTTTTGACTAGTTACAAAGGCCAAAGATATTTTCAAAGATTGATTTTAGATTTGGATATCATCAACTTCATGTTAAGAAAGAAGTCATACCCAAAATCGCTTTTCGAACATGATATAGCCATTTTGAATTCTTAGTCACGTATTTTAAATTAAAAAATGCCCCCGTCGCTTTCATGGACTTAATGCATAGAATATTTCACCCTTTCCTAGATCAGCTTGCGATCGTCTTTACAAATGATATATTAATTTATTCCAAGACTAGGGGGCAGAACATGAAGAGAACCTATATAGAGTATTATAGCATACACATCATCTTTATGCAAAATAAAGTAAATGCGATTTCCTTATGAAAGAGGAAAAATTCCTTGGACATGTAATCAATGAAGTAGGTATACAAGTAGACCCAGTCAAAACCACTACAGTGCTTCAATGACCTTAACCATACACCATCAAATACTTACGTAGCTTTCTAGGAATTATCGATTATTATCAAAGCTTTATGGAGGATTTTCCCAAATTTCCCTACCTTTAATGAAGGTGACCAGAAAGGATGTTCAATTTATATGAACCTCTGAATGCACACAAGACTTTTGTACATTAAAGGAAAAGTTAACCACCGCCCCTATTTTGACCATTCCTTCCAGCAACAATAGTTATGTTATTTATATCGACACCTCCCTACAAGGAATCAATTATGTATTGATGCGACAAGGGAAATTTATCGAGTACAGGTTATGATAATTAAAAATTCGTGGGCATAACTATCCAGTACATGACTTGGAATCAGTAGCAGTAGTATTTACCCTAAAAATTTGGCAATGTTATATGTACAAAGAAGAATTTCAGGTATTTTCTGATCATAAGAGTCTTAAGTACATCTTCATATAATGATATCTCAACCATTGGAAAAGATGATGGATTTTTCGAGGATTATAAGTTTAACATACTCTACTATCTCAAAAAATGTAATGTAGTTGCTGATGTCATATACTACAAATCCCAGCGAAGCCTCCATAGTATGTTCGTATTAATAGAAACCATGGGAGATTACAATCTATAATGAGAATCCTCCAAGACCCAAGTTGTTCTATGAAAAATTATCACTTGCACCATTCATCATAAGAAAATCACTGACCTCAAATACCAGGATGAATTTTTGCGTTCATAGAGGAAAAAACTTAAAAACAACCTCCTCAAAAAAGATTGGAATTTGGACGCCAAACGTGGGTTAAAATTCAGAAATCGTGTATGTGTTCTTGTCACTATCTCAGTACGAGAAGAAATCCTACCGGAAGTTCACCATTCTAAGTTCATGATTCACCCCGAAAGCACCAAAATGTATCAAAATCTGAAGAAACTTTATTGGTGGCTCGGGATAAAGAAAGATATTTTACACTTCGTAGCAAAGTGTCTAACTTTCCAATAAGTGAAGATTGAGCATCAACATCCTAGTGGTTTACTCCAAACACTCCCCATCCCAAAAAGGAAACGGGATCATTTAACCATGGACTTTGTCAGTGAATTGCCCCACACTCCTCAATGGTATAATATTATATGGGCTATCATCTACCATCTTACAAAATCTGCCCATTTTGTACTAATCAAATCCACCGACTCCTTCCAACGATTAAGTGAACTTTGCACCAAAGAAATTTTTAGACTTTATAGTTTACCTATTTCGATTGTGTCCGATCGAGACCCAAGATTTATAGGAAGATTTTTAAAAGCCTTACGAACTTCCTTAGGAACAAACACCACCTAAACACTCCTTTTCATCCTTAGACGGACAAATAATCTAAATGAGTAATTCAAACTCTAGAAGATATGTTATGAGCCTGCACGTTAGACTTTCTCGATTCGTTGTATAATAATCTTTCATTGATCGAATTCTCCTACAATAACAGTTATCAAACCAACATTTAGACCACTCCCTATAAAGCTATCAAGGTACGACCCTACCACCCACCTTTATGCTGGAATGAATCAGGAGAAAATCACACATTTGGACCCCAAACCATCATTAAAACCATATAAAATATACGCCTTATTCCGGAAAGATTACATTCATACCCGAGTCGACAAAAGAATTACACTGACACTTGTCAAAAAACCTTCGAATTCTAAATAAATAACCAAGTGTTCTTATATGTATCTCTAAGGAAGTGGATTATTCGGTTTGAAAAAAAAAAGGAAAATTATCACCTCTCTCTGTTGGTCCCTTTATAATCATCGAATGTTTTGGACCGAGCTATGAAATCTCCATGACGTGTTTCATGTTTCGCAACTATGAAATTATATTTCTGACTCGACTCACATCAATACACAGAAGGATATAAATGTTGAATTCAACCATGAATTGAAGAAATTCCTATTCAAAATCATGATCGAAAAGAAAATGTTCTCCTCCATAAAACCATGACACTAGTCAAAGAGAAATATGGTAAACAGAAGATGTTATGAGACAACAATACACCACGCTTTTTTGGGTAATATTGAGGACATTTTTTTAAGTGGTCAGAATGTAACAACACACTCTAAATATACCTTTAGACCTTGTAGAAAGTAATAATTACAAATTATCCCTGGTCTATTACCCAACTACCAAAATGCCCCTAAAAGGAGAATTAAGTTAACTTACACTTTCGTACATCAATTAAAGCCTAACTTTCACTCAAAGTTTGACCAAATGACTTATATTTTATAGGAATATCATAAACAAATCCATTAGGACTGAACAAATTGCACAGTAGCCCCTAAATTTTTATAAAGTAACATAAAATCCCTAAATTCTGTAGAAAAACTATCCAAGGACCTAAACCAAAATCTAAACTTATTCATACTTCCTTTCCCACTGACATGTGATCAACTGGACTGCAAACATGGCATGTGCCATGTGGAGTACCATGGTGGAACTTGTGCAATCTTAGCTGAAACTCACCTCCTGAACCAAGAAATAAACTCCTCCCCACCAACCGTATAAAAGTCCCTCTCCACTTTAGTAAAAATCCATAGCAGTCTAGAGCTTTTCCAATGTAAAATTTTGAGATTTTTTCATTTCTTACATTCTATGTATGAATGTTTGTTTCTTAAATTTTGTTATGTTTCTACACTTATGTAGAATAAAATTATGTGTGTACATGTGTTAGTTAACATGTGAATACACAAATATAGCTCAAAAACAAAAAAATTCCATTAAAGCTTGAGATTCAAGGGTAGATTATGCTTCCTTGATTTTGAACTAGTTTCATAGGTAGGTAAGTTGATCTTAGGTTCTCAGGAACCTAGGTGAAAGGTTTAATTGAACCACTAACATGTTTTGATACCTTAAATAAAATATTGTCATTTTCGGGCCTGGAATTTTCAGAAAATAAATTGAAGAGTTTTACTCGACCAAAATCCCTCAAGAAAATCTTGTTTTGATAAATTTTCAATATGTAAGAAAAACCTTATGATGCTATAATGACAATTATAACTTTCAGTCACTTATATTTAGTCATTTTTTCACCATTTATATAGAAACTCAATAGCTCAATTTCTCCTACCAAAATCCTTGAAACTAATATGGTTGGATTCCTCTTCAAAACTTATGCAATTTTCATTCAGGAACCAAATCAAATTGATTTCTGAAATGTCTCAAAGTGGTCAAAGTTTCAAAACCCTAAAGTCAACTGTCGAAAGGTTGAAGATGAGCAGGTTACCCGCGCATGATTGAGGGTCGGACCTGGAGCGTGAATTGGTTGACTTAGCGCGTAAGGGTGCGTCTCTAATAAGAAAAATGTGATTTTTTTTCAATTTTTTTTAATCTGAACAAATTGGTATATTACATCACTTGTTCAGATGCCTAGAAAGTATTATCTCGAGAAAACCAATTTTGAAGTTTAAATACATGTTTTTATTTTACAAATAAACACCTGACCAATTTTTTCAGTATTTCGAAACACCCCCAATCTTTTTCCACAAATTATTTTGTTCTATTAAAGCCATCTCTCTTATCACTAAATCCTAATCCAAATAAAAATGAAGAAAAACATTATTTTAAAACATTTTAAAAATACATATTATACCCTCTTAGTTATTTTTAGACTGAAATTAATTATAATTTAACATCCTACTGCATCATAACCGTTATTTTATGCATGTACAACCTACTTAGACTCTCTTCAATTTCAAACTATCCAATTAAATGCAGTGAATTAGACGCACAAACTCGAAATCAAAATATTCAAAGTAGGTTATTTTAATTTCACTATTAAATGAATTGAGCTTATGTCTTTCAAAATTACTGAATGATATATCACTCTGTAATAATTTTAAACTCATGTTTCAATTACGAACTCATTTGTGTAGTTCATGTGTATACCTTATATTGATTCTATCTATATTTCAATTATCCCTGAACCCAATAAACCGCTACTACCTAAAAATTTAGTACAACACCGAATTTCCTTAAATCCTTAATTATGGTTTTACCCAGCATCGTATTTGATATAATTCAATATTACCATACAATTTATAATCAATATTAGTGAAACCTATAAGGACACAAGTCTCTGATTGAGTCTTAATGTAGTGTTGGATCAATTCCAGACAAAAACATTTGAGTCATAGGATAGTGTTCAAGTGTATCAATCAAAGCCTATGACGTGTTAGTTGAAGACGTAGTGGCCAAGATTATAAATTTTCATCATATATCAGGTTTAGTGTGCCTCATTTCTATGTCAAAAACATTTGTTCCAATGATCCTAAGGTATAAATGCATTTTTTATATCTATAGGAGCTTTGGAAATTTATTGGGTATAATTTATAATTTTTTATAAATAATTTTAACGACTTTGTTTTACCCAGGAAATATTTTTTTAAGAACTTTTCATAAAAGTTTTGGGCTTATATAG
The DNA here is from genome assembly GCA_949130495.1 of Sambucus nigra. NCBI lineage: Eukaryota > Viridiplantae > Streptophyta > Magnoliopsida > Dipsacales > Adoxaceae > Sambucus > Sambucus nigra. The sequence goes on along the minus strand of OX422213.1, from coordinate 351,930,958 downwards.
TGTAGACACCCCATTCTATTACCCCCTAACTCTCCTTAGGTCCCTAGTACCTCCCTTCATTACCGTAAACCCAGGTCATGTCCCGAGTACTGACCCGAAGGCCATCGAGCACTCCCCGACTCAGTTTGACCTAAAAGTTAAACTCTTTGTCTCGATTGAGACTAAATAAATCTTCGAAGGGCACTAAATACCCTTTCCAACAGTCTACCCCAGTGAGCGATTATGACTTACCATGTGGACGAACGATCCGTTTACGTCCGAAACTTGACCTAGAGGCGATCGGGTGCTCCCGGGCTCTGTTTGACCTATGTCAACTCTTCAGATCAACCAAGACTAAATGAATCTTCAAAGGGAACTGAATAACCTTTCCAACGGTCCATCCCATGCGTGATTCCGACTTACCATTCGGACAAATGATCTGTTCGACTATGAGAGGTCATCGAATGCTTCCCGGGACTGGTTGACCAAAGTCAACTCTCGAAACTGGGTCAAACTCTTTGGAATGTCGAAGTACATCTCCAGACCTTTCCGACGTTCTGCAGTGTGCATGATTCCGACTTACCATGCGGACGAACGATCCGTTTGCGTCCGAGTGATTCCCCGTCCAATGGACTGACAAATGCTTCCAAGCCATATTTGACCCAAAGTAAACTCTCAAAATTAGGAGAATTCCAAAGGAATTTCAAAGGTCTCTGAATTACCATTCCAACGGTATGCCCCGTGCGTGATTCTGACCAATGGTTTGCCCTCGGCAGTTGATTTTCTGAAAAATCCTGAAGCGCACTACCAGATGGCAGGTTCCAGACCCTGCCTATTGGCACCTGCCGATAGGCAGGAACAGGTCTATGCCGATTAGCAGTGACCTGAGCCTATAAAAGGAGGCCTTCACCTCATTTGCAAGGGGATCCCAGATCTGATAGAAATCACTCTCAACGAATCCCATAAACCTCTCTCGAAGGCAATATGATTTCAACATCCAAATCCCCTTTTTACTTCCACTTTTCATCATCCCTTTCATCAAACTTGGTGAATTAGCCACTCTCCATCATCATCCAAGTGCAAGGGCTTCTCTCCAACATTCAAGATCAAACTCAAGATCTTCAAGAAGGTCCAACTTTCTCTACTTTCTCTTAAATTCTCTTAAACTCTCAATAACTTGTTTTCTTACTTAGCACTTTTATTATCTCATCCCACACATCCTTGTATAATTTTTTATTTAGTATTATTGCACATCTCTTATTTTCATATAAATAAAAACCCAAAAAACAAGAAAAAGAGGGTTTGCTCATAAATTCCATATAAGGATTCTCATACTTTTCGCACACTTTCCTCATAACTAAATCACTTTTTTCTACACACACACACACACACTTACAAATAACAGATCCCCCATTTGGATTTATGGGATAAACCCCACCCCTCGTTTTGTATGCGAACTACGTGGACTTTGATGCCTTTATAGGCTACCTAGGCATCTCGGGGTAAAACCCCAGACTCGAGTCCTTTTTCCCACTTTTTCTCTCATCTTCCTATTTGCTCTAAATCTAATCCTCCTATATTCTATATACTTGCCCTTAGTAACATATTTCTCCATATGCGTTATCGTTCCATTATAATGATCAACGCAGGGGTAATCGCGTAAATCTTAGTTTTCTAATATTATTCTTATATCTTCCTACGGACGACTCGCTTTATCTTTTCCATGATACAAGTCGAGGATTCCTACCTCCATTATATATTTATATATATACACATGCACACATATCACGGGGGGAAACAAAAGGAAAATTGCAAATATTCATGAGAGACCAAAAGGGCGGAATGGGTGCCTAACACCTTCCCATTTCGTAACTAAGCCTTCGAACCCTTCTCGAATCATTTTGGTTTCGCATGCACCAGTATGTCTTTGGATGCCATCCTTTGGGGTGGCTTCCCCTTTTTCTTTTGTCTGTTTTGAGTAAAATAGACTGGAGACTCTAAATCTCTCTACATTTTTGCACATACATCTCAAACTACACCGGCCGAAGCGCTCCTAAGAGGGACGCGCGGGACCCGAAGGATCCTTTCCTCCACCCGCCCGCCCACCTAGGTGAGGATCGGAGATGGCCACAGTGGTGACTCTGCTGGGGATATGTGTTTTTATTTGTGGGCTTGACTCAATTACCCGCAAGAGCAAGACGTATATCGTGGAAGTCATGCCGAAAGGGGGAACCCATGCCGATTCACCCAACCAACTGCATACCCACATATAGGTTTCAAACCTAGCACACGCACTTTAGATTGCCGATTTTAACCCGAAACTCTGCCGAAATTTCGAGTCGGCCTGCCGCCTAATTTTCGTGCTTTTTTAAACGGGACCCTGTCCATGAGCCTAGTTATAAGTCCAAACCGTAGCTTTGCATATATTAAGACAACCACTTTTCCAGGCTCGGGTCCCGTCCGACATTGCATTTAGGAGAATTAAATACAAGTGAAAACATAATAATCATAATAATCATGCTTAGTTCCGTCTCCAAAAACATTTCTCCCTTCTTTATCAAAAAAATCCATAACTATTTCTCCTTTCTTTATCAAAAATCCAAAAACATTTCTCCCTTCTTTATCAAAAATTCGAAAATAGTTCTTGCTTTTTTCTCAAAAATAAATCTCATCCTACTCCTTCTCAGGTCGATCGTAAGCCCTTGGCCTGGCTCCCTATTAGCTTCAGTCTTTCGTCAAATCACCCTGTAGTTTCATCCGTTTCTCTACTACTTCTTCCGAGTCTAGAATCCATCCATCTTCCATGGAGAATATAAATCAAGCACCAGTCATACAGCTGGATTTGACGACAGTCCTAACTCAGCTCGTGTCCAAGATTGACAACCTCCAAGCTAAGGTCCGAGAGATGCAACGAAACTAAGTTCCTATTCCTCAAGAGCCCGAGGCCCTGTTCCCTCATTCTACGGGTCCACCCGATCCTATCTGGGTTCCGTAAGAATATCAACACACTCTGCTTGCCGATCCTGCCAATGGGCTGCCGCCTGCCCAGCTTCCAATGCCAAACATTGCCCAGCCTATGGCTAACCTGCCTGTGATCGTTGATCCAAAGGAGTAGGAGTTGAATAAAGTCAAAGAGGATCTCAAAATGCTCACCAAGAAGTTTGACCAAGTCAGGATCTCTGAGAATTACATGGACTACGCCCACATGTTTCCTTATCCTAAAGCAAGGTTACCCGAGAAGTTCAAGATGCCAAATATCCAGAAGTTAGGAGGGAGTGGACCCCCAATTGTTCATCTTCCAAGTTATCATCGTCCCATTACTCTACTAGGGGTTTCTGAAGAAGTGATGGCCCAATTGTTTCAGCAAACTTTGAAGGATAGTGCCCTCCGATGGTTTTTATCTCTTGGGGAATCCAGAATCCGTAGCTGGGATGATGTAGCTAGAGAATTCATGTCGCAGTACAAATACAACGAAGAGCTTGAGGTCACCCATCGTGATTTAGAGTTGCTCAAACAGAATCTAGGAGAATCAGTCAGTAACTTCATAACCCGGTGGAGGGATCGAGCAGCTACCATGACCAATCGACCATCTCAAGAAGAAGAGGCCAACATAGTGAAGAACTTTTTACCCCATGTTCGAGCGACAATGGGAGGACAATACTATCCCCACTTTCGAGGTCTCAGAGAGGCAGGAGTGGAAATCGAGGAAAGCCTCGTTAAAATAGAGGTTGAACCAAAGAAGGTGTCCGAAAAATTCACCACTAGAAAGTATGACAAGCCTGCCAGTGCTATCGTTTCGACCATTAATAACATCTCTCAACCAACCACATCATGGGCACCAGAAAGTCTCCCTGCCCCCATCCAAAGGGAATACACTGAGCTCCATGCTCCCCTCTCCAAAGTTTACCAAGCCCTGTTAAGCTGAAACCTCATCAAACCCTTAGATCCACGTCCATTGTCGAACAAACTCCCAAGAAACGTCAAGATTGATACTCGTTGCGCCTTTTATAAAACTGTCGGCCATACCACCGACCAATGCTTTCACCTCCGAAACGTAATCCAAGATCGCATTGACCGGGGTACCATCGCCCCACCAGCCAATCCTAAGCCAAACACTACTCACAATCCACTTCCGACTCACACCAATGCCATCTTCTTATAAGAAAACCCAGATTTCGATCCCTCAACTCAAATCACACCCATATACTCCCCTAAACCTCTTCAAATTTGCCCATATTTCCTCCTACACCCTACTATCCTCGCTGATCAGGCACTGTCACTCCTTACCAAAGCATGCATTGCTGTCTATATCCGTTCTGAAAATGGAAGTATGGAATTGTCAGAGGTGTTAAACCAACTCCTAGTGTTCGAGATGAAATTTCCCTCACAGATGATCATCGATTGCCAGAACTTCAGCACACTGTTCTTGGAGGCACAAAAATAGGCCCAAGATTCAGACAATTGGGTAATACCAATCGAAGAAGTCAGCCTAGATGATGTTGTCCAGACTATGGCAGAATTATTCGAGAAAACTAACAACATTTACGGTATCACCGGGTTACTTGACACTTTGAAGCTACAAGGGCGCTTGGTCCCTTCAATCACACATAACCTCACAGAATGGGAGGACCTGTATGAAGAAGCTGTTGAAGTTGTGGAATGCATCGACTTTACATGGAAAGACATAATTATTGCCACCAGATAGGGGGAAGAATTCGAAGATTCGAGTGAAGAACAAGCTTCAGGAAGAACTGGACCAGTAGCCGCCATATGTGGGATGATATCATTTGAAGAACTCCTCAGAGAAATAAATAGGGTGGCAGTACAACCTGAGATTGATGAGGAAACGGGATTCATGTTCTTTCAGGGAGACATTACCAGGTTCCAAGCTTACTAACAACAAATGACAAAGGGAAGGGCGTTGAAAATCTTCATATGCCAGAGATGACAATCGAGGAGAGCAAGATCCTTGATCAATTAAAGAAAGCCCAATCTAACATCACTCTATGGGGGCTTTTCATGTCTTTCCATCTACACATAAATGCTTTAATCAAATTACTCACCGGACCCATAGTTCCTCCCTCTACCACTCCAGAAGAAGCGGTAAATCTGGTCGTATCCTTGACTTCTACCCTAATGCTATCATTTTCTGAAGAATAAATCCCTAGAATTGGTCCAAATCACAATCATGCACTTGATATCTCCATCGAAGTTATGGGAAAATTTGTGCCACTCTCCCTTGTATATAACGGATCCGCCTTGAACATTTTCCCTCTGAGAACTTTCAATTATTTAGGCCTGAAAGAAAGCGACCTCGCTCCAACCTCCGCCGTTGTGTGTGCCTACGATAATAACCGTCGTGAGGTGATGGGGTCCATAAAACTTGCAATAGGGCTTGGAGCTATATTCCCTGTTGTTGAATTACAAGTCATAGACATCCCATCTTGTTTCAACCTGTTGCTCGGACGACTCTGGCTCCACAATATCAAGGAAATGTCTTTCTCACTCCATCAAAAATTGAAGTTCTTCGCTAACGGGCGATTCATCACCATTTTGGGCGACAATGAAAATGTCAAGGGGGCAAACACCAGTAGTCTGATTCTCGAGATACAACACGGGTCAAATGATATACTCCTATCAGGATTCCGAGTTGAACCACTCCTACTCCCGGCAGGGGACAGTTTTAAAGAAAGGGTTTGTCCAGAATATGACCCTCATGGAAATGTCAATGTGATTGAAATGTTCAGAAACATGCACTTCATGCTCGGACTGGGGCTAGGGCAAAGGAAGCAAGGGATAATTGGACCCATCGAACTGAAGAAAGATTTACCTCCTTGTGGCTTGGGGTATCAACCATCAGAACAAGAGCTCAGAATGATCCGCCAGTCTCGACCAAAGAAAAGATTAGAATATATCCGAACTATGTCAGGAGACTCCTTAAATGGACGATTAATCAAAGAGGGTGAGGACTTACCCTTTTGTGGTTTTCCAGAACCATGGTATGACCACACAGACAAGAAGATGAGGCCGAGAATGGAGATATTTTTCCAAGAAAGCTACCCATGGGCCAAACGTTTCCCACACCAAGTACAATCGCTCATTAAAGATTCCAAAGAGACTGAGGAAAGCGATTTTGAAGATTCCTTCAACTTACAGATACTGGGCTGGCACTCTGCATGGTTCATTCAGGCACTACATTAATGGGCCCATCCCATCTAATTAAAGCTGCTGATACACCCCTCCTCAACTAGCATGCTGTGCCAATTCTACCCCTTAAAATCTCCCCTAATCCCAATATTTACCCTATTTCTTCTTCTGTTGCCTATCCTTGCTCGAATGTAATCGAGACCTCTTTTGATGAGGTTCTCAATGTTGTTTTTCCTATCAATGAAATAAATGAAGATTTTGAGTATCTTCCTGTGCCTTATATTAACTGCTTGAATTCTAATCAAACATTTGATGATGATGATTTTGCAAATGAATAATTCTTAACTGATCTAAATAAGGTTAATAATAAACAACATAACTGCGTTCAAGTTAATGAAGAAGAGACTGTTGTTATTAATCTCGATTCTAGTAGCCAACTGCGCGAGATTAGGATAGGGGCCACCCTTGATGAGCATGAGCGCGCACAACTCGAAGAATTATTGAAGGAGTTCGTAGATGTCTTCGCATGGTCTTATGATGTCTTCGCATGGTCTTCGCATGGTCTTATGATGATATGCCTGTCAACCATCGCTTGGTGATCGAGCAACTGGTGAATCGTCATCCGGAGACCTTTACACCAGATTGCCTGCGCTGCAATATTCATGTGATGAGTCATAGACTGCAAGGGATGGCGATCGTTGTTGCTGAAATTGCCGGTACCCCTACTGCAAGTGTTACCAGATCCCTTCTTAACCAATATCTGGGTTTTCTGAAGGAGTTGGGACGTGATGGTTTCCGCTTTGACTGGCTTATAACATATCTGAAGACCTTGAAGAATCAGCAACTGATCGGCCAGAGGGAGGTGTTACGAAAGCACCAGGAGGACCAGAAGGCCGAGGAGACTAGGTTGATCGTGTTGGAACCTCTTTTGGAAGCGGTGGATCAAGAGGTGAAGGATGCCGAAGAAGCTTTGTGCCTGGCCAGACTGAAGCGTGAGCGACTCCTGATTGAACGTACGCAAGTTCAAACGAGGCTGGAGGTTTCCATTAACACCCAAAGGTCTTTCACAGCAGCTTCTTCGGGCCTGCCTGGAGATTTTTTCTCTTCCTTGGATTTATCTTTTCTTTTAGAGTAGTTACTTCGTATATATTTTCTTTCTTCGTCCATTCATGTAATTCTTGGGCAATAGTTCCCAATTTTTTGTAATGCTCTCTTGTTTAATGAATGAAAGAATGTATATTTTCCAGTTTATCTCTGAGTTATGACTGCTGTCATATCAATGTCTATACTTCACGTCATCAATAAAACTTGTATATTCATAGTCAAAGACTATATACATCGATGGTACAAACTTAATTGTTTACACATGATAGACTTTCAGCCATTTATTGTTAATTTTGAATGGCTTATCTTCCTCCAACTTAGAAATTAAGCAATAACCTGAATCATGAGCTTCCTTCACGACGAAAGGTCCCTCCCAATTGGCTGTAAACTTTGGCAGAGGAAGTCCCCTAATGTGTTTCACCACTGCTTTCAAAACGAGATCTCCCTCCACGAACCTCCTTGGTCTTACCAGGTTGTCATATGACTTAGAGAGCTGCTTTGTATACATTTGAAAATGTTGCATCACGTTGTCTCTGTGTTCATCCAATGCCTCCAACTATACATGCCTGTTCTGAGGAAGCATGCTACTTCACAAGGCGTATCGAGCAGAGGGAACTTCCAACTCCACTGGAAGGATTGCCTCAGCCCCGTAGACAAGGGAGAACGGAGTGTACCCTGTGGGCTTCATCTTAGTCATTCGATAGGCCCACAACACTGCTGGTATCTTGTCATCCCACGATCCTGGAAAGTCCTCCATCTTTTTAGCCAAGATATTAACCAGAGTTTTGTTAGTTTCTTCGGCCTGACCGTTCCCCTTCGGGTATGCCACCGTTGAAGTGTGATGAACAATAGAGTACTTGTCTGTGAGCATCGTTACTTCTGAGTTGACGAAGGGAGTCCCATTATCTGAGAGAATAACCTTTGGGATCCCAAAACGGCAAATGATATACTCTCTGATGAAGTTACTCACTATCCCATCTGTTGCCCTTCTGAGTGGTATTGCTTCATCCCATTTTGTAAAGCACTCCGTTGCTACCAGTATCCATATCTTGCCTCTCGAAGAAGGGTGTATTGCCCTCACTAGGTCAAACGCCCAAGTATGAAATGGATAGGGTGTTGACAGAGAGTGTAAGTCCACCGATGGGGCATGGATCATATTTCCATGGAGTTGGCAAGCTTTGCATTTTCGAACAAATTCGGCAGAGTCTTTCTCCATCGTTGGCCAATAATATCCCAACGTCATCAGCTGGTCATATAACTTGGCCCCTCCTATTTGAGCTGGGTCATGGGCTTGTTTGAGGACCTCAACTGTTTCTTCCTTTGTGATGCAACGCAATGGCCTGTTGAAGTACCCCCTTCGATAAAGCTGCCCCTCCTAGATATAGAATCTCGGGGCCATTCGCTTCAGTCCCATCGCATCCATTTTCTCCGTTGGGACAATTCCATCTTGAATAAAGTCGATATAGGGCTGCCTCCAGTCCGTTTGGGCTTCGATGAAATGGCACTCAGTTGCTTCGAAAAATAGCTGACACTTATCACAATTCCGTTGTAGTTCTGCCGCATCCTGTTTCATTCTAGGCCAAAAATATCCCCCTCTTTGAATTCTCCTATAAAGAGGTGTCTCAGTTGTTTCGCAGTGCTCCTCATGTGTTTTCTTCAACCTCCGCTTTTCTTCCTCTGGCCCAATGCATCTCGATAACCATCCCCCTGCATTTCTGAAGTAAAGATTTCCCTGGTTTGTAAAGTATTGGGCTAACTCTCTTAGTCCCATAGCTCCTTCACCAGACTCTAGTTGCTTCCTGATCTCTCCTCTCCAATACGCGTCTCCCTCCATCGATAGTATTGACTGCACCACCGAAGGAGATATTCTTTATTGGATCGTAACGATAGTTGTATCGCTCCTCATGACCATCTTTTGAACAATAGTGGCATAAGCGTCTAGATAACGGTTCATCATTCTGGGATGTCTTCTGATTTTGGTCCGATGGAACTGGCTGAGGAGCCTTTGAATGATCGTTCTGTACGGTGCCAAACTCATGTGCTTCAACGCATATTCTCCATTAACTTGCTGAATTACTAAGTTCGAGTCACCCTTGATGTAGAGTGAACGAAGTCCCCTTCGAAGAGCCTCTAGCAACCCTAGTACCAACGCTTCGTATTCTGCTTCGTTATTGGAGCAAGGGAAATCTAGTTTGTAGGAAAGGAAAATCTCCTCCGTTCCTTTTGAAAGGATGACCCATGCCCCTCCTTTTTACTTCTGCCAAAGACCCATCAAACTGCATCGTCCATTCCTCATCGGTTGCATCCAGATAGTTGGCTTGTAAGTCGTCTCCCAGAATGTCTTCTTTAGGTGGTTCAAACGTTCCTGAGGGAAAGATTGCCAACAGATCAGCATACGCCTGGCTATTGATAGCACGAGGAACCACACACTTTAAATCATATTCGGAGAGAATAAGGAACCACCTAGCTGCCCTGCCAATCAAGATAGTTCTAGCCAACAAATACTTAATAGGATCACATCTAGTTACAATATGAATTGTAAAAGACAGCATATAATGTCTAAGTTTTTGTGCCACAAAGACTAAGGCCAAACAATACCTTTCTAGGCTGCTATATCTAATCTCTGGCCCATGTATGATCCTGCTGAGGTAATAAACTGGCCGTTCTTGCCAATCAATCTCTTGTGCCAGCAAAGCTCCAACGGACCTTGTAGTGGAGGTGAGGTACAGCTGCAACGGTACTCCTGCCTGTGGAGGAACCATGATTTGTGGTGAAACGAGCAGCTTCTTCAACTCATCGAGAGAATCCTGGTGATCCTTTTCCCACCTGAACTTTGTGTTCTTTCGCAGCAGCTGCATCAACCGGTGTGTTACCTCGGCCAATCCCGGTACAAATCTTCTAAGGTAGGAGACTTTGCCGAGGAAACTTTTTAGCTCCTTCGCCGTTCTTGGGCACGGCATCTCTAAGATCGCGCGTTGTTTATCCTGGTCCATCTGCACCCCTTGTCGATCAACCACAAAGCCTAGAAACTTCCCGCTTGTTACTCCAAAGATGCACTTCAATGGGTTCATCCTTAATTTATACTTCCTACATCGAGTAAACACCTTCTTTAAGTCATTTAGGTGGGACTCCTCCTTCTTCGATTTGATGACCAAATCATCCACATAGAATTCTACAAATTTGTGGAAGAAATCGTGAAAAATGGCCATCATTGTTCTTTGATAAGTAGCTCCCGCGTTCTTAAGTCCAAACGGCATTACTTTGTACATGAATTTGCCCAACGGTGTTCTGAATGTCGTTTTCTCTGCGTTCGCGGGGTCCATCTTAATCTGGTTGTACCCTACGTACCCATCCATGAAGCTATACATCTCATGCCCAGCCGTGGCATCTATCAAGCTATCAATGGAAGGTAGAGGGAACTCATCTTTGGGGCAAGCCCTGTTCAAATTTCTAAAATCCACACAGATCCTTATTTGAATCTTGTCCTTCTTCCCTACTGGCACAATGCTAGATAGCCAAAGGGGATGCTGTATTGGTTTGATGAATCCTGCTGCCAACAAACGCTGAACCTCTTCCTTAATCTTCAAGTCCAACTCAGGTTTATAAGTCCTTGTTGCCTGCTTCACCGGGATGGCTGAAGGCATCACGTTTAGCTTGTGGCAGCTCACTTCCTCATCTAGCCCTTCCATTTCGGTATACTTCCATGCAAAGACATCTATGAACTCCCGGATTAGCCCAACCAAGGCTTCTTATTTCTCCTTACCGAGATCCTTCGCGATGAAGATGGGCCTTGGGTCTTCCCCTTCTCCTGCCAGGTTCAACTGCTCGAACTCTTGTGCCTGGGGCTTTGGTTGATTTGCCATGTAGTTTGGTTCTTCGTCAACCTCCTCCACGAACTCCTGTATGTTGGAGTTGTCTATCACCATACACTGCCCCTGTTGATCCACCAAGAAACACTCATATAACGGGTCAGCCCCATCCTCGGTCTCTTCGGCTGCCCGCTCACATCGTTATAAACGGTATACCACCTTCCCCTCTTCAGTGACCACCTTCTTGCATTACTTGTTGGTAACTGTTGCCACGGCTTTCCTCTTCCTCTCTCTCGAAGCCTCATTGATTCTTCCCCCTGAAAAGCGACTCAGCACGCTTTGTCGTTGGACCTCATGCTCCACAGGATCCACTCTAAGCCTTACTTTGTTTTTGAGCTGCTTCGTGGTACTTTGGGGTCGAGGGATCTCCTGATGGGTTTCTTTGTCCCTTACCCCTTCATTACTCGCGGCTTCTTTACTTTTCTCGTTCAGAGGCCCCATTCTATCTCTGATCGAGGGAACCCATGCCCCCTCCATTCTTCTCGTTAGGACTCGAACATCCTCCTCCAACTCCATATAAAAGGCCACCTCTACAAAGTGAGCTTCCTCGATAGCAAAAGGCCTTTTTGTGGCCGTAATGATCACTTGTGTTCCTTTGACATTCGCCTTGGCGCATTGATGATATGTTGAAGGAACTAAACCTTGATTGTGCATCCACACTCTTCCTATTAGTAAATGATAGGAAGTTGCACTTTCTATTATATGGAACTTGATGTGGGAACTCAGATTTCCCATTACAATTCCCACATTCACATACCCAATGGATTTGGAAGATTGGTTGTCATACCCTGAGATTACCAGAGGCATGGGGACCAACCTTGTCTCTGGGATAGTAGCTACGTGGAAGGAGTTGATCGGCATAATGTTGATGGAAGCAACCCCATCCATAAGCGTTCTTGCAAAACTAACCCCGTTGATACTGGCCGTCACATACAAGGGCCTGTTATGAGGGAACCTCACAGCTCTATCTGCATCACTGAAGGTCACCTCTGATAGGAACTTTTTCACCAGCCTCGCCATGGGTCCCCTCCATTTTAACGAGGGAACCGCGTCCTTCTTCGCGATGTCTAGGACCGCCCGAGTTATTTCCAGTCTGCTCTCCTTTGGTATCCCCACTTGATCGAAGAACCAACCGAACTTTGGGGATTTTGAAACTGCGCTATATTCTATGAATGGGTCCGGTTCCTCGCCCTCAACGCTATAGGCGTCTTCTACGTCCCTAGCACTTGCTTCATCATACGCTAGAACTACGTTAGCCATTCCCCTAGTGCAATACTCCAGTGCTTTATCGAACTCCATTGTTGCCCGTCCCCCCTCCCGCTCTGCCTCCTTATCATAGGCCGTTACAACATTGGCCCCATGCGCCGGGAGCGGGTTATTGTTAACGTTTCGCGGGGGATTTGTAATGTTCCCGCCCTCATGTACTTGTCGATGATTCTTCGCAGCGTGAAACAACTTTCTGTTGGATGTTGGACCTTTCGATGAACCTGACAATATTTGGGATTGGCCGTGGTTGCGGCGTCGGGTTCTTCCTCTGGGACCCCTTTCGGTTCATAAACCGTTCCGCCTTGTACCATTGCGTTATAGAAACTCATAGCCTCCTCCACCGTACAAGGCAACGGTGGCGGGTCTTCTCTATCCCTTCCAAACTTTCTTTTGTTGTCCTTCCTCTAGGCCTTGCCCCCATCCTCTCTCTCGACATATCCCACCTGTGGGGCCTGAGACCTTCCCCCGATGGGTTGTATCGGCTGTCTGAACATCACGGGAGCTACTACCGGGCTAGGTCGCACCACCAAAGATATATTTCTTATAGACTTTAAGAATGCTGAAAATGTTCCCTCGCATGTCTCATTGATCAGGTGACAGATATACTCAGGAAGTAATCCCTCAGCACAAATTTGTAGTAACCTAGCCTCCTTATCTTCTTCCCACACGTCGAGGGACCTTTCCCTAAACCTTCGGATGTAGGCCACTACCTCCTCCCCTGGCCTTTGCCTCTCCCTGCCAAGTTAAGGTGAACTCATCTTCTACCAAGAAGAACTTTCGGACGAACAATACATGCATCTCCTCCCATGTGGAGACACTATTGTGCGGCAGGTGAGAGTACCAAGTGTATGCTTTATCAGTCAGGGATTTGGAAAACTCCCTCAGCCTAAGCTTTTTGTCATTGCAATGCGCCCCCAAGTGCTCAACGAAACGCTTAATGTGTTCCTTCGGGTTCCCGCCCTTCCCTGGGTATTTTTCAAAGGTAGGGGGAATATTGTCCTTAGGGTAAGGTTCGTCATTGTACTCCTAGGGGTAGGGTGTCCGGAAGTCGTCGTAGACCGCTGCCACCTCGCCCACAGCCTGCGAGGAAGACTTCATGAACTTCAGCATCTCCTTCTGCATCTCTTCCAAGGGTGAGGCCACTGGGGCCACCTGCAACGGGGCAGACGGTTGAGAGCTTGTTGCAACCGGAGCGAACGTTATCGGTTGCGCCGTCGAAACTCCTGAGCCGCCCACAGTGGGAGTCACAACAGAGGGTACACTTGCTGGGACCGCTCCTGTAATGCCTGCCCCTGGTGGGGCCCCTAGGGCCACTCCTGGTGTTACGAAGGCATTAGTCTCCAATCCTCCCAGCATAGTTGAAGCTACTGGGGTTTGCAAAAACTCGTAAAATTTGCTCATGAGGAGCGCCATCTGGGCAGGTCCCAGCCCTGCGCTCGTGGAAGGTTGTGTTGCCCCTGGGACGCCTATCGTTGTTGGAGCCAGCGGTACCTCTACTCGAGGAGCCCCATCTCTTAGGGCCTCCTGCTCCCTCGCAGCCTGTTCTTCATTATACTGTATGTCATCGAAATTGAGTCTTCTAGTAGCATTATCCTGCGCCATACTCCTTCTCTAGAAGGATTCCTCCCCAGCAGAGTCGCCAAATGTAAGAGGGTACTTTAGATTATATATGGAGGCGTAACCCCTATTGAGTATGGTAATCACCAGTTAATTGGCCAAAGCTTTGGATTAGTGATAGGACACATAAACATGAACCCAATGAGGATAGACTCAACTTAAACTCACAAAAACTCTCGTGTATAACTCGGGTCATGCTAATGGATTTTAGAAGTGTCTTAGCTAGAGGGAGAAGGAAGTAAGCACCCTAGATACACCCTGGCGTGCAAGTAAAAACACACAAAACACACACAACACCCTGAAGAATCTCTGTCAAGTATTAAAATCTTCGTAATAAATGACAATGGTGAGTCGATGAGCTCTCTAGTTTGCAATAACTCTTTTTAATGCTCAAAGAGAGGATCCTCCTCCTCAAAGGTGGTTGGGGTCCTTAAATAGCCCCCACACCACCCCCGAGGTAACTCAGTCATTAAAGACTCTGAAAGACATCCCTCATACTTTATGTCACAACATTAAATGCCTGATGCACTAGTTGTCTCCACGTCATAAACATTAAATGCCAAGACATGCCTTTTGCCTAACCTCTATGTGTCAGGGGGTTGTTGTCGCAGAGGTGGCTCACCAACTGCCGGACAGCCCCAAATACCATGGTGGTTTACTCAAGTGCATGTCTGACATTGTTTAGATGGCTAGTGACATCACCCACAGTAGATGTGACATTAAGTAGAGGGTCATTTGGTCCATAACTCAATGCCCGATGGAACTCAAAGCTGCTCCGCTTGAGGTTCCACGGTCAGGGTCCTTCGGTGTTTTACCAGGTGTATCTAAGATGGTCAGGACAAGCTCCAACGGTGCCTTACTTCTCAATCCTCCAAACCAAGTCCCTCTAAAGTTCCCATGGTGAGGTCATTCGATAGGGCATGAAAGCCCTCCCAGGTCCTGCCATGCCTGATCTCTCGTTAGTACCGTTTGACCTCACCCAAACTGTATTATTATTATCGTTATGTCATTACAACCATTACAGCTTTACAGTGAATGTAACCAAAGGTACAATATGATTAACACAACAAGCTGAAGTATGAGTTGCCACGCCGAGCTGCCTCCCCAAGCTGCCACGCTTGTGTTGCCACGCTGAGCTGCCTCCGCAAGCTGCCACGCTGAGCTGCCTCACTAAGATGCCACGCTTGAGTTGCCACGCTGAGCTGCCTCCCCCAGCTGCCACGTTGAGCTGCCTCACCAAGATGTCACGCTTGAGTTGCCACGCTGAGCTGCCTCCCCAAGCTGCCACGCTGAGCTGCCTCCCCAAGCTGCCACGCTGAGATGCCTCACCAAGATGTCATGCTTGAGTTGCCACGCTGAGCTGCCTCCCCAAGCTGCCTCGCTCAGCTGCCTCACCAAGATGTCACGCTTGAGTTGCCACGCTGATCTTCAAGCCCCCTCTACACCACGAGATCCCCACTCTCCCATATTACAAGCCGGTTAAACAAAAATTGAGAAAGCTTCGCACCGAATGGTCGCTCAAGATCAAAGAAGAGGTGGTCAAACAGTTGAACGTGGGTTTCATTCGGGTGATCGAATATCCCACATATCTAGCCAACATTGTACATGTGCCGAATTCAAAAGGGAAGGTTTGAATGTGTGTAGATTATCGAGATTTAAACAAAGCTTCTCTAAAGGATGATTATTCGCTACCCAATATCGACATGATCGTGGATAACACATCAAGTCATGCTCTCAAATTATTCGTCGATGTGTTTACCGGATACAACCAAATCAAGATGCACCCAGACCAAGAAAAAAACTGCATTCATCACCCAATGGGGAACCTTTTTGCTACACCGTTATGCCATTCGGTCTTAAGAATGCTGGGGCTACCTACCAAAGGGTTGACACAACCATCTTACACGATATGATGCATACAGAGGTCATGGTTTATATGGATGATATGATTATCAAGTCCAAAACTAGAGAAGGTCATGTTCCCGCTCTCCGAAAGTTCTTCGAACGACTGCGATGGTATCAGATGCGACTCAATCCACAAAAGTGTGTCTTCTGTGTTATAAAGGGAAAACTCTTGGGATTCATGGTTAGTAAAAAGGGGATAGAAGAAGATCCTGCAAAGATGAAGGAAATAATTGAGATGCCACCACCCCGAACAGAGAAAGAAGTCCGAGGGTTTCTTGGGAAATTGTAATATATCAACCAGTTCATCAGCCAACTAACCTCCATCTGTGAGATGATCTTCAAGCTCCTTCGAAAATATTCAACCAAGGTTTGGAATGAGGCATGTCAAGAAACTTTTTACCAAATCAAACAATATCTGACCCAACCTCCAGTTCTCATGCAACCACAGTCTGGTCTCCCTTTCATTATATACCTAACCATAACCGACACTACAGCCGGGGCTTTGCTAGACCAATACCTTGAAGACTCCCATAAAAAAGATCCATTTATAACGCCAGTCAAAAATTGGCTGGGTTCGAGGTCAACTACACCGCTTTGGAAAAAGCGTGTGTCTCACTTGTCTGGGTCACCTACATGATCGCCTTCCCCATCAAACTTGTATCCGAATGGATCCCATCAAATACCTGCTTAAGAAACCTACTTTATCGAGTAGAATGGCCCGATGGTTGATGCTCATAATCGGGTTTGATATCATGTATGTCACGCAGAAAGCCATTAAATCAAGAGTCATCTTTGACTACCTCGCTGATTATCACATAGACGAAACAGATGTCCAGATCTCTGAATTCCCAGATGAAAATATCCTTTGCACCACTCAAGACCACCTTCGATGGAAAATGTTCTTTGATGGCGCTGCCAACAAAAAGGGATATGGCATTGGTATACTTCTGATCACCCCGGATGACTCCCACACTCCCATCGCCATAAAATTGGATTTCCCTTGGGCCTCCAAATTGCTCTCAAGAAAGGTATTCAACACCTTGATGTCTACCGAGATTCTGCCCTTATCATCGGTCAAGTCCTCAGAAAGTGGAAAGTCAAGGACGAAAACCTCCAACCCTTTCATGCCCAATTAGAAGATTTAGCCTCCCGATTCCGCGATATCACCTTCCATTACCTACCCCGAGTAATGAATAACTTAGCTGATGCTCTCGTCACCTTGGCCTCAATGGTCGACATGCCCGAAGGAATAACAATGACCCCCTTCCTAGTTCAAAATCAAGAAAAATTGACCCATTGCTACCATATTGAGTTTGTCTCCACTGAAGATCCCGAACTAGCCGATTGCTGGAACTATGATATCTGGTGCCTCCTTAAACATGGTAGGTATCCCGAGGGTTCCAATAAGAAAGATCGAATAACCCTCCGAAGACTGGCCGCCTAGTACATCATCTGTCATAAAGCTCTACTCATGAGGAATTTCGATGGAACTCATCTACACTGCATCGTAGGGGCTGAGATTGAGAAAATAATGCAGAAAATCCACAGCGGGGAATACGGACCCCACATGAATGGTCACATGCTCACCAAGAAGATCATCCGACAGGGATACTACTGGACCACCACGATCCAGGATTGCACCGCCTATGTCCGGAGGTGCCTCAAATGCCAACAATTCTCCAACCTTCAACACTTACCTCCGCGAGAATTATACAACATGACCTCTCCCTGGCCGTTCTCCACCTAGGGTGTCGACATCATAGGGAAGGTTACACCAAAGGCTTCAAACGGACATGATTTCATCCTCGTTGCCATCGATTACTTCAACAAATGGACCGAGGCTGAGTCATACGCATTATTGAATGCCATGAAAGTGTCCAAATTACTCAAGAAAAATATCATCTATCGATATGGGGTCCCGTATGAGCTGGTATCAAATAACGGGTTGCATTTCGAAACATAAGTCACAAAAGTAGTCAAAGAGTACGGGATTCAAAGACACAAATCTTCTCCCTACCGATCTCAGACCAATGGTGAAGTTGAAGCCGCCAATAAAAACCTCAAAGCCATCATCAGCAAGATGACCAAAAGTTGTAAGGATTGGGCCGACCGAATTTTGTACGCCCTCTAGGGCTATCGAACCTCAATCTAAACCTCTACTGGGGCTACCCCTTACTCCCTGGTCTATGGCATGGAAGCAGTCCTACTTCTGGAGCTAGAAATACCCTCGCTACGCGTCATGCTCGAAAGCAAGGTTAGTGAAGAAGACTGGTGCCAAAGCCGTCTTGATGGGCTAGCCCTCCTAGATGAAAGAAGACTAAAATCTCTTTACCACATACAGTGGTACCATTGCCGAATAGCGCGACCATTCAATAAAAAGGTCAAAGACCGCGGTGTTCGGGAGGGGGATTTAGCCCTCAAATAGATAATAGAACCCATTTGGGACCCTAGAGGGAAATTCAAGCCCAATTGGAGCGACCCCTACATTGTGAAGAAAATCTTATTCGACGGTGCCTCCATGCTCGCTGACCTAGATGGGTAGGAGATGGATCATCCAGTCAACCTGGATAGTCTCAAGAAATTTTACCCCTAGTTCGAAATCTCGGCGTGCTAAACTCTTCTCATCCCCCTTTTATTCTAAAAAAAAATCTTCATTTCCCTCTACTCAGAACTACGTGGGCCTGATCCTCTATAAAAAACTATTTTGCAAACAGATAAAAACATTTTCTTAAACCCCCAGAGGTACGTAGGTAGCTCATGCACCTCATATGAGTGCGGCCCTTTCTTTTTCAAAAAATACTATTGTTTTCTTACCTCCGAGAATGGTGGCTAATTCTAAAAATATTTGAACAAAATGATTATGTATACCTTAGCGACCATTATAGATAATTCAAAATACAAAACTCATCAAAAGGCACAGCTGGGTGATCAGAAACTTGTTTATTTCATTAACAAGAAATTACAGTAAGAATTACATAAGAAAAAGGAACTGATAACTCCCTTCCCCACTACCATAAAAAGGCAAATAAAAACCCCACACCTATCACACAAATAAACTCTCCAAGAGTCCTACCCACAACTACCAGAGGATCCTGCACCCTCATCATCTACATCCTGAGGTCCCCAAGTTTCCCCTGATTGAATAGAGTGCCACAAACATTCCATGAATCGATGAGCCTTAAACATCTTTGAAAAGACCATAACACCCCCTTCCATGGTGTCAGATAAAACAAACCATCTTTGTCCAGTCTCTACTACCAACATCTTGTTGACTACATTCCTCTACAACCACTTTATATAATCTTTGGGGACATGCCAAACCTTATAGACAGACGGAGAGGGACGGGTCAAGGGATGTAAATTTTCCCAAAGATACCCAAGAAACAGATGCAGGTGCTCAGTCAAATCTTCTACTGAAAAGAAGTTTGAGGTCCTAGGTGGCGAATGGGAGCAAAAGTTTCCAAGGGAAATAAAAAGAGGTATATATGAGACCAACTAGACGCACATATGAATACTCTCCTAGCTCTAGAACAGACTGAAACTGTCCCCACCAAGGCACTGACCAATACAGACCACAATCCCCATGCTTCACAAGCCAATGCTCCCAATTCTCGATATGCTAACCAACACGGATGAAGTAGCGTGAAAAGAAGTTGGGTACGAATGACAAGGGATATTCTGTAGGAGTCGACAAGAGGAATCTTTCAGACAACCACATGAACAACATCACAGCTCTACCCCTCAAAAAGTCAGAACGACCTTCTCTCCAGGCATCCAGTCCATTCAGGGTCTCCGCCATTATCACCGTCGTAGGATTGTGACGATAAGACATCCATGAAGTAATGGCTATAAGTTATGGGTCCACTTGTACCTCCCCAGTCACCAACAAAAATTTTGAAACCAGGCCCAGAATAACGTCTCTAGCATAGCCAGCATCACCTACTTCCCACAAATGCGTGAACTATAGCACCACTGGGAGGGAGATCATTCCTCCAGCAAACAATGATCTAGCCGTCGAAGGCGAAATGTGAAGAAGCCCGACCAATAAATCCCTAGGAGAGCGGGAAAATTTGGGCAAAGATGCAATAACTCTGGGATTTACACCCAGTATGGCAGAAAATTCCTCGTAGGTACGACAAACTTCTTCCAACCCAAAGCAGAATACATGGTCTTCGGGGTACCAGAATTTTACTGTCGCCACCAACATATTCCACTCAATAAGACGATTGCGCCACAAGGAGACTCGACGCATGTTGAAATCATCATATTCGACATTATAAGAGCACATAGTTTCCAAGGATTCGAGGTAGTTGGCAAACTCAGTGCTACCAGGGAGAGCCATCTTGAAAGGCTAAGAGATGGTGGGCAAGTAAGTAAGAATGAAAAGGTGTGATGAAAACACTCCATCCTTACCCCTTTTCATACTTGAAAATCCTCACAAGGGACATAATCCCTGGAGGAATCGGAGGGAATCCTACCCTATAATGTACCAAAGGATGAAGAGGTTACCATTCAAAGCTTTGAATTGATGGGACTAGACTGAACTGCCGATAGGCAAGTCAGGGTGCTTGCCGATCGGCAATCCCCTCATTTTTTGAAATTTCCCTTTTTTCCTCTTTTGTCAAACCCGAAAACTCGATAAAATTAAATTGATATTCTCAACAGAATTTCAAAATCCCTTTAAAAATCCCAAAATATTCCTTTGTACGGTTCAACAGCAAAATAAAAGGTGCATGTGCATGCATTCATTCATCATTAAATAAAAGATAATCAAGAAACTCCATTGCATTGCATATATTTGTGTTCTGTGTTACATAAATTTTGCAGGAAATAAAAAGAAAAATAAAAAACAACGGGACTCAGCCCGAACCCACATTCTTTCTCTCTCTCTCTCTCTCTCTCTCTCAAGAGCTTCCACCCCTGCGGCGTGGTCTCTTCCCCCTATGGCGAGATGACACACCACCACTATCCAAACCAGAGTCCTCTCCGAACGAAGCAGATGGCACCAAGCAAGAAGAAACGGGAACTGCATCCTGAATATGGGCAGTCGCCGAAGATATCCAGTCTTTCATGTCCCTTAGCTAAGTGGTTGACACCCGAACTTGCTGAAAGAAAAGGTGAAATCAGTATAGAAACAGAAATGATCAAAATAGAAAAGAAATAAAGAGAAGAACAAAAAGGTATACCGCAGGTCAAAGGACCTCTTCTGTCAAACCCAACTCCTCCAGATCCATCACATGAGGACGGTGCAGCATAGGCACCATCCCTCCATCAGCCCGCTGAATGTTGTATGAAGGGGTATGTAGCCGTACAAAAAGGACCTCCGAGGTCGCCGCCGCCACAGATGCCGACGGACCACCACCGCTATGGGAAGATCCCACCGCCCGACTCGAACCCCCTGCAGGGAAGGGGATTGCATCATATATGTTGGGCGCCATCAACCAGCTCGTCACAAAATCCATGTACTCATATGGTGCAATTGTATCGGTGTATAGGAAGTAGGACTCGCCGATCATCACCGCGATCCTCTCATCCTCTGACATCAGTTTCTCCTGCCTCATAGGCATAGGAGGCTGTGCGGGTGGCACCACCACCTCCTACTCAGTAATATAATGAACCTCCCTCTCCCCGAGGTACCAGGAATGGACGAACTCATGCGCCAGCAAATGCCTCATCCGCACATTCACCCTGATCGCCCCCGCATCTTGATGGCTGTCCCCAAGGGATAAAAGGTCACCTAAAAATATCCAAGTGAGCATAAATCAATACAATATCAGAAGGTGAAAAAAACCAATACTGAAATGGAAAGAGTCTTACCCTACCACTGGTTAGGTCATTCAAGACCTGACGCACCGCCTCCAGGGAGAGAGATCCCTTCGACTGCCGATTGGCTTTACGCCATCGATACAATTGACAGAAGTCCCCAACACTGTCGTTCTTCAGAGCAATCAGCGGGGTGTTTCACCCAATCACCTGGTAGAACCACGTCTGAATTCGCAAACAAAAAGAGACGCATAAGGAAAATGCGATTACATGAAAGGAAAATGCGAATGCATGAAATGAAATGCATAAACTGAAGAATACCTTAAGAAGGTAAGTGGCCCCAGTGAAAGTCTGCTGGCAGCACCGGCTAAATGCATGCAGATAAAAGTAAAGGGTCGCTAAGGTCAGACTCCCCCAATCATAGAAGGGGATGTTCGAAAACATCCTCAAGTACGGCAGAAACATAAATGAACGACGTCGCCGCTCGACGCCACCATGAAACCTCCCAATACTAGTAGAATGAATAACTGGTCAATCTTCCTCACTTGCATCCCGTCCTCCAAATCGATCTCCCTGCTCAGCAAAACATCCTTCAGCAAGGGCAGCCGAATTAAATCCCCAGAAACTATCCTCCCTACATCACCACGTGCCGCACGTAATGCCTCTGGTCTCACCCGTAAAGAGTGATCCACCTCTATCTTCTCTTCATCACAATCCATCCCTAGCAGCTTTTGCACATATGTAGATGTCACAGTCATCTCCCCGAAGACAAAATGAAAGGTGTGAGTAGTGTCCCACCACCTCTCTCCCAAAGCGCACAAGACCGCTGTCGAATGAGGCGTCTCATCTAGCGCCGATGCCAACTGCCCAAAACCCGCTGATAAGACCACCCAACGCACCATAGGTGGGAGATGCTCCCAGACATCCTTGAGCCCAGTTGTCCTAAGGGCACGCATGTTCTTCAAAGAGATATCCGACTGGAAAAAAGAAAAGTCTCATCAAAGGTCAAGAAAGAAAGAAAAACCACCAAAAAGAGAATAATGTCAAAGGTCAGGTTGCTTACATAACCACTGGGACCCACTCTCGAAGAGCGAAGATGCGATGGCTCCCGTGGTAAGGTCTGCTAATCCGCAACAAGCTCAAATGCATCAAAGGAGTTCTCACTCCCCAAAGCAAGAGGCGTCCTAGCCGTCCACTCTATATTCGCCCAATCATCAATGGTCAACCACTCCCGGTGGACTGCAGTGCTCACAAAAGTGACCATTTCTTGAAGATCGGAATGATAGAACGATTTGCAGAAGAATCACAGAGAGAGAGAGAGAAAGCAAAAGAAGTTGTGAAAAAATGAGGGAATTCGCCCCCCTTATATAAGATGCCAAGCGCCATGCCGATCGGCACCTCCCCCTACCATACCGATCGACACTGACCCCTTGCCTTCCCGAGGTAGCCCAAAAGTCCATGCCACTGACGAATGGCACCCTTCATACTATGCCGACTGGCACCCCCCCCCCCCCCCCCTTAAATTTCATACAGAAACTCCAAGAAAATACTAGAAAACCTCAAAAAATCCTTGGA
The DNA here is from genome assembly GCA_949130495.1 of Sambucus nigra. NCBI lineage: Eukaryota > Viridiplantae > Streptophyta > Magnoliopsida > Dipsacales > Adoxaceae > Sambucus > Sambucus nigra. Next base: position 351,907,733 of record OX422213.1, on the reverse strand, counting down.
ACATTAAAAAAAATCCCAAGAAGGATTTAAAGCCTTTTTACCATGAAAACTTCGCGTTCCCTCGAGCGGAATGGAATCCTCAAAAACCATGTGAAAACTCCTCCCGACAAAGCTCCAGAGGATCCCTAAGGATCACCTAATCACTTACCCAGCGGAATTCTCTTACAACACCCAAAATAGGTTATTCCCCCCTGCAAGGTCTCTTAAAAGCTTCCCCAGCTATCAGCTCCCCAACTCAGATCAAAATCATAAAGCACTTTCTTCAGCAGGATAAAAATCCAATATTTATCCACTCTTGGGTCAGAATTGTCCCCTGTCTTGAATTGTCACTTGAGTTAGGTCAGAATTGACCTCAGTCCTCGATCGTCACCACTCTTGGGTCAGAATTGGCCCCGGTCTTGGATCGTCACCTCAATTAGGTGAGAATTGATCTCGGTCCTCGGTCATCACCACTCTTGGGTCATAATTGGCCCCGATCTTGGATCATCAACTGAGTTAGGTTAGAATTGACCTCGGTCCCCGGTCATCACCACTCTTGGGTCAAAATTGGCCCCAGTTTTGGATCATCACCTGAGTTAGTTCAGAATTGACCTCGATCGTCACCACTCTTGGGTCATAATTGGCCCCAGTCTTGGATCATCACCTGAGTTAGGTCCAAATTGACCTCGGTCCTTAGTCATCACCACTCTTGGGTCAGAATTGGCCCTGGTCTTGGATCATCACCTGAGTTAGGTCAGAATTGACCTCGATACTCGGTCGTCACCACTCTTGGGTTTGAATTGCCCCCAGTCTTGGATCGTCACCTGAGTTAGGTCAGAATTGACCTTGGTACTTAGTCGTCACCACTCTTGGGTCAGAATTGGACCCGGTCTCAGATCGTCACCTAAGTTACATCAGAATTGACCTCGATCCTCGTTCATCACCACTCTTGGGTCAAAATTGGCCCCGATATTGGATCGTCACCTGAGTTAGTTCAGAATTGTCCTCGGTCATTGGTTGTCACTACTCTTGGGTCAAAATTGGCCCCGGTCTTGGATCATCACGTGGGTTAGGTCGGAATTGACCTCGGTCCTTGGTCATCACCACTCTTTGGTCAGAATCGGTCTCAGTCTTGGATCATCACCTGAGTTAGGTCAAAATTGACCTCGGTCCTCGATCGTCAACACTCTTGGTTCAAAATTAGCCCCGATCATGGATTGTCACCTGAGTTAGGTTAAAATTGACCTCGGTCCTCGGTCGTCACCACTCTTGGGTCAGAATTGGCCCCGGTCTTGGATTGTCATCTGAGTTAGGTCAGAATTTACCTTGGTCCTCGGTCGTCACCCCTCTTGGGTCACAATTATCCCCTGTCTTGGATCGTCACCTAAGTTAGGTCAGAATTGACCTCGGTCCTCGGTCGTCACCACTCTTGGGTCAGAATTGGCCTCGGTCTTGGATTGTCAACTGATTTAGGTTAGAATTGACCTTGGTCCTCGATAGTCACCACTCTTAGGTCATAATTGACCTCAGTTATTAAATGTTCACCCTAAGCCCACAGAATTGGCTTTGACCCGCATAATCGATCACCCTCATCACTTAAGCTCGCAGATTTGGCTTGGACCCACATAATTGGTCACCCTCCCAAACACCACTTTAGGTCCTCAAAATTGACCTAAACCTCTGATCATCATTCATCCCCAGCACACTCCTTAGGTCCGCAGAATCGGCCTCGACCCTCTGAATTGATCATACTCCCTTAAAAACATCATGCGGTGTGTATTCGACAGTCATCATTTTTTCCAAACTCACCTGTCGAGGGGATCTATAGACACCCCATTATTTTATCCCCTAACTCTCCTTAGGTCCCTAGTACCTCCCTTCATCACCGTAAACCCAAGTCATGTCCCGAGTACTGACCCAAAGGACATCGGGCACTCCTAGGCTCAGTTTGACCTAAAAGTCAAACTCTTCATCTCAACTGAGACTGAAATCTTCGAAGGGCACTGAATACCCTTTCCAACGGTCAACCCCGTGCGCAATTCTGACTTACCATGCGGACGAACGATCTGTTTGCGTCTGAAACTTGACCTAGAGGCCACCGGGCGCTCCCGGGCTCTGTTTGACCTATGTCAACTCTTCAGCTCGACTGAGTATGAATGAATATTCAAAGTGCACTGAATATCCTTTCCAACGGTCCATCCCGTGCGCGCTTCTGACTTACCATGCGGATGAACGATCTGTTCGACTCCGAGAGGTCACCGAATGCTTCTCGAGCTCGGTTGACCAAAGTCAACTACCCAATTCGGGTTAAACTCTTTGTAATGTTGAAGTATATCTCCTAAAATTTCCAACGGTTCACCCTATGAGCGATTCAGACTTACCATGAGGACGAACGATCCGTTTGCGTCCGAGCGATTCTCCGTCCAATGGTCCGACAAATGCTTCCGAGCCATATTTGACCCAAAGTCAACTCCTGAACCCAAGAGCGGTCCAAAGGACTTTCGAAGGTCTCTAAATTATCGTTCCAAAGGTATGCCCCGTGCACAATTCTGACCAAGGATTTGCCCTCGGCGGCCGATTTTTCGAAAAAGCCTGAAGTGCACTCCCAAATGGCAGGTTCCAGACCCTGCCTATCGGCACCTGCCGATAGGGAGGAACAGGTCTATGCTGATCGGTAGTAACCTAAGCCTATAAAAGGAAGCCTTCACCTCATTTGTAGGGGGATTCCAGATCTGATAGAAATCACTCTCAACGAATCCCAGAAACCTCTCTCGAAGGTAGCGTGATTTCAACATCCAAATCCCCTTTTTACTTCCCCTTTTCATCATCCTTTTCATCAAACTTGGTTAATTAGACACTCTGTAGCATCATCCAAGTGCAAGGGCTGCTCTCCAACATTCAAGATCAAGCTCAAGATCTTCGAGAAGGTCCAACTTTCTCTTAAATTCTCTTAAACTCTCAATAACTTGTTTTCTTACTTAGAACTTTTATTATCTCATCCCACACATCCTAATATACTTTTTTATTTAGTATTATTGCACATCTCTTATTTTCATATAATAAAAACCCAAAATACAAGAAAAAGAAGGTTTGCTCATAAATTCCAAATAAGGATTCTCATAGTTTTCGCACACTTTTGTCACAACTAAAACACTTTTTTCTACACACACACACACGCACACTTACAAACAAGATATCCCCCATTTGGATTTATGGGATAAACCCCACCCCCCGTTTAGTATGCGAGGCATCTCGTGGTAAAACCCTATACTCGAGTCCTTTTTCCCACTTTTTCTCTCATCTTCCTATTTCCTCTAAATCTAATCTTCCTATATTCTATATACTTGCCCTTAGTAACGTATTTCTCCATATGTGTTATCGTTCCATTATAACGATCAACGTAGGAGTAATTGCGTAAATGTTATTTTTATAATTTTATTCTTATATCTTCCTACGGACGACTCGCTCTATCTTTTCCATGATACAAGTCGAGGATTCCTACCTCTATTCTATATATATACACATGCACACATATAACGGGGGGAAACAAAAGTAAAATAGCAAATATTCATGAGAGACCGAAAGGGCGGAACGGGTGCCTAACACCTTCCCATTTCGTAACTAAGCCTCTGAAACCTTCTCGAATCATTTTGGTTTTTCAAGCTATGTCTTTGGATGCCATCCTTCGGGGTGGCTTCACCTTTTTCTTTTGTCTGTTTTGAGTAAAATAGACTGGAGACTCTAAATCTCTCTACTTTTTTACACCACATCTCAAATGACGCCAGCCGAAGCACTTCTGAAAGGGATGCGCAGGACCCGGAGAATCCTTTCCTCCACGCGCCCACCCTCCTGGGCGAGGATCGGGGATGGCCACATATAGAATATTCAATTTTCCAGTATGTCATTCGAACGAACTAGAATATTGTTCAAACGAGATTCCCATGTCGTTCGAACGAATTGGAATATCGTTCGAATGAGATTCCCAGGCCGTTCGAATGAGACTTCTAACGAGATTATTTTTTTTCACTGGAACATCGTTAGTAAAGTCATTCGAATAAAAAAGTCGTTCAAACGAATTTGGCAGGAACAGTTTTTTTTGGCATTTTTGGTAGTTGTCACCATGTTCCCACTACCTTTTCCCCACTAATTTTTGACAGATTTACTTAGTGCGGGAACCAACTTTTTGAGAGTAACTTTTTCACATTGTGAGAGACTTTTAAAAAGAAAATTCTTTTAAGAAAAAGTTCCATGTTTTGTGTTTGATTTTTATGGATTAAATTCACCAAAAACACATACACACCTAATAGTTTTGTTTATTCCAAGTTCCTTAATATATATCCTTTCTTGGAGTGTTTGACACCGGGTTTATCTCTAGACTTCAAAGAAGAGAAGTCTGGGTTTACTTCTACAGCCCACAAAGAAGAAGTTTTTTTTTTACTGTGACATACCCACTTGGAGAAAGGCACCTTGTTCGAGTGGCGGTGACCCGAAAAGTCCAATCGGTGGATTTTGAGATCGCGATGGACCTCCGTGGTTATTCTCTAGGAAGAGGTGTGTACAATAAGAAACGTCGGGGCTTGGATGGGGTCAAGTCAGGTGTTGTAAGTCTTTTTGTCTTGTACTTGTAAAATCGTACTTAGTGGATTTAAGGCTAGGGCCATTCGAGGTTTTTTTTGTTTTGGGTTTTTCCTCGTACATTGCGGTATAGTGGTTTATTTATTTTATCTTTTGCAAACTCACATTAGATGCATACTTAGGTAAACGTGAAAATTGGAATATTTAATTTGGTGCTAAATTTGTTTGGCTAAAAATTCATTTAATTCAAGTCATTAATTTTATTGATTAAAATTTGGTTTGGCCTAATTTGTAAAAATGGATTAATTATTTGTGTTAGGCAAATATATAGGACTTGGGTTAAATTAAGTTGATTAAGGGAAAATCAATTTGTTGATTAATTCAATGTCACTTTAAGTTTAGTTTATTTTAATGTGAAATAAATTAAAATTTGAAACAAAAATTTGGTTTATGTAGGATTTTAGGTTAACCATCTCTATTCCGCACTTTTAAAGGAAATTGAATCTTTATTTGAAAGATTTTAAAATTGGGGGTCCTACCATTTTCAAATTGGTATCAGAGCGGGATCATTAAATTCTTGCGTTTAAGATCCTTTTATATATTTTTGACTAAAATGGAATTTTTCCCATTTTCAAAATTTCCTATTTTCGATGTTTCTAATTACGCATATTGGAAAGCACGTATGTGTTCGGCACTTAGGTCTCTAGATGAGAGGGTTTGGTTGTCAGTCATTAATGGGTGATCCCCACCTACATATTTAGTAGAAAATGAGCGTGTTCCCAAACCCACCGATAGATTGTGTGAGAATGAAAATAAACTTGCAAACTGTAATTCCTGAGGTTTAAATGCATTGTTTAGCACGGTCATACTGGATGAATTCCGATGCATTATGATGTGTGAAACCACTAAAGAAGCTTGGGAAAATTTTCAACCACTTATGAAGTAACTAGTGTCATTAAGGATTCTAAACTCCAAAACCTCACCACTCAATTTGAAACCATCAAAATGAATGAAAAAGAAACTTTTGATGAATTTTGTGCTAGACTTTTCGATATAATTAATTCTTCTTTTAATTTGGGAGAGAAAATACCCAACAAACGAGTAGTAAAGAAAATTTTAAGGTCCCTTCCCGATATATTTATTCCTAAGGTGGCCATGTTAAATTCTTCACCCACTTTAGCCTCTACGAAATTAGAAGAGATCGTAGGTGATTTGCAAACCTAAGAACTAAACATGTTTCCCTCTAAAATTGAAAAGAAAATAGATAAGGGCGTTGCTTAGAAAGCCTGAAAGGAGGAAAAATAAGTACTAGAGAGTGAAAGTGAGAGTGACTCGGAAGATATGGCTATGTTTGCTAGGAAGTTTCAAAAATTTCTTAAATTTAACAAATATAAATTTAAAAATGATTTTAAGAAATTTGAAAATTCTAAGCATGACAAAGCCGAGAAGATCCCTAAAACTTTTAATGAAAATTTAATTAGGGACGAGTCAAATAGGTGTTATGGTTGTGAAGGGTATGGCTATAGGGAAAAAGAGTGCCCCACTAAACTAAGTAGATAGGGTAAGCAACCAATTTCTTTTAATGCAACCCTTAATGATAGTGATAAGGAATAGGGACAAGATTCCCCCACTAAGCCCAACTTTTTGGCTTTTATTGCAAGTCATGTGAGTGAAAGTGAGCAGTCCTTTATTTATGAAATTTTAACACATGACACTTCCAAGGGTTTTGTTTGTGAATCCCAAAGAAATGATGGTAGTGAGAGTGGAGAAGAAAGAGAGAGTGAAAGTGAAAATGAGGTTGATGTGAGTGAACTTCAAACTCCTTTTCAAGAATTATATGAAGAATCTATTAAATTAAAAAGAACAAAGTTGAAGTTAGAAGCTATTTTGAAAGAGCGTGTCGAGGTCACTAATGAGAGTGTTTTAGTTGAAGACCTTAGGACACGTGAGAGAGATGAGAAGCTTGAGTATGTAGAAGGCGAGAGAAATAGACTTAGAGGTTTGATGGAATCCTTAAAAAAGGAGCTTATCGAGTTTGAAGAGATAAATTGTTTGCTTGAGTCTAGAATTGTAGATCTTGAGAAGAAAGTAAGAGACTCAAGTAGAGTCAAATTTGATTTGGAGAGACGTTCGGAAAAATTATATAAAATCTTAGGAACGGTCAAAATGAAAATTGACAATTGTGGTTTTGGATTCAATTCTTGTAACGATTCCACCATTAAAGCCAAAACCAAAGTTTTAAGAGAATCACATAGGAAAGCCTTTAGAGATAAATCCATAGGTACCAATCTTTGACATGTTTTTACTTGTCCACATTGTGGTCAAAAAGGTCATCTTAGGAAATTTTGTTTTGATCTTAAACGAGGTCCTAGAAAATCCCAACATAAGGCAACCAAGGTAGCCATGATTCCTACACCCCGAGATCGTTATTCGTCATTAGTTTAGGTTAGGAGATCCGACTTAGTATCTTTATAAAATAGGATTTTTGATTCTCATTTGCTTTCACACGAAACCGCCATTGCTAAATTTAAAGGTTGAATGTGTTAGTGTTTTTTGCATACTCTAGCTATTTGTGCTTCATATTATATATAAATGCTAGGTGTATACATGTTTAGTCATTTTCTAGTCATTGCTTTATATCACATCTGATGCTAGAATTATGATGTTTGTTTATCTTTTGTATTATAGTTCTTTCATTTTAGTTTGCATTAAATGAAAAATATAAAAAGATTTTTATTTATCATTTGTTTTTCACCTTTTAGTCATTTAGGCTTAATGAAAAATACAAATGACTTTTGTTTGGCTTTTGAGTAAATATTTTTTATTTTCGGTCAAAAATTTTTAAAAAATCAAAAAGATTTTTGTTTTGTGTGTATTTTAGTTTGACACATTCTATGTGGCATATACTTGTGTTTGAATCCCCTCTTTTTCGCTTCCATGTGGCTAAAACTTTTGGTTTACATTGTCAATCCTTAAAATGTTCTTTACCATTTTTACATGGAGTAGTTGTATTTTGTGTTGATATAATGGATTCTATTTTTATATGCCTCAATTCACACATGCACGAGCTCACTTGAAATTATAACTTCATATGTATATTTTAGCCTTGTGAGGTGTTCTATTACCAATCTTGTCATCTACATGTTATGTGACCTAGGAGGACTAGTGCATGTTAAAATCCATCGCACGCGAGAATTGAGCAATAAAAGATTATATATATCTATATATATTGTGCACGGGGAAGGGATCCGAAAGGAAAAACCATCCTTTGTGAGTAAGCCACCGTTTGCTTGGATCTAAAAGAAATACATGGTCCAAAGTCCCAAAAGAATAATGGCATTAAAAGAAAATATTTACCAAGGCCTATTTTGTGTAGTTCACTTATTCACTAAAAAGATTAAAGTATATATGCTTATACTAAGGGAGTTTGGATGGAATATCAATGGTTTGCACAATGTCTGTTTATCCTCGTTATACATTCAATGTCATGACTCTATTGGTTCGTAGAATCATCAACATTGTAGGCTTGAATGCATTGTGTATGTTTGTTAATTGAGTTCAATCTATATTATCACATGAGGTTATATTCAAATGTGATAAAGTTTGCAATCAAATGAGAACTCAGTGAACATGTTTTAAGTGATTGGTTCTAAATTTAATTGCTACTAGTTCACACCCCAACACTTTAGTTTCTATATGACACATTTTTGCCATACGAGTGTGAAAACTTATTGTGTTTTGTGTCATGTGTGGTGTCTATACCTATATATATATATATGTGCGTGTGCGTTAGTAATATTCATTATGTCTACATATATATGGTATTTTTTCTTTGACTTTCTTTCTATTCTATCTATGCTTCAAATTCATAATTGGTATTTATCGTGTTGCATATTATTGTTCATATCGCATGCTCAGTATCTCATGTATCACATTAATATCTTTTTTTTTGCATCTTCGTTGGTATCCGTTATTCTTTGTATGGATTAGTTTCGATTTTGTTTCCCATATGCTTTCATGTTCTTATCACTCTAAGCTTCATTGTGTTTCAATTATTTTTATCCTTTGTCTATTCCTGAACAAAAAGGGGGAGAATGATAGGGGGATAAATGGTATCTAATCCTATTATAATCCTATATTAGTTTAGGAGATTTAACTTAGGGGGAGTCATGACCTTCCTAGGTTGATCATATTTGATAAAGGGCAGAATTAATTTAGGGGGATTATTTATCTTATACGCATTTAATTGGGAGAATTAATTTGGGGGGAGTATTTATCTTATATGCATTTAATATTCTTATTCCGTATGCGTTTCAGAGTTTGCTTAAGTGTGCAAGAATTCTTCCAAATGACAACTTTCATCGGCAAAGATATTTATCATTGGGTTTTGATTCAAGCTACGTAATTTTTATTTAGGGTGGGATATTTTTTTTTTAGTCTAATAGACCATGACAACACTTTAGGATTTTTGCTTTGTTTTTTTCCCGGAATAGCCAAAGGGGGAGATTTGTAAGGACACAAGTCTCTGATTGAGTCTTAATGTTGTGTTGGCTCAATTCCAGACAAAAACATTTGAGTCATAGGATAGTGTTCAAGTGTATCCATCCAAGCCTATGACGTGTTAGTTAAAGACATAGCGGCCAAGATTATAAAGCTCCATCATATGCCGAGTTTAGTGTGCCACATTTCTATGTCAACAACATTGGTTCCAATGCTCCTAAGGTATGAATGCATTTTAGATATATATATAGGAGGTTTGAAAATTTATTGGGTGTAATTTATAATTTTTTATAAATAATTTTAACGACTTTGTTTTACTCAGAAAATATTTTTTAAGAACTTTTCATAAATGTTTTGGGCTTATATAGAATATTCAATTTTCTGGTACGTCATTCGAATGAACTGGAATATCGTTCGAACGAGATTCCCAGGTCATTCGAACGAGACTTCTAACGAGATTATGTTTTTTGCATTGGAACATCGTTAGTAAGGTCGTTCGAATGAAAACGTCGTTCGAACGAATTTAGCAGGAACAGTTTTTTTGGCAGTTTTCACCACGTTCTCACTACATTTTCCCACTACTTTTTGACAGATTTACTTGGTGTGGGAACAAACTTTTTGAGAGCAACGTTTTCACATTCCAGGAGACTTTTAGAAAGCAAATTATTTCAAGAAAAACTTCCATGTTTTTTGTTTATTTTTATGGATTAAATTCACCAAAAACACATACACACCTAATAGTTTTGTTTATTCCAAGTTCCTTAATATATATATTTTCCTTGGAGTGTTTGGCACCGAGTTTATCTCTACACCTCAAGGAAGAGAAGTTTGGGTTTACTTATACATCCCACAAAGAAGAAGTTGTGTTTGCAGTGACATACCCACTTGGAGAAAGGCTCCTTGTTCGGGTGGCGGTGACCAGAAAAAGTACGATCGGTGGATTCCGAGACGGTGGTGGACCTCCGTGGTTATTCGTTAGGAAGAGGTGTGTACAAGAAGAAGCATCGGGGCTTGGATGGAGTCAATTCGGGTGTTGTAAATATTTTTGTCTTGTACTTATAAAACCGTACTTCATGGATTTAAGCCTAGGGTCATCCGAGGTTTTTTTCCATTCTGGGTTTTTCCTCGTACATTGATGAGTGCATTATTTTGTATGAATTATGCCCAAATCTAGGCCTTGTTAGACCCATTGTATCTTAAATAATGAGTTTTTAGAGTCGTTTTCGAAAAATAAAAGAAAAATGCAGGTTTGAATAAAATCCGAGTTAAAAAATACAATTTTAATAACTCCGGGGGTAAAATTGTAATTTCAAAAACTTTATGGGCCTGAAAATAATTTTTAAATGTTTATCTAGGCAAAATAAAGTTCCCTCTGAAATTTGGTTGAATTTGGAGTTAAAATGAAAAAGTTATGAATTCCGGGGTCAAAAATATAAATAAGGGTGAATTCATAATTTTCTAAACTTTCTGGGGCTGAAATTGAATTAATATAAGTTATTTTATATTTTTGCAGGTACCCCTGAAGTTTGGTGAAGATCCGAGGTGATTTAGTGAAGATATGAAGATTGTGGGAATAATTTAAAGAAGTATAAAGTTAAGGGGCCAAAGTGGAAGAATGCAATTTCTGGAAATGGGAACGGGTTATATATTATTGAAGCAACTATTATTATAAGAACGCTGCTTGGTTCAGTGGTCTCGCGCGCGCGTGGAAGGAGGAGGTCAGGGGTTCGATTCTTCCCCCTGACCTTAATTTTTTGGAAAAAATTTCTCAAGTCCAAATTGCACCCAAACGCAGCCTTAAAGAGATAAGGTTTGACAGCTTCTTAGTCCGAAAATCAAGGGATTTGGAGCTGACGATTACGGGATTTTCAAGATATTCCGTGGGACTCTTTTTTTTGGTTGATTTTTAGGAATTTATAATTCATATAAATCAATTAAAAGGGTGTTTTACACCAACTAAAATACCCTAATTCTAAGCCTATAAATAGGACCCTTGGGTTCATTATTTTGGGGGGGTGATAGAGAGAGCTTTAGAGAGGGCCAATAATTATTTTGTGGGTGGAATTTTTGTCAAGATTATTTGTGACACATCAATTGTAAGTTTGTTTATTTAATGAAATTGAGTATTCATTCTTGCAATTTTATTATGTCTACAATTATGCTAGCTTAATTTCCTCACTAGGACTAGGTGAAATTTATCATGTGTGATTAATATTGTGTGTGATTTAATTTTGTCTTTATTTCCCGATATGTACTAAAAGTTTTAAAAATTCGGTATTCATTTAAAACGACACGAGAGTGCGTTTTAAACCTTCGGCATTATTTGAAAAAAAAAATCATTTTTATATTTTAAGTATGAGTACTTTTTGATGGGTTATACTTTTATTAAATTGATTGATAGCCCATGCTTAAAGACTATATTTTAAAATTTAAAAGTGAACTTTTTAAGGGAATAGGGATTTTAGGCGTCTAAATTTAGAGACGTTAAATTTTATTTTGGACTTCTCACGTATTATTTTTCCGAATTAAATACGACGAGAGCCGGTTTAATTTGAGTTATAAAATCGGGAATGACGAATTTAAATTATTGCACAGTGTTAGTTTAACGTGATAAATGGATCCAATGTCCTAGTTTTCACGCTACCTTGATTATATCTCTCGTACTCCTATTTCTTGTTTGTGTTGCTTAGTTTAATATTACATCTCATCTCCAACCCAATTTAGTCTAGTTGGACAGTCACAATTATTTTTAAAGAAAAAAATTGATAAATCTCTGTGGGTTCGACCCGTACTTACACTCACTATTCTATAATAGCCCGTGCACTTGCGGTATTTTATAAAATTGACAACAAGTTTTTGGCGCCGTTGCCGGGGATTTGTTCGATTTTTTTTTTTTTAAAAAGTTGTGATTTTCGGACTAGTTTTTTTTTTTTTTTACTTTTCGCATCTTTGTTAGTAAAAATTCATAAAAAAAAATAAAGAAGTAAAAAATTTCTGAAAAAATAAAAAATAAAAAAATTGTTTCGTAAGTGTTTTTTTTTTCTTGTTAAATACACCACTAGTGCGTGTGTCGTTTTTTTTTTCCCTCTCTTTTCGTAATTTTTTTTTTGTGTCGCACTTTACGTTTGGTGTAGTTTCTTTTTTTTTTTCAGGAGCATATAAAAAAAAAAAAAAAAGTGACGAAAAATTCGAAAAAGTGTCCAACGGTGCGCGAACGCGAAGAAAAAAAAATTGTGCAATCTTGCAACGGGCACAAGGAACTCTCGGGGACAACTGAAACGTAGGCGGCGTTTCCCTCCGATCGACGTCAAGTTAAACTTCGGCCCGACGTAAACAAGTGACTGTAAAAAGTGCACGCCGGAGGTACGTTTTTTTTTTGGGGTGCTCCTACGTGGTTTAATTTCGCATTTAATTTAGCACGTTGCATAAATTGACTTAAGGGCAAAACCCGTGTGAAAGATAAGGTGGGGATCTCATCACCTCTCCTTGGCCCGAAAATCACTAATTATCCATGCATTTGCATATCCCGAGCCATCACATTTAATTTAAAATCAATTAGACATTGGCCTTAGGATATCACATAGCTCATAGGAAACCTCTTAACAAGGCTAGAGTTAAAAGCTACTCCAACGCGAACTTGTCAAATCAATTCCGTTTCACCTTGTCTAGGATTGGTGGTTTTTAATGTGTCTTCGTACCGACCACCTACCTGGAGGAAAAAACGGGTTTTGAGGCGATAACCGTAGTTGGTCGTCTTTTAAATTCTCCCTTGTCAAAGAGTAGGAGCTGTCTAATTAGGGAGATTAATTTGGAGACCCTTGTTGTCGTCGATTAATCTCGGGAAAACTAGATTTTAAAATTGAAATTTCCCTCACCTAAATTAGATAATTCAATTTGCTGTGTGTTAGCTAGGAATTACGTGGTTTGAGTCAAATATTATTTTACATCACATAAAAAAAAAAAAAAAAAAAAAAAAAAAAAAAAAAATCGAGTGAGCTGAGTGCATGCGAAGTTGGTTTCGAAATCATACCGGTCGTTTGTCAAGTGTGGTGTCTAGCATTCCCGATACCTACGTAGGTAGATTTTCGATATTCACCGAGATGGGAGACGAGTTAGCACCACGTGCCCTTAAAGACTACCTTTATCCAACTAGGTCTAGTCAGCGTTCATGCATACTTCTCCCCGATCACAATGCAAATAATTTCCAATTCCATTCGGGAACAATCCAACTGTTGCCCGTGTTTCGGGGTACTGAAAAAGAGGATCCGTACCTTCACGTGCGTGAATTCGAGGAGATATGTGGGACCATTAAGTACCAACAACTCTCCGATGAGATTGTTAAGCTTAAATTGTTCCCGTTCTCGTTGAAAGACAAAGCTAAGAGTTGGTTTAACTCGTTAAAACCCGAATCCATCACCACTTGGAACCAAATGAGTGTCACCTTCCTACAACAATTCTTTCCTAACCAAAAGACGGCGTCGATACGTCACGCCATCAACACATTTAGCCAAAAGGAGGGAGAAGCATTGTGGATGTATTTGGAGCGATTCAAGGACTTGCTGCTGCAATGTCCGCACCATGGGATTGAGATGGGACGCCAAGTCCAAATTTTATATGAGGGGTTCGATTGTAACACCCGAACTATGCTCGAGTCACTATGTAATGGTGATTTTACCGAGAAGAGTGAGGTCGATGCGTGGGTATTTCTAGAAGCCATAGCCAAAAAGTCCCAGCGATGGGCACCCAATAGAGTATCTAGATCCATCACCTCGAATGAGGGGTTCGCTCACCAAGTTGAACAAAGTTATGATTTAAATGCCAAAGTGGCCACATTGGCCCGACGTTTAGAAGCTTTAGAGACAAGTAATGAGGGAAATCGAACCACATCTGCGGCCGTTCAACATGTAGGTTCCCCTATGTGTATACTTTGTGATGCATTCAACCACTTAGTCGAGAATTGCCATGCCCTTCCGGCCCACAAGGCACTCACCGAGCAAGCCAATGCCCTCCACCAAAATAGGCCAAAGTATGACCCATATTCCAATACATACAATTCGGGATGGCGAGACCACCCCAATCTTTCATGGTCTAAGGGTCAATACCAAGGAAGTGGAGGTCAATCTTCCGATAACCCACCCCCGGGTTTCCAAAAGAATGCCACTGCACTCTCGAATCCCTCATCCTAAAAGATTCAATCTTTAGAGGATTCGATGAACCTTCTTGCCCAAAGTACCCTTCAATTCCAGCAAACCACGCAAAATGTCCTCCAATCTACCCAGCAAAGCATGCACGCGAATACGCAAGCCATTACCAAACTCGAGGTCCAAATGAGCCAACTAGCTAATGCATTGAGTGAGAGGAATAAGGGAACATTCCCAAGTCAGCCCGAACCCAATCCAAAGGGTAACATGCCAAGGGGTCAATTTCTTATTCAAGGCGACACGAACGCATCACACCCCCAAGAGCATGCAAAAGCCATCATCACGCTTAGGTCTGGCAAGGAAGTAGAGACAAATATTTCACCACCTACCGAGAGTGAATCCGAGAAAGGTAAGGCGAAGGAAGATCCACCCGTGTCTCCAAGTTCATCCTCACCTTTACCTTCCGAGCCATCTGTAGAGACCTATGTCCCAAAAGCTCCATTTCCACAGCGTTTGGTGCCACAAAAGAAAAAGGCGCAAGTTGATAAGATGTTGGAAGTATTCAAGCAAGTACAAATCAATATCCCACTGCTTGATGCTATTCAACAAGTCCCATCCTATGCGAAATTTCTAAAAGACCTTTGTACCTTCAAGAGAAGCACCAACGTACCCAAGAAAGCTTTTCTCGCCGAGCAAGCAAGCTCGATCATTTCATATCGAACTCCCATCAAGTATAAGGATCCCGGTACTCCGACGATCTCTATAAAGATAGGGCATTACCTCATCGAGAAGGCACTTCTAGATTTAGGAGCAAGCGTGAATCTTCTGCCGTACACCGTATACGAGAAACTAGGTTTGGGGGAGTTGAAACCGACTAGGATTACCTTGTCCTTAGCCGACCGTTCCGTGAAAATCCCGAGAGGTATTGTTGAGGACGTCCTAATTAAAGTGGGTGACTTTATATTTCCTGTCGACTTTGTTGTCTTGGACACCCAACAAGTGCAAAATCCTATTGCACAAATCCCTGTTATTTTGGGTCGTCCTTTCCTCGCCACATCTGATGCCGTCATTAGGTGTCGAAGCGGCCAATTGAACCTATCCTTTGGGAACATGACTATGGACCTTAATGTGTTCAATTTGGCCAAACAACCACCTGATGACGATGAACCCGTGGATGTCGACATGATTGATAGTATTGTTCAAGAGACTTTCGAGCAAACTTATAATGACGACCCTTTAGCTTCTTGTCTTGCTTTTTTTGGGTCTGAATTTGATGTCGAACAGTCCATCGAAGAAGTCAATGCCCTCCTCGACTCTTCCCCTATCATGGAAGTAGGAAATTGGAAGTCTAAACCCGAGCCCCTCTCACTTTCCTCATCACATATTCCACCCTCGATTGAGAAAGCTCCCGAGCTTGAATTGAAGCTATTGCCTGAAACGCTCAAGTATAGGTTCTTAGGATCTTCTGAATCCTTACCTGTTATCATCGCGTCTGACTTAGACAAAGAACAGGAAGATAAATTGTTGCGTGTTCTCAATGAACACAAGGAAGCCATAGGATGGACCATAGCCGACATTAAGGGGATAAGTCCCTCGGTGTGCATGCATAGGATACACTTAGAAGACAATGCTAAAAATTCCCGTGAAGCACAACGTAGACTTAATCCCAATATGAAAGAGGTCGTCCGAGCCGAGGTGCTAAAATTGCTCGATGTGGGTATCATTTACCCCATCTCTGATAGCCAATGGGTCAATCCTGTTCAAGTGGTCCCTAAGAAATCCGGTGTTACGGTGGTGAAAAATAACGATGATGAGTTAGTACCCACTAGGATTCAAACCGGTTGGCGGGTGTGTATTGATTATAGGAAGTTGAACGTTGTTACAAGGAAGGATCACTTTCCCCTTCCTTTCATAGACCAAATGCTAGAGAGATTATCCGGCTATCCATATTACTGTTTTCTCGACGGTTACTCCGGCTACAATCAAATTCCCATCGCTCCTGAGGATCAAGAGAAAACCACCTTCACTTGTCCATTTGGTACTTTTGCCTACCGACGCATGCCCTTTGGGTTATGCAATGCACCCGCCACCTTTCAGCGGTGCATGATGAGTATCTTTTCGGATATGGTGGAGCGGTTTCTCGAAGTCTTTATGGATGATTTTTCTGTATTTGGGTCTAGTTTTGATGAGTGCCTCCATCACCTCACCCTCGTTCTGAAGAGGTGCAAGGAAAAGAACCTTATGCTTAATTGGGAGAAGTGTCACTTTATGGTCAAACAAGGCATAGTGCTAGGTCACATCATTTCTGAAAACGGTATCGAGGTTGATAAAGCTAAAATAGATCTCATTGCTAATCTCCCACCCCCTAAAACTGTGCGTGAAGTTCGATCATTCTTAGGACACGCCGGTTTTTATCGGAGATTTATTTAGGATTTTAGCAAAATCTCTCGACCCTTGTGCAATCTTCTTGCCAAGGACACACCCTTTGATTTCACTAACGAATGCGTTCATGCCTTTGAAAGGCTAAAGACGGAATTGACCTCTGCACCTATTATGAGACCTCCCGACTGGAATCAGCCGTTTGAGATCATGTGTGACGCTTCCGACTATGCCATAGGTGCGGTTCTAGGTCAGCGTAATGAGAAACTTCCTCACGTGATCTATTATGCCAGTAGAACTCTTAATGATGCCCAATTGAACTATTCCACGACTGAAAAAGAGTTCCTCGCTGTTGTTTTTGCTCTTGAGAAGTTTAGGTCTTACTTGATAGGATCCAAAGTTGTTATTTTCACCGATCACTCGGCCCTGCGATACCTTTTGTCTAAAAAGGATGCTAAGGCTCGTCTCATTAGGTGGGTCCTATTACTGCAAGAGTTTGACCTTGAAATTCGGGATAAGAAAGGGTGTGAGAATGTAGTGGCGGATCATTTGTCTAGGTTAACCATTGACTTTTTCGATAACCTGCTGCCACTAAATGAGTCCTTTCCCGATGAGCAACTGATGCTTGTTTCTCAACTTCCATGGTTCGCCGATATTGTGAACTATCTTGTGACAAGTGAAATGCCACTGCATTGGTCTAAGCAAGATTGTTCCAAATTTTTAAAGGAAGTCAAACATTTCTTTTGGGATGACCCGTATCTTTTCAAGTATTGTCCCGATCAAATCATTCGAAAGTGTGTCCCCGATCACGAGATTCAAAGCGTAATCTCTTTCTGCCATGACCAAGCCTGTGGAGGTCATTTCAGTGCTAAAAAGACCGCTGCAAAAATCTTGCAGTGTGGATTCTATTGGCCCACCATTTTTCGTGACTCGAATGATTACAGTAGGAGTTGTGACCGTTGCCAACGGTTAGGGAAGATCACACGTAGGAATATGATGCCCTTAAATCCCATTCTGATTATCGAGGTTTTTGACTGCTGGGGCATTGATTTTATGGGTCCATTCCCAAATTCCTACGGAAATCTCTACATTCTTTTGGCAGTTGATTATGTGTCTAAATGGGTAGAAGCCATACCGTGTAGGACGAATGATCGCCACGTGGTGGTCAAATTCATTCGAGAAAATATTTTCTCCCGTTTCGGCACGCCACGAGCCATCATTAGCGATCAGGGAACCCATTTCTGTAATCGATCCTTCGAGAGTCTTATGAAAAAGTACTCGGTCACGCACAAAGTAGGGTGTTCTTATCACCCTCAAACCAGTGGTCAAGTTGAAGTTTCCAATAGGCAAATCAAGCAAATCATCGAGAAGACAGTGAATCCAAACCGAAAGGATTGGTCCTTAAGGTTATTGGATGCATTGTGGGCTTATCGCACTGCCTACAAAACACCACTTGGTATGTCCCCGTATAGGCTTGTCTATGGAAAAGCCTGTCACCTTCCGGTAGAGTTAGAACACAAGGCCTATTGGGCCATTAAGACCTTCAATTTCTATTTACCTGCTGCGGGAGAGGTCCGAAAACTACAACTTAATGAGTTGGAAGAGATTAGGAATGATGCGTACGAAAATGCAAAATTGTATAAAGAGAAAATGAAAATGTTCCATGACAAGTCCATCCTACGGAAGTCATTTGAGCCTGGACAGAAAGTTCTCTTATACAATTCTAGGTTGCATCTCTTTCCCGGTAAGTTGAGGTCTAGATGGTCCGGTCCCTTTATTGTTAGGACAGTCTACCCACATGGGGCGGTTGAGATAGAGAATCCTAAAAATGGTGAACTTTTCAAAGTTAATGGTCAAAGGTTGAAGCCATATCTGGAATTGCGAGATCGGGAAGTGGAGGATATTCTCCTCCAAGACCCTGTGTACCACGAGTGAACATGAAATTGGGTCATTGTTGTTGTATCATACTTTTTGTTTTACAGGAATTGTGCGTTGGACAAAGTCCCTCATTACGGTAATATCTTTCATATCTTTCCCACCTTTAAAATTTTTGTCGTTAACATTGAGGACAATGTAAAATTTAGGTTTGGGGGTAAGGATGATATTTTTTTTTTTTTTTTTTAAAAAAAAAATCAGAAAAATTTTCAAAAATTCAAAAAGATTTTCAATATAATTGAGTTTTGAAACGATTTCTTAATATAGAATTAATTCATGGATCTCTCATCTTATGAAATTTTTACACATTAGCCATATAATATGATCGAAAATGGATATTGAGGCGGAAGTTAATATGCTTAACGAATAAATGTGGAGATTTTAATCCGATGAGATTTTGTGCCATTCATCGTTTTCGAGAGATTTAAATCAATCCGAGTTAAAATTACTCAATCTTTCCTTCAGTGATAAATTCGTTGATGATCTCAAATTCTTTGTTTTGTTCGATTACTGAAAACAAAAGGTCAAAATGTGAATCTTAAGCACTAGAAGTCTTAGTAAGTCGTCTTGAGACACAAATCAACAAAACTTGAGAAATGAGATTAGGCCATCGTTTGAAAGCCCAAAAATAAGCTTAACACCAACCTTTTTACAATATTCCGTTGCAAGCCCATTTGAGCCAAAAAGAAAATAAGACTTTTGTTGAAAACCCATTATACTACCCAACTCCAACTGGGAGTTTAAAGCCTAAAAAAAAAACAAGTCATACCTATTTTCTGAGAATACTAGGGTAAAATTACGGTAGGAAAAAGGCCAAAAGAAAAAGAGGTTGCACGAATGTGAGTATGAAAAAAAAAAAAAGTGTGAGCTTGAAAAGAAAAAGCAAAAAGACAAATTGAGGTTAGAAGAAAAAGTGCTAAAAGTCAAAATACCGAAAAACCTCTATATTCTCAGAAATTTTGAACTCCAAAAATAGCCATTCTTTCTAGCCAAAATTCGAGCCTACAATACAACCAAAGAAAGTCCTAATAGATCTCAGGAGAAGTTGGTTATAGTGTGGAGAGAAGACGAATAGGATCTATGGTGTGATTCAATGTTTTCAACAAGTAATCGATTTTCTGCTCATGAGATCATATTCATCCATTGTATAAGAATCCATTTTTGATTATGTATATGTGAAATTTGTTCATATAAATTTACTCTTTTATTCACATATACCGAGAGAAAATGACCCATTTCCGAGTGTTCGATTGTGAGTGCATTCTGTGAAATTTTGAAATCAAAACGAACTTTCGGATAAGAAATGCAACGATCAAATCTTTTGAAATTGACGGTTATATTGGCTATGCACACACAGACACAATAAGTTGAGATTGAGAAATGAAATTCTACTATATTTATGAAGTTTGCATTCAAACTTGGTTATATTACTTTTTAGTCATTTGTATTGAGTCAAGTTTTTGAATTTTGTGGGTATATTCACTGCAAACCCTCACGAGACAAAACTCGTCCACTAGGGTAACCTAGAGGTTTAACGGCTTGTTGCACATGCTAAGTGCAATCGTGATTCCTACGAAAGTGAGTTAGATTTTAAAATTTTAGTTTTGCTCGAGGACTAGCAAAGTTTAGGTTTGGGGGTATTTGATGAGTGCATTATTTTGTATGAATTATGCCCAAATCTAGGCCTTGTTAGACCCATTGTATCTTAAATAATGAGTTTTTAGAGTCGTTTTCGAAAAATAAAAGAAAAATGCAGGTTTGAATAAAATCCGAGTTAAAAAATACAATTTTAATAACTCCGGGGGTAAAATTGTAATTTCAAAAACTTTATGGGCCTGAAAATAATTTTTAAATGTTTATCTAGGCAAAATAAAGTTCCCTCTGAAATTTGGTTGAATTTGGAGTTAAAATGAAAAAGTTATGAATTCCGGGGTCAAAAATATAAATAAGGGTGAATTCATAATTTTCTAAACTTTCTGGGGCTGAAATTGAATTAATATAAGTTATTTTATATTTTTGCAGGTACCCCTGAAGTTTGGTGAAGATCCGAGGTGATTTAGTGAAGATATGAAGATTGTGGGAATAATTTAAAGAAGTATAAAGTTAAGGGGCCAAAGTGGAAGAATGCAATTTATGGAAATGGGAACGGGTTATATATTATTGAAGCAACTATTATTAAAAGAACGCTGCTTGGTTCAGTGGTCTCGCGCGCGCGTGGAAGGAGGAGGTCAGGGGTTCGATTCTTCACCCTGACCTTAATTTTTTGGAAAAAATTTCTCAAGTCCAAATTGCACCCAAACGCAGCCTTAAAGAGATAAGGTTTGACAGCTTCTTAGTCCGAAAATCAAGGGATTTGGAGCTGACCATTACGGGATTTTCAAGATATTCCGTGGGACTCTTTTTTTTGGTTGATTTTTAGGAATTTATAATTCATATAAATCAATTAAAAGGGTGTTTTACACCAACTAAAATACCTTAATTCTAAGCCTATAAATAGGACCCTTGGGTTCATTATTTTGGGGGGGGTGATAGAGAGAGCTTTAGAGAGGGCCAATAATTATTTTGTGGGTGGAATTTTTGTCAAGATTATTTGTGACACATCAATTGTAAGTTTGTTTATTTAATGAAATTGAGTATTCATTCTTGCAATTTTATTATGTCTACAATTATGCTAGCTTAATTTCCTCACTAGGACTAGGTGAAATTTATCATGTGTGATTAATATTGTGTGTGATTTAATTTCGTCTTTATTTCCCGATATGTACTAAAAGTTTTAAAAATTCGGTATTCATTTAAAACGACACGAGAGTGCGTTTTAAACCTTCGGCATTATTTGAAAAAAAAAATCATTTTTATATTTTAAGTATGAGTACTTTTTGATGGGTTATACTTTTATTAAATTGATTGATAGCCCATGCTTAAAGACTATATTTTAAAATTTAAAAGTGAACTTTTTAAGGGAATAGGGATTTTAGGCGTCTAAATTTAGAGACGTTAAATTTTATTTTGGACTTCTCACGTATTATTTTTCCGAATTAAATACGACGAGAGCCGGTTTAATTTGAGTTATAAAATCGGGAATGACGAATTTAAATTATTGCACAGTGTTAGTTTAACGTGATAAATGGATCCAATGTCCTAGTTTTCACGCTACCTTGATTATATCTCTCGTACTCCTATTTCTTGTTTGTGTTGCTTAGTTTAATATTACATCTCATCTCCAACCCAATTTAGTCTAGTTGGACAGTCACAATTATTTTTAAAGAAAAAAATTGATAAATCTCTGTGGGTTCGACCCGTACTTACACTCGCTATTCTATAATAGCCCGTGCACTTGCGGTATTTTATAAAATTGACAACAATACATCACGGCATAGTGGTTTATTTATTTTATCGTTTGCAAACTCACATTAGAAGCATTCTTAGGTAAAAGATAAAACAAGAATATTTAATTTGGTGCTAAATTTGTTTGGGTAAAAATTAATTTAATTAAAGTCATTAATTTTATTGAATAAAATTTGGTTTGGCCTAATTTGCAAAAATGGATTAATTATTTATGTGAGGCAAATTGCTAGGACTTGGGTTAAATTAAGTTGTTTAAGTGAAAATCAATTTGTTGATTAATTTAATGTCACTTTAAGTTTAGTTTATTTTAAAGTGAAAGAACTTAAAATTTGAAACCAAGATTTGGTTTATGTAGTTGTTTAGTTGAACCATCTCTATTCTGCACTTTTAAAGGAAATCGAATCTTTATTTTGAAAGATTTTAAAATTGGGGGTCCTACCGTTTTCAAAAACCCTAGTAGTATTCCTTATAATTTAGGGATTTGACCCCGGTATACGACGACCGTTCTAATTGGCCCGTAGGACTCCGATGTTGAGTGATTAGTTCTTATTTGCTACATATGTATGAGTGCCACTGTGAAGAGTGCGCTTGCGTTCAAATTAAGAAATTATTTAATTAAACTCAGTTTTTAAATTAAATACTAAACATGCATCTAGGTGTGATTGAAAATGATGAAGTCATGCAAGAACATTCAAACAGACACAAGTGAGGAAAAATCCCCCGAAGGGGTAAAACCTTTTATTTTCACTATAATTTTGTAAGATATGGTTACACGGATTACAATGAAAATAAGTGTGACACAGAAATACCCGCAGGTGTCGATTTTGATGTCGTCGGCAGGAATCTCCCTCGGGAGCATCACGTGGCCAGCAATAGAGAAGAAGAAGAATCCTCCACAAAGTACTCTGGAAGAGTAAATGATCTTCTTGAAGGGTTAACAATTCACATATATAAATGGGAGTGATTATGTGAATAAAAAGGCTTAAGAAAACCTTAAAAGGTGAAGTATGATTCTGGGATATTTTTGCAGAATTCGTATTTGTAAAAAGACTTGGAAAAATGTGTAGAAGGTATACGGTTATTTATACGAAAATAGAGGTGGTGACGTCACTCGAACGAGATAAACATCTCGCTCGAATGAAGGACACATATCATTCTAACGACTTCGCGTGAGATGTTGATCTCGCTCAAACGACAGTGCACTCTCGTTTGAACGAGCTCTTCGAACGAGGCCCTCTCCTTCTACACTTAGAAAAAGTTTTGCATTTTATAAAAATTAATTAGACTTCGAAAAAACATTTTCTGAAAACTTCCCATATATTTTTGCCAATATAAACAACTCCAATAAATCATTTTACCAAATAATGCATAGTGGAGTAGTGGGAAATAGTTGAGCAGCACGTCACATGTAGCATGATGCACGTGTGCAGATGATGGATGCATGCATTCAGATAGAAGCCGTCGTGGATGATAATGAATATGTGCCGAATTTCACGGTGTCAGACATACAAGCTGTGAGCTAGGACAAAAAGAAAATTCCTAGATTCTACCCCGAACATTTATAAAATTGTTTCCTTACAAATCTCCTCCTATGTCTATGTCGGTACATAAATAAAAAATTCGAATTATGCAATCTCCTTAAAACAATTGACATATCCGATAATATCCCCATTAAACCCTCAAACTGAGAATACTAAATGACATGTCTTCAATCAAACTTCAGCATCTTCAAATCTTCAGCTCTTTAGAAACTCCCCAAGCTTTTCTCATCAGGGTGTGCAATCCAATAAATCACTTTGTAGATACACACATGAGATAAAACAGATACCCATGACAAGCAACAGTTTGAAATATAATCCATATGCTAAAATCAAAGATCAATTAATCTTAAGAAAATCATTCATAAATCAACCAAACAAATCTCCCCCATAATTCATTCTCCCCCTTTTTATGTTGCCCCATATTGAAAGATATGAGAAGCATAAATATGGAAAATGTCACATGGTAAAAAGCACTTTCCATTTTTTGAATTTTTCAAAACTTTTCTCACAAAATATACAACAAATAACCAGACCATGAACATACACAAAAACAACCAAGTTGTTGATAGCATAAATGTAGGGGTGTGATCAAATTCGATAGGAAAATCAATGCATACAAACATGACATATGTGCACAATGAATATCAGATACTCCTAACGAATGCACTCAACATCTTCCTTAGGTGTAAAAATATGGAAATATGAGACATTGACTCTATCAAATCAACAAATCAAAGCTCAAAATGATTTCCACACCAATAACATCCAAAAAGATTTAATGCTTTTTCATGACTTGTAAGGAAGTGCAAACCCGTTTAAATTCTCCAACCAAACTCCCTTAGATTTATATTTTGAATAGAGGTGATCTAAATTCTCAAACTTTGGAGAATTGATGGTGAAACCTAATGTCCCATATTTGGCATGTATTGCTTTTTATTGCCTTTAAATTTTTTTGGGATCTTTTAACCTCTTTGGACCCCGGATAATAAAATTCCTCAATTTTTTAGGTCCAATTTAACTGTGGCTTAATCGCAGAGAATAAATAATTACCTTTCGCATCCCTTCACCATTTTTTTAAAAAAATCTCATCAAATAGTTTTTTACATGCATTCCAATCTTGTCAAGTTTTATCTCATATGGTTCGTTGTATAGAGAGAATTCAGATGGAAACATTTAAGCCAATATGTGATAGACAAGTACAATAATCAAATAAAACTGTGCATGTGTGCAATAAAGGAGATAAGGAGCCAAACGTGTAGAAAGATATCACTAATCACATCTCAAAGACTCCAAACAATGTAAAGCACATGGATGTAATGATGTAGCGTCTCAAATCACTATCAAACTGTCACGTGGATAAATGGAATGAAATTTGTGACTCGACTATCTTAAATGCTCATCCATAAAAGGTGAAAATGAAATAAAAAAATCTCTTTGTGCTTATTCAAAATTTTATAAAAAGAATTTTTTTTGGATTTTAAAGAAATAGAAAAAACAAAAAAAATAATACAAATGATAAAACCTAGGGATAGGAATCATATGATATGAACATGACAATGCATCCTATCCTAGACTTGAACCAACCCCTCAGTCAACTGTGAAAATCCCCAAATACATCCTAAGACTCTCAAATCTAAGGGCATCTAAAGGCTTCATGAATATATCGTCTATTTGAAGGTCAGTGGGTACGAAACTCAGGGATACGACTTTATCCTCAACTAACTGACGTTTAAAGTGCTGGCGTATCCTGATGTGCTTTGTGCATGAATGCTGGACTGGATTATGGGAGATGTGTATCACACTCGTGTTATCACAGGAAATGGTCATTGTGTCCTGTGAAATCCCACAATCCTCCAACATCTGCTTCATCCACAAGAATTGCGTCCAATAACTCCCAGCAACGATGTACTCAGCGTCCGCAGTGGATAAAGAGATGGAGTTTTACTTATTGCTCAACCAGGAGACAAGAGTATAACCAAAAACGCCCACAAGAAGTTCTCCTATAACCATCTACATCCCCGACCCAATCGGCATCCGAATTGGCGAATAATCGGCCATCGGTATCAAAGGAATACCAAATACCGTATATGAGAGTCCCACTCTCGTATTTGATAATACATTTTAGAGAGAATAAGTTTGACACTTTCGAGGATGCCTGATATCACGCTCAGACTCCAACACTAAAGGCTATATCAGAGCGACTGGAAGTCAAGTAGAGAATATTACCTATCATACTTTGATACAAGGTTTGCTCTATGTCCTTCCCTGAAGTGCCCTTACTAAGCTTGATAGAAGTACTCATAGGTGTAAGTGCATGCTTAGTGGAGTCTAAACCAAATTTCTTCACTGGGTCTCTAGCATACTTGGATTGGGAGATGGACATCCCATCCTCTAGCTGACGAACCTAGAGACCAAGGAAGAAAGTAATCTCACTTACCATGTTCATTTCAAACTGACTTTTCATATCCTCCTCAAAGTGGTGAGCATGCTGGGAGCACGTGGATCCAAAGACTATGTCATCCACATAGACCTGGGCAACTAAAATAGCATCGTCATCTCTCTTGATGAACAACGTCATATCAGCTCCTCCTCTCTTGAAGCCACGGGCTAAGAGATAGGAAGTAAGCCTTTCGTACCAAGCATAGGGTGCTTGCTTTAAACCATACAAGGCTTTTCTCAGATAGTAGACGTGCTCCGGGTGCTTAGGGTATTAAAACCCTTTTGGTTGTTCCACGTAAACCTCCTCCTGGAGAATGCCATTTAGAAAGGCACTCTTGACATCCATCTGATATAACTTAAAGCGCAGATGATATGTGATGGCGAGTAGTAAGCGGACAGACTCAAGCCTCGCAACAGGAGAAAATGTATCCCCAAAGTCTACAACCTTTATCTGTGTATAGCCTTGAGCGACCAACCTCACCTTATTTCTGATTATGGTACCATTTTCATCCATTTTATTCTTAAAAATCCCTCGGGTACCTATCACATTAGTCTTATTAGGTCGGGGGAAAATTTCCCAGATAATGTTCTTTTTAAACTAAAGCAACTCGTCCTGTATGGAAGATATCTAGTGTTCATCTTTGAATGCTTATTTGTGATTCTTGGGCTCGACTTTGGACGTGTATCAAAGATGACTAACAATGTTCTCTAGCTTAGCACGAGTTTTGACCTATAAAGTGGGATCGCCAAAAATTACAGAGGGATCATGACTCTTACGAACCCAAGAAGGTGTGTCCCCTAACACAAGAGTAGGGTCCACAGGGTGTGGGTGAGGGACAAGTAAATCACTACTAGAAGAGTTCTCATCCTCACACTGAAGGCTAGAATCAATAAACGTCAAAGGTTCGTCATATTGCACGACGACGTTTATTGACTCCATAACCTTAGAGATCTTCAGGTTAAAAACTCGGTACGCTCTACTATTTGATGAATATCCTAGAAATATTTCCTCATCGCTATGGAGTCAAGCTTTCCTAATTGCTCTATATCCCTTAGGAAGTAGCATTTACTCCCATAGACACGAAAATATGCAAGGCTGGGTTTCTTTATAGTCCATAATTCATAAGGCGTCTTAAGTGTGTATGGACGCAGGTAAACCCTATTCACCGTCTGGCATCCACTAGGCGTTGCCTCTGCCTAAAATCTCCTAGAAACCGTACAACCTAGAAGCATAGATCTAGCCATTTCCTAAATCGTCATGTTATTTCTCTCAACAATCCCATTTTTACCGAGGAGTCTCCACAACAGAAAACTCATGTTTAATTCCAAGGCTGTCACAGTAAAGATCTACCTTTGCTTCCTTAAATTATGTGTCATTGTCACTACGTATCCTACTAATAGTGACTCCATGTTGATTTTACAGGACATGACATTTGGTCATTAAAAACTCTACAATATCGAATTTCAATCTCAGAAAACCTGCAATCAAATATCTGGAGAAATCATCCACCATCATAAGAATATACCTCTTACCACCTAGACTCTTAGTAAGAGTAGGAACCATAAGATCCATGTGAATCAACTCAAGTACGCGGGAGGTGGTAATGGAATGCAACTTCCTATGGGGGCTATGGATTTGCTTTCCCAATTGACAGGGTCCACAAACCATGGAAGTTGTCTTTCCAAGAGATGGTAAGCGACCTACTAGATCATTTTTATCCAAGCGTGTCAAATCTCTATTGCAGACATGACCTAGACGTTGGTGCCACAGATCCATTGGAGTGATTGTGGAACTATTGCAGACAAGTGAGGATGTGGGAATAATCCCATAGAAATTATCCTCTGTCCTCACCCCTTGCACTAAAAGTTTACCGGCTTCATTGTAGACATTACACGCATCCTGATCAAACTTTACGACAAAGTCAGCGTCACACAGCTGGCTAATGCTGAGAAGGTTTTATTTCAAACCTTTGACATATAAAACATTCTCTAGCTTAGGAAATACTGGTAACTCTATAGTACCTCATCCTACAATGCTAGACTTGCTCCCATCTCCAAAGGTTAATCTACTTTCCTTATACTCCTATAGGTAGGTAAAAAATGAGACATCACCTGTCATATGTCTGGAGCACGCACTATCAAAATACCACTAAGAGGTATTATGTGCTTTGAGGGAGACATTAACAATAAGAGCCTTTTGATCTTTCTTAGGCACCCAAGAAGTTGTAACCTTTTTTTACCCTTGTTGTTGTTAGTTTTAGCCGGGATGTGAGAAGCATTCACAGACGGCAAAGACATCCGTCGAAATGCCTCTATCAAACTTGGTGATGTGGCAACTAAAAGCTCAACATGCTCTCTCAGACTAGCAAAGTCATCCGTACGATGTGGTGGAGTAGTCATACGTCGTGTATGGCCCAAACTATAGCAAAACTCCCTGAGGTGACCCAAACTATGGCAAAACTCCACGTACAAAAGAATGTTGTCTTAGGTGGACCTGGGTTTTCTTTTCTTGGTTGAACTCTCCTTCATGGTTTTTGACGATGGACATATGGAGTCGTATTAAACTCAGGAACTGATCCCGGTGCAATTTGGGATGCGGAGGCACCATCATAACCAATTCCCTGCCTATCACCAAAACCTAAAGCGGGGCCGAGGAGAATCTTTCCCATCTTTCCTGATCTGTCCTCGATTTGAACCTTGACTTCACATGCTCTCTTAAGATGATGAGTAAGATGGGCAACAAGGGCTTATAGTTTCTTCCGAGTCTTCAGGGAGGAATGTAGCTCACTCGTAAGACTAGCCACTTGTTTAGTCAAATCCCATTTTTCTTTCTCAAAACCACTCTCTCTCTCTCTCCAAATAGTCTCTCTCTCTAAACAAACTTTCTTTCTCAACACAGGCATACTCTCTCTCTCTCTCAATGTAGTGCAGGTGGAGGACTCTCTCTCTCTCTCTCTCTCTCTCTCTCTCGCTCGCTTCTTTTAAATCCTCCTTTAACGCGGTGATCTTAAGAATTAACGCTTTGTTAAGCTTTTTGGTTTTAAATGACTCATTATATAACTCAACGTAGGCGCATTGAAGATTACTCTCTCTCTTACTTACATCATCATCCCCCTCACTCACAATGCTCTCACTGTTGAGATGTCCCTATGAAGAAGTATCCTCATCGTCGTGAGGAGTAATATAAGTACTCACATGACTAGCTATAAATAAGGTGAAGTTACACTCATGTGGTAACTCATCTCCAGAGTCCACCGACTCGACGTCACTGTCTTCACTAAGAGTAGCATTAAGGACAACTTTGCCCTTTTCTCTGTTCAGCCTAGTAGCACACTCAAAAGCTCTATGACCCCTACCATCACACTCATAACATCTCTCACTCACTTTCTTATGAGTATCTTTAAAATCTTTTTCATCTTTCTTTTCAAACTTATTTTTCCCAAACTTCTTTTTATTTTTGAAATTACCATTTTTCTTGAATTTGAGAATTTTCTTGAAATTTTTAGCAAACAGCGCCAAATCATCTAAATCAAAGTCACACTCAAAATCTAACGTATATATCTCTCTTTTTCTAGATGACTCTCCCCTCTTTCTTACCGACCTCTCACTCTTTCTCTCTTAGGCATTAAGTGCAATTCCATTATCTTTAGGCTTAGCAGATTTAGGAAATATATCAATTTCATACGTTTGTAAGTCTCCTACAAGTTCCTCCAATTTAAGCGTGTTTAAATTACCCATAGAATTTAGCATAGTGACTTTAGGGATAAAATTCTTCGGCAGTGATCTAAGAATATTTTTAACAACTCTAGCATTAGGAATGTGTTCACCAAGATTAAAGCTAGTGTTAACTATATCAAACAGTCTAGTATAAAATTCATCAAAACATTCAGACTCAAGTATGGTGATTATTTCAAATTGAGTTGTTAAATTTTCCAGTTTAGACTCTTTCGCATCATTAATTCCTTCATGCGTAAGTTAAAAAATATCCCATGCCTCTTTTGACATGGTGCACATCATTATCCGTTTGAACTCGTCAGGTGTGACGGATCCATAAATAGCACTTAAACCCTTAGAATTAAAAGATGACCATTTAAATTATTCTTCAGTCCATGTAGTTCCAGGTTTTAAAATAGTCACGTTCTCAACAGTGACGGAGGGAGGTGTCGATCCTCTTTTAACCAAAATCCAAACACATTCATCAATGGCTTTTAATGCAAATCTCGTGCGGGCTTTCCAATATGCATAGTTTGTCCCTTAAAAAACTGGCATTTTATTATATAACTTCTCCATTATGAACACGCTCCTTTTTAAAAAAAATTGATGTCTTAGAAAAATTTTGCAAAAAATTACACTGTATAATTGTGTAATTAACTTTGATATCAATTTGAAGAGTGTTCTTGTGTTCAAATTAAGAAATTATTTAATTAAACTCAGTTTTTCAATTAAATCCTAAACATGCATCTAGGTGTGATTGAAAATGATGAAATCAAGCAAGAACATTCAAATACGCACAAGTCAGGAAAAATCCCCCAAAGGGGTAAAACCTTTTATTTTCACTATAATTTTGTAAGATATGCTTACACGGATTACAATGAAAATAAGTGTGACGCAGAAATACCCGTAGGTGTCCGTTCTGATGTCGTCGTCTGGAATCTCCCTCAGGAACTCTAGGTGGGCAGCAGTAGAGAAGAAGATGGCTCCTCCACAAAGTACTCAGAAGATTAAATGATCTTCTTGAAGGTTTAACAATTCACATATATAAATGGGAGTGATTATGTGAATAAAAAGGCTTGAGAAAACCTTAAAAGGTAAAGTCCGATTTTGGTCTATTTTCGTAGAATTCGTGTTTCCAAAAATACTTGGGAAAATGTGTAGAAGGTACACTGGTATTTTTACAAAAATGAAGGCGGCGACCGTGCTCGAAAAAGATAGACATCTTGCTCGAACGAAGGACACGTGTCATTCGAACGACTTCGTGCGAGATGCTGATCTCGCTCGAACAACAGTGCAGTCTCATTTGAATGAGCTCTTCGACCGAGGCACTCTGTTTCTACACTTCAAATTTTTTTTCCATTTTATAAAAATAAATCAGACTTCGAAAAAACATTTTCTAAAAAATTTCCCATAGATTTATGCGAATATAAACAACTCCAATAAATGATTTTACCAATAATGCGTAGTGGAGTACTGGGAAACAGCTGAGCAGCACGTCGCATGTAGCATGATGCACATGTGAAGATGATGGATGCATGGATTCGGATAGAGGCCATTGTGGATGATCGTGAAGATGTGCCAAATGTAGTGGTATCAGACATACAAGCTGTGATCGAGGATAAAAAGAAAATTCCTGGATTCTACCCCAGACATTTATAAAATTATGTCCTCACACACTCTAGCTAAGCGTGCCAAGATATTAGAATTAATATTTTTCTAAAATGATTTTAGTATCTGTAAACGCTGTGGATTATGGATCCTCGGATTTTAAAATCACAATTAAAAAAAATAATTTCCTTTGAAATAAAACTCAATGAATGATGATGCGGAAGCGCTGTAAAACAGGTGATGGTTCAACTTTCAAAAATAATAACAAGTTTTAATTTCTCAAAACAAATTAAAACATAATTCAAGTCCTAGTATTTGCCTAAGTCATGATTATTCATTTAAACAAAGTTAGGCGAAACCAAATTTAGGAAATGACTTGAATAAACCAAATTTACCCAATATTAAATTTAAGTCCCAAATTAAATGAGTGTGATAATTAAACCAAATTTTATCTTGAAATTATCCTAAGCATGGATTCTAAATTATTGTGCAAGATAAAATAAACAATGTCACACTACGCTGAGATGTACGAGGAAAAACCCAAGACGGGAAACAACCTCGGACGGCCCTAGCCATAAGTCCACTAGATACGGAATTACAATTACAAGATAGATAGACTTACAACGACTGACTCGATCCCTCTCAAGCCTCGACGCTCCTTCTCGTAGAAACCTCTTCCTAGCGGACAACCTCGGAACACCACCGCGGTCTCGGAATCCACCGATGGGACTTTATATGGTCACCATCACCCAAGCGTGGAGCCTTTCTCCGTGTGGGTAGAATCTCAACAAAAGTCTTCTTTGTGATGGGGTGTAGAAGCAAACCCGAAACGTCTCTTCAATTCGGTAGAGAAAACCGGTGCCAAAAACTCCAAGTAAAGATATGTATATATAGAACTTGGAATAAACAACAATGGGTGTAAACTAAGTGTTTAAAGATTTTTCTTTAAGTTGAAGAACACTCAAACATGAACATTTTCCTTTTTAAAATGATCTCTCAAACTCTCTCTAGGATATGTATTAGGATGGAAAAGTTATATTGGAAAATGTGTTTCCCGCACATAATAATGTATGAAAAAAGTTGGTTGAAAACCAAGTGGAGAAGTGGGGAAAAAACTGCCAAAAACTGCTCGAAACTGTTCCCTTCCCGGCGTCTCGTTCGAACGAACTTGACTCTCGTTCGAACGAGACTTCTAACGAGCGACCAGCCTGGGCTCGTTAGAATCTCGTTAGATACCTCGTTAGAACGAAAAACTCGTTCGAACGACATATCGAACGACTGACCAGTTTAGGGTCGTTGGCAAACTCGTTCGAACGAAACTGGTTCGAACGACAAAAGTCGTTCGAACGACAAAAGTCGTTCGAACGACAAAACTCGTTCGAACGAAATCTGGTTCGAACGAAAAAACTCGTTCGAACGACCAGAAAGTTTGTAAAATTCGATTTTGGCCCAAAAACTTTTATATACTTATATTAAAGTTCTATTTGATTCTTTCTGAAAATAAAATGCAGTTTTTATTACACCTAACACCCAATACATATTGTTCCAAGTTCATATATAACTATAATTACATTCATACCTTGGGAGCATGGAACCTTAGTTGATGACGTAGAAACGAGGACAAACCGACATTTTGATGAAGCTTTAAATTCTTTGCCGCTACGTCTTCAATACATACTTCATAGGCCTGAGAATATTACAAATAAATACTATCCTATGAATAAATGTTTTTGTCCGGAATTGAGCCAAAACTATATATGGACTCAATTGGAAATTTGTGTCCTTGCAAATCTCCCCCTTTGGCTATTCCGGGACAAAAACCAAACAAAAATCCTAAAGTGCCGTCAAGCTCTACTAGACTCAAAACATAACCCGCCCAATCTTGACTAAACCCAAGGATCAAACGCTTTGCCATTAAACAATGCTTCTTTAGTAGAATACCTGCACACTTAAGCAAACTCATCAAATGCATAGGGAATATCAAAATATATTAATCGCATGTAATTAATTACTCCCCTTAAAATAATTCAATCGCATGTAATTAATTACTCCCCTTAAAATAATTCTCCCTTTAAACACATGACCTACTTAGAAAGACGTCTCCCCCTAAGATAAATCTCCCCCAAACGAAGATACGATAATAATAGGATTAGATGCCATTTCTCCCCCTATCATCATTCTCCCCCTTTTTGTTCGGGAATAGGCAAAGGATAAAGAACTAATAAACAACATGTGGCAGCTTAAAGAAAAGACATGACAGCATATGGGCAATAAAAACAAGGCAAAGACAAACAAATATCATATATATATATATATATACTATAAATATACCAATAAGTACGTGCATATATAGATAGATATAAACACACACATGACACAAAATACAATAAGTTTGCACACTCGTATGGCAAAAATGTGTCATATGGAAACAGAAGTGTAGGGGTGTGTACTAGTAACAATTAAATTTAGACCCAAACACTTAAGAAACGTTCACGGAGTTCTCATTTGATTGCAAACTTCATCACAGTTAAATATAACCTCATGTGACAATATAAAGATTAAGCTCAATGAACAAACAGACACAATGCATACAAGCCTAGCATGATGATGATTCTACAAACCAAATAGAGTCATGACATTAAAGACAACTAGGATAAACGAACATTGTGCAAACCGTTGATATACCATCCAATTCTCCCTCAATAAGCATATATATTCTTTTGTTATTGAATGAATATATCAAACAAACATAGGCCTTGGAAATAGCTTTCTTTTAATGCCAAATATTATGTTTTTAGGCCTTTGGATCACGTATTTCTTTTAGATCCAATCAACGGTGGCTTACTCTCGCAAAGGATTTAATTCATCCTTTCGGAGCCCTTCCCGTGCATATATTAATTTATCATGTTTTCATTTTCCACACAAATCTCACATGCAACGGATTTTGACATGCACTAGTCCTCCTAGGTCATAGATATGTAGATGACTAGATTGATAGGAGAACACCTCAAAAAGCTCAAATATAACATGTGACATTAAGATTTCAAAAGAGCTCGTGCATGTGTGAATAGAGGCATATAGAAATAGAATCCATTTAAACAATACAAAATCCAACTACTCCATATAAAACATGGTAAAGAACATTTTAAGGATTGAAAATCTAAACCAAAAGTTCTAGACACATGGGAGTGTAAACGATAGGATTCAAACACAAATATATGCCACATAAAGTGTGTCAAAAAAAAATACACACAAAACAAAATCTTTTTGAGTTTTTAACATTTTTAATCAAAAATAAATATTTACTCAAAAGGACAAAAAAAATCATTTGTATTTTTCATTAAGCTTAAATGAAATAAATAAAACACAAATGATAAACAAAAATCTTTTTATATTTTTCAATTAATACAAACACAAAATATAATACAAAAAGATAAACAAGTCATGGTTTCTAGCATGGGATATGTAATAAGGCGATGACTAGAAAATGACTAAACAAGCATACATTTAGCATATGAATATAGCATGAAGTACAAACGCTAAAGTATGCAAACACTAACACATTCATCCATTAGATTTAGCAAGGGAGGAAGCATGTGTAAGTAAATGAGAATCAACAACCCTATTTTGTAAGGCAACCAAGTCGGATTTCCTAACCCAAATTAATGAGGAATGACTATTTTGGGGTGTAGGAACGTTAACTACCGTGGTTACTTTACTATGGGGTTTTCTAGGAATTTGTTTAAGATCTAAACAAAATATCCTAAGATGACCTTATCGACCACAATGAGTACAAGTGAGAACATGTCGAAAAGATTTATCTAAGGAGTGATCATTAAATGCATTCCTAGAAGATTCTCCTAAAACATTGGTTTTGACTTTAGGGTTAAATTCATTACAAGAATTGAAGCCTAAACCACAAGTGTCATTTTTAATTTGGATCGTTCCTAACATTTTATCAAGTTTTTCCAAACGACATTCCAAATCAAATTTGACATTACTAGAATCTTTTAATTTATTTTCCAATTCTAAAATGTTAGATTCTAGTAAAAAATTACGCTCTTCAAAAGCAAGAATCTCCTTTTTCAAGGATTCCATTAAACCCCTAAGGCTATCTCTTTCGCCTTCTACATAATCAAGCTTCTCTTGAAGAGTCCTCACATGTGTCCTAAGGTCTTCTATTAAGGCACTATCATCAACGACCTTGACACTCTTTCTTAAACAAGCTTCTAACTTCAAATTAGTTCTTTTCAAATTAATAGATTCTTTATATAATTCATGAAAAGCATTTTGAAGTTCACTCACATCAACCTCTTCTTCATTTTCACTCTCTTCTTCTTCTTCACTGTCACTATCATTAAAAACAAGGGAATCATGAACAATGACCTTGGAAGTGGCATGTGCTATCGTGTCATCAATCGATGAGTTCTCATTATCACTCACATGACTAGCCATAAAAGCCACAAAATTTTTCTTAGTGGGGGAATCGGGCTTTTCTTCCTTATCACTATCACTAAGGGTTGCATTATATGAAATAGGTCGCTTACCATCTTTCCTTAGTTTAGTGGGGAACTCATAAGCCCTATGGCCATAACCTTCACAACCAAAATACTTATTAGACTAGTCCCTATCTAAATGTTCATTACTAGGTTTAGGAATTTTCTCGGCTTTAGAAATCTTCTCTCTTTTATCATGTTTAGAAGTATCAAATTTCTTAAAATCATTTTTAACTTTATCTTTGTTAAATTTAAGAAATTTTCTAAATTTACGAGCAAACAAAGCCATGTCTTCCGAGTCACTATCACTATCGCTCTCTACTACTTGTTTGACCTCTTTTCGGGCTTTTAAAGCAACACCCTTTTCAATTTTCTTTTCAGTTTTAGAGGGAAACATATCCAGTTCATAGGTTTGTAAATCACCTACAAGCTCTTCTAATTTCGTAGAGGCTAAAGTGGGTAAAGAATTTAAAACGGTCACTTTAGGAATAAATCTATCGGGTAGGGACCTCAAAATTTTCTTTACAACACGGTCGTCAGGTATTTTCTCTCCCAAGTTAAAGGATGAATTAACAATATCAGAAAGTCTAGCATAAAATTTATCAAAAGTTTCTTTTTCATCCATTTTGATAGTTTCAAATTGAGTGGTGATGTTTTGGAGTTTTGAATCTTTAACGACACTAGTTCCTTCATGAGTTAATTGTAAAATATCCCAAGCTTCTTTAGCGGTTTCACACGTCATAATACGTCGGAATTCATCGGGTGCGACAGCGCTAAATAAGGCATTTAAACCACGGGAATTAAAATTAGCAAGTTTAAACTCATTTTCAGTCCATCTATCGGCGGGTTTGATAACACGTTCATTTTCAACTAAGTAAGTTGGTGGGGAATACCCGGTAACAACAGACATCCAAACTCTCTCGTCGATAGATTTTAGTGCCGATCTCATTCGCGCTTTCCAATACGCGTAGTTTGAACCATCGAAAATATGAAATTTTGAAAAAGGGGAAAAATACATTATAGCCAAAAATTAAAGGATCTTAACGAAATAAATTATCGTTTTTGGCTCTGATACCAAATTGTAAACGCTGTGGATTATGGATCCCCGGATTTTAAAATCACAATTAAAAAATAATAATTTCCTTTGAAATAAAACTCAATGAATGATGATGCGGAAGCGTTGTAAAACAGGTGATGGTTCAACTTTCAAAAATAATAACAAGTTTTAATTTCTCAAAACAAATTAAAACATAATTCAAGTCCTAGTATTTGCCTAAGTCATGATTATTCAATTAAACAAAGTTAGGCGAAACCAATTTTAGCAAATGACTTGAATAAACCAAATTTACCCAATATTAAATATAAGTCCCAAATTAAACGAGTGTGATAATTAAACCAAATTTTATCTTGAAATTATCCTAAGCATGGATTCTAAATTATTGTGCAAGATAAAATAAACAATGTCACACTACGCCGAGATGTAGGAGGAAAAACCCAAGACGGGAAACAACCTCGGACGGCCCTAGCCACAAGTCCACTAGATACGAAATTACAATTACAAGACAGATAGACTTACAACGACTGACTCGATCCCTCTCAAGCCTCGACGCTCCTTCTCGTAGAAACCTCTTCCTAGCGGACAACCTCGGAACACCACCGCGGTCTCGGAATCCACCGATGGGACTTTATATGGTCACCGTCACCCAAGCATGGAGCCTTTCTCTGTGTGGGTAGAATCTCAACAAAAGTCTTCTTTGTGATGGGGTGTAGAAGCAAACCCGAAACGTCTCTTCAATTCGGTAGAGAAAACCGGTGCCAAAAACTCCAAGTAAAGATATGTATATATAGAACTTGGAATAAACAACAATGGGTGTAAACTAAGTGTTTAATGATTTTTCTTTAAGTTGAAGAACACTCAAACATGAACATTTTCCTTTTTAAAATGATCTCTCAAACTCTCTCTAGGAGATGTATTAGGATGGAAAAGTTATATTGGAAAATGTGTTTCCCGCACATAATAATGTATGAAAAAAGTTGGTTGAAAACCAAGTGGAGAAGTGGGGAAAAAACTGCCAAAAACTGCTCAGAACTGTTCCCGTCCTAGCGTCTCGTTCGAACGAACTTGACTCTCGTTCGAACGAGACTTCTAACGAGCGACCTGCCTGGGCTCGTTAGAATCTCGTTAGATACCTCGTTAGAACGAAAAACTCGTTCGAACGACATATCGAACGACTGACCAGTTTAGGGTCGTTGGCAAACTCGTTCGAACGAAACTGGTTCGAACGACAAAACTCGTTCGAACGAAATCTGGTTCGAACGAAAAAACTCGTTCGAACGAAATTTCTAATGAACGACCAGAAAGTTTATAAAATTCTATTTTGGCCCAGAAACTTTTATATACTTATATTAAAGTTCTATTTGATTCTTTCTAAAAATAAAATGCAATTTTTATTACACCTAACACCCAATACATATTGTTCCAAGCTCATATATAAATATAATTACATTCATACCTTGGGAGCATGGAACCTTAGTTGATGATGTAGAAATGAGGCACACAAACCGGCATTTTGATGAAGCTTTAAATTCTTTGCCGCTATGTCTTCAATACATACTTCATAGGCTTGAGAATATTACAAATAAATACTATCATATGAATAAATGTTTTTGTCCGGAATTGAGCCAAAACTATATATGGACTCAATTGGAAATTTGTGTCCTTACAGTATCGCCTGTCCAGGTTTATGAAATGGTTTAAACAATATTCTAATGGTATGTCAATGCATTTGAAGCCCATATAACCGATATTTTATGCATTATCTCTTTATAGGCTGAAGCCTTATCCTGTTAATTTGATCCCTAACTTTTCTGGTTACACTCCATCATGATATTTGAGTTTGTCTACAAATGTTTATGATATCAATATTAATCCAATGACTCTATAACAAATGCATTTTTGTTCGTACCGTGTATATAAATAAAGTTATTTACTTATCATGTCTTCTTCATTGTTTTCCTTCCAGATGGACGAAGAACTTGAGGAAGATGAGATACCTCCCTCATATTTTCAGTTTTATTCTATATTACCTCAAAAAATATTTTTGGTTATGTACGTATGGGTGGTAGCAGACACGAATGGTAGTCCCCGATAGAATATCTACACCGCAACTTACTACCTCTTGTGGTTCCTAGATTTTTTTTAGAAGTGTTATCTTATATATGTCATGTACGAATAATTATGTATTTTTGTTTGTTTCAGACTCAGCTATGTGATAAGATGCTTGGCATCCCCATAACGAAAATCTTTTATAATTGGTCGCCTTTAATTTACTTGTTATTTATATCTTACTCTATATTTACCATTAAAAACATGTAATTCATGGATGCACTATACCAAATGATAAAGGTCACATGATTAATTTTCTTAAATGACTTAGACAAAGAAGATTCAATATATTTGCTTTTATGAATTTTGATAGTAAATGTATAAATGGTTATTCCAAGTACTCTCATAGGAGAATAAACTATCTAGTGATGAAATCATACATATTTTTGAGCTAATTTATAAGAGAACGTTGAAGATAATGTTCGTGAGAGAAAAAGTCTACAAACATGAGAAATTTTGGGGATGAAACAAAAAAAAATATCAAAAGTGAAGTTTGACCTAGGAATTTCAACTTTTAATGGTTTTTATCGAAAAAGTCACATTTTCCTTAAAAAGTAAAATCTTTAACTAACACTTTTCTCTTCTTGAAATAAGTGATTCATGGTTAAAACCTTGATTTCGCATCCTTTAGATTTTTTCAATTTTTTGGCTGGGTAGAAATCTTTGAAACATCGCTTTAAAATTAATTTTTGCATGTGGAGGCTTTCATACATTCATTACTATGATGGAATACTATTTCCAGTTTGTTAAAGGTAGTATTATCCAATCAAATTTGTATCCCTTACCACATCATCTCCTAGTTTTGAAATGTATATAATTTTTAATTACAACCACAAAGATACAAATTCTCACAAATAAAAAGATAAAAATGACACCATTTTTCAATTCACATACATTTTGTAAATTCTATAAAAGCATTACATAAATATGTTTTGATCGTTAGTTCATGAGATAATGCTCATAATGTAATGTAGTGTAAATGTGACAAGTTATTTCATACGCTCTATATAAATTAAGCTCAAAGAATCACCAATTTCTCAAATCTTTGAAATTCTAATTGTAGAGTTCATAGTCATAAACAAAACCAATATACAAGCATCATATGCAAATAAGTCAAATACATTAGTCTTATCATTTTATCAAGGTGACCTATAAGCACATGATCACAAAAGTAACTTGAAATGAATTATGTAGTTACACCATTAAAACGTTAGAATGAGCTAAAGAACAAGGTAAGCATTATAAAAAGTCCTAAGCTCCTAGCAAAAGCTTCTAAGAAGTAGAAGTTAACGGAATGAACAAGTGAACCGTTCTAGTCTCCAAATATACCAAATTTAAATGATTCATTGAAATACATTTTCGTTTACCATGAGGTGGGTTTGGAGTAGGTTGGATCTTGGCCATATTTGTAAATCTTTTTCCATTTTTCTTATGAACATTCATGGGATGTTCATGTTTCTTTCTGAAAGACTTATTTATAAAAAAGGCTATAATTTATCATAGCATTATGAAATGCCAAGGTTATTTAAGAAAATAAGAAAATTCTCTCAAATGTATTTTCATATCACAACGATCACATTTCTAAACCGCAGGATGAGGCACATGAGGAGGTTTGTTGAGTGCAACCTTATCAAAATGTTGAACATTTTTCAACATAAAATAAAAGTAATTATGATGACCCTTTATGTCTTACTGGGAAAAAAATGTCCTTTATAGGTTTCTTATGATTAAGCGCGTGATTTGTGTTATTAAACCTAGAGTTTACAAAACCTTCCATCTTTTCAAAATGATTGACAAGATTTTTCCCTTTACCTTGAAATGTTGAGGGTTCTTTTTCA
Organism: Sambucus nigra; assembly: GCA_949130495.1. Lineage (NCBI taxonomy): Eukaryota > Viridiplantae > Streptophyta > Magnoliopsida > Dipsacales > Adoxaceae > Sambucus > Sambucus nigra. The sequence goes on along the minus strand of OX422213.1, from coordinate 351,867,077 downwards.
ATATTTGTTGTCTCGTTTTGGGAAGAAGCTTTCACAAAAATATTTTTCTTAACAGAAATTGAAATGTCAAAATTGTTAAAATTCGACCCTTTTTTTATCATTTCCTTTTTGGGTTAGTATCAAAGTATCTCCAAATTTTTTTGATCTCTTTGCAAGATTTTATTTTTCATTTCTAGTCGAAATCAAATCATTTTGAAGTTTATATCTCTTCTTTTCTAAAATTATAAAGACTAAAATTCCAATTGAGTCCATTTGTATGAATTTGACTTATTTCCGGAACAGAACATATTTGAGTCACATATGGATTTTTATATTGTCATGATTCCCATAAAGTTAATGACATATTTGATTAGAAGATGTAGCAGCCAATATTTAATAATAGATCATGGCGAATTTTATTCGTCCTCGTTTCACGTCTTCAATCAATTGCATTCCGACATACTCTCAGGTATGAATTAATTATGTTTTAAAGTGTTTAAAGTGATTTTAAGAAGTTTTATCTTCCTTTATTTTGAGCTAATTAATGTTTAGAGTCCTGTGATTTCTCACCTTGGGTTTGAAAACATCAGACGCCATGTGATGTCGTCCGAACGACATCTCTCAGTCGTTATAATGACACACACATCTCATTCGAATGACATGTCGACTTAGTTTTATTATTTAAGGTAGTGTTTCCTCAGAATTTTGCAAGGTGTGTAGAATCATATTCCATGAAAGAACTCATACGCTTTCTGCATAAGTTTTCTAAAGTTTTCAAAGATCAAAACCATCCTTAGAGTTTAAAATATTTAAGATTTCATATTCTATTGATATAGATATCTTTTTTTTCACCATATGGGTTTGTTCATCATTATTGAAAAAAAGGTTTCATTGGGTTTTGCGATGAGGAAACGGAGAAGTTCGTGTTTAATCATTAACGATTGTCAAAGCTATATCGATGGAAGCTGAGGAATTCGTGAGCACGTGTGCTGTGGACAGGTATCATAGAAGGACTTTTACGTGGACACTGTGGAGGAGCGGTTAAAGATAAGAAGAGCAATAAGGCTTGTAGGGATCGAGTCATTATGTAAATCTATCTGTCTTCCTTTATAAAACCGTATCATAGTGAATGTCTGGCTTGGGACGTCCTAGGTTTTTTCCCTTTATGGTTTCCTCGTACATATGACATTATGAACTTATTTATTTTACTTACTTTAATCACCTAGATGCATGTTTAGTATTAAATAAGATAAAATTGAACATAATTGAAATTAGTTCACAAACTTGGTGCGTGTTAAAATTTTGAAAAGTATTTTTTTAAAGAAAAATTATTTTTTGACATCCTTAAAGAACTTTTCGGAGCTAGAAACTTTTTTTTTGTTGACCCCTTATGCTTTTAAGGATCAATTTTGAATGGTATGATAGTTTTTGAACTCTTGTTTTTTATGGAACAAATTATCCTTATTGGACGATACGAATGAGAAGTGCCTTCAAATCAATTGATGAGTGTGTATAGTTAGCGATTGAAAAGGGTTGGACACCACCTGTCATGCGAGAGGGTGAGGTCACTAGTTTAAAACCCGTTGAGTCATGGATCGAAACTGAACATAGACTTGCACTTTACAATTATAAAGGTCTTCACATCATTTCCTCACTGTCACATCGGAAGAGTATAATCGAATCATGACGTGTGAATCCTCAAAAGAGGCTTGGGATATTCTTCCACTTACTCACGAGGGCACTAGCACGGTTAGGGCGTCTAAACTTCAAAACCTCACTACACAGTTTGAGACGATTAAGATGTTAGAGAGTGAGTCATTTGATGAGTTTTACGCTAGATTATCAAATATTTTCAACTCATTGGTTAACCTAGGAGAGAAAATACAAAACAACCGTGTCATAAAGAAAATCTTAACTTCGTTTCCTAGTAGATCTGATTCAAAAGTGAGTATTTTGAACTCCTGAAGATACTCATGTGAATGACACTTTCGAGTCCGTTGAGTGTGAATACCAAGTGAGTGAGGGTGAATCTAGTGAGGAGGAGGAGGAGATAGATGTTGGAGGGTTGCAAGTTGTCTTTACTGACTTGTATGCGAAAGCGATAAAGGTGAAAAAGGAAAACTTGAAATTACAAGCTAATTTGAATAAGCGTGCCATAAAAAAATATGATGCTTTGATTGAGGATCTTATGGCGCAGGAGAAAACTCTTAGGGAGAAATTAGAATACGTTGAGAAAGAGAGAGATAGTCTTCATGGTTTAATGGAGTCTTTGAAGAAGGATAATATAGTTTTTTAGGATTCTAGGAATTTTCATGAGTCTAGGATTAGTGAGATTGAGATACTCGAGCAAGGTGAAGTTTGATTTGGACGCTAGGTTGGAAAAGTTGGATAGGATTTTATTTTCGGAAAAGGTGGATTTTAGGTTGGAAAAATATACCATTCAAATCAAGGATGATAAGTGTGGTATAGGTTACGATGATCGTATTGCACCCATTCCACAAGCCAATAGCATCCATTTGAGAGACTAACTAGGAATGTTAGGACAGATGCACATTTAGGTCTCATTCCTCATTGTGTTTACACTTGTTCTCATTGCGGCAGCAAGGGTCACTTTAGGTGTTTTTATTATGAACTTAAAAATTATCTTAGAATGTTTAGGAATAAATTCATTTTGGTTCCCAAAACACCCATGCGTCGTTTGACACCTACATGGGTTAGGAAATCAAATTTAGGGGCTTTAGGAATTAAACTCCATGGTTCTTTTTTGGTTGCACTTGATTCTTCCCATGCTAAATCTAAAGGATGATTATGTTGCCATGTTTATCATGCGCTAGTCTTAGAGGCTAGAAAACTTAGAAGGAGAACCTTTCACCAACCCATGGAATGCTGACCACCTAAAGAGATATTACATATGATGTTGCGTAGAATTTTATGTAAATGTACCGTCTTACTGAGAAGAGGTTATTAATAAAGATCAGTTTCCATAACAGTTCTTGCTTCATTATTAGACCAGAGATATATTATGGGGATAACATCTTAGGTGATAACCTCATACCTTCATAACATCACTCGGTGGTGAAGAGGTCAGAGCTCAGACACCCTAGCTAGATGACCTCAGACTCTAAAACATCATTAATTTGGTGAAATTAATTATGAGGATAATGTCTTAGGTGACGACCTCAGACCTTCATAACATCACTCGGTGGTGACGAGGTCTGAGCTCAGACACCTTAGTTAGATGACCTCAGACTGTAAACATCATTAATTTGGTGAAATTAATTATGAGGATAACGTCTTAGGTGACGACCTCAGACCTTCATAACATCACTCGGTGGTGACGAGGTCTGAGCTCAGACACCTTAGCAGATGACCTCAGACCCTTAACATCATTAATTTGGTGAAATTAATTATGAGGATAACGTCTTAGGTGACGACCTCAGACCTTCATAACATCACTCGGTGGTGACGAGGTCTGAGCTCAAACACCTTAGCAGATGACCTCAAACTCTTAACATCATTAATTTGGTGAAGTTAATTATGAGGATAAAGTCTTAGGTGACGACCTCAGACCTTCATAACATCACTCGGTGGTGACTAGGTCTGAGCTCAGATACCTTAGTTAGATGACTCAGACTCTAAACATCATTAATTTGGTGAAATTAATTATGAGGATAAGGTCTTAGGTGACGACCTCAGACCTTCATAACATCACTCGGTGGTGACGAGGTCTGAGCTCAGACACCTTAGCAAATGACCTCAGACTCTTAAAATCATTAATTTGGTGAAATTAATTATGAGGATAACGTCTTAGGTGACGACCTCAAACCTTCATAACATCACTCGGTGGTGACGAGGTCTGAGCTCAAATACCTTAGAAGATGACCTCAGACTCTTAACATCATTAATTTAGTGAGATTAATTATGAGGCCAACATCTTAGGTGATGACCTCAGACCCTTATAACATCACTCAGTGGTGACAAGGTCTGAGCTCAGACACCTTAGCAGATGATCTCAGACTCTTAACATCATTAATTTGGTGAAGCTGGTTATGAGAATATCATCTTAGGTAATGACCTCAGGGCCTAATAACAATTCAGTGGTTGGGAGGATTGAGGTCAGAATTATTGACTGAGTATAAACAAGACATCACCACAAAAAAATAATAAAAGAGATCACATGGCATTCAATAAAGGGAATAGATCACATAGAATTCAGAGGTTGAAATACAAAGAAGTAACAAATATTCCTTGGATACAAAATACCATGGTGTTACAAGTTACGAATTACAAGTTACAAATCCTAAAGGTTTGGGGGGAGAACATTAATAGCCTCGGCCTGATTGGCTTGATCAACATTAGTCACCTCGGCCATATCATCAGCATGGTCTGCCCCTCCGACCTCGGTCCCTACCAGAGTTGCAGTCTCAGCTGGAGCAACAGCCTCGTCCTCCACCTCTTGAAGTGCCTAAGCAAACTGATGGTCAGCAAAGCTGAGACCCACAAAGTGAGAGGCTTTTAGAGTACCGACCTCCCTCTCTCTGACTTCAGCCCATTTGGTAGTGGCCTTTATACCTCTTTCAAGATATTCAAAGACAAAACCCATGAATTCGTCCGAGGCTTTGTAGTCAAAAATTATTTTGTCCGAGGCATCTTTGAGGGCAGCCTTGACTGCCGAGATGACCTTCTGCTACATAACATCATCTTTTGCCTTCAATGATTTGGCGTGATCTTTGACGAGCATAGAAATGTCTTTCTCCAACCCCTTAACCTTATTTTCAGAGTTCTGCAGCTCTGATTTCAGACGGTCGACCTCAGCATTTAGGGTGCTCTGAACCTTCTCGGCCTCTTGCCCCTTCTAAATGAGGGGCAATTTCCTCAGAGCCCAGTTTGATAGGTGGTGCATAGCAGTCACTCCCTGCATATTTAATGAAGAGGTTAAGCTGGAGAAAAGTCAGATGTTGTACTTATAAAATTTTGACAAGGGGACAAGTCATACCTCTATGGCTCTGTGAAGGCCGAACTCAATCAGCAGGGGGTGTCCATAGCCCTGTAAAAGCGCTTATCAGCCTCTATCATTACAGAGCCGATGGCATCCACGACCTGCATACTGTGGCCGACCACACTATCGGTTAACTTCAGCTGATCCAGACGTGCCGTCAAGATGTCGGCCGAGGAGATTGGAATTGCAGCTTCAGAGGCCTTCTTCTGTCTCAAGGTTGGCCTCTGATCCTTAGAGGCATGGGCTTCTGGGGCCCTCTTCTTTGAGGCCTGAGATTTGGATGTAGAGGGAGCTGGGGGAGGAGCGTTTAGACTAGCTTTTTTGGCAAGTCTCGCTAAGTTGGGTGCAGCCATCTCCCACAGTTCGTCTGTAATGTCTTGTGGTCGCTCTACAAGAGTTAAAAGATATGGTTTAGAGATCAGATATGAATGAGTTCAGAGGTTAAACTTAAAAAAGAAAAATCCTTACCAAAGTCAACAAGGGAACTTCCACCTAGGCCCATTCCAGAGAGATACTGGGGGGTCAGCAAATGTTCGAACTTAACAAAAAAACCATGTGCCCCTTAGTCTTGCAGGGCTTTCACCTTTTAGATATTATGAACACTTAGACCAGGGTCGGCCCTGGCAGACATGGTGGCCTTACCCCATTTTAGGGTTATCCTCGGCTCAAGTGTGGAAGAGGGAACGCATGGACCAAATTCCCATGGTCTAGAGGCAAAAAAATAGTGGGGCTTCCAATTATGGTTTGAGGTCTGAGTCACCTGGAGCATTTTCTTCTCAGGCCTTCGAGCCACAAAATGATAGTAGCTCGGATGGTTTTTGGCCGAGGTTGGGACATAACAACCAACGAAGACCTGAACCGGGAGGTCAGAGTGGTGGACTGCCCTCCACAAGATAATGGCCCCTATGATAACGCTCCAGGAATTGGGAGATAGCTGTGAGGGGGCTAAGTTGATATAAGAGAGAATGGATTTGATGATGGTATGAATGGGTAGGTGAAACCCTAACTTAAACATCTGCTCGTACAGGCAGATTTCTCCATCTCGGTCGTGATAGGCCCTCTCTTCCCTCAGAGGTCTCCTTAATTTTATGGAGGGACTAATGGAGTATAAATATCTGAAGCACATTAGATCCGCCTCAGTTACCGTGACCTAGAACTCGGCCGCCTCAGAGACGTCGATATCACTTTTAGAATCTTCATCATCATCAAGCTCAACGTCGGCCGGAGAAGATGTAGATGGGTTACTAGCGAATCTCTAAGCGAACTCTGCCCCTGTGACGGCCGACAGGGGGATGGCGTCAAGAATGGGTGGCACAGCCACACTCGGCTCAACAATTTCAACCTCTGAAGAAGAGGCTGAGGTGCTTTAGCCATTATGGGATGAGGCTCAGCTGGAGACCTCGGCCTGATCAGGGGCCTGACCAGGCCGCGGTGTGAAATCCATGGCTTCCTGAAAAGAGTCCACAAACATGGGGTCTGAGGTAAAAGATTTAGACTCAGACATAGGTGTTGGATCAGCAGGAACCCCTGTTTGATAGAAGTTCTCCGGGGGGTCAGGATATATCACTCTCAGAGGTGGTGGAAACAAGGGTCTAATGGGAAACTCTTGTGACCTACGAGCTTCCTCCTGAGCTCTCTCTATTTGCCTAATCTTTTCTAGGGTCTTCTCTCTGAGAGAGGGGAAATCCTCAAGAAGCTGGTATAAAGTTCTGAGCATCAGAGGATGACCCTAAACTTAGGAATAACTCCTAAAACTACAAACAGGGTTGACTTGTAAAATAAAGGAGTTTAAAGATCCAACCAAGAAATTCGAAGCAAACATAATTCGCCTCAAATAATGGTGCTCGCCGAAAAACTTAGAAATTCGCCTAAAAATGCAAACCGAAAGCAAAAAACAAGGGTAATGGAAGGAAGAAAATACCTGGAAGTGAAACAATGAAGGTAAATAAAGAAAGCTCGCAAGAAAACCAACAAAGGCCTCAGCAGAAGAGCGTTGAGTAGAGAAGCTTTAGAGAGAGAAATCGCAGGAAGAAATCGCGTGCAGGATAGAAGAAATGAAGAAGAAGGAGGGAAAAAGGGTTTTGAAACCCGTAAATACGTGGGCACGTTTCCTAAGGCCCATCATTGCCTTGGGAGCCCCAAAGGGCAGCTGACGGCACACGCCTACCAAGTAAGCAGGTTCTAGCATTAGACAGGTGTTAGGCAGGTATTGGCATGGAACAGACAAGCCTCGGAGGTGTAGTAATCCCCTAGTCACTTGCTCTCACATATGACTAAGGGCTGGGGGTGATTGATATGCCCCAAGTGTAACCTCGGCCTAGAGACACAAACCTCGGCTGAGGTGATGGCCGAGGTATTGATCGACCCTGGATAAGCCATGGGCCCACGATATCAGCCCTCGGCCTTAGTAAGGTCGACCCTGGCCGACACTTCCACCTACATTTCTAATGGACACAGCGCGCATCATAGGCATCAACATCATTCTCATATACCTGGGTATGGAAACCTCGGTCGAGTGTAGGCCGAGGTGACAAGAAGCCTTGGTAACCTTCAACATGGAACCAGTCCAACCTCGGCTTGGGCCGAGGTGACAAGAAGCCTTGGTAACCATCAACATGGAATCAGTCCGACCTCGGCTGGGGCCGACCCTAGCATATTGTCTCGGCTGAGATCAGGCCGAGACTCCCTCTGGCACATCTCGAAAGATGTTTATCGAGCCTTTACAGCTCGGCCTCTCCCAGGCCGAGGTCATGCACCAATATGGCAGCCGAGCATTTGTTGACATTTGGATAAGGACACGTTAGCACAAATCAGTTGTAACAAGATTATTCTCCACACGTGGGGAGAATATATCATCATCATTCCTTACATGTGACAGTGACAGATGGCACTCCCACATTGGTGAGCTACCACACACATGCTCATTACATGCATGGGGGGTACATTACACCCCCTAGGTACTATATATAGGGGTCATCCCCTACCTTGCAAAAGGATCCCAGATATTAAACCCTAGCAAAAACTCTGTCTAGATATACAGTAGAGAGACAAAGCTTGAGAGGTTGTATCCATGGCCATTAGTGCCTTCATTCAGTGATATTACTCACACACACTCACAGTGGACGTAGGCCAAATTGGCTGAACCACTTATATACCGGTGCCCTCTCCTCTTATCCTCATCTCAGTCTCTTATCTTTTTATATAGCTGTGCTGCCATTGTTATTATTATATTGAGCTTGAAAACACCTTACCTGGTGATGCTAATTTCAGCATCATCAATCGTGATTTCTGCCTAAATACTAATCTAAATTATAAAATTCATTAGGGATAACTATGTTCAAATTTTTAACTAATAATTCTCTTATATTAAGCATTCTTTGGTGATATCTATATACTAAATTCATGTGATTTGTATAAATGTAATAATTTAATTTGTGAATTTGAATCAAGCATAATATAACTCAACTAAGTTCTACATTGGACATTGAATTGGTAAATATGATTTACAAACATGGCAGAGATTTGGGGACGTAAAATATTATAACAATAATCCCTCTAGAAATTGAGTTTGAACTTACACCATTGTTAGTAAATTAGATTATTTACATGATAATCCCTCTTAAGTTTAAATTGGATTACAATTTACATACAAGTTACTGAATTATGAAAATTACAGTAATGAAATGTAAACCCCTCTTATATTTGGAATGGTATATAATGTTGAAAACTTTAATTCATATTTTACCTAAAATTTCAGAATGTTAAAGGTTTCAACCTCTTACATACTTGATAAATTCGAATGAAAACCATCCAAGAATGCAAGTATGTTGGAATTTGTTCAGAATAACATATTAGATTCTTACTTTGCTATAACATTGGATTTGGGTTATATTATGATTGTTTTTCATATTGAATATTGTCTCCATCATTCATATCACTCAAAATGCTAAAGTATAATGTTATACAGTTGTACTTAGGTATGTTACAAGTCTAATGTACTTATATATAATAAGTTGTACTTAGGTATGTTACAGTTGTACTTAGGTATGTTACAAGTCTAATGTATGTTTCCCATTGAACATATATAGAATAATAAAGAATAAAAAATGAACTCTAACATCTAGACTAAAAGAAAGGAATTGTAAAAATGTATTAATTATCCTTCAGGATAATACGATGAAGAGGATCGAGTATGGATAATTATGGTAGTTTGAATGACTTGGTGAAGAGTAAGGATTATATTATGATTTGGTTCTTATTAGGTAGGTTGGAGAAGGTGGTTATGCCGGTTTAGTTTAGTCTACGCAAGATAAAGTGTGATGGAATTTACTATTGATCTCATCAGTTAGCGAGGGCTACTTGCGATTTATTTTGTCCATGCAAGATAAAAATAATGGGTGAATGTGCTAGTGACCCTATTCATATTAGGGGATAGTCACGAGTTCTTTGGTGTACTAATGACCCCATAATTAGCGGGGTTAATCCCAATTTATGTTTTGGTATACTAGTGATTAGTATTTAGTATAGGTCAATCATGTCTTTACTTGTAATGATATTATCATGGGTATTGCATATAATAGTGATATCTTAATTAATGGAAACTAGTAGGATTTTATATTACTTTATAAAGCACATTTTGAAAAAAATAACACCGATAATGGCAAGGTGAGTTATTAATGAGTTAAACTAAAAACTAGGGATTTATTACACGCATACATGATTGTCACTTTTATTACCTTAGTTTCATAGCTTTTTATCTTGTGGAGGTCCTTACCCATTACATTGTTACAGGTACTCCAATATTTTAGAATTTTATTTTTTCGCTTCAAGCATCGAGTCATCCTTAACAGTCATCAACATTCTTAGAGATGTAGTTGTTGGATACCAATTTTATTTTATTAATTTTGAGTGATGTCAGGTCTATAATTTATCTCTTTTCAAAATCTACTCAAATTTTGGTTATGTTTATGTTGGAGACCGCAAAGACAATAGTATTGGCATGTACTACCTTTGAGATTGTTATGGTCAAACCGATATAGTTTTTATATTATAATTTGTAGTGATGATTTATTCCTATTCCATATTTATATTTATGTAGGATGTTAATGTCGCACTCCATAACTTTATTTTATCATTATTCATTATGTGTATTTCATGCTAATGACATTATTTATATTTTTGGCAACCTATATAACTTAATAGCTAGACTTGATCAACCTAAATATTAAAACATAAGGGGTGTCATTATAGTAAGGTCATTAGTGGGATGGAACGATTTCTAAGATAGAAATCATCATTAACTTCCATGCCCCCTCATGACATCTCTAGCCATCCCGGGGATGTCGGGGGTCTCCCAAAGGTGGATCCCTCCTTCCTTTCCCCCATTTTCCCTCTTCTAATGTGCGGGTAGTATTGCGACCTTTATAGGGGCACTCGATCGTCATCAATGTGGGTTCATATGTAGAGATAGCATCGCCAGCCTATTTTGCACAAAACAAATAAAAGAAATGATACGACCTCAAGAGAACGACAACGGGGGCAATACTAATACTTGTGAAACCAAGTAGGCCAAAGGTCTAGGACTAGGTTACAGAATGGAAAGGTGTAAGGAACCCATTTCGTTCTCTCACGGGTATGTGTTTCTTCTAATATTGAACTCTGTGATGTGTGTTCTTAGGGGCATAATATAAATGGGGGATGGAATCACTTGAGTCACATCATGGATAATGGTGGAGCGAGATTATCCTTAGGAGTGTTCCCAAAATTTTAATAATAAAAAACATGATGTAAGTTTTTATCGATTCACATATTGTTATGAAGGAATTATGGGGGAGGACTCGAGTCGAGGGATTCACCTAAGATGACTACATAGCCCGGAGGAACCAAATTCAACATGGTTCGAAATCAATGAGGTGGGATAAACCCATAAATCCAACCAAGGACTTTATTATATGTGTGTGTGTGTAAAAAATGTGTTTTAATGTGAGAAAGTGTGACAAGAAATCCACGTTCGAAATTTACAGGTAAACTCTTTTTTTTTTTTTTTCTGTGAAAATACAGTATGTGCGAATACTAATAATAAAAAACTTAGATTTGAGATGTGTGATCTGATAAAGCAAGATACTAAAGTGAAAATGAAGTAACAAATACAAAATCATGAGAGATTAAAGACAAAGAGGAAGAAATTGACCTCCTTATGATCACTTGAAGTAGAACTTTCTCGTAGATGCACTTACCTCAAGGTGAAGTCATGGTGGTTTCAGGAGGTGGTGGGGATTTAATCAAAATAGTAAGAAAATGATGGAAGGAATGTGGGATGTGGGGCTTTTAGGAAAGAACAACTCTGAATTTGAGGTAATTCTCACTGAATTTCTGAGAGGGATGTTGTGATGTGTTAGAGGAGGTGGTTGGGGATTTACTCAAAAGAGTATTAAAATGATGGAAGGAATATGGGATATGGGATTTCTAGGAAAGAATAACTTTGAATTTGAGGGAATTCTCTCTGAATTATTGAGAGGAGTGTTCAGGTGTCTTTTCAAGGTGAGGTCATATCCTCTATTTATAGAGCGAAGGGGGAGCCGATCATTATGGTCCTTGACCAGCCTATTGGCATGTAACCTTAGATACACTATCGATAGGTAGGGTTTGGGAATTTCCATTCGGAAGTTTGAGGTAAGTTCTTCAGAAAGACGATCGTAAAACACGAATCGTAAGCCATAATTTTGCAAAAGACAGACCGTTAGAAAGGTTATTCATATCCCTTTAAGAATTCATTAAGCCACATCTAAGTTTGGATGTTTCCTGAGGTCCAATGGGGCTCAATATCTCACATTAGTCTCTAGACAAGAAATTCCTAGTGGAAAATAGATCGTTAATCCGAATCGTAAGTCAAAATTGAACTTGTGATGGACCATTGAAGAGGTTATTTAGTTCCCTTCAAAGAATCATTTAGTCTTGTTCGGTTCAGAGAGTTGACTTTGGTCAGATAGGGACTAAAATCACTCGGTGACCCTTCAATGTAAAATTGGTTGTTCATGTGTACCTTATGGTTGATTCGCACACATGGCGAATTGTTGGAAAGGGTATTCAATGACCTTTGAAGAATTGATCAGTATTGTTTAATATGAATAGATAATAGGAGTCAAATGGGTCCCAGGAGTGCCCATTGACCTTTGGATTAGTTTTCGAGGTAATATGAATCGTTCGTCTGAACTGTAAATCTGATTTATGAACAGGATGGACCATTGGAAAGGGGATTCAAAAACCTTAGAAGATTCATTTAGCTTCCTCTCAAATGAGGAAGTTGATTTGGGTCAACACGGGGCCCGGGAGCGTCGGTGGCCTCTAGATTGGATTTTGATAGTAAAACAAAATGTTAGTTCGAATTATGAGGACAATTTTCACATGGGGCGAACTATTGGAAATATGATTTAGAGGCCTTTGAAGATTTATTGACCTTTTTCTTAGATAAGAATGTTGATCGGAGTCAAACGGGGGCCTAAGATCCCCTAGTGGCCTCTAGATCGGTACCTAGGGAGTGACCAAGGTTTACGATTGATAAGTGTGTGCTAGGGACCTAAGGAGGTTCTTAAGAGGGTACAAGGATGGGGTATCTATAGAGAGTCCCTTGATAGGCGAGATTAGAACAAGAGAAGGTCATCAAATGGTAAACAACACATCTACATTAGGAAAGAGGTTTTTTGGATGATTCTAAGGACCAATAGGATGAGGTTGACTGATTCAGTGGGTCGAGGATGTGTTAAAATTGGTTTTAATAAAATGAAGGAGGCCAATTCGATGGATCAAGGTTATTTTTAAAGTTGTGTTGGGGATGACCAGTTTAGAGGATCGATGTCGATTTTGAGGACCTAAACTTATGGCGAGCAATTATGTGGGTCGAGGTCAATTCTGAGGACCTAAAGTGATTACAAATGATTTTAAGTGATGAGGTTAATTCTAAAGACCTAAATATGTAGTGACTAATTCTGCAGGCCGAGGTCAATTCTGAGGACTTAAAGTTATAGCGATCAATTTTATAAGTCGAGATTAATTTTGAGGACCTATAATTGTAGTGATAAATTGTACTTGCTGAGGTCAATTCTGAGGATATAAAGTTATGATTACAAATTCTGAGGTCTGAGGTCGATTCTGAAGACCTAAAGTTGTAACGACCAATTCTAAGGGCCGAGGTCAATTCTGAGGACCTATAGTTGGGGTGACCAAATTCGTAGGATGAGGTCAATTTTAAGAACCTAAACTTATGTCAATTCTGAGGACGTAAAGTTATAGTGGCCAATTGTGTGGGTCGAGGAAGTTTCTAAGAACCTAAAGTTATGATGATCGATTCTGAGAGCCGAGGTCAGTTCTAAGGATACAATGTTACGATGACCGATTCTGAAGGTCGAGGTCAATTTTGAGGACCTAAGTTTATGATGATCGATTCTGAGGGCAAAGGTCAATTATGAGGACCCAAGGTTGTGATGACCGATTATGAGGGAAAGGTCACTTCTGAGAACCTAAGATTAAGCTGACCGATTCTGAGGGAAGATGTCAATTATGAGGATCTAAGGTTATGATGTGGGGAGTTACTCTCATAGGGATTTTTTAGATTATCTTGAGGGTGAAGAGGCACCTATGGTTCTACTGAGAATTGTGTTTCTTTAAGACTTCATTGGGGAAGGATTTTATTTTTGAGATATCCGGTTATGGACTATGCGGTCTTCAAAATACACTGGGGTTGTTTATGCTGAGGAATTGAAGACTTGAATGCGGAAACATCATTGGTTCTAGTTGCGAAACATGTTAAGGATTACTTTGCAAGGTTAATCCGATTGGGAATTCATGCGGGAGATAAGGGTGTATCATTAATTTTCCTAGGGTGTTTCAGAGTTTATAAGGGGCTTGGTGTTGAAAAAATTATTTTCTTGAAAAAATTGTGGTTCTATGGTATTATGGCATTTTTGGTAAATTTTTAGACAATTTTGGGAATTATTTTGGAATTTTATGCATTTTTTGTACAAAATTTGGAGGAGGGTCGATAGGCCGCCCTGGGGTGCCAATCGGCAAGGGAATGGACTCTTGGGTTTCTTTGGGAAAAGGAAATGACACTTACTGACCGACACGGTCAGGGTGGTTGCCTATCGGTAGACCCCTTAGCCTTCTGTAAAAAGGGGGAAAATCCTCCCCAATTTCACACCTTTAATTATTTTAATCCCTTTATTTTTCTTCTATAAATCATTCCTAAGTCCTTGTTTCTTTAAGTCTTCAAATGGATACTTCATGTGAGGCGTACGATAATGCATCACTACACCAAAAGGCTTAGTTTGTAACGGATTATGTTTTCTATTTGTAATGGATCTTTTTCGTCACAAAGTTATAATGGTTAAAACCCGTTATAATTTGTACCTAACTGTTACAATATAGTAATAACCGATGTAAAAGTATTTAATAGAAAAAAAATAAGTAAGGAAGGTCGGTGAAAAATTATAAATCTCAAAATCACTTTACCATGTCAACGAAACCCACTCCTCTCTACATCAAACTCTTTGACCTATCTAATTCCCAAATTCATTTTAACCGGTGACCTCTCTCCATTTCCTTACTGCTGACCTATGTCTGTCTCCACCCAACGACCTCTGTAAGTCTCCCTACCAAAAATTATGTACATATTTATTCATTTGTATGTGTGTGTGTGTGTGTGTATGTATGTATATATATATATATATATATATATATATATCTTGTACTTCTATATACTATGTTGTCTCCATATTTTTCACTTTCATGGAGAAATACAAGGCCATTGTGTTTGAATTGTGGAGTTTTTGTGTTGAAATAATGATTGATATAATTTTTACAACAATAGGAGGTTTGTTTTCTCTTTTTTATATTGAAATTCATTTATTTGAAGCCCATAACTATATATAGAAGTATATACAGACGTGTGCATTTATAATATGATTTGAGGTAATCTATTGTTACTGTTTGATTGCTTATCAGTATATAAAAGAGTTGAAACCTAACATTTGTAGTTTTTGTGAGAGATTATTGATTTCAATAATTGGACCTTTCATTTATTTCTATTTGAGTTGTCATATTAAATTTGATTTGTTTATTTGATGTATGTCTAGAGTTTACACACACACATACACACACACACACACACACACACACACACACACACACACACACACACACATATATATATATATATATATATATATATATATATATAATTTTGTTTAAGATATTTTGTTTATTACTTTTTAGTGTATACCTAAGACTTGAAATTAATATATGTACTAGACTTGTGTGTGTCTAGGTATGTGTTTGTGACCTTGTTTTGGGAATATATTAGATAGAATTGTGTGTGTGTGTGTGTGTGTTGTTTGCCTGCCTTGGTTTTGGAAAGAAATTTGATAAAATTGTGTGTGTTTGTGACCCTGTTTTGGAATTACATTAGATAAAATTATGTGTGCGTTGTTTGTGTGTCATTGTTTTGTAAATGAATTTGATAGAACTATGTGTGTGTGTGTGACCTTGTTTTGGAATCATAATATATAGAATTGTGTGTGTTAGTGATCATGTGTGTGACCTTGTTTTTGAATTATATTAGATAGAATTGTGCCTGTGTTTATGATGCTGTTTTATAATGATATTAGATAGAATTGTGTGTGTGTGTGTGTATGTTTGTGTGACATTGTTTTGAAAAATAATTTGTTAGAATTATGTGTGTGTGTGTGACCGTATTTTGGATTTGGGTTTCAGGAAGAAGTAAGGGGAATATGTAGGTACGCGAATCTTGCAGTTGGAATGAGAGAGAATGGGGTATCCTGCGGATGGATTGGTTCCAGTGAAGTCATGGCTATTCTTTGCTCTATAAAGCAATGAAACCGAACATGATATTATTCATATCCTTAATTATATTAATGAACAATAATGAGATGGTGATAGTGTACTCTCGTATTTATTCTTTAGAAATTAGGTTTGGCTTACTAACCTTCAACTCTAGTATCAACAAGTTAATATAAGTCCTAGTAGCAATAATAGTCCTTTTGTATATTGTATAGTCCTAGTAGTATTAAGAACCCTCCTTCTTTTAGGTTGAATATCTTATCTATATGTTCTTAGGCTATTATGTAATTCTCTCTCTCTCTCTCTCTCTCTCTCTCTCTCAAAAGTTAATTGTGTCTATATGAATATTTGTGAATCAATGTGCATTTATTTTTTTCTTTACAAATTTTGGTTTCCTTGAGTTGTGTTAACTGGAATACACGCGTTTGTGTATAAAAGTTCATATATTTATTGTATTTTTATCAGATTAGAATGGGAACTTCCGTATTTCCCGTTTTGAGAAATTGGATTGTATGCAAAATAGCTATAGGTGTTATGATCCTAGTACCCAAAAGTTTTTTGTATGTATCTTGCATGTATTTCTTAACCGCATTCCTTTCTTCTATATTCGAGTACTATTTACTAAGTTCAACTTGAGTTATAGTCATACTTTATCTAGTGATGTCGGTGCATTACCTTCTTTAATTATATCTTTTTATATTGTTCGCCTACCTATTATTCACACTTACTTTCGCAAAAATTGAGTGGATTCTACAGCAAACCAAACTACCTCACCTTCGTCGACAGACCTTCTTTCATCTTCTAACAATGTGGATCTTTGCTCCTCGGCTTCTGGTTCACCATTCTCAAAGTATTTGTAAGCCTCCTTTTCGTCTTGTTATTTTACTACTAATCATTACTCTAATGATTTTTCTTCCTTTTTATTCCTTATGCATTCCCTCTCTAAACCAACCTGCAATATTGAGGCTTATCTTGACCCTCTTTAGAAATAATCTATGAATGAAAAACTTTATACTCTGAAAAATACCGACACATGAGATTTGTTGCCTCTATCTCCATATAAACAAATGTAGTCAGTAACTTAGTTGTAAATGTGTATACAAAATTAACAAGAAGTTAAAGGCTTTGGTGGAGCGGTATAAATCTCGTTTGCCTGCTTAAGGTTTTACACAGAAGTTTGGCATTTATTATGAGGAAACTTTTGCTCATGTTACAAGGATGACTTGTGTCCATACCAAAATTTTTGTTTACCAGTGGAATCTTTTTCAACTAGATGTTAAAAATTATTTTTTGAAAGGTCATCTTATAAAAAATGTTTACTACTCCTGGTGTTACCCATAAGTCTATGGATGTGTGTCTTTATGGTCTTAAAGAGACTCCTCAAGCGATTGGGATCTCTTATTTTTCAACTTCACTGATCATGATTCTGCTCTATTTGTTCATTTCACGTCAATTGTGGTCATATTCATCTTCCGTTATATGTTGATAACATGATTGTGACTGGTGACTAGTGATTATACTGATGAGATTTCTCAATGGAAGTTACAAATGCACGTTCAGATGAAAAACTTACTTTCTGGTAGTGAGGTTGCTAGATCTCTAAGGGCTATCTATTCTCACAGCCAAAGTATGCAGTTGATATCATTCAAAGAGTTCATTTTACACACTACTAAACAATTGAGACTCCTCATGACCTTAGTGTCCTTTATCCCCATTTGATGGTGTTCCACTCTCTGATCCGACCTTGTAATATACCATTGTTAGGAGTCCAGTCTATCTCCCTATTACTCTCCCTTACATTATTTGTGTTATGCACATATGGACATTGTTAGTCAGGTTGTCTCTTCTCCCATGTTTATTCCATGCGCTGCCGTTATTCGTATCCTCTGTATCTGTGTGGCACTATATCAGATCTTGTTACTTTCTCCCCGTCACATCTAAAATCTCCTTGCCTAATTGTGCTAGTTATTCCATAGATCAACCATAATCTTTCGTGTTTCTCTCGGTGAATCTAATCTCTAAAAAACGAAAGAAGCAAGTGTTCATTACTCGGTATTTTACTGAAGATGAGAATTGTTCTATGATTGATACTACTGTGGAAATTATAGGGTTACATTAGTTTCTTGCGTGTATGGGTGTTATTGTTATTGCGTGTATGGGTGTTCTTGTCATAGGTTATATTACTCCTATATATTGTGATAGCAATAGAGTCCTCCATACTTCTCATGACTTTGTATTCCACAACTAAATAAAGCATATCAGTTTCGCCCCTCTCCCATTTATTTCTTAATATGTAAATTGCCAAACTATGACGCGCATCTGTTTTCTTCTTGGAAAACTCTCGATGTTATTTGCAGCTAAATTGTAATTTGGTTGTATTGTAATACTATTAATATTTAGTGCTCTTTTTTTTAGGTTTAGCATCTTATACATATGTACTTAGGCTCTTGTGTAATTATCAGATCTGTATAGGTAATATATACAATATGACATTTTCTTTTCTACATTACTTCAGAGTTTTTTGATTTCCATAATAAGTTCTGAGGTTAGCACAAACACTAATCACTTAAAACATAAAATCCACTAAAAATGGGGGTGTTCCTTGTAAAAGTGGCATAGTCAGGGTGATTTTTTTCACTTTACCCTTGTAATCTATTTTGGTGTAGGAACATGGATCATTTTATTTTTGTTTCACAGTTATCACATTTTCATAGGGTTTCCAAGTAGATATCCACTTAACGAAATTTCAAAGGTTTCTATATAGGACAAATAAGCCATTGACATGATATATATATATATATATGAGAGAATACAATTAAACATTGGTGGATTTTCGAACACAACAACCATTAGAAATAAAGTGTCTCTTGTGAATTGGGTTGCATATTGTTGGGTGTTCTAGGATGCTAGTATAAGATGGGACTTCACATATTATCATTTCAATACCTTGTAAAATTCACTCATAATAAATAAATGAACCTGAAATAAATCTATGTTAGTTATAAAAGAGTAGAGTTTCTTTTTTCATTCTTAATAGTTAATATGTTGTGCTATTTATTACATTGGAAAATTTTAATCTATCCTTATTACATTCTAGATTAACTCGTCATTTTTTTCTTGTTCATATGCAAGGAAACCTGTGCTACAGTTGTGGAACAGAGATTAAAAAAACTTGGTGTAGAAAAACATAATAAAGATGATGTCCAAAGGATGCAGTGGGAGGTGTTAGAGGCTAAGATTAAAGATTGGAATCATTTTATGAAAATTGTTGTAAGGGTTCTCATGAAAATCTACATGATCCATGAAGTTCTACACCTGCACCCAATTAGTTAAAAATTTCGTTATTCAAAATAGATCAAATTGCTATTTGATAGGGAGAAGAAAGTTTGTGACCAAATTTTTGAAGGGATTAATGCGTGTATGCGATGCAGCTCCTTGTGGCGTTATCGAACCCTTCTGTGGTATAGATATTGGAAGTTGGCACCATTTTTACTAAAAAATGCTTGGATCAATCTCAACTTTAGTATTGATCTATAAAGCAAGTGGAGGAGGAGTAGGACTAGGTGAAATTGGCAATCCTAGACCAAATAGTCGCCAATGCCCAAGCTAGACTGTGGGGCATTTGCTGGTATCGTTTGAGTTAAAGATACAAGTTACGACTGAGGCTCTAAAGCAACTAGGGGCACAAAAGCAACATATATAGGAGCACTATATGTAGAGACACTGTTAGTAGGGACCTTGCTTTCTTCCTTCTCTGAAGTACTGAGAAGAAGATTCTGGTCATTTGCCCCACCTTATTGAGCAGAGATAATATTTATGTGGATTCCACCCTAATAGATAAATTCCCCAACTCCTTTGAAGTTAAAATGGACCTCTGCGTTCGTTATCAGTGAACATCTAACGAAGGCTTCTGGTATGCAACAACAAGGCCGTTGAATTCATCAAATATGCGATCTTTCATTTCATTACTCCGAGTGTCAGCAAATACTAAAATGGATTATTTTGGAGGGCTTACCACATGTTCTTCCACAAACACATAGTATTGCAAAAGGCTGTAATAGAATAAGGATCTATTATGAACATCCTGATGGAAATCAACAAGACTAGCAGCAAATGCAGCTCACAAGGCTTTTTAAGTCTCTGGTGGTCTTCTTAGGAAACATTTCATTACTGTGGTAAGAATATGTAAACAAACCTTGGGATAGTGCTCATCATCCTAGTTTTCAATTTTAAAAAAATGATGATTTGAGCATCATGTTGTGTGTTTTCAGAATGAACAAGAGAGAATCATTGGGCTTCACCTCATCCCGAAGCTGATATTTTCCATGTCATTTATAAAGTCCCCGTTGGTGACTCTCCATATGCAAGGGCCAAACATGTTCAGGTCTGAAAAATTCATTATCATAAACTATTTTGTCATCATTATTAATCATTAATGTTGGTGTTCTTTCATAAGTTGAAAACTAGTCCAAATTTCTTAAAGATGATGAAGTCTTGTGTATGCTTATATAGTTCTTATAATTTTTGGATTCTAGCTGGTAGTTAAGGATCCAAACAGTGCTATAGTTTAATGGTTAAATCATTATGCCCAAGTAATAAATGAAATATATAATCTATTGAAAAATATCAGATCATTAAATCGATCTTCTAGCTCCTACTATAGTAAGAGACGAGTCATCGATAACAACGGTAATCAATTGTTACCCCCAAACTTAAGTGGGTCCAAAATAGCCATTTTACTGAATTATGTCATTAAATGACATGAATCAAAGGATATTACTTTATCCAATTTAGAAAATAAGATTTTGTACAACTATCTCAATTTCAAATCAAACATGCACTTGGATTTGTACTAATTTTTCGGAGTGGGTTTGCCCAAGACGGATGTGGATTTTGGTGCAGCATGAAAAAGTATAATCACCGAGGATAAAAATTTTCGAAAAGAATGCGTCGAGGAAGGTCATTTCTTATCACTCAAAATGGAACATATTCCATGTGTTTATGGCATTACATAAAAATCACATTCATAAATACTTTACAATCACTAAATTTCATATGACTTTCTTAAGGCATACAGATCATATATCTTAGGATAACAAATCAAAAGTGATTACGTATAGGAGAATAGTGAGTGTACTGAACATATACGCTATGGTCTTTTGCAGGAGAATGACAATAGGGAAACAATTGTTTGCCAGAATAATAGGAGGTCTTGGAGGTCGAGCAACTGAGGAAATAATTTTTGGTGAACCTGAAATTACTATTGGTGGAGCAGGGGACCTGCAACGAATAACGTATTTGAGAGTAAGTGATAATAATCGAATGTATATAGACCAAAAGTATCCCATTAAATCATATGGATACTATAGAACACTCTTAACTTGTTGCTGCTCATAACTATTTCTTAAAAATGCACAAATGAAAGAAGAAAACCTTTAAGTTAAAATCCATCATCTATTCTTTGAACTTCAATGTGTTGAGTTTTCTTTAACCTTTCACATCGAGCAATGGTTTGATGGTTACCCATTTTTGAGAAACTAAAGATTCTAATCAAATTTTGTTTTCCCAAAACAGTGCCTTGTTTGATAGAATATGTTCACTAATTATTACTTTTATTAATGAGACATGGCACGTCAACATGTTACATTGGCAGTAGCTAAATGAGAATAAAATATTTTGAAGCATGCATGTTTATGTAACTTAGTGATAATATGGTATCGCAAACTGATCCAGTGTGTGATCACACCGTGATTTTACACCCAAGTAGGCAGTCCTATTTGCATTTTGATTTAGAGGGCTTTATACAAACTGGATTTATGTTTCATCTTCATTTTATACGTAACTTTGCATAGTTAAGTTCTCATATTCAGGATTTTTTTTTCATCTCAAGCCTAAATTTCTTTTAATAACACTTGAATGATTATTCAAGTGACCCTTGTCAATTAAAATCCGAGCCCGAACATTGGTAGTTCTTCTTTACTTACTCTCTTTTTATATGTCCCTCTGTTTACACCATGTTTAACTGTCCAAACACATCAAGTGAAACCAACACAACTTGTCTTTACTAATCGTGTCTTCATTGGACTCTCGATTGGCCTAATTGACTGGTAAATGCTTCTTTTGGGGGTTAAAAATGGGCATTAGGTGGCGAACACTGAAAACACCAACCCTACTACTTTAAAATAGGTGCAAATATATCAAGCGATACTAATGTAACTTGTCTAAACTAACCGCGTCCTCAATGGTTATGGTCATTTATTGCATATAAAATACTGTAAAATAAAATTACATGCGTACCAATGGAATGTAATTGTACTAGTCTTTTATTTTATTTACTCATTTATTCTTACAAATTTACTAAGATTGTGTTTGTTCAACAGGTTCTTGCTGAGAAATATGAAGATTACTTTCGGGATAATGAAGTCTCGTTTTCGAGGATTGTCATGAAGTGTACTTTTGGGAGAATAATATGTTTAGAACTATAATGATGTTAGACTTCATTTCAAGTTTATTCTTATAAGTTAGATGGTTTATCTTGTACTATTTTTTGTTTGGGAATTTTAATGGTTATGAATGAAATATAGTTTTAGGTCGTTTTAATTTCACTGAAATGTAGTGTTATTAATTTTGTCACGTGTGTTTTGGAATTGTGTTTGAGTGATTTTTTTAGGCATTGGTTCTGCATTGCCATTGGTTGAGCACGAGTTATTACTAGTGTATTTATATTTTTTTGATGAGAAAGTAATATTTTGTGAAAATACAATAATATTGCTAACGGAATTTAACCGTTACAAAGAAAAACAATTGTTATGAATATATGACACTTCTAACTCGTTACAATGTATTTTGTAATGGTTTTTATCTGTTACAAATTCTATATTTGTAATGGGTATAAACCGTTACAATTTAGTAAATCCGTTACTAATATATGGGATGTACTAATGCTAAATTCGTTACAAAATAAATTGTAACAGTTTTAGTATGTTACAAAGATTAAATTTGTAACGGACCATATCCATTACAAATTTCGTTAGTATAATAAATAATGCCAATTTTCTAACGTATTTAATCTATTAAAAATATTTTTTGCAACGGTTTTTAGTCGTTACAATTGACTTATTTTGGTGAAGTGCATGGTTGTCCATTGACAATTGGGTTGACCTTGAGTGGCAATCTAGGGTGACCCTTGCCTTGGACAATGAGAATGTATTTGATCTATTTGAGCCTTATGCTGACGAGCATACTCTTCTATGAGAGTTGGCACACAACCATTCATTTACGGTTAGAAACCCTTGTGGCTATGTAAGTGTACTGACTTTTGGTATTCTATTTAATTTTTCCCTTTCTTCTTTTGTCCTAATGAAGGGTTCTTTTTTTTTTTGCAGACTAACATTGCTCATTTGTCTATCCAATCTCGGGGTACTACGGGGTTGAAAGAGGTTTTGGAGAAGCTCCCTAGTGTAGTACCCTAGATGGTCTCATATGCGGGTTTGGGTCGCTTAACAAAGTCTTTAGATAAGACATAGCGTTCCACTGCAGTTTTATATGCTCTCGGAGAGAGGTGGTGGAGACTACCTACACCATACATATTGCCTTTGGTGAGATAACGATGATTCCCGTAGATGTTTAGCAGTTGAAAGGGGCTTCTATGCGGGGGATTTTAGATAGTGGTGGACCAGGCATTGAGGGCGATGCTAGAGACGAAGCACACAACATTGGGTGATGTAGGTAGGATCATTTTTGGGGATTTGATTCGCATTTCTTCCTTGAGGGAGACACTTTTGCAGAGCATAATGGATGTGGCTGATGTGCGACATGTGAGGCAGACACCCCGTTTGTCTATTTTTCTTATGTTGGGTGGTTTAAAAGGTGACGAGCGGATACATCGTACATATGTGGTTCTTGTGGTGTTTGCAAACAATTTTTGAGGTCCGTATGTATGATTGGGGAAGTCTGACCTTGGCATCCCTTTAATTTTCTTTGGCTTCTTTCAGTCGGTGTTGTCGACAGACTTTTACAGGGGCCACATATCTTCTTGAGGTAATCTTGAATTCATCTTCTTTATATGCATTTCCTTGCATTTTTTCTTGTTTATTTTTTATTGATGCCTTTCCTTTGCAGACATGGTTATTCGAGTTTATTGGGTACAACACAAGGTTGACAACCCTGAAGGACGATATATTACAGGAATTCTGTCAGATGTTCCGGTAGGCTAAGTCCAATCGGAGGTCGAGTCAGGACCCTATCTGTGGTGGCTATGCATCGGGCTTTGAACGAACTGACGAGTGATCAAGTTATCTTTCTTTTCTTTGAGCCCTACGATTTCTCCATTGTTGAATAGACATTGATTATTATGTTGGGGACTACAGGTGACCTTTTAGCCCTGGGGGACGACTCCACATAATATATGGGTGATGGGTCCTCATGTGCGAGTTGATTGCGCACGATTTCAGGTACATCTGGTACCTAGGTGAGAGGGTGGTTAGGTAGATCATGGAGGATGAGGTGGCCATCCCATCATCAATACCCCCGATGCACATGAGGCGGGCGAGGGAGATATCGAATAATGCTCGAGAGACGGTGAGGATTGGGGAGCCTTACATTCTTTACATGAATACGATGGTGAGCTATGACTACTTAGACTTTTGGAAGAGTTCGTTGATGCCTCCCTATATATATAACGTGGACAACATGCCTCCACATGTTACATTTCAGGTAGGGGATAATGTGCTAGTTGGATCGTCCCACAGTGCAAGTAGTGGCACATCAGCGACTTCAGAGGAGGCTCCAATTATTAATTTTACTCCCCCTTCCTACAATTTCCAACTACGCAGTGTGGAGTTACTGATCATGCCATATTATCATCATGTCTCAATGTCTAGATTGACAGGGCTTACCGATGATGCCCTTCAGTCTAAGGTATATCCTTTTCTATTTTTTCTTGTACAGTTAACTTTCCTTGGCTTCATAACTGATGGATTTGCCTTTCATTGTTGCTTCTTGTAGTACGTTCGGGTGCCGGCTTCATGCCACCTGCCACTTCTAATAAGGGATAAGGTTCTTGGAGCAGATGATCCACCACTCGACACTAAGGAAAGCGCGTCCGTTATGGGGGTTGAGAGTTTTGAGAGAGAGAGGTTTTGGGTTCGGTCTGAATCCCACTATTTTTCTATTTTTCTTATCTTTAAGATGTAAACTTAGTGAAGCAATATACAAAAATATGCATTTTTTTATTTATTTAATGACTTATTCTATATGGACTTTCAATTTTCCATTAAGATTGTTTATTTTATGAAAATTTAGAAATGAGTATAAAAAAATTATTATGGAAGAGTAAAAACAACTAACTCAGGGGAAATGACTTTTAATGATTCTCTTAGCCAAGAGAATGGAATAAATTTTAAAATTGAGGATTTTTTTGTTGAAATTGATTTTGATAAAAATGGAAGGATGGAATTTTCCAAATGGTGTGTGTGTGTGTGTGGGGGGGGGGGGGGGGGGGGGAGGGGGGGGGTTACCAATCGGCACACCCCTTTATTTTCCTATCATCATGGGGGTTAATTCAAATCATACTTAGGCTTTGATTTCAGTTTCTTGCACTTTAAGAGTACTCTTCCGGGGTTGGATTCTACTCGAGTTTCTATGGCCCTTGTTTTTAGCCCATGTTTTCAAGTAGAAAAGGGGGTGTGTCGGAGGAGATTTTCTCCACCCATGCCCACATTCTTCTTTATTTCTCTAAATTCCTTATTTCAATATGTCTCTTCCCATGCATGAAAGACTTTCTTCATATCTCGACGGTTTAGAGAATAAGTGCTTGTATAACATAGACTATGATGTTTTCAACATGCATCGAGTTTCCTTATGGCGCAACCGTGCTATACACTGGAACTTGTTGGCTGCAGCAATGAAATTCAGGTACCCCAATGTTCATGTTTTTTGTTTTGTCTTGGATAAAGTCTTCCACACTTATAAGGAGTTCTCGGCTATGTTGGGGGTCAGCCCCAGTGTGGTGGTGACCATGCTTGATTTCTCCCGTTGTACCTTAGTTTTCTTATTAGGGTTGCTTCACATTTCTCCCTCGACAGCTAGACCTCTGGTTACTGGAGGGGTTATTTCTCTATAGGAGGTTGTTTATTCCATGCATCTTAGGGGTTTTGAGGATGCCAACTTTGTTCGGGTTCTCACCTTAGTCCTTACTATAAGGATACTATCAGTAAAAGGGGGCTTGAATATCGATCCGCGGGTTGTTGTAATAACGGACTGGATGTCATAGAGCCATAATCTTATGGTTGTGGTGTTAGATGAGACCTTGAAATGCCTGGACGCTTGGATGGAGGGTCACTCTAACTTTGTGGGGGGAGCCTCGTAATGTTGTTTATGTGGCTTGTGGAGAGATTTAACCTAGAGGCTCCTCATGAGTACCCTTTTGTGAATGTGCCCAATTTCTCTATCCGACCTTTCTTCAGCTTTTTCCCATCTGTGGAGAGTTGGGTAAATAGTTTCGTAGAGCATGGAACTCAGTGCCTTTGATGGTTAGTGCCATGGAGAGCAGACTTTTTCCCTATATTGTATCATGAAGATTACCGATCTATGCGACCGGTAGTCCTTCGGCAGACTTTCTTCTATTTCACCTGGCGGATCCTACGCCAAGTCGGGTGGAAATAGATCGTGCCCCCTCATATAACATTTTTTTCTCGATGGAGGATCTAACCGAATCACTGAGGATGTTGATGGGCTCTTTATTGCAACATTGTCCATTGTTTATCCATCTATAACAACCCATGGGATGGGCCTAGGATGTATCTGGGGACTACCAAAAATGGCTATGGAAATGGGTAGTAGAGAAGGTTGTGGTGGAAGAGACCAATCAAAGATGGTTCGTGTTGTTTCACCCCATGGGAGACGGTGTTGTCATTTTGTCCATGTTCATTAAAGTGTACTGCTCCATGGAGTGCATACAGAGTACCAACCAGGAATGGGAAACTTGGGGACCTCTCAGTGGTGCTAATAATGATGAAATAGGGCCTTCCGACAGTTAAAGGTAGCATCTTGTGAAGCTTTTGGTGATTTTTGTGAAGCTATGGTGATTAGGGTGTTTTTATATTTGGTATTTGGGAATAATATTGTGTAGTTTGGTTAGGTTTAGGTTTGTCTTGCAATACTTTTGTCAGTGGAGAGGGATGGTTGGTTTGACTCCCTCTGCTGATACTTGGCGTAATAACAGCATTATCCCTAATTAGATATAAAAGGTTATTTTGACAATATATAGTTATGCCTCTTGATGAGTTTTACATTTTAATTCTCTATACTAATCGCTAAGGAATACATAATCCTTTTGTTCATGTAAATGATGAAATGATCCATCATTTTCGAAGGTTAGAAATGAATAGCATTTTATGAAAACAAAGGGACCGGACCCATGTATGATGTATACGATTCCTACGTACCATTGGCGGTTTTAAAAATTATCATGAGATTCATTTTTAAAAGAAAATGTTTTTTAAAGGATCAGGTCCCATGTAGTTATGGGTAGGCGACATGAAGAATTTTTTTAGAATAGAAGGAGGTGAGAAGAGTCATAGCGTGCCGAGATTTTGAACTAAGGGTAAAACTTCATGAGATGGTCCAAGTTGACTGCATGCGTCATCTCTTCTTCATCAAGGTTTGTGAGCATAGTGGCACCTATTGAGAGAATCTTCTTCACGATGTTCGGGCCACTCCAATTTGGCTTGAATTTCCCTATGGGATCTCATACAAGTTCTATTATCTCTTTGAGGGTGAGGCCTCCTTCTTGGACACCATGGACCTTAACCTTTTGTTTGAATGATCACGCTATCCAACAATGGTACCCTTGTATATAGTGCAAAGCCTTCAGTCTCTTTTCATACAAGAGAGATAATTCATCCAAGAAGCTTTGATGCCATTCATCCTCTCCAACCTTGCTTTCGGGATGGACGCGAAGAAAATGTATTTTTGGATCGATGGGAAAGATTGATTCCTTGTCATATACTAGAGAAGAAGATGTACCCATAGTAGGAAATCTAATGGAAGTGTTGTAGCCCCAGACGTCGTAAGGGATCCGATCGTCCCAATCTCTGCAACTTTCAATTATCTTGCTAATTATGGTCTTGAAGCTATTATTAGTGACTTTGACAATACAATTGGTTTGGGGTCAGTAGGGAAAAAATTTGTGCCTTTGAATCCCATATTCGTCAACTAGTTCTGTAACCTTGGCTTCAAAATGGAGCCCATTATCCGACATTAATTCGTGGGGAACTCCATTTCATGGATAATGTTCTTTATTATAAAATTGACCATTTTTTAGATTTTAGCATTGCGTTTGACTTGGCTTTGACTCGTTTGGTGAAGTAATCAATGACGACTAAGATGAATTCATAATTGTTTGAAGCTTTAGGACTAACCTTCCATATGATGTCATGACCCATGTGGAGAAAGGCTAAGGAAAGGTCATGTTAATAGCTCACGGGGAGGCAAGTGTTGGATATTGGTAAATTGTTGGCATTTGAGGCACCTTCGGACTCAAGTAATGCGATCTTGAACCATAGTGGTCCAATAGTACCCATGATAGATGATCATTTTGGCAATCATGTGACCATATGTGGCCTGCATTTGCCACTGTATATCTTCTGCATCATTTCTTTGACATCAACCCCCGTAATGTAGTGCAAATGGGTTCCATCAAAGTTTCTCTCGAACAGTGCTTTGTCATCGATGATATATTGGGCGGCTAGTTTGTGAAAGGGTTGTACGGTCTTTCTTATCAGCGTCTTGAGGATACTTACCAGGTTTAAGAAGGTGTCAGATGTCATAGTATCATGACCTGGCCATATCAGAATCCTCTTTGGGAGCGAGTTCGATATGGTAGAACTGGGTAGGCTTATCTTGTTTTTGAACTAGAAAATGGGAAATTATTATTCCTTCAAGCATGTCGACCACAGATGACAAGATGGTTAGGGCATCAGCCATGTTGTTCTTTTCTTTATGAACGTTGTGTAAGGTGACATCCTTAAACTAGGAGGCCAGTTCTTCTAAGTGGGCATGGAAGGGTAGGATTTTTTTGTCTATGACTTTACCTTTTTCGACGATTTGTCCACCAATAAGGGCAGAGTCTTCGTAAACATCTAGTTCTCGAATTCCCTTTCTGAGGCGATATTGAGGTATACTGTGCATGCTTCGTACTCGATCATATTGTTGGTGTAAGGAAATCTAGCTTGATGGAAATTAGGGGTGAGAGTCGTCGGGGTCAATTAAGAGTATCCAAATGGCATATCTTTTCTTACGTGCAGCTCCATAAAAATATTTGCCATCGGAGGTCCTTCTGTGAGGTGTAGATAATATCTTCGTCCATAAATTCTAAGACCAAAAAATTGGTTTTCTCCATGGGGTAATCAACAAGTTAGTTGGAGATGGATCTCCCATTCATGGATTTTTACGTGACGGATATAATATCAAACTCAGTTAGTAACATCAACCATCGAGCAATTCTACTAGGCAAGGGCGACATGTCTAGCAGGTACTTGATGGGATCTATACGAGATACAAGTCCAATGGGGAAGGCAAGCACGTAAAGTCGTAACTTTTATGTGATCCAGACTAGGGAAACACATGATTTCTCCAAAGCAGTGTAATTGACTTAATACCTGGCTAACTTCATGTTCACATATTAAATGGCTTTTTACTTATGGTATTCTTCAATGTATTGTGCTAGAAAATCCCCAACTGCAGTATTTGTGATGGTTAAGTACAAGAGTAGAGGGAGACCTAGCTGTATAGCATAAACACGGAGGTCGGGTAAGGTATCACTTGATTTTATCAAAGGATTCTTAGCATGCATCATTTCAGATTTCAGTAGAATCTTTTCGAAGGAGCTTAAAAATGGTTTTGTAGATAGAAGTTAATCGGTTGATAAATCGACTAATGTACTATAATTTTCCAACAAATCCTCATAATTTCTTTTCTGTCTATGACGGCGGCATCTCAAGTATGGCTTTTAACTTGGCAGGGTCTTTTTTGATTCCCTTCTCATTGACCATAAATTCCAATATTTTTTCTTTTGTGATGTCGAAAATGCATTATTTTGGGTTTAACTGCATCTAGTATTACCGTAATCACTCGAACAAGTTTTGAAAAGTAGGAGTAAGACCTTCTCGAGTCTTAGATTTGATGATCATATCATTCACGTAGACCTCAACCTCCTTGTGAATAAGATCATGAAGGATGGTTGTGGCCGCATTCGGGTAGGTAGCACCGACGTTCTTGAGCCTAAATAGCATGACAGTGTAGTAAAAGGTTCCTTAATGGGTAATGAAGGTGGTTTTCTCATGATGGTCAAGGTTCATCTTGATGTGAATGTAACCGCTAAATTCATTAACAAATGACTTGAGGGCATGGCTAGCCGAGTTATCCACGATCATGTGGATGTTAGGTAAAAGGTAATCATATTTCGAGGATGCTTTATTCAAATCCCGATAGTCGATGTACATGCGCACTTTTCCTCCTAACTTTGGCAAAGATGATGTTAGCGAGCCATATAGGATATTTGACTACGTGAATGAAACCTACGTTCGATTGCTTAACACTTCTTTAACTTTGACAGGCTATTCAGTACGGAGCTTGATAAGCACCAAAAAGTGTACATTTTATAGCCCGAATAGACGGATTTTAGTTGCTAATTCTCAAAAATTCGGTTCTTATGCACGTAAATGTTTATTGTGCAGCTTGATTGCCGTTTGTGGAGTTCAAAAGCTTGATTTAAAGCAAATGCACATCAAATGGAGGTAATTTCCTTGCCCCGTAACCTCACCCGAGCCTAAACTTGTCCCTAAACCTTCCCTGAAGCCCGTGTGTGTTTAGTTTGTGCTTTTTTATTTTTCTTATATTTTTAGTTTTAGTCGTTTTATTTTTAGTATTTATTTTAGATTTATTTAGAATTTCTAGGTTTTATTTTCTATTTTTTCTATTTTATTTTTATTAGTATAATTTTATTTTATTTTGATTTTGATTAGTTTTTAGTTTTTAGTTTAATAGATTTCTATTTTTTTAGTTTCATTTTTAATTGAGTCTTTATTTTATTTTTATAGTAGGAATTTAATTTTTAATTTTTTAGTTTTAGTAGTTTTATTTTTATTAGTTAGTTTTATTTTATTAGGAACCAAATTAAACACACACAACAACTCCCTCACACCTAACTAACCATATACTCACATACACCCAAATACACCCTCACCAACACCACACTACCATACACCCTCATACATTCTAACCCCGCCCCCTTCTTCTTCAACCTCAAACCAACACCCTTTATCTCTCATACCTCCATTAATAACCACCACCACCTCCATTAACAATAAATCAAAACCACCCCACAATAACACAACACCAAGCCCCTTCCACCGGAAAACCCAAATTCGACGGGCTACCCAAACCGCATCCAAGACAACCCGCACCTGGTGGCCAAACCAACTCAACCCAAAATCAAGCCCTTACCAGAATTCCACCCCAACCGGACCACCTAATTCCAACCCGCCGAAGAGACCCTCGGACAAATAAAAAAAAATGCACTTGTCGCCCAACCGGCGACCCACCTGCCTCCGGCAAAAAATCAACCCGGACCCTTCCTAGTTAGCCATAACTCAACCAACTCCACCACCTCCTAAAAGCCAAACTCCCTCTCTGATCGGACCTTAACCCTATCCTCCCCACCGTCCGACCCGCGACCCACCAAATCCGAACCCCAGCGGTGACCCTAAACCAAACCCGACGTCCATATTCGATTCATCCTTAACCCCCATTTTCAAGAACCATTTCCCATAGCCCTTAGCCAGAAACGTTTTTCTCGTTAGCCTCTTAACAAAACAAGCCAAAATCCAAATAAAAAAAATTGCCACATGTTTTAAAACCCACTTAACCCTTTTAACCAAATCTGATTTCTTTTTATACTCACCACCCCACTTCCCACATGACCTCACACAATCCATGACACACCCAAACCACATGCTCACCCAAGTATATTTCCCAATTTAACCACTTAGCTCCATGTTCATATAAAAGAAGACCTCAAGGCCATTTGAAGGGGAATCTAGATTTTTGTAGAGAAAATTTTAGAGATATTTAGAGTAGAAAATAAATTAGGGAAATATTTTGTAAATAGTTTTTATTTTTATTTTTAGAGATTTGTGAGGATAAATTTTGAGTAATTCAATTGAGTATTATATTGAATTTATTATTATTGGATGCTCATATAGGATGGCTGGTGCTTGATTTAAAAAAAAAATTAGAGTTCAATGTCACTTCAAGAGATTGAGTTTGATTGTTCTCTTCTCTTCTACTTTATTTTATTAGCCTTATATTATTTGTTCATAATATTTAATATTATGTTAGGCTAAATCCCCTTTCAAGGGGTGGGGTGAACCCTTATTTGATGTTATTTTGATTTATTAGTTTGATTAATTGAAAATTCCCTTTGAATGTTAATTTTGACCCCTCCCCCTTAAATTTACACCTCGAGAGAGGGTAAATGATTTTCGAAAGAAAATTCAAATTCTAGTTATAATACCCATTTTAGATTCGAACTAGAGATATGGGTTTTTTAAGTGGGGTATTATTACTCGAATTTCAAATCTATTTTTATTTTCTAAGATGTACATAAATTTTGATGAATCGATCCTAGCAGGTGATTAATTAAAAGGAGTGTAGATCTATTTTCTAGAGTTTGAGGGGTTAAACTTAATTTTTTAAAATATTACTATTATAATTACACTTGCAAAGAGCGTTAGTTTGTAATTTTGATATTAATTTGGGAGAATTCAAATAATTAAATTAATTAGTTAGAATAGCTAAAATTTGTGGTGTAATCCCATTCCTTGATTGTTCTCACATTTGCTTCCTCACTTATTCTCTTATTTTAGTGTTAGACTTAGTTCATTATTTTTAGTCACTTTTTAGTTAATTGTTTAGATCTTTTATTTAGTTTAGTGTATTTCACCATCACTCCTAAAAATTGTTTTAATATTGAAAAATCTTTAAAAAATGTAAAAATGTAAAAATGCCAAAAAGAAAATAAAAATTGAATTACAATTGAGTTTGTCTCTAGCTTATCTCCTTGATGTGGATTGATACCCTTACTTACCTATACACTTTATATTTATATTATTTTGTAGGTATTTGAGGCTTTTGACTAGAGGAGCTTTTCAATCAACGACGAAAAATATACCAAAAAGTTTTTTCTATCAGAGCTTTTATAACTTCTGTTTGACTGGTTTGCATTCCAGGAAACTTGGTATCTCATGTTGAGATGTCTCTAGGTCAATTTTAGGCACGTCATCATAGGACCATGTGAATACGTCCACGGATTCCTTTATTAGTTATTTAAATTTCGCATGCTCATGCTCGTTAAGGGAGGACCATATCCTTATCTCGCACTGATTGCCACTAGAACCAAGATTAATAACAACAGTTTCATCATAATTAATTTGAATGTGGTTATGTTGTTTGTTATTATCCATATTAATATCTGTTAATAATTATTCATTTGCAAAAACATCATCATCAAGAATTTGATTAGAATTAAGATAATTAATTCAAGGAACAATAAGATACTCGAAATATTTATTTATTTCATTCTCTGGAAAAATTGAGAACCTTGTCAAAAGGGGTCTCAGGTACATTGATATCAAAAAAGGGAACAACAACATTGGATGAAGATAATTGGATAAGGTAGATACTAGTGTCGAGTTGAATATGGGCAGGTTGGATAGGAATGGCATTCCAGTTAAGGAGAAGCATGTCAGTAGCTCTGATATCAATAGATGGGTCCGATGGCACGACTTCTGAACGGATCCTCTAGAGACTCAGCCCCAGTGTCTATAGGTTGAATGAGTCCTCAAAATTACTTTCTTTAGAATCCTCGATAATTGTCAAAGCTTTCTTAGTGAGGGGTTACACTTTGTGTTGGTAATCAGTGGCCCAAGGGCTTTTGGTCATACCATGTTTCGGGGAAGTCGTGGAAAGGTAAATCTTTTACTTGCTTTATAAACCTTTCATTCAAAGAGCCTTTGCAGATAGTCATTTCTTCTTTAAATATTTTATTCAGTCATGGCTTCCGGAGGTCTTTGAGCTCTTTTAGTGAGGGTTATAGCCCAGGCCACATAGGGAAATGCCTTTTTCAGGACAATGGCCTTAAGGATCCCTTGTTGGCATCATCTTATCCCTATTCCAGGAATGAAGTGCATGGTTTTGAAAATATAAATCACGTTGACATTGGCATTAGGGTTATGTTCTAGATAAATCTGTAATTTGAAACCATCTTCTATTAGAAGAGGAAGTGGATCAACTTTAAGGCCAGAGAGAAGCATGTCATTCATCTCATATTGGATCTCTAATATGGAATTACTAGTACTGGAGAATGTCAGAACTCTCATCATCCCCCAAGATGGTGATAAACTGGACATTGGCGAAGAATTTTAGTTTCTGATAGAGAGAAGATGATACCCCTCGAATAATGTGGAGCCCTTGACTGCCAAGAAGAAGTTCAAAACATATCGGTTTGTAAGTAACATGATTAATAGGGTCATTCCCTATTATGAGTTTTATATATGCCATTACCTCTTGGCGAGTATTATCATAAGAACGCATAATGGCGAAAGTAGGAATGAGATCAGTTACTTTTAATCCTAAACAATTGAAGGTTCTCAAAGGGAAAACATTCAGGGAATATCCATATTATCAATAAGGAGAGTAGGGTTATCTTTCCCAAAACTTAAAAGGATATATTGAGGGCATAATTATGGTTAGGGTCGATCTTTGGTATTTCTTCTTCAAAAAATTAGAGTACTCTAGAAAAAGTCAAGGATCTAACCATGTTCACAACTTCTTCGGGAGAAGTAGAAGGAAGGATTGTAGGCCTAGTGAGGAGTCTTATCAGAGCATTCTGGTGTAACAGGGAGGACATGAAAATACCCATTAGGGTATTGTTATCTTGGGATTTCTTTAGTTGGTCAAGGACTTAACTTTCCTCGATTGTCATCTCTAGCATGGGGAGTTCATCGGTAACTTCCTTTCTTTTATCTATCACCGACATATGAGGAGTCGAATCTCTATAGTGTATACTTAATTTGATTGTGTGATTTACGAAGGTGGGGAAGAATAGGAACATCATGTCTTCATCAATTTCTGGTTAAACGACCACCTTATTAATTTCCCCAAAAAGATCTTCGAAGGATATCATTCTTCACAAACTGGCTACTAGACAGATGTCCTCCTAGATGGACCCGTCATCTGAGCTATCAATGCCATCTCCCCATCTGATGGCTACTATATCCTCTTGCCAAGAGAAATAAATGCAATCAATGACCTCGGCGGCTTCATCGTATGGATCTTCCAACTCAACGGAGAGGTGTAAAAGTGAAGTGACCAACCGTCTATGAAGCTTCAAAGTAGTGAGTAGCTCATTAATACTGTAAATGTCAGTTTTCTATCGAAATGCATCAGCCATAATCTTAACTACATCATATAGACATACTCCATTAATGGTTACAACCCAATTATCTAATTATCGGGCCCACTTTTGGGCTTTCATGAATAAGCCACTGAATTTACTATAGTTAATAATGATCTCCGTAGGCAATTTCAGCACAAACTCCAAGAGTTGGTCCAATACAATAGGTAACTCTATATCCTTCCCTCCAGATCGGGTGCATAAGTCATACAAGCTCTTATGAGGAGTGAAAGGTCTTGGTCGATGAAGCAGGTAGGGTGTAGGAGAAAATATAGGCAAACTTTAAGCGATTTGGGTAAAATTATGTGTATAATAGGTGCTTATTGGGTACAATCTGAGCAGATGGATCGAATTTTGAGTCACTCTATATAAAGATGGAATTTGTATGGGTTGGAAGTGGGTTATAAGTGGTGTTAGGTTTAGGACTCGTTGGTGGGGAGATTATACCCCAGTTAATTAAACATTGGATCACATGTCAAAGATGGAATCATTGTCGATAGTATGGCATACAGAATGGTGGAAATTAGAACTGACATTGACTTTGAAATTTTTAGGAAGTGGGTTTGGTAGTGGATATGAGACCAGGGGTTCGAAAAGGTTGTAGCTCAGTAGGTCCCGGTATATTGTTTCTTGGTAGGGTTAGGGAGACTTTTTGGTGAGTAAGAGGTAGTAGGTTGGGAAATGTTTTCAGGGAGTGAACTCGCGGGCATTTTATATTTTCGAGGACTGAATTGTTTGGTCAATTTCTTTGTCTCAGATTCGACTTTGGCAATGCCTTCCAAAATTTTACACTAGCTTCTCGGAGGGCTCAAAAGTGTGGGTAGTACTTTCCACCCTTGAATGCTCGGATAATCGTCAAGAAGTTCTTATTCACGATACTGACACGTTCCTCCTTAGTGGTTGTTTGGTTATGGTACTAATTTCCTCTCTTCACCTTCCTATGAAGCTACTAAGTATTTTCCAGGGTTTTTCTTAAGAATCTCTAGATCTCGACGCGTAACCTCTAGGTCCTCATTGTAGTTGTATTGTGACATGAATTCTTGGGCGACATCTCCCGAGCTACATATTTTGGATTCTTCAAGGGACAGAAACCAACAATAGGTGCTTTATTTCAAGATCTTTTGTAACACCTGGAGAATTATCTCTTCAGAGGCACCAAGGTGAGTCATGACTTAGGGATAGATTCGAACGTGAATAATTGGGGGTTTGCTTCACCCAAACTTATCTATGTCTAGTATCTTTAAGTTCTAGAGAAATATGGCTTAGGCATAGGGAGATATATGGGTGTAGTCCATGTGGTTCCCTTATATGTTGACCTGGTCGAATTTCTTTAACAACATCTCAAGGTCTTCCTTCGCCTTATTTAGTTTTTCCTCCTTAGGATCTGTGGGTACCGATAGGTTGGCCTCTAGATGGGCAAGTTTCGGGATAGATATTTAAGCTGGTGGTACACCATTTGCAGGAGGTATGGGTAGATCATATTGATACTCTTCTAGGATGCAAAAGGGCTCAGGTGTGGTTGGACTCATGGGATAAGGAAAGAGGACCTCGGGTTATTTGATATTCTGGGATCGATGATGTTGTATCTCGCGGACCTTGGTTTGAAGGTTGTTAATCTTGGAACTGAACTGGGCTAAGATGATCATCAGATAGGGATGCACATTCAGTGCTTAGTCAACGTTCTTGATGAATATCTCGTGAAGGTAAATCCCAAACTCGAATGAGGTAGGAAAAGAACTGGTGGAGCTTCAAGGTGATTTGATGAAAGATCGAAGACAATAGGGAGTCAAGACAAAGTCGAGTATGCGATCGGCCTAAGAGGTAAAATGTTTAGCATTTACTTTTGAAAGGGGAAAGGAGAAAAGTTCGGGTATTTCAGAGGGAGGAGAAAAAATGTTTTCCATATTTTTGGAAAATGAGAGAGAAATGAGAGGAATCTCAACATGAATATTATTAATGTTATTATTAGGTTCTCACTTGTATTAGGTTTGCTTAAATGCATAAAAAAATGTAAAAAATGACCAGAGCCTAGGAAAATGGGTTTTGTATATATGTAAAAAAGGTTACACTTATTTCCTGGCTTAGGATGGGGTCCTATTTTGAAGAAAGGAAAACTCACACGAAGACTCGGGCGAAATGCTAACCCAGAATTTTGGAAAAGTGTCGCATGGTAACTGACAAACTAAGTATGTGACATGGGAGTATATACAAGTGAGTGTGTGAGGTAGTGAGCCTATACATGGATCAAGTGCAAGTGGTGTGTGACATGTTATCATATATTCAAGTGAAGAAAGTATGGTTGTGTTCTAGTGAAGCCTAAGCATGGATATTCTATGTGGTCTGTGAAGAATATGAGTGTAGAGTGAAGCTAAGTGTCGGTGTATGATTTTTACATGGAGAGTATATATAAGTGTGTGAAGTGTATAAGTGAGTGAAGAGTGATATATACAGGAGCGAGAAAATGGTATAAGTGTATAAATGTACATGGAGCGTGTATAAAAAGGTAAGGAGCGGAGAAAAAGGGAATATACAGGTAGATGCATAGGCACATATGCAGAATTGAATAAAACTCATTCAAAAATGGAGTCTAGTCCACTCATATATGTCTCAAGCAGGTTCGCCACTGTATCCATACCGGGGAACTCAAGGGGTTGGGGTCTCTCGGAGGTGGATCCCTCATACCTTTCCCCCCTTTTTCTCTCTTTTGGAATGTGGGTGGGATTGCATCATGTATAGGGGCGCTCGTCCATCGTCAATGTAGGGTGATATGAGGAGATAGAGTCATCGACTTATTTTGTACTAAATAGGCAAAAGAAATGTTGTTGCCTCTAGAGAAAGACACCAGGGACAATGCTAATGCTTGCGAAACCAACTAGTTCAAACTTTCGGGGACTAAGTTACAGAATGGGAAGGTGTTAGGCACCCATCCCACCCTTTCGGTCTCTCATGGTCATATATTAATCTCCTCCTGTAGAACTCTGTGATGTGTGTGTTTATGTTCACAATATAAATTGAGGATGGAATCCG
Organism: Sambucus nigra; assembly: GCA_949130495.1. NCBI lineage: Eukaryota > Viridiplantae > Streptophyta > Magnoliopsida > Dipsacales > Adoxaceae > Sambucus > Sambucus nigra. Next base: position 351,828,702 of record OX422213.1, on the reverse strand, counting down.
TCGATTCACGCCATGGATAAAGGAAGAGAGAGGTCATCTGTAAGAGTGTTTGTCGATTCAAAAATCATTATGAAGGAACGATTGTGTATATCTGACAAGACACAAGCATATAAAATGTATATGTCCCGATTATACGATAATAAAATATCAAATGTAGGTGGGAGGACTTGAGTCGAGGGATTTACCCAAGACACTTATGTAGTCCATGGGAATTAAAGTCCATGTAGTTTGAAAATAATATGAGGTGGGGTTTAACCCATAAATCCAACCATGGACTTTATTATATGTGTATGTATAGAAAAAGCTGTTTTAGTGTGAAAGAGTGTGATGAGAAATCCCCATTTGGAATATACAAGTGAACAATCTTTCTTTGGGTTTTCGTATCAAAATAAAGTTTGTATGAATACTAATAATAAAAAACTTAGATTTAAGATGTGTGATGTGATTAAGTAAGATACTAAAGTGAAAATGAAGTAACTAATACAAAATTAGGATAAATTAAAGAAAAATAGGAAGAAATGGATCTCCTTATAGTGACTTAAAGTAGATCTTCCTTGTACATGCATTAACCTCAAGGTGAAGTGATGGTGGTTTAAGGAGGTGAGTGGGGATTTACTCAAAATAGTATAAAAATGATGGAAGGAATGTGGGATATGGTCTTTTTAGGAAAGAACATCCCTAAATTAGAGGGAATTATCTATGAAATACTAAGAGGTATGTTCAGGTATCTTTGAGCAGATGGGTGGGGATTTACTCGAAAGAGTATGAAAATGATGGATGAAATGGGGGATACGGCCTTTTTAAGGAAACAACGACTCTGAATTCGAGGGAATTCTCTATGAATTACTGAGAGGGATGTTTAGGTGTCTTTTCAAGGTGAGGTTATGATCGTTATTTATAAGGCCAATGGGTTTCCGATCCTCATGGTCCTTGATCGGCCTATTACCATGGAACTTTACACACAGTGCCGATGGACAGGGTTTGGGGGTTACCATTAGGCAATGTGAGGCAAGTTCTTTGGAAAAATGGAGGTGAAATATAAGTCAGAATCGTGCACGGGGTAGACAATTGGAAATGGTATTCAGATCCTTTCAAGAAACCATAGAGACACTCCCCGATTCTTGAGTTGACCGAGGTCCAACGGGGGTCAAAATTGCTTGTTGGTCTCTAGATAAGAAATTCTCAGAGGAAAACCAATCATTTGTCTTAATCGTAAGTTAGAATCGGGAACGAGATGGATCAATTGAAAGTGTATTCAAAGACCTTCAAAGATTCATTCAGTCTAGTTCAAATCGGAGACTTCACCTTGGTCAAATGGGGCTCGAAAGTAAAATGGGTCGTTCGTTCGTATCACAATGTTAATTCGTACACAGGATGGACCGTGGGAAAGGGTATTGAGTTCTCTTCTAAGATTTTTTCAGCCTCGTTAGATCTAAACTGTTGACATTATTAAAAAGGAACATGGGAGCGCCCGGTGACCTTCGTATTAGCTTTAGGTTAAAACGAATCATTCGTCCTAATCATAATTTTGATTCGTGCATTAGATTTACCATTGGATAAGAAATTCATACCCCTTCAAAGATTCATTGAGATTTTGCACATGCGAGGAAGTTGATTGGGGTCAACACGGGGCTCAAGAGCGTTTGGTGGCCTCTATATTGGTTTTTTATAGTAAAAAAGATCGTTTATCCAAATTGTAAGGCGATTCACGCATAGGGAAGACTGTTGGAAAGGAGATTCAGAGCCCTAAGAAGATTCATTGAGCTTTTGTTCAGATGAAAAAGTAAACCGGAGTTAAATGGATCCCGGGAGCACCCGATGGCCTCTAAATCGTTACCAGGGGTATAACCTAGGGTTTGTACTGTATGGAGGGTGCTAGGTACCTATGAGGTGATTAGTATGGTCCTACTATGGGGTGTATATAATAGCTGAATCGCGCAATCGCCCTTTGAGTTAGTGGATGCTTAATTACTAGCGCACCATTTCAACTAATGGGTCGTGTTATGGGAATGACCCTGGGTAATTATTTGGACGAATTCAAATAAAAGAACCAACTGAATCCTCCAATCATGACACCCATGGACGACCAAGCATTATCAAAAATCCCGACCTGGATCTATCTAAAAGATCGAGAAAACCTCCACAATCCCAATAGGGTGCATAGATTTGGGTAGAATTATGAAAGATAATTCGAAACAAAAACATTTGGATAGTACATTAATTTTTTGATCCTATCAAAGGTATCCAATTAAACGATAAAGATTATTGATGAAAAGATACAAAAATATCAGGATTTAATACAACTGATCAGTCTAAATGGCTTTGTAAATTCATGGAGTCCTACACGGCTCAACCTTCTTTACTCCTTCTATAAATGTAACCATCACCCAAGGAAAAAGGGGTATGTAATTATTGACATTCATACCAAATCAATAAAGAAAATACAAACATCCTATCGACATAGGCACATTGGCTAACCACGTGCATACTGTTCGTATGTGACTATGACTTACTTCTTTTCTGCTAGGCTTTATTTTTGTTTACCATTACTTGTATAATATTAACACCTATATTATTAAGTTTGGTTTCCCTATTTTGTAGCTAATCATAACCTTTATTACATCCATTGTCCTACAATTTTCTTCAAGAATAATCCTTGAATTTGATATGATTAAATTTATATCAGATTTGGAGATGAATGGAAATAAAGTACAATATATTTAAATGGAATTCCATATAGGATCCTTAAAGCCTTTAATACATTTATGCATTCTAATAATCACACATTCACTATATGATGTTTGAAGATTCGACAGACATAACTCTTTCTATTACAAATTTATCAAAGGATTCACCACCATTAGTTATTTTATTATTGAGTTAAGAAAGGAAGCATCAAATGAAGTGATAATGCACAAAATACTAGAAATATTAATATTTACATACTCATATCATGAAAAAAAACTAAAAACAACAAAAGTTTTCAATTAATGTTTGGGAAAAACCTTGAGCAATTATGTGCTAACAACATTCATAAGTGAAATATGATTTTGGACAAGATAAAATAGCTTTAATATACATTTTAAGCAAACTACAAGTTCTATTCCTTTAAAAGTGTCACTTCTTACAACTTTATACTTCTATGGAGATCATTAACAGGCTATGAAGAATATCAAAAAGTTGCTTGAGATAATTCTTAAACTTATTAATTGAGGTGAAAATCGAGCGTCGTAGTCATTATTATTGATTTCAACCACAATACAAAAACCTAAACTTTAACAACAATCTTATGGGAGTAGAGTGGCTAGTTCGAGTTTTAAATCCACAAGGAATGTTGCTAGAATTATTTGATTTATTACTTCTAAATTAAAGTTCTAAAAGATGATATTTGGTTTTAAAACATCTTATATTACCATTAATCTAGACAATTCACGAAACTAGATTAATACGTAAGAATAAAAACTATAGATTGATAATAATATCCCTGACAAGGGATTAGTTAACATAAAAGGTTACATGGGAAAGAAATCTTATGAAGCTTAAATCTTATTTCAAAAATTAATCAAACCTATCCCAGAGATTACGCATACAAGGCCGTAAACATGGTGCATAGATGATATAAAAAGTTGAAGCCCCTAGGCATAAAAAAAAAATATCCTAACCTTTCAAAAATAATATAATTTATCATAGAGTAAATCAACCAACTAGCATAGTGAGATCAATCATTTCAACCGAGTGTAAATTAGCTACAAATCAAGTTAAAACATGTATTTAAAGGAAATGACGTAAATTATTAAAAGAAAATAGGTTAACAAACTAATGAAATTAAGAAGATATCTTTAATAATATTGAGAAGATGATGAATAGTAATAATAAATACCAAACCCTATGAGTGTGTGTGTGTGTGTGTGTGTGTGTGCGCGCGCGTGTGTGTGTGTGTGTGAGAGAGAGAGAGAGAGAGAGAAATCAAAAGTGTGGTCATCCCCTACGATCCTCGCGGTGGGAGAGAGACGAAAGAAGACGGGGGTCTTCTTATTCTCGGGAGGATCTTGGTTCCGCGCATCCCTCTCCTTGACCGCTTCGGCCGGCGTCGGTGATGAGTTAAAAAATGTAGAGAGATGGAGCCGCGAGCCTATTTTACTCAAAACAGATTAAAGAAAAGGGAGCCATCCCGAAGGACAACATCCAAAGACATACTGATACATACGAAACAAAAAATGATTCGAGAAGAGTCTGGAGGATATGTTACGGAATGGGAAGGTGTTAGGAACCCATTCTTCCCTTGCAGTCTCTCATGGGTTACTGCTAATTTCCTTTATTTTCCCGTGATATGTGTGCATGTGTATATGTAGCGGAGATAGGAATCATCAACTTGTATCATGGAAGAGATAAAGCGAGTCATCCGTAGGAATATTCTTAGCACTAATATTAGAAAATAGGATTTACGCCATTATCCTAGTGTCGATCATTATAAGGGAATGATAACACATGTGGGATAATACACCACTAAGAACAAATATATGCATATAGAGAGTCTAAGAGAGTTAATGCTTAAAGAACATAGGGAAAAAATAGAAAAAAAGTAGGAAAAGGACTCGAGTCTCGGGTTTTATCCTGAGACGCCTACGTAGCCTATAAAGGCATCAAAGTCCACATAGTTCGCATATAAAATGAGGGGTGGGGTTTATCCCATAAATCCAACCTGTGATTATCTTGTATGTGCGTGTGGAAAAAAGTGTTTTAGTTATGAGGAAAATGTGAGAAGAGTGTGAGAATTCTCGTTTGGAATTTATGAGTAAACCCTCCTTTTCTTATTTTTTGGGTTTCATTCATATGAAAATAATATATGTGAAATAATACTAAAATAAAAAGTATATTGGGATATGTGAGGTGAGAGAATAAAAGTGTTAAGTAATAAAACAAATTAATGCGAATTTAGGGGAATTTAGAGATTGAGTTGAGAAAGTTGGACCTTCTTGAAGATCTTGAGCTTGATCTTGAATGTTGGAAAGAAGCTCTTGCACTTGGTTGATGATGAGGGGTAATTAATTCACCAAGTTGGATGAAAAATATGATGAAAGGTGACAGTTAGAAAGAGATTTGGATGCGGAAATCATGCTGATTTCGATAGAGGTTTTCTGAACTTGCCTAGAGTGATAGGTTTTAGAACTTGGGTCCTTTCTAAGATGAGGTTAGGCACTCCTTTTTATAGGCCCAGGGCATTTATGATCAGAGTAGCCCTAGTCCTTCCAATCAGTAAGTGTGTTTTGGCACACTACCGATAGGCAGGGTTGGGGACCTGCCATTTGGCAGTCTCTTTCAAGTTCCTTTGGAATATCGGTCGTAAAATGAAAATTGTTGATCCGAATAGTGCACCGAGAAAACCTTTGTAAAGGTACTTCAGCGACCTTCGAAAGTCCTTGGGACTGCTCCCGGGTCCGGGAGTTAACTTTGGGTCAAATGTGGCTCGAAAGCGCTTATCGGTCCTTTGGACGGGGAATCGTCACACGCAAACGGATTGTTCGTCCACATGGTAAGTCAAATTGTACAATGGGAGGACCATTGGAAAGGTTAGGATTTGTAATTCAAAATTCAAAATATTTTAACTCGGTTTGGGTAGTTGACTTTGGCCAACCGGGGCTTGGAGCATTTGGTGACCTTTCAGGGTAAAACGGATCGTTCGTCTGTACCGTAAGTTAGAATTATGCATGGGGTGGACCGTTGGAAAGGGGTTTCAGTGCCCTTAGAATATTCATTCATTATCGGTTAACTTAAAGAGTTGACTTTGGTTAAATGGAGCCTAGAGCATCCAGTGACCTCCTGATCAAGTTTCTAGGGAAAACGGATCGTTCGTCCGCATGGTAAGTCAGAATTGTGCACGGGATGGACCGTTGGAAAGGGGTTTTAGTTCCCTTAGAAGATTCCTTCTATCTCAGTCGAGCTGAAGATTTTAACTTTTTTTCAAATGGAGCCTAAGAGTGCCCGATGGCCTCTAGGTTACTACCCGGGGTATGACTTAGGCTTGGAGTGATGAAGGGATGTGCTAGGGATGTAAGGAGAAGTTAGGGGGTGCTAGAATATGGTATTTATAGAACCACTCGATGGGTGAGTTTGGAATAAATGATAGTCTTCAAATAGACATCGCATAATGCCTTTAAAAGAGGTCAATTCTGAGGACCTGAGGGATAAGGATGACCGATTTTAGGGGGTCGACACCTATTCTGAGGATCTAAGGATGTGGATGACCAATTCTGTGGGTCAAAGCCAATTATGAGGGCTTAAGGATGAGGATCACCGATTCTGCGAGTCGAAGTCAATTCTGAGGGCTTAGGTTGAGATGACCAATTCTGCGGGTGGGGGCTAATTTTGAGGGCTTAAGATGAGATGACCAATTTTGCGGGTCGAAGAAGATTTTGAGGGCTTAAGTTGAGATGACCAATTCTGCGGGTCGAAGCCAATTTTGAGTGCTTAGGTTAAAAGGACCAAGTCTACGGGTCGAAATTAATTCTAAGGGCTTAATTTGAGATGAACAATTCTGCGAGTCAAAGAAAATTTTGAGGGCTTAAGTTGAGATGACCAATTTTGCGGGTCGAAGCCAATTCTGAGGGCTTAGGTTTAGATGACCAATTTTATGGGTCGAAGCCAATTCTGAGGGCTTAAATTGAGATGACCAATTATGCTGGTCGAAGCCAATTCTGAGGGATTAAGTTGAGATGATCACTTCTGCGGGTCGAAGTCAATTCTGAGGGCTTAGGTTGAGATGACCAATTCCGCGGGTCGAAGCCAATTCTATGGGCTTAAATTTGAGATTACCAATTTTACAAGTCGAAGCTAATGCTGAGGGTTTAGGTTGAGATGACCAATTCTGCAGGCTTATGTTTGAGATGACCAATTCTGCGGGTCGAAGCCAATTTTGAGGGCTTAAGTTGGGGAACTCTAGTGAGGAAATTACCTTGCAGTTTTAATTTGAGCTGGGGAGCTGATTGCTGGGGAAATGTTTGTGTCTTTGGTGAGTTTACCAGGGGAATGACCAATTTTATGCTAGGGAAGTGATTAGGTGGTCCAGGGCTTGGACGTATTTCTCGAGGAAATTTGAGGCCTTTGGCGAAATAGGAGATGATCCTGAAGTTTTGGATGCTTTAGGGGTCCTCTAGGGACGTTTCCGGGGGGAAATTCACTTGGGTTTTGAGTGTTCTACTGGGGAAATGGGGGTTCCTCTTAAGGGAATGCGACATTTTCTTAGTGAACATATTCTAAATCTTTTTTGAGATTTTTGGGAATTTTCTGAGGATTTTTCAGGGTCTTCTGGTGTTTTCTGGGAATTTTTATAGGAAAATTTGATGGGGTGTCGGTCAGCATGGTGTGGAGGCTTCCATTCGGTAGTGGCATGGACTTTTGGACTGCCTCGAGAAGGTAAAGGGTCAGTGTCGATAGGTAGGTTTGGGGGAGGTTTTCAAACATCCCTCTCTATAATTGGGGGAGCCTGACTTGGGCAACCCTTTATTTTTCTCTGGATACATTCAGTCGGTGATACCGATAGACCTTTACTGGAGCCACGTATCTTCTTAGTTATTCTTTAGTTTGTGCATTTTCCTTTCATGCGAGGATTGCGATGATGATTGGCGAGTCCTACCTGCAATATACGGATACGGCTGTGCCGTATGACTATATGGACTTCGTGACGAGCTGGCTGATGGCGCCCAGAATATATGATGCACTTACTTTCCCTCCTATGGGTTCAAGTCGGCCAGTGGGTTCCTCCCACATTAGTTGCGGTCCATCGACATCTGCGGCAACTTCAGAGGTCCCCTTTGTGCGGTTGCATACCCCTTCATACAACATCCAATGGGTTGACAGAGGGATGGTGCCTATGCTGGATCGTCCTCATGCGATGGACCCGGAGGAGTTAGGCTTGGCAGAGGAGGTCCTTCATCTCGAGGTATATCTTTTTATTCTTTTCCTTTGGTTTCTTTTGACCTTTTTTACTTGATACTAATCTTGTCCTTTCTCACAGCACGTCCAGGTGTCCACCACTTGGCTGAGGGATATTAAGGACTGGATATCTTCGGTGATTGCCCATATTCGGGATGCGGTTTCATTTCCTTCCTGCTTGCTGCTGTCTGCCTCATCCGGGGAAGAGTGTGGTTCGGTTAGTTATGGTACGTCATTTCACCGTAGGAGAAAGAGAGCGCATCGCAGGGGTGAAAGATCTTAGGAGAGAGGTGAAGATTATGTGAGAGAGAGAGGGAGAATGTGGGTTCGAACTAAGTCCCGTTGTTTTTGCTTTTCTTTATTTTACAGCAAAATGTATGTAACACAGAAAAATATCTATGCGATGCAATGGAATTTTTTATTTTCTTATGTTAATGATGAATGAATGCAAGCACATTCGCTCTTTACTTTACTGCTGAGAGCGTAAAAAGAAATATCTTTGGGATGAGAATTTATATAAAGATGAAAAGGGGATTTTTTAAATTCTATTTGAGAATATCAATTCATTTTGACAAAAGAGGAAAAAGGTAAATTTCTAAAAATAGGGTGTTACCGGTCGGCAAGACCCTTGTCCTGCCTATCGATAGGTCAATCCAGTCCAATCAATCAAGGCTTTGATTGGTACTCTCTTAAGAATTTGGTACCTTGTGGGGCAAGGTTTCCTCTAATTTTTGCAGAGGTTATGTCTTTTGTGGGGGTTTTCAAGTATTAAAAAAGCTGTAAAGGTGGAATGTTTTCATAATACCTTCACATTACCTTTCTCTTATTATGTGGGATGGCTCTCCCTGGCAGTGTTGAGTTTGCCAACTACCTCGAGACTTTGGAGGCGATATGCTCCTACAATATCGACTATGATTCTTACAACATGCGTTGAGTTTCTTTATGGCATAATCGGCCGATAGAGTGGAACATGCTGATGACGACAGTAAAATTCTGGTACTCTGAAGACCATGTATTTCTCTTTATCTTGGAAGAAGTTGGTGTGTACTACGAGGAATTTTCTGCCATGTTGAGGATAAATACCAGCATTGCTGCAGCTCTTCCTGAGTTTTCTCGTTCTCCCCGAGAGTTGTTGGTGAGGCTTCTTTATGTTTCGTCCTCGGTGGCCAGATCACTGGTGGCCGGAGGTATTATTTCTCTTCCAACGGTGTTGTGGTCCGTGTATTTGTAGGAGGTTGGTGATGCTGGATATGTCAGAGCTGTCGTTCTGGGCTTCGTTTTGAAATTATTGTTGGTGACTAGGGAGCTGCTGGTGGACCCACAACTTGCAGTTGTTACTTCACTGATGTCCTGCCATCGTAATCCTGCTACAGTGATACTGGAGGAGACTCTCAATGGCCTGGATGCCTGGCATGAAGGTCGTTCTAACTTTCTAAAGGGTAGTCCAGTGATGTTGCTTGTGTGGTTGTCTGAAAGATTTCTCCTGGTGACTCCTCCGGAGTACCCTCTGTCGGTTATACCCAACTTCTTTTTGTTCCATTTCATCAGCGTGGGCTTAGATGTTGAGAGTTATGACAACTGGTTTGTGGAGCATGGGGCTATAAATCTGTATTGGTCAGTGCCTTGGTGGGGACAACAGCTGCATATTCTGGCGCAGGGGAATACCCGTATGTCCGGCTGGTTGGTCTCAGACAGACCTCTTTCTAATTCTCTTGGCGGATTTTACGCTAATTTGTCTAGGAGCTGGTCGTGCCACCTTATACACTGTATTTCTTTCTGGTAGAAGATCTGATAGAGCTTCCTCGCATGCGACTTATCTCTTTGTGGGAGAGTCGACAGCTGTCGTCTCGTCCTTCTCAATCTGTTGGGAGAGTCTGGCACATCCCTGGGGATTATATGAAGTGGTTATGGAGGAGAGTAGTCAGCAAGATGTTGGTAGTGGATATCGGACAAAGGTGGCTTGCCTTATCTTATAGTATGAAGGGAGGTGTGGTAGTTTTTCCAAGGCTGGTTCAAGCTTATAGGTCCATGCAGCGTCTGCGCCACTCTATTGAGGCAGGGGAGCCTTGGGGACCCCAGGATGTAGATGATGACGATGGAGCGGGCTCCTCTGGTATCTGTGGGTAGGACTGTACGAGAGTTTGTTTTTCTAATGGGGAATAAATTTAACTTTTTAGGAAGGTAAAGGGGGAAGGGAGTTATCCGTTCCTTTTCTTATCTAATTGTACTGTAATTTCTTATTATTTAAATACACAAGTTTTTGATCATCTAGTTATGCCTTTTGATGAATTTTGTATTTTTTTGAATTATCTATATCGATTGCTTAGGCATGCATAATCCTTTTGTTCAAGTATATGTTAGAACAAACTGTCATTCTCGAAGATAAGAAAATAATAGTTTTTTTGTGGAAAAGAAAGGGTCGTGCTCATGTAAGATGTATGAGATGCCTACGTACCTCTGGGGTTTTTGAAAAGTTTTAATTTTTCTGAAAATGGTTTTGCAGAGGATCAGGCCCATGTAGTTCTGGGTAGAGGGAAATGAAGAGTTTTTTTTAGAATAGAAGGGAGATGAGAAGATTCGTAGCGCACCGAGATTTTGGGCTAGGGTTAGAACCTCTTGAGGCGGTCCATATTGACTGAACGATCCATCTCTTCTATACCTAGATCAATGATCATGGTGGCACCGCCGGACAAGATTTTCTTGATAATGTATGGGCCGCTCCAATTGGGATTAAATTTCCCTCTGGGGTCCCAGATGGGCTCTAATATTTCTTTGAGGGTTAAATCCCCTTATCGTACACCGCGATCCTTGACTCTCTTATTGAATGATCTTACTATACAACGATGGTACCCTTGTATGTTATATAATTTCTTCAGTCTCCTTTCGTCTAAAAGTGACAGCTCTTCGAGGCAACTTTGATGCCAGTAATCCTCATTGACTTGGATTTCGAGCATGACACGAAGGGAATGGATTTCTATCTCCATGGGTAGGACTGCTTCCATGCCATATACTAAAGAGTAAGGGGTATCCCCAGTAGTGGTTCGGATTGAGGTTCGATAGCCCCAGAGGGCGTAAGGGATTCGATTGGCCCAATCTCGATAGCTTTTGGTCATCTTAATGATCATGGCTTTGAGGTTCTTATTGGCTCCTTCGACAGCATCGTTGGTCTGAGGTCACTAAGGAAAATATTTATGTCTATGAATCCCATACTCGTTGACCACTTCTGTGACTTTTACCTCAAAATGCAACTCCTTATCTGACATTAGCTCGTGCGGGACCTCATTTCGACAAATGATGTTCTTCCTAATGAATCTGGCCACTTTCTTGGCATTATGGATTGCATATGACTCTTCTTTGACCCATTTGGTGAAGTAATCAATGGCAACTACAATGAACTCATGCTCGTTGGAATCCTTGGGTGTAATTTTCCCTATGATGTCGATACCCCAGGTGGAGAACGGCCAAGGAGAAGTCATGTTGTATAATTTTCGCGGAGGCAGGTGTTGAAGTATGGAGGACTGTTGGCATTTAAGGCATCTTTGGACATAGGCACTGTAATCCTAGATCATGGTGTTCTAGTAGTATACGTGTCGAATGATATTCTTAGAAAACATGTGACCATTCATGTGGGTTCTTCATTCCCCACTGTGGATTCTTTGTATTACCTCTTCGATGTCAGCCCCTGCGATACAATGTTGATGGGTTCCATAGAAGTTTCCCTTGAATATTTCTTTTTGACAGAGATGTACTGGGCGACCATTCTTTGAAGGGTTGATCGATCATTCTTATTAGAACCCTTGGGATACCTACCATGCTTCAAGAGGTGCCAGATATCATAGTACCAGTAATTGGCTAGCTCGGGATCTTCTGTGGTGATGATCTCAATGTGGTAGCAATGGGTTGGTTTATCTTTCTTTTGAACTAGGAAGGGGGGCGTTGTTATTCCTTCAGCCATGTCGATCATGGAGGCCAAGGTAGCAAGGGCATCGACTAGGTTATTCTTTGCTCGAGGTAGGTAGTGGAAGGTGATATCTTGGAATTGGGAGGCTAGTTCTTCTAAGTGGGCATGGAAGGGTTAGAGCTTCACGTCCATGACTTTCCATTTTCTGAGCACTTGACCGATGATGAGGGAGGAATCCCCATACACATCTAAGCATTGAATTCCTTTCTTGAGAGAAACCTTGAGGCCTACCGTCCACACCTCATATTAAATCATGTTATTGGTGCAGAGGAAATCCAATTTGATGGATATGGGAGTGTGGGAATTATCTAGGGTGATCAGAAGTATCCCAATGCCATATCCCTTTTTGTTAGCAGTGCCTTCATAGAACGTTTACCATCGAAGGTCTTCTTGAGCGGTGTAGAGGATGTTCTCATCTAGAAATTCAGAGATCTAGACATTAGCTTCTTCTATGGGGTAGGCAACGAGGTAGTCAAAAAAGGATCTGCCTTTCATAGCTTTCTGTGTGATGTTCACGATATCAAACTCAACTAGGAGCATCAACCATCAAGCCATTCGGCTGAATAAAGAGGGTTTCTCAAGAAGGTACTTGATGGGGTCCATTTGGGATACAAGTTTGATGGAGAAGGCGAGCATGTAGTGTTTTAACTTTTGGGTGACCCAGATAAGCATGACGTATGCTTTTTCCAAAGCAGTGTAGTTGACTTCGTACCCGACCAATTTGTGACTGGCGCAATAGATTGATCTTTCTTTGTTAGAATCCTCAAGGTATTTGGCTAGTAAAGCCCCAGCTGTAGTGTCGGCTATGGTTAGGTATATAAGCAAGAGGAAACCAGGATGTGATGGTATAAGTACCGGAGGTTGGGTTAGATATTGTTTGATTCAGTCAAAAGCTTCTTAACAGGCCTCGTTCCAAACCTTGGTTGAATCTTTTCGGAGGAGTTTAAAAATAGGGTCACAGATGGAGGTCAGTTGGTTGATGAACTAGATGATGTATTACAATTTCCCAAGGAAACCTCGGACTTCTTTCTCTGTTCGGGGAGGTGTCATCTCAAGTATGTCTTTCAGTTTGGTGGGATTTGCTTATATCCCTTTCTCACTAACCATGAATCCTAAGAGTTTTCCCTTTGTAACATTGAAGACACAATTCTGTGGTTTGAGTCTCATATGATATCATTCCAGTCGTTTGAAGAACTTTCGGAGAGCAGGAACATGACCTTATCTAGTTTGGATTTGATAATCATATCATCTACATAGACCTTGACTTCTTATTGAATCAGATCATTCAGGATGGTTATGGCATCCCTCTCATAGGTAGCCCCAGCATTCTTGAGACCAAATGGCATAACAGTGTAGCAAAAGGTTCCCCATGGGGTGATGAACACGGTCTTTTCTTGATGATGTGGGTGTATTTTGATATGGTTGTATCCGGAAAACCCGTCGACGAATGACTTGAGAGCATGAATGGTTGTGTTGTCCACGAATATGTCGATATTAGGTAGTGGATAATCATCTTTTAGAGAGGATTTGTTAAAGTCCCAGTAGTTTACACACATCCTAATTTTCCCTCCCGATTTCGTCACAGGCACTATGTTGGCTAGCCACGTGGGGTATTCGATTACACGAATAAAACCCACGTTCATCTATTTGACCACTTCTTCTTTGACATTAAGCGACCATTTAGTGCGGAGCTTTCTCAACTTTTTTTTAATAGTCTTGTAATGTGGAAGAGTTAGGATCTCATGTTGAGCTATTTCGGGATCAATGCCAGGAATATCGTCGTAGGCCCATGCGAAGACATCTATAAATTCCTTCAGTAATTCTTTGAGTTTTGCGCGCTCATGCTCGTCAATGGTAGACCCTATCCTTATCTCGTGCAGTTGGCTACTAGAATCGGGGTTAATAATAACAGTCTCTTCTTCATTAACTTAAACACGGTTATGTTGTTTGTTATTACCCTTATTTAGATCAGTTAATAATTTTTCATTTGCAAAATCATCATCATCAAAAGTTTGATTAGAGTCTAAATAAGTAATGTAAGGCACAGCAAGATACTCAAAATCTTCGTTTATTTCATTGATAGGAAAAACAACATTGATACCCTCATCAAAGGAGGTCTCGATTACATTTGAGCAAGGATAGACAACAGAAGAAGAGATGCGATAAACATTGGGGTTAGGTGGGATTTCAGCAGGTAGAACTGGCACAACATTCCAGTTGAGGAGAGGTGTATCAATAGCTTTAATTAGGTGGGAGGGATCTAGTGATGTAGTGTCTGAATGAACCATACAGAGTGTTAGCCCCAATGTTTGTAAGTTGAACAAATCCTCGGAGTCACTTTCTTCAGTCTCTTCAGTGTCTTTGATGAGCGGTTGTAAATGGTGTTTGTAACTTTAGGCCCATAGGTAGCTATCTTGGAAAAAGATCTCCATTCCAGACTTCATTTTCTTATCTGTATCGTCATACCATGGTTTCGTAAAGCCGCAAAAGGGGAAGTCTTCACCCTCTTTAATGAATCGTCCATTCAAGGAATCACATGGGATAGTCTGGATGCAGTCTAATATTCTCTTTGGTCAAGAATGGCAGATCATTCTGAGATCTTGTTTGTATTGTTGATACCCCAAACCCCAAGGAGGGAAATCCTTCTTCAGTTCAATGGGCTCAATTATCCCTTGCTGTCTTTGTCCTAGCCCTTTCTAAACAACTGTATCACATTAACATTTTCATGAGGGTCGTATTATGAACAAACTCCTTCTTTAAAATCGTCCCCCTTTGGGAGTAGAAGTGGCTCAACTCGGAATCCTGATAGGAGCATATCGTTTGACCCCTGTTGTATCTCAAGGAATGGATTGCTGGTACTTGTACCTTCGGTATTATCATCGTCACCCAAAATGGTGATGACTCGTCCATCGCCAAAGAACTTCAATTTATGATGGAGTGAGGAAGACACACCCTTGATACTGTGGAGCCAAGGTCGTCCGAGTAACAGGTGGAAACAAGCTGGGATGTCGATAACTTGGAATTCAACGATATGGTTTATAGGGCCAGCCCCTATTACAAGTTATATAGATCCCATAACTTCTCGACGAGTATTATCGTATGCACGTACATCACCGGAGGTTGGAGCGAGGTCACTTTTCTTTAGTCCCAAGCATTTGAAGGTTCTTAATGGGAAGACATTCAAGGCAGATCCATTATCAACAAGAGAGAGTGATACAATTGTAATACCACGTACTTTTAAAGATATTTAAATTACAAAGGTGGGCGTAATTTGGTAAATTGAAGAACTTATGTGAATAGTAATTTTGAAACTTATGAGTGAAATTGAATAACTTCAGAATATAAAGTAAATAGTAAATATTAGTTTGTAACTGTCAGATTAATATTTACATGGATTATATTTTCTTACGAGACTAAGTATATGAGTGGATTATTTTTAATTACATGTCGCAAGTTGGGTAAAGCGACAAAGGAAATATTTTAAATGGGAAAATACGTGTATTGAACGTGTTGGGTCAAAATAGCGAATTTTAGTTAAGTGACTCGGATAGATATTTTGATTGCGCCATTGGGTTCGGAATGGCCGAGATAGTCAAAATAGAGTACCCGGGGTAGTATTTGGGTTCCGGGAAATTATGGACTAGTAGGGACTCGTAAATGAGTACACGAGTCATTTAACAATTGGGTATACACCCAATTTCGGGTTTAATACGAGAAACGCCTCATTTTTGCCCCAAAATCAGATCTAAGAGAGATAAAGAGAAGAGAGAAGGGAGAGAAGAAGAAGAAGGGAGAAGAAGAGATTTTCGACCAAAATTCGCGAGATTCGACTCGGCGTCGTTGGATTTAATCCACAAGGCAAGTGTTTACTTGCTTTATTAATTTAGTGCGTTTATTTCTCATATTATAGTTGGTGTGTAAAACTATAAAGATTTTTGGGATGAGTTTTCGTGAATCAAAATGGGTTTTTCGGAAGATTAACGAGTAAAACACGAATAATATCAAATTTGAGAAATTTAGGAATGAATTGAAATTAATTATTGGATCTGGGTTCTAGGATGATTAGAACCCTTTATATGTGTGTATTTATGATTGATTGAGGTTGTATGATGATGGGTGAGAAAATAAAAACCGCAGAGGTGTATTAATGGAGGTTTGGGATTTTGGAGAAGATGATATATAGTAACTCCGTAGCTTGCGGGATAAATTCGAATAGGAAGAGGGAAGATTCAGCTCTCGGTAAAAACATGAAAGTTGTAGATCTTTTTGATACGGCCGTGTGAACGCTAATCGCGTATTTTTCTTATTGTCTTACGAATTGTTATGATTTTTACAAGATGTCAGTTCCGGGGTGAAACCACCAACTCGGAAATGCACTCAGAAATTTGAAACAAAAAAATAAAGGCTAGAATTCGTTGGAGATAAATATTTGGGGTTCCTAAAAATAGTGTGGGGACTTCTAAATATTTTTTTAGTAAGGTGTGTATCTTGGGTTAGATGAAAGTAAACCCCAAAATTTACCCAAATAGGGGTGTTTGGGAGGAGTAACACTCGGGGTGATGTTTCGGTGGGCAAAATTTTATATAAGTACTTCTGCGCGTAAAAAAACACACTTATATGCCAATTTTGGTTGAGTAAAATCCTATGATGTGACTAGGATGAAATTTAGGATACGGGCTAAAGAGAATTGAGCAGTCATCCGATACGTCTATTTATGACAATTATTAAAGGTGAGAGGAATGCCTATCGTTATTTATGCGACGAATAAATATATCGGTGTTGTTTGTATTATCACCGTGCGGTGAGAAAAACTTGGAAATAATATATTGAGGATTAGTCAAAATTGATAAATGTGTAGGATATTCGAGAGATAAATATACTACAAATGAAATTTATTATACGGGTTGTGCGTATGCCCGAATGTTATTATATACGTGGGTTAAATAATTACCTATGGAGAATTATGTATAGGTGAGAGAAATACCTATAATTATAATATGGCTTTGTGAATACCAAATTGATGATATATTTATATAGGGGGAATGTGTACCTATATGATTGTTTATTATCTGTATGACATACCTAACATACTTGCTATCACGGGAGGTTGGCGTTCGTGTGAGGACAATCTTATCCTGTGTTGCCTTCGGGGGGATTTTAGATTTGGTACCTCAAGAACATAGGATTGTGAAGGGCTTATTTGTGAGTCGATAAGTCTGTTGACTATGGGAGCATAGGTATGTGCATGACCCATGGGTATGTGAACTATGTTCGCCTCCATTATGTGTGATTTTTATTGATACGGTTCCTGAGTGATGCGGAACGCGTGATCCTTATGTGCGTGATGTACAGGGATTTGATAGCAGAGTATGAGTGCGCCGCAGCTTAGCCTAGGGGTGCCATATATGCATATATGTATTGTGATTAACATATAAATGTACTTGAGATAATCCACGGATGCTTAGTAAATGAGAATGACTAAGCCACAAATATTTTAATTCGGTGGTTGATTAATATACTTATTGCGTATAGTATATTGTTTATATATATATGAGATGAGATATCATATAATCTAACCTTGTATAAAGTGAAAAGAATGAATAAAGTGTGATATTACTTTCGGTAAATGCATATCCGGATTTATATGAATATGAATCTTAGGTTCTAATGAGAACTATTAATAAGTACGGGATGGTATAAATATGGTATGTACTGAAGGCCTAATGGATCCCGATGATCAACATTGTCACGCAGTAGTGTATTGGGGGGATCCTTTTTTGGATTTCGGTTCGCGAGACACCCTACGCACGAACGTAACGTAATGTTGGGAATGGGGAGAAGTTTAGTCCTTAGTACTCGAATTGATGAGGATTATTAGAAGGTGGGTAATTACATTAGTTAGGCAGGATAACTTAACTAGGTTGTTTAAAAAGGTATGCGATAGTTGTGAACTGTTAGAAGAGGGGTGAGGTGTATCTCATGTGAGAGCGATACCAGTTTAAATATGAGAAATAACATATTTTTTTAAAATATGGATTTTAATGCACTGGTTAAAATGTTTTCAAAACTCGAGCTCGGACCCGTTTCTCTATTTTTCCCTCTCTTGCTATATGTGTATATATATATATATATATATAGGTGTCCAGACACAGGAACGCCTGGATGATAATTCTTTCGAATCAGACGTTTGCTGCAGCAGCTGTGGATGCAAGCAGATTATATTAGACGTTATATCATTGAGATCTAGATAGGAGGTATTGTAGAAACATCCGGGCTTATGGCCCAACTCTACTCATTTATTATTTTATCGCCTTTTAGTGCGGCATTCGATTTGGTTGTATTATTGTACCGAGTGTTCGGTTATTTTCTTTTATTTTATTTCAGTTGCTGCATATAAACTGTTGTAATTATTTTACTTGAATGGTTTGGTTAAAAGATTTGCCAATTTAAAATTTTGATGTTGGCCTAATAGGATATTAGTAATTAAATTGGTTTTCGACAGTGATGCTAAAAATGAACCATATGAGACTCCTGTTTTAATTTGATATAGGAGTGATCGCCCGGTATTTTATTAGGCGGGGTGTCAGAGGTGGTATCAGAGCATCAGGTTCTAGTGTTCTTAGGAATCTGTGCAGACGTACTACGGTTTCAGCATTGCTTTTGATTTGATATAGAGCCTTATGATTAGGATTTTTGATATCCTCTTGTGAGATTTCGTTCTCCTGCCATTATGTAAGATTATAGTAAATCTTTTGCGCGCTCGTTCGGGATTCGGGTGTTGATCGACGAAGGGCGACCATGGAAGTCCATTATGAGGGCAGCAGGAGGCGTGGCTTAGTTAGAGCTATTAGTTGATGTAGGAAATGAGGATTGCGGTAAAGGTCATTTTCCTTACGGCATTGTCATTGATTGCTGCAATGACTACTATAGAATAGTAATTATAATTAACTATGCACCGCTATAGTAGAGAATGGTGCTAAACTTGAATTACCCAGTGTAGTCAGATGGGGAAAAAAGACTTAAGAGGTCTTTGATGAGGACCGTGCATTGAAGTTGAGCTAGGCGGAAATTGTGTAGTTTCACTTCTAGGAAGTCGAAGGCTCGAAAGCTTTGGCTTAGAGTTGGGTGTGGAAATACCCATACGTAAAATTTGAGGAAAATTTTCCACTCGTTGGAGCTATGTGAAATGGTGGGAACAATGGTCACCATACTTAGAGGAGCATGATATTTTTCTCATAAATTAATCTTACAGATGGTTTTAAACTTCAAATTCCCTTGATTTAGAAAGAATAAAGTGAATGCAGTTTCCAGGTTATTCACATAAGAATCGGTCAGAGATCGACGGTGAATAAAGAGTGACATTGTTAAGTGAACGTAGTACCAGAGTAAGATAGGTACAATGGAGAAAGAGGCTTCTCTAGTGGAATGATAGACCCACTAGTAATTGGACTTATGTAGAGTGAGTTATAGTTGTTTTAGTGCAAGATGTGAAATCTGTAATAACAAAAATTAAAGTTGTGAGACTTCGTGATTTTTAAGAGTCTAATGGGATAAAGACTCTTGGGATTTGAATTGGAATTTCAGATATAATTGGGTTACGAGCTAGTTGTGATAAGCTTAATATTTATTTACATTATAAGTAAGTGAATTCTTATGGGATTAAATAGAATATGTATATTAGGGATATACGGGCTAGTGTTACGAGAGATATACACAATTAGCCGGATTATATTTTATATATATACGAGCATAGTGAGATGTATATATATGATATGTTTAAATATATTTGTATATTATTGGTATACTTGTATGAAACATACCCCTATAGTGCTATCATATGAAGTTATGCATTTTGGGTGAGGCCCCTGGCTTGAGGAGCAGGGAGCGTATAGCCCCAGGTCATAGTGTCCATTGTATATTTTGTGATTTTTATTAGGAATGAGACGTAGTGGGTATGTTTAGTTCTCATTTTCGAGGAGGAACTATGATCACTTCCCATTCATTGTGATTTGGTTTTTACCAAGTCGGTGTGATAGTCCGACCATTGGTAACTAGGATGATGTGTGAGTCATTCCCTGGAAGATGATAGCATTGAGAGACTACGTCCATTGAGTTATAGCTATGAGGGGTGGTTATTATACTTATATAGTGTGTGATATATAAGTATGGATATACTTAATGTGTATAGTATATTGTATATATATATATTTCTATGAGATGTGAAACATATAAATACGGACATAACGAAGAATGGAATGCGAGATAAATTCGGGATGAGCCCGCCTTTATCATATGCTTAGATGGAACTTCGATGAAGAAGTGTTTCATTGCCACGATTTTAGTGCATGGGGACCTTATAGATATAATTTAAGGTATACAGGATTTATTGTTGAGCAGTGAGTTTAAGCTCATTGTTGTTTGCGCTAAGGACTTAGTGTTAGTACAAGCGCTTGGTGGTGTGGGTCCTGGAAAGAATTAAGAGTTTTGACCACATTTTGTCGATAGGAGAGATGGGACTATCCGAGAGGCATATTTGAACTAGCGGACCTCCACGACGGACAAAGTTAAGTAATAAGTTTATAGGAGGGGTTCCTTGTTTGGATTTCGCTTGCGAGACGCTCCACGAACGAACCTTAACGACATCTGGAGTGGAGAGATGTTACAGAATACAAGGATGTTGGTTTTGACGATAAGTCACCTAATGTAGAGAAAACACTATAGAGTGAGAGCCGTTTGATGACTGTATAATTATATAGAGATATAAGTGCTACGGAGAAGCACTGAAAATTATTCTCTCATCGCAAGTATGTGGGGGAGTTAAGGTGAAGGAAATTGATTTGAGACGTATATTCAGACCTTGAATAGAAGGAAAATTTAGAGGAAATACATTTTGGGTATAATGTTCGTAGAGCTTTTGCAGAGAGTAAGCGCCCGATTAATTAGATTTTCCATTTCATTAAGATGGAAGGATGTAGTGGTAGAAGTACGTTGGTAGGTTAACGAGGTAAGATTTAGAACATCCCGTTGGTGTCCCTTGGACCGTTATATCTCGATGAACGACGATGTGAGGGAGTAGTGTAACAGGAGGGTTCCTTGTTTGGATTTCGCTTTGCGAGATTTTCCACGCATGAAACTGAGCAAATGTCAAAAGTTGAGAGAGGTCTTAGGCACTAGGGATATTATTGGGATAATACTCATTTTACGTGTGTGGGAAACACCTTGATCTTAAGACTACCACGAAATAAGGCCAGTTGGCTTTGTGGCACTGATATAGGAAAATTGTTGTGAGTTAACCACAAGAAGATCGATGGGATAATTTTAAGAAGGATTGAATTTACAGGTATTGGGAGAATTAAATTTTGAATTATTGGGGTTTAAGGGATACCCAGGTGTTAGTACCAGGCCAATGAAATGAGGCCCATTATTTAGAGTGAGTGTGATATATCAAAACATTTGTAATGGTGGTGAATATATGCATAGATGATAGGGGGTATGGGGTACCCTGATTAGTAAATCCACCCACCCCCCCAAAAAAAACACAAAAAAAAAAAATTCGAGATGGAAGGTCGTGAAAATGAATATGTGTAATATACGCCTGAAGGGCGGATATAAACAAGGCTAAACGGTATAGCGTATTGAATGTCATGCGAGAATGATGATAATGCAAATATTTATGTGCAACGAGAGCTAACACACCCGAGATGAGATTGAAAGGCTGTGGAAAGTCATTTAAAAGGGTACCTCTTAATGAAAAGGTTACCCAATTTATTGTGAGAAAGTAGAGCAGAGTCTTACTCAAACGAGTATTGAAGAGTGACTTGCGCATGACTGTATGGCTAGCATACTCCAAGTAAAGAAGGAGTGTATGTAGTACCAAATTCCGGAAGAGCATATGAGAATTAATACTTTAATTATTCCGTATAGGGAATGTACCTTGTAGATTACGAAAGAGATAGTAATCTAAATATTTATACAATACGTAGCGCTGAGAATAAAATGCGTATGAGAAGTGTAAGATTAGGTTGGGAATATGACTATGAATCTTAATAGGATGTGTGTATACCTATTACGTGATATTATTATTAATAGCACTAATGGATGATAACCCGGGGGTGCAAGAACATTATTGATTAAGTGCACTAATGAGTGTTAACTCGGGGGTGAAGGATTAATATATATATGTATAGGGCTGATGTGACTATATGTGTATATATATGGATTTGCGAATATTTCTAGTGTGCGAGACTAGTAGATATGGTATTAATAATAAATACTTTGCGCTAAGGTGTCTTAACAAAAAGGGTGTAAGATTAGTGTAAATATATAGAGATGATGAGACTATATATATGAGTATATGCCTTGAGATGGGTGGAATATAGTGAGAGACCATTGTGTTAGGCTATATCTAAATTTGGTTAAGCTTGGACGTAATGTATATACCGATCCTAGAGTAGTGGTACAGGCTATATCTGAATTTCGAGGATGAAATTCTGTTGTAAGGGGGGAAGTATGTAATACCCCGTACTTTTAAAGATATTTAAATTACAAAGGTTGGCGTAATTTGGTAAATTGAGGAATTTATGTGAATAGTAATTTTAGAATTTATGAGTGAAATTGAATAAATTTAGAATATAAAGTAAATTGTAAATATTAGTTTGTAAGTGTCAGATTAATATTTACATGGATTATATTTTCTTACGAGACTAAGTATATGAGTGGATTATTTTTAATTACATGTCACAAGTTGGGTAAAGCAACAAAAGAAATATTTTAAATGGGAAAATATGTGTATTGAACGTGTTGGGTCAAAATAGTGAATGTTAGTTAAGTGACTTGGATGGAGATTTCTACTGCACCATTGGGTTCGGAATGGCCGAGATAGTCAAAATAGAGTACCCGTGGGTAGTATTTGGGTTCCGGGCATTTTTGAACTAGTAGGGACTCGTAAATGAGTACACGAGTCATTTAACAATTGGGTGTACTGCCAATTTCGGGTTTAATAGGAGAAAGCCCTCATTTTTGCCCCAAAATCAGATCTAAGAGAGAGAAAGAGAAAAGGGAAGGGAGAGAAGAAGAAGAAGAAGAAGAAGAAGAAGAAGAAGAAGAAGAAGAAGAAGAGAAGGGAGAAGAAGAGATTTTCGACCAAAATTCGCGGGATTCGACTCGGGGTCGTCGGATTTAATCTACAAGGCAAGTGTTTACCTGCTTTATTAATTTAGTGTGTTTAATTCTCATATTATAGTTGGTGTGTAAAACTATAAAGATTTTTGGGATGAGTTTTCGTGAATCAAAATGGGTTTTTCGGAAGATTAACGAGTAAAACCCGAATAATATCAAATTTGAGAAATTTAGGAATTAATTGAAATTAATTGTTGGATCTGGGTTCTAGGATGATTATAACCCTTTCTATGTGTGTATTTATGATTGATTGAGGTTGTATGATGATGGGTGAGAAAATAAAAACCTCGAAGGTGTATTAATGGAGGTTTGGGATTTTGGAGAAGATGATAAATATTAACTCCGTAGCTTGCGGGATAAATTCGGATAGGAAGAGGGCAGATTCAGCTCTCGATCGAAACACAAAAGTTATAGATATTTTCGATATGGTCGAGTGAGCACTGACCACTTATTTTTTTTATTTTTCTACGAATTGTTATGATTTTTACAAGATGGCAGTTCCGGGGTGAAACCACCAACTCGAAAATTTGAAAAAAAAAATAAAGGCTAGAATTCGTTGGAGATAAATATTTGGGGTTCTTGAAAATAGTGTGGGGACTTCTAAATATTTTTTTTAGTAAGGTGTGTATCTTGGGTTAGATGAAAGTAAACCCCAAAATTTACCCAACTAGGGGTGTTTGGGAGGAGTAACACTCGGGGTGCTGTTTCGGTGGGCAAAATTTTATATAAGTAATTCTGCGTGTAAAAAAACACACTTATATGCCAATTTTGGTTGAGTAAAATCCTATGAGGTGACTAGGATCAAATTTAGGATACGGTCTAAAGAGAATTGTGTAATCATCCGATACGTCAATTTATGACAATTATTATAGGTGAGAGAAATACCTATCATTATTTATGGGCCGAATAAATATATCGGTGTTATTGGTATTGTCATCGTGCAGTGAGAAAAACTCGGCAATAATATATTGAGGATTAGTAAAAATTGATAAATGTGTAGGATATTCGAGAGATAAATATACTACAGATGAAATTTATTATACGGGTTGTGCGTATGCCCGAATGTTATTCTATACGCGGGTTAAATAATTACCTATGGAGAATTATGTATAGTGGAGAGAAATACCTATAATTATAATATGGTTGTGTGAATACCAAATTGATGATATATTTATATAGGGAGAATGTGTACCTATATGATTGTTTATTATGTGTATGACATACCTAACATACTTGCTATCACGGGAGGTTGGTGTTCGTGTGAGGACAATCTTATCCTGTGTTGCCTTCGGGGGGATTTTAGATTTGGTACCTCAAGAACATAGGACTGTGAAGGGCTTATTTGTGAGTCGATAATTCTTCTGACTATAGGAGCGTAGGTATGTGCATGACCCATGGGTATGTGAACTATGTTCGCCTCCAATATGTGTGATTTTTATTGATACGATTCCTGAGTGATGCAGAATGCGTGATCCTTATGTGCGTGTTGTACACGGATTTGATAGCAGAGTATGAGTGCACCGCAGCTGAGCCTAGGGGTGCCATATATGCATATATGTATTGTGATTAACATATATGTGTACTTGAGATAATCCACAGATGCTTAGTAAATGAGAATGACCAAGCCACTTATATTTTAATTCGGTGGATGATTAATATACTTGTTGCGTATAGTATATTGTTTATATGTATGAGATGAGATATCATATAACCTAACCTTGTATAAAGTGAAAAGAATGAATAAAGTGTGATATTACTTCCGGATAATGCATATCCGGATTTATATGAATATGAATCTTAGGTTCTAATGAGAACTACTAACAAATACGGGATCGTAGAAATATGGTATGTACTGAAGGCCTAATGGATCCCAATGATCAACATTGTCACGTAGTAGTGTATTGGGGGGGTCCTTGTTTGGATTTCGCTTCGCGAGACACCCCACGCACGAACGTAATGTAATGTTGGGAATGGGGAGAAGTTTAGTCCTTAGTACTCGAATTGATGAGGATTATTAGAAGGTGGGTAATTCATTAGTTAGGCAGGATAGCTTAACTAGGTTGTTTAAAAAGGTATGCGATAGTTGTGCACCGTTAGAAGAGGGGTGAGGTGTATCTCATGTGAGAGCGATACCAGTTTAAATATGAGAAATAACATATTTTTTTAAAATATGAATTTTAATGCACTTGTTAAAATGTTTTCAAAACTTGGGCTCTGGCCTGTTTCTCTATTTTTCCCTCTCTTGCTATATCTCTCTCTATATATAGGTGTCCAGACACAGGGACGCCTGGATGATAATTCTTTCGAGTCAGACGTTTTCTTCAGCAGCTCTGGATGCAAGAAGGTTTATATTAGACGCTTCTATCATTGAGATCTACATAGGAGGTATTGTAGAAACATTCGGGCTTATGGCCCAACTCTACTCATTTATTATTTTATCATCTTTTAGTGCGGCATTCGATTTTGTTGTATTATTGTACCGAGTGTTCGGTTATTTTATTTTATTTCATTTCAGTTGTTGCATATAAACTGTTGTAATTATTTTACTTGAATGGTTTGGTTAAAAAGATTTGTCAATTTAAAATTTTGATGCCGGCCTAGTAGGATTTAGTAATTAAATTGATTTTCGACAGTGATTCTAAGAATGAACCATATGAGACTCCTGTTTTAATTTGATATAGAAGTGATCGCCCGGTATTTTATTAGGCGGGGTGTCACAACAATCTTCCCCATAACTTCGATGGAGATGTTGAGTGCATGATTATGGTTTGGCCCAATTTTGGAGATTTCTTCTTCGGAAAAGGATAGCATTCGGGTAGAGGTCAAGGATCCGACTAGATTTACTACTTCTTCTGGTGTGGTGGAAGGAGGAACTGTGGGTCCAGTGAGCAACTTAACCAAAGCATTTTATGTGTAGTTGAGAAGACATGAAAATCCCCCATAGGGTGATGTTAGCTTGAGTTTTCTTCAGTTGATTGAGGATCTTACTTTCCTTGAGGGTCATTTCTGGTATAGGAAGGTTTTCAATGCCCTTCCCCTCGTTATTTATGGGTACTGAGCCCGGTATCTAGTAATGCCTCCCTAATCTAGTCATGTGATTTACTGAAGAAGCGAAGAATATGAACCACGTTTCCTCCTCAACCTCAGTTTTTTTTCACCATATTTATATCTCCAAGGAGTTTTTCAAATGATATCATCCCACACATGTCGGCTACCGGGCCAATTTTTTCTGAAGCTTGCTCTTCACTTGAATTTTTAAATTCTTCCCCCCATTCGATGGCAACAATTATGTCTTTCCATGGAAAGTCAATGCATTCCACAACTTCAATGGATTCTTCATAGATGCTTTCCCATTATGTAGGGATAAGTAAGGGTGAAGGAACCAAGCATCCTTGTAACTTCAAAGTATCAAGTAACTTGGTCATACTGCAGATATTATTGGTTTGCCTGAATAATTCTGCCATGATCTAGACAACATCATCTAGGTTGACTTCATCGATTGGTACCACCCAACTATCTGACTCTCGGGCCCACTTTCGGGCTTCTAAGAATAGCATATTGAACCTCTGACAATTAATGATCATCTGTGAGGAAAATTTTAGCCCCAACTCTAGGAGTTGGTTTAACACTTTTGATAATTCCATACTTTCATCTTCAGAACGGGTACGGACAGTGATGCATGCTCTAGTAAGGAGTGACAATTCTTGATCAACAAGGATGACAGGGTGTAGGAGGAAATATAGACAGGCTTAGAGAGGTTTGGGAGAGTGTATGGGTTAGATTTGATTTGAGGGATCAAATTCTGGGTTCATTTCTAGGAAGCTAGCATTGGTATGATTTGGGAGTGGGTTCTGAGTAGTGTTTGGATTAGGATTGGTTGGTGGGGCAATGGTACCCCGATAAATTAGACCTTGAACTATGTTTCAAAGGTGAAAGCATTGGTCGGTGGTATGGCCAGCAGTTTGGTGAAAGGAATGGGGAAGTTTCTTGGAAGTGGGTTTGGCAATGGACAGGGGTCCAAGGGTTCGATAAGGTTTCGTCTTAACAGGGCTTGATAAAAATTAGTGAGGGGGCCATGGATCTCGGTGTATTCCTTTCGAACTAGGACAGGGCGTCTTTTTGGTGCCCATGAAGTGGTTAGTTGAGAGATATTATTGATGGTTGAGACCGCAGCACTGGCGGGTTTGTCATATTTTCTGGGGGTGAACTGTCCGGACAATTTCTTTGGTTCAACTTCTATTTTGGCGAGACCTTCCTCGATTTCTACTCCTACGTCTTTGAGAGCTCAAAAGTGGGAATAATATTGTCTTCCCATTGTTGCTCGAACATGGGGTAAGAAGTTCTTCTTCACTATGTTGACTTGTTCTTCCTCGGATGGCCGATTGGTCATAGTGGCCGCCTTTTCCCTCTATCGGGCTATAAAGTTACTGAATGATTTTCTAGAGTTATGTTTGAGAAGCTTTAAATCATCGGCTACATCCTCCTAGCTACGGATTATGGACTATTCGAGAGATAAAAACCATCGGAGGGCGCTATCCTTCAAAGTTTGATGAAATAATTGGGCCATCGCCTCTTCAGAAGCCCCTAGGAGTGTCATGGAATGGTGATAACAGTGAAGATGAACAATCGGGGGTCCACTTCCTCCGAATTTCTCGATATTTGGTATCTTGAACTTCTCGGGTAACCTTGCCTTAGGATAAGGAGACATGTGGGTGTAGTCCATGTAATTTCCAATGATTTTGACTTGGTCGAACTTCTTAGTTAACATCTTGAGATCTTCTTTGACCTTATTCAGTTATTCCTCTTTCAGATCAATGATCATGGGCAAGTTAGCCCCGGACTGGGCAAGGTTTGGCATAGGAAGCTGGGAAGGCGGCGGCCAATTAGCAGGAGGGGTACGTGGGGCGTGTCGATATTCTTCAGGAACCTAGATAGGCTAGGGTGGACCCATAGCAAGAGGAAATAGGTCCTCGAGCTCTTGAGCAATAGGATCCTGGTTTCGTTGCATCTCTCGAACCTCGGTCTGAAGGTTGTCAATCTTGGACATGAGCTGAGTTAAGACTTCCGTCAGATCTGGCTGCACAGCTGGTACTTGATCTATTTTGTCCATGGAAAGTGGATGGATTTTAAACTCGAAAGAAGTAGTAGGGGAATGTACAGAGCTCCGGGGTGATTTGGCTGAAGATCGAAGCCAATAGGGAGCCAGTCCAAGGGCGTGCGATCGACCTAAGAAGGGGTAAAATGGGATTTATTTTTTGAGAAAAAAAATGAAAATATTTTTGACATTTTTTTTAGATTGAAAGACAAGATTTTTTTTTTGATAAAGAAGAGAGAGATGTTTTTGGATTTTTGATAAAGAAAGTAGAAATACTTTGGGAGACGGGTCTCATCATGATTATTATAATTATTATGTTCTCACTTATATTAAATTCTCTTAAATGCAAACATGAAATTCCGGACGGGACCCAAGCTTGGAAAACTTAGGTTTGTAATATGTGTAAAGCTATGGCTGGACTTGTAACTAGGCTCATGAGCAAGGTCCCATTTTAAAAATGCACAAAATTTTGGGCGGCAGGTTGACCTAAAATTTCGAAAGAGTTTCGGGTCAAAACCGACAATCTAACATGTGTGTCCTGGGCTTGACACCTATATGTGGGTATGCAGTTGGTTGGGTTAATCGAGAAGGGTTCCCCCCTTTAGCGTGGCTTCCACGATATACGTCTTGATTTTGAGGGCAATCAGTACGTGTGGATAAGTCATTTGATATACCTGAGTGTAACTTAATTGCCTCATTATATACCTCGTGGGGACGGTACGCGTGAGAGGTAATTAGATATACTCGACATACGTGAATGAATTCCCTGCGATATACCTCCCGTCATGACTTCGGTCAAACGGTACGATGCGGGGGAACCGTTCGATATACGTCGAAGGTACTTGGCTAATGGAAGGTGAGAGTCATATCGCTTAGGCTAATTGCGCCCTACTGGACCAGCACCCATCATGAAGTGACTCTTCAGTTACTGGACAAAATTTGGTTAATACCAACGCTATTTCGATGATTTCATGTGAATCATGCATGATTCTCTTATTAATATCTCATGATGAGAGTATCCTTCTTGATTATGCCGAATGGGGAGCAAAGTACAAGTACCAATGGTATACCAAGTATGCATGGGTGATGTGTGCAACATGTACATATATGTGATCCTAGGTTAACGTGGTGTGAAGTGTACATGAAGAGCTTCTACAAGTGTGTGAATAGAAGTATAAACATGAGGTACATGTGAATAATAAAGGGGGACATGCAAATAGGGGGATATACAAAAAAAATAAAGCACCCATGTAAATAGAGCCTAACCCTCATATGAAAAAATCCTGAGCGGAGTCGCCACTCTGGACATCCCCTTCGATCCTCGCGGCGGGAGAAAGACGAAATAAGAGGGGGCTCTTCTTTTTCTCGGGAGGATATTGGTTCCATGCATCCCTCCCGGGTGCGCTTCTTTCGGTGTCAGTGATGAGGTGAAAAGTGTAGAGAGATGGAGTCGCCAGTCTATTTTACTCAAAATAGACAAAAGAAAAGGGAGCCATCCCGAAGGACAGCATCCAAAGACATACTCATACATATGAAACAAAAAATGATTCGAGAATGGTCCGGAGGCTAAGTTACGAAATGGGAAGGTATTAGGCACCCATTCCGCCCTTGCGGTCTCTCATGGGTTATTGTTATTTTCCTTTATTTTCCCGTGATATGTGTGCATGTGTATATGTAGCGGAGATAGCAATAATCAACTTTTATCATGGAAGAGATAAAGCGAGTAATCTGTAGGAATGTTCTTAGAAGTAATATTAGAAAATCGGATTTACGCGATTATCCTAGCGTCGATCATTATAAGGAAATGATAACGCATGCAAGATAATACGCCACTAAGAACAAATATATGCATGTAGAGAGTCTAAGAGAGTTAATTTTTAAAGAATATAGGGAAAAAATAGAAAAAAATGTAGGAAAATGACTCGAGTCTCGAGTTTTACCCCGAGACGCCTACGTAGCCTATAGAGGCAGCAAATTCCACGTAGATCGTATGCAAAATGAGGGGTGGGGTTTATCCCATAAATCCAACCGGGGCTTCTCTTGTGTGTGCGTGTGGAAAAAAGTGTTTTAGTTGTGAGGAAAATGTGAGAAAAGTGTGAGAATTCCCATTTTGAAATTTATGAGTAAACCCTCTTTTTCTTATTTTTTTGGGTTTTATTTATATGAAAATAAGAGATGTGAAATAATACTAAAATAAAAATTATATTAGGATATGTGAGATGAGAGAATAAAAGTGGTAAGTAATAAAACAAATTAATGCGAATTTAGGAGAATTTAGAGAGTGAGTTGAGAAAGTTGAACCTTCTTGAAGATCTTGAGCTTGATCTTGAATGTTAGAGAGCAGCCGTTGCACTTGGGTGATTAGGGAGGGTACGTAATTCACCTAGTTGGATGAAAAATATGATGAAAGGTGAAGGTTGAAAAGGGATTTGGATGTGGAAATCACACTGACTTCTAGAGAGGTTTTCTGAACTTGCTAAGAGTGATAGGTTTCAGATCTTGGGTCCTTTATAAAATGAGGTTAGGCCCTCCTTTTTATAGGCCTATGGCATTGCCGACCGTCATAGCCTTGGTCCTGCCAATCGACATATGTGTTTGGGCACACTGCCGATAGGTAGGGTTTGGACCTGCCGTTTGGCAGTCTCTTTCAGGTTCCTTCGAAAAATCGATCGTAAAATGCAAACCGTTGATCCAAATCGCGCATAGTGAAAATCGTTGGAAAGGTACTTAAGAGAATTTCGAAATTCCTTGGACTGATCCCGGGTCTGGGAGTTGACTTTGGGTCAAATGTGGCTCGGAAGCACTCGTCGGTCCTTTGGACGGGGAATCTTCGGACGAAAACATATCGTTTGTTCGCATAGTAAGTCAGAATTACGCACGGGGTGGACCGTTGGAAAGTTTAGGAGATGTACTTCGACATTCCAAAGAGTTTGACTCAGTTTGGGGAGTTGACTGTGGTCAACCGGGGACTGGAAGCGTTTGGTGATCTTTGGGGGTAAAACGGATTGTTCGTCCGTACCGTAAGTCAAAATTGCGCACGGGGCGGACCGTTGGAAAGGGGTTTCAGTTTCCTTCGAAGATTCATTCAATCTCAGTTGATCTGGAGAGTTGACTTTGGTAAAATGGAGTTTGGGAGAATCCGGTGACCTCTTGATCAAGTTTCGGGGGAAAACGGATCGTTCATTCGCATGGCAAGTCAGAATCGCGCACGGGACGGGCTGTTGAAAAGGGATTTCAGTGACGTTCGAAGATTCATTTAGTCTAGATCGAGCTGAAGAGTTTGAATTTTGGTCAAATGGAGCCTAGGAGTAACCGATAGCCTCTTAGTCAGTACCCGAGGTATGACTTAGGCTTGTAGTGATGAAGGGAGGTGCTAGGGACCTATGGAGAAGTTAGGGCGTGCTAGAATGGGGTGTCTACGGACAGCTTCCAAACACCAAACAAACCCTAACCTAAACTGACCTAATGAAATCTGATCAATAAT
Organism: Sambucus nigra; assembly: GCA_949130495.1. Classification (NCBI taxonomy): domain Eukaryota; kingdom Viridiplantae; phylum Streptophyta; class Magnoliopsida; order Dipsacales; family Adoxaceae; genus Sambucus; species Sambucus nigra. Next base: position 351,797,052 of record OX422213.1, on the reverse strand, counting down.
ATCTTTAACTTAAATGTATATATTAAGTTCAATTAAAATAAAAAATTAAAGAAAACAAGTGGCCAAAATTGCTAAATAAATTGTAGGATCGATTGATCGACCCTTCATCAATTTGTCGATGGCTTTGAAAAATGACCATTTATCTTTAAATTGCCAAAAAACTGAGATGATCAATTCATTGACCATTAGTCGATCGATCGATGAATGGTAAAATTGCGTACTAGTCTCAGCTCAAGATAAATTATGTTTGATTGATCGATCGGCGAATAAGTGTCGATCGATCAATCCCCTCTTCTGTTGTCTTGTTTCTTCACTTGAATGAACATATGGGAGACACTATAACTTTTTTGTTATAGATCTTAATGATGTAGGGATGGAGGCTACACAAAGATAACACATAGGGATACACTTTCAGACATAGTTTAGGACAGAAACCTAAATGCTAAAATGATTAAATTTCCTGCGAACGTGCGGTTTGAGACCACAACCCAACAGACACACCCTTTCAAATTGAAATGACACTGTCTTTTAAAAATAAGTGACGCAACCTTTTAAAATGCAATAGTGTGGGCACGTAACTGGGCGAGAATAATTTTCTCAAATTGTCAAAAATCTACTGGCTGATATTTCAGAACTAACAAACATCCTATTATGTGAGTTGAGGTTTTGGTGGTTTAATTACTTTTAGAATTGGAACCCGTAAAAGTCAAGATGAACATTTTAACACAATGGGAAAAGCATATCAACTGTAGGTCCTCCTTTATTATATTAATCGAAAAATTTCTCTTCAGAAGAGTTGGGATAAGAAGCTAATGGATGCTCACAAGTAACCATTCTTCCAATCGTAAGAACGCACTAAGCTGAAGTGACTGCAACATCATGAAGCTGTCCCTGTCTCATTAGGCCTTCTAATGCAATCTACTACGAGAATCATTTTTTTTTATATTTTTTTCATATTCATGCATGGCTACATACACACATTACACATACATATAGGCCTGTGAATGTGCTCGTGTATTTAAAGCTGATGGTATGTTTAAATTGGACCCATATTTTGAACTCCGTTTCATTACTAGCTTAATATGGGAATGGTGTTTTGTTGTTACTAAAATGGTAACAAGACTGAGGTCATTGTCAATGTTGTTTTGACAAGGATTGCAGACGTTAAAAAAAAAAAAAAAAAAAATAGAAAGAGTCCCCGAAATTGGGAATCTGTAAATAAGTGTCCTTTGAAGTGAGGGAGGGTTGAGTCTGAGTGGGATCAAACCAATATAATTTTGATCAATTCAACTTTTTACAAACTTTAACCAGCCTCATGATCATGGAAAAGATTTGTCGGCGATTACAGGTTGATCCTCAACTATACTTGACCCACAACCACAAGAGTCGAGGGGAGAAACAACCATTGCCACAACTACGAGTTTGGGTCCCATGCATATGCGTGGTGTCGCCTAACAAAATGTATTAATTAATTCATGGTTGACCATTGTTTTTGACATTCAATAACGAATCTATGTACAATAATTTTGCAGCAACGTTGAAACCAATTGATAATAATTCTGTGTGGAAATTCAGTGCCTTCTTTCGATGAGAGTAGCACTGGCAAAATTATGGGTGGGCCTAATTTGGGCGGGTCAAATATGGGTTGGGTTAAATGTGGGTTGGGCCAAATATGGGTTGGGTTAAATGTGGGCTGGGCCAAATATGGGCGGACCAAATATTGGTTGGACCAACCTAGTATTTTTTTACTAAATTAAGTATTACAATTCGAGGTATATATAAAAAAAACTCATATTTTACTCATAACTTTTTAAAATGAGTATTATATTTGATTTGTATCTTTTAAAATTGGGCTCCATATTTGATTTCTTGCTTTGAAATATGGGCCCCATATTTAATTGATAGCTTTGAAATATGGGCCCCATATTTAACTCACAACTTTTAAATATGGGCCCCATATTTAGATGCCTGGACTAATATGGACTGTTTTATTATTTGGGCCACATTTTGCCACTAATAGATGAGAGGTATTGTGCGGTCTCGCGTATCAACATTCTTGGCGATTTTTATCACATAATGAATCATAAGGAGAAAATAAAGAAAGACACGAATAAGAAAGAACAAACTTAAATTTAGTGGTGTTAGGTAAATTGTTAAACCACCGAAGACAAATAATTAATATATAATTACCTTGTTTGATTGTGCAAATTATTTGATTATGTAAATTGATTAATTATAAATTAGTGAATTGTAAATGAGTGAATTTGAAATGAGTTTAAATTTAATTTTACACAATCTTTGATAATTTCAAATTGATCTTAAGGTTCTATGAGGAAAAAAAACAAATTAAGAGAGAGAGAGAGAGAGAGAGAGAGGCGGGGGAGGGGAGGGGAGGGGGAGGGAGTCAGGGAGGGAAAAAGAGAGAGAATCATGCACTTTATGTGACTCCTATTTCAAATGAATACATTTAACCTTTCGAGTGAAATGATTCAATTTTAGCTTTTACACATGAGCTAAAATGAAACAATTAAGGAATCATTTTATTAATGAAATCAAACACAATTAATAGACCAATTTGTAAATGGATCAATTTATAAATGGATTAATTTACAGTTTTGGAACAAGCAAACGGGGCTTCTATGTTTGGTTGGAGTTAGTGGCAATGGAAATTTTCTCACCTTCCCGCCAAAGAATTTTTTTCCACGAAAAATATCAAGAATGTGCATTGTTTAAGATGAAAGTTGTTGTTAAAGATGAAAATGCATATTCAAAAATCTTAATGCATCCAATATCCATATCGAAAATTAGCAGATATTTATCAAAATAAGTATTTGATAAAGAGGATTCACATATTAAAAAAAGGATACATGTATGGATAGTGTTTGTATCCATTACAGATAATTCGTATATGAAGCAGACTATCTATCTATATATACAAATAATTGTTTCTTATATTCATATCCGTAATATATTTTTTAATTATCATCAATATGTTTTAGTTATGAAATATAATTTTTTATATGTATATAATAACATAACATAATTAGATAACAAATTGTCATTTCTTAAAAATAACTCATGTTATTATCTAAAATGTGTTTACCAAAGTAAATCATACCGTCAAAACTTGACACAATATTCAAAGTATTGAAAATAAAATTAAATATAGATAAAAGAGACATAACACAAGGTTTAGGGTGGTTCGATCGTTAAAACAAGCATACGTCCACTATGGTACATTATTCTAATTAGATTTATACATTAAGTACAAGTTGGGGGCCTAAAAGGCATAGAAGAGGAGAAAAGTAGGCTAAATATATAAACATACATGTTTTGTTCAGCGGAGGCTGCAGACTCTGTAGTGATTACAAGTAGAGGCCGCGATTGTTGGCATCTCAGGTCACCTGAGCAGATGATCGAAGTATGGACTACAGTGTAGAGAGAAGCTAGAGAGAATTATGGAGAGCTTCATTAGCCAAATGTAGCTTGTCAAATATGGAGGTGAAAACCTCTATTTATAGTAGTTGCTTGGGACATCCCGTGCACTGTCCACTTACCGTGTGGATAAACATTTATCACATGGAATCTTTCTAGAAGGTTGACAGTTGGTGGTCCAATGGTGACGTGTAAGGCTGAGGGGTCGTGGCATGTGTATCACCTGGACGTGGCCTTCTGAGGTTGTCTGGTACATGAAGCCCGCGACCAAATACTAAGCACTCAAAAGTGTTAAAATTATAACAAAAATAGATACATTTTAATTGTTAGCTCTCGCTAAAATTGTCCTTATGCATGTATTTATTTATCTTATAGGTCAATACGAAGTTCGGGTGCAAGCGCATAATTTGATATAGTTACGGCAAAAAGCGGTTAAAATCATCAATTTGAAATTTTACTTGACGCGAGACATCCCGAGATATCCCAAACCACCTCTCAGATCACCCATGCAACATTTTAAATTTTGCCCCAATGTATATGTGTATAATATTAGGCTTATTATTTTTAGTATATATTATTTTATATCTGTTCGTGTCATTTTTCTTTAGTTCTTTTTATTTTAATTATTTTTTTTTGTGTGTTTTATTATTTTATGTGATTATATATATATATATATATATAAGGATCAAGTGTGGTCCCTCAATGAGGTCGATTTCTTTAAAATAGTAAAAAAAAAATTAAGCTGATTTTTTTTTTATGATTTTTAAACATTTCAGTAGGACCCTAAAAAAAATCATCTAAAAATGATTTTTTTGCTATTTTAAAAAAATCGGTCAAACTGTGTCAGTTTTTAAGTTATTTTTAAGCTATTAAAAACTGACAAAGTTTGATCAATTTTTTTTAAATGGCCCTATGAATTGTTTAAATGGGCCTACTGAAATGTTTAAAAATCATAAAAAAAATCAACCCCAAAATACTTTTTTGCTATTTTATAAAAAATGGACCTCATTCAGGGACCTCAAACTAGGAGACATCATCAGACCCTCTCTCTCTCTCTATCTCTCTCTCTCTCTCTCTCTCTCTCTCTCTCTCTATATATATATATATATATATATATATATATATATGTGTGTGTGTGTGTGTGTGTGTGTGTGTGCACTACACCAAATCTGCCCATTTGTCAAGGTCATTGACCTTGACAAATTCACCTTGTCAAGGTCAATGACCGTGACATTTCGAGGCGAGACAACTTTTTTTGTCCCGGTCGTGTCACGGTCATTGACCTTGACACAAAACTCGCGTTTTGTGTCACGGTCGTGTCACGGTCATTGACCTTGACACGTTTGTCACGGTTTATAACCGTGACAAAGCCGTGACCCTTAGTAAAAACATTGTCACGGTCATTGACCGTGACAAGTCCTTGACAATATTTGTCACGGACTTGTCACGGTCAATGACCGTGGCAATTCTGGGCAGAATTTAAAAAAAATCTGCTGGGCAGTATGGCCACCGCCACTGCCCAGCAGTATATTTGTATCTGTTATAGCAACGTTGTACCTGTTCCAAACATCATATATCCAACACAAACTAAAGATAATGCAAATATATATTCATGACAGTATAATCCAAATCTTCAAAGTAAAAATAATATACATGACGATATAATCCAAATATAATTAAAATGGACAAACTTAAAAATAATGTTACTACATGTCTTAGATAAAACTGAGGAGGTGAGTAGGCCACACGACATACGAATTGACGCACCCACTAATGTACGTCGTGCCGCATTGTTCGCGCAACCACAATAGGGAGTTCTCCTTCCCGGGTATGACATGCGCGACGAGCACCCTGGACTCCATCTCTTGAAGCACACGTCCATGGACTATTCCACCCTCGACGATGTTCGGGTCCCTCAACCCCCGCCCTATCCGCTGGCCATCAAATATGTCCAATATGAACACGCTCGGCCAACCAATTGTCGATAATGGTCTGTTGGAGGGCGTCAAATAGGGAAGTGGATCGTCGAAGTACGAACGTGTCGGTGATGAAGCAGCGAGGTCCGCATCCTCGTCATCCTGCGCCTCGTCCTCCCGCACCTCCTCCTCCACCGCCTTCTCCTGCCCTTTCCCTTTACCTTTCTCTTTACGGTCTCCACCCAACGTACGCTTCATGAATGCGTACATATCTTGGACCGTCGCCTCCAAACGGGACAGCTTCGCGTCGTGTGAATCCACCGTTCGAGCCAACCCGGTGTCGCTCGTCTCCAATCCGATGATCCTAGATTTGGCCACTCGCGAGCTCACTCCCCTTGTCCTCCCCTTGCGATCAGAGCCAAGCACTTGGCTGAGTGCGTCTGTGGACAAAGATGCCTTATCGGCATCAGACTGCGACTCATGCACTTCCTTAAGCTTTGCCTGAAACGACAAAAAGCACATGATTAGTAAACTAAAAAATTATAACGTAATTAACAATAATTAAACTGTCGAATTACTTACAATCGTGGCCGCGACGCTCGGGGACACCTCCTTGTCCTTCCCCTTCTTCGTCCGAAGAGCCACATAAGTATCGAGCCTATGTGGCTTACCCCCTGGCCCACTCCCTACCCCCTGAAATAAAATAAAGTAAAGTAAAATTAGTATCGGCCCCGCAAAGTAAAATAATATCCAATAATATATTTCTGTAGTGTAGATAAATTAAATATTACCTTCATCCTATGCTCCACCTCAGCGTAAGAGGTCCGGCCGGAATAGTGCACGTCCGTCTTTTTAGCCCGATTTTCCCTCCCCGATTGGCGAGATGCCAATTGTCGATCCTCGATCTCATTGTCAATGAACTTTTGCCATTGTGCCAATGAGATCGGCTCCTTGGACGGGACGGATCCGCGCCATTGTAAAATGGTCTCTCGTGTTTTTCCAAAGTACCGTGTCCGCATATTTTTTTTCCACGTGTTGTGTTGCTCCCTCAACTGCTCGAAGACGGAATCGCGTAGCTTTGGATCCAAGTTGAATTGTTCCTGTCCAACAAATACAATGTTAGTTGCGAATAAATATAAATATAAATATAAATATAAATATAAATTGAAATTGAAATTGAAATATTCATATAAATATTACCTGTAGTTCCGCCCAAATAGCTAACTTGAGCTCATACGGCACCTCCTTCCAACTCATAAACCCCGGGCCAATGACCGTCTTTAGCAGCTCGAGGGATCTCGCTAAAAGCTCTGACTTGTTTTCGACGGTAATCCCAAATTTTCCATATTTGGGGAGCCTAGGGGCGGAGGAGCCCTCGTCACCTCCGCTACCACCGAACCCAGACGACGACATCATCATAAACAGCATCATCATCTTCGCCCTAACATCTGAAGGAGTCATTTTTGCTGTAAAAAAATGTTATTAGTACAGATAAAAAAAAATGTTATTAGTACAGATAAAAAAATGTTTCATCTATATTGTAACGTATGTGTAAGTTCCGTCAATACCACCCCCGCCACACGCACACACACACACACACACACACACCACCCCTACCCACCCCACCCCCACCCCCTCCCCCCACCACGACCGTGACAACTACATAAAATTATGACATGAGATAATTGTAGCATAAATTTCATTATCATGGGTTTTACCTAATTGAATTAATTTCATGAATAAAATGATTATCAATTTAAATGAAAATATCAATTATTATCCAATATTTTTGAATGAAATATTTATTTTGAATGAAATATTTATTTTGAATGAAAATATCAATTATTTATAAAATTGATGTCTACTTTTAGTGTTGTGTATATATGTTAGTCTACTTTTGCTTTTTTTTTTAAATAATCAATTAACCAAATTTCATAATAGTGAATAAGGGTTAATCCTAGCCATTGATTAAGTGTATTATTAGTAAGTACAAAAATTAAATATCGACTCTTAATCTAGGATATAAGGAGTATTTGTTAGTGAAATAATAATTTAGTGATAAAAACACACTCGAACACTACCAAGTTTTGACGACACGGGTCTCTAGAAAGAAAAACAAGCATTTCCAAATTAATATGTCCTCTTTCTTGTTTAGTGTCTCGTGAATTGATAGTATGATTTTAAAAATAGTATACAAAACTAGGTGAGATTTTAGAATTACACGTCGAAATAATACATGTTGTATAATAATAATACAAGTGCATGCTTTGCAATCAAAGGTATTTATCTTTATAAGGATAAAATTATCTTAAAATGATTGGTAGGGAATGTCTATGAGGTGGATGATAATTTATTTGATATTTTATTTTATTTCTTTTGGTTAGGTTATTAAGACTTTATTTGAATTGATATCTTAGTAATTATTATTTAATATTTATTAGGATTATTATCCTAGAAACAATTATAACATTCCATGAAGGAAAACTTTTATTGGATGGTTGAAAAGACAATAGTTCCAATTCATTTTCATTTATTCCCTTAGTGCTACAACAATAATTTGAATTCATTTCATATGATTTCCCACCCCACCCCACCCCTCCCCCACCACACACCACCACACACACACACACACCACCCCACCCCACCCCCTGCCCCCCTCCACCACCACACACCACCACACACACACACACCCCACCCCACCCCCTCCCCCACCACACACCACCACACACACACACACACCCCACCCCACCCCACCCCCTGCCCCACCCCTCCACCACCCCCTCCCCCACCACACACACACACACACACACCCCACACCACCCCACCCCACCCCCTCCCCCACCACACACCACCACACACACACACACACACACACACACCACCCCACCATCCACCACCCCCTCCCCCACCCTGCCCCACCCCGCCCCACCTTGCCCCACCCCCTGCCCCCCTCCACCACCCCCTCCCCCTCCCCCACCCTGCCCCACCCCGCCCCACCCCCTGCCCTCCTCCACGAACACACATACACACATATATATACACATACACACAAATATACACACAAATATATATATAAATGAAAGAGAGAGAGAGAGAGAGAGAGAGAAAATGGACCTGAAAGTAGAGAGAAAGAGAGAGAGAGCAGCGTCGAGAGAGAGAGAGAGAGAGAGAGAGAGAGAGAGAGAGAGAGAGAAATGGAGGGAACGGCGCGGGAGGGAAAAAAGAAGGGGGATAGGGTTTTTGCTGCGAACATTGTCACGGTCGTGTCAAGGTCTTTGACCGTGACACGAATTGTCACGGTCATTGACCGTGACAATTCGTTGTCACGGTCGTGTCAAGGTCAATGACCGTGACATAAAACGCGTGTTTTTTTGTCACGGTCAATGACCTTGACAAGGCTGGCCGGCTGAAATGTGACAATTTGCCCATTTTGGTGTAGTGGTGTGTGTGTGTATCGTCAATATATTTTTCTCTATTCTATTTTAAGTGTTATTCACTACAAGAAATTGCAACATTCGTAACAATATTTAGCCACATAGGTAATTTTTTTTGCTAAAAGTAAACTTTTAGCAACAAAATATCATTTGTGTTCCCAAATGACACCCTCACCATTTACTTTTGGAAATATAGAATAAATGTGGTTACCAAATATCAAATTTTTAGGTGGCATGCGAGTGAAATTAAGGAGGGAAATAGTTTAAAGCTTTGTCAACATTATAATATGTTGCGAATATACATGTAGACTTTGGAAACATAAGGCAATGTTGCGAAAAGAGGGGTGGCTATGGCAGCATAACTTACTATTGCAAAATATATTTTAAAATTATTTTTTATATTAAACATAAATAAACTTATTGTGAAAAAAACAAAAAACTAAAACCCATTCATTTTCCCACGCTCTCCCCACTCCCGACCTTGTTATCATCCTCTCCCCTATCTCACTACCGTCTGACTCTCTCCTTCCTCTACCACCTCTCACGGCCTCCGATCGGTCCCATCTGAAACTATCACGGTAAGGTTCCTCACTAACTCTTTCACGCACGCACACAAACATGCACACACATGCATACTCATTCACACACAACAAGAACATCGACAGACGCACACTAATTTTTATAAATCTGAACTGATTTTAGTTTGCACATCGTCACAAAAGAAGCAAGGTTCTGAAAATGGAACTCGAACCTTCCCAAAAAACTCTCATTTTCTTATTCCATGTACGGTACAAAAGCTAATTATCCCCTCTTATAATCAGAGCTTCTTTAGTATTGATTGCAAATAATTTTTACTGATTATTTGTCTTTGTTGGGCTTTCGTTGTGATTGGAAAGATAACTAAATAAAATGCTTTGATCTCCATTTTTTTTCTTTGATTATGAACACTGATTCAAACTAAAAGCCCTAATGTTTTGATCTCCATTTTTTGTTCATTTCATATGTAAACTTGAAATTATGATTTTTCCCTTTTATTGGCTTTTTAAATAATTTAAAACTTATAGTCATGAAATTAAAAAAAAAAGTATTTAGAAACTGTCCTTTTTATGTGCAAAAATTTTTACATTTACATTAAAAATTAGTTTGATTGTAAAAATTAATGTTTAGGTTGATTTAGTTTAGGTTGATTTAGTTTGTGTTGATGGTTTGTAATAGCTTGTATTATTGAATATAGCTTATATATATATATATATGTGTGTGTGTGTGTGTGTGTGTGTGTGTGTGTAGCGAATAACCTATAGATTTTGGCTAGTCTTACCCCCATATGTATGGGTTATATGCTACTACATCTCAATGTTTAATGTAAAACTTAATTATTTTTTGGGGGGTGCAATATAAATACTTCAAGATAGAGCTTCGATATAAGAATTCATTGATATGAAACTAAATTTCAAAGTTAGAAGAAGTTCTATATGTATTCAAAAGTTCAAAAACTCGTTGTGATGTGGTAAGGATAAACGCATTGAGATGTTAATTTCATTTTTAATAAGTAGGGATATAATAATACTGGATACGATACTTTACTACAGTAATTGTAAGCTTTAGTGGAACAAAAAACAATATGTTAAGTAAAGATACAACATGTAGAGAATTTTACATGCCACCTATTTCATTTTAATAGGTGAGGAAAATAGAAAATGATTAGAAAGTACAAGTTGGAGACTTGAATTATTAAACCTCGTCGTATTTATTGCAATTAGTTGTTCGAGGTGCAACAATATGAGTCTTCGAGTAATATGTAAAGTATACGCATTCTCCTGGATAATTGTTTTGTAATTTTGTAACTTTTCTACGTACGTAAAACCTTGAAAGTTGGCGGTGTTAACTTGCAATTAAGTATTTCGTCATTATATTCTAAATGAGTGTATGAAAATGGGTGATTTTTTCTTTTAACGTGTGTAATACAAATGCATATTCTTTAGTTTTAGTTATGACAATGATGATAAGAATGTGAGGTTGGTTGTGTAGAAAAAAAGCTTATTGTTACATTGTTATGGTTGATACTAACATATTTTGTAGCATGTCTCATTCATTCCCATTTGTCGAAGTTGAAGAGAAACTCACAGTGGAGTGTTGCATGGATACATTGGAGTAAAGCCACGATAGTGTACATCAGAGGTAATTTTTTTTCTTGCCATTGGTATGGGTCATTCGCCACTACATACACACGCGCGCGCGCACACACACACACACACACACACACACACATATGTATGTATAGAGAAAATACACTTGTATTTTGTCGTATTTACATAGTTATTTTATTTTTAAATATATATATATATGTATATATATATATATATATATATATATATATATATATATATATATATATGGGAGTGTTATGTAGGATATTTGTATCGAGGTTTTCTTCCCTAGGATTTATTATATATATTATTATATTTTCTGGGCGGAAAAATTCTGCTTTTAGCTATAATCTGTATTAATGGGTTCTTGTTTTCTGTTTGTTTTTTTTTGCCATTGTGGATTTATTATAGGGTCATTTAGATTTTTACCGAAAAACTATACGATTGTAGTTCATTACAAATTTTAAATTAGATAAAATACATTGGTGCAAAAATGTAGAATGGTAACTAAATGGCAAAGAGGGATGGAAAAAAAACCTGTAGTGGGCCAGAGTAACTTGTAGGAGCTGAAAAAATCCTCATAAAAGGATTCTTGATCAATTTTTTAAAAAACTTCCATGTTTAGGCCTAAACTGTAGGTGTTAAAGCGCGAAAACGTAAACTAATAAGCAAATGGATGAGAGAATGCCACAAACGCTTCGCTCCCAGACCAAAGAGCTTGTATGAGCTAAATGTAAAATAACTCTTTGGATTCTTGGATTAAGAATTTGATGAAAAAGATGTAAGTTTAAGGTTTGAAAATTAGGTCATAAAGGGAAAAAATATACAATAACAACCAAATGACACTCAAAGAGGCATGAAAGCCTCGTACAAGACCACATAAACATGTATAACTGATCTTCTCATCATCACACTCTTGCATTGGATGTTTGTAAAAAGTTGCATCTTAGGCTCGAATATGGGTCATTACAGGGACAATACATTACATGATAGAGAAATTTTAGAAACACAAACAACTATCCATGGACAAAAGTACCTTGTAGGAACATAACTCTTACTCACTATGCTCTCGAGTTGGATGTTTGACGACAAATTCCAAATCTTGGGTTTGAAACTTAAGAACAAAATACTCAAAAACTTTTATAACGACAAAATTATCTCAAAAGGGGCACATACGCTTAGAAAGGGACCAAAATAACTTTTAGGACTTGACGGTATCGTTTGGTACTCACATGTTGGATGTTTGATGATGAGTTGCAAGTTTTAGGTTTGGAATTGTGTCATTAATGTTAGACAATGTAAAATAACAAATAAACGCGATGATAGAGAAATGAGTACCTCACACTAGACTAATGTAACTTTTTGAAACTGAACATGTATTCACTGAACTCTCAATTAAGAGTTTAACAAATGCTTGCATGTTTAAGGTTTGTAAATTAGGTGTTAAAATGAGAAAATGTTAAATATAACCTAGATGGTCAAAGGAATGTCAAAAATGCCTTATATGGGACCAAAGAAACTTGTAAGAACTAAATGCGCACTCTACGGACCCACTGGTTAAGAATTTTTTATGCTAATCTAGATCGAGTTGGATTGGTATATCGATATACAAGATTTTTCATCTGGTTTCCAGAGATTTAATTAGGAAGGTCCTCATGAATTCCTACAATGCTTTCTAGATAGACTTGACGACTTTTGTAATGATTCAAAGATAAAGGATATGAGTTCCTCTTACAAGATGATAATTTTGATAAGCAAAGCTTTGGTGGTCATTTGGCTAGCAAACTATGAATTCAGCACTTGTTTCTATTACGCTACTATCATCTCTAATCTAATGTTTAGATTGTAACTTGATACTAGTATATTATTAATGCATTCATATTTTTTATAAGTATTTTTAGAACGTTTTATAATTAGAAAATTCTTGTGATTATACACTACTCGTGTTTAAAGTACTAGCCGAATGGCTCATACCTATACGGGCTCACAATTCATCTATGGGACTTTTTTCTATATTTTAGTAAGTTTATGAGCTAAACTATAAAATAATAAAGTTATATATACATCTAAGAGGAATGTTTTGGTGGTTATCAGAATACAAATGCATATGCATGTGTGAACTTTTCTATGTTATAGTGACCATTCCCTACAACATAGTAATACTTATATGTATAGTTGTAACTATAAGTAATTCAATGACTGTCTAAGAAATATACTATCAAGTCTTAATTGTAGAGGAAAATAAATTCAAAATTACATTTTATGAATTCGTGATATATTCTCGTTGGTTTATACTTCATGAAAGATTTCATTATATCAAGTTGTGACATTCGATCTCTATTCTATGTGCAATTTACATACACATCCGCTCTGTTGGTGTTTAATTGGATACTTTACCTTTGTGTTTAATTGTTAAGTGTTGACTATTAGTTCATTTTTTTGAAGAATTTGTTTTCAAACATATAAATAATAAGGGATATACGCCTCGAAGCTAGACTTCTTCCTAGTGACTTTTAGAATATTCCTTAACGCTCAGGTTTCCACTGAAGCCCATAAAAGGCTGAATTAAGTTAATCTTCTTAGTTTTTGAATTATTCCAACAAATATTTTTTTGATTTTAACATAAATGTAATAAGATAGTTTCTTTTATCTTAAAATGTATTAAATATTAGTGGTGTAATCAATAAGTATTGACTCGTCTAGCGTAAACGTTCGATGTTCGAGATGTTCAGTTTGCCAATGTCACCAAACTATATAATGACTTGGACCATGTGGGTATATATATGTACATATTTAGTATACTAGTTCAGATTTCATTGGCTTTGCTTTGACTCTAGTGATCCTAGAACACTCGTTATGTATATACACTAACTGAAGTTAGCATGGAACATAAATTGTAATGATGTAATACATAAATTAAAAGACAACTTTTTAATAGTCTTTTTACTAATCATCATTATTCTTGTGATTAAATTTGTAATAATAGGGTTAGTGGGTCCATTTTTTTCATTACTTATGGAAAATGCATTGTGTATATGTTGTGGTTGCAAAAATATCTTACTGACATTAATTTTCTTTATTCTTTCGTAGTTGGACCACTTATCAATGTATAATCATATTCTCATTGGTTCCATTTATGAACAGGCTGAAGAAAAGGGTGGTGAGCGACCAAATAATACTAATATCTTTAATTCATCTCATTAGAGTGAGAAAAAGAATGATTGGATGGATCCATAGTGAAAGGAAAAATATGTATGTACATCTTTGATTAATTAATTATATTGCAAGAGATCCCATATTGTTGACTTTTAAATATTGTTATTTCAAAATTCGTTGACTAATTATATTGTCATCTTATACTATTTTAAATATGGTAGGAGTCCTTGCAACCAAGCGCACCCTTCATGTCACAAGAGGAGACGTCAATAGAAGTTTTAGAAAAGGATCATGCCATATTGTTAGATAGGAGTAGGACCAAATCCCTTTAAATCTTCAAGTACAATTGGATATTTGAGGACTCGTGATGAAGAGATGATGCAACTAAAAGAGTAATTGGCCTCAGTCGAGGAGAGAAATTCTATTCGATAAGAGAATATAGTTGTTAAAGATAAAAAATTGAGGATTTTCAGGAATACACGATGCAAATGCTTGCACAAATATGCAAGAATCAAGAACGAGGGATCTTATCCGGAGGATCTCAAGTTGCGAATAAATTTGGTTAGTATTTTATATTGATGATAAAATATTTTCTATGCATTTGACCTTCACCAAAGTAAAATCTTCGTATAGATGCATGTTTGCATGTCTGTTGTGTAAGGTGTGTGTGTCTAATAAGGCCTTAATAAGTGGTTGACATGGAGGCATTGGATATGGGGAAACATTTTCCACATAACCAAGTTTGAAATTTTGTGATTGGAATTCAAGTTGATGATGATGTTGTACATGGACCAATTGAAGTTGTTGGTATTATTTCTATGAAGGAATACAATGAACTTGATCCACATTTCTTTTTAAACATTTTTCGAATCTTATCGATTTGGTACTAGATGATAAATATATACAATAATTAGCTATTATGTATAATAGTCATACAGTTATGTATAACATCTATATATAATTGTTATGTATAGTTGTTATATATATTGTTATAACAGCTATAAATAACAATTATATATATATAGCTGTAAAATCTATATATGTAACAGTTATATATATATATGATAGTTATATATGGTTGTTATATATATATATATGTGTGTGTGTGTGTGTGTGTGTGTGTGTGTTATATACAGTTGTAAGATACATATATAACTGTTATATAGATGTAAAACTATATATATAATTGTTATATATATAGTTATAGCTATATGTATAACAGTTATATATATAACTATCAGCTATATATATGATTTTTTATCCTTTTGATGAAGTCGAGTTTGCTCTTATTGTAGATAAGATAGGAGTTACGGAATTGATAGAGAGGAATCCAATCCCCTAGATAGGTTTGAAAGAATAACTACAGCTCAATTTGAGATGAAATCTAACAATAGCTCTAGGGTAGGTTCAACACCATATAAGATAGTTGGGATTGAACTTGAACTAATATATATAGAGGCAAGGGACTATCGCTTTGATTCAAAAGTTGTTGATTCAAAAGTTTCTTGAACTAATACAAAGTAGGTCGTTCAATGCATTGTTTTTAATAATAATTTTCTTTTTTCCCCTACGATAAAGGTTCCTCTTACTCCAAATAATGGAGTCCTTGTCTTGAATATTTTCAAGTGAGTGCGCATTAGCCACCATGACTTTCAAGCTTTATCAATCGCCGTGCACAATAGCTTTAAAGCGGGCAGACCAGTATCTCGACTGTCCAGTATAACATATTGTGATTAGCCATCCAACGTGGTATATAGCATGTTAACGGTCCAATAAAAGATAACGATCACTTCTTTATATGCACTACTTATAAATTATAAATTGTTATTATCTTTTGTAGTCGAATTGATAATAATTTATTTTGTATTTTGTGTAGAATGATAATGGATTTACAAACATGGAAAAGTCAATGGATACAGAGGAGTCTGGTATGTAGATACTCAGATACTTATTTAAGTTTATGTTATGATATTCAGTTTTTACTTTTTCTCATGGGATAGGCTTATTTGATGATCTTTTAAACGTTTTATATTTTTACACTTGTATGATGTTTATGGCCGTGCGGGCTTGTATATACTATTTTTAGATGTTAAATCGACGGAAGGGATTTATTGGTGGTTTAGTTACGGCTTTTGTTGTTGTTGTTGGGTTTATTTTAATGTTAAAACATGTTGAATTTCATGAATAAACAGAGGAAACACTACCGAAAATTTATGAAATAAATAAGTATTCTAGATTGATTATTTCGAACACAAAACATTTGAAAATTGGGCTTTTATGAATGAAAATGTAAAAAAACTAATAAACGTATCAGAATGAGGCACGCATAGTAACGGCACTCCCGGTTTGAGTATACAACATTAATTTGTCAAATGTTAGACTTAGGCATACGAATATATTTTTAAAAGGGTGAAAATGTAAAATAGCCATAAAACGGTGCCGTAAGAGGCACGAACACCTCATAAGGGACCAATGTAATTCGTAGGAACTGACCACGTAGTCATGACACTCCCGATTTGATTATACAACATAAATTTGTAAAAAGTTAGACTTAGGGTTAAAAAATGTTGTAAGTGGGTGATAACGTAAAACAACCATAAATGGTCCCTTAAGAGGCACGAAATCCTTCGTATAGGACCAATGTAACTTGTAGAAACTGACCTCGTAGTCAATTGGCTCCCGATTTGAGTGTACAACGTAAATTTTCCATAAGTTAGACTTAGGAATAAAAATATGTTGTCAAAGGGTGAAAACGTAAACTAGAAATAAAAACAGTTCCAAAAGAGGCACAAACACCTCTCATATAACTAATCTAACTTGTAGGAACTGACCACGTAATCGCTGGACTTCCGGTTTGATTGTACGACTTAAATTTCCAAAAAGTTATCCTTAGGAATTAAAACATGCCGTCAAAGGGTGAAAATGTAAAACATATACAAAACGGTCCCATAAGAGGCACGAACTACTCGTACATGACAAATTTAACTCATAGGAACTGACCGCGTAGTCATGGGGCTCCCGATTTGAGAATACAACATAAATTTGCAAAAAGTTAGAGTTGGTTTTAAAATATGTCATCAAAGGGTGAAAACTTTAAACAACCACAAAACATCACGTAATAGGCACGAAAACCTCCGATAAGACCAATGTAACTCGTAGGAACTGACCGCATAGTCACAGGACTTCTGGTTTGAGTGTATGCCATAAATTTGCAAAAAGATAGACTTAGACATAAAAACATGTCATTAAAGGGTGTGAACATAAAACAACAACAATACAGTCCCGTCATGGGTACAAACACCTAGCACGGGACCAATATAACGCGTAAGAACCTGTCGTATAGTCACGTGACTCCCGATTTGACTGTACGATGCAAATTTGTAAAAAAATTAGACTTAAGCATAAAAAACTACCGTTAAATGCTGAAAATGTAAAATAAAATAAAAACGGTCCCGCGAGGTCCATGGACTCCTCACACGGGACCACTGTAACTCATAGGAACCAACCGCGTAGTTACAAGACTCTCGGTTTGAGTGTACGTCATAAATTTGCAAAAAGTTAGACTTGGGTACAAAAACATACCGCAAATGGGTGAAAAAGTAAAGCAGTCAGAAAACGGTCCCGTAACAGGCATGCACACCTCGCAAGGTTTCGACTATCGTCATCGACTCATCGTCTTCATTATAACTTACAAGTTACATACTTAAAACTTATTCATATTATTTATGTGCATCTTAATTATCAGTCCACAATTCGGGTATACCATAGATATATGTATGGAACGGTTGTTAGAGGAGAAAGTAGAGGAGACAGAGAACTTAGGTGTTGTGATGACACGTGTTACGCATGTTATATAACAGGTGTATGTAAATGTTTATATATAACAACTGTATATATGAATAGTTATATATAATTGTTATATGTAAACAATTATATATAACAATTTATATATAACTGTTATATATAAACATTCATACATATATAACTGTTTATATATAACAGTTATATATAAATGTTTACATAAAATGTTTATATATTACTGTGGTGACAAAATTCTCAATACAAACAATTTATTAAAGCAAAACAATCACCAATATGAAAGAAACAATAGCAATATCAATCACAATCAAACAACACAACAATATATGTAGTTCGAAAAATTTCCTACGTCCATGGAGAGGTCTACTATTTGTATTAAGTAACTCTCGAGATAGTTTTTCACATGTCCTTTTCCCTGGACCAGGGGTACAATATATATTCAGTTTGAAAGAATGAGAGTAATGGTAACCAACATGTTAGCCCAATATCCCCTGAATATCTCGTCTGAGATTTTAGGAATAGACTTCGTCATATCTTTTTATTCTAACCGCCATCTAGAACTCATAATTTGGGCTGGGCACCTTTCATGCACATTTGGGTCCGTCCGGATACTCTTATGGGCTTGGTTGATGTAAAGTTACCCAAAATTGGTCCTAAAATTTTTGGGCCACAATTGGGCTCTAACAATTTTAAATGTCGCTCCCAACCTGCTTCTGATGGCACTGTTGTGATTTTTAAGATTGGGAGGGTAGTGAATCGTCGTTCTGCGATAGTTTTGAGCGGAAAATCTTCTTTGATTATCGTGTGCTATCATTGGGAGTTTAAACCGAGGCGTTTAGACGATCCACTTTTCCACTTCTACTCTATGTTCCCTCTTGCTTCCAAATTATCCTTCGCTCTCAAGCTTCTTCTTGCCTTCAAGATTATTCTTCGTCATTTGAAAGCTATTTCCTTATTTTCATCTTCATTCACATGTGTATTCTCATCATTCCTGGCTTGATACCTACTTTGTAAGTTCTCAGTCCCTTCTTTTTCTATATTTCCTTTCGTCGTTTTTCTTTCTATTGTAGCTAGGGTTTTCTCATAGCTAGGATAGATAAGAAATCTTTAGTAGAATTTAGGAAATGTTATAATAATCCTGATTGGGTTGATATTGAGTGTGCCCCTATTCCTCGTAATGTTCGCAATATTGAGGATGGCCACTGGATTCACGTTCTTTTGTTATCTCAAGGGGGTTTAACCTTTTTCCCCAAATTGCCACTTCTTGCACTTCTTTCTATATTTCCAAATAGTCTCAACCCTGTGTTCTCCAAATGTTTAGAAGATTGTAAATGATGTCCATATAATAAACCAATTATATGGCACTAATTTAGGTTTAGTTCAAATCTATTTTTGTTATACCTTTTTCTCGTACCAACTCTGGTCTTCTTAACTTGAAAGAGAGCAGTTTGGATAGGGTGTTGGTAGTAAATCTACCTGAGTCCCATATGGACTACTGGTCTGAAGGATTCATAGCTAAGAAATGGTAGTTACCACCCTAAGTAGGGTGTGCGAGGTACAAGGGACCTCGAATCCCTACTTATGTGGAGGAATATATAGGTTATTGTTCAATCTCATTGCCTCTTAATTATTACAATAATGTGTTCCTCCTCTAATGTTTTCTTTTCTTTTTCAGAGAAGTCCAAGAATCAAGAGCCTACTCTCCACGAGATCCATGATGCTGAGTTACTCAAGGCCTGGAATATATGAGACTCTATGGTGGAAAGTGAACATCCGAAGTCGGTTGATTTATTATTAGAATACATGAACACAACCTCCATCTTTATCTCCCATCCAATTGACTCCATTTCTCATCTTGATATCGCAGAAGAGGGATAAGAGGAAGAAGGTGTTGTCAAACCTATCGAACTAGACGACGAGGAGGAAATAAATTTAGAGTCTGGTGTTATTATGGGTGAAAGAGGTGGCAGTGGTAAGGTAGGATCTTGTGAGGAGAGATCTACCTAAGAAGATTCTGGTGGAGAGAGGTCTAGTGAGGAGGGTTCTAGCTCAGGTGGTTCCAAGTCGAATAGTTCTAGCGAGGAAGATATGTCTCCTCCTAGAAGAAAGAACTTGATCCCTGATGATAATGATGATGTCTTATTGTCCAACAGGCTGAAGATTCAGAAGAACATGTCTAGGGATACTGCAAGTGGTTCCCAGACAGCAACTCATAAAAAAGAGCTAAAGAGGAAAAGGAAAGAAGAAGAGAATATGGAGAGGGTGAGAAAGAAAGAGGAAGATAGAATGAGAGAAGAGGACAAGAAGAAGAAATAAGAGGAGAGAATGAGAGGATAGGAAACAATAAAGAAGGCACAAGTTTCCCTTGTGCTTGTGGCATTCTAGTCGAGGGGGCCTCTGTGGCTTTAGCCCCTCATCTTGCTTCGATGATGCTCGAGAGAGCAGTGCTAATGGAAAACCATGAACGGTCCTCAAAGATAGGTCCAAACCAGTTAGACTTGAAGGAAGATCAGGGGCTTTCTTTGGTAAGTCCATTTCCTTTATTCTCCATTTTTTATTTAAATTCTTCTCATTATTTGCCTTACACCTGTTTCTTCTTGCATTTTTTATCTGATTACATTGTCCTCCGTCAAAGTCGAGATGGGATGGAGAGGAGGAATGTTGAGCTCGAGGGAAGTCTGAAGACTGCACAAGAGTCCCAGAAGTCCCATGAGGGAGCTCTCACAGAGGCTGAGGCCTATTTTAATAAGTAGAGGGTTGAGGAGGCCAAGGAGATGAAGGAACTCTACGAGTCCTATGAGCTAGTAGTGGCGAGAAAACTTTCCATCACAAATGAGAACACAGGGATCGTTGAGAAGGTGAATATCCCAGAGGTAGATGTGACACCCCGCCTAATTAACCCCGGGTGATCAGTCCTAAATTAAATTAGAACAGGTTTCTCAGTTGGTTCATTCTTAGCATCACTGCCGTCTTTTTAAATACTAACCACCTAAGTGAGAAAATTAGACTGGTGCCAAGTTTTATCTTTCATTAATCTAATGAATTTCACATGTGGAAACAATTTCATTTAAACAATCAGAATTAACTTAAAACAACCATTCACATTTAAATAATTTACCGAATAAACCATCGGCCCAAATCCAACAAAAGTAAAGACAAGTAATAAATCTCAACAAGTATGACATAAGTACTGAATAAACCGTGAGTGACATGCTCGAGTAACGTATAGAAAATTCCAACACTAGAAATGAAAAGAACGAGGTGCCTATCAAACTCCCACAACATCCACATATGCTACAACAACGGATCTCTGAAATGAGTCAAGCTTGGCGTCCCTGTGGATGGACACCTAAAATGTTTTTAAAAGTTTTTATAGCAAGGGTTAGTACCCAAAACATTTGGAAAAAACATTTACCAAATGATTAACTTGCGGTAATAAGTAAATATGCATGCTCTCCATATTTTAGTTAGTGTCGCACTCTCTTGAGGACATGCTCACCCCTCCTCTCATTTGCAATACTAACGCCTTGATTAATTTACTTAGTTATTTATCCTAGGACTAGATAACTAATATAACCCCTTCCAACCACCCCAATCTAACCGAGTGTGCCATAATTATTATTTCTAAATTATTATTAACATTAACTTAATTAATTATTTCCCTTTTTAAATTCATATAACTTTCACACCCATTATATATGTAATACAATTCACGGCCTGTATTAATTTACTCGTATATAATTATTTACCTCATTATATACGTATAGTTATATTACAACATTCACAAACATGCTGAAATAATAACTAATACTAAACATCCTCCCGAGTAATAACTCACCGGATGTAAATTCTTTAAAGTGCTATCCCACTAGGTAAATTCACATAACCTAGTTATCCTAAGTCATAATTTCTCACTAACTTGATTAATTCATAAATATTTGGAGGCGGTCATATTCCTTCCCTAAAAGTGAGATGAACCTCACCCATATAATGGACGTTATGACCTGGGAATATACTCGTCATACTCCTCAAGCTAGGGAATTCATCCACTACGCGAAACCTCCCTCATATAGCACTAGAGTTGATATAATAATAATATCTAGCCGTCGATATTAATGTACACACCATATATATATATATATATATATATAAAATAAACTATCCGGGCTATATCGTGTATTAAGTCCCTAACACAAGCCTGTTCAAATTATTATGAGTTTATGCCCAACTCTAATTATTAATTAATTTGCACATTAATTAATTAAATTACTTTTGGTGTTGCTCCAAACAATATATTCGGACTTACTCTCGTGGCCCAAAATAAAACAATACCCGAGTCTGAATTCCCGACTCCAAATTATTTAACTTTCACTCTAAATTTATTTAACACCTTGGTATCACTCAACCAATATACCTGGACTCTCCCACTAGGTCCGTATTTAATTATTTCGAAATATACTTCCCAAAAATTTTAACCATTTTGTGTCACACATAAATACCCTCCAATCCCAATTATTTTTCCCTTAATAATAATTAGATTTTATGTCCCATATTTTTCTCTCATTGAATCAGGTATGGGAAGTAATTTTTTATTAAATTGACCTTATATAAATAAATTAGCCGAATTGCCAGAAATTCCAGACCATCGATCAATCGATCCCCAACCCTTGATCGATCGATCGTACAAGTCATTGTGTTCTCCAGGTCTCTGTTTCAGCCATGGATGAAAACTCAAAACTCCAAGTACAGGTGCAGATGTCAACTTGTCCTTTAGCTTGTCAAAAGCTAATTGACAATGATCACTCCAAGTTAAAGGCACTCCCTTCTGAGTCAGATTCGTCAAATGGCCCACTATCTTTGAGAATCCTTTAATGAACCGCGTGTAATAACCGGCCAATCCCAGAAAACTTCGCACCTCGGTCGGTGTCGTGGGTTGTCCCCACTCCCTCACCGTCGACACCTTACTCGGATCCATCTCAATACCCTGGTCTGACACCATGTGGCCAAGAAACTGCACCTCCCGTAGCCAAAATCCACACTTCCCGAATTTGGCATAGAGCTGGTGATCCCTTAGTGTCTGTAGAACTATACACAGATGTTTTGCGTGATCCTCCTCGGTGCGCAAGTAGATCGGGATGTTATCAATGAACACGATGACAAACTGATCGAGATACTCCCTGAAAACCCTATTCATGAGGTCCATGAACATCGTTGGCGCATAGGTGAGCCCGAATGGCATCCCCGTGAACTCTTAAGATCCATACCGCGACACGAAAGCGGTCTTAGGAACATCCTCCTCTCGAATACGCAGTTGATGATACCCTGACCTCAAGTCGACTTTGGAGAAGTAAGACGCCCCTCTTAATTAGTCAAATAAGTCATAAATCGTAAGTAACGGATACTTATTTCGTATCGTCGCCCTATTCAGCTCCCTATAGTCCACGCATAACCTAAGTGAACCATCCCGCTTCTTCACAAACAACACTGATGCACCCCACAACAATGTACTCCGCCGAATGAAACCCTAACTCAGGAGCTGCTGAATCTGCTCTCTGAACTCATGCATCTCTGATGGGTCCATACGATATGGTGCTCGAGCAATCAGCCTCGTCCCCGGTGCTAATTCGATTAAAAATTCAATTTCCTTACTAGGTGGCAACCCTGGTATTTCCTAGAACACATCCTCAAAGTTCCTCACTACCGGTATTGAATCCAACGTGACTACCACATCCTGTGAGGTTTCCTCCTCGATGTAATACAAGTGTGAGCGAGACCCTCCCTCAAGTAGAGGCATCGCTATTAGGAATATCTCATGTCCTGGAAAGGAGAACACGATTGTCCTCTCGTAACAATCCATAGTTTCCTGATAACCTGCCAACCAATCCATACCTAGGATGACATCGTACCCCTCCATATCTAACACTAAGAGATATACTTCTAAACTAAGCTTCCCAATTAAAATGTCCACCCCCCAATGAATCGAGTGAATCAAAGCACCGTTGCCTACTGGTGACTCTACACACATACGAAGACTACTCGCGGTCTCTAGTAACCCGACCCGTTTAGAAAATTTTGATTTAATAAATGAATGCGATGCTCCCGTGTCAAAAAGTATACTACCTTCATGTCCATGAATGAGAAACATACCCTCAACTTCTAGAGGCGCCTGTTGTACTGGAGGATTGGGAACATCTCGTACGTTATACACATGCCCATAGTGAATTTGCCCCTGATGTTGTGGGGAGGGTGGAGCTGGTGTTGTTGGCTGGATCTGCCCCTGTTGGGCACCCTACTGATGCCCTCTGCCCCTCTGCGGTCACTCCCTCTTGAAGTGTCCTGGTTGGTCATAGAAAAAATAGTGTTTCTAAGCTTCCCCTTATCGTTGGCCCTATTGGCCCTGATATGGCTGGCCCTATTGGCCTCCCCCTTGTTCCCTTGGCCCTGACGGCCCTGAGGAACATACTGCTGCTGATTTGGGCCCGGATGCCCCTACCTGAACGCTCTCCTCCCGGTCGAAACCCACCAGGCCTAAATTTCTTAGCCTAACTCCCCTATTGACTGCTAGTCTGCTACTGAGTACCACTCGTGTCACCACTAGTAACTAATTTGCCCTATTGGCTCAGCTCCCATGCTCTGTTGCTTCCCTTCGCATGGAAGCGATGATCCTGGAAACGTACAAGGGCGGCATTAATGACATTTGTATACGTCACTATCATCGGAGTCCCAATCAAATGTTGTCTGATCCTCTAGGCTAAGCCATCCATGAACCTTAACTTCTTTCGTTCCTCGTCGTTCACCTCATTTGGCACAAAGTTTTCCAAACGGGTGAAATCTTCCTCATAGTTTGCCACTGACGGGTCACCCTGTACTAACTCACTGAACTTCTTCCTCATCTCAACCTCTACCACTGGTGGGAAGTATTTGCGGTCGAACCGCACCCAGAACTCAGATATCGTCATCAAATCCCTCTCCTCAGCGGTGGTAACTGACTCCCACCACTGTAAGGCAGCCCCCAACAGATGAAAGGTAGAAAGCATCTGTTTCTGCACATCGGTACACTCCAACATGCACAGATGGCACTGAATATTTTTCTTCCAGTCACAACCCTCTACTACATCGGTACTACCCCGAAACTCAGGTGGGTGACCCTTGTGAAAGGTCTCCCTAACTTGCTGCTAAGACGGTGGCCCCACTAGAGCTTGAGCTGTTGGTGCCACTGGAGGTGGTGCCTGGGGCTGTAGAAAATGACCTTCCATAGCTCGCATCTCTGTCTCAACTGCCTGTGCTACTATTACTACCACCTGATTAGTGGAGATCAACTTGGGTGGTGGTGGTGGTGGCGGTACCTGTGGCTCCTGATGAGCCTCCCGGAGCTCATCCCTAGCCTCAGCCCTCTCTGCTCTCTACATCTTTGGTGGCATCTGAAAATAGATCAAATTGTAAAAGTACACAATTTATACAAAAACTAATAGCAAAAATATGATATCTCACAAGCGAAAAATGAATCAAGAATCCTAATAATAGGTCTCTATAACAACCAAAAGCTACGCTGAAACGTAGGAAGCCGCACAGATCCTAAGGATACTAGAACTTGATGCTCTGATACCATCTGTGACACCCTGCCTAATTAACCCTGGGTGATCAGTCCTAAATTAAATTAGAACAGGTTTCTCAGTTGGTTCATTCTTAGCATCACTATCGCCTTTTTGAATACTAACCACCTAAGTGAGAAAATTAGACTGGTGCCAAGTTTTATCTTTCATTAATCTAATGAATTTCACATGCGGAAATAATTTCATTTAAACAATCACAATTAACTTAAAACAATCATTCACATTTAAATAACTGACCGAATAAACCATCGGCTCAAATCCAACAAAAGTAAAGACAAGTAATAAATCTCAACAAGTATGACATAAGTACTAAATAAACTGTGAGCGACATGCTTGAGTGACTGATAGAGAATCCCTACACTATAAATGAAAAGAACGAGGGGCCTATCAAACTCCCGCAACATCCACAGATGCTGCAGCAATGGATCTCTGAAATAAGTCAAGCTTGGCATCCCTGTGGCAGGACACCTAAAATGTTTTTAAAATATTTTATAGCAAGCGTTAGTACCCAAAACATTTGCAAAAAACATTTAGCAAATGATTAACTTGCGGTAATAAGTAAATATGCATGATCTCCATATTTAAGTTAGTGTCGCACTCTCTTGAGGACATCCTCACCCCTCCTCTAATGTGCACTACTAATGCCTTGATTAATTTACCGAGTTATTTATCCCATGACTAGATAACTAATATAACCCCTTGCAACCACCCCACTCTAACCCAGTGTGCCATAATTATGATTTCTAAGTTATTATTAACATTAACTTAATTAATCATTTTCCTTTTTAAAATCATATAACTTTCACACCCATTATATATGTCATACAATTCACGGCCTGTATTAATTTACCCGCATATAATTATTTACCTCATTATATATATATAGTTATATTACAACATTCACAAACATGCTGAAATAATAATTAATACTAAACATCCTCATGAGTAAGAACTCACCGGATGTAAATTCTGTAAAGTGCTATCCAACTAGGTAAATTCACATAACCTAGTTATCCCAAGTCAAAATTTCTCACTAACTTGATTAATTCATAAATATTTGGAGGCTGTCATATTCCTTCCCTGAAAGTGAGATGCCCCTCACCCATATAATGGACACTATGACTTAGGAATATACTCTCCCTACTCCTCAAGCTAGGGGATTCATCCACTACGCGAAACCTCCCTACTATAGCACTAGATTCGATATAATAATAATATCTAGCCACCGATATTAATGTACACACCATATATATATATATATATATATATATATATATATATATATATATATATATATATATATATATATATATATATATATATATACTATCGCACACCGATATATATAAATAAAATAAACTATCCCGGCTATATCGTGTACTAAGTTCGTAGCACAAGCCTATTCAAATTATTATGAGTTTATGCCCCAACTCTAATTATTAATTAATTTGCACATTAATTATTTAAATTAATTTTGGTGTCGCTCAAACTAATATATTCGGACTTACTCTTGTGGCCAAAAATAAAATAATACCCGAGTCTGAATTTCCGACTCCAAATTATTTAGCTTTCACTCTAAATCAATTTAACGCTATGGTATCACTCAACCAATATACTCGGACTCACCCACTAGGTCCGTATTTAATTATTTCGAAATATACTTCCCAAAAATTTCAACCATTTTGTGTCACACATAAATACCTTCCAATCCCAATTATTTTTCCCTCAATGATAATTAGATTGTATGTCTCCTATTTCTCTCTCATTGAATCAGGTATGGGAATTAATTTTTAATTAAATTCAATTTATATAAATAAACTAGCCGAATTGCCAGAAATTCCAGACCACCGATCGATCGATCCCCAACCCTCGATTGATCGATCGTACAGGTCATTGTCTTCTCCAGGTCTCTGTTTCAACCATGGACAAAAACTCAAAACTCCAACTTATTCTACTGTTTATCCCAAGTCCTCCCATCAATAAAATACATCAATACCCTTATTAGGAACCCCCATAAAGTCCCCAAACTCCATTTGATTTACGTTCTCTACTGTTTTCATAAATTGGAGAAAGATCCGTTTTATTCATTAACCCATTTCAACATCAAATCCTTATCTCAAATTCGTTTCTAATTCATATGGCTTTACACATCTTACCAGATATATACTAATCTCAGATTATACATGAATTTCTACACAATTCAGGAATCAGAATATTGATTTACAAAAAACCTATGTTTGTACCCTTTAAATCGCAAAACGAATTTTATTTTCTCACATCACATAAATATGAATCAAAATGCAAATTAAATGCTATAGATAGTTAACCACTTGTCTTATGATTCGTAGGGTCTGATTTGGAGTTGTGAATTCCCAAGGTTGAAGATGAGAATTCCCTCTTTTTGGCTCTTTCCTTTATCGCCCAATTTTCCTTTAATTGCCTCTTAGGTTTTACTCTCCCACTAATCATTTTCTAAACTTCAATCAGCCATTTCCCTTTTCTTTTAATTAGGTAATTAGGCTAAATCCCGTTTTTGGCTTAATGGGCCAAGTACAAGTGACCCAAATACCCCCATGTGGTCCCGACTATGCCTAAAAATGTCCCGTGACCCTTTTACTACCCCCGGGTACACTTTTTCAACTATCTCGATCCATTCAAACTCAACCGTACACTCAGAATTGACATTCGAATTAATTTATAAAAATACTTATCTCACACCCAAATTAGTCTATACCGACTCCCGACTGAGATAAGTACATACCCCGTCATTAATACCCGAAATGATGTAATTAAATTATTACTATTCACTTAGTAATTAAATTCCCCTAAATATTAACCATTCACTCCCCTGATTAATATTTAAATATATATTGCCATAATTAATTCAATTAAAACTATGACACAGAAGTAATTTTGAATTCCCGAATTAATTAAATATTAAATTAATAAAAATACGGGGTGTTACAGTAGAGGCGGCCACTGTTAGAGAGAATGGATACATTGAGGGCTGAGAGGCAGCCTCGAGAAGTAGAATGACTATATCAGTCGGGTGAACGTTAAGAAATGTTGGGATGTAGCCCTAGTCATTGTTGGAGTTTTTGCTTACTCTCCTCAGTTCGGTAAGCACAAACTTGGCCCCAAGACAATCCTTGATGAAGAAATCCTTCCTATCAATCATCCTACTGCTACAGCTACTGATGCTCCTGTCACTCCTGTTGCTGATGCCCCTGCACTTGGGGCAGAGATGAGGGAGACTGCTACTAACAAGGGGAAAGAGCCATCCCCCACGGAGCTCGTTGAGGTCAACCAATAGACTTCTAGGATTATTTCCTTTACTTATTTTTTTTGTTCTTTCTTTTTGTCACTTCGTGTATCTGTACCTGGCTAGTGCCATTTTTAAATAAGCGAAGGAATTTTGTTTTTTTCATTTACTGATATACTTTGTCATTTGCATTCCATGTATTGTAGTTTATTGATCTTGATGATTACATTTGTGCCACTTCTCGTCTAAGCCAAATCCTTGGTTCGAATGTAAACGACCAAGTTCACCGAGCATTTATCAAGATTTGCAAATACCTTAGTACAAGGAATCAAGACTATAAAGATCAATGTGAGGTAGTTGCAAGGCTGAAGGATAGACTTACAGAGATGGAGGAGGCTGGTGCCACTGTTCAAGAGGAGATGGATGCTCTAAAGGCTAAGCTATTAGATGCTTTCGAGATCAATCAGGTCGGAGATGTTCTACAGCAGGAAAATGATGCCTTACGGAGGGAAGTTTCACGCCTCAGGGAGAATTCATCGATCATTGTTGCTTCAGTTATACTGGGATCTTCATTTTCAATAAGGCAACAAGCTAGGACTGATGATAGTGGTTCCGTAAGGGAGATTACTTAACTGAGGGGAGATATGCA
Organism: Sambucus nigra; assembly: GCA_949130495.1. NCBI lineage: Eukaryota > Viridiplantae > Streptophyta > Magnoliopsida > Dipsacales > Adoxaceae > Sambucus > Sambucus nigra. The sequence goes on along the minus strand of OX422213.1, from coordinate 351,767,621 downwards.
TAGAGAATATGTGATAGCTGTTGGGCTTCAGAGGGACGTTACCAGGTTGAGGCACTTATTCAAAAAGGTGTGACACCCCGCCTAATTAATCCCGGGTGATCAGTCCTAAATCAAGTTAGAACAAGTTTCTCATTTGGTCCATTCTTAGCATCACTGTCGTCTTATTAAATTACTAACCACCGAAGTGAGAAAAATAGACTGGTGCCAATTTTTATCTTTCATTATTTAAACAAAAAAAACCCATGCGGAAAATAAAATAATACAACAATCACAGATAACTGAAATTAATCATCCACAAGTAAAAATAATTAACCAAATAAACCATCGGTCCAAATAATAATAAATCCCGTAAAGACAAGAACGAACTCCCAACAAGTCTAATACAAATAAACGGAATGTGAGCGACATGATCGAATAACTAATCATGAATTTCTACATTAAGATTAAAGAATGAGGCGTCTATCAAAACCCCACAACATCCACATATTCTGCAGCAACGGATCCCTGGAATTTAGTCAAGGCTGGCGTCCCTGTGGCTGGACACCTAAAAGGTTTTGAAAATAGATTTATAGCAAGGGTTAGTACCCAAAACATTTGGAAAATATTTAACAAATGATTAACTTGCATTAATAAATAAATATGCATGCTCTTCATATTCTAGTTAGTATCGCACTCTCTTGAGGACTTCCTTACCCCTCCTCTAATGTACACTACTAACACTTTAATTAAATTACCAAGTTATTCATCTCATGACTAGATAATTAACATAGTTTCTTTATACCCACCCTACTCTAACTGAGTATATAGTGATGATGATTTTTAAGTTATTAGTAACATCAACTTAACTAAAACATTTCCCTTTTTAAATTCATGTAACTTCTACACTTGTTATACATATGAAACCACTCATATTTTTCATTACTAACCCGTATATAATTAATTATCCAATTATATACTTATAATCATAATTCAACATTCACAATCATACTGTAATATATTTAACAACTTGCATCCACCCGAGTAAAATACTCACAAAATGTAAATTCTATAAAGTGCTATCCCACTAGGTACAATCACATAGCCTTGTTATCCCAAGTCAGAATTTCACACCAACTTGATACAAATAAATAATTGGAGGCGGTGATATTCCTTCCCTGAAAGTGAGATGTCCCTCACCCATATAATGGACGCTATGACCTTGGGAATATACTCACCTTACTCCTCAAGCTAGGGGATTCATCCACTACGCGCAACCTCCCCCTATACCACTATAGTATAAAATATCTAATCACTGATATTAATGTACACACCATATATATATATACTATCACATCTGTATAAATATAAAAGTCCCGGCAATACCGTGCGGTAAATCCGTAACATAAGCCTATTAAAATTATTAAGAGTTTATGGTCCAACTCTAAATATTAATTAAATTGCACCTTAATTAATTAAGTTACTTTTGGTGTCGCCCCTACCATAAATTTGGACGTACTCTCGTAGCCCAAAATAAATTTACCCGATTCAAAATCCCCGACTCTAATTTATTAGCCTCTGTCTAATTAAATTATTACATTTCGGTTTTGCTCAACCAAATTTTCTGCCTCAAACCTTAATTAATTTATCTACAATTAATTAGATTTAAACTCATGTATTTAATTTCTCAATAATTAATTACATAATATTTTTATATGAATTTCCCCTTTTTACATAATTAACTGGCGAAACTGCCAAGTTCTGCCGATCGTCGATCGATCGACCCCAGACCGTCGATCGATCGATCGAACAGGTCTTCGTCTTCTTCGCGAAGACAGGGCAGCCATGGACGGATTTACTCAAACCCTAATCTCTTCTAACATGAATTACAAGCCTTCTTATCACAGGTACATATTAGAAACCTTATTAGGATCCCCCAGAAAGTCCACAACAATCATCAATTCGTCCATAAACTACTGATTCATAATTTTGGGGAAAAAAATCTATCTTTATCCATAAACACATTTACACTCCAAATTTCTTCATCAAATTCGTTCTAATTTATCTGGATATCATTCTAACAGATACACATCAATATTCCAAAATCAAATTTTTACATAAATCCTCATAAACTTTGGCAAATCAGATTAATATTTTCTTTTGTTTTTTTTTCAAAACCCCATGTTTATGCCATGAAACCCCAAAACGAATTTTAATTCATTACATCAAACAGATATGAATTGAAAGACAAATTTAATACTATTGCAAGTTATTCACTTGCCTTAGGTTTCGTAGTGTCTGAATTTGAGATGGGTTCCAAGGTTGAAGATGACCTTTGTTGGCTCTTTTGAGATCCCCAAATGGCTTTGGCTGCTGTTAGGGTTTTCTAACCTTTTAATTCTTCTCTCTAATTAAGCTCAGCCATGCCCTTATTTCTTTTTATTAGGTTAATTTCCCTAATCCCGTTTTTTGACTAATGGGCCAAGCCCAAGTGACCTAAATGCCCCCGAGTGAGCCCGACTATGTCTAAAAACGTCCCGTGACCCGTTTACTACCCTCGGGTACACTTTTCCGACTATCTCGGCCCATCCGGACTCAACTGTACACTCAGAATTTGCATCCGAATTAATTTATAAAAATACTTATCCCCCACCCAATATAGTCTATACCGACTTCCGGATGTGATAAGTACATACCTCGCCATTAATACTCGAAACGACGTAATTAAATTATTACTATTCACTTAGTAAATAAGTCTCCCTGAATATTAACCATTCAATCCCAGATTAATATTTATATATTATTTTACCATAATTAATTCATTAAATTACAACACACTAGTAATTTAGAATTATTGAATTAATTAAATTTTAAATGTTCCAAAAATACGGGGTGTTACATACTCCCCCCCTTACAAAGGAATATCGTCCCCGAAATTAGATCGTACCTGCAGTAAAAAGCTCTGGATATTGTTCCCGCATATCCTCCTCCCGCTCCCACGTATACTCGTCAACATTGTGATGACCCCACTGTACTCTAACCAATGGAACAACCTTGGATCGCAATTTTCGCTCACTATGATCCAGAATAGCTACCGGCCTCTCCTCATACGAGATGTCTGGCTGTAAGTCGATCTCCTCGAGTGGAATGTGCCAAAATGCTCTCTCGCTCCTTCGATATTTCTTCAGCGATGCCACATGGAATACATCGTGTATCCGCTGAAGATGTTCTGGTAACCCAAGCTTATACGCCACCGGTCCCACCCTCTCAATAATAGGGAAAGGTCCTACATACCGCGGTGCTAACTTACCCTTCTTGCCGAACCTCATCACCCCTTTCATAGGGGATACCCGGACTAAAACCTGGTCCCCAACTTCTAGCTCCACATGTCTTCTAGAAGCATCAGCATAACTCTTCTGCCTGTCCTGAGCTATCCGAATCCTACCTCGAATCAACTCTATCTTGGCAGATGTCTCCTGGACAATCTCCGGCCTCAAGAGTTTGTTGTCCCCCACCTCTAACCAACAAGCGGGCGAACGACAAGGTCTCCCATACAGTGCCTCAAACGGTTCCATGCCAATCGTGAATTGGTAAGAGTTGTTATACGCAAACTCTACCAAAGGAAGATATTTCTCCCATCCTCCCCCGAAGTCCAAAATGCACATTCTGAGCATGTCTTCCAGCATCTGATTAACTCTCTCAGTCTGTCCGTCAGTCTGTGGGTGATACGCTGTACTCAAGCGCAACTCCGTGACCATTGCCTCCTGAAAGATCTGCCAAAAGTGGGCGACAAAGATTTTGTCTTGGTCGGATACAATATTTATTGGTACCCCATGCAGCTTAACAATCTCTGCTATGAATAGCTGTGCATAATGCATTGTCTCAAAGTCTGTGCGTACCGGCAAAAAGTGGGCCACCTTAGTCAACCGATCCACAATAACCCATATGGAGTCGTGACCCCTCTGTGATACAGGTAACCCTGTGAGGAAGTCCATGGAGATGCTTTCCCACTTCCACACGGGAATTTCTAACGGTTGTAGCATCCCTGATGGTCTCTGTTGGTCAACTTTCATAAGATGACCTGTGGCACATTTCGAAACAAACTCCGCTATGTCCCGTTTCATCCCTGCCCACCAATACTGCCTCCTCATATCTTGCTACATTTTATCCCCACCGGGATGTACCGCAAATTTCGAACCATGGGATTCTGTCGTAACAGCGTGCCTAAAATCCTCATCCTCTGGCACCATTAAGCTCCCATTAAAGCGTAGGCCTCCTTCTGAGCTAATTGAGTAACCCTCTGCTCCCTCAGCTAACAACTGGCCCACCCTATCCCGATAAATCTGATCCTCTGCCTGAGCCTTCACAACTCGCATAATGATCTCGGGTGTGATGGATAATGCTGACATGCAAGCCTTGGCTACGTCATCCTCATATCGAAGCTCTCTCCACTTCGCTTTCCATACCTCCGATATCTCCCCAGTCGGCCTTCGGTTCAATGCGTCTGCTACCACATTGGCCTTATCGGGATGATACTGAATATCAAACTGGTAGTCCTTCACGAATTCTAGCCACCGCCTCTGCCTCATATTCAGATCCTTCTGTGTGAAGAGATACTGAAGTGGCTTGTGATCCGTGAATAGAGTAAACTGCTCTCCTAGAAGATAATGCCTCCATATCCTCAAAGCAAAAACGACCGCTGCCAACTCTAGGTCGTGAGTGGGTTAATTCCTCTCGTGGGGCTTTATCTTCCTGGAAGCATAAGCTATAGCCCTTTCCTCCTGCTGGAGCACACCCCCAAGACCCCGTAAGGATGCGTCTGTGTAAACCCGATACTCTAGCCCTCCCTTTGGCAATGCAAGCACGGGTGTAGATGTCAACTTGTCCTTTATCTCGTCGAACGATAATTGAAAATTATCATCCCACTTGAAAGGTACCCCTTTCCGAGTCAGATTCGTCAAAGTTCCTGCAATCTTAGAGAATCCCTTAATGAATCACCTGTAGTAACCGGCCAAACCCAGAAAACTGCGCACCTCGGTTGGTGTCGTGGGCTGTCCCCACTCCCTCACCGCTGACACCTTATTTGGATCCACTGCAATACCCTGATCTGACACGATGTGACCAAGGAACTGTACCTCCCGTAGCCAGAATCCAGACTTCCCTAATTTGGCGTAGAGCTGATGATCCCTCAGTGTCTGTAAAACCATGCGCAGATGCTCTGCGTGCTCCTCCTCGGTGCGTGAGTAGATTAGGATGTCATCAATGAACACGATGACAAACTGATCTAGGTACTCCTTGAAAACCCTGTTCATGAGATCCATGAACACTGCAGGTGCATTGGTGAGCCCGAAGGGCATCACCCTGAACTCATATGATCCATACCGCGACAAGAAAGCGGTCATAGGAACATCCCCCTCTCGGATACGCAGTTGATGATACCCTGACCTCAAGTCGACCTTGGAGAAGTAAGACGCCCCTCTCAACTGGTCAAATAAATCATCAATCCGAGGCATTTATTCCGTATCGTCACCTTGTTCAGCTCCCTATAATCCACGCACAAGCGGAGTGAGCCATCTCGCTTCTTTACAAACAACATCGGCGCACCCCATGGCGAAGTACTCCGCCGAATAAAACCCTGACCCAGTAGTTGCTGAATCTGTTCCCTCAATTCCCACATCTCTGAAAGGGCCATACGGTAAGGTGCCCGAGCAATCGGCCTCATCCCCGGTGCCAAATCAATAACAAATTCAATTTCTCTGCTGGGTGGTAATCCTGGTATCTCCTGGAATACATCCTCAAAGTCCCTCACTACAGGAATAGAGTCTAAAGGGACTACCACCTCCTGTGAGGTTTCCTCCTCAATGTAATATAAGTGAGTGCGCGACCCTCCCTCAGGAAGCGGCATTGCTATCAGTAACATCTCCTGTCCCGGAATGGAGAACACGATTGTCCTCTCATAACAATCCACCGTAGCCCGATAACCTGCCAACCAATCCATGCCCAAGATGACATCATACCCCTCCATATCTAACACTAAGAGGTCTACTTCTAAACTAAGCCTCCCAATCAAAATGTCTACTCCTCGACAAATCGAGCGAATCAAAGCCCCGATGCCTACTGGCGACTCTACACTCATACGGAGGCTACCCGCTGTCTCTAGTAACCCAGCCCGTTTAGCAAAATTAGATTTAATGAATGAATGTGATACTCCCGTGTAAAAAAGAATGCTACCCTCATGCCCATGAATGAAAAACATACCCTCAACCGCTGGCGGCGCCTGCTGTGCTGGAGGATTGGGAACATCCCAAACGTTATACACACGTCCGTAGTGCATCTGCCCCTGCTGCTGTGGGGCGGGTGGAGCTGGTGCTGCTGGCAGCCTCTGACCCTGTTGTCCCTGCTAGGCACCCTGCTGATGGCCTCTGCCCCTCTGGGGTCACTCCCTCTTGAAGTGTCCTGGCTGGCCACAAGCGAAACAGCGTTTCTGGTCATCACCCTGCAATTGGCCCTGCTGGCCCTGACGTTGCTAGCCCTGTTGGCCTCCCCCGTTGTTCCCTTGGCCCTGACGGCCCGGAGGAACCTGTTGTTACTGATTAGGGCCTGGTTGCCCCTGCCTGAACCCCTGTGCTCCCGGTCGGAACCCACCAGGCTTAAACTTCTTAGCCTGATTCCTTTGCTGAATGATAATCTGCTGTTGTGTGCCACTTGTATCACTACTAGTAACCACCTTGCCCTGCTGGCTCGGATCACCTGCCTTCTTGTTCCCCTTAGCATGGAAACGATGATCCTGGCAATGTACAAGTGCGGCATTAACGACGTCTGTATAAGTCACTAACGCCGGATTTCCAATCAAGTGCTGCCTGATCCTCCAGGCTAAGCCATCCATGAACTTTGACTTCTTCCGCTCCTCATCGCTCACCTCATTTGGTACAAAGTTTGCCAAACGGGTGAACTCCTCCTCATATTCTGCCACTGACCTGTCACCCTATACCAACTCGCTGAATTTCTTTCTCATCTCAGACTCTGCTGCTGGAGGGAAGTACTTGCGGTCAAACCGCACCCAGAATTCAGAAATTGGCATTAAATCCCGCTCCTCATCGGTGGTAACGAACTCCCACCACTATAAGGCTGCCCCCGACAGACGGAAGGTATCCAGCATCTGTTGCTGCACCTCTGTACCCTCTAACATGCGCAGATGGCGCTGAATGTTCTTCTTCCAGTCACAAGTCTCCACCACATTGGTGCTACCTCGGAACTCAGGTGGGTGACCCTTCTGAAAGGTCTCCCTCACTCGCTGCCAAGACGGTGGTCCCACTGGAGCCTGAATTGCTAGAGCCATTGGAGGCGGTGCCTGGGGCTTTGGAAAATGAGCTGCCATAGCTCGCATCGATGTCTCGACCTCTTGGGCCACTAACACTGCCACCTGAGTGGTAGAAATCAACTCGGGTGGGGGTGGTGGTGGCGTTATCTGTGGCTCCTGTCGAGCCTCCCTCACCTCATCTCTAGCCTCAGCCCTCTCCGCTCTCTGTCTCTTTGGTGGCATCTGAAATAGATTGAATTGTATAAGTACAAAATTTATACAAAAACTAATAGCAGGAATACGATATCTCACAAGCGGAAAATATAATCAACAGTCCTAATAATAGGTCTCTATAACAACCGAACGCTACGCTGAAACGTAGAAAGCCGCACAGATCCAAAGGACACTAGAACCTGATGCTCTGATACCATCTGTGACACCCCGCCTAATTAATCCCGGGTGATCAGTCCTAAATCAAGTTAGAACAGGTTTCTCATTTGGTCCATTCTTAGCATCACTGTCGTCTTATTAAATTACTAACGACCTAAGTGAGAAAAATAGACTGGTGCCAATTTTTATCTTTCATTATTTAAACAAAAAAAACCCATGCGAAAAATAAAATAATACAACAATCACAGATAACTGAAATTAATCATCCACAAGTAAACATAATTAACCGAATAAACCATCGGTCCAAATAATAATAAATCCCGTAAAGACAAGAACGAACTCCCAACAAGTAAAATACAAATAAACGGAATGTGAGCGACATGCTCGAATAACTAATCATGAATTTCTACATTAAGATCGAAGAATGAGGCGTCTATCAAAACCCCGCAACATCCACATATGCTCCAGCAACGGATAACTGGAATTTAGTCAAGGCTGGCGTCCCTGTGGCTGGACACCTAAAAGGTTTTGAAAATAGATTTATAGCAAGGGTTAGTAACCAAAACATTTGGAAAACATTTAACAAATGATTAACTTGCAGTAATAAATAAATATGCATGCTCTTCATATTCTAGTTAGTATCGCACTCTCTTGAGGACTTCCTTACCCCTCCTCTAATGTACACTACTAACACTTTAATTAAATTACCGAGTTATTCATCTCATGACTAAATAATTAACATAGTTTCTTTATACCCACCCTACTCTAACTGAGTATATAGTGATGATGATTTTTAAGTTATTAGTAACATCAACTTAACTAAAACATTTCCCTTTTTAAATTCATATAACTTCTACACTTGTTATACATATGAAACCACTCATATTTTTCATTACTAACCCGTATAAAATTAATTATCCAATTATATACTTATAATCATAATTCAGCATTCACAATCATACTATAATATATTTAACAACTTGCATCCACCCGAGTAAAATAGTCACAGAATGTAAATTCTATAAAGTGCTATCCCACTAGGTACAATCACATAGCCTAGTTATCCCAAGTCAGAATTTCACACCAACTTGATACAAATAAATAATTGGAGGCGGTGATATTCCTTCCCTGAAAGTGAGATGTCCCTCACCCATATAATGGACGCTATGACCTTGGGAATATACTCACCCTACTCCTCAAGCTAGGGGATTCATCCACTATGCGCAACCTCCCCCTATAGCACTATAGTATAAAATATCTAACCACTGATATTAATGTACACACCATATATATATACTATCACATCCGTATAAATATAAAAGTCCCGGTTATACCGTGCGGTAAATCCGTAACATAAGCCTATTAAAATTATTAAGAGTTTATGGTCCAACTCTAAATATTAATTAAATTGCACCTTAATTAATTAAGTTACTTTTGGTGTCGCCCCCACCATAAATTTGGACGTACTCTCGTAGCCCAAAATAAATTTACCCGAATCAAAATCCCCGACTCTAATTTATTAGCCTCTGTCTAATTAAATTATTGCATTTCGGTTTTGCTCAACCAAATTTTCTGCCTCAAACCTTAATTAATTTATCTACAATTAATTAGATTTAAACTCATGTATTTAATTTCTCAATAATTAATTACATAAGATTTTTATATGAATTTCCCCTTTTTATGTAATTAACTGGTGAAACTGCCAAGTTTTGCCGACCGTCGATCGATCGACCCCAGACCGTCGATCGATCGATCGAACAGGTCTTCGTCTTCTTCGCGAAGACAGGGAAGCCATGGACGGATTTACTCAAACCCTAATCTCTTATAACACGAATTACGAGCCTTCTTATCATAGGTACATATTAGAAACCTTATTAGGATCCCCTAGAAAGTCCAGAACAATCATCAATTCGTCCATAAACTACTGATTCATAATTTTGGGGAAAAAAATCTATCTTTATCCATAAACACATTTACACCCCAAATTTCTTCATCAAATTCGTTCTAATTTATCCGGATATCATTCTAACGGATACACATCAATATTCCAATATCATATTTTTACATTAATCCTCATAAACTTTGGCAAATCAGATTAATGTTTTCTTTTATTTTTTTTTTCAAAACCCCGTGTTTATGCCATGAAACCCCAAAACGAATTTTAATTCATTACATCACACAGATATGAATTGAAAGACAGATTTAATACTATTGCAAGTTATTCACTTGCCTTAGGTTTCGTAGTGTCTGAATTTGAGATGGGTTCCAAGGTTGAAGATGACCTTTGTTGGCTCTTTTGAGATCCCCAAATGGCTTTGGCTGCTGTTAGGGTTTTCTAACCTTTTAATTCTTCTCTCTAATTAAGCTCAGCCATGCCCTTATTTCTTTTTATTAGGTTAATTTCCCTAATCCCGTTTTTTGACTAATGGGCCAAGCCCAAGTGACCTAAATGCCCCCGAGTGGGCCCGACTATGTCTAAAAACGTCCCGTGACCCGTTTACTACCCCCGGGTACACTTTTTCGACTATCTCGGCCCATTCGGACTCAACTGTACACTCAGAATTTGCATCCGAATTAATTTATAAAAATACTTATCCCCCAACCAATATAGTCTATACCGACTTCCGGATGTGATAAGTACATACCTCGTCATTAATACTCGAAACGACGTAATTACATTATTACTATTCACTTAGTAAATAAGTCTCCCTGAATATTAACCATTCAATCCCATATTAATATTTATATGTTATTTTACCATAATTAATTCATTAAATTACAACACACTAGTAATTTAGAATTTCTGAATTAATTAAATTTTAAATGTACCAAAAATATGGGGTGTTACAAAAGGGTCCTCGATAAGTGTGGGCAGATGGATACAACCAGGGCTGGAAAGATGCCCCCACAAAGTTAAAGGAGGTAGAGGAGTTGGCCTTTATCAAAAGGTGTCTAAGTGCCCTCGGAGAGTTAAAGGTCCCAGGAACTCTGTCCTCTGGTATAGGCCTGATATTACTCCCTCATCCTTGGAGTCAAATCCATTTAGAAGGGATTATCATTGGATTCCAATAGATGTAATTCCGAGGCAGATCCTAGAATCAAGCCCGGAGGAGGTTGAGGACGACTTTGCCCTTTATTCGGACCATAGTCAAAGGGCATGAGTGGCTGATTACATTGCTCAGTGACATGGTCCCTCTTAGGACCTAATTTATTCTTTATTTTATCACTGTTGTACATGTAATTGTGTAACCTTTAGCAATAATTTTTTTTTATATTTTTGGCAGTTGCGGACTAAACATATATGTTTTCTATTTTTTATTTATAATCTCTAGCGATTTTGGGCTTCTCAGCTGACTAAATATGAGAGTTTATTTTTTAAAGGAGTATTCCCCCAGTCCAGTATGCCATAGACATACCATTCCACCTCATTTTACCTTTTAGGTCATGTCGTCCCATTGACTTAGTCCTAAGTAGGGCGATGGCGAAGATACATTTGATTAATTAGCAATCCGCCCTTGCAGAATTTGTGGAGCCAAGCTATGTTGGCGACCAACCTGGGTTAGACATATTACCTAAGGATCCCCTGAAGGTATTAATTTGTTGTTGGAGAAACCTAGGAGGCCAGTTTTGTTTTGAACAAAGGCATGCGGAGGGTTATTATATATCAACCCTTCTAGCTATGCTTTAGAGAAGTTGAGCTAGTATAAACCCAACCACTATGGTACCAACTTACTGTAATCCATGCTCTTTATAATATATGTTAAACAGTGAAGCCTATAACTTGGAAAGGGTGCATATAAAAAAATATACTTGAGATAACCAACATATACAGAATGCTAGGGCCAATAGAGTTCTATTGATCAGAGTGGGGAACAGAGAGCAACATTAATTTGTAAATAAAAATTTGCCTAACTAATGGTGAATAAAGAAATATAGAAGTAGAATTTCATTAGGTTGGATGCATTCCAAGCCCTTGGTATCTCCCTGCCCTCCAGTGTTTCCAAGTGATAGGCTCCTTGTAGCTTGTCCCTTATCACCTTGAATGGTCCTTACCAGTTTGGTCCTAACTTTCCTTTTGATGGCCTCATAGCACGACCAATAACTTTCCTTAGAAAGTAGTCTCTAACCTAGAATTTCCTTGGATTGACATTTTGATTAAATTATTTGGCTACATATTACTCATAAGATTCCAGCTTAACTAGAGCCAATTCTCGTCGCTCGTCGGCTAAGTCAAGTTTGATAAGCAACGCTTCATCGTTGTGGCCTTGGTCGACTAACGTAGACTTCATGGTAAGGACACCAACTTCTAGTGGAGTAATTGCTTCCATACCATATGTGAGTGCAAATGGTATCTCCCTCGTTGCTCGCTTTGGGGTGGTGAGATAGGCCCAGAGGATGTAGGGGAAATTCATTCACCCCTGCTCCTTTAGCTCGGTTAAGGTTCTTTTTCAGTGCATTGATCACTGTCTTATTGGAAGCCTCAGGTTTACCATTGCTTTGAGGATATGCGATAGAGCTGAAGTAGTATCTGGTTCCATGTTCTTTGAAAAATATTTGGAAGGAGCCACTCTTGAACTAGGTACCGTTGTTGATAATCATCGTCCTGGGTATGTCGAAGCGTGTGATGATATTTATCCATATGAACCTTATCATATTTGTGTCGTTGATGTTTGCCAGCGGTTCTGCCTCTATCCACTTTGTGAAAAAGTCTATGGCGACCAACAAATACTTCCAATTTCCTGTTGTAGTAGGTAGAGGACCTACGATGTCCAGGCCCCACTAGGCGAAGGGCCAGGCGCTAGTTAGGGACTTTAGGTCGCTGGTGAGTTGGTGTACTATGAGCGAGTGCTTTTGGCATTTTACGTATTTTCAAATATATACTCCAGCGTCCTTCTTCTTGTACGACCACCAGTACCCCCTTTATTTCTCGAAAGTCTATCGACCTTCCTCCTACGTGACTTTCACAAATTCCTTCATGATGTTCGTGCAAAATTTTCTCATTGTCTTGTGGATGAATGAAATGGAGGTAGGGTCCATTAAAGGATCTCTTATACAACTTGTCCTCGGGAGATAAGTGAAAGCGAGCGGCCTTAACCTTTATCTGATGAGTTATCTTCTTATCACTTAGTAATTTATCATTTCGCCAGTAATTTATAACAGTATCCATCCATCTCAGAGATTTTTTTACATGGAGAATTCGCTCAGGGTTCCGTAATGCAGTAGCCTGGTGAATTCTAGTTTGAGCGAGGAAATCTCTTTGGATTGTCCTTATAAAGTTGGAGTCTATTACCGAGCTTAGCACTGCTAGGGCATCTTAATAGATGTTATGTTCCTGGGGAACTACTGAAAATTGACTTGATCGAAGCTAGCCATTAATCCCTTTACAATTGCGAGATAATCTGCCATCCTTTTCATCTTTTGCATTAAAGTCAACGCTTATTTGGTTGGAAACTAGCGGTGAATCACCGAAGACTTGAAGGTGCCTCACCCCTAGCAGTTGTTCTTTGCATAGTTTGGTGATCATCACCTCGTATTCTTCCTCATTATTAGAGGCTTTAAATCCAAGTCCGATTCCCTGCTCGAGCATTGTATTCTCAGGAGTCACTAGCACGATACCTACTCCTGGCCCTTTGAGTTGGAGGCTCCATCAACATATAATGTCGAAAGACTTAAGCCCTCCCTTGAATGAGTCATCTCGGGGTGATCACAAGGTTGTTCCCCTATGAAATCAGCAATGAAATCGGCCAAGGCTTTCCCCTTGATGGTTGTTCTTAGTTGAAAGTGAATGTGAAACCTTTCGATCTCGACTCACCACTTCGATAGTCGGCCACAGAGATGTGCTTTCCTTATAACAACCTTCATGGGGTGTGAACTAACTACAACGATGGAGTGAGCTTCAAAATATTACTTTAGTTTCCTTGAGGCTATCACAAGTGCGTAGGCGAGCTTATCCAATTGCAGGTATCGATGCTCGTCTTCCAAAAGATTTTTACTCATGTAGTAGACTAGATGATGGCTTCCTTATCTCTCACATACCAAGACAGAGCTTACAGTATGGTCTGACACTACATGGTAGAGGTACAGCAGATCACTTTGCTTAGGGATCACGAGAAAATGGGGCCTACTAAGGTAAACCTTGAGTTCTTTTAGAGCTTTTGAGCAGTTTTATTCCCATGTTACTCATTTTTTTATTTTTAACAATTGAAAGAATGGTTGACACCATTTTGAAGATTTAGAAATGAGCCGGTTGAGCACGACGAGCATTCTTGTGAGCTTTGTACCTCTCTTACTATTTTAGGGGTATGAACTTTATTAATAGCGCCAATCTTGTTAGGGTTTGCCTCTATTCCTCTCTTAATAACCATGTATCCATGGAATTTTCCTAATTGTATACCGAAAGAACATTTACTTTAATTAAGTTTCATTCGGTACATCATGAGGATTTTGAAGGTCTTTGCCATGTCATAAACGTCATCATCCTTGAGCTTTCTCTTAACGAGCATGTCATCGATGTAAACTTCCATGGTATCCCCCATCTAGTCTTTCAACATTCTAGTGACTAGACCTTGATAAGTTTCTCCTGCATTCTTAAGGCTGGAATGCATAACTTTACAAAAATATAAACCAACAGTTGTTATAAAGGAGGTTTTATCTTGATCTGGCACGTGGAGGGGGATTTTCTGGTATCCATAATATGCATCCAAGAATATCACCCTGTTATAGGTAGTCGTAGCATCGACTAGTTGATCAATCTTTGGAAGGGGAAAACTGTCTTTGGGATAGGCTCTAATGAGGTCGGTGAAGTCGATATAAACTATCCACTTTCCATTGCTCTTCGAAACTACTATTGGTTTGGATAACTATTTGGGGAACTGAACTTCTCGTATGGATCCTACATCTAGTAGCTTCTCTCCCTCTTTCTCTACTGCCTTAGACTTCTCTAGGTTTGTTTCGCGAGCCTTATGTGTAACTGAACTGAAGGCGAGGTCTACGTATAATTGATAACAAGCAATGCTAGGATCAATCCTAAGCATCTCGTAGGTCTCCCATGTGGAAACATCCAAGTTTCTCTAGAGAAGGGTGACTAGTTATTTCTTCTCGCGATTAGTTAAGGAGGTGCCAATTGAAAACTTCTTTTTATTCAAGCTACTCCTAGCTGCCACCTCTTCCAGGTCTTTAACGGCCCTTTCGGAGGGGAGGAGCCTAGTCTCCTCCACTCCTGGTTGACCATACCTTAGTTACTATTTGGAGGGCATCAATTCCTCACAGTCTTCTTCTTTTCCTTTTCATTTTTGCACTTTATTATCCTGTTTGGGGCATATGGCCACGATGAAACACTTCCTTGTCGTATCCTGGTATCCATGGATCTCAACTGCTCCTCGGTCTGTTACATAATTCAATTTTTGGTGATAGGTCGATGGAATGACTTTCATTGTATGGAGCCATCCCCAGTCGAGGATGGCTTGGTATGGTGATTCAATATCAATAATAAGAAACTTAATTAGTTTTGAGATGTTTCCTTTCCTGACTGGCAGGACAATCTTTCCAAGAGGGATCGTGATCTTCCCAGCGAATCCTACCAACGAGACATTGTATTCTTTGAGATTGGTTATGCTTAGTTTCAGCTTCCTGAATAATTTGAGTTACATTACTTCGGATGAGCTGCCTTGGTCGATGAGCAACCAGTCAAGGTCCTAATTAGCTATTCTCAGTGTAATGACTAGTGTGTCATGATGAGGGGTTCTCACTCCCACTAAATCTTCATATGTGAAAATAATATTCTTATTGTAA
Source organism: Sambucus nigra (assembly GCA_949130495.1). Taxonomy (NCBI): domain Eukaryota; kingdom Viridiplantae; phylum Streptophyta; class Magnoliopsida; order Dipsacales; family Adoxaceae; genus Sambucus; species Sambucus nigra. Next base: position 351,752,164 of record OX422213.1, on the reverse strand, counting down.
TAAATTTCCTTTGGTCGTCGTCGCTTCCCTGCTTGAGACTTGGTTGGGTCAATTCGGAATGCATGCATGACTGCGGTAAGCTTCTTAACTCTCATTCGAGCTGTATTTCCTTGAATTTGTTTGAGGTCTGATGCCCCTTGTATTACTGCAAATTCATGTCCAACATCCTCCTTGAGGACATTATAGGGCCTTTGCTCACCATTCGCTACTAGTTTATTTGTCTTCTTCTCTACAAACTCATTAAGGTGTTCGACTTGGGCCAACTCCTCGAGGTGAGACTTTAGGGTTTTATAATATTCGGTTTTATATTCGTCTTCCTTGTGGAATGCGCACCTTAGTGCGTTATTGCTCTTAGAATGACCTCCCCCCATATTCCTAGGCCACTTGATAAATGGCTCCTCCTTGATCTTTGCAAGAATCTTATGGATAAGTTCCTTAAAGATTGTGTTTACAACCTGAAATGCCTTTGAGTCATTATTCTTGTTTCTATTATTGGAACCATTATTGCCCCCGTTTTTATTCCTTTTCTTCTACGATTCAATCTTCTCGGCCCCTTTGCTAGCCTTCGTGCGACCATGTTCCCCTCCATTAAAATGGTTCACATCCTCAACTTTAGCGTATTTGTCAATACGGGCCATCAAGTCGTCGATGGTTATGGCCTCTTCCTTAGTTAAGGACTAGTGAAAGAGGCAGGAGCTATGCAATCTTAGTTTGAAGGATGCTACGGTGATGAGCTCTAAGCAATCCTCGATTTCGTTGAACATTTCTTAGTACCTCTTCGCGTACTCTTTGAGGTTCTCCTGTGGGTTTTTCTTCATAATAAGGAAATCGTCCATCCTCTTCGAATGGGAACTTCTCGTAATGAAGAGAGTTATAAATAGATCGGCGAAAGATTTGAAACTCTTTATTGATCGGTGAGGTAGCTTCTCGAACCACTTATGGGCCACATCATGCAAGCTCCAGATAAATATTTGGCACACGAATGCATCTTTGTGACTCCATAGAGTCATTTTCTTCCTGTATTACCTAACGTGGTCGATGGGATCAGTTTTTCTATTATAAATCTTGAACCTCAAAATCACGAACTTCTTTGGGGCTTCTTTTTCTTCTATCGCCCTTGAAAAGGGGGACTTCATCTGAGTTTTGAGAGCTCATCTTTCTAGCTCCCTTGTTGTTCTAGCACCATGGTATGCTTGGTGTTGGTCCATCTCTCTCCTAACCAGACTTTATATATCGTCATCCTACCGATCAGGACTCATGTAACGGTGAGCTGGTTGCAGGTGTTTGAAATGGTTATCACTTGACCTGGGTATCTCTGTTCATTCTGAGCCACATCTTGGGCTTCTTTCTCGACTGCGAGATTTTCTCGCCTGCGAGATTTTCTCGCCTGAGGGCTAGGAGTCCTACTGTGGCGTCGCCTTTTATTTCGACGGAGTTATCTCTCTAATCTTTCCAGTCTCCTTTTAGGGTGAGCATTCTCATTTTTCCATTAGCTAGTGGCCTCCTCCTGTTCTTGGAGTCTGGCCTCGTAGTCATAAATTAACCTAGAGATTTGTGTGGACCTAGGTGGTCCTTGACTTTCCTCAGAGACATGCCTCTCTTGGTGAAGCCTTGGGTTTGAATGGCCTATTTCAGACCTTACCCCTGGGGGGTTTGGCTTCTTCTGAAAATCTTCTACTTGAGGAATGTTACTTCTGTGATGGGACACCGCTGGTTCTTGTTGGTGAAGGTTTTCACAGGAAAAAAAAATCATTTCCCACAGACGGCGCCAGTTGTGGTAGCGAAAATCTTAACACAAACAATTTATGAAAGTAAAACAATCACTAGTATAAAAGAAACAACATCAATCTCAATCATAATGAATCAACACTAGAATATACATTGTTCGGCAAATTGCCAACGTCCATGGATAGGTCTACTATTTGTATTAAGTAACTCTCGACATAGTTTTACACATTTACTTTGCCCTGGACCAGGGGTACAATATATATTCAGTTTAAAAGAAAGAGAGTATTTGTAACCAACAACTTATCCCACTATCCCCTCAATATCTTGTTTGATATTTTAAGGATAGACTTGGATATATCTTTTTATTATAACTGCCATCTAGAACTCATAATTTGGTTCGGCCACCTTTCATGCTCGTTTGGGTCCGGTCGGCTACTCCTATGGACCTGGTTGACAAAAAGGATCCCATAATAACTATTATATATAAATTGTTATATATAAGCAGTTATATATAAAAATTATATATATATATATATATATATATATATGTGTGTGTGTGTGTGTGTGTGTGTGGGTACCCAGAATTAAGACCATGGGCTTGGACGAGTAGCCCAGTTCTGGCGGCCCAAAGTCCAGGCCCCCACCTCTTATTTTTATTCGGTCTCTTCCCACGTTCCCCTGAAGGGAGGTTATAGGAGAGATGGAAGACGTGGGGGAACCCATCACCCCCCCACTCACCTAAATGTACATGTATATACTAAACCCTAGGTCCGAGGCAAAAGGACAAGTTGTATTCTCTGTAATCACTCCCCGGAGTATATAGAAATAACACCGACTGCACCACCGTGGACGTAGGCACATCTTTGTTGAACCACGTACATCCTTTGTTGTCTGATTGTCATTTTACGTTCCTTATTCTTACTTGGTAATTTTCTCTTTTGTATTTATTTGTGTTGCATAATAATTGTCACAACAATTGGCGCCGTCTGTGGGAAACGTTCATCTTTCCCTGAGAAGAGACCACACTAATAAAGGAGTTTAAAATGTCTGGTCACAGCATAACGCCCCCCAGGTAGGGGATATTCAAGAACCACCTGCTCCTCACAGGATTAGGTCTGAAGTTCGACGTTCAGATCAGAGGGCTCACTTGGAAAGGCCAGCCTCAGAAGAAATCCAGGGACCAGCGAGGTCCACACAGATATCCAGATTGATTAATGCATATGAGGCAAGGCTCCATGAGCAGAGGGAGTCTTCTCCCAGGTACGAGACTGAGAATGCTCGCTTGAAAAGAAGATTGGAGAGGGAGCTTCGTCCTGATAACAGGAGATGTCCATACCGCACTCCTAGCCCTCAGGCGAGCAAGCCTCGTAGTCGAGGAAGGAGCCCTAGGCGAGGATCTCGAAAGGTCGAGGGAGACGAATCAGACGACGACCTCCGCGAGCAGCTGCAAAGAGCTCGACATTACCAGAGCCATGCTTGCAGCAACGAGAACATACGAGATCTGGTCCACTGGGAAATGGACCAACATCCTGCCCACCACGGTACCAGATCAACCAGAGAACTCGCAATGCGAGCTCTCAAAAACCCAGATGAAGTCACCCTTCATGAGGGAAATTGAAGAGGAAGAATCCCCCAAGAAATTTTCCATTCCAAGGTTCAAGATTTATGACGGTAAGACTAATCCCATCGATCACGTCAGGCAATACCGACAGGCCATGACCCTCTGGAATCACCGGGATGCACTGATGTGCCGTATTTTCCCCTTAAGCTTGCATGATGTGGCGAAGAAATGGTTCCAAAGACTCCCCCGCCGATCCATCAGAAGTTTGAAATCCCTGGTCGAACTCTTTACGACCCGATTCATTACTAGTAGCTCCCATCCCAAAAGGATGGATGCTTTGTTGACAATGAAGAAGACGCCTCAGGAGACCCTCTGAGACTATGCGAAAAGGTACTGGGAGTTATTCAATGAGGTCGAGGACTGCTCCGAGCAAGTGGCGGTGGCCTCTTTCAAAATTGGGCTACCTAGTTCTTCCTTTCTCTACCAGTCCCTAATGAAGAAGGAAGCCATAACCATCGATGACCTAATGGCTAGCATCTAGAAGTATGCCAAGGTGGAAGATGTCACCCGCCTCAGTACAGGAGAAAACGGTCGAGATAAACTCACTATTAAGGAAAGTGATAGAGTTGAGAACAAGAAAAAAGGAGGAAAGAACGGGGGCGAAAATGAATCCAAGAACGGAGGAAATAATGATGCATCGAAAGCATTCCAGGTGGTCAACACCGTCTTCAAAGAACCAATTTACGAAATTCTCGTGAAAATCAAAGACGAGCCATTCATCAAATGGCCCAGAAAAATGAGAGGAGATTCCTCAAAGAGGAAAAATGCGCTGAGATGCGCCTTTCACAAAGAGGGAGGACACAAGACTGAGCATTGCAAAGCTCTAAAGTCTCACCTCGAGGAACTATCCCAGTTCGGGCATTTGAACCAGTTTATAGAGAAAAAGGCGAAGAAGGTAGCTGCCAATAGAGAAGCAAGACCCGACAACGTGCTCGAAGATGATGCCGAACATGAGTTCGCGATAATTCATGGGGCATCTGATGCCAAGAAGATCCAAGGAAATTCATCTCGAATGGAGATGAAGAAGCTTACAGCGGTAATGCAGGCTTTTCAGATCGATCCATCAAAATCATAATCAGGAAAGCGTCGATGAGAAGATGACGTTAATTATAATAAGCATATTGTTTTCACAGATGAAGATCTGATAGGAGTAAGAACCCCACACCATGACGCCCTGATTATTACCCTCAGGATAGCTAACTTTGACATCGACAAGCTGCTCGTTGATCAAGGAAGCTCGTCTGAAGTAATGTACCTCGACCTATTTAGGAAATTGAAGTTAAGCGTCGCCGACCTAAAGGAAGCTAATGTACCTTTATTTTGCTTCGCTGGAAAAATGACTATGCCCCTGGGAAAGATTGTACTACCAATACGTGCTAGAAACGTCTCCAAGATGATCGAGTTTTTGGTAGTTGACATCGACTCACCATATCAGGCCATCCTTGGCAGGGGATGGCTTCATGCGATGAAGGCAGTTTCCTCAACCTACCATCAGAAACTCAAGTACGTAACCGAACGTGGAGTAATGGAAATCCATGGTGATCAGGCAATGGCGAGAAGGTGCTTCATAGCAGCCACTCATCCATAGCCAGAGAAGAAGTCCGAGCAGCCCAACGAGAAAATTGAAGAAGGTCTGACACCTTCTAAATAGCAATTAAAGTATGGGAGACCTGGAGTAGAGGAGACCAGGCTCCTCCCCTCTAAGCGGGTCGTCGAGAACCTGGAAGAAGTTACGGCTGGAGATGGTGACAGTAACAGAATCTTCTTGATTGGAGCATCTCTCACCGACCAAGAACAGAAGGAGTTGACAACCTTGCTGAGGCGCAACGTAGATGTTTTCACATGGGAACCATACTAGCTGCCTGGAATCGATCTTAGTATGGTCTGTCATCAGCTGCACGTCGACCCCACATTCAAGCCAATCACGCAGAAGGCACGGTGAACTGCACCCAAGAAGGCTAAAGCGGTTGAAAACGAAGTGGAAAAACTACTGGATGCAGGATCCATACGGGAGGCACAATTCCCCAAATGGTTATCCAACCCAGTAGTGGTTCCGAAGAGCAATAGGAAGTGGAGAGTTTGCATCGACTTCACTAACCTCAACAAAGCATGCCCTAAAGATAGTTTCCCCCTCCCGAAGATAAACCAACTAGTAGACGCCACCGCAGCTCATGAGCGAATGAGTTTCCTGGACGCATACTCAGGGTATCACCAGATCCCCCTATATGCCCCCGACCAGGACAAAACGGTGCTCATCACAATAGTTGGGTTATACTGCTACAAGGTCATGCCCTTCGAGCTCAAGAATGCAGGGGCAACCTATCAACGGCTAGTCACCAAAATGTTCACAGGTCAGATGGGAGACACCATGGAGGTCTACATCGACGACATGCTCGTTAAGAGTAAGAAGAAGGAAAATCACATCTCCTACCTGTTAAACACCTTCGAAATCCCCAGGAAGTACCGAATGAAGCTTAACACGAGCAAGTGTTCCTTCGGTGTCCAGTCAGGAAAATTTCTTGATTACTTGGTCAGTAAGAGAGGCATAGAGGCTAATCCAAACCAGATCGATGCAATCAACAGGGTACAACCCCCTCGCATAATTCGGGACGTACAAAAGCTCACTGGTATGCTTGCTGCCTTAAATCACTTCATCTCCAAATCCTCCGAGAAGTGCAAGCCTTTTTTCCAGCTTCTAAAGGGGAGCAAAACGATAGAGTGGAGCCCAGATTGCTCGCAAGCATTGGTCGAGCTGAAGTCTTACTTAAGCTCTCCACCACTGCTCATCATACCACAGTAGACAGATTCTATATACCTGTACCTCTCCGTGTCCAATCACACTGTCAGCTCTGCACTAATATGTGAGGTTACAGGAATCCAGTACCCCGTTTATTACGTGAGAAAGACCTTACTGGACGCCGAGCAAAGGTACCTACCATTGGAAAAGCTCGCCTTTTCTCTAGTAATAGGCTCGAGGAAGCTAAAGCATTATTTCGAAGCTCATACTATCATCGTCCTTACATCCCATCCCCTTAAGGCAGTCCTAAGGAAAGTGGATTTGTCGGGCAGACTACCTAAGTGGTCAGTCGAGAGCAGTTGATTTGAAATCCAATTTCAACCAAGGACAACTATTAAGGGTCAGATCCTTGCTGATTTCATAGCCAAATTCACGGGCGAAGAACCCTCCGACCAACCTCAAATCACGAGGCAAAAGGAGAACCCATCAAAACTAGAAACCTGGAAACTGTTCGTTGATGGAGCCTCCAACTCAAAGGGGGCAGGGGTAGGCATTGTACTCATTACCCCAGAGAACACAATCCTTGAACAAGGAATCAGGCTTAGATTTGCAGCCTCCAACAACAAAGCAGAGTACGAAGACCTAATAGTCGGCCTCCAAAAGATGCATACTTTGGGAGTAAAACATTTACAGGTGTTCGGCGATTCCTAACTGGTCTCCAATCAGTTAAGTGGAGATTACAATGCAAAGAATGAAAGAATGGCAGCCTACCTCACCTTAGTGAAAAAATTGATGTCAAGCTTTGAAAAGATCAACATCCAGCAGTTTTCCAGGGGGCAAAATAGTCATGCTGATGCCTTAGCAGCCCTTAGTTCAGTAGTTGACTCCGACCTAAAAAGAGTCATCCCCATCGATTTCCTCACTTGTCCGAGCATCGACAGCAATCCACCAAGCGTGGAATAGGTACTCCAGGTGGGGTCAGCCCCCAGCTGGATGGACCCCTTAAGAGAATATTTAAAGGATGGCATGCTCCTAAATGGCAAGAAGACCACCCACCAGATAAGGGTCAAAGCTGCTCGCTTTCACTTATCCCTAATAGGCAACTTGTATAAGAAGTCCTTCTTCGATCCCTACCTTCGATACGTCCATCCAGGGGATGTCGAGCAAGTGCTACGCAAGATTCACAAAGGAATCTCTGGAAGCCACACCGGAGGAAGGTCTCTAGCCTTTCGAGCAATGAAGGAAGTCTATTGGTGGCCATATATGCAAAAGGACTCTACAGTGTATGTCCGCAAATGCCTGAAATGCCAACTCCATGCTCCTATGGTCCACCAACCCACTAGCGACCTAAAGTCCCTGTCCAGCCCATGGCCATTCCCCCAATGGGGAATGGACATCGTGGGACCACTGCCTACCACTGCCGGCAATCGTAAATATCTGTTGGTTGCGACTGACTACTTCACCAAATGGATCGAGGCAGAACCTCTGGTGAACATCTGAGACGCTGATATGATAAGGTTCATATGGAGGAATATAATCGCTCGCTTTGGAATCCCCAGAACTATGATCACCGATAATGGAACACAGTTCGAAAAAGGCTCCTTTCAGAACTTCTGTATCGAACACGGTATCAGACACCACTTCAGTTCAGTGGCCTACCCTCAGAGCAATGGACAAGCTAAGGCTTCTAACAAAAACGTTATCGATGGATTTAAGAAGCGATTGGAGCGAGCCAAAGGCGCATGGGTAAATGAACTACCCCACATCCTATGGGCATATCGGACCACTCCTCGACGAGCAACAGGAGAAACCCCATTTTTGCTGACATATGGCATGGAGGCAGTCATCCCACTCGAAGCAGGTTTGCCAACAATGAGGTCTAATATTGTCGATAAAGGCCATAATGATGTAGCATTACTCGCTGAGCTCGACCTAGTCGACGAACGCCGGGAGCTAGCCCTAGTAAAACTAGCGAGCTACCAGCAACAGATAGCAAGGCATTACAATAAAAGGGTTAACCCGAGGGCATTCCGAATTGGGGGCTATGTTCTAAGGAAAGTCCTAGGCAGCGCAGTGAAACCTTCAGACGGCAAGCTAGGTCCCAACTGGGGAGGACCTTTTAAAGTAACCAGAGACGACCTACAGGGCGCCTATCACTTGAAAACGATGGAGGGCAGAGAAATACCACGAGCATGGAACGCAGCCAATCTCAAGAGATTCTATTTTTAGATCTTTTTCTTTTATTCTTTTGTTATGAAGCTAGAAGATCATTTCCCTTCTCATTAATGAAAGTTATTTAATTGGTTACATTCTGATGAGTAACATCTGCATTTATCGCACATCTTTTCCAAATAACAGGCACATTTATCACTACACTATAGCAGAGAAATATCCCTCCTTAGGTCATCGTTATGAAACACAAAGGACCTCTTAGCATTGCCCCTGGCAATATATGAATCCCTACAGGAGATCCTTAGGCAATATGACCAAATTTTATACTGGTTATCGAACCTACTTCGGTTGAGCAAAACACTTATCGGATTAAGCATCCAACACCAAGTGTGTCCTTGCCAATTGCCCCACTTAGGCCTAAGGGAGTGTGACGACAAAACCTAAAAGGTAAAGTGGTGCACAATGGTATCTCGGTATTATACTGGACTGGGAGGACACTTGCATGACAAAACAAACTTAGAAGATTATAAAACAACAAGAATATGAAGAATATGATGCACACATTTAGTCGACAAAATTGCCCAAAACACAAACTTTTTATTAATGAATCATATTTACAACAATGGTGATACATTCTTAGTCGGCAAACTAGCCCAAAGCATTTACATTATAAAAAATACAAATAAAAAAGAACTGGTAAAATCCCAATGGGGGGGAGGCCTCTGAGCGAGATAATCATCCACTCGAGCTCTTCGCCCATCATTAGGAGCAGGAGCTAACTCTTCCATAACCTCGTTCGCATCTGCCTCCAACAATTATCGAGGGATGGCATCGATGGGGATCCATCGATCATCCCTCCGTAAGGGTTTAGACATCAAGGTAGAGGGAGACATTTCATGGAGATACTAGAGCATCGAGTTCCTCGGGACTTGCAGCTCCTTCAAAGCACTTAGCCACCCCCTGATAAAAGAAATCTCCTCGAACTCTATCAACCTTGTTGGAGTATCTGACCAACCCTGGTCGTAGCCATCATCCCATACTTGTCGAGGACGTTTTTTGAATAGGTGCCACAGCTGAGTAACATCCCTCTGAAGCCCAGCAGCAATAACATATGCTCGTTGAACATCACCATGGAGCTCTTCCATTTCCCTCTGTAGAAGTTCTTCTGCCTCCCTATTCTAGCTCCTGGTGGTCCTGCTAGCTCACGGAACAGATGGACCAGTGGAACCCCGCAGCATAGGGGTATCACTCCGACTAGCTCTGGCTCGCGATGACGAAGAACCTTGTTATACTGCTGGAGTTGTGCTCAGCACGTGCTCCTTAAGTCGTGAGACCTCTCTCCTCAGAACCTCATTATCTTACTGAAGCATCTCACTAACCTGGTTAATCTCGAAAGCATCAAGAAGCTTTGCTCTCAGCGTATTCACTTCTTCTTGCACCGAAGCCCCAACCTCTTCCATCTCCTGGAGCCTGTCCTTCAGCTTGGCCACAAGTTCAGATTGCTCCTTATACTTCTGATTCCTAGACCGAAAGGATTTGCAAAGTCTAACAAAGGCCTGGAAAACCTCAGGACTCGCATTAGGACCAAGGGTCCTGCCCAGTTGGGAAGTAGCAGGAATGTAATCATCAACATCAATTGACTACAAACAATGAGAAGACAAGGGAGAGAAGAAGACATATCAGTGCACAGAAAAATAGAAGCCTTTTTCATTAATGAAGGTTGAAATTACATCGAACTGAAAAAAGAAAGTTTACAGACTGGAAAAAGCAAAAATACAAAGCAATCCTATCAAATAACTAATTAGCGACCTCAGGTGGCCTAGAGGTTGATGGCCTTTTCCCCTTATCGGCATCAATAGGAGCACTGCCCTCGGCAGGGGTGATCTCTGTCGCCTCAATAAGAGAAACGTCAGCAGGGGTCGCCTGAGGAATAGGATCAGAGCCTTCAACGGCTGGGGCAGGGTCCTCATCTACGACTGGCCTCGGCCCTGGGTCGTGCTCGTCAAAAAGGGGAGATGCAACATCCACTCCAACAGCCCTCATTCCAGCCCTTCTTGAAGTTCAGATGGCTAATATAGCCTATCTGAACTTCAGCATCCTCGTATGCTGCAGCCCAACCAAAATTGTAAGAGTCCTCCTTGGCAGTAATAGCCTCAGACTCCTTCATCTTCATCTCTTCAGAGAGCACCCTGTTCTCCTCCATAACTACAAGTTTGCCCGAGCAAACCAAGTCATAGGCCTACCTCAGCTCCTTCAGATCCTGGACTGCAGCGTCCTTCTCCTTGTTGGTAGTAGCAAGAGCCATGTCAGATGAAATCCGAGCAGAGTCCACGTCTTTAAAACAAGCCTCGGTATCTTTACCCTTCAGCTTCAAGGCAGCGTTTTCCTTCTCCATCTCGCTATTTTTCTTCACCAGCTCATCGCGTGAACGATACAGCACGGCGAAGTCAGTAACAAATTGCAAAAAGAAGAAGATGTTAAAAAAGAAAAAAATGATGAAGTTCATAAAAACATGGGAAAAAAAGGAAAAACCTTACCAGAGCTAGCCTTTGACTAGCCTGAAGGGCCAATTGCTCAGACCCTACTGCCCTTTGGTGATCAGCTGGGAGGACAGCCCTCTCGAGTAAAGCGGGGTCCAGCTGAGGGGAAATTACAACAGAAACCCCCTTGGGCAGCGCGGATACCGGGACCAAAGCCTGCCCGGCCTTCATCCTCTCTTCAGACCTCCTCTTCTCCTCTTCTCTCTCATTCTCTTTCTTCTTCCTCTCCTCTGCCCTCCTCATCTCCTCCATATTCTTCTTCTCTTATTTCTTTTTTCTCTCTCTCTCCCTCACCTGCTCCTCTTCCTTCCTCTTTCTCTCCTGCTCTTGGGAAGAGGTCCAAAAACTAGTAGCCACAGCCCCAGAATTAGATTTTTGCTTCTTTGACCTTTGTACAAGAAGCATGTGGTCCTTGTCATCATCATCCCTGATCAAGTTCTTCCTTGGAGGAACCATCTCCTCGCTCGAACTGCTAGAAGTGCTCGACGACCCTCGAGCTTCAGAAACCTCCCTACGATCAGAGGAACTACTACTGCTAGATCTCTCTCATCATAAATCACCTGCAGCTCCTATAATGTCACTCCCAGAGCTTATCTCTTCCTCGTCCAACTGGATAGGACCTGCAGCAGTCTCTTCGAATAAGTCAAACTCTGGGATACTGTCCACAGGTCTTGCAATGAAGCTGGAGCCAACATTCTTATACTCGAGAAAAAAGCAGCAGATCTGGGATGCTGTCCATCACCCAAAGTCTCCCTAATATTCCAAGCCTTTATCAATTCCGAAAGATGAACCTCGCTGAGAGCAAGTTCCAAGTTCTTTGACCTCGCTGCAAAAGAAGAATAGAGAAGAGTTAGAAAGATCACAAATCAACAAAAGTCGAAACAACAGTACAATGTCTACCTATGTATTCCTCCCCGTAAAAGGGAACAGACAACCTCTCAGACATCAACCCTTCAAATTGGGGAGAAAACTGCCAATTTTTAACAAGGAACCCTTCTTGCCAGTAGTCCTTATGGGAATCAGGAAGATTTACTACCAATACCCTGTCAGAGCTCCTAGCTTTGAGGTAAAGGACACCAGAACTAGTTCGAGAAAAGGAATAGCAAAAATAGACCTCGGCGATCCCTAACCTAGTTCCATAAAATTGATTTATCCTATGTACGCCATTTACTATTTTCCACACATTGGGCGAGCATTGTGCAGGAACAATATTTAAATAGCCAAAAAAAATGCAAAAATAAATCATTAGGAGGAAAAGTGAGTCCCCCTGGTATATATATATATATATATATATATATATATATATATATAGAGAGAGAGAGAGGGGGGGGAGAGGTGGGGAATTCTCTTAAGACGACCTCTAAAAAACGGACTAAATACGGATTGATTTTTAAAAAATAGTAAAATGCAATTTTTTGAGTTGATTTTTTTTATGAGATGTATATACATATATGGGTACCCCCCAAAAAAAATCAGCTCAAAATGATTTTTTTTGCTATTTTAAAAAAATCTTTCAAAACCTGTCAATTTATGTTTGGGTTTGCGCCACCAAAATTTGACAGTTTTTGAAAGATTTTTTTTAAATAGAAAACAAATTCATTTTGATCTGATTTTGTTTTGGGGGGTACCCATGTATGTCTATATATCTCATAAAAAATCAACTCAAAAAATGCATTTTACTATGTTTAAAAAATCAGACCGTTTGAGTCCGTTTTTAGTCCAAAAACGGGTGTCCGTTTAAGAGAAGGCCTCTCTCTCTCTCTCTCTCTCTCTCTCTCTCTCTCTCTCTCTCTCTCTCTATATATATATATATATATATATATATATATATATATATATATATATATATATATATATATATAAACTTATATATAACTGTTATATATTAACAACTCTTTATATAACAGTTATATATAAACAAATCTATATAACATTTTATATATAAATGTTTATATATATAACTCAGGTGACAAAAATCACAATACAAATAATAATGAAAAAAAATCATCAAGAAAATAAGAACAACAAAAAATCACAATCACAACATAAGAATTTATGTGGTTCGGCAACTTGCCTATGTCAACGGACAGGTCTACTGTTTTCTTATTAAGTAACTTTTGAGATAGTATTTGCTACATGCCCATATGCCTTGGGCGAGGGGTACAATATATATTCAGTTAAGAGAAAGTGTTGGTGACTAACATGTTGGCCCTGTATCCCTTGAATATCTCTCTGAGATTTTTAGGGATACACTCAGTCACATCTTTTATTCTAACTCTTATTCAAGACTCATAATTTGGGCCGAGAGCCTGATTCATATATTTTGACTTGTCCAGCTACTCTTATGGGCTTGGTCGACAATAAGTACCCACAATAACTGTTTATATATAACTGTAACAGTATATATATATATATATATATATATATATATATATATATATATACAGTAATGCTCTTGTGCGGACTAGTGTGAATTTTAAGAATGCGAACCAACATGTGTCACCTGATGGTGAGCCCAGAAAAGAGATAGAATGTGCCTATAATATAGACAATAATTTTTAGGTGCACCGTTAGGTGACACATGTCCGGTCCGCATTCTTAAAATGCGAACTAGTCTGCACAAGAGCATTATTATTATTATTATTATTATTATTATTATTATTATTATTATTATTATTATTATTATTATTATATTTTTATTATTATATATATATATATATATATATATATAGCTTTAATAGTTAACTGTTTATAATTATAAGCTTCAGATAACATAGTATATGGCATGTTAACACTTCAATAAAACACAACGATCAGTGCTTTATGTGCATAGCTTATAAATTATAAATTGCTAATAACTTTTGGTGCCGCATTGATAATAATTTATTTTGTATTTTGTATAGAATGATTATGGATATGCAACACAATGTAAAGTCAATGGTTACGGAGGAGCCAAGTATGTAGCTACTTGAATACTAATTTTAGTTTACGTTATGATATTGAGTTTCAATTTTGATACCTGGGGTAGGCTTATTTGATTATCTTTTAAACATTCTACTATATTTTCACACTTGTATGATGTTTATAGACGTGTGGGATTGTATACACTATTTCAGATGTTAAATCGGTCGAAGGGATTTATTGGCTGTTTAGCTGCGACTTTTTTTATATTTAGTTTTGTAAGAGGGTACTTTAGATTATAGATGGAGGCGTAACCCCTATTTGATTATGGTAATGGTAAGCTACTTGGCCAAAGCATTGGATTAATGATAGGGAATGCAAACACAAACTTAATAAAGATAAGCTCAGTTTAAACTCATAAATCTCTTGTATAACTCAGAAAGTGGTAGTGGAACTTAGAAGTGACTTAGCTAGAGGGAGAGAGAATTAAGCACCCTAGATACACCTCGGTAGGCAGGTATAAACACACAAAAAACCCTCAAGAATCTCTATCAAGTATTAAAAATCTTCGTAATAAATAACAATGGTGAGTGAGTAAACCCCTTTGGTTTGCAATAACTCTCTCTGATGTGTATTCTCTCTAGCAATAACTCCTCCACTTTCAAAAAGATCATCCTCTCCTTAGGGGTGGTTGGGGTCCTTAAATATCCCCCCACACCATCCCCCGAGACAACTCAGTCATTTAAGACTATGAAAGACATCGCTTCTACTTTATGTCACAACATTAAATTCCTGATGCACTAGTTATCTCCACGTCATAAACATTAAATGCCAAGACATGCCTTTTGCCTAATCACTGTGTGTCTAGGGGTTGTTGTCACAGAGGTAGCTCACCAACTGCCTGACAGCCCCAAATACCACGGTGGTTTACTCAAGTGTAGGTCTGACATTGTTTATCCAGCTAGTGACATCACCTATAGTAGATGTGACATTAAGTAGAGGGTTTCCTGCTTCACAACTCAACACCCGATGGAACCCAAGGCTACTCTGCACGAGGTTCCCCGGTCAAGGTCCCTCGGTGTTTTACCAGGTATATCTAGTATGGTTAGGACAAGACCCCAATGGTGCCTGACTTCTCAATCCTCCAAACTAGGTCCCTCGAAAGTTCCCAAAATGAGGTCATTTGATAAAGCATGAAAGCTATCCCAGGCCCTGCCAAGCCTGGTCTCTCGCAAGTACCGTTTGACCTCACACGAACTCGTTATCAATATCGTTACAGCATTACAACTGTTATCGGCTACATTCAACATAAACATAAATATAATATGACTAATACAATAAGCCAAAGAATGAGTTGCCATGCCAAGCTGCCTTACTAAGTTGTCTCGCTCAAGTTGCCACGCTTGAGTTTCTTTGGTTTCTTAATCTCAAACACTTTTGCCAATTAAGGAATTATCCCTAATCTCAGGATTACTTTCAAGCCCCCTCTACATTTTCCCCTTTATGGTGAGATTTGTTAGAATAAGAAATGTCTGCACAAAACTTCTCAATCCGATGAACCTTCTCTGCGTGAAAAAACTCTGGCCTTCTTTCCCTCATTAGAACCGCAGCTATATAATCTCCTGGAAAAAGTAAAATTCTCCCCGATGTACCTGAGCCGAAGCGCCATTGTCATTAGGTCTTGGACGAAGGGACATCGCCACTTTTTCCTCATGCTCAGCCTCAATCTTTCTAGCTTTACTATTTGAAATTCTCTCGAAAGGCCTACTAACCTTCTCAAATACTCGTTTGGACTCCTGTTAAGTAAAATTCTCCTTTGTGATGCTTCGATGTGTTCAAAAAAGCAGAAACTCTTCCCGATGTAACTGAGTCACCCTTTAAACAACGTTTGGACATGTGACGAGGGGAAATCGTAGCTTTTTTGAACCGTTAGGGGACTACCTTCGTTGGGAGTTATTGGATAAGTCTGACACCAATATGGCGCCAAACTCAACTTGCTGGAGAAGGCAACCCTCTTCTTTTTCCCAAGCGTCATTTCATTAAATGATGTGGCGCTATCTTTTCAACTTTTAAGACCCGTCCCGATGTGCCACGTGTTCATTTGAAATGATTATAGGCGGCCCTTGCACGTGCGATGGTGGGAAACTCCAACCATCGAGTTTGAAACCCTTCAAACGCCTCTTTTATTTCAAAACCCTTCTATATCTTCATCTTCTTCAAGCTCCCCGCTTCCTTTAGAGAGAGAAACTCTGTGCGAACTCTATGCGACCTCCATTGTTGCCCTCTTATTTACTTAGTCTCCTCCTCCTCTCATCTTTTGCACCACCACTTGCGGTTGTGCACCTCCCTATTCATTTCTAACTCTTCTTTTACCACACCTTTTCGTACTTCTATTGTCTTCAATGGCCTCTTCAAGCAACCCTGCCCTCCTGCCACCCGTATTCCTCCTGCCTCCCCTGTTGTCACCACCCCTTCTACTGCCTCATTATCCGCTGGATCTTCAAGGTCTTCAAATGCGTGATGATCTAGTCAAAGAGGAACCCGTCACGACCCAACTCCCTTAGATAACCTAGGAATTGGTTGAGGAAGGGTCTCGTAACATTGGCAGTTGGAGTGTTGGTAATTTCAGCAACAACGGTGGCCATGCCTTGAAGCCTATAGCTCATAACTGAGATATTTGAATGAAGTCAGTCCATCGTGAAGGTTTCAGGATGATAGCTCACAAGTTTCTCAATCGCCAAATGATGATTAGAAGGTATCTAGGGAGAATATTGGAGCACCATCAAGCAGAAGGCGTGAGGTGTCGAGTCGGGCAGAGGAAGCTCTCACCCAGATTCGCTCTCCGCCGCAGCACCTGTTGTGGAACCTTGATCATCATGGACTATGGATAGTTTCGTCGAAAGTGCCAGGTTCACAACGGGGCGAGGCAATATGTGAGGGAACTAGTGGAGAATCCTCCTGGGCAACCTAAAAACAGTAAGAGAAAACGTGGAGTTTATGATAAAAAATCTTAACAAGTGTTTTCATTGTTAAGTCACCGTTACAGGTGGAGTTTATGAAAAAAATATTAACAAGTGTTTGCGTTGTTAAGTCACCATTATAGGTGGAGTTCATGGAAAAATCTTAACAAGTGTTTTCGTTGTTAAGTCACGGTTATAAGTGGACTTTATGAAAAATCTTAACAAGTGTTTGCGTTATTAAGTCACCGTTATAGGTGGAGTTTATGGAAAAATCTTAACAAGTGTTTGCGTTGTTAAGTCACCATTATAGGTGGAGTTCATGGAAAAATCTTAACAAGTGTTTGTGTTGTTAAGTCACCATTATAGGTGGAGTGCATGGAAAAATCTTAATAAGTGTTTTCGTTGTTAAGTCACCGTTATAGGTGGAGTTTGTGAAACAAATATTAACAAGTGTTTGCGTTGTTAAGTCACCGTTATAGGCGGAGTTTATGAAAAATCTTAACATGTTTTTTCGTTGTTAAGTCACCATTATAGGTGGAGTTTGTGAAAAAAGTCTTAACAAGTGTTCGTGTTGTTAAGTCATCGTTATAGGTGGAGTTTACGAAAAAATCTTAAACAAATGTGTTCATTGATTAAGTCACCTATATAGGTGGAGTTTGAGAAGCTGAGAAATAAAGATAAATTAGAGAAGTACCTCAGTAGTAGGAGCGAGATTAGTAGTTACCACGGGATCCATAATGCTAGAAACTGTGAGAGGCGGGCTCGTTACCTCAACAGCTTCAACGAAGCCTCTGTCTGTAGAAGCCTCAAAGGTAGGCACACTCCCCTTGCCAACATAGGGTACTATGGAAAACACGGGTGCATCATCTGAAGGAGATGTTGGACCTTCGATAGATGCCCCAACGAGAGCAAACACAACAACCTGGGCCTGGGAGGGAATAAGGCCACTCAATGCAAAGGGCGAAGAAAGACTTGGAGAAAGCTGTAAATGTAAAGACAAGTGTTAGACAGAAGGAGTAACCACAAAAGGATAAGAGAAAGAAATCCACCTAGCTTACCCCCGTTATGGCACTAAAAAGAGGAATTTCATTGATAGGTATTGCCAATGCAGGAGGAGGGAGAATGCTGGCTATCAGCGATGCCACTTCCACCTAAAATAGCCCAACATGTTAGAATTGATGAGTAAACTAATGGGACAAATAAAAGACATAAGGCTTGGGAAGAAATTTACCTGCGGGGCACTCTCTTCGACCACAACAAGGGGAAGAGATACCTCTCGCTCCAAGGGTAACTCAGAGGAAGCTGGAACAATTACCTCGGGCAGGTCATACATCTCAGCAGCACCCGTGGCGGCATCTATGGCTCGATGAGAGGATGAACGACGGGAATAGGTGAGTCTTATCGAAGTAGAACGTGGAAGGGAGGCAGTGGTTGGAGGGGTACTGCAACGTCCCCCCACGAAATGGCTCACAGCGGGACTGGGGGGTAAGGAGGACTAACCCTCGCTTCTTCAAATCCCTACACCAAAGTTATCAAGCAATAAGCAAAGGTGCTATGTTAAGAGAATGATAATGAGAAATAAAGAATGCACACATACCTCAGATTCAGAGGGAGAACGAGAAGGTATAACCACGGGTGAAGGTGGCGAGAAGACAACAGCGGAAGGAGCTAGTGATAAAGGTCTCTCAAGTGTCTGCTTCTTTTGGGACTTGGTACCCAACGTTTTCCTTCTTGAGCCCGTTGCACCACCACTTTCAGGCAACTTTGACTTTCTTCTCCTTTCTGTCGGTGGCTCACTAGGATCAACCACGATTTTGGGGGATGTACCCGGAGGAGGAACGACCACTATGTGTCGTTGGAATTCAGCGTTTATTAGGGAAACTTCGCCCTCCACCCGCCTCGTCAGCTCTTTAACCAGTTCCGGAGATATAAGTGGGGGAACGGAGGAAATTGGGAATGCCTACAATAGAGTTTTCATTTGACCTTGGGCCTTAGAATTCTTAGACCTGGATTTCTTAGCCTTCTTAGTAGGTGGCTGAGAAGACCCTTCGCCCGTGGCAACTTCGGCCGTGGGGGCAGATGGTTTGGGGGTTACAGTGGCCTTTGGTTTGGGCGTGGCAACAGGGATCATGGGGCAGTATGGAGGAAGTTCCATGGGAGGTTCTTTGGTGGTCTGTCTTAGAGGGAACTCAACTCCGAGAATGGAATTTCCCTTCAAACCTAACTTCAGGGAAAAAAATGAAAGAATCGGAGGATACACGAGATCACCCTCGATTAGTTCAGCAATTTCTTGAGAGACTTACCTCTCCTGGTGAAGTCTTGGGTTTGAATGGTGTATTTTAGACCTTACCCTTGGGGGGTTTGGCTTCTTCTGAATATCTCCTACTTGAGGAATGTTACTGCTGTGATGGGGCATCGCTGGTTCTTGTTGGTGAAGGTCTTTGCAGGAAAAAATAATCATTTTCCACAGACGGCGCCAGTTGTGGTGACGAAAATCTCAACGCAAACAATTTATGAAAATAAAACAATCACCAATATGAAATAAACAACATCAATCTCAATCATAATGAATCAACAATAGAATATACATTGTTCGACAAATTTCTTACGTCCATGGATATGTTTACTGTTTGTATTAAGTAACTCTCGAGATAGTTTTTCACATTTACTTTGCCCTGGACCAGGGGTAGAATATATATTCAATTTGAAAGAAAGAGAGTATTAGTAACCAACAAGTTATCCCAGTATCCCCTGAATATCTTCTTCGAGATTTTAGGGATAGACTTGGCTATATCTTTTTATTCTAACAGCCATGTAGAACTCATAATTTGGTTCGGGTACCTTTCATGCTCGTTTGGGTTCGGTCGGCTACTCTTATGGGCCTGGTTGACGAAAAGGTACAGACAATAACTATTATATATAAATTGTTATATATAAACAGTTATATATAAAAACTATATATATATATATATATATATATATATATATATATATTTTCTTAAGAGGACCTCCAAAAAACGGACTAAAAACGGATTGATTTTTAAAAAATAATAAAATTCATTTTTTTTGAGTTGATTTTTTTTACGAGATATATATACATACATGGGTACCCCCAAAAAAATTAAACTCAAAATGATTTTTTTTGCTATTTTAAAAAAATCTTTCAAAACCGGTCAATTTATGTTTGGGTTTGCGCCACCAAAATTTGACAGATTTTGAAAGATTTTTTTAAAATAGCAAACAAATTCATTTTGAGCTGATTTTATTTTTTGGGGTACCCATGTATGTCTATATATATCATAAAAAAATCAACTCAAAAAAATACATTTTACTATTTTTAAACAATCAGACCGTTTGAGTTCGTTTTTAGTCCAAAAATGGACGTCCGTTTAAGAGAAGGCCTCTCTCTCTCTCTCTCTCTCTCTCTCTCTCTCTCTCTCTCTCTATATATATATATATATATATATATATATATATATATATGTATGTATATAATAAAGTAGGAAATTTATGTATGTCATAAGATAGCACCATGATGTCATCAATAAGAATTGGTTCATGTGTTTCCTATTTTACCCCTTACAAATTTGAGTTCCCCCTCTTTTTCATCTCACTAATTGATTCCCCTCTTTCACTTTAATTCAAACATTAGGGTATTTTGGTAAACACACCCAATCCATTTTAAACCCTCTTTCATTCCCCCTCCCCCCCCCCCCCCCCACACACACACCCGATGCTTCCCCTCCCTCTTCAAACCCTTTCTCATTTCGAAAACATATGCCCGATGCTCCCACCCTCATCCAATCCCTCTTTCATATGTCTTCCTCCGCGTCTAACACACACAGACTTCTATAGGTTACTCTCTTACACACTCACATGCACATAAACACACTCACTTATTTTAATTTCGGCTAAAATCTGTTAATTTTTTTTATAGATTTTGTTCATTTTGTTTTAGATCTATTTATGTGTATATTATTTGTTGTTTATTGTCTTTTGCAGGTGACTGATTGTAATATGGTATATTTTTTATGAGGTATACATCTCAAACTCATTTACTCAACACATACGCATTTTTTTTTGCAATTTTGATATACTTTTATTTCTGAATCTGAGATCTCTCGGGTAAACTCTCTAATATGAGTTTTTTGTTAAGACTTTTAAGCATTTTTGAATATCAGATCCCTCAATAATCTTAGACTTTGGGTAAATTTTATTTTGATTTGGGGGTTAGGGTTTTGACATTAAAAATTTGTGTTATTTTGATGTGGTTTCTTGATTTTTATGTTGCAGATGTTAGAAATTTTAGTCGTGATCGACCCGGAATCACATGATCCTATGATACCTCTTCGTTTATTGCATTTTCAATTTACAAATGTTGATGATTTTTCTCAGTAATGTGACTTTTTACTATTTTAATCTTTTGAGGTTTCTTGGTTTGTGAACTGTATTTTCTTGGTTTGTGAACTGTGTATTCAGTGGTTTTTGCTAATAGGTAATTTGTAGTGTAAACATGAAGTTTTATTTAGTTTATGTAATTAGTTGTACTAATTTGTAGTGCAAATGTTGATTATTCTTTTTCAAAACATCTATGTGATTAGTAGAGAATGTTGTTATTGTAGTCGGCTTATATGATGTTATATTGTTGAATGTTGATTGTTCTTTTTCGGAAAAAGGTCTTGGGGACTTTCATCACTGAGTGGGATAGTCCTATGGTTTACATTCTCAATGTTGCATGACATTTGTTTGATGAATTGCTTGACCAATGTTTTAGTTTGTCGTATAGTTGAAAAGGTTTCAAGCGTAAACCATGTCATATGTGCTACAGTAGAAATAATCAACTCGAAACTTGAGGTCACATGTTGAATGTTGCATGACAACCTTCGAGCGATGATATTGTAATCGGTGATGTAAAATTGATTCATTCTTTTTATGGAAGGTGATGCTTTTGAATTTTTTTCTAATTTACTAAAGTGATTTTTGTCTTATAATTTGTTATAAATAAGATTTAATTTCATTGCTTTTATTTAGTTTGTTAGTTTATGATGATATGCACCAAGGGTGTTAATTTAATAACCTTGGACACCAATCTCTTTTCTTACCTTTGTTTGTCTTCAAACTCTATTTGAGAGCAAGGGGAACTCATTAATCTATCTTTGTTTGAACATTAGTACATTGATATGATTAAGTATCATATATTGCTCATATTTGGAGTTCTTCTTCCAAATGTCGTACGATTTTGTTTATGCTCTGCTTAGGTGCAAGATAAAGCGATAATATGTCATTTACACTTAAATGTGTACGATTTTGGTTGATGTTTCGAGAACTAGAATATATCAATTGTGATTCGACCATCAAGAATTAGGTATTGGTGGAATGAGGAAAATTATGTTAATAGCATTAAAACTTGAAGTATGCACCTGTTTATAATATACATATGTGTATATGCGTGTGTGTGGCTATGTGTTACAGTCACACTTATTGTAATATTATAGTCACATTTGCAGATATAGGTTTGGGACAAAAACCTTCGATGTTTTTCATATTGCACACATATTGTGTTAATTCTATTATGGATTACCTGATTTAGAGTCTTTCTATTGATAATGACCATTTTTTCCTAACATTTCTCATATTCTTCAAATATTATTGGTAGTTTCCTATTGTTCTCTCCCTTTCTTAAAATGGTGTAGTAGCTACTCAATCGGATAATGCAAGCAATGACATGAACATCGTAGTAAAGGTAGACCCCTCAACACAGGGTTATCGAAAGTACTAAATTTCTCGAGGGATAAATATACTACTCCAATTTTGGATTCTATTACATATCCAACTCATAGGTATAATTGCATATGTATATTCAATATTACTATCTAAATTTGGTGTCGAATGTTTCTTAACTCTCTAAAGTATTAAGATTCAATATTACTACGAATCAGTTTCAGGTCAGAAGGCGAATACCTAAAATCCCAAGTGATTTAATTGTGCCTACAAATGATGATCCCATATCGTCGATCGTCGCAAGTACGTTCTCGAACTTTCTTACTAACAAGTCAAACAAGGATTATTTGAACTCAAGTTTGAACACATTCATCTATAACATACATAATTGATAGCAACATTTAACTGTTTGTTGGGATTATGTATATAACATAAATGAAAAGTTTTCGTTTGTCTTAATTTTGATTGATTTCTTAATGTACAATTCTAAGAGTTTTCCTCTATTTGAAGTGTTTTTCGCTATTTGAAATTTCAGTGGTTCTAATGAAAAGTTGTGGCTATTTCAGTGGTTCCTCTGTTTGAAATTTCAAAGGTTCATAATCAAGACCGGGGGATTTCATTTTAAGGGCCATGAGAGTGTTCGCTATACCAGAGACCAGCTGTTATGAGATTGAATTTTTTGACGAAGATCAAAATTGTCCAAACTCAGCCTTCCAAAACTGTCCAAACTCAGAAGTTTGGTCTCGGAACTGTCTAATCTTAGCAACCTATCTGTATGGATTATTTATTATTAAATTTTATATTTTTGTAGATAAATACACAATATTTTACGGCTGCTTAGTTTTCTACCCTAAGCAGAAAGCAGTCCAGGCCAGTGCCAAAAATAGATTCGCGTCAAATGCCAAGAAGTTCTGCAGAAGTTCAATATCACAGAGGCTCAAATGCCAAATTTTGATTTTAGAGTTTTTTTTTGTTTTGCAGCTATCAATGGGGTCTCACTTCGTCCGAGAATGAACTCGGTCGATTAAACCTATGACGTCGGAATCATATGTGAATATCAGTTGATATTTCTGTAGCTATATGATAATACAGTTAATATAGTGATACAGTTAATATGGATGTTTGTGCATTTGAAATCATTTTTGTTTGACAGATGTTGTGATGATATAGCATATTCGCATTTGATCCTTCAATCCCGTTTGTACGCAACTGACTGACTGAAAAGATATTGTATATACACAACTTGAAGTGTACTTGCAAGAGCCAGCAAAATTTACTCTCAAACACACTTACAGATAACTGTTTATCACACTTGCAGGTAACTGTATATACACAACTTGCAGCGCACTTGCAGGTAACTGTTTATCATTTGTGCACCTAGTAACTACATGGAATGTAAGTCATCTCTCATTTTTGTAGGTAACTGTTTATCATATGTCAAGAGTTACATATTCTCAAGTGCCTACACGGAATGTATAAGAGAAACATGGGATGATAACACTTCACGAAGGCAATACAGTGATATGTGGATTAGTGGCGACTTTTTAAACTTGAGGTTTGTGTTGCTATTAATTTCAAGTTTTTCAAGCTTTGAGTTTCATTTATATTATGACTTTTGTGATTTTTTCATTATTTTCACCATATTTCTGATGCATAAAAGTCACTTGGAACGAATGTTGTGTTATACATAAAGTTCATTTATATTGGTTGTGTTATGCACGATGAACGGATGTTGTTGATTTCTTGATAGCTTTGTACATTCGAGTTCAATACTGATTTCATAGAGATTTTTTTGTAAATGTAGACATACTCAAAGAATTGTTGTTGTTTCATTTTATGAGCATTATCGAAAAATGAGCATTATTTGTAAATACAATTAGGTGAAATGAGCATTATCGAAAAATTGATTCCCTCGATATGAAGCCTCCTCTGTTTTAACTATATTTAGATATATACATGAATATATTGTACTGCACAAATTGATCATCGTGTGCCCGAACAGCCGAACAGAGGCAGATGTGATAGATCCTCGAGATTCGGAACACAACATTCAGCAGATTTTCCGTGAGTCGTCCATATACTTCAACCATATAGATATCCGCCCTCTTTGGGGTCATCCATATACTTCAGCTATATACGTGAAAGATTATAGATTCAGATATGATATGATGTGATATGATAGGTTTTGTATATCGCTGTACAGAATAGGTATATGGAAATATAAAAAGTATTTCTTTCTTTAGTGAAACTGCATATTATTTCAATATTTTGAGTAAGATTCGTGTAAATGTAGTGTTGTTATATATGGGGGAATGACTTCTTTCATAGTCCGAACAAGCGACTTCATAGCATGTTCAAGGAAAAGTGTTAGAAAACTCCTTAAAACGCGTTTGGGAGGGATAAGAGGGTTAATATTGCAGTCGCGTCTAATTAAAAAATGGAATTTGAAGATCAAAATCGTCAATGGTCTTCTGCTTGAGTTTTCTTTTGGATTGTTAACTTGGTTTTAAGTCAAACGGTCAACTTTTAACTCTGGGATCTTACTTTCTTTGTGGAACATAAAATTTCTCCTCTTATTTTGTAGATATAACAATTTTCAATTTTGTTCAAAATCACCACCACATTCAGGCCATAGTGAAAAGTTATTAAGTATTGCTTTCTCTTGAAGTTTTTATTTCCTTTTGAGCTGTTGTTATTAGTATGAGAAAACTGCACCTTTGTACTCATTATTTATTTTATATATTCTTTAATTGTTCTATTTAGTTTCTCAATTGGCTGAATTATTATAGCAATAATTTTTTTTATGGTTTTAATCTAATTATTTGTTAAGTGCACCAATTATTTTCAGTTTTACTCCCTTTAATTCTGAAATTTCATAGGCTTCGAGACAGATACTTGAGATAATCACACTCAAAGTCATCACACGCTCTGTACAATCACTTATTGCAGATCTGATCTCAGAAACTGATATTGAAGTTGAGAAAATAGATGATGATCACTCATTGGAGAAGTTCGAGGATGATAGACTCACGATTGGTCTTGTTGGAGAAAATGACTGCTCTATTATGCCTTCCACGATTTCAACTACTACATGGCGAAATAAGCTTTTTATAGGATGAATTACCGCCTAGGCAACAGTTGTTGATGTGCGGTTACATTTCAGTCAATCGTAGATTTAGAATTCATTGGGTATTATGTAGGTGTTCAATTTTAGGCATTGTAATGGTAACAATATGGTTTGCCTTTATATTTTGAGTCAATATTTTCTAATTTGAAATTAATGATTTGGCTAACATTATTTGAAGGCTGTATCGTTGTACTCATTTTGCATACATCATATTGTAGTTTGGTTATCAGGTTATGAAATGTCAGTACTGTTGGATTTAATCTTGATGGTTGTACTGTTGGATTTAACCTCATTTTGCAGTTATCAGATATCATATGATACTATCAGATGTCACCGGTAGCCCTATCAACGAAATACAATTCCAAAATTTAGCGTCATACCATCTGGCACGACCATACCATTTTACTACAAATGCCAACTAAATAATTTGAATCCATTCCTCGATTAACATTCCATGATTTTTAGTCAAGTGAGGGGATAACAAAAAATACTGAAATATGACTTTTGTTATTTATGTTGTTGGTTGCAAGATTTTTAAATAATGGATTAGTCACAATAATTTGAGTACTTTTTTTTAAATATTTGTGCTATCAATTTGGGCAATGCATTTGTGATACCTATTAAAATGTCAACATAAATATATATTGAGCATAGAATTTTTAAACTGATAGGTTCGTGACGTAGGTTATTTCAAAAAATATTTATTTGTTGCGAACTAAATACGACGTATTGTCCTATCGATGATGTACACTTTCGAAATTTGGCATCGTGCCTTCAGGCACGGGCATACCCTAGTATATATATATATATATAACTGTTATAATCAGTTACAATCAGTTATATAATTGTCATTTATATATAACTATTTATATATATAACTTCGATATATAAACACTTATATACATAAATAGTTATATATAAACAGTTATATATAATTGACAGTTATTTATAATTATTTATATATAACGTTTATATATAAATAGTTTATATATATATATATATATAAACACTTATATATAACTATTATATATAAACAACTCCTTATGTAATAGTTATATATAAACAAATCTATATAACAATTTATATATAAATGTTTATTTATATAACTCTGGTGACAAAATTAACAATACAAATAATAATGAAAAAAAAACACCAAGAAAATAAGAACAACAAAAAATCACAATCACAACATAAGAATTTACGTGGTTCGGCAACTTGCCTATGTCAACAGAGAGGTCTACTGTTCTCTTATTAAGTAACTTTTGAGATAGTATTAGATACATGCCCATATGCCCCGTGCTAGGGGTATAATATATATTCAGTTAAGATAAAGTGTTGGTAACTAACATGTTGACCATGTATCCCTTGAATATCTCTATGAGATTTTTGGGGATACACTCAGTCACATATTTTATTCTAACTCTTATTCAAGACTCATAATTTGGGCCGAGAGCCTGACTCATTTATTTTGACTTCTCCGGCTACTCTTATGGCTTGGTCGACAATAGGTACCCACAATAACTGTTTATATATAATTGTAACAGTTAAATATAACTATTATATATATATATATATATATATATATATATATATATATATATACAGTCATGCTCTTGTGCGGACTAGTGTGCATTTGAAGAATGCGAACCCAACATGTGTCACCTGACGGTGAGCCTAGAGAAGAGAGAGAATGTGCCTATAATTTAGACAATAATTTCTAGGTGCACCGTTAGGTGACACATGTCCAGTCCGCATTCTTAAAATGCGAACTAGTCTTCATAAGAGCAGTATATATATATATACTAGGGTATGCCCGTGCCTGAAGGCACGCTGATAATTTTGTAAATTATAAAATCGTGTATAATGTAAATAATAAATGTTTTATATACTATAAGTGTAAATTTTTGAAGTGTAAAATCTGGTAAATTTAAATCATACAGCTTTTATAACACAAATGTATAAACAATTTAGAAAATTTGGACAAAATTCCCTTTGATTATTGGACTATCCACCATGCTTAAGAAATAAATAAAAAAACTCCAACAATAATAGTAATAGTCCATTTTGGACCTCATATAAACATCATAATCAATTTAACTCAACTTGACTAAATACAACCAATGTATCAATAAATAAATAAAACAATAATCAATTCATGAAGAAAACACAACAAATACATCAAAAAATAATAATATTAGCTTGTAATACGCAAACTTAATTTTGTAGATGAACTATATCCCTACCCATGTCACCATAAAATTGCAAAATACAAACCTTGGTCATTTTACATAAGAGAAAACAAATAAAGATGAGATAACAATTCTTTATCTTCATAAAAAGAAATAGTTTCCTCGTCTTCTTATTCTTCTTATATAACAGGGGGAGCCCTGTAATATGATGCGACTGTTACAGGGAAGAACATTTGTCTAACTTCTTCAGACATTATAATAGGAAAAATGATTCCGAGCGCACCCTACAATGGAAAAAATAGCACACACATCAACATTTGTAAATATACACCAGAGAAAAATAAATTAAAATCAATAGAATGTATTAGAATACGCACCGATTGGAAGTTGAAACTACAGTTGTAGCATGTAAATTAGATATTCCCCTCGTAGTGTTAGGGTACCGACTGAGTGTCTACGATGATGGTAGATTCAACTTGAGGTGTTTGTTGAATATGATAGAAAATTGGTAGTTTTAATACACGTAAGTCTCTATAATACTGCAAATACAAAGTAATACATAAGGCACAAATCAAAACATAAAAACACAAAAAAGTATTGATCTAAACTTTTAAAAGGGAAAATTAAAGAACACGTGTCATCTCTCAATACACTTATTTTGTATTCAGACACTCGGTATTAGTTCCTCCAGTACAAACTCTAGATACAGTTACACTCTCAATACAGTTCCTCTACAACTAATAAATTATTATTCAATAAAATGTAAATTAAAGATTGCTACACATTTTACAAAAACCAAGTCCTTATATTTGTGCCAATAAGAAACTGAACAAAAAATACCTGATTAAGACCATATAAATATAGTCAATTAACTAAAAGAGGAGTAAGTCACAATTAGTTCAACATAGCTTCCCATTTGCTCTCTATCAATGCCTACATCAAATTTAAACATGTGTGTGAGTAAACATAGATGAGACAACATGTCCAAGGAATTTCAATCATATACTTATTGTGACATTCAGTACTATAAGTACACATTCAACACTATGTACAACAATGTCTGCCAATTTCACATGCTTTAGAAACTAAATGTACGTTAGATGTGAACCATCCATGACCTTTATATCAACACTACACATGTTTTTTAAAATAATCACATGCACATTTTGTCATATAACCGAGATTCAACAAAGAAGTATCAAAATTTGAATTACTTCAAATTACCTGAAAGAACCACATAATGTATTAGTACATTACAATTACAAAAACTATCAAGACTAATCATAATTTAAAATGACTACCATAAAAAACTTATAACTAAGCTCAAATGTTAATACAGTTACAGATTAGAGTTACAAATTTTGCAGACTAAAGTTACAAATTTTGTTTCCTCTCTATTCTCTTTTCTCTGTCCTTCTCACCATAAACAATAAGACATGACAAATCAAAATTCACACCAACACATCGAGACATATTATGATTTTATACATTGTATGGCTCAATCTACATGCACACAGAAAAATAGGCCATTCACAAAACACACCAGCTACCTAGGTACTTTACAAATCCATAAACCCATTTCCCTTCTGTTTATACACCATACACCACATAAATACAAAACATTTAATCAAAAAATAACTCTATAAGAGAACTTGATACCTTTTATGTAAGGGATCTGCATAAAAAAATGTCCCCAAATCAAAAATAACTTTTTATTTCCACCTCAAACCCCTGGCTGCAAATAAACATAAAAGCCCAAAAAATAACAAAATTAAAATGAGACACCCGAAATTGAGAGAGGATATGAGGGTTACCTTCAACAGAACATGGGAGATAAAACCAAAACCCATATAAGCAAACACCTGTGTATAAATACAGATCTGTTCGAAATCCAAGACAAAACGTCTTAAAGAATACAGATCTGGTCAAAATCCAAGAGAAACCGAGATAAGCAAACACTTGTGTAGAAATACCTGATTCGGCAAGAGAGAGAGATAAATACCTTTTTATTAATTTCTTAATTTGTTAATGCCGACAATGATCATTGATCTAACACCAGCAACGGTAGAGAATAATGGTATACATGAAAAGAAAAAGAAAAAGAGAAAAAGGATGCCAGTAGATGACCTCCGATTTTTAGTAGATGAATTAACTGGTGTCAATTCAAAATGGAAGGAGCGTAAGAAGAAGTAAGCATTGGATCTAGTTGAACTTTTTTTCCTTTCACTTTCTATGGTTGATTCCTCTAAAATCTTCACAGTGATTAGACTGTGCATATTACCTCACGTTATTTATCTTCCTAACAGCTGAAACACATTTAAGGTGCATAGATGAGTTATTAAAAAGTCAAAGATGAAATATGCTATTTCACAGAACTATTTAAACTCAGTAGAAGCAAGAGAAAGAGACGTTCACGGTCATCGATTTCCGAGTTGAAGGTATTAGATCTCAGTTGATTTCCGAGTTAAAGCAAAGAGAAAAGAGTGCGTGAACATATGACTCAACTAAATATTAATACAAAAGTTTGAATACTGTAATTCATGGAAATCGACAATAAATTATGGAAATCGACGGTCGCGAACATCACCAGATCTTTGCTATAGAGTAAAAGAGTGGGTGAAAATGTGAGAAGGAGAGATAGGATACAAAGATTTCTGACAGAATTGGAAGTTGAATGTGAGTTCAATGCGTTGTTGCTGTTTATATCTTCTTTTTCTCTCTCTCACAACTTCACAGGCAGATACTGTGTGTTTGAGAGAGGGATAGAAGATTTCGGGTACCCATGAGATAAGAGAGAGGCATTGAGAGTAATATTACCATTCTATCCCTCAATTTGAATTTTGAAGAAAATGGGGAAACAAAATTAAAGTGTATTAAAAGAGGGGGAAATCAAAAATTTTAAGGACAAAATGGGTATTGCGAAAAAATGCATATTGATGACATCAGCAACTAAACTTATGACATACATAAGTTTCCTACTTTATAATATATATATATATATATATATTGCTTTAATAGTTAATTGTTTATAATTATAAGCTTCAAATAACATAATATATGGCGTGTTAACGCTCCAATAAAACACAACGATCAGTGCTTTATGTGCATAGCTTATAAATTATAAATTGCTAATAATTTTTGTTGTCACATTGATAATAATTTATTTTGTATTTTGTATAGAATAATTATGGATTTGCAACACAATGTAAAGTCAATGGTTACGGAGGAGCCAAGTATGTAGCTACTTGAATACTAATTTTAGTTTATGTTATGATATTCAGTTTTTATTTTGATACGTGGGGTAGGCTTATTTGATGATCTTTTAAACATTCTACTATATTTTCACACCTGTATGATGTTTATAGTCGTGCGGGATTGTATACACTATTTTCAGATGTTAAATTAGTGGAAGGGATTTATTGGCTATTTAGCTGTGACTTTTTTTATGTTTAGTTTAATGTTAAAAGATGTTGGATTCAATGAATAAACAAAAGAAACTCTATCAAAATTTTTATAAAATTAATTAGTATTTTAAATTGATGAAGTCAAATATACATGCACTTGAAGTTATATAAACCGATGTAGTGATTTGTTTTTGTATCTTATGCAGGTTGATGATGAATTTTGCTGGGAGTTATATTCGTCGTGGCTTTGAGTTGTGATTTCTTTTTTATGCAGCGGAGCCATATTGTCGTCGTCGTTTTAGATTATGTGGATTTTTTTACATATTTTGACGTGTTAATGTATTAGGCTAGATCAGGTTTACATCTTTTAATGTGTTAGGATTGATTATGTTCTTATTTGGGAGGTATTTCTTTGGTAACTTTATACTTGGATTGTGATGAAATAATATTTTGTAATTCATATTTATGAGATTTGGTTGAAAATTGTGGAACTTTATTTTACATATGATTGTATAAAAAATGTGCAATGTGATTTTGGATTATAAGGTTTCATGCTTTTTGTTTGTAATACCCCGTATTTTTATTGCTTTGAAATTTAGGGATTTATTAAATTTAATTGAGATAAAATAATTTAATTTTAATCCGAAAAAGTGTTTTAAATATTTACTACCGTGACGAGAGTTAGTAATTATTGGAAATTTTTGAATGTTACTGGATGAGTATAGTAATATATGAGATTCATTTTATAACAATTGTCACGTGTGAATAAAATGACAATTATGAAAATTAAGTCGGGACGCGCCTGTGTCGTGTTAGGACTAAATTATTATTATATAAAGTGAATAAATTATAAATTACCCGTATGGTCATTTAGAGTGCGCCAAAGTGTCCGGAAGGGTCGAGATAGTCAAAATAATGTACCTGGGGGGTTTAGTTTGGATCTCAGGGCGTTTTTAGGCTTAATTAGTACCCCGGGAGGGCGTTTTGGACATTTCGTAATTATGGGTAATTAAACCCACGAATTTGCTAAGGTTATATCAGATGGCAAGTGTTGTCTTCTAGGGTTAACATAACCAAAAACTAATGACGGCCATTGGAGAGGAAGATGAGAAGATTTCCAAGGAGTTCTAGCCAGGAACTCCTCCGGTTGCATCGCCGTCACCGCCAGATGGTAGATCGCGCAATGAGGATCTCAACCACACGAAATTCTTCCATAAATAAGAACTTTGAATTTCAGGCAAGTATCTATCTTGCTTTAATCAAGTTAATGCATTCTCTTATATTAGTCTCGGGTTGATTAGAATTAGTGTTCTTGAAAGAAAACATTAATTTAAGACAAAAATTACATGGTGTAGAGGTAAAGATTATATTCTAGAAATCCATTTCATATGTAGAGGTTGAATCAAGAATTTTCATGGTGTTAATGATAGAAAATCTGGAAAAAGAATGGAAGAAACCATGTTAAATAAAAATATTAGGGTTCTTGAGATTTATATAGATTTTACCTTTTTATTTTGTTATAGTTGATGAAAACTCGCATGTTTTACGTAGGATATGGTTTATATGGGTATACAACACTTGTAGTATAAGTGGTTGGGAGTTTGGGAGTGAAACATGATGATTTGGATGAGTTTGGGGTAAGATTTCCGTAATTGGGTTTTCTGCAGTTTCGCCATAACTACTTGATCGATCGATCGAGCCCAGAGCATCGATCGATCGATCGACCCCATTTCATCGATCGATCGACCCCTCCTTGAAAACTGCATTTTTGCTCGTGTTAGCTTAATCTGATTTTATGAGTAGTAAACCTTGATTAGGGTTGCTAGAACATAATGGAACATAAAAATGACCAGTAGGGTCAAGATAAACCCCGATAAGTGGGACTTTAATGTGAAGGGCAAAGGAAGGGTAAACGGGAAGATATTTATACTCAGGAAATCATACGTGTGTTGATTTAATAATCGAAATGTCTAGGAAGTTGGATTAGAAGGTGAATGAGGGCCTACTTAAATTGTACTTAGGTAAAGAGAATACTTCGAAAGATGAGAAGTGAGTTTAGAATAACTTAATTACGAGAATAAAATAAACGAGTCCGTTGTACGAGATAATCGAGTAAAATGTGTAATAACGGATATTTATAATTATGGGTCGTGAGCGCACCTATTGTGCATATATTATAACTATGTAAAAATCATACTCGGGCTACTTGCTATCACAGGGGTTTCCACGCCGGGACGGTCTTATCTCGATGGGACCTTTATGGGGGATATTGACTCGTACCCTAAAACATAGGATTCCTTGGTACAGGCTATCTGATTGATAGTCAGACGGTCCTAAGAGACGTGAGGGTATGTGCTGACCTCTTAGTGACTTGGAACTATGCTTCGCCTCCACTTGTTTGTATTTTTGTGTTAATACAGTTCGAGAGTGATTCCGAACCAGTATTTCTCTTAGTTTGTGTGATAAAAGGGACTTGATAACAGAGTATGCCAGCACCATAGTTTTTATGTGGGGTGTCGTTAGTATATATATATTATATGAGTGATTGGTATATATATACTTATATATGAAAACCTAGCACCATAGATTTTATGTGGGGTGCTGTTTGTATATATATTATACGAGTAATTAATATATATACGTATGTCTATATGAGAACTTTCTACTGTGCGTGAAAGAAGTTAAATAATGTATAAATTTTCAATTTCACTATAAGTATTCGGAAACGTTATAACGATACGAAGTTATTCTAATTAACGTAAGAAATCTTGAAGAGATAGATTTTCTAAAAGTAAATATCTTAATCTTAATTTCACATGATAAGACTTATGGAGAATTAAGTTAGAGAGATATATGAGATTCATTAGTACGGTAGACGTGCACACTAGATGAGAGGTGAGAATTCTCAAGAGAGTGTCGCATACTAATATGATTGTTGCATTAGCGGGTAAGCATTTTAAATACTTGCTAAACTATTTTAAAACTGTTTTACAATCGGGCTCTGACCTGTTTGCTGTTATCTCTTCTCTCTTGTGTATATATATATGTATTACAGGTGCCCAACCACAGGGGTGTCATGCTTAGGATTCTTTGGATGGAACGTGCTGTAGCTTTTGTGGGAGTTGTAGGCCATTGCTTAGACGATTTCATTGTTGACTCCACTTCTAGTTCAGTTTTATCCAGTGGGGCATGTGTCGCCCTTTTCCCTTATCCAGTTGGATTTTGTCAGAGATTGTAATTCATTTACTTTCATTATTTTTACTTCGGTATTTATTACTGTCAGGATGTTTTCCTTTGGTATTTTAAAGCTGGGATTTGTTATTTGATTGTTAAATTCTTGAACGTTTATTTACATTCTTACTATTAATGTGTGTCTCTTAAACTGTTAATTATCAAAGGTTTTATAATTTGATTCAATAAAAATGAAAATAAGGTTTTAAATGGTTTTGACACTTAGCTTAATTATTTAGGGTGTTTAATTTGAAAATTTAAATTTGCGACAGTGATTCTAAGAATGAACCAACTGTTCACTTTGATTTTAATTTAATAAAGGATTGATCGCCCGATATTTAATTAGGCGGGGTGTCACAATGTTGTGTGAGTTTTGATAAAAAAATGTGTGGGTTTAAAAGTGCTTTCAATTACAGAAAAAAATAATAAGTACTAAAAATAGCTTTTGGCAACACAAGAGTTGTGATGCCAAAAACTATACCTTTGGCAACACAGGAGTCGTGATGCCAATGGTATAGCTGTTGGCAACACAAGAGTTGTGTTGTCGAAAGTTTTTAATATCATTTAACACAAATATTTTTTTTGATGTTGAGTGTCCTTTGGCAACATAAATATTATTTTGATTATAAATTTGGCAAAGTGTAAAAAACATTTGGCAACATAATTGTGTGTTGCCTAAAGTATACCTTTGGAAAAATAATTTTGTTTTGTCGCCGAAGTGTTTCTAGATAGACAATGGGCAACAAACTAGCAACATAGAGAGATATGTTGCCGATACCTTTTAGCAACACATTTCTAACTTTAGCAACATAATTTTTATGATGTGGAAATTTCTTTTTCTTGTAGTGTTTGTTTGTATTTTACTTTATTTATTTATTTGAGTCTTTTCATATATTTTTATGTGTGTGTTTTAGTTTTTAATATTAGTACATTTTATTTTTATTATTTTTGTGTGTGTTGTAAATATATATCTTACTATTTATTTTGTTCGTTGTATATATCTATTGTTTACATATAATAAAATACACACACGCACACTAATCTCAAACAACCTCACACACTCTAAAACGTCCCTCACCTCATTCCCTTTTACGATGCACCCACACACAACTTATACACGCTCACATCATATATGTTTTCAAACAACACCATTAGATTTTCTCTACCTCTCACTCATCACTCATCATCATAACCCACATCCCACTTTCTCCTTCCACCATTAACAAACCTTACACACGTCCTTACCAACACAATCCACCAGCTAAACTACCCTAACCCCTACTTTATACCTTTAACTCCGACCAGAAGCTCCACCAGGGACCAACTTGGATTGCTAACCCAACAGCACACCACTTGAACCCACAACCCCTAACCCATTACCAACCCAAAACCTAACCGGATCCCAAACAACCTAAACTCGCTACTATCCCGGACAATCTGAACCTGAAAACCATCCCCCCTTAACTAGGACCACCTGAACCCACTATCGATAGCCTCCTAACATGGACCACCCTTATACCACTTGCTACTATCCCCGATCATTCGACCTAACAACCCATACCCATTTCAATAAACCAGTGTACCACCAAACTAATACCACGTTAAACTGATCTCCAAACAACAACTTTTCTTTCTCTTCTATTATAAATTGAAAACCCATTTAAACCCAACTTACAACTTCTTAAACCCATTAAGCCCATTGTACTTAAAACATAATCGTAGACCAAACCCATTCCTCAATTAACCCTAGCCTCTAGCCATGATATAAATAGAAGGATCTGTTCAGATTAGGGAGTCTATAATATCGAGAGAGAAACACAATTTTAGAGTAGTTTAGAATAGTTTTAACTGTAAATTAGTTTTGTAATTTTTATTTCTTTATTTATATTCTCTTTTAGAGATTATACGGGGTAAAATAAATATTGTGAGCTTCAAAGTTGAGTATTATGATTAAATTTCAAAATATTATTGGTGTGTATTTTTGTTAAGATTTAAACGTGCATGCAACGATACTTGGTGCATTTTCTTTATTTTTGCATTTCTATAACACTTTGTATGGAATTATTTCCACACTTTTTGGGTGCTTTTACCCATATGGTAGGATAATCTCTCATTCGAGAGAGAAGAAGCCTCCGTGACATTGCTTTATTTATTTTAGTTTTGTAATTTTTAACTTTATTATGCTCTTTTTGAAATTAAACATTGGACTTTTACATATAAAAATGTATTAGAAGAGAAGTCACTAGGTTCTAGTCCTCCTTCGAGAGAAGGTGATTTTTTTTAATAAATCAAAAAATTATCCTTCTATGAGAGATGGGTGATATTGTTATTGAGAAAGAACCTGATATTTTTATTACATTATTTTCTTAAGAATAGAACTCGAGATTGACTTTTCTTAATTTAAATATTACTTTAAAAATTTCTAATTCTAAATTTAATTTTTAAAAACTTCAAATAATTTTAGTAAATGATCCCTAATGGATACTTTATTAGAAAAGTTTGTCTTATTTTTATAGATTTTAGTAAAAGCCTGAAATTAATTTCCTAAAAAAATATATTATTTTTATGATATTTATGATGAGTGTAAATTTGTGATTGAAAAAAATCTTGTAGAATTCTAAAATTAAAAGTCACTTGATTAAATTAAAAATTAAGCCATAAAAGTGGACTTTTATTCCTTCTTTATTGTCACGTTTATGTACCCAACTTATCTCTTATTTTACTTTTTCTTGGTTAGTTTAGTTTAAATTTCTCCTTATTTAGTTAATTGGAATAGTTATCCCTTTCAAACAATATTTTTAAAAATCATATTTGTCCTCATTTTAATCTTAGCCTCATTAAGAAGTTGGATTGGTAACCGTTACTTACCCTATACATATTTTAGTGTATTTGTTTGGTTCAAAGGGAATTTTGATTCACATTGTCTTTACAACAATGATACATACACAAAACGCTAGCTATCAAATGTCACCATTTTCAGCTTTTTAAGCATTGAAACTTTGCTCAATTTTTGGCAATGACTTTTTCACCAATTGTCATTATCGGATTTTCGAATGAAGGAGCATTTTAAAAATGTGTACATTTATTTCATTTTTATATATTTTTTATTTATTTCCTTAGATTGGTTGTATTTGGTTATTTAGGCCTTGTACATTTATTTGTGGTGATTTAGACATCAATTATTTGTTATAATTAACTTTTTTTTTTAAAATGAAAACATGATAAAATAGAGAGAACGTCGTTGTAGTGCATTAGAAGCCTATTTATTTTTGGTCTGTAGGACTTCCAGGGATGACAGAAGTTGGGCGAACTTCCCCTGAACGACTCAACTCGGTCTTCAACACATGCATGAAAAAGTTGTGGGAGGTACATTTATTTATCACTCGCGCATCGCTTATTAGTGAGTCCATTTATTTTTTCATTTTTTCTCCTATGAGACTTTATTTTATGCATATTCTTACATTGGATGGTTTGATCAATTTATTTGTCTTAAGACATAGACATGGTTATTGAAACGAGTTTTAATTTCATCCCTAACTCAATCACTTAATTCCACTTGTTTCTTATCTCGTTCCCTCACATAATTAAATTTGACGAACTAACAACCCAAGTAGGAGAACATTTTTAACTCGCGACGTAAAATACTCCCGTGTTTTTCTCTCCCGCAGATTAATTAAAATTTGACAACCCCATCACTTAATTGAAGATAAAAATTAGATACATGCTTGTTCAGATTTGTCATTTTCTTATACATGTCTACTTCAACTCCTTTGGTAGTCCTTTTTTTGTGCTCCTTCCTTTTGGGTTTCAAGCGAGTCCATTTTTATCCATTTTCGAAAAAGCCAAACTCCTTTTTCATTATTTTTCTTATTTTAAAAAAAGTCAAAAATATTTTTCATTATTTTTCTTATAATCAATCCCAAAATTATTTTCTTTCTTTTTTAAAATTAAAAATCCCAAAAAGATTTTATTTCATTTTGAAAAAAAAATTAAAAAATATTAATTCCTTCATGGCAGAGGAACATCCTTCAAATGATTAATTTGGTCATTTCCCGTCATCTAAAAGCATATTTGAGGTTGATCCCAAGTCCAAGTATGACACTTTACTTAACGGATTCTACTATATTATGCCCACTATTAATACTCTTGCATTGTCCATGTACACTTCTCATATGCCACCGTCTTTGATGATGAGTGTCAGCATGTCCAATGCTTCATCGTGCTCCTATTGCTTTTAATAAGATCACTTGTCATATGAGTGTGCATACCTTCCTTATCCATCCGAACCAACCATGGATAAAGTGTATCCTTATTTCGAAACCCACTTTGGCTTTTTATCATGACATATCCCATATCGACTAGTGTAAGAAACCTAGATTTTCATGGAGGCTTGATCACCCTCCCACGCACAATACATCCCATCATTGTGATGTGAATCCTCACAATTTTTGACCAAATGCACCCCATCCCGATTAGTCCCCTCTTTATGCTCCCCGTGATTATCAACTTTTTGTCTCCCATAGAGGCCCTCCTCTCATGTATAATGAACATTATCTCGTTCCCCATAACTCATATGAGTATTCTTCATTTATTCATGCTAATAGCTGTGACACCCCGACTAATTAAATACCGGGCAGCTACTCCTTTATTAAATTAATTCAAAATGCCAAGTTGGTTCAGTTAATAGCATCACTGTCGAAAACATTTTTATAATTACTAACCACCTAGTATTTAAAAGTAAGTGCCAAATTTTAAGTTAAGTCTGATTAACATGCAATAAAAGAATAATGGAAGAACAACATAATCCATTCACCATAATGAAGTAATGAATAACCAACAATTAATAATAAGAAATCCGGAGGAAAACTCCTCACAACAATCCCAACAAATGGAAATAATACTACAAGTCTGAATCCTGAATAATTACATGCCAAAAGTCTGAATACTGAAATAAATGAAATATCTCTAAAAGAAATGGGCGACATGCCCTACAACTGATAACTGATAAATATCGAGTCAAGATCGATGAAGCGTCTACAAGCAAAGTCCTGTAACTTCCACAAACAACTACAGCTCGTCACCTGAATGAGAATCCTATGCATGGTTTCCTTGTGGCTAGGTACCTAAAATGGTTTTTACAAAAATAGATTTTAAAGCAAATGGGTCAGAGCCCGAAAGTGGAAAACATTTTGAAAACAACAAGTATTTTAATAACATTAAAACATTAAATGCAAAATACATGTTAGGACGTGCACTCACATGAAATTCTCACCTCTCGACTACATGTGCACTCCTAACGTACCGTACCCATCTATAAGACATCCATATCTAACCAACCCGTAATAAGTTCTACCCCTTACTACTCTATTCCCACAATACATTCTAGCGTTATCAAATAAATAGAGGGCTTTACTTAAACTCAGATTCTCAATTAGTAACATAATTCACTATCTGTTAACCCGTTATGTTCTCTCACTACATTACCATAATTATGTTCACAATAACAACATGAAAGTTCCTATTAATTAAGTGTATATTATTCACGTCATAAATATACAATACAAGCACCCCGAGACTAGCTGCGGTGCACACATACTCTGCTATCCATCACGGTACATCACGTACATAAGGATCACATATTCCGAATCTCTCATGAATAGTCCACAGATAACAACATCACAAATAATGGAGGCGAACACAGTCACATCACATGGGTCACGCACATACCTGCGCTCCCACGATCAGCAGACTTATTAACATCCCAATAAGTCCTTCTCTGACCTATGTTCATCGAGGTAACTAGTCTAAATCCGGGCAACACAAGGATTAGAGGGCCCTAAGCGAACGCAAACCTCCCGTGATAGCAAGTATGATAGGTATGTCATACACATAAAATCAATACATATACTAAGTATGCACACGTCTTAGTAATCACCATGATATATTGGTACGAATCTCTTCTCGTACTGACATATAATACTACACCATTTATATGTTCTCGGTTAATATAATTAATTCGGCCGTCAATAGCTCACAGCGTAATAGACACTCACGTCCTACTTCATATTTTCCCTTAGGTTCAAACTACACTACTAGGTTTGACTCCTCATTATATCCCAAACATCCCAAATATAACAATTACTCATCAAGGAAAGGCTATCTCTACCTATACACAAGGTTACGGGGCACTCGGGATCAAAACAGGCTAAAAAGCCTAAACTGTCAACTCGTTCGAAGTCTCGTTCGAACGAGGCTGTTTGAACGAGACTTCGT
Organism: Sambucus nigra; assembly: GCA_949130495.1. NCBI lineage: Eukaryota > Viridiplantae > Streptophyta > Magnoliopsida > Dipsacales > Adoxaceae > Sambucus > Sambucus nigra. The sequence continues at coordinate 351,711,560 of OX422213.1, read as the reverse complement.
TCGAACGAATTGAGTCTTCTAACGAGATCTCGTTCGAACGAAGTGGGTTTTCTAACGAGATCTCGTTCGAACGATCTCATCGAACGAACTTCACCCTCGTTAGAAGTCAATGGTCAACTCGTTAGAAGCTCGTTCGAACGAGGTCGTTCGAACGACCTGGGCAGGTCTTCTAACGAGCGACCAGATTCGAGCCCAGATTTCTGATTTTCGTTTTTCCAACTTCTCTACTCCCCAAATCTCATCCAAACCTCAATTTATCAATTATTTAAGGTCTCTAATCGTCCCTAAACATACTTAGTTCACATATTGACATGTTTGGGGGTATTAATTCATCCTAACATCATTCAAATATCAAATCTCTACATATTTTTCCCTAATTTTTAAAACTATGAACCCTAGAATTTATGAATCATCAAAGAACTGAATTAAATCCGTTTTTGGTTTCCTACTAATTGTAATATCATCAGAAAAATCATTACACACCAACCTACATGTGATTTCCTCATCAAAATGTACTTTCTATTTCCAATTACATGGGTTTTTCATTAACTCCCAAGAACAATAAGATTTTATCAATTCCTAAACATGGAGGAAACATTCTCTGAAAGTAATTGAAATTAAACCACTTGCCTTAATGGTAACTCTGGATTTGATGACGAATTGATGGATGGTTCTCTCTCTCTGCAGAGTTCTCCTTCAATCTCTCTCTACAAGCTTTCTCTTATGGTGGCTGTGGAGGCTAGGGTTTGTGCTTTAGAAACTCTTAGGAGTAAATTTCAATAACCTCCGTAGTTATTTGGTTAATTAATGGGCTTAGTGGGTTAATGCCTAATCAGATATTAATTCCCAATTTTCGTAGCTTTTAATTCTTAAAAATTCAAAATTACCAAACTACCCTTATACGTTGCCGGTATGGCCTAAAAATGCCCCGGGACCCAAACCAAACCCCCGGCTAGTGTTTTCTGACTATTTCGACCCTTCCGGACGCGTTGGTGCACTCAAAATGACCATACGGATAATAGAAATAAAATTCACTTTTTAATTATCATAATTATATACCATGACGCGACTGTCACACGCGTCTCAACAAAATTTCCAAATTGCCGTATTTCAATCCCACGACAAATTTCATAATTCAATATTCATATATAATCATATATGCACATAATCAAATACCAACTCGCATCTCGTTAGTATTTTTAACCCGGATTAATTTCCAATTAATACGCATTTAATTCAATTAATCCCATAAATAAATATCACAAAAATATGGGGTATTACATACTTCCCCCCTAATAACTGAATTTCGTCTCGAAATTTAGAACTAGAAGGTACCTAGTAAGAACAACTCTGGATAACGTTTGTGCATCTCATCCTCGCGCTCCCATGTGGACTCCTCGACATTATGATGTTGCCACTGAACACGCACTAACGGAACTATCTTTGACCGCAGTTTCCGCTCACTTCGGCCCAAAATAGCAATCGGCCCCTCCTCGTAGGAGCTATCTGGCTGGAGATCGATGTCTTCCAAAGCAATATGAGAATGAGACAAATTGTCTCTAAGATATTTCCTTAGCGAGGAAATATGAAATACATCGTGAATCCGATGCAAATGCTCCGGTAACCCAAGCCTATACGCAACCGGTCCAATCCGCTCAATAATAGGGAATGGTCCCACATATCTCGGTGCCAACTTCCCTTTCTTCCCGAAACGCATAATCCCCTTCATAGGAGATACTCTGAGCAAAACCTGGTCCCTCACTTGAAACTCTCTGAAGAACCTCTTCGCATCAGCATAGCTCTTCTGCCGATCCTGAGCTACCCGAATGCGACTTCGAATCAATTCTATCCTCGCCGTAGTATCCTGAATCACTTCCGGCCCAAGTAGTTTGTTATCCCCTACCTCCAACCAACATGCTGGGGAACGACAAGGTCTACCGTACAACGCCTCAAATGGAGCCATGCCAATGGTGAACTGATAGGAGTTGTTGTAAGAAAACTCCACCAGTGGAAGATACTGCTCCCATACACCCCCAAAATCAATGATACTCATACGTAGCATGTCCTCCAACATCTGTTTGTACGCTCGGTATGACCATCGGTCTGCGGGTGATACGCTGTACTCAACCGCAATTTCGTGCCCATGGCTTCTTGAAAACTCTCCCAAAACCGTGAAACGAATATCTTCTCTCGGTCAGACACGATATTTAGGGGTACACCGTGAAGTCTCACTATCTCTGAAATAAAGAGCTGGGCATACTGTCCCGCGGTGTAGTCTGTCCTTACGGGTAGAAAATGAGCGACTTTGGTAAACCTGTCCACAATTACCCAAATGGAGTCGTGACCTCTCTGTGACGTAGGCAACCCCGTAATAAAGTCCATGGATATGCTCTCCCACATCCACATCGGGACCTCCAACGGCTGTAGCAGTCCTGCCGGCCTCTGATGATCCACTTTTACTAGCTGACAAGTGGCGCATTTAGAAACAAACTCGGCAATATCTCTCTTCATCCCGCTCCACCAATACTGACGTCTCATGTCTTGGTACATTTTGTCCCCACCGGGATGTACCGCGAACCGTGAGCTGTGCGACTCGGCCATCACCTCATGCCGTAATTCCTCCCCTTCCGGAACTACTAATCTCCCATTGAAGCGTAATCCCCCGTCTGAGCTAATGGTATAGGATTCGGCTCCCTCTGCTAGTAATCGAACTATCTACTCTTGACAGAACGAGTCATCTGCTTGTGCCTTTACCACTCTCGTGACAATCTGTGGTGTAATAATCATTACCGACATGAATGATCGGGCCACTGCATCCTGGTCTCCAAATTCCTTCCACTTGGCCTTCCACACCTCTACCACTTCATCTGCTGTCCTATGGCTCAACACGTCTGCCACCACATTAGCCTTCCCCGGGTGATACTGGATATCAAACTGATAGTCCTTCACAAACTCAAGCCACCTTCGCTACCGCATATTCAACTCATTCTGCGTGAATAGGTATTGTAGGGACTTGTGGTCTGTGAACAACCGAAACTTCTCCCCCAAAAGATAATGTCTCCATATCCGAAGGGCAAATACAACTGCCGCCAACTCCAAGTCATGAGTGGGGTAATTCTTCTCGTGAGGCTTTAGCTTACGGGAAGCATAAGCTATGGCCTGACTCTCCTGCTGTAATACATCTCCAAGTCCTTGTAAGGACGCATCGGTGTATACTAGATATTCAACTCCCGGTCTCGGCAATGCTAACACAGGTGTTGAGGTCAACTTATCCTTCAACTCATCAAATGCCAACTGACAGGCATCACTCCAGATGAATGGCACACCTTTACGAGTTAGATGTGTCAAAGGACCCGCTATCTTCGAAAATCCCGGAATGAACCTCCTGTAGTATCCTGCTAGGCCCAAGAAACTACGAATCTCTGTCGGTGTCGTGGGCTGTCCCCACTCCCTCACCGCGGATACCTTCCCCGGATCAACAGATATTCCCCGGCCGGAAATAATATGTCCCCAAAACTGGACCTCCTTCAGCCAAAACCCGTATTTCTCATACTTTGCATACAACTCGTTCTGACGTAGTGTCTGCAAAACTTGCCTCAAATGCTCGGCGTGCTCCTCCTCTGTCTGGGAGTAAACCAGAATATCATCGATGAAGACAATGACAAACTGATCTAGGAAATCCTTGAACACTCTATTCATCAAGTCCATAAACACTGCTGGAGCATTGGTCAAACCAAAAGGCATAACCCGAAACTCGTAAGATCCATATCTCGATAAGAACGCAGTCTTCGAGACGTCCTCCTCCCTGATACGTAACTGATGGTATCCCGATCTCAAATCAATATTTGAGAAGAAAGAAGCTCCTCTCAACTGATCGAATAAGTCATCGATTCGAGGCAACAGAGACTTATTCCGTATCGTGACTTTTTTCAACTCCCGGTAGTCCACACACAATCTCAGTGAACCATCCCTCTTCTTCACGAACAACATAGGGGAACCCCACGGTGAAGTACTCCTCCGAATAAACCCCTGACCCAACAACTGCTCAATCTGATCCCATAACTCCCTCATCTCAGCTGGAGCCATACGGTACGGTGCGCGTGCTATAGGTCTCGTACCTGGTAATAAGTCTATAACAAAGTATATCTCTCGACTGGAGGGCAGGCCTGGTATCTCCTGAAACACATCAGAATACTCCCTGACAACTGGGATCGAATCTAAAGGAATCACAACCTCCTTAGAGGTATCCTCCTCTAGGTAATACAAATGAGCGGTCGAGCCTCCCTCTGGATGAGGCATCGCCACTACAAATATCTCTTGCCCCAGAATGGCAAAAACAATGCTCCCACCGAAGCAATCAATCATGGATCTATAATCAGCTAGCCAATCCATACCGATAATCACATCGTGAACATGCATATCTAATACCAACATATCTGCAGGTAATACCAGACTACCAATCTCTACCCCCACTCCCCGGCATATAAAGAAAATAAGTGACCCACTCCCCAATGATGAGTCTACACACGTCACTGTGCTCTCTGCCGTAGCTAACAACCCTAAGGCTTTCGCAAAATGTGTAGCTATAAAGAAATGTGTTTCCCCCGTATCAAACAAAACCCGACCCATAGTACCATGGATAGGAAACATACCCTCAATAGCGAGTGGTGCCTGCGGAGCTGGTGCCTGGTGGACATTATAGACACGTCCATGCTGTAACTATCCCTGTTGCATAGGAACTGCTGGAATGGCAGGAAGAGCTGGCACCTGGGCTGGAGCTGGAAGGGCTGGCGAAAAAAGTGGCCTCTGTGGCTCATGTCGAGCACCCTGCTGCTACTGCGGGGCCCTGCCCCTATCAGGACAGTCCTGGCATTTATGTCCAGTCTTGCCACAAATAAAACACTTCCCCGGGAAGTTCCCCCCTCTCTGTCCTTGCTGCCCCCGGCCCTGGTGGCCGTTACCATTCCTCCACTGGCCCTGCTGGAACTGCTGTTGACCATTCTGACCTTGCTGGTGCTGATGGCCCTTCGGACCCTGATGGCCCTGCCGAAAACCTCCCTGTCTGTGCCTGAAATTTCCTGACCTGAACCTCTTGTGATCCCGCTGCTGGGTACCCTGATCGCCCTGCCTCTGCCCCTGAACAGATTGTGCCCCACTAGCACCATTTTCTCCAGTCCTGCCCTGATGGCTAGACTCTCCCGATCGTTTTCCCTCATCCATGTGAAAGCGGTGATCCTGGCAATGGAGCAATGCAGCGTTAACCACATCAGAATAAGTGGCTAACGAGAGGTTCCCTAACAAGTGCTGATGAATCCTCCATGTCAATCCGTCCATAAACTTCTGTATTTTCTTATCCTCTATCGGTATCTCATCCAGAACAATATTCAACAGATCAGTGAATTCGGCCTCATACTCGGCTACAGTCTTACCCTCCTGTCGAAGGCTCATCAACTTCTTCCTCATTTCCGTGTGAACAGCTAACGGAAAATACTTACGGTCGAACCGCACCCAGAACTCCTGAATAGTGAGAGTATCTCTCTCCTCCACGGTGGTAATAGACTCCCACCACTGCAGTGCAGACCCTACTAGCTTAAAGGTCGCTAGTATCTGCTTCTGGACATCTGTGCACTCATACATCCTCAAGTGTCGCTGGATGTCCTTCCTCCACTGATTCGAAACTACCACATCGGAGCTACCTGCGAACTCCAGAGGGTGTGCTTTATGGAAAGCATCTCGAACACGTTCCCAAGCAGACGAGAATGCATGTGCCTGAACTGGCGCGGCTATCGGCGCCTGAGGTGGTGCCTGCTAGACTACAGCTAGTGCGGCATTTACCGCCTGGGCCACAATGGCTGCAACCTTGGCAGCATTCATCGTGCCCTAAGCTGGTGCGGGCTGTGGTTCTGGCGTCGCATCCCTGGGAACCCTTCGTGCACGTCGTGGAGGCATCTGAAATAAGAATGAAGTTTATAAGTTCGCAGTTATAAACTTAAAATAGCTGAAGAACGTAGCATAAACAAAAGAATACAACAGTCCTAAAGTATAGGGCTCTACTTCAAAGAAAGCTCAGCGGAAACATAATAAGCCGTTCAGATCCTAAAGGACACTAGAACCTGGCTCTGATACCACATGTGACACCCCGACTAATTAAATACCGGGTAGCTACTCCTTTATTAAATTAATTCAAAATGCCAAGTTGGTTCAGTTAATAGCATCACTGTCGAAAACATTTTTATAATTACTAACCACCTAGTATTTAAAAGTAAGTGCCAAATTTTAAGTTAAGTCTGATTAACATGCAATAAAAGAATAATGTAAGAACAGCATAATCCATTCACCATAATGAAGTAATGAATAACCAACAATTAATAATAAGAAATCCGGAGAAAAACTCCTCACAACAATCCCAACAAATGGAAATAATACTACAAGTCTGAATCCTGAATAATTACATGCCAAAAGTCTGAATACTGAAATAAATGAAATATCTCTAAAAGAAATGGGCGACGTGCCCTACAACTGATAACTGATGAAAATCGAGTCAAGATCGATGAAGCGTCTACAAGCAAAGTCCTGTAACTTCCACAAACAGCTACAGCTCGTCACCTGAATGAGAATCCTATGCATGGTGTCCTTGTGGCTGGGCACCTAAAATGGTTTTTACAAAAATAGATTTGAAAGCAAATGGGTCAGAGCCCGAAAGTGGAAAACATTTTGAAAACAACAAGTATTTTAATAACATTAAAACATTAAATGCAAAATACATGTTAGGACGTGCACTCACATGAAATTCTCACCTCTCGACTACATGTGCACTCCTAACGTACCGTACCCATCTATAAGACATCCATATCTAACCAACCCGTAATAAGTTCTACCCCTTACTACTCGATTCCCACAATACATTCTAGCGTTATCAAATAAATAGAGGGCTTTACTTAAACTCAGATTCTCAATTAGTAACATAATTCACTATCAGTTAACCCGTTATGTTCTCTCACTACATTACCATAATTATGTTCAACATAACAACATGAAAGTTCCCATTAATTAAGTGTATATTATTCACGTCATAAATATACAATACAAGCACCCCAAGACTAGCTGCGGTGCACACATACTCTGCTATCCATCCCGGTACATCACGTACATAAGGATCACATATTCCGAATCTCTCAGGAATAGTCCACAGATAACAACATCACAAATAATGGAGGCGAACACAGTCAAATCACATGGGTCACGCACATACCTGCGCTCCCACGATCAGCAGACTTATTAACATCTCAAAAAGTCCTTCTCTGACCTATGTTTATCGAGGTAACCAGTCTAAATCCGGGCAACACAAGGATTAGAGGGCCCTAAGCGAACGCAAACCTCCCGTGATAGCAAGTATGGTAGGTATGTCATACACATAAAATCAATACGTATACTAAGTATGCACACGTCTTAGTAATCACCATGATATATTGGTACATATCTCTTCTCGTACTGACATATAATACTACACCATTTATATGTTCTTAGTTAATATAATTAATTCGGCCGTCAATAGCTCACAGCGTAATAGACACTCACGTCCTACTTCATATTTTCCCTTAGGTTCAAAATACACTACTAGGTTTGACTCCTCATTATATCCCAAACATCCCAAATATAACAATTACTCATCAAGGAAATGCTATCTCTACCTATACACAAGGTTACGGGGCACTCGGGATCAAAACAGGCTAAAAAGCCTAAACTGTCAACTCGTTCGAAGTCTCGTTCGAATGAGGCTGTTTGAACGAGACTTCGTTCGAACGAACTGAGTCTTCTAACGAGATCTCGTTCGAACGAAGTGGGTTTTCTAACGAGATCTCGTTCGAACGATCTCATCGAACGAACTTCACCCTCGTTAGAAGTCAATGGTCAACTCGTTAGAAGCTCGTTCGAACGAGGTCATTTGAACGACCTGGGCAGGTCTTCTAACGAGCGACCAGATTCGAGCCCAGATTTCTGATTTTCATTTTTCCAACTTCTCTACTCCCCAAATCTCATCCAAACCTCAATCTATCAATTGTTTAAGGTCTCTAATCGTCCCTAAACATACTTAGTTCACATATTGACATGTTTGGGGGTATTAATTCATCCTAACATCATTCAAATATCAAATCTCTACATATTTTTCCCAAATTTTAAAAACTATGAACCCTAGAATTTATGAATCATCAAAGAACTGAGTTAAATCCGTTTTTTGTTTCCTACTAATTGTAATATCATCAGAAAAATCATTACACACCAACCTACATGCGATTTCCTCATCAAAATGTACTTTCTATTTCCAATTTACATGGGTTTTTCATTAACTCCCAAGAACAATAAGATTTTATCAATTCCTAAACATGGAGGAAACATTCTCTGAAAGTAATTGAAATTAAACCACTTGCCTTAATGGTAACTCTGGATTTGATGACGAATTGATGGATGGTTCTCTCTCTCTACAGAGTTCTCCTTCAATCTCTCTCTACAAGCTTTCTCTAATGGTGGCTATGGAGGCTAGGGTTTGTGCTTTAGAAACTCTTAGGAGCAAATTTCAATAACCTCCGTAGTTATTTGGTTAATCAGTGGGCTTAGTGGGTTAATGCCTAATCAGATATTAATTCCCAATTTTCGTAGCTTTTAATTCTTAAAAATTCAAAATTACCAAACTACCCTTATACGTTGTCGATATGGCCTAAAAATGCCCTGGGACCCAAACCAAACCTCCGGCTAGTGTTTTCGGACTATTTCGACCCTTCCGGACGCGTTGGCGCACTCAAAATGACCATACGGATAATAGAATTAAATTCACTTTTTAATTATCATAATTATATACGATGACGCGACTGTCACACGCGTCTCAATAAAATTTCCAAATTGCCGTGTTTCAATCTCACGACATATTTCATAATTCAATATTCATATATAATCATATATGCACATAATCAAATACCAACTCGCATCACGTTAGTATTTTTAACCCGGATTAATTTCCAATTAATACGCATTTAATTCAATTAATCCCATAAATAAATATCACAAATATACGGGGTATTATAATAGCGAGTTGTGTCCACCTCAATCGTACACCGTGCACCACCACCCCTCACTTCCCCACCATCATCCACATCTACTCTTGAAAGGATGTTGCAAAATTTAATCACCAAGTAAGAGCAAGCTACGCAAGCTCAAAATGAAGCTCCTCAACGACTTGAAAAATTCTTAAATGAATTTTATTGTGTAAGAGAGTCGAATTTCCTCCCAATTCAACCCATTATTTTACCCACGTGGAACGATGCTAAGTCATCTTGTGACACGGATTTTTAATGTGACCAACACATATGACCCCGAGAATCTCAAAGTTGAGATGACCCTGTGGTCTGGGACCTAAGTTTACAATTGTGTTGACTTATCCATAGTTAGTGAGATTAATTTTCTCCTAAAATCCAAATGAACCTAACGTCGAGGTTTATCCTTCCTTATAAAATGCAAAGCAATCCATATACGAGGTTCTCAACACTTGCAGTTCACCTTCTTGTGATATACAAAATTACGTCCGTGTTTATACCTATTAAACCCATTGAGTGTGTCCCTGAGATGCCAATTTCTTTTAGGTTACCTCCAGATACGAGTGTCCCTAATTGCGCCGAGATTGTATAAGAGACGGTTCCCATATCTCTTGATATCGATCCAATCCAAAGTTGTCTGACTCTCTAAGATTCTGACTTTTTGTGGCTCCTTATATCTCGGATATTAATGCCTCATTTGATTTTCCCACCATCTTTAATAATGATTTATGGGTGGACAAGTTGTCTACTCATTCTTTTGATTCCACAAACCCTCTCACGAGTGATCTCAAGGTTCTATTTGATCCTCTAGATGAGTGTGAATGCCATACTCTTGTGTTGGAACTTCTTCCCCTATATATTATCCCACCTGATCCACCCATTATTTCACCCCGACCCCCCACTATGTTTGTACAATGTTCCTTTACCTCCTCTATATTGATATGTATCCCTTGAACTCCACGAGACATATAGCGAGTTCTTCATCCACCCCGCCATCCATGAGAGTGTTTACTGTGACACTCTCAACTCATGTGACACCAATTTTTATAATCCTCGTGCACCCGTTACTTATGGTGATTATTACTATCACCATATCATCGATGTGCCACGAGGTGACCATTATCATCACCCATTTATCGCACGATTTTTATGAATTCTACACCATCCCAATTGCCATACCCTTATGCCTTCCTCACCAAATTGAGCACCACACTTATTGGCCACTTATTGCCCTCGCCTTTAGGCTCGATAAGGCCCATGATCAGTGCCTCTTCACCATTACCCTTTCTTTTCTTGCCTACATCGTTCGCCTCACCCACCCTTGTTCTACCGATACTTTGAATCGCATGAATCACTTTTCCATACAAGTGCATTGACCTTGTATCCCTTATTAAACAAGATTGACTTTTTAGTCTTTTTTTTAGGGGGAGGGGGTGGTGCTTCCCATCATCCACACCTTTTTCCACCCTGTGTTATCATAATTTATATCTTTAGGGGTGAATAAATTTACGTCTGGCTGAAAACGTTAAGCTTATACCTATCGAGAGGGTGCCTGTTGCATCCATTTTTTGAGTATGAGTCTTACATTATTATTTTTTTTTGGGGGGGGGGGGGTCTATCCACTCCCTGATGCTTTATATATGATTTATAAACTTATAATTATGTTTTTCGCCATTGTTCATAAGGTTTACCATTTGATCCCTCATGCGGTGCAAATTCATTAATGGTTGATTTTGGTATACTCTTTCCTACCATGTTCTTTAATTTTTCAAAATATGATTTTAAACATTGAGGACGATGTTAGTTTTATTTGGGAGTGGGAATTTTATCAAATGATTCCTCTTTTATAAAATTAAATCAGAAATAATCTATATTTTCACTTTTTATCCTTTTTTATCTCGTTCTTGACGTGATTTATTTAACATCCATCGTCTATGTCTAGAATACTATAAATCAAACTCGAAGTCGATATTTAAACCTGATTGTTAAGTAAAAATTCTTAAGGCATGTTTGCAGCATGAATTCGAACACTAAACATTTTTTTAGCACTTATCACGTCATTGTAGTTTAAAGTTGGAGATTGTAAAATTCTCAAGAAAACCTTGAATATCACAATTGGAGACTTAAACCCATGACTTTTTCAGATTTTCATACTTTTGAGTTTTTTATGCAATTTTCGAGTCACAAGTTGACTCAATGTTTTGGGGGTATCGCTCTTAGTCGTTACACAATATCATTATTCTTTAAGTTTTGTACAATCACCGAGAATGACGTCACTTTCAAGTTGTAAGAAACACATGTCTTCTAATTCGTCCCGAGCACTAAACCTTGGCTCACTTCTCATACACGTATCATTTTACACATTATCACCCCTAACCGTCAATATACATATCTGCCCACATCATCCATATGTCTTGTTTATCATTACCTTTGTTTTTTAGGAAAAGAGTGGTTTGAAATAATATATGAAATAATATATAATGAAAAAGAAAAAAGTAATAAAAAATAAAAATTAAAGCATGCAATCAAATTTTGTGAAATGAAGACATTAGTAGCTTAAGTTGAAACCGCTCTTCTCGAAATTTGTAAAACATCATCCATTTTCCCCTTATTATTTTCTCCTAATTCACTACACCCATTTTATCCATAAGTAAGGTGTTCGGGAGAATGAAAAGTCTAGGGGTGAATAACTCGACATTTTTAACATGTGTGAGATGTTTGACCTCGTTTATATTTAGTTCCGTCCTCATACAAAAGAGAGATAGACTTACCTAAATATCAAAGATTTCATTTGAGAGAGATAGATTCGTGAAATTTAAAGTTGAATCGGTTATTCAAAAAAGGAGATATATGAATTATTCTAAATATTCTTGAAACTTTTTGAGTGATTCACACTAGAAACGTTGAGTTCTTGGAATGATTTGCCTTGTGTATTAAGTAAGTTGAACTTTTCGTATAATCGATAGTTCTATGTTCATACTTTTTGTATCACGTATGATTCATTGCGTGATTTTTCTACTTCTAAAAAGAGATTAATCACCCTTTTAATAAATTATTTATAAAAATACTTTGAATTTTGTAGGTGTATTCACTGCAAATCCTTACGATACAACACTCATCATGTAGGGCAACCTATAGGTTTGACGGATTGTTGCACATGCTAATTGCAATCGCAAGCGCCCGCGAAAGTGACACACTTTTGAATTCTGATTGTTATTTCTCTCTTTTTTGCTCTAGAACTAGCAATGTCCAGTTTGGGGTGGTGCTAAAGTGTTGAAATTATATCCCAAATAGAACTATTTTGATTAATAGTTCTCGTTAAAATTATCCTTATGTGTGTCTTATTTATCGTGTAGGTCAATACACAGTTGCGGGTCACAAACACGTAATTTCAATCTAATTGCAACAAAAAGAGATCAAACGAATCAATTCAAAATTTTACATGACTCGAGACATACCGAGACATCCCAAACAACCTCTGAGACATCCCAAACCACCTTCTAGACATTCCATGCCACATTCCAAATTTTGCCTTAGCATGTGTGTATGTGTAATATTAGGTTTATTATTTTTAGTATATATTATTTTATATTTATTCATGTCATTTTATCTTTAGTTCTTTTTATTTCAATTATTTTTTATGTGTGCTTTATTATTTTAGGTGATCATATACAGTAGTATGTGATTATATATATATATATGTATGTGTGTGTGTGTGTGTGTGTGTGTGTGTGTGTGTGTTGTTAATATATTTTTCTGTATTTTATTTTTAGTGTTATTGTTTTATACTTCAATTTTTTTATTTGGGTCTTTTTATATTTTTAAGTGTGTACTTTAGTTCTTAATATTAGCATATTTTATTTTTATAATTTTTTGTGTGTATTGTAAATATATATATTTTACCATTTGTTTTGTGAGTTATATATATATATATATATATATATATATATATATATATATATATATAGTTTTATACAATAAATTACACCCACCCACACACAAATCCTAAACACCCCATCACACTTCAAAACTTCCCTCACCTCGTACCCTTTTAGCATACGCCCACACACCCCTCACACACGCTCACGCCTCACATGATTTATACAACACCATCAGACTCTCCCTAATCTGTCACATCACTCATCATCATCAAGCACATCCCACTTTTTCTTTTCCCCGTTAACAAACCTTACACACACCTTTACTAACACAACCCACCACCTAAACTACCCTAACCCCTACCTGATACCTTGACTCCAACCAGAATCTCCACCAAAGACCAAATTGGACCACTAACCCAATACCACACCACCTCAAACCCTAACCTCCAAACCCATTACCAACCCAGAACCCCACTGGATCACACACCACCTGAACCCGCAACCCATACACTCCTGCACATACCACCTAAACTCGCAACCCATACCCTCCTAACCCGGACATTCTGGACCACCCTTAGGGCTCGTTTGCGAGTTTGGGAGAGAAAAGAAAAGAAAGGAAAGTTTTATTAGGAGAGAAAAGAAAAGAAAGGAAAGGAAAGTGACTTTCTTTCCTGTGTTTGTGAGTTTACGAGAGAAAAGAAAGGAAAGGAAAAAAAATACATTTATACCCTTGTAAAGTATGTTATAACATTTTAAAGAAAATAATAACATATTAAGTCATCATGCATACCAACACAATAATAAATTATAAGTCTTGATAAAAAAAATTATAATAAAATGTCTCAAACCGTAATAATAAGTCTTAAACATATAGTTAAAAAAATGGCACTAAATTATTCATAAAATAAGATATCTCCAAAACATAAACTTCATAATGCATCACGGAGCACGAGTAGTCGCCATCATTTTCTCCAAAATTATCAAGCGTCTCTCGAAAGGGAAACCGAGCACTATCCTTGCTTTCTCGGGATTTTGTGACAGAAAAAGATATGCATCATCGATAACATGTGAATGTACTCCAATAGCCACCAACTCCTCAAAAATTTCAGACTCCGAGTAAACACGTGGGCGGGATTCTTTAATAACTGTATTTCCCTCTCGAATTGCATGGGCCATATTGTCAAGGGCACTTTTCAAAAAATTATTTTCATCTTCATTGTGCGAAGTCTTTTTTTTTCCTTTGATTTATTGTGTAATCACGTTGATTATGCATTTGATTGAGCATCACGTCCCCCCCGTCAGCTGAATCACTACCAAAACTTTATAGAATAATATCATCATCCAAATCAATATCATCAATGGTAATACTCTCACTCTCATCAATAGACCTATCCCAACGACGCTTCTTTTCCTTAGTTGTCTCAGTGTCGTCACCTGTGGCTCGATTATTGGCAAATAGCTATGCCAACTTATCATAGTTGCTGATATGTTTTGTCATCCATTTTTTCGCTCCAGGTTTCGCCTATCATAAAAAAAAATTAACAATTAAATACTATCGGTACCAAACTAATTTACTTAAACTTAATTTGGAATACTTACTAGGACTAAATTTTCCCAAACATCAGGCTCAGCGCTCCACATTTTAGTTGTTGGACTCCAGGAAAAACCGCTCAAATTTTTAAACAAATCATAGCATTTATTGAAATTCTCTTTTAGAGTTTTTAGTCGATTTTTTAAATGCTCCTTTTTAAGCTCAATGTTAGGAATATTTGCATGCAACTCGCTCAGCATATTACTGTACGCTGTAGTTGTGAATGTTCTGTCAATCCTATTTCCTTCACGTTCCTGGTGAAGCATTGCTTCAATAAACATATCATCCATTTGAGACGTCCAAGTCAAATGAACTTTTTTTGCACCATTATCTTTTATTTTCTGGCTCATTGTTAGTATCTAAACAAAAGCATAAATATCAGTCATTATGCAACAACATCTTTTACGATAAAAATATTAACAAAAAAATTAAATAACAACATTTATATCAAATCAAACTCTCCAATGCTTATTATAATTCAGTTTTTAATTGCTTCAAATTAAATGTACGAGAACTTGGAATCACAACACATAATCATTCCACATATTAGTCACTATGCAATTTCTTATATATTCTCCTAGTGCGGCATCCTCATCCCCATCCCTTGGAGGACCAACTTCATCGTCTTCATCTGGGTCTTCATTTTCAAGCTCTTCATCAACTGCTTTTAAAATAGCTTCATCACGGTATGTCTCCATTAGGTAATTATGTAGAATACAACATGCTAGAATAATTTCAGATTGTGTGTGAATTGAAAAGAATGATTCGTCTCCACTTCTTATAATTGGAAATCGCCTCTTCAATACCCCAAACGCTCGTTCAATTACATTGCGTAGTGATGCATGACAATGGTTATATAACTCTTGAGTATTCTCAGGTTCTCGAGTGGAGTATTCTTTTAAGTGGTAACGAACACCTATAAAAGGTGCCATAAGCCCGCTCCTATTCATGAACCCCGCATCGATAAGATAATATTTGCCATTAGGTATTTTCAATTTATCTTCTCTTGTAAGTGCATTTTTAATAATCCTAGAGTCGAAAGCAGTCCCTTCCCACCCGGGTAGTACGTAGGTAAATTTTAAATCAAATGTACACGCATCCAACACATTTTGTGTTGGAAATTCCTTTCTCCCACGATACCTCGCAGCTTCCCTCTCAGCCCCTTTGACACGAACACGGGTGCCATAAATTTCCCCAACACAATCCTGACATAAATATGATACGTGAATGTTCATCTATTTCAATATAATTGCAATTATCAAATTGAAAACCAGTTGCATTAAGTTACCTTAAAGTAAGGAAAAAATCGATCGTTGTGAAGTATTTCAGGAGGAACTTGTGCTCCGGTGGGTTGTCGCAAAAATATTTCTTCCAAAGTTATTATTTCTTTCAAAATTTTATGAAAATGACGACTTACAGTTTCACTGGATTGGCGAAAGAAAAATGAAATTCTGCGGTTCCTCACATCTTTTGACAGTATGTGAAGGAACATGGCAACTTGCTCTTCAACTGACACTCGTTGAGTTGGTAACAAACCACCAAAATTTTCTAATGTCTTACAAAGTGTTATAAAAGCTTGTGGCCCCATTCATATAACATCGCGACATCGTTCAGACGTGGTAATTTGTAACATTAATTCATCTCGTACTCTTTACCGTTCGGTCAATGAACCCCATATATGTCGATCTCTACTAAGTCTTCGATGTGCAATATAATTAATTATCTGATACATAACTTCAACGGTAATTAATTGTCGACTTCTCACCAACATGATGAGTTCATTTGTTTTCTCATTTTCTTGATTATCCATCTAGTAAATGGAAAAAGCTTAATTAAAAAAATAGAACTTTTATTATGATTAATATAACTACATATATATATATATATATATATATCTGTGTGTGTGTGTGTGTGTATGTTTTGTATGAAAGCAGCCACAACACCATACAGGTATATATATATATATATATATATACCAGACCTGTTGAGAGGTATATATATATATATACCATACAGGTATATATACAGACCTGTTGGGAGGTATATGTATATACCATATATGTATATATATATATATATATATATATATAATCATATATGATATATACCTGTTCGTTATATATATATATAATCATATATGATACATATACTTGTTATCATATATGATACATATACCTGTTCATATACCTATTATATGATACATATACATGTTATCATATATGATACATGTACGTGTTCATATACCTCTTCGTTACATACATATATATATATACTAGGGTATACCCGTGCCTGAAGGCACGCTGATAATTTTGAAATCTACTAAGTCATGTATAATCTAAAATAATAAATATTTTATATATTATAAGTGTAAACTCGTGTAAACATCATCGATTTAACTCACTAACATCGTTGATTTTACTCACCTAATGGTGAAAGAACATCAATACATCAATAAATATAGAGAATTAGCCTTCGAACTTGTATAAAGAACATCATTTTTATAGAATATAGGGCATGCTCAACAACATAAGTAACAAAAGTCATGTTTATTCATTATCGAATAAGAGCATTCGAACACCAAAAAATAGTAAGTGTCAATGCCAGAATGTTAGAGTTGTAACACCAAAAACATAATATACCGGTGTATAGAGTGTAGTAGTGATAGTCGCAGTATATAGTGTACACGTAATAAGATCCTTCTTGATTGAACCTCTAGAAGAAACATATCGAAACCATCCGGCCTGCAAATGAACACTAAAAATAGATATGTTAGAGAATACCTTTGAAAAATCACATTGTAAATGTTAGTGAATACCTTTGAAAAATCATTGTATACCTCTGTGGCCTGTAGTTGTGGATTTAAACCCAAAATTTCAAATTACATTATTGCAAGTGTTCTAAATCAATTACAAATTACGTTATTGTATAGGATATACCCTGTTGTGGCTTGTGGTTGCGACTTAAAATGAACAGATGTAAAAATCAGTCAAAATGAGATTACATCTTTAATATACCCCGTCAAAGATGTAATCTGCAAAAGATGTAATATACCTTATCAAAGATGTACCTGAGTACTAACCATATTAAGTAAATGTGTAACCATATTTAGTTCTTTAAATTACCTTTAAGTAATACGTACCAAACACATTTAAGTAATCATGATAATGATATTCTTGAAATTTCATAATCCAAATAAGAATTAGACTCCTCTATATTATTAGTACTCCTCACAACTTGAATAAAAAACTTACATTGGTTATGAATTTTAAGAACAATTATAAAGAATACTCCATTAAGCATCATAGGGGAAATAACGAATAGTAAAATCTTTATAATATCTTACAAAAGATTTAAAATTTAACTTGTAAATAATACTCCATTAAGTATCATAGGTAAAATAGCAAATAGTAAAATCTTTATAATATCTTACAAAGCTTTAAAATTTACAAATGTGAAAAACAAATTGATGTCAACCCAAGTTTTTTAAAATTAATAATTGATGTCCACCCAAATTCCCAAAGCTTGGAGCAGTACACATCCTCCAATGTTTGAACACCAACCTCGACCTCTTCCTCGTCAACATCTACCAGTGTCATGGGCTCAACATGAAGTGGAAATGAAACTAATTCTGGCAAAGAATCAGCTATACTTGCAGCATTATTAAATACAACAAATGCCTATTTCTCAATGCGGCGTAGAAGATGTTATGCATCCTCCTTAGCTTCCATTTTCTCCTTGAGATATAACAAATCATCGCTATCCATGGTTCCTCGTCCATAAAGGTAACCTCCACGTTCTCCTAAAATTCTGGAAAAAAAGACAATAAGCAGCCTAAAAAAATTTCAAACTTTATGTTTCTATTTAATGGTCATTAAAAAAAATTAAAGTTTGTCCAATGATATAACTGTGTGGATATACAAAATAGAAATTATTAATGAAAGTGGAAGGAAATGCCTAAATCTCACCACCACACAACACAACCTCACAACCTAAATAAAAAATAATTATACAAAAAAGGGGGAAATTAGAGATGGAGTGCAGACCTGCAATGACTGAACTGCAATGACTGAAATGCAATGTCTTCTAGTGGATTCAATCTGATAACAATCTTAGATCAACCTTTGTCATAACACTGAACTGCAATGACTGGAGGGAAAAGAGTTCACCTTCACTATTGTTGATTGACTTATGTGTGGCTTCAATCCGTTGGATGATTTGGTCTGCTGACAGAGAGCCCTCAACGCAAGCATAAGATCTAGGTGATACAATTACCAGTTTGAGTTTCGACTATACGATAGTTGCTGCCAATTCCACTGGGTGTGTATAAAATTGCTACAAATGGTTTTATCGGCAAATAACATCTCTAATATGCACCTTCGAAAGGTCTGATGCAGCGTTAGAATGAAAAAAGAGACATCAAATGAAATTATAACAGTAAAATATTCATACAGTTTCATTAACACAATATGCAGACCAAAATATGCATACTAAAATAACTGTATGCAGACTGATTTAACTAAAACATGCAGACTGCTTAGTGTATGCATACAGCTATATAAGACTGATTTAGAACTTTAGTATTTAGAAATATTAGAGTTATATCAGGACAATTTAATATTTCTAAATCATTCATGCATACAATTATATTAGACTATGTACCTTTATTGTAAAATTGTCTTAATGTTTGTGCTCCTATGTACCTTTTTTGTTCAAAATTCAGAATTCCATTCGAGATATCTCCAAGATCATGACAGATGGCAGAAGTTTGTATTTCTGGCAGAAGTTTTTTTTCAAAATAAATAAAAATTAAAGGGTATGAAAGATAAGAATAAAAGCTTGTATAAAAACTGCTCACTACTAAAATGTAGTAGTAGTTTCTAGAAGAGACTAACGAATCCGGAATGATGGGGATTCTTTCCTCTAGTGGGATTTCCACAATTAGGCTTTACGACTCCATGGCCACAACTTCTTGGAGGTGAATGTCAAACATGGCCTTCTATAATAAGAAATGATAGTCCTCGTTGTTCACACATGGGCCATAAGCAGTTGAAATTTGCCTTGTTAGAGCATCAATTGGAGTAGGCCCTTGTTTGATACTTCGTCTGGAGTAGAAGTAAAAACTATCACTCCAGTTATAACAGGTTGTATGCTATCTCCTTCCTTTTATAAGTCCACTAAAGTCTTGTGATCATACTCGCATTTTTCTGCTCCAAATACTTCATAACTGATCTATCCCATTCTGAGTCTCCTTGAAGGCAATAAGCAGCATCCTATAAATATCTCCCCCATTCTCCTCGAATGCAATAACTAACTGGTTTATTGAAGCCTGATACAGTAGAAAACTATAGTGCGGAGATACTTGAGTTTAATGTCAGTCACGCAATCGTTCCTTCATACAACTCTGTTTCGGATAAATAATAATCATAAGTGAATTATGATAATAACAATCAAAGTACAATATAACTCATTATAAAATCAAAGAACAATATAATTAATCAACCTATAATTTGTCAAGAAATAATTTTAATCAACTAAACATATCAATAATGGTAACTCCTAGTAGTATCTTGGTGATAGCCTTCAGTGAGGAGTCATGGGGCTCTCAATTTTGGGGTTAAGAACAAATGGTCATCTGTCATCACCGACCCCCCCATTGAAAGATGACCAATGTAGCACCAACATCCTTGCATTGTTGAACCATGTCATCAAAGTACTTATGCTCTTATTGACGTAATGCTTGGAACTTTTCCACTGTGTTAATGTCAACCTTATGCCTTATCTTTGGCTTTGGAGGATCAACGGGGTAGGCCAAGATGGTAATTTCGCATCTCCAATTTTTTTTGGCATTTATGGATGACTCATATCTTCTTATCTCTAATTTTATTTGGTATAAAATTAACAATACCTAGAAATTTATTAGTTCAAAAAGAACAACTGAAGAACAACAAAGTAGTGATAAATATTTTGCCTCAAGTATACTGTGTAGAGAAGATACTGGTAACCCATAAACTTCTCCCTATGAAGCTTAAAATAGCGACTAAGATGTTTCAACACAAAATCAACCCAGATAAAGCCTATGATACTAATTTTGGCACGTTGATAATGTTTCAACGATGTCATGTATACAATACAATTATATTTATTGTTCAATACCAATCAACAAATTTATACACTTTAACATTTTATCGAGTTTTTTAATACTTGTACATCATAGAATATGTCATCCTTATAGATCTCATTTTCAGTTCCGGGGTTGGATATCATAACATATATAAATTCTAGGCTTGATACATTCACTAAAATTTAAAAAATTCACACTAACAAAATTTACGATTAGACCCCAAATATAAGCACACCAGGAAACAATATTGGAATTCGGGGACGAAATGACCTAACAAATAAAACATATAATAGATTATCAAAATAAAAAAGAAAGATCTAAAAAAGAGTACAAATTATATTAAAGGGAGGGAGAGATATACCAGCGGGAAAGAGAGCTATTAAATTTCATCATGAGTGTCTCAATCTCTGATCAGAAGCGTTCTTCACCTTCAACTGGCAAATATTATCCCATTTCTTCTCAACGATCATCTTGTATTTGATGGCATCCATTAGGCAGTACCACTTTGGGGTTTTAAACCTGTCCAGCTACTGCTAATGGTGAGTTGGGAGACTGAAATATTGAATGATGGGAAGATCACCTTAACGTAAATCATGGAGGGTCACTTTTCAAATGACTCTGCAATTGAATACATGACCAAACATAATTTTGAAAGCTTAATAAAAAATTCAAAAACTAAATTCAAGATACGTTTTTAACTTGTAAACAAAAATTGATTACCATTACAATAGAAATGTAAGGCTGGAAAACGAAAAACATGTTTCGAGCAGCATAATCTAAAACCAATGTGAAGTGTGGACATTATGTTTCCCGTTAACTATGTCTAGTCTTTACCTTAAGAGTGTGACATATATAAGAACAAATCTTTATATATACCCAGAACTATGCTTCTTCAGCAGTTGAAAAATTGCATAACGACATATTTACAGTTAGGTAGAAAATAAAAAGAGAATAATAGTATATACGAAATAGAACTAATGACCACATAATAAGTATACATACTCCAAAAACTCGAAACAGTGAAGTTGGACCGCGGGAATTAAAACAAAATGTCAGTCAAAATATACACTCCATGTAAACTTAACCAAAATAAATTAGAAAATTTGAATATGAACAATATGAATATGAGTATGAGTATGAGTATGAATATGAATGAGTATGAGTATTACTTTGAAATTTTTCGACATGATGTGTCTCTCGACTATGTTTTGTTTTTCATATTCATATTGTTCATATTCATATTCTGTAATACTCAAACTCATTCATATTCATATTGTTCATACTCATACTCATACTCATACTCATACTCATACTCATACTCATACTCATATTCATATTCATACTCATACTCATACTCATATTCATATTTATATTCATATTCATATTCATATTCATATTCATATTGTTCATATTGTTCATATTAAAATTTTCTAATATGAATATGAACAATATGAATATAAAAAACAGAACATAGTCGAGAGACACAGCACGTCAAAAATTTTCAAAGTACATTAGCGTCTAATGGACTGACTTAAAATAGAGAACACGAAGTAGATTTAAAGGAGTAAATAATAAAAAAAAATAGTAGTCATCAACTATTTAATTTAGGACTAATTACTTGATGTTGCAAAGTGGGATTAAATTCCTTCAAAGTGAATTTAACCCAATCTGAGCGCACTCAATATCTTTAGTTCAACTCATTTACGAACACGCTCTCTTTTTCAAATGAGAGAACCAAATATTATAAAAACACTCCTATTAGGGACAGTGAGTATGTATACGGTTCAGTTAAAATTAGAAATAGTTCGACAATAATGTTTTGGAAAAAAAAAATTAGAAGCAGTGAACAATGCAAAAACAAAACAAAACATAAATCTGAAAATATAATTAAAACCCTAGGTTATGGAGATGATAAAAATGAAAAAATCTTGAGCAATATGAATAATAATAAAAAACCTGAGATGTAAATGAAAAGGGTATATGAATCACCAATCGCCTATGTATAACTAATCAGTTGAAAATGGTTACAATCCCTTAATAAGTAAAATGATATACAACTATCATCCTTCAAACTCACCGATTCAACCAGATCCAAAACAATCGAGTTAACTCGCCCATCTCGATTCACAGGGAGTTTAAGTTCAGCTCCATTTAGCAATGCGTCGTCTCGTTCATGTACTTAGTGGTGAGAGGAGATAAAGAGGCATTGAGGGAATCAAGAGCTGAGGTTGAATCTGTACAGAAACATGAACACTGGCTAAGATCCGACAACAGAGATCGGTTGAGTGTTAACCCACAAAAAATATAAGATGTAAATTAAAATTGTTACTTGAGATCGTACCTCTGTCAAGAGATCCGGAGATCGTTGGGAGATCGAATGTTGTGTATAGTGGATAAAATCGGAGATCGTTGTGGACAAAACCGGTGATCCGGAGATCCTACCTCTTTCAAGAGCAAATCACAAATCACGGTGTAGATTGATTTTATTTTTCCAAAGCTGGAGATCGTTGGGGAGAGAGGGGTGGAGAGGGTAAAGTGAAAGGGAGAAAAATAATAACACGGGGCCGCTTGGATAATGAGGTTAACGCAGGAGATCATTGGAAGTAAAATACTTTTCTACCCTTGTGTTTGAATTTTAAAAGTAGAGGGGGAATAAATTGGAGTGTGTTAAAAAGAGGGGGAAATCAAAGACTTGAGGGGTAAAATAGGAAGTTCAAAAACAATTAATCTTGATGACATCATACTTAAAGCTTATGACATACATAAGTTTCTTACTTTATTATTTATTTATATATATATATATATATATATATATATATATATATACTACAAACAGGTAACAGACCTTCCAACTTCCACCTGATCGGAGGTATATATATATATATGAAAACAGAGTATACAAAATAAATATGAAAACAGAGGATACCTGAAAGTTGTCAAACATGAATGTTGAGCAGAAGAGGAATAGCGCTGGTGAATGGGACGGCTGAATGATTTTATAATAGAGCAAGTTTATCAAGAGTTTTATGAGGGATGGACTCTTTTTCATAATATATATCGGATTGTACTAGGGGTACATAAGGAAGTATAATAAATATTTAGAACCGTGGCTTTCTCTTCTCTCCATTTCTTCCCATATTGGACGGAAAGTTTTGGAGAGAAAATTTTGATTGAATCTAGAAAAACTTTCTATCCTTTTCACTTGCTTTCTCTCGGAACTAAACTCCCAAACGAAGGAAATGCCAAACTTTCTCTCCCTTTCTTTTCTTTTCTCTCCATTTTAAAACTCCCAAACAAGCTCTTATACTCCCTGCTACTACCTCGGACCATCCGACCCAACACCCCATACCCATTTCAATAAACTACCATGCCGCCACACTTAGACCACCTTAAAGCCATATCCAAATAACACATTTTCTCTCTCTTATATTTTAAATTAAAACCCCATTTAAACCCAACATAAACCCTTTTAAACCCATTAATCCCATTTTACCTAAACCATTGTCCTATTCCAAGCACATTCCTCAATTAATCCTAGCCTATTGCCTGGATATAACTAGAAGAATGTGCTCTGATTGGGGAGTATATAATATATAGAGAGAGACATAATTTTAGAGTAGTTTTTAGTGTAAATTAGTTTTTTATTTTTATTTCTACTTTTAGATTTTCTTTTGGAGATTGTTTGAGGGAATATAAATATTGTGATATTCAAAATTGAGTATTGTGATTAAATTTTATAATACTGTTAGTGTAAGTACTATTTGTGAGGTGTATTTTTGTGAAGATTGAAAGTGTTTGCAAGGAGACTTGGGGTATTTTCTTTCTTTTTGCATTTTTATAAGATTTTTTCTGGAATTATTTTCACACTTCTGTGTTATTTTACCGAAATGGAAGGCTAATATCCCATCCAAGGTGAGAGATGAAGCCTACATGGTTTCGTTTAATTTATATTAGTTTTGTAATTTCTAACGTTATTATCCTTCTTTAAAATTAAATATTGGAGTTTTACATATTTAAATCAGTTTCGAGAGAAAGCATTGCGTTCTAGTTATGCTTCTAGAGAATGTGATTTATTTTTAGTGAATCAAAAAATTCTCCTCCTATGAGAGATGGGTGATGTTGTCTTTAAGAAAGAACTTGAAATTTTCATTACATTATTTTATTGCGAATCAAACTAGAGATAGACTTTTCTTGAGTTAATTTTTTTAGAAATTTATAACTCTAAAACTATTATTAAAGACGTTTCAAGGATGAATAATCCCATGGAGGTAACTTCACCGCATTCATAGCTAGTCATGTTAGCACTTCAAGTACGTTTGATGCCGATGAGGATGTTTTCAGACATGATAACCTTGACAATGAGTCGAATCATTTCAGGGAGTTTGAGGGTGATAATTTGAGTGAGGAAGAATGAGGTGTTCAATACTCATACTCCAAACATTACAGTGAGTCGTTAAAAACCAAAAAGCAAAAAAAAATTGACTCTTAAAATGTTGTCTTTATAGAAGGAATTGAAAGTTTCAATATAGAGTGAGACCTCGGTGAGAATATCTTTAAGTGAGCAACTTGTTTCGGTGGGAAGGGAAAAGAAACACTTGACCAATAAAGTGGATAGTCTTACGAGAGAACTTCAAGCCTCACAAGATACTCATGGTAAACTTGAATGCCGTGTTTTCTAACTCGAGAAAGATCTCGAACGTTCCCTATACTTCAAAGTCACCTTAGAGGACACATATATGAAGCTTAGGAAGAGGTTCCTAGGTCCCTCTTTAGGTTTTAAAAAGAGACAACATATATGTTACAAAGTGGGATCCACTTCTAATAGCTCACCCAAGTCGATTCTCATGTTTGTGATGGATCCTTGTGGGACTTGACCTAACCCACTAAGTGAAACACCTCGTCATTTCGAGGACATTGAATTTAATTATTTTTGGGTGAAACATGACTTATTTTAATTTGGATAAATTTAAATTTATGATTTGGAGAATTTATTTAATTTGGTGAATTGAAATTTAATTAATTCGGATCATTTTTAGATTTCACATGTGTCGCATTTTGAGGACGAAATTGGAGAATGTTATAAAGTAATTCAGATGAGAATTCTGAGTGCACGATTGATTCCGTATATAGGTTGAGATAGTCGAAAAAGAGTACCCGAGGGTATTAAATGGGTCTCTGGGCATTTTTAGGCATAACGGGGCCCACACGGGGGGTGATAGGGTCATGTTAATTTATCCCACAAGTCTAATTTCAGGATTAACGTTAGAAGATATAATTTTGAGAGTTTGGGGTGAACACAACTCTAAAAGTAAAATACAGAAACCCAAATGAAAGAGGTTGGGGTAGACACGATTCAATGAGAAAACTCTAGGCTTGCATAAAATGAAAAAGGAGAACTTGGGGAGCTTTCGCTAGCCAAATCCATCATCTTCATCAAAGGAATCATACTCTACAAATCATATACAAACAATTGGTTAATTCGCTTCAATATAAATTTGTGATAATTGGTTCATATCATAGTGAGTGTGATAAAATTCTATATTTTTGGGTTGGGTTGACATACAAATTGGGTTTTCATATTGTGGATCATTACGTGTAATTTTTTAGTAAAGATGGATATCTCAAAGAATATTGTTTGGGAGGTTTAGATTTGAGGGTTGAAACCAAAAAAATTATCTCCTTATATTGATGATTACTGAAATCAAATTCAAGCAGAGGCTTTGTAAATCTTGTGTATTTAGAGTTATATATTTTTCAAGAGGAATTTGTATTCTATAAAGGAGAAAGATTTAAAATAAATTATAAAACTTGGGCCTTTAACTCAATGTGGAATTTGGGATTGAAAATTGAGTAGAATTCGATTTGGTATTAAGGGGTTACAAAAAGGGTTCTGGGAAGAAAGTTATAAAGAGAACATTCATGGCGGACGAACAGAAGGATAAAGAAGAAGATAGAGAAAACACAAGCGTGGTTCGAACAACCCTCGGCTTCGTTCGCGCGACATCACTTGTTGTTCGAACGACGGGGAGAGTCATTCGAACGACGTGGAAGGGCCAAACGCAGTTTGGCTTACTTTTGATTGGGCCAGAGGTATTGATTTCTGGTGGTTTAAGAGGAGTTAGGCACTGGGGTATTTATATTTAGGGATTTAAAGGGGACATGAGTATAAATAAGTATGTGGAGATAAAAGAGAGTAAAACCTAGATTTTTAAAATTTGGCACGATAAATTCAAAGGTGATGATAAGGACCTAAGGAGTGTGTTTGGGTATTTTTGGTTGAGTGACACCATGTTAATAAATTAATTAACATTAACAAATTAATTAACTTTAGAGTTAGGAGATTGACTTGGATATTTTAGGCTACTTTTATGGAAATTTGGCACGGATTAGTCAGGTTTAAATTATATATATATATATATATATATATATATATATATATATATATATATATATATATATATATATATTTGTGTGCTTTATAAATTTCGGTGTGAATAATATTTAGAGGAATACATACCCCTCTAGTGCTATCACAGGAGGTTGCGCGATGTGGATGAATCCTCTAACTAGTGAATGCAGGGCGAGCATAATCCCTAGGTCATAGGCGTCCGGTGATTATATATTGTGATTTATTTTTGCAGTGAGACGCTTCGTGTATGGTTCAGTCTCATAGTTGGGAAAATATGGCCACCTCCGCTACGTTATATTTTATGATACTGATTTGGGGAGCTAATTGCAACAGGGGTTCAGGTGGATGAGTATACCTGGGTTGATAGTATTTTAGAGAAAACATCTGGTGAGTCCTTTCTTATGAGGATGATTATATATATGACATATGTGTGAATGTTGTAATATAATAATACGTATATATGGTGTAGATATTTATATACGGGTCGAATATATGAAGTGTAATTGTATTGAGTATATACATATATAAGAATGTATATGAAAATTTTCTCTCTCTCTCTCTCTCTCTCATCCTTTTTATTTTTTTTCTCCTAACTACCTTTCCAGTTCCTGTAACCGCTCCCTTAACTACTTCTATAACTGCACTATGGCGGATCCTCTGCCTGCTTAGTCTCTTAAACCTTCGAATATTAATCTCTTCCATATCAAAAGCTTTGTTGCTATTATTTCAGATACTCTTACTTCTATCAACATTTCTTCTAAATCTGATTCCTTATACAAGGGGGAATCTACTAGCCTTGCTCAACCTTATGTAACACCCAACGATTTTGGGACCGAGAAATTTAATTTTGGGAGAAATAAAATTTATTTAAATTAGAGAATTTTAAAATTTGGAAATTGAAGTCTAGAAATTAAGGATGTTATAAAGTATTTCAGATGACGATTCTGAGTGTGCCATTAATTCCGGATGGGTTGAGATTGTCGAAATGACTGTCATTGGGTTTTATTTCGGTTTCAAAATATTTTTAAGTATGTTTGACTCGAATTTGAGTAAACGAGTAATTTAAAGTGTGTATTATCATTTAAAACTGGGATTTGTGCTTTAAAGGTTTAAGAGGCATACGGATCAAGCCATTCTCAGTTGTGAGAAAGAGAGAAAGAGAAAGGAAAAGAGAAAAAAGAAGAAAGGAAGAGAGAGAGGGGAGAAAGCTTGGAGATTCCGGCCAATGCGCGGTTTCGGGGACGATTCATCCCTTAAAATTTCTAGGCAAGTGTTTAATCTTTCTATATAATTCATTTGTGTACTTCATTTCATAATCGGTGGATAAATAAATTGGATTTTGGGTATTAATATCAAAACCTAGATTTTGGGTATTTAAGTCTTGAAATTGATGTTTATACTTGGGTTTAAGGGTGTATAATTGGATGAGACTAGATATAGAGTGGATTTTGATGTTGGAAAAATATTTAGGATGAAGTTTGATGGTTGGAAGATGTATAAATTAGATTTTGGTAAAATATGGTTTTGATAAATTAACCCCATTTCGTGGCTTGCTCCACAAGCTGAATCGATTCACCCCTAGCGAATCGATTCGCTATGATACAAATGCATCAGGTCTTTAGGGATGAATCGATTCTCCCCTTGGGAATCAATTCGGTATATAGAATACTTACAGGTCTAGTTGGGCCGAATCGATTCGCTGGGGCTGAGTCGATTCGCTGTTGGGACCAAATCGATTCGGAGGGGCCGAATCGATTCGGAAACACGACAGTTTTGAAGAATTTTCCTAGAGTGAGTTTTGCTCCATCTCGGTTGGGTTTCTCAATTTGGAACATTTATATATGATGCAAGCGTTATGTTTTGGGGATTTATTGAGGGTTTCTCACATGATATGATCATGGGGACGGATCGAAATAGTTTGGGGAATATATATACATATATATATGTATGCATTGGAGTTGTGTATAGAGATAGTGGGAAACCTCATTGGGGATGGGAGTCCTAATTAGAGATCAAAAGTGAGCTTAGATATGATGTGAGTTTGAGAACTCTTAGAGAGAGTTGTGAGGGTATGGTGTGAAATTGTAGGCCTATATTCATGTCGAATCCTTATAGTGATAGGATTTTATTAAGATACAATTTGGAACCAGTGAGAGAGAGAGAGTGGTCGCGTATCCTTAGTAATGATAAACTCAAGGAATAAATCCTTAGTAATGATTTTATAAACTTGTTTGAAATTATACGCTTTTAAGAATGATTCTTTTTAAAGAAATTGCTCGTTATTATGGAATCCTGTTTAAGTAATTCCAAAGTCATGCCCGGTGAAGTTCTGTCTAGATGAGATGGTATTTAAGTGGTGCCCCTGTGACCCTCCATCTCTACTCGGAATGAATCCGGAAATGTTCTGTCTAGATGAGATGGTATTTAAGTGGTGCCCATGTGACCTTCCATCTCTACTGGGAACCGACTGATAAGGAAAGACTATGAATTTAATTCTTCAATTACGATCAATGAGTTTTAAAAGTTAACAAATAGGGATTCAGGAATCCTTTAAAAGAAGAGCTTAGTATAGTATAAACTGGACCTTAGAATGTGTACTTAAATCTTTATCAGATTTACGTGTGATCGAAGACCAATACGAGTAAATTTCACCTCCATTTTGGGTGAGTACTCTAACATTTCTTGCGTATTTTAATTGTATGAGAGTATGCAAACTATATATATTTTGTGAACTGCCTTTATTCTCAAAATTCATGTGATACCGATGATTGATTCATTTGTGATATGTTTATGTTTGTCCATATAAAAATACTAATTAAAATAATTATTGAAAAGGATATTGAATATTGAAATTATGATTCGGCCTAAGGGACCTCTTTACTGACTGACCTTTCCAGCTGGGTTATCGCTGGTGTGCCCTAAATAAGGCGTTGTGACGAACTAGTTCGATTGACCCTCAACTACCCGGGTATAATACGGTAGAAGAATACAGTATTAAAGTGTACTTGGCCATCAAAATGATATGATTGAAAGAAAAAGATATCACACTTTATTTGTTGCATTCGTCTTATTCTAAGCTATCCAATTGTGATATATATAATTTCATTTCAAAATTATATCTATTTACTGCAAGTTCCTCTCCATATATGTATATGCCTCCTCTTTTGACTTGAATAGGTATCTATTTTCTGAAAACCCTGGAATGTTTTGAGATTGAACCTCATTCGGATTTTACCTGATGTTGTATAAATAACCATTTTTCAGGAAACGTTGAGGCTCACGGACGGAATGAAAATGGACTATATTGAAGATTTATCTTTTAGAGCTCTTTTTGTAAAATTTTTATTTAGAGCATGTCTGGCTCTCTTGTAATAAGGTCTAAATTTTCTCTTAAGTTGTAACTCATTGTTACTTTTAATATATATGAAGTTTCCTTTAGAAAGCTGTGATGACGTAATTCCTTTACTTTCAGTATTTTACGATTCATAACCATGTGATAATATATCCGTTGCATTTATTTAAGGAACAATTAAATCGGAATATTTGTTGCCTTCGTGGCATGTCAAGACACTCGTTCCCTAATACTATTTTGGGTTGGGGTCGTGACACAATTCAACCCTTACAATTTTGAGGCAAGTGTTTCATCTTTCTAAATAATTCATTTGAGTACTTCATTTCATAATCTGTGGATAAAAGAATTGGATTTTGGGTATTAATATCAAAACCTACATTTTGGGTATTTAAGTCTTGAAATTGGTGTTTATACTTGGGTTTAAGGGTGTATAATTGGATGAGACTAGATATAGGATGGATTTTGATGTTGGGAAAATATTTGGGATGAGGTTTGATGGTTGAAAGAAGTATAAATTGGATTTTGGGAAAATAGGGTTTTGAGAAATTAACCCCATTTCGTGGCTTGCTGAACAAGGCGAATCGATTTGCCCCTAGCGAATAGATTCACTATGTTACAGAAGCATCAGGTATTTAGGGCAGAATATAACAGACTTACAGGTCTAGTTGGGCCGAATCAATTCGCTAGGGCCGAATCGATTCGGTGCTGGGATCGAATCGATTCGGAGGGGATGAATCGATTCGAAAATAGGGCAGTTTGGAGGAATTTTCCTAAAGTGAGTTTTGCTCCATCTCGGTTAGGTTTCTCGATTTGGAACTTTTGTGAATGGTGCCAGAGTTATGTTTTGGTGATTTATTGAGGGTTTCTTACATGATATGATCATGGGAATGGATCGAAATAGTTTGGGGAATATATATATATATATATATATATATATATATAGGAGTTATGTATAGAGATAGTGGGAAACCTCATTGGGGATGGGAGTCCTAATTGGAGATCAAAAGTGAGCTTAGATATTATGTGAGGTTAAGAACTCTCAGAGAGAGTTGTGAGGGTATGGTGTGAAATTGTAGGCCGATATTCATGTCGAATCCTTATAGTGATAGGATTTTATTAAGATACAATTTGGGACCAATGAGAGAGAACGGTCGCGTATCCTTAATAATGATAAACTTAAGGAATAAATTAGAAAGGCGTTAATGTTAAGGGTTCATAGGGACAATTGAACCTTAGTCAGAATTGAGAGTAATTGGATCATACTACCAACTGCAATAGGGTGTGTTGTAAATCTAGTCGGGATAGTTGTTATATATCTGTATGTGATTAACAATGGGAATTGCAATTATGGATGGGACCTTGGATTGAATTTAAGATAGATCTTGAGGTTTGTAGACTATTGGTTATGTTCATACCAATAGTCGTAATTAGTACTAGATATATCGATGTGCCTTTGGATATTGATGGGAAGTGTAGTGATTGTTATACACATTAAAGTTTGGGGTAATAACTTTAATGTTGAATTTATTGGAATACTATTTATATCATAGGGGCAATGGATGAATATACTTCAAGTGAGGGATCGTATTTATATAAGGAATTAAATTAAATACGTTCGGGACGACGGCTAGTATAAAGAGGATTATATACACGTCTAGCCAAGTTTATAAATTTCATACATACGAATGAGAGATGGTATATATATATATATATATATACTCGTGGTGTGAAGCATACCAGGCATATGCTATCATGGGAAGTTGCGCGATGAGGGTGAGTACCCTAGATTAAGGAGCAGGGTGTGGTTATTCCCTAGGTCATAGTCGTCCATTTTATTTATTTGTATGATTTTATATTTTGGGGGTGAGAAGTCTTGGGTATGGGTCATTCTCACCTGTCGATTAGGAACTATGACCGATTCCCATACATTATGATTGATTTTTCGCCATGGAGGTGTGATAATAGTCCGATAGATGGTTACCCTGGGAGAAAGTGAGTAATTCCTGGAAGATGATAGCATGGTGCAGTATTTTGGCATCCTATAGACGGTTATGTTATGTGAATTGCGTAGTGTACATTATGTGTCATATGTATACTTGGTTATGGTAATGAATGATTGTATATATATATTTAGACTAAATATATATATAGTTGTATATCCTATAGATAAGAGGATATGAAGTTTCGATGCCATTCATCTTGGGTGATTTTGGTGTACGAGTTTATTTGTGGTCTAAGGAACGTACTTAGAGACATTTGCGGTTATGTCGACCCAAGGATTTAGTAGAAATTCAAATTATGTTTTAGATAGTACTCTATAATTAAGTAGTTAAAGTAGTAGTATTTGTGTGGATGACATGATGGATGCCTACGATCGACATTGTTAAGGAGTAGTGTATCGGGGGGTTCCTTGTTTGGATTTCACTTTGCGAGACGCTCCACGCACAAAACGTATGTCCTTTGTACTTGTATGTATCAGTAGTATGATTTGTGTGGATGACATGATGGATCCCTATGATCGACATTATCAAGGAGTGGTGTATCGGGGGGTTCTTTGTTTGGATTTCGCTTTGCGATATGCCCCACGCACGGAACGTAGTTCAATGTTGAGAGTGGAGAGAAGTTTTGTCCTTTGTACTTGTATGTATCAGTAGTATGATTTGTGTGGATGACATGATGGATCCCTATAATCGATATTGTCAAGGTGTGGTGTATCAGGGGGGTTCCTTTTTTGGATTTCGCTTTGCGAGACGCCCCACACACGAAACGTAGTGCAATGTTGAGAGTAGAGAGAAGTTTTGTCCTTTGTACTTGTATGTTATTTTATGTATAAACTCTTATATTGAATTCTTAATGTTAATGTGTAACGTATTAAGACTTATAACTGGTATAAGTTAATAAATTGGAACCGCTATAGCCTAGTAAGGCATATATGTGAAAATATAATTAAGTGTGACTAGAATGGGAAGGATTCTTGTGTTATGTTAGAATGGCAGGTCTTGTGGGTATAGGCCGTGCCTATTGTAAGGTAAATTGTCCTTATGGGTTGGGTAACTTAATTAAGATTCCAGGACATGAATAGGTGCACGCTGTTATTTGAGAGGTAAGTTGGGGTTTCCCGAGAGTGCGACTCCACTTTAATTATAAAATAGTGCATTTATATTTATTATGCATGGTTAACACACTTGCTAAACATTTTTACACCTCAGGCTCTGACCCGTTTATATTTCTCTCCTACTATATGTATATTGTACTACAGCTGTCCTACCGCATAGATACCTGATGCTTTTCTATCAAAAGTCGTGGGATCTGTAACAGGTGCGGACTGTTGCGGTGTTTAGATGGTAGTCGCTTCCTATTACATTGAAAATCTAGATAGGATTATTTTGTACATCGGGTTTACACCCTAGTGTTATTTGTAGCTATTTATATTTTTTTTCTTCTTTATGATTGTCGTACTTTCTGTGACTCGATAGCTTATTCGAGTATATTTTTCCTTGTATGTACTCATTTCATTTTATTCTAGCATATCTTTTATCATGGTACTTGTGTAGACATTACCTTTGCTAGATATCTATATTGTTGGTTTGTTGTACGTGGAATGCTTTATTTAATTTTGGCATCTCACTTATATGATTTCGGGTAGTTAGCCTTATCTGTTATTGTTTAGTCTGTTGGTGCTGAGACCGAGCCATCGGAGATTCCTGATTTATTGTAGTATAAGGCTGGCCACCTGTTATTATTTTAAGCGGGGTGTCACGCCTTATAAATTCTCTCTTATTGTAAGTTTTTATCGTGGTTGACCTCGTATGGAAGCAATTCACAAATCCTTCCAACACTTTACTCTCAAATGCTCCTTTTTTGGGGACTTCTTAATGATCAACACATTTTGATTAAACTCTTTTGTGAAGAATATTTTTTACATCCTTGGTTAAGAAAACATTGGTATATCGTCAAGGCTCCCATGAAAGTTTCTACATGGACTACAAATTTCTTTCCTAATATAGACTATTTTATTTTTCACATTTGGGTTTCATTGCCTCACCTTGTTGTTCACCTTTTTTCCAAACCTCTTTTGTTTGCTATTTGTCAATGTATTGGGCTACCTTTGATCATGGATGGAGTTACTACTTTGGTCTCTAGACCCAATTTGGCCAGGGTATGTATTGGGATAGATGTTTTTAAAACCTCTTCCAGAAAGGATTTGGGTCGCATGTGGTTTTAAAGGTTTTTCTCAACAGATTTATTACGAAAACATTCCATCCTTTTGTAGGCATTATTCCCTGGATGGGCATGTTGATGGTGATTGTACTTCTTTTACAAAAAGTGAAATTGTTTGTGATATTATTACTAAACCTAAATTCCCTCCCTCTACTGCTTCTTTTGTTGTCCCTCCCAAATCTAGTACCTCTCTTCCTTCTGCCATGGCTCTAGATCCTAACCCAATTATGCAAAAAATGGATAGAGAATCAGAATCAGCGTGGCATTACTATACATGATGTCGGTAACCAAAGGTGGAATATTGTTTATTATAAAAAACCCACTAGTAGTTTAGGGCTTCAAGAACTTACCAAGCATGGTCTTACGTCCTCATCTAATACAACTTCTCTCATTTACGAAAAAACATGGCTATTTTGAAGGATATCCCAAACCATGTTAGTTTACATAATGCAGATTCTATATACCGCGTTAAAGAAAGCATTAATCTCAAAAACTCAATTTTTATAATAAACTTAGAATCTGAAGAAGGTGAATTTGCTTATGAGACTGATATAGTTCCAAATATTTTTCTTCCTCCCAAGAATTTCAATCCCTACTCATTTACTACTCATCTATCCAAAAAATAATGAAACCTTTATGGAACTCATTCAAAGATGCAGATCAGGTTGTGTACAATCAGGTCTCTCTTACCAGTTTAAAAGAATTTTCTGCTACCATTGGAAAAAACTCGAGAGAGTTAAAGCTATTGAGGGTTCTTCTACTCATCAAGAGTCTGCAGTATTATTTAAAGCCAACAACAACCACTCAGTTTTGCCATTTCCCATTGCTAAAAGGAAGAATAAGAATATCAAGCTTGTTCCTACTTCCAATATTAAAATAAGGTTTGCACTTGTTTCTAGAACTTCTCCCGAGGTTGAGATACATGTTGAATCTCATCTTCTATAATATTAGAGGTATAGGTAATAATCTTTCATATTATAGACTCAAACGAAGTTAAAAAAAATTCAGATTAGTATGTTAGCTATTCAGGAACCAAAACTTGACTTTGCTAGCCTTCAATATCTTATTCAGAAAACTGGCTTTTGGGGGGGTATTTCCAATATTAGTTGGAAGATTTGGATTCTTTGGAAATTTTAGTGCCAAGTTGATCTAGTTAGCGATATGGAACAAATTTTTACTATTTTCTTTCAATTTTCAAACCTGCCCAAATATGATTTATTCTCGTGTGTTTACGCCAATGTAATAAAGGTAACATGAAACCTCTTTGGGGGATGAGATTAGCACAATAGCTTCCCTTGGTTATGAATCTTGGGTTATTGGAGGGGATTTCAATCGTGTCCGAACTAGATGAAAAATTAGGTGGTAATTTGTTAGATAGGCATGCCATTCTGGACATTAATAATTTCAATATCAACATGGGGTTAAATGAAATTCCTTTTTTCGGTGCTAAATATACTTGGTGTAACAATCGTGATGGTGATGATAGAATTTGGTCTAGAATTGATAGGGTCTTTAGTAATGATGGTAGGTTTCAAAATAGTTTTTCTTCTTCAGTAGAACATGTTCATCTCAATAACTCTGATCACGCCCCTATTGTTCTATCTCTTAAATTCCCTTCTGATTCTATTCCTAATCCTTTTCATTTCCAAAACATGTGGGTTTCTCCTTATTCTTTTCTTGGAGTTGTGAAAAATGCTTGGAAGGTTCCTAGTAGTGGGAATCCTACGGCGTTATTTGCATCCAAGCATAAAAATGTCAAACTTTCTTTAAGGTCTTGGAACAAAAATGCTTTTAAAAAATGACTTCACTCGGGTCCAGATAGTAGAACATTAGTTGATCATCAAGGAGGCTATTTTTTTTATCTTGATCCATCCCAACAACATAGAGAACATTGGCATGATACCGAGGTCAACGTCAATAAGGCGTTGAATATTAAGGAGGTTTATTGGAAGAAAAAGGCTAGAGTTAAATGGGCTATTCATGGTCATTTTAATTCAAAAATTATTCATTCCATGTTGAGAACGAAAAATAACAAATTGTTCATTCATAATATTAAGGATGACAATGGTTCATGGCTCTCTGATTCTACTGGGGTTGAAAAATAAGTTATCTCTCACTTTCAAAATAGTCTTCTGGAGGTTAACTTTTTTAATGACAATTTTAGCATTTTCCAGCATATTCCTAAATTAGTTGATGCTTCTGATAACTCTATGTTAACTAATGTTCCATTTTTGGAAGAAATCCAGTTGGTTGTTTTTCCTATGGACATGGATAGTGTGGCGCGCGTCGGATAGATTTAATGGGTTCTTTTTCCAAACTTGTTGGGACATCATGAAGGAGGATTTAGTGCTTGCTATGCAATCTTTTTTTCTTAGGCATTAAATTACCAAGATTTGGTGTTCTACTAACATTATTATTATTCCAAAAGTGGACAATCCTATAAATTGTCCAGATTTGAGACCCAATATCCTTTGTAATTTTTCAAAGAAAATTATTTCTAAAAGCTAGTCCAACCATTTTGGTTTTTTACTTACCAAAATTATTTCTCCATCCCAGATAAGTTTTATCCAAGGTCATCACATCACAGATAATATCCTTCTTTCTCAGTAGTTATTTTCTAATCTCAATAAGAAGATTCATGGTTCGAATGTTGGCATCAAAGTGTATATGGCCAATGCAATTGATAGAATTTCATCGCATTTTCTCTTAAAGGTGCCCCGAGGTTTTGTGTTCTCTGAAATATGTATTGATATGGTATGGATAATTTGATCTAATTGTTGGTATTATATTATCATTAATGGCAAGTCATGTGGATATTTTAAATCAGGGCGTGGGGTACGTCAATGTGATCCCCTATGCCCTGCATTATTCGTTATTGCGACAGAAGTTCTCACTAGAGGTGTACATAATCTGATGTCAGCAGGATATATAGAAAACTACATAATGAACAGGGGATGCTCACTTATTTCATTCCTTTCTTTCGCAGATGATATCATCTTTTTTCAGAGTGGTAGGCCTCGTTCTATCAGGAAATTCATGCAGTTTCTTTCTGCATATGAAATCCAATTTGGATAGATTTTTAACGCATTCAAAAGCTTCTTTATACCAGCCCCCATATGCTCACTTCGACAGAGGAAAAACATTTCATCTTATACGGGTTTTCCTATTATATTAGCACCGGTTACTTATCTAGGTGTTCCAGTTTATCAGGATTGGGAAACAAAGCCTTATATTTTGCCTATCACTGATAAAGTTTTTAATCGTATTACACACTAGAAGTCTGGATTTCTTTCTATGGTAGAAAAATTAGCTCTAATTCAAGTGGTTCTCATGATGTTTGGATCGTATGTCTTCTCAACTTTATTTCGTACATTAGCATTTATCCAAGATTTTAATAAGGTTTATGCTAATTTTTTCTAGTGTAATTCAAATGAGTCTCCCAAACATCATTGGAATTCTTGGGATGTTATTTCTAAACCTAAAATTGAAAGTGTTCTTGGTGTTCATAAGATCATTGACGTGTGTTTAACCTTCTCATGCAAAATTTGGATTCATTTTCTTCATAACAATTCTTTATGAGCTAATTTTTTAAACTTCAAATATAAAAAAGTAGATCATGTGAATGTTAGAGGAACTCCTTCATTTACACGTGGGGACATGGAAAAGAATGCAAGCGGTATATGATGTTATTGATGATAATGTTTTTGAAGCTCCTAACCAAGGTTGGCTCTCGCATTGTGTTTCTTTAAATAAAGATTGGGAAGTTCTGCAAATTAAACACACGGTTCAATTTTTCTTCCCCAAGATTTTGTATCCTAAATTACCTAAAAAAATTTCAACATTCATGTGGCCTACCCTTCATTATGATATCCCTCTATATCTTAATCTTAATTCTATACATATTCCCTTCATTTCGAGATGTCGATATTGCAGTGTTTATTAAAAGGAAAGTGTCTCCCACTTATTTATCTCAAGTTCAATTGCTATCTCAGTTTGGAATCATTTTGAAAACTTTATGGGTCTCAAATTTCATTGTTCTGGATTTGTATCTCATCTATTGTTTTGGTGGATTAATTCTAATGGGAACAACATCAGGGCCACTCTTTGCAAATTAATTCTAAGCCTCATTGTTGCAAGGTTTGGTGTGCAAGGAACAAGGCCACTTTTGAAGACAAAAATATGAATTTCAAGTAGATAATTTATGAGGTTCATTAAGACGTTATTATTTTTTTTAAAGCTAGGCCATATAAAGGGCCTTATTCTAGATATCTTCGTTCATATAGTTTTTCTTTTTCTTTTTCATGTAGTTGTTTGTAATCCCCCAGAGAAAGTTGTTTGTCTCTATTTTTTTATATATCTCGAGGAGCTTTCCTCTTTAAGAAAAAGAACGTAAATATTTATATACGGGTGAATTGCATGGAGTAAAAAGGTATTACTTGTATATAACTAGTGAGACTCTTATATAGTGAATTTAAAAAGGATTAATTAAGTTAATGTGATAAACAACTTGTGAAATAAAAGTACAACTTACTTGAGCTATAGTAATATGTCAAGGAAATTTCAGGAAAGGACTAGTTAGACGGGTTAGTATAACTAGTAGGGTTAGGAAGAAGCATTAGGTGCGTACTTTAGATGAGTTGTGACTATATCTCAAGTGAGTGCGACACTTGCTTAAATATGAAGAGAATTCTTGCATTTTAATTGGTGTACTTTAATTCACTTGAAAAAATATTTTCAAAAGGAATTGGGCGCTGACCCATACTTGCAAAAATATTTTCAAAACCTTTTAGGTGTCTAGCTACAGGGATGCCCAACTTGAAGATCTGTTCTAGGGATGCATAGCTACAACAGGTGTGGATGTTTGCAAGATTTAGACTTAGTCGCTTCGATTAGTTCATTCCTAGAGTAGGTTGCAGCTAAGTTATTTCATTTGGGAATGATGTCCCATCTATTTTTATTTCATTCAGATTTTGTATTAAAATTATTATTCTGTTGGATTAATTTGGTTTTGGGATTTTAGCAAATGGTTTATTTGGGCAGTCTTTTATTTATTTATATAGTATTGACTTATACTCAGAGTTTATGTGAATGGACTAATTTATGTTGTTGTTATTGTTAAATAAAAAGATTAAAATTTTGACATCTCCTTTTGAATACTATGTGCTTTGTAAGTTTTAAAAAGTTTTCGATAGTAATGCTAAGAATGAACTAAATGAGAAACCACTTTTAATTTAATAGAGGACTGGTCACTTGATATTTAATTAGACGGGGTGTCACATATGGTATCAGCGCATCATGTTCAAGTGTCCATAGGATCTCTATGACTTTTCTAAGTTTTAGCTTATCCTTCTTTGGTGTAGATACTTATAATAGGATTGTTGTATTCTTTGACACATGGAAATTTATGTTCTTTTGCTATTATAGATGTATGGAGGGTGAACACATACAAATCATTTGGAAATTTCATATGCCTCCAAGGAGAGGTAGACCAGCTAGAGAAACAACAAGGGAGGATGATGATTAGACAAGTGGCCAAGATAGTAGCTCAGTCAGTTAATGCAGCTATGAGAACCATGACTATTCATTTCCTATAGGACCATCCATTGTCGCCAGTGGTACTAGATATATAGGCCCAGTTAAGGACATCTACTTAGCAGAGAGTCATAGAGTTGTTTAAGAAGGACCACCCACTAGCGTTTCAGGGTAGCTTTGATGTAGTTGTGGTGTGTCAGTTAAAGAAGAATATACAGCACCACCTACGCATAATGGAGTGTAGTGAGATGTATAAGAAAATGTTACCTACTTTGAGAATTGTTGGAGCAACATTAAAGTGGTGGGAGTCACTTACCATCGGCGAGGAGAGAGATATGATGATGATTACTGAGTTTTGGTTGTGGTTTGACCGTAGGTATTTTTCGCCAGCAGTGGAGATCGAGATGGAAAATAATTTCTGTCAGGTAAACCAGGGTGATCACTCTATGGCAGAGTATTAGTAGGAGTTCACCCATTTAGATAATTTATGCCAGACGAGGTGAGTAACGAGGAGCGGAAGAAAGTGATGTTTATAGATGGATTAGCCTAGAGGATTATGCAGTACTTGATCGGCAACCCAACACTGGGGATGTATACTAATGTCGTCAATGCATTATTATCACACTGCCGGGATCATCGCTTTCACATGAAGGGAAGAAATAGAGGAGGTGAGCCCAACAGGGCAAGGTAAGTGGGTGTACTATTAGTGGATCACAATAGTAGGATGGCAGGCTGCAGGGGCAGGACTCCCGACAAGGGAATTCTTGTAAGAGATTTAGATATGGGGCCTATCCATTGAATAGACATGATTTTCGACTGGGCCAGCAGGGTCTTGATCATCGACAACACTTTGCTCCTCAGGGCCGCTAGGGCCAAGGGAATGGCAAGGGATGCGAGTAGAGATAGGAGCAGTGGTAGAGAGGATTTTCTAAGAAGTTTTTCTTTTGTGTAGAGGCAGGTCACATGAAGAGAGATTGTCCTAAGTGAGGCAAAGGCAACTACCGGACGACATTCTAGATGTACAATCACTACAAAAGTTCATGGGTTAGTTTGGATGGGAGAATTCTAACCAGGAACCCAAGGACCAGGAAAAGCAGATATAATATGGAGGTAAATTGTCTTTTTATCCTATGATCATGTGGTATGTTATGAGTGACATTTGGGGCATCATAACATAATATTGTTATCACTAGGATTCATGGACGAGTCGATTTTAGTGGGTGCATTGGCCGTAATAACCATATTATATATATATATAGTTATCATGGGGTAGTGGGATTCTTTGGTGTTAACCACGAGAGAGTGGGGTGTACACTAAGAGGAAGTTTGCATTACATGAAAGATTACTACTTTCGAGATTTATGGAAGTAGGGTAGATGATTTTACAAGTTTTGTCTTATTAACGATGGATTGGAGCTATATTGATAGTTATAGTAAGACTTTATGGTCGCTATAGTAGGATATGGATTATTTCAGCTAGGTATCACCTGACATAAGGTCTAGCTTATATATACATGTATATATGTTATAATGTGTTGTATAATAGACTTATAAAAATATGCTTATATTTTTTATTGTAATCCTAGGGAGTATAGACATTTATTGATGGGATTCAGGGTGAATACGCTTATTGTCAAGAAGAGAGATATAGCTCATGATTTATTCGCGCTAAGAAACTAGTGATAATAAGGGGCGTGTTATTGTATATTGTCTTTTTTAGTATAAGAGTGGTCAAGTTTACCTTTGTGTCAAGAGATGGGTATTTGGGGGTACGTGCTACGGATTGAGGGCCTAACGGATCTCAACGACCGACAATGTTATGAAGTAATGTATTTGGGGGGGTACTTATTTGGATTTCGCATTGTGAGACATCCCATGCATGAAACTTAGCGCAATGCTGGAAGTGGGGTGATGTTTGTTCATTAGTAGATGAGTTTGATACCTCGGTTATTATACATCTATATATTTATAACTGTGAGTTGATAGTTATATTACAGTTTAAGGCTAGTAAAGTCGGGTAACATTTGTGGGGATAAGCATGGGACTGGGTGTCTGGGCACCCTGATTAAATAATTTAATTATAAAATAATTCGCGGTTAGTAGTAGTAGTAGAAATAGGTGTAAAGATCATAAGGGAAGGTGATTAGGGAGATAGTCGACGTTTGGAGTACTAGAATTATCTTAATTTCGAGGACACAATTCCTTTGTAAGGGGGGAAGTAGGTAACACCCCCTAATTTCAAGGACATTGAATTTGATTATTTTTGGTTGAAATAGGACTAATTTTAATTTAAAGAAATATAAATTCATGATTTGGAGAATTTATTTAATTTGGTGAATTGAGATTTAATTAGTTCGGATCATTTTTAGATTTCGCATATGTCGCATTTTGAGGTCAAAATGTGAGAATGTTATAAAGTAATTCAAATGAAAATTTTGAGTCCACGATTGATTCGGGATGGGTCGAAATAGTCAAAAAAGAGTACCCGAGGGTAGTAAATGGGTCTCGGGCATTTTTAGACATAACCGGACCCACACGAGGGTGATTGGTCCATTTTAATTTAGCCCACAAGTCTAATTTCAGCATTAGCATTCAAAAATATAAATTTGAGTGTTCGGGGTGAACACAACTCCAGAAGGAAAATATTAAAAAAAAAATTAGAGAGGTTGGGGTAGACACAACTCAAAGAAAAACCCTAAGCTTGGAGGGAAGGAAAGAAGGGGAACTTGAGGATATTTTGGGAGTCAAATCTATCATTTTCATCAAAGGAATCATACTCTACAAATCATAAACATGCAAGTGGTTAATTTTCTTCAATGTAAATTTGTGATACTCGATTGATATCATAGTAGGTGTGATAAAATTCAGTATTTTTGGGTTGGGTTGACATACAAATTGGGTTTTCACATTGTGGATCATTACGTGTAAATTTTTAGGAAATATTGATATGTCAGAGAATATTGTTTAGGGAATTTATATTTGAGGGTTGAACGCATAAATTTATTTCCTTGTAAGATTATTAGTGAAATCAAATTAAAGAAGAGGATTTATAAATCTCGTGTATTTAGAGTTATATATTTTTGAATAGGAATTTGTATTCTATAAAGGAGAAAGATTTAACTTAAATTATCAAACATGGGTCGTTAACTCGATATGAAATTTGGGATTGAAAATCGGGTATAATTCGATTTGTTCATAAGAGGTTACAACATGGGTTCTGGGAAGAAAGTTGTGAAGAAAACATTCATGGTGGACAAACAAAAGGAGAAAGAAGAAGAAGAGAAACCTAGGCGTTGTTCGAACGACCCTGGGCCTCGTTCGCGTGACACCACCTTCATTCGAATGACAGGGTGAGTCGTCTTAATAGGCGCGGTTTCGTTTATATCTGATTGGGTCGGAGGTGTTGATTTCTAGTGGTTCAAGAGGAGTTTGACGGCGGGGCACTTATATATAGGGAGTTAAAATGAAGATGAGTATGAATATGTATGTGGATATAAAAAGAGTGAATCCTATATTTTTAGAATTTGGGGCGAGAAATCCTATGGTGATGATAAGGACCAAGGGTGCGAGTCTGGGTATTTTTGATTGAGTGACAACATGTTAATAAATTAATTAATGTTAACAAATTAATTAAGTTTATAATCGGGACATTGACTCGTAGATTTTAGGCTAGTGCTACAGGAATTGGGCAGGGATTAGCCGGATATAAATTAAATATTTACATGTATATATACTAGCATATGCCCGTACCTGAAGGCACGTCCAAAATTTTTCAAAGTACGTAATCGTGAAATGGCAAAAAAATTTCAAATTTCGTAATAGCCAAATGGAAAAAATTTGCAAAGTGCATAATTACAAAACGAAAAAAATTTCTTTCCATAACAAAATAGTGTAATTTAAAAAAAACAAACATGCAGTCAATAACTGGACCAACGGTTCACGGCATTACTTATCAAAACAGTAGTGATATGAATGATAAACATGTGGAGTTACAATATCTAGAGTGAAAGTACTTAATCGTGTAACGACGAAAATTTTCAAAATACGTAACTACAAAACGACAAAACTGAGTGTAAAAATTGTCATGTATTTTTAGATTAAATTGAGTGTCAATGGTGTTATCATTGTTTTAATCATATATTTTCATGAAGGCATGACGAACATTTTTAAAAATCACGTAATTGCAAATTGATAAAATTTTCCA
The DNA here is from genome assembly GCA_949130495.1 of Sambucus nigra. Classification (NCBI taxonomy): domain Eukaryota; kingdom Viridiplantae; phylum Streptophyta; class Magnoliopsida; order Dipsacales; family Adoxaceae; genus Sambucus; species Sambucus nigra. The sequence goes on along the minus strand of OX422213.1, from coordinate 351,667,160 downwards.
AAGTATGTAATTACGAAACAAAAAAAATTTTGCTCCCCCAACAAAACGAAGTGTTAGGTCATATATAATTTAAACATCGTATAAAAAAAATCATCAATTCAACTCAATTCATGAGAATAACACCAATGCTTAAGTCAAAAAGATTTATTATATAACATAAATAATCATAAAAAAATTTTAAAAAAAATGGCCAGAGTTTCCTCTATTTATAGAACTAACCATCATGTTTAAGAAATAAAAAAATAACCCAACAACAATATTCAACGAGACAATTTATCAGTCAAGATTAAATATTCATAGTCTGTTATGTATCTCCTTTATGGGTTAATCGATAAAACAAAATGCGATATATGTCAATCCTCCTGATACCACTAAATCGTCAGTGTTCCGTCGTATCATCCTAACAACAAAGTCCTACAAAACCAAAAGTGTCACTAAATTAAAGGTTTTTCTCCATAAGTCGTGAAAAGCCTTTTATAAAATCCTTATAAATTAAAAAGTAACAGTGCCCATTACCCTGGATAAAATGAGATTTAAAAAGAAGAATACTAAAGTTCAGCACGCTCACTACCTCCTCCATCAAAATCACTTGTTACACCACTTTTTTTCGGTAGGTACGATGTCCTAGTTGTCCCTGTTATGTTCCTCAATATTACCATGTATTTATTCATGTATTTAATAAAGGTAGCTACAATATGGAATCAATTATCATGTAAATAAGTTTAAAAAATGGTAATATGCATTATGGTAACAGGTGTTCATAACTCTAAAAACACAGAGCTAATTAAAAATAGAGTTTCAAAATGCTATTCTAATATATGGCTATTGATGGTAATATGTATCATATGGAAGAGTTTCAAAATAACACTTGAAATGAATAAGATATGTGTAATAAGCCATTGAAATGAATCAGCTATGTGTAGTATGCCATTGAAATAACACTTAAATTCTAATACAAACATAAAGCAGATTTAGATACATTGAAATGATTACTGAATAGTAAGATACATTGAAATGCTAACGGAATACTAATCCCATTGCGAGAGCTATCTGTGGCTAATAGCAACATATAATGATGTTTGGATTCATCCTTTGAGCTTCAAAAATTGCCATATTCCCAGTTATTCAAATGATAAATTTGTACCTTCAATTGAGTCTTCTCATTTTCCAGGAAAAAATATATATTCAAAGTAAACCAACCTAATACAAATCCTAAACACCGGCATTTTAGAACTTCCTTAGATCGTGGTGAGAATAAATATTGACAAGATTTATGCAAACTGCCATGTTATCTTTATTTATCAAAAAGAACACAACTTTGGCGACTGATCATCCGTGCCTCTTTTCAACCAAATAGAATATGCGAACTATTGAAAATAGAGAAACACCCCAAAACGATTCATACAATTCTATAAGTAAACTTTGGAAATTTTCATAATGCCTAAAAACATTAATCATTGTGTATCTGTTGATATGCTAATTAAAGAATTTTGTCAATCATACATGAATGACGTAACTAATTCCAGCATTATCCAAATAAGGAATAAAATGAAGAAAACGTACAAATAGTTTCCTAAATAAACTACATAAATATAACTCGGAAATTAGAATTTTATAGATGAATTGGTTATGAATTTGATTTCAAATGCAAGATGTCCAGGCCCCATTTTTTAGTCCAATTACTCAAGTACTTAGTTGAGTTAGCCGTTAAAAGATTATCCATGTATTACTCATTTTTTATTCCTTTAAGGACCTGAAATGTCACAGGACAACATATTTGTGACAACCCGAATATTATTATGATAAAATATATTTAAATCATGCTTACCTTATGTGATATTAATAATGTGTTATTAGTATATCTAATGTTAAGTGAATATGTTTAGTCTAATCCTACTTTCATAAATCATGAAATGTCAAAATATTTACAAACACAAAATTTTTGTTGTTTTCGATAGAAATGTCCCTATTTAAGACTAGTTTTACCTTTATAACTTAACAACTGACTTGAGGTGGACACTATATAATTGTAGATATTTGAGTTAGGGTTGTAACACAACAAACGGTGCATCAAACGGATGTACGAAGAAGAAATTAGGCCAAATTTACGAACAGGGGGCAAATGTGTCAATTCCTTTTAAGTGGTAAATTGTCTTTTATTAAACCGAATGGTTTAATTTGATTGGTTGGCTTGGGAGGAAGACTTGGCCGACTTAAAACTCTCCTTATAACCTTTTTCTTCATTAAATTAAGACTAAGTTCAGTTTCAAGTGTTGTTAGCTTGAGGAAAGAGAAAGTAGAAGTTTAGGAAGAAAAAGTGAGGAGAAAAAGTGTAGAAAAATCCGTAGAAATTATGTAAAAGTCCCGAAGGTAATCCTAATTGCAATTCTTGTTATTTTTCTTATATTAATGATTTAGATGATATAAAACATCATTTTTTACAATAGTTTCAACTATATATATATATATATATATATATATATGTGTGTGTGTGTGTGTGTGTGTGTGTGTGTGTGTGTGTGTATGGTTTGATGAAAGTTTAAGTTAATTGAATGTACAAACCCTTAAAATTGCTTTGTATTGAACCCCCTTGTATTCAAACTTGAATATCTCTTTGTGTGCTTTCTGTAATTGAACAATTCTAATTGTATATGAAGTTATACTAATTTATTCATATCATATCCGAAAATGAGAATTTATCTCCTTTTGGTTAGGTCTTAATGATGATTTCAAGTTGGTATATAGTTGCTATTTGTATATTTCATTTCGAAATTCCGTGAGTTTGGTCATGCTTTTGACATAGCAAATTAAGTCAAAAAATTATGAAACTTTAATTATGTACTATTAAGTATGTGTACTAAAAATAGGTTGAAAATCTTGGAAAGTTATATTGTAGAAAAATTATGAAAATTCTTTGAAGTCGAAGGAACAATAAAGGAGCTTGTAGGGAAGATTTCTTGTGTTGTAAATAAATGGTCATAACTTGCTCTAGGAAGATTGAAAATTAGACCGTCACCTGTAATGTAAATCATATTCATATATGTTTTCATATTCATAAGGTTGGACACCTGTACTTATACAATTTTGGAATATAGGATGGTTGAGTATAGAAGACAATAATTTAAGGCCATACTGAATACCCCATGAAAGAATATTGTTATCTCCTGTTTCTAAAGAGTATTTTGAGTATATATTTCATGTGTACATACATTGAGAAGTATGTTTTCATATTTACTTGGGTGTAATTATAAATCCCTTATGAGGTATTTCCTACGATTGAAGGTTCATAACTTTATCAACATGTGTACCATTATTTTGTCTTTACTCATGTTTCATGAAATGTGACTGAAGTGGAATTATATTGTTGTTGTATAGTCATGCAAAGTTACATAATTATGTTAGGATAATACTTATGATTGAGATTCAGTACTAATTTAGTTGGATTGACAAGTGTAAGGTCTAATCAACCTATTTCAGCTCCACCCGAGGGAAACATAAATATATAGTTGACAACCCATGGTGTGTGTACTCGCTAGAATGATGTATTTGTATACTGTTATGAATATGATCATAATGTTATGAATATAAAAAATTTCATTTCGATTTACCAAAATGGGAGGTTACTCCTCTACCCGGAATGGGGGAGATTTGTCTATTAATGACAAGGGGTTACTCCTCGACCAGGAATGGGGGAGAATTGTCTATTTAGACGGGATATGTGAATCATGATTCGAAAAAGTTGATCATTCATTATGAATTAGCCGGATAAGTTAATACATAATTATATGGACATGATTTATTGCATTTAAATTCATGCAGTAGTATAGTAGTTATGCATTCACTGGTCTATTTTTGCTCATGGTTCATTTGTTCACATTTTTTAGGTAATGCGATGTCATTGCCAAATCTAGGTGGTCGGTTGGGTTAGACAGGATTGGGAGAAACATTGATTTTTTTTGTTTGTAAATGATGTAATTAAGTTAACTTATTTTTCAAGAAAGTTTTTATGGACATGACGACTCTGATGTTGTAAATAGGCCTTAAGTTATATGGATTTACAATGATGACTCTGAAATTAAAACTCGTGTTTATGGTTTGGTTAGATTAATTACGATTTGACTCACTTTGAAATTCAGACTTAATTATAAGTAACTGGGTTGGGGTGTGTCACCTTTTGGTATCAGAGACTAGGTTTTAGAGGTTCTGGAGTGAGAAGATTCTAGATTTGGCAGTGAATGTTAGAAATATGTTTTGTCTGATACTAACGATTATGTTAGGAAAAAATAAATATATATGCATATTGTTATATATTTTATTCATTTTAGATATAAAAGAATGGAACAAGGGAATTTAAATGTGATAATAGATGATGAGGCTTCAAATATGGCAGCAGAGGTAGAGGTTGAGCAACCTATTCATGAAAATGTAGAACCTGACCCGGAATAATTGACAGACATGCAAAAAATGACACGTGCTATGACTCTAATGGCAGAGCATCAAGCTAGATTTGTGGCTCAGATGGAAGAACAACAGACTAGGCAACTGTATGCGTAAGCATTGGCTAGGGCTAAGGAGGTGATGCACCGGGAGAAAATAAGTACTTCACACGAGAAATTTATTAAGATGAACCCACCATCGTTCGAAGGAGCAGTTGATCCAACAGAGGCAGAAGTCTGGGTTGAAGAGATTGAACTTATCTTTGGGGTAAAGAGGATGCCTGGAAATCAACAGGTGACCTTGGCGGTATATATGATAAAAGGAGAAGCTTTGTACTTGTGGGATGCCACAAAACATTTGTTGATTACTCCAGGAGGTGGAAATTTGATCTCATGGGGTGCTTTTGTTAAAGCCTTGTATGACAAGTATTTTACCCCAATGTATCAAAAACAAAAGGATAAGGAATATTTCATGTTTAATTAGGGGAGTATGACAGTTAGAGAATACAAAGCTAAACTTACAGCCTTATCTCGGTTTTCTTCGAGGTTTATACGAAATGAGGAAGATATGTGCAACCGATTTGTCGATGAACTAGATTTAGTTATTAAATCAAGGCTATCAGCTTTAGAGACTATTTGTTATTCATCCTTGGTGAACAAAGCCCTGCTGGTAGAAAATGACGTGAATGAAGCGAAAGGGAATCGAGAACGAGGTGTAAAGAGAAGCAGATTCAATCCAAGTTATAAAAAAGGTAGTGATACAGAATATTCAAGACTTTGAGGGCAGGAATTTCAGCATGGTAGAGGTATGGGAGGTGGTTCGTAGAGGGGGGAGGCTAGTAGTGGAAGAGGTTCAGGAGCTTCAGCATAAGGAGATTCGAATGTTTTTTTCTTTTGTGGTACATCGGGGCAATATAAAAAGAAATTTATGTGACACCCCGCCTAATTAAATACCGGGCGATCACTCCTTTATTAAATTAAAATCAAGGTGAACAGTTGGTTCATTCTTAGCATCACTGTCGTAAAAATAAACTTTTCCAAATTAACACCCTAATTAATTAAGCTAAGTGTCAAAACCATTTTTAACCTTTCTAACCAAATTGTATTTTTAAAGAAAAACTTATATATTTAATTATTAACCACATTTTAATAAGTAAGAATCATACAACAATTATCCTGAAACATAATCCAATTACTTTAAACATTCAACATCCAAAATCCCAACATTTAAAACTAAATGTAAAACATACATGCTGAATAAATCCCAAAGTAACAGTACCAGAAATAACTAAAATACAAGTGTCCCAACAGAACAGATAAATAGTGGAAAGGACGACACATGCCCCAATAACTGCGAATCATAGGAGTGGAATCAAGTAAATGAAATCGTCTAAGCAGGTAGCCTGCAACTCCCACCTAAGCTGCAGCACGTTCCTTCCAAGGGATCCTAAGCAAGATGCCCCTGTGGCTGGGCACCTGTAGTACATACATATATATACAAGAGAGAGAGAGAGAGAGAGAGAGAGAGAGAAACGGGTCAGATCCCGATAGTGTATATGATTTAAAAATTATTTAGCAAGTATTTAAATTGATACATGCCAATACAACAACATATTAGTTCGACACTCTCTTGAGAAATTCTCACCTCTCTTCTAATGTGCATGCCTATCGCACTAACCGTCCCAGTGGTCTATCTCATTATATATCACGCTATCCTTTCCCAATGGTTTAACTTACCTTAGGTTATTCGTAAGATTTAAAACTGAACAAGACAATTATTTAAAACGTAATATTTCAATTTGTAACCACAGTTCTCATTTTAACTTTATCAATAAAGTTTTCCAGTGTCATTTTATACTTTCTCAAAACAAATATTTATAATTTGAGTCATCACCCATGTCCTACTTACAAAATCACAGTAGGCAGTTCCAAATTCCAAAATTTCATATATATATATTAACTATTCGTATAATATATATATTATAACAGGACCCCAAATAAACTATGGTGCGGGCATACTCTACTATCCAAAGCCCCATATTACTCATATTAAGGGGAATACATTCGGAATCACTCTTGAATTGTATTAACATACATACACAAATAATATTGAGGGGAAGTATAGATTCCAAGTCTCTAAGTGGATGGAACATGCCTGCGTCTCTTAGGACCGTCTGAACTATCACATCGATAGCCTATACCAAGGATATCTATCTTCTAGGGTACAAGTTGATATTCCCCATAAAGGTCCCATCGAGATAAGACTGTCCCATCGCGGTAACCTTAAGGATAGCAAGTAGCGTGGGCATGATTTTCACACGTAAATAGTATATGCATACACAATCATATAACTATATTAATATTACCATAACAATATTAGGTATATTCAAATCCAATAGTTACGACATTTATCCTTATTTTCACATTATTGGTATCATGTATAAGGGTTCGTCTCTAACCTTAATTCGAAGGATTCTTCCATCTTATTACGTAACTCACATGGACTCTATCTTCCCAAGTATAAAATTCAGTCGGTGTCCTTTTTATGTTCCAACGTAACCCTCTTATGTATCTCCCCCTTTAATACATAAATTCATCGACCCTTAAGTAATTATCCCCAAAAATACAATTCTCGTCTCATATTAAAAATACCAAAATTATTCATATGTCCTACTGATTTTCCATATCTCCCAAAACACATTATTAAGGATGTCCAAGAATTATTTCACGATAAATTGAATTTAATTCATTTAAAAAGGGAAATAGGGGTCTGCCAGGAGGGGTCGATCGATCGAGGTCTGGGGCTCGATCGATCGAACCTTCGATCGATCGAAGCTCTGGGCTCGATCGATCGATCAAGTAGGTCTGCGAAAACTGAAATTCTGCAGTTACGGGTTTCATCTCCTAACTTCAACAATTTCCATATTTTCTAATCCCAATCGTCCCAGAATTTATACTACTAACCTTATATCATCATATTAGGTATTTTCAACGTAAAGCATGTGGATTTCAGTCACTTAATCATGGATTAACAGCCCAAGATCTATACAATTATCAAGAACCCTAGAAATTTCTTAATCATTGTTCTAATCTGTCTTTCCCAAAATTTCCTTCTAATACAACATTAAAATTTTGTGGATTATTCTTCTACATCACCAATAATTTCCTGAATAAGGTTTAAGTCATCACTACATGCAAATTCCTATCACAATTTAGGTTTTCTTCAATGTAATTCATCCCTAATGATTCCTAAACTAATATGAAGGATGCACCAACGAAATAAGCAAGATAAACACTTGCCTGAGATTTTTGGTGTTCTGATTTGCAGATGATTTTGGTGTGGTTGCATAGCCTGTTGCGCGATCTACGCGTTGGTGGTGGTGGCGGTGCAAACGAATGACTTTTGGGCCTTGAATTTGCCTTGAGAGCTCTCTCCTTCCTCTCCTATGGCCGTTCTTGTGTTTGAGTTTTCTAACCCTAGCTGACTAACCTAAATGGTTGATATAGATTACTGATTTTTGTGGGTTTAATTACCCAAAAAGGTGAAATGTCCAAAACGCCCTCCCGGGGTACCAATTAGGCCTAAAAACGCCCCGAGACCCAAACTAAATCCCCACGTGCACTTTTCTGACTATCTCGACCCTTTCGGACGCATTGGCGCACTCAAAACGACCATACGAATGACTTATAAAATATTCACTTTTATTTATCAATATTTAGTCCTGACGCGACACGGGCGCGTCCCGACTCAAATTTCCAAAATTGTCATTTTATTCACTCGTGACATTCAATATAACCAATATTACATATTACTTTGCTCATTAGTAATATTCAACAAATTTTCCATAATTACTAATTCTCGTCATGTTAATAATTATAACATAATTAATTTCCGGATTTTTTTTATTAAATAATTAACTCATATTAAATTTAATAAATCCCCAAATTAATATAGTATAAAAATACGGGGTATTACATACTTTCCCCCTAATAAAGGAATTTCATCCAGAAATTCGAAAAACAAGGCATACCTAGTAAGAACAAATCTGGATATCTCTCGCGCATATCGGCCTCGCGCTCCCAAGTGGATTCCTCCATATGATGATGCTCCCACTGGACTCGCACGAGTGGAACTATCTTCGACCTCAATCTCCTCTCACTATAGTCTAGGATAGCCACCGGTCTCTCCTCGTAAGAGATGTCAGGCTGTAAGTCTATCTCATCTATCGCAATGTGAGTATGGGCCATATCATCCCGAAGACACCGTCTCAACGACGAGATGTGGAATACATCGTGAATGCGATGTAAATGCTCTGCTAGTGCCAATCTGTAATCTACCGGCCCAATCCTCTCGATGATGGGAAATGGTCCCACGTACCTCGGGGCCAATTTCCCCTTCTTCCTGAACCTCATCACTCCTTTCATAGGAGATACATGCAGTAATACTTGGTCCCCCACATTAAACTCTCGAAAGAACCGTTTCGCATCGGCGTAGCTCTTCTGTCTGTCCTGGTCTACTCGAATGTGACTTCTGATCATCTCAATTCTCACAAAGGTTTCCTGAATTACCTCCGGTCCTAGAAACGTGTTATCCCCTACCTCGAGACAACAAGTTGGAGAACGACTAGGCCTGCCATACAAATCCTCAAATGGAGCCATACCAATCGTAAACTGATAAGAGTTATTATAAGCAAACTCTACCAGTGGAAGATGTGGCTACCAAACTCCTCTAAAATCAAGAACACACATGTGTAGCATATCCTCTAACATCTGATTAGTACGCTCTGTCTGTCCATCTGTCTGTGGGTGGTAAGCTGAACTCAACCTCAACTCAGTACCCATAGCCTCTTGAAAGCTTTCCCAGAAACGCGACACAAAAATCTTGTCTCTTTCTGACACAATATTCAGGGGCACCCCATGTAATCTGATAACCTCAGCAATGAACAACTGAGCATACTCACCCGTGGTATAGTCTGTCCACACCGGCAGAAAATGAGCCACCTTGGTCAAACGGTCTACAATCACCCAGATAGAATCGTGGCCCCGCTGTGATGTAGGCAACCCTGTAATAAAATCCATCAAAATACTCTCCAACTTCCACGCGGGTACTTCCAATGGCTGAAGCAATCCTGACGGTTTCTGATGGTCCACTTTCACCAGCTGGTAGGTAGAACACTTGGACACGAACTCAACAATGTGTTTCTTCATCCCACTCCACCAGTATTGCCTCCTCATATCCTGGTACATCTTATCTCCTCTAGGATGTGCCGCAAATCGGGATCCGTGAGATTGGGTCATCAATGCATGACGCAATTCTGCCCCTTCTGGAACCACTAATCTCCAATTAAACCTCAAACCCCCATCAGAACTAACAGAATAGGACTCATCACCCTCGGCTAAAAGTCGTACAATCTGCTCCTGGCAAAACGGGTATGTTGTCTGTGCCTGTATCACCTTTATAACAATCTCAGGAGTGACTATCATAATAGATATGAAGGAACGGCTACTGCGTCCTGGTGGCCTAACTCCTTCCACTTTGCTTTCCAGACGTTCGCTACCTCGTCTACCGGTCTATGGCTCAACGCATCAGCAACTACGTTGGCCTTCCCCGGATGATACTGTATGTCGAACTGATAGTCCTTCATAAATTCTAACCATCTGCGCTGTCGCATATTCATCTCTCGCTGAGTGAATAGGTACTGCAGTGACTTATGGTCTGTGAAAAAACGAAACTTCTCCCCCAATAAGTAGTGCCTCCATATCCTCAATGCAAAAATGACCGCTGCTAACTCCAAGTCGTGGGTGGGGTAATTCTTCTCATGCGGCTTAAGCTTGCGGGAGGCAAAAGCTATAGACTTCCCTTCCTGCTGAAGTACTCCCCCAAGTCCCCGTAAAGAGGCATCGGTTTAAATCAGGTACTCCGCACCCGGCTTTGGTAAAATAAGGACTGGCGCTGAAGTAAGCTTGTCTTTCAGCTCATCGAAAGCCAACTGATAAGCGTCATCCCAAACATATGGTACCCCCTTGCGAGTCAGATTCGTTAATGGACCCGCTATTTTGGAGAATCCCCGAATGAATCTCCTGTAGTATCCGGCTAACCCCAATAAACTACGCACTTTCGTCGGTGTCATGGGTTGTCCCCATTCCCTCACCGCTGACACTTTACTCGGGTCAACTGCTATCCCCTGCTCAGAAAAAACATGGCCCAAGAACTTTACTTCTCGCAACCAGAATCCACACTTCTCGTACTTAGCATACAACTGATGCTCTCGTAAAATCTGAAGAACCTTCCTCAAGTGCTCGGCATGCTCCTCCTCGGAGTGTCAATATATCAAAATGTCATCTATGAAGACGATGACAAACTGATCTAAGAACTCTCTGAATACTCGGTTCATTAAGTCCATGAATACGGCTGGAGCATTTGTGAGACCAAATGGCATCACTCTGAACTCGTAATACCCATATCTCATCAAGAAGGCAGTCTTTGAAACATCATGCTCTCTAATACGTAGCTGATGGTACCCCGACCTCAGATCTATCTTCGAAAAGAAAGTTTCTCCCCTCAGTTGGTCGAACAGATCATCGATTCGAGGCAACGGATACTTATCTGTATCGTGACCTTGTTCAACTCCTGGTAGTCCACACACAACCTCAGTGAACCATCTCTCTTCTTCACAAACATAACTGGATCGCCCCAAGGTGAGGTACTCCTGCGAATGAAGCCCTGACCTAACAGCTGCTCTATCTGATCTCGTAACTCTTGCATCTCCGCCGGAGCCATACGGTATGGATCACGTGCTATAGGTCTAGTATCTGGTAATAAATCTATAATAAAGTCTATCTCTCGGCTGGGGGGTAGGCCTGGTATTTCCTGAAACACATTGAATACTCACGAACAACTGGGATTGAGTCTATCCGAATCATAACCTCCTTAGAGGTATCCTCCTCTATATAATACAAATGAGCGGTCGAACCTCCCTCTAGGCGAGGCATCGCCACTACAAACATCTCTTGCCCCGGAATGGCAAAAACAATGATTCCACCGAAGCAATCAATCATGGCTCTATAAGCTGCGAGCCAATCCATACCGATAATGACATCATGCTCATGCATATCTAAGACTAATATGTCTGCAGGTAATACCAAACTATCAATCTCTACCCCAACTCCTTGGAATATAAAGAAGATAAGCGAACCATTCCCCAGTGATGAGTCTACCTACATTACGGTGCTCTCTACTGTGGTTAATAACCCTAAGGTCTTCGCATAATATGTAGCTATAAAACAGTGCGTTGCCCCAGTAACAAAACAAAATTCGACCCAAAGTCCCATGGATAGAAAAAATACCCCAAATCGCGGTTGGTGCCTGTGGGGAGGCTGCCTGGTGGACATTATAGATATGTCTGTAGTGTAACTGCCCCTGCTGCACTGGAGCTACTGGAAAGGTTGGTAGGGGTGGTACCTGAGCTGGTGCTGGGAGAGCGACTAGAAAAGTGTCCCCTGTGGATCATTACGGGCACCCTGCTGCTGTGGGGCCCTAACATCCTCTGGGCAATCCTGGCGTTTATGTCCATGCGTGCCACACACGAAACATCGGCCTCTAAAGTTACTCCCCCTCTGTCCCTGCTGCTGACGGTGTCGTCCTTGCTGACTTGGGACTTTATTCCTCTTTCGAAACTGCTTCATTTTACCACGTTGTTGACTAGAACTGACTCGGTCTTGGGTAGTTTATTGTCGCAATGGGTCTTTTCATATTTGTCAGCTTTATTCACATGCATTTGGCTAACCTCTCTAGGTCTTTTGCCTCCTTTTAGTTGTATGCTGCATTCTTGGTATTGTAAAACTGCAGAGGTAACTGCTTGTGCTACGATACCTTCTAACTCGGCAGTTGATATTCTCTCTGGGATACCTGAGGTGGGAGTCGATCTTGCCCGTTGACTCCCTTAACCGTTTTAGCTAGTTCTTCTTGACGGTCCATCTGAAAATTTAAGTAAATTTGGATGAGTTCATCATTCAAATAAACAAACCGCGGAAGTACGAATTCCCAATGTATAGAGATGAACACAACATTCCTAATATTTAGGGCTCTATATCAAAGAAAGCAATGCTGAAAGCATAATAAGTCGCACAGATCCTAAAGGACACTAGAACCTGATGCTCTGATACCACCTGTGACACCCCGCCTAATTAAATACCGGGCGATCACTCCTTTATTAAATTAAAATCAAGGTGAACAGTTGGTTCATTCTTAGCATCACTGTCGTAAAAATAAACTTTTCCAAATTAACACCCTAATTAATTAAGCTAAGTGTCAAAACCATTTTTAACCTTTCTAACCAAATTGTATTTTTAAAGAAAAACTTATTTATTTAATTATTAACCAAATTTTCAATAAGTAAGAATCATACAACAATTATCCTGAAATACAATCCAATTACTTTAAACATTCAACATCCAAAATCTCAACATTTAAAACAAAATGTAAAACTACATGTTGAATATATTACAAAGTAATAGTACCAGAAATAACTGAAATTCAAATGTCCCAACATAACAGATATATAGTGGAAAGGGCGACACATGCCCCAATCACTGAGAATCATAGGAGTGGAATCAAGTAAATGAAATCGTCTAAGCAAGTAGCCTACAACTCCCACCTAAGCTGCAGCACGTTCCTTCCAAGGGATCATAAGCAGGACGCCCCTGTGGCTGGGCACATGTAGTACATACATATATATACAAGAGAGAGAAAGAGAGAGATAGAGAGAAACGGGTCAGAGCCCGATAGTGTATATGATTTAAAAATTGTTTAGCAAGTATTTAAATTGATACAGGACAATGCAACAACATATTAGTTCGACACTCTCTTGAGAAATTCTCACCTCTCTTCTAATGTGCACGCCTATCGCATTAACCTTCATAGTGGTCTATCTCATCATATATCACGCTATCCTTTCCCAATGATTTAACTTACCTTAGGTTATTCGTAAGATTTAAAACTTAACAAGACAATTATTTAAAACGTAAGATTTCAATTTGTAACCACAGTTATCATTTTAACTTTATCAATAAAGTTTTCCAGTGTCATTTAATACTTTCTCAAAACAAGTATTTATAATTTGAGTCATCACCCATGTCCTACTTACAAAATCAAAGTAGGCAGTTCCAAATTCCAAAATTTCATATATATATATTAACTACTCGAATAATATATATATTATAACAACATCCCAAATAAACTATGGTGCGGGCATACTCTACTATCCAAAGCCCCATATCACTCATATTAAGGGGAATACATTCGGAATCACTCTCGAATTGTATTAACATACATACACAAACAATATTGAGGCGAAGTATAGATTCCAAGTCTCTAAGAGGATGGCACATGCCTACGTCTCTTAGGACCTTCTGAACTATCACATCGATAGCCTGTACCAAGGATATCTATCTTCTAGGGTACAATTCGATATCCCCCATAAAGGTCCCATCGAGGTAAGACTGTCCCATCGCGGTAACCTCAGGGATAGCAAGTAGCGTGGGCATGATTTTCACACATAAATAGTATATGCATACACAATCATATAACTATATTAATATTACCATAACAATATTAGGTATATCTCAAATCCCATAATTACGACATTTATCCTTATATTCACATTATTTGTATCACGTATAAGGGTTCGTCTCTAACCTTAATTCGAAGGATTCTTCCATCTTATTATGTAACTCACATGGACTCTGTCTTCCCAAGTATAAAATTCAGTAGGTGTCCTTTTTATGTTCCAACGTAACCCTCTTATGTATCTCCCCCTTTAATACATAAATTCATCGACTCTTAAGTAATTATACCCAAAAATACAATTCTCGTCTCATATTAAAAATCCCAAAATTATTCAAATGTCCTACTGATTTTCCCTATCTCCCAAAACACTTTATTAAGGATGTCCAAGAATTATTTCACGATAAATTGAATTTAATTCATTTAAAAAGGAAAATAGGGGTCTGCCAGGAGGGGTCGATCGATCGAGATCTGGGGCTCGATCGATCGAACCTTCGATCGATCGAAGCTCTGGGCTCGATCGATCGATCAAGCAGGTCTGCGAAAAATTAAATTCTGCAGTTACGGGTTTCATCTCCTAAATTCAACAATTTCCATATTTTCTAATCCCAATCGTCCCAGAATTGATACTACTAACCTTATATCATCATATTAGGTATTTTCAACGTAAAGCATGTGGATTTCAGTCATTTAATCATGGATTAACAGCGCAAGATCTATACAATTATCTAGAACCCTAGAAATTTCTTAATCATTGTTCTAATCTGTCTTTCCCAAAATTTCCTTCTAATACAACATTAAAATTTCGTGGATTATTCTTCTACATCACCAATAATTTCCAGAATAAGGTTTAAGTCATCACTACATGCAAATTCCTATCACAATTTAGGTTTTCTTCAATGTAATTCATCCCTAATCATTCCTAAACTAATATGAAGGATGCACCAACGAAATAAGCAAGATAAACACTTGCCTGAGATTTTTGGTGTTCTGATTTGCAGATGATTTTGGTGTGGTTGCGTAGCCTGTTGCACGATCTACGCGTTGGTGGTGGTGGCGGTGCAAACGGATGACTTTTGGGCCTTGAATTTGCCTTCAGAGCTCTCTCTTTCCTCTCCTATGGCTGTTTTTGTGTTTGAGTTTTCTAACCCTAGCTGACTAACCTAAATGGTTGATATAGATTACTGATTTTCGTGGGTTTAATTACCCAAAAAGGTGAAATGTCCAAAACGCCCGCTCGGGGTACCAATTAGGCCTAAAAACGCCCCGAGACCCAAACTAAACCCCCGGGTACACTTTTCTGACTATCTCGACCCTTCCGGACGCGTTGGCACACTCAAAACGACCATACGAACGACTTATAAAATATTCACTTTTATTTATCAATATTTAGTCCCGGCGCGACACGGGCGCGTTCCGGCTCAAATTTCCAAAATTGTCATTTTATTCACTCGTGACATTCAATATAACCAATATTACATATTACTTTGCTCATTAGTAATATTCAACAAATTTTCCATAATTACTAATTCTTGTCACGTTAATAATTATAACATAATGAATTTCCGGTTTTTTTTATTAAATAATTAACTCATATTAAATTAAATAAATCCCCAAATTAATATAGTATAAAAATACGGGGTATTACAATTACCCAAAGTTACAGAATATAGAATGTTTTCACTGTCATGAAAAGTGCCATCTGAGAAAGAATTGTCCTATGTTATCTAGAGCGGTTTCAGTTAGTAGTGTGGGGAGTCATAAAGGATCATCTCCAGGGAATGCAACCAGAGGAAGGGATAGAGGACAAACAAGTAGATCTAAGGCAGTAGAAAGAGTGGTTGCGATGACATTGCAAGATGCCCATACTACACCAAAAGTGGTTACAGGTAAACTCTCTATTGCAGACAAACATTTATATGCACTCATTGATCCTGGATCTACGCATTCATTTGTGGCATTACATATTGTTTTATATTTGGGTAGACTATGTTCATTTCTCAATTGTGCCTTATATATCTACCCCAATGTAAAGTGTGATTCTGGTTGAGCACATTTATAAAGATTGTGTCTTACGAATGGGTGAGCGAGATTTCTATGTTGACTTGATACCGTTGGCCATTCAGGATTTTGATATTATATTGGGGATGGATTGGTTATCATCGTATTATGCTTCCATTGATTATTTCCAAAAAGAAGTCACATTTAATCTACCTGGTGAACCCGAGTTCCAGTTTACAAGAGAAAGGAATGTTGTCCCTAATTGTCTTATCTCAGCAATTAAGAGTAGAAAGTTATTGAGTAAAGGTTGTACAGGGTATTTAGCTTATGTTGTTGATGTTAGTAAGGAAGAACTTAAAGTTGAAGATATACCAGTAGTTAGATAATTTTATGATGTCTTCCCAAAGGAATTGCCACCTGATAGGGAAGTAGAGTTTTCCATTGAATTAATTCCAGGTACTGGTCCGATTTCCCTTGCTCCTTATAGAATGGCACCAACAGAGTTGAAAGAATTGAAAGTGCAATTACAAGATCTGATAAGCAGAGGTTTCATTCGGACTAGTGTTTCGCCATGGGGAGCCCTAGTGTTATTTGAGAAAAAGAAAGATGGGACAATGCGATTATGTATTGATTATCGACAATTGAATAAGGTGACCATTAGAAACAAGTAACCTCTACCTCGTATCGATGATTTGTTTGACCAATTACAGGGGGGCACATTATTTTTGAAGATTGATTTGAGATCGAGTTACCACCAATTGAAAGTAAAGGATAATGATATTTCCAAAACAGCTTTTAGGACTCGATATGTGCAATATGAGTTTTTGGTGATGCCATTTCGATTAACTAATGCTCCAGCTGTATTTATGGATTTAATGAACCGGGTATTCCACCCTTTCATTGATTCATTTGTGATTGTATTCATAGACGATGTGTTGATTTACTCGCGTTGTATGGAGGAACATGAGAAACATTTGAGACTTGTATTACAGATTTGAGAGAGAAGAAATTATTTGCTAAATTCAGCAAGTATGAGTTTTGGTTGAATGATGATAACTTGATTTTTGTGTGTATTTTGTTATTGTTGAAAGCCAAGTTAGTCAAAATCCTCACAATAGCTACAAAATATAATAAACTCATGTGTAGAGGTAAGTCAGGGTATCAATCCACTTTCTAGGGAGTAAGCTAGAGACAAATTCAAATGTAATTCACTTTTTATTTTCTTTTTGTGGTTTTTCACTTTTCTAATTTTTTTTAGCTTTTTCAATATTAAACAATAGGGTAAGGTGAGGTTTTAAACTAAACTAAATTAAAGTGTGAGATGAAAACTAACTAGAAATTGACTAAAATGAAAATTAAGGTCTAAACTAAAAATAAGAGATAAGTGAGGAAAATAATTGTGAGCACAACCAAGGAGTGGGTTTACACCACAAATTTTAGTTATTCTAATTAATTAATTAATTTAATTATTCGAATTCTCCCAAATTAATATCAAAATTACAAATCAACTCTCGTTGCAAATGTAATTTTAATAGTAATCTTTTAGAAAGTTAAGTTTAACACCCCACAACACTAGAAAAATAGATCCACACTCCTTTTAATTAATCACCCACTAGGATCGATCGATTAAAATTCATGTAAATCTTAGAAAATAATTTTTGAGTTGAAATTCAAGTTATAATACCCCACTTAAGAAACCCCTATCTCTAGTTCGAATCTAAAATGTATATTATCACTAGAATTTCGATTTTCTCTCGAAAAATATTTACCCTCTCCCGAAGCGTAAATTTAAGAGTGAGGGATTAAAATTAACATTCAAAATGACTTTTCAAGTAATTAAACAAATCAAAATAAAATAACATCAAATAAGGGTTTCCCCCCACCCTTGAAAGGGATTTTAGCCTAACATGGTATAAAATATGGCAAATTAATAATCAAAGGTATATATAAATAAAATAGAAGGGTAGGAGGATAAATCTTCAAACAAGTCTCCTTGATTTGAAAAATTGGACTCTAATCCTCCATTGAAGTTGAGGAACATCCATTCAAAATGAACTTTCCAAAATATTCAATTACATACAAACATTCATTTGAATCACTTAACAATTAATTTCTCACAAATATCTAAAAAAATAAAAAGAATAAAATAAAACTATTTACAAAGGATAATTTTCTCTACAATTCTCTCTCTAGAATTTTCCTATCTAAAAGCTCTCTTTTATATTTGGAGTCTTCATCTTCCTTTTATACAAGGCATGGAGCATGAGGTTATATAGAGTAATTGGTATAAGTGTGCATGTAGTTTGGGTGTGTCATGTGAATGGTGAGGGGAGCATGGGGTGTGAGTGTGTTTGAGGGCATGTGGGTAGTGAGTTGAGGGGATAAAATCAGATTTGGGGATGAGAGGTTTGGGGTCATTTTGGGTATTGAGTTAGAAAAGATTAGTTGGGGCTATTATGGGAAAAATGGGTTTTAAGTGGTTTAAACACATGTGGGCATTTGTTGAGTTTGGCTTTGGTTGGTTTGTTGGCCGCTCACGATTTTGAGAATGGACGAAAATGGGACATGGTTTTTTTGGATGAAAATGGGTTTGAGTTCTTGGGTTGAATTGAATGGGTAAAGGGTATTCCATGAATGGGTTCAGGTCTTCGGGGTCGTAACCGGAGTTGAACGCCAGAGTGGGCTGCGTGGTGATCGCCGGCAGGGAGGAGAGGGCATCTCCGACGGGTAGGGATTAAGTGGCAAGTCATGGCGGTGAACGCCGAAAGGTGAGAGAGGGGTCGCGATGGTGGGGCTGTCCGCCATTTTCTGCACCGGAGCTCGTGGCAGAGGGGTTGGGTAATGGAGAGAGAGAGATGGGTAAGGTAGTTGTTTATGGTTGAGGGTCTGGCGCCAGAGGGAGGAGAGGGCGACGGGGTCGACCGCGGGTCAGGTGGCTATTGGGGTTCACCGGCGACGGGGGTTTCGCCGGAGTGGTAGATGATGATGTGAGATGAGGGTGATGGTGGTTGAAGACGTGGGTTTAGTTTAATGGAGATTTTTGGTGAGAGGAGAAAGAAAGGGGTGAGTTGGAGGTTGAAGATAAAGTGGGGTGTGTTAGTGTGGGTGAGGGTGAGGGTGTATGGTATGGGAGTGTAGGATAAGGGGAGTGTGTGTGTGCTTAAATTGGACCCTAAAAATGACACTAACTAATTAATATTATTAAAATTAAAAAAAATTAAAATCTAAAAAAAAAACCTACTCTAAAAATAAAGATTCAATTAAAAAAAAAAAAAAAAAATAGAATTCTATTAAACTGAAAATTAAAATCCTAAAAAATAAAATCTAATAAAACTAAGAAATAAATGAAATCTTAAAAATAATCTAATCCTAAAAAGATAAAACTAAAAACTAATAAAAATCAAAATAAAATAAAATTATATTAATAAAAATAAAAATAGAAAATAAACCTAGAAAATACTAAATGAATCTAAAATAAATCCTAAAAATAAAAATGACACAAATTAAAAATGTAAAAAATATTAAAAGGGCACAAACTAAACACACACATGGTTTAGGGTAGGTTGGGATAGGCTAAGACACGGGATAAGGTATTTAACTCCATTCTAACTGCAATTGGCCTCTAAATGTAGCTTTTGATATTGCAACTGCAGTTAAGCCTACATGACAAACATTTAAGCACATAAGGCCCATATTGTCGAGAATTAGCAACTAAAATACATCTATTCAGGGTATAAATTGTACAGTTTTGGGTGCTTATCAAATGAGATTATGTTTTTAGGGCACGCTGTATCGGGAAATGGGATATATGTTGATCCAAAGAAGGTAAAAGCGATTATTGAATGGGACAGTCCTAAGAATGTGACAGAAATTAGGAGTTTCCTAGGATTGGTAGGTTACTATCGTAGATTCATTAAGGAATTTTTAGCAATAGCATTACCATTGAAAAAGTTAACTCGTAAAGAAGTGAAGTTTATATGGGATGAAGAATGCGAGAGGAGTTTTAAAGATTTAAAGAATCGGTTGGTTTCAGCCCCTACACTTACTATTCCATGTGGGAATGAGTCTTTTGTGATCTATACAGATGCTTGATTTCAGGGGTTAGGATGCGTTCTTATGCAGAATGGGAAGGTAATATCATATGCTTCTAGACAATTAAAGACGCATGAACGAAACTACCCTACACACGATTTGGAGCTAGCAGCCATTGCTTTTTCTTGAAAAAACCTTATCCCCATTTGTTTGGTAAGTGACCTTTATATTAAATTTCGGGGTCAAAATTTTCTAAGGGGGGTGAGTTGTAACAACCCGAATATAATTATGATAAATTATATTTGAATCATGCTTACATTATGTGATATTAATAATGTGTTATTAGTATATCTAATGTTAAGTGATTATGTTTAGTCTAATCCTACTTTCATATATAATGAAATGTTGAATTATTTACAAACACAAAATTTTGTTGTTTTCGATAGAAATATCCCTGATTAAGACTAGTTTTGACCTTTATAACTTAACAATTGACTTGAGGCGAAAGCTATATAATTTTAGAGATATGAGTTAGGGTTATAAAACAACAAATGGTGCATCAAACGGATGTAAGAGGAAGAAGTTATGCCAAATTTACGAACAAGGGGAAAATCTGTCAATTCCCTTTAAGTGGTAAATTGTCTTTTATTAAACCAAATGGTTTGATTTGATTGGTTGGATTGGGAGGAAACCTTGGTCGACTTAAAACTCTCCTTATAACCTATTTATTCATCAAATTAAGCCCTAGGTTCAGTTTCAAGTGTTGTTAGCTTGAGGAAAGAGAAAGTAGAAGTTTAGGAAGAAAAAGTAAGGAGAAAAAGTGTAGAAAAATCCGTAGAAATCACGTAAAAGTCCCGAAGGTAATCCTAATTGAAATTCTTGTTATTTTTCTTATGTTAATGATTTTAATGATATAAATCATCATTTTTTCACAAAAGTTTCAACTATTTATATATATGTACAGTTAGATGAAAGTTTAAGTTAAATTGAAAGTACAAACCCTTCAAATTTCTTTGTATTGAAACCCCTTGTATTCGAACTTGTATATCTCTTTGTGTGCTTGATGTAATTGACAAATTCTAATTTGATATGAAGTTATACTCATATCTTAATATCATATCCGAAAATTAGAATTTATATCCTTGTGTTTAGGACTTAATGCCTATTTCAAGTTGGTACATAGTTACTATTTGTATATTTGATTTAAGAATGCCCTGAGTTTGGTCAAGCTTTTGACATAGCAAATGAAGTCCAAAAATTATGAAAATTTAAATATGTACTATTAAGTATGTTTAATGGAAATGAGTTGAAAATTATGGAAATTTATTCTATAGAAAAATTATGAAAATTCTTTGAAGTCGAAGGAACAATAGAGGAGCTTGTAGGGCATATTTCTGATGTTGTAAAGAAATGGTCGTAACTTGCTCTAGGAAGCTTGAAAAATTACACCGTCACTTGTAATGGAAAGTATATTCATATATGTTTTTATATTGATAAGGTTGGACACCTGTATTTATACAATTTGGGAATATAGGATGGTTGAGTATAGAAGATAATAATTTAAGGCCATATTGAATACCCCATGCAAGAATATTATTATCTCCTCTTTCTAAAGAGTATTTTGAGTACATGTTTCATGTGTACATACATTGAGAAGTATCTTTTCATATTTACTTGGGTTTAATTATAAATCCATTATGAGGTATTTCCTACGGTTGAATGTTCATAACTTTACCAACATGTGTACCATTGTTTTGTCTTTTCTCATGTTACATGAAATGTGACTGAAATGGAATTATATTGTTGTTGTATAGTCATGGAAAGTTACATAATTATGTTAGGATAATACTTATGATTGAGATTCTGTACTGATTTAGTTGGTTTGACAGGTGTAAGGTCTAATCAACCCAGTTCAGCTCCACCCGAGGGAAACATAAATATATAGTTGACAACCCAAGGTGAGTGTACTCACTGGAATGATGTATTTGTATACTGTTACGAATATGATCATAATGTTACGAATATAAAATTGTTCATTTCGATTTACCTAAATAGGAGGTTACTCCTCGACCCGAAATGGGGAAGATTTTTCTATTAATGACAAGGGGTTACTCCTCGACCAGGAATGGGGGATAATTGTCTATTTAGACATGATATGTGAATCATGATTTGGAAAAGTTGGTCATTCATTATGAATGAGACAGATAAGTTAATACATAATTATATGGACATGATTTATTGCATTTAAATTCATGCAGTAGTATAGTAGTGATGC